>JASWHV010000006.1:62253198-63486635 GCA_030760725.1 Neostapfia colusana | reverse complement strand
TCAATGATCTTTAGCCAATCATATCCCTCCAGAGATTCAGCAGCACTTGCAAACTTTGGGGGTTGAGTTCACAGAAACTCACTCAACCTTGGTTGACGTGGTGCAGCTTGTGGGGGTGGAGCTTGGTGTAAGTTGGCCACCACTTGAGTTAAACTCTGGATGAGCTGATTCTGATTTTCGATCATTTGGTAGATAGGATCAGCTCCTTCACGGCGATCACCCCTTTCTTGCCCTCCAGGAAGGTGAGGATTGGTGGCCTCATCGTTGTTGTTGTTGGGGTTGGCACCACGACCTTTTCCTCTTCCAGCCATCTATCATAATCAACCAAATGTTAACTTTAGTCATTACGCATTAACTTCCCAAATTGCTTGTTTAAACTTAAACTTTTGAGGCCTTAATATCTAGACAATTTCTGAAGATTTCACATAGATCTTTGGGCGTCATGTTTCACGTGAAAATAAATGCACTATTGATTCATAGGGGTTCACATACCAAAGCAAAGAAACTTAAAGACGAGGTTGTGGACAAGTGCCTATGGCTTCCACAACTCACGTCACACACCAAACACTAACAAGCAAATAGATGGGTCCTTGACTCAACTACTCGATAATCATGCAGAAATAAGGGAAATGACTCTAATAACTCGTATCACTGAGCTGGCTCGTCGGGGTCTTCCTCATCATTGCGGCTACCCTCTGATTCTGCTTTAGGTGGGGAACTGCTGGGGGCGGCGACGCTTGCTCGCCCGGCGGTCTGGGGAGTTAGGAGTCCACGTGTCATTCATGGTGACAACAGTTCATTCCCATCTCCTCTTTCTCTTGCCCTCAAGCTGGCGCGAAGCAACACCTCAGTCTCCTTCAGGGTGTCACAAACATCCTAAAGCTCCTGCTGGCACTCCTGCAATCGAGTGCTAAGCATAGCTGCATCCTCCAGGCATAGGTCCATGTGCTCATGTGAAGTCCCCTGCTGCACTGGCGGGTACTTGTACTCCGCGGTGCCACTCTCACGCTGGAGGACATACATGTACTCAGTCCTGTCCAGGTGGCGACGGTTTATGTAACTCTGGCAGGTTATGGCCTCCCAGGTGATATCTTTCTCAGCATCGACCTGGGTCGCCCGACAAGCTGGAGAGCGGTGGATATTAAGCAGCTGGTTTTCATGGATAATCCTCATCTATGAGCTCCATTCTTCACGCTTCTGACGGATGGTCCTGGTGGAGCTGTAGTGTATGATCAGCTTGCTAACATTGCCGGCAGCGTGGAGCATACGCCGAAGACGGCGCAACAAGCCTCCTACTGCCAACCCGTAGGAGTGGTACGTCACCGGGCGGTTCTCCTCTCTCAAGGCAAGGGCAGCTACAGGAACTCTCCCTCTGGTGGACCTGCGGGCGGTGCGGACCAAGCGAACCATCTAAAACATAAAGCATTTAAAATCATGTTAGATAAGAATTAAATAAAGATTGTATTTTGAATAGAAGTTGGGGCAAGATGAACAAATAAAGTGACCCCATTAAATAACACTTTCAACCCACACCTTTTGTAAAATAGTTTTTAAGAAAATAGGGTCCTTAAATACGTCCATTTCTACTTAGGTCCACGTTCCTACAGGCAACCTTGGCTCTGATACCACTTCTGTCACACCCGGTTTGTCCAAAGAACAACCGAGTGAATATCACATGTATGCCAGGATCATTCTCTCATACATGTGATGACAAATAGACAAGCATCATTTATTACGAGCCAAGTGTTTGAATATAAAATAAGTCTTACATAGCATAATGTCTCGATGGACGATAATATGTTCATAACATGTAAATAAAACAGCAGCGAAATATAAATCTTGTGGGCTCCGTCACAGGTGTTGCCTGGGGGACTCCGTGAACCTAGAATCCTTCTTCGGGTCTGAAGTCTTGGTCATTGAACACCATGTCATTCCCTTGGCTTTAGCAGCAATTTAAACCAACAGAAAAGCAAGCTTGAGTACCGTTGGTACTCAGCAAGTGTGGGAAAATTATGTCATGCATGGCTAGAGCAAGGAGAGGTTGAACTCATGGTTAAAGCACTATGCAATTAATACCTATCACCTTAGCTTATAAAGCACCTACATTACTACATAGGTGAAATGGTCCCAATCTCCTAACCCATCATCAAAATCAAGTAACCATAACAGCATTTCCAATGTTAAGCTCCCCGCTTAACATTCTCAACTTCCAAATTCATCATCCTCTAATCATGAATAAGTCCAAGCCGCTCTTGACCGTGAGCACGGCTGTCATGACAGTTTTGACTCTGCAGAGTTTGCACCACTGTACCCACATGTAGTGATTTCATCCCCCGTTGCCGGATGGACTAAAAGAACCTCCATTATGCCAGTGGCCGCGAACCACGTTCACACTTCCGAGGTGTGCAGCAAGGAGATCACTACGAGGCCTTTACAAAGGGATTCCCGACGAGGGTGGGCCCACTAAGGTTTCACCCCTAACAGCACACAAGAGGCTCCAACCCCGCTGCAGTGGCCCCCTCTTGAGCCTTGCGGTTCATATGGTAATCCAGCTGACACCTATTCCCCGCACCATCCAAACACCCATACTACGCCGGAGATACACCTAATTAATTGGCCAAGCTGCCCCATCTCAGCATGTGGTTGGCACGGTAAAGCCAGGTTACATGCTCCACGAACCGGTCCTTAGGATCCAAGCAAGCACTAAACACAAACCCGAGTCTCGTGCACACAGAACCAACCAAATCATCCAACTTGCCTCGATCCCTACCTCTACATGATTCATAATATCTCATTCAAGAGTAAGGTAAACAAGTTGATGATCTCATATCCCACTTATCCCATTCTAAGCATGGCTACGCATTAAGTAATATGAATGAATGACATAGTAAAATAAATCCCAATCCAGGCTACAAGGAAGTAAGAGAATGGAAATCTAGGGAAACTTCCTAGCTTGGGCACCATATGCCAAATTGACAATGCAATTAATTAAATTCTAACTACACATCCTAGTATAGGATCAAAGTGGTCAAGGACACTTGCCTTCTTCCTGCTGCTCTGGGAATGGACAGTCTTGATCTTGAAAGGTGAGAACCTGCTCTGGGGCTGGCTCTACTCATGCCAATACACATAGCAAAAGAAAACAACACTCCATAATACATAGTCCACATTTTCAATTATACAAATCAAACTTGCATACCTATGAAAGTCATACACATATTTAAGTGTTGTGTTTACCCTAGGTATGTTGTGTTTACCCCCAGAATGTTGATACATGCACTTTTAAACATATATATTATTTCTATCTTTAATATTCAGATTCCTAAGTGCACACTATATATGAATTTCCAATTTGAACCAATTCTCTATATTTAATTAATACACTTCTTAGCCACAAAATTTGCATGAAAGATAATTTCCTACTCCAAATAGGTTTTCAGATCTTCTACAAAATCTTAATTTGAAGTTTTTGGATTTGGAGACCTCATTTAACATTTTCTAATTATGCATACCTATTTTCATATATTTTCAGATTTATTTTCTACGCCTAAAGTGAACTTTAATATTAAAATAGTAAGACATATCACCTAAACAGAATATGTTCTGATCTAAAATGTTCAATAAAATATCCTTGAACTTCCTCTCTGATGGGGATCAAATTAAATTCATTTTACCCATTTTCAGAATTATTTTCTAGCCTAAAAATGAATTTCCAGCAATAATAAAAGTAAACAGCACTTAGTCAGATTTCATTTCAGCCTAAAATCAGCTCTCAACTCATTCTAAATGTTTTCCAAGTGCTAGGAAAATTTACATTTGTATTTGCACATGTGTTTACATTACCATTTGAATTTAAATTCTACTCATATGTTCAAATTTCTGAATTTAATATCCTATAGGGTCTGAAGGGCAAATCCACCCTACTGCAGGGTCTAATTTACTATTTCCTAAATTTTCAGGGGCCTAATTACACAAAACAGAGAGGTTTTCCTAATTTTTATTAAGTCCAGGGGCTAAAACTGATGTTTAAACGGGTTTGCGTAAATTCCCAAGGGTCCAGGTGCTAGATCAGAAGTTTTCCGGGGCTAGATCCGTTTTCCTCAGAACCCCAGGGGGTAGCGCGTATGTTTCCCGGGGTTTAATATGCGGGGCTGATGTGGGCCGTTGGATTTAAAATGGACGGCAGAGATTATAACGCGAAGGGGTACGCGGGGGTTATGTTTTCATCCGCCCGATTTAAAATGGACGGGCCACAGAGGGCCATGTCGCCCTAGCCGTGTGCGGGCGGCGCTGCCCGGCGGCGCGCGGTGGCGGAAGGCGGCGATCTCGCTGGAATTTCCCGAAATCTCATCTACCGGCCCTAGACTACCGTTTTCTCTGCAAAATTCGGAGGAGGAGGAGTAGGGGATCTCACCTCGGGGGTTTTCTTGAGCTCGGAGGTCCTTGAAGGCAGTCGGCGACGAGGTCCGAGGAGAAAAGTTGGTGGTGCTCACCGGAGCTGTGTCTAGAGCTCAAAACACCGGGTCTCCTTCACCTGCACGACTCCCCGGCGGCGGCAGGATGCACTACATGCATTAGATCGGAGAGAACGGACGGAGATCGAAAGAAAACGGGGATGGGAGCTTCGGTTCTCACCGGGAACTGAGGCGGGTCGATCGGGGAGAAAGGGGGCAGATTTCAGCGCTTAAATGGGCGAGCGAGGGCGGCTGGGGTTGGTTTAGATGTGCAGCAACGCGTGGGCTGGAGATCGAGGCTCTGGGGCGATGAAATCGGGCGTGGCAACGGCGATCGGCGCGGGAGTATCGGGGCGGTTGGGCATGCGCGCGGGGAAGAAGATGACACACGGGCCCCGCGCATCAGAGAGAGGGTGAGGGGGGAAAACAGCCGCGGGCGGTTGGGCCGGCAGGGGGGTTTCGGCCCACTGGCCGTTTTTCTTTTTCTTTTTCCTTTTTCTTTTTCCTTTTTCTTTTCTGTTTTAATTCAAATTTGAATTCCAGTTTGAGTTTGAATTGTTTCACCACATGCATTATGTCCAAAATTTTTAAATTCCCCTCTTTAACAGATTTTGGGGTGTTACAAAATCCTCTTCGACACCCTCGCGTCTGTTCCAGGCTCGGAGCAGTCCTTCCTGAGCTCCACCGCGACGTTATTTCCTCTGCCGGTTCAGCTCGAGCCACCACCGCGGGAGCGATCCGTCCGGCCTCCACAGCCTACCGTTCACCGAGCTTTGAACAGAAAAGAGGTTCGCCTTCAGTCCCTCTTCCATTTTCGCAAGCTCCGGCGGCATGACATAGACTGCTCACGCCGGAATTTCATGTTTTCGCGACGGTGTGCAAAAGAGGAGTCTACACCGATCCGTGAAATTTGTAATCCACACTGCACCACTCATCCTCTCATGGAGAGGATCACTTCTAGGTGCCCGTACGAGTCGATAGGAGCAGGAACCACGAAGAACCGTCGAGGGAAACCGCTGCTCTTCGAGTTTTAGTAGAAATCCCGATTTCCGGCCTAGGTCGCATGGTGACAGCCCAACACAGCTCTTCCCGAGCTCCGTGGAGCTCATGTCGACCTTTCTTAAGGTCCACTGATGCTTCCCGACCGTTTCCTCGATCGGTTGGGGTGCTAGGGAGGTCGGCCGACACGGCCGAAGTCCTCCCAAGGCTGCCGCTCGTCGCCGACCAGGTGCTGGCCATTTTCATGACGAACTGAGCCCGGAATCATGTTCCCCGAGTGGAAGTAGGCAGGGGCGGCAAGAATCATGAAATTTGGAGCACCACAGAGGCTGCCGGCGAGCTCTCCGGCGAGGTGTCGCGGCGGCAGAGCGCGAGCGGCGAGAGGTAGACGAAGGGGTGGGTCCCAGCTGTCAGTGACTCGTATTTTAAATCGGGATCAGTCTGCGGCTCGGATCTGGTGTGCTGGCGCGCAAAAACCCCGTAGACCCCGGTGTGCCGCCGCTCCAGCGTCCAACATGTGTCCACGTGGACCCACCGGCAGATTTGAACTTTTCCCCGATTTTCGGATTCCATTCAAACTTCAAATCCACATAACTTTGGCTATGAAGCTCCAAATAGAGTGAACCAAATTTTGTTGGATTCAGCTCTCTGAGTACTTTCCAGCAAATCAAGTTTCACTTCATGAAAATCCTTAATTCTCCAGAATTAATTCCTCAAAGTTTAAATTGTGTGGAATTTTCACTGGAGAATCCTTTGAGGAAAATTCTGAAATTTTGCTGGGATGTTCACCAAAATATCCCTAAACTACCGTAAAAATTTCAGATCCATTTGAGCTCATTTGCTCCACCTAATGGTGTGATTAATAAAACTGTTCCAGAGAAAATAGAAAATGTTCAGAAACATTTTCAGAATTTTCTCTGATGTTGTTTAGCTCATATCTTGAGCTAGGAACCTTCAAATTAGGTGCGACCAATTCCATTAGAACCCTCTAAAAATCTAGTTTTCAGAAAGGCATGGCTTGCTCCATGAAAATCCCTAGAACACCCTAAGAGTTCCAATTAAGATCAAGGACATAATTAATTGTGGAGAGCTCAAATGAGCTTTGCTGCAACTAAAACTTGACCAAGTCTCTGTTTAGGTTGTAACCAAGCCAGAGTAAAAATTTCAGAGTCATTGGGTCAGTCTAGTAAGACTTACAACCTTCACAAGTTTAAATTCAATTTAAATGCATTCAAATTAATACATGTACTTCTTATATCATGTAGTCGCTAAGGTCGAGGAGGAGCCCGAAGTCTTAGACTTCGTTACTCCGGAAGAGCAGCTAGCCTAGACCAAGAGCAGCAAGGCAAGCTCCGGTTTGCATTAACCTGTTTACAAATTTTTCTTGTTTTGAGAAATTACTTGAGTACCATTAATTCTTGCACTAAAGTCTTGTTTGAAAACCCAAATGCATAGCCAAAAAAACCATGGGTTGGGATTAGGATAAAAAAACCCCGTTAGCTAATGCAATCCTAAGATAGTATAGGATTCGGTACAAGTCGAGTAGTTGGAACTACTCGCGAGCATAGGCTAGAGGCACTCGACTCGGGTAGAGATAGCACATGATACACATGGCAAGAAAAATGAGACCGAGCGGAGAGTAAGGGCAGCAGGACTTTGGGGCCTGGGTGCTATAGCTCCGCTTGTGTTGATTGAGGACCGAGCCGTGTGCGGGCCTGTTGAACAAGCTAGAACAGTACCGAAGACCTACCAGCTATATGGGAACCGGGAAACTGATGTAACTCGGGTAGCTGGGTATTGAGGCATTGCCCGTCGTTCAGAGGGTAGGTTGAGAGCTTAAGGTGTAAATCGGCTGGCGGTACTGAGATGCGCATGCAGAGACCTCTTGCTCGGGACGATGGGACCGGTTCAATATTTGGCTGACGAGCGAAAGGTGGTTGCGTACGGCGTCCGTGATGGTTGCTGTAGGCAACATCGAGTACTGGCGTACATGACGGTTTGTTCGGGTAACCCTGCAGGTGTAAATCGATTATAATCGCCGTCCCTCGCAGTCAGTGAGTACCACTTGTTCACTGTACTGTGACGTAGAAAGAACATGCTAGTTACATGTTAAAATGTTGCTGATTGAAAGATGGACTTTGATTATTAATGATTTGTTGTAGTTTAGAGCTAACTAAAGTTTTTTTCTTCTTTGGGCAAAGTACATGAGAGAAATGCGTTTCTTGTTTGATTGCGGCTCTCTCATGTGCCTTAGCGTAAGGTTCTCCACAACCTACTGCTAAAATTTGAAAGTAAGGTTCCACTAATTAGGCGAGTCCTTTGCAACTTATTTTACCTCATGTACCTATTATCCCTCATATAGAAGTTTCATGTTTAGGAGAAACGGGCCAGTCTTGCTGAGCCTTCGTGCTCACTGCTTGTGTTTGAAGCTTTTGCAGGGTTCTATGAGGAAGGGACTCCCGAGGAGGAGACGGAACCCCAGGAGGGGAACACCGTCGAGTGGGAGTCGTGCACGCCGCCGTGTTAGTGTGGGTGCGTGCTAGCGGGGACACGTTCACGGGCTGAACGTGAACTTGAAGCGTAGTCTACGCCTGTGAGAGTAGACTAAACAGATTTTGTTGTAAAAATGTTCATACGCTGGTTTATGTAATAAAACCTTGCTTCCGCTTTGTACCTTTGATGTGTGTTATCCGATGCTGTGCAACGCAGCACCCCTTATCGTGATCCTGGCTCGACAAGGCCGTGGGGTCGTGTCATCGTGCCAAAACACTTGTGAATGTGTGCAATGTGTGATCAATTTCTCCCCCTTTGACAATGTGTTCAGCAAGGTACAAAAGAGAAATTTTAATTTGTTATGAGCATATTATAACATATACATATAAAACAAAGCTCATCCAAATGATACTATCAAGTAACTTACACTATCACATCAATGAGATACATAAAGTAGTGTAAGCCATGCTAGAGATCAAGTGTAATTTTCAATTTAAGCAAGTCATGATCTCACAAACTTAACTATTTCAAGACCTGAAAGCATGACACTTGTTGCTGCATTTTATTTATCATTTAAAGCACAAATTTTGATCTTATGACATTTGCAAGAGATTATATGCAGCATCAGCCTTATTCTAACCAACCAAGACAAG
This sequence comes from Neostapfia colusana, assembly GCA_030760725.1. Taxonomy (NCBI): domain Eukaryota; kingdom Viridiplantae; phylum Streptophyta; class Magnoliopsida; order Poales; family Poaceae; genus Neostapfia; species Neostapfia colusana. The sequence continues at coordinate 63,478,036 of JASWHV010000006.1, read as the reverse complement.
CCTATGTCATTTGACAGTCAGAAGCTTAAGCACATGGTTTTAGTCATACACAACTCTTTTCAAGTCATATCTAAGTGCAATGATAAGCCATCTCAAAAGAAGAAGTTTGTTGCATGCATATTCTCTCGATCTTTTCTCATTTTTTTATTTGAACATAAAAACTCAACATGTGAGTTGATTACTTGATTAATTTTTTATGATTAAAAGCACTTGTGAGCATGCAACAAGTTCAAAACAGCAAGAAAGTTTGACCATGACCAGATTTAGTGTATGTAATTATTCCAATTACTAGACATGGTAAAAACTACAAAATGTATAACACGAGTAATGTAGTAAGAACTTTCAGCAAAAAAGGAATCACAAAGTCATATATGCATGAAATACTATGCTCATATTATTTTAATTTCAGATTCACACATAGACTTCCCAAGTTTCAAAATTCTCCCTCAATTTAAGTCATGAGGATGCATAACCCCTATTTCACTACGAATGTAAAAAAACGAGTGAAATCCAAAGGTTTTGTAAAAATGTCAGCCAATTGTTGTTCGGTATCTACATGATGAAGCACAATGTTCCCTTTTTTGACATTATCACGGAGGAAGTGATACCTAATGTCAATGTGCTTAGTTCTCGAATGTTGCACGGGGTTTTTAGCAATGCAAATGGCACTAGTGTTATCACAAAACAGTGGAACACTATCTAGATCAACTCTATAGTCCTTAAGTGTTTGAACAATCCAAAGAATTTGTGAGCAAGCACTAGCAGCAGCTACATATTCAAATTCGGCTGTGGATTGTGCAACTGAACTTTGTTTTCTAGAGGACCAGGCAACAAGTGAATTACCAAGAAAATGACAAGCACCAGAAGTACTTTTCCTATCAATCCTACAACTCCCAAAATCAGCATCGGAAAGAGCTTTCAAAGTAACGGTTGAGGAAGAAGGAAGAAAAATGCCAAATTCTTGAGTTACATGTAAGTACATGAGAATCCTTTTGACGGCTTGACGATGTGAACCACGTGGGGAGGCTTGAAACCGTGCACAAAGACATAAGCTGAATTGTATGTCCGGTCTTGATGCCGTGAGACACAAAAGTGATCCGATCATGCTTCTATATTCTTTTTGATCAACGGGATCACAATCTTCATCAAGTTCAAGTGTTGTTGCTGTTCCCATTGGTGTCCGAAGAGGCTTGCTTTTGTCCATGTTGAAGCGCCTTAGGAGATCTTTTGTATACTTTGTTTGATGCACAAAGATACCCTCCTTGGTTTGCTTGATTTGCAGCCCCGAAAAGTACGTGAGTTCTCCCATCATACTCGTCTCAAATTCTGAACTCATCGTAGCTGAAAACTTGGACAGAAGATCATGAGAATCACAACCAAAGATAATATCATCCACAAACACTTGAACGAATAATGAGTCATTGCCATGCTTAAGCACAAAAAGAGTTTTATCAACCTTGCCCATGGTAAACCCCTTTTCAAGTAAGAATGTTTTTAACCTATCATACAATGCTCTATGGGCTTGTTTGAGACCGTACAAGGCTTTGGACAGTTTGTAAATATGATTAGGAAAATTTGGATTTTCAAAACCAGGTGGTTGTTTGACATAAACCTCCTCATCTATGTAGCCATTAAGAAAAGCACTTTTAACATCCATTTGATATAGCTTAAAACCTTTAGATGCAGCAAAAGGTAACAAAATTCTTATGGCTTCTAATCTAGCAACAGGAGCAAAAGTTTCATCAAAATCTAGACCTTCAACTTGTGTGAAACCTTGAGCAACCAACCTAACCTTATTCCTAACCACAACTCCATCCTCACTTTATTTATTTTTAAACACCCATTTAGTTCCAATTAAAGTGTGACCTTGAGGTGGAGGTACAAGTTTCCAGATATTACTTCTTTCAAAATTTTCTAACTCTTCTTGCATGGCAATAATCCAAGATTCATTAGTGAGTGCGTGTGATATATCTTTGGGTTCAGAAGAAGCAACAAAAGCAGAATGAGCATGAGAATTGGGGTCGAAAAACCTGGATCTTGTAACTCGTTCATGCAAGCTTCCAATAATTTGTTGTGGAGGATGACTTTTGAGAATCCGGAGGGGAGTGGACACTTCACAAGCTTCTTCTTCTTCATGTTCATCGCAAATAGATGAGCTTGTGACGTGAGGAGGATCTAGACCAGCAATGGTGGTCATCGGTGCTGGCTGTGAATCAAGATCAGGAGCTGGAACAATGTCATTAGCTGCTGAATTTTCAGGCAGCAGCACCACTTCTTCCTCTTCTTCAACGAAAATACTCTCCCCCTGCGGATATGGATCCGGACCTGCAATATTTGAACTAGTACTTGGGCTGGCTTCATCAGATGAAACCTCACAAGTCTCCACAATTTTGTTAGTATCAAGTAAAAGCACACGGTAGTCTCTATATTGAGATGGATAACCAAGAAACATGCATCAACAGATCTAGCTTCAAATTTATCAAGATTACCATGTTTCTTAACAAAGAATTTGCAACCAAAGACCCTAAAGTGTGGCACTAGGCCTATGTCTAAACCTGAGCTCATATGGTGTTTTACCTAGCTTAGCACGCAAGAAAACACGATTCGAGACATAACAAGCGGTTGCAATTGCATCAGCCCAAAATTTCCTAGGAGTTTGATATTCATCAAGCATAGTCCTAGCCATCTGAACTAAGGTTCTGTTCTTTCTCTCTACAACACCGTTTTGTTAAGGTACATATGGTGAAGAAAATTGATGATCTATTGCATTTTCAGCACAAAAGTGATCAAACGATTGATTTTTAAATTCGGTCCCATTATCACTTCTAATTGCTCTTAAAGATCCTAGCTGATCAATTGATAATCTAAGAAATAAAGTTCTAAAGTGACTAAAAGCTTCATTCTTAGATGCCATAAAGTAAACCCAAGAGTATCTAGAATAGTCATCAACAATCACAAGAACATACCATTTGATGAGGACATCCCAACAGTGGATACTCACCTTTATATACAAGGACCAATCACAAGAGGACGAGCACGGTTACTAAATCATTAGGTGAACTCGTTCCTAACTTCCTACCCATGTGATTTTTAGAATGGATTGCTATTGAATGATTTAATTGTTATTAGGAACCATGGACATGATCAACAAGTAAATGGAGGAGGATTTGGGGATGTGGAGAATCATATGGGACGTCCACAAGTTGATGAAAATAGTCACCAACTCGGACTCGAGTTCAACTCGGAGTCCAGGAGCAGTACATCTTAAAACAGACGCCCAGGATGCATACGGACTCCGTTTTTGATGTTCTACATATGCATGGAAATATGAGAAGATAAACTTTCCAATGGTTCTGGTCCCACATTACAATTATCCGGGAGTCGTTGGGAGTTTTCGGAACAAGTTGAATTCGGAGTTCTGTCCGGTGTTGCACCACTATATTGGGCTTTTGGGCCTTGTATCCCGTATGAGTCCATTAGGGACGCGTATAAAGGTCTTATGGTCGAACCATAGCCTTTAAATACTGCAGCCGCCGGCCATATTTGGTGGGTTTTGCTTATATAAACAGCCGCCGTTCTACGGTTTGTGTGAAACCCCAACTTCGTGATTTTCAGATCACATCTTCTACGTTCTTGCTCGTGTTCTCGGTTGCACCTGCAGGGATTAGCCTTCTTGGCAAGGTCAAGCGTGTGCTGCACGGTTGATAACCAACGGAGCAGTGGTGTAGTGATTGCAGGGGTGTTCGAACTGCTCGAGTGCCGCGGATCATCAACGTCGAGTTCTCCACCTCAATCGACCTACCTTTTGGAAGATCGGGCCTAAACCACTCATCACCATTTACCTCCGAAAGATTGAACACTTGAAGGTCCTACGGGGTCAAGGTGTAAAAGTTGACCCGGTTCAGTTGTCATGGTCATTGTGAGAGGAGCATGTGAACCTGCAACGTCTTAGCATGTCTACAAGAAGAGCACATAATTTCTTTGTCCCCTTGAAGCTTAGGCAGCCAACGTATGCGATCAAGAGCACCAACACGCGTGAGATGATCAAAGCCTACGTGACCAAGTCTACGATGCCAAAAATATAAATCTTTGGAATCATTTGCAACTAGACATCTATGCTTAGAGGAAGACATATCAAAATCAGCTTTAAAAACTCTTCCAAACCGAGACATGTTAAAGATAAGCTCACTATTTGAACCTACAACTTTGCAGCAGTTTTTATTGAAAATAATTTCCAGATTTTCATCTAGCAATTGTAAAACAGAAAACAAGTTGTATTTAAAATTTTTGACAAGTGCCACATCCTTCAAAGTGTAGTGATCATTTACTCTAACCGAACCCTTAGCAATTATAGGAGTTGAAGAGTTATCAGCGAAAGTAACATTCTCTATACGTGACACAAAAGAGAGAGGAGAACCATTCTTTGTTACCTGTCATATTCTGTGAGCAACCTGAATCCACAATCCAAATGTTCTCCTTCCTCAAGCGTGTAAACTACATAGAAGCACAATACGTCGATGACTCAATACTGGGGTTAGTTAAAAGGCATTTAGGAATCCAGTACTGAGTCACACGACATCCAGCAGGAATAACATGCGAAAGCTGAGATAAAACAGCAGGTTTATGAGTCAAAGTTTGAGATTTTTTATTCTTAACTACTGACCTATGAGGTGTTACTTGTGTAGCACGAAAATCAATAGCTCCGGAGGAAAAAAACAGAAGGTCTGGAGGCAAAAACTGAAGCTCCGGAGGCAAAAACTGAAGCTCCAGAGGTAAACTTTGAATATTTCTGATTCATAACAGCAGGTTGCATGTTCCTAACATTCAGTTTAGTATGTGCAGCAAATTTTGCATGAAAGTTATAAGATCTAGCTTGCATTCTTTCCTTTTTATGTTGTTTAGCTAGTCTATATCAAAAATCTATGACATGGCTATCTCTACCACAATAGGTACAATGAAATTTAACTTTGTGTTCATGTCTAGATGAGCATGCAGTATGCTTATTTGAACCCAAATGTGACAATACTCCTGCAGATTTAAAAACCACTTCTTTTTGTTTAGGAACTGTTTGAATCAAACCACTTCCTAATGATTTTACAATTTTAGATGGATGTTCCTTAGCATGAGCATGTGAATCAAAACCTAAACCAGTTTTATCATTGCAAGACTTGGAAGAATTCAGCAGCAAGTTTAGGTTCTTATTCCCATTACAAAACCGATCTAATGTCCTATGCATGTTATCAATTTTATTTGATAGATCAAGGCAATTTTCACATGAAGTTTTTCCTTTTAATTTGCAATTGAAACAATATTTTACTTCATGAGAACGTAAAGCATTGTTCAATATAGAAATTTCTTTCATAGCATCTTGTAGTTTCTTATCAATATCATCACAAGTAGAACAATGCAAATCAATTGTAGAACAACAAGCATCTTTCAAGTTTTTATCATTAAGTGCAGCAAGCTTTTTGTTCTATTCGATTTCAAGTTCAAGTTTATCAAGTGTGGAGGTGTGTGCACTTATTAGAGAGGACAATTGTTCATATATTAAATCACATGAGGAACAAGAATCATCACTAGAATCAAGGATTTTAAACGATTAATTTCAGATTCTATTGACTCAATTTTAACAGCATTGTCCCTAAGCTTTTTGTCCTTTTTCTTAACAATAATAGTGGCACGAGAAATAGCATCACACATTTCTTCGCAAGTAGGACATACCTCTTCGTTGTCACTGTTGTGTTCTGCATCCTCCATATTTGATTTTGATTTGCCCGCCATGAAGCACAAGTTTGCCAGATCATCTTCATCTTCATCACTTCCAATGTCTACATCACTCGAGCCAAGTTCTTGAAGTGCGGTGATGAAACTGTTTTTCAGTTTGCGTCCTGTAAAACACTTCTTTTTCTTGTTGGTGTTGCCAAAAGAGGACTTCACTTTATTCTGCTTTTCATCATGGTTATAAGGACCTGAAAGGTTAGGGCAATCTGTACGAAAGTGTCCTGTCTTACCACATTCAAAGCATCGTTGAGGTCTGGAGCTTGCTCTCCTTCTAGTTCTCACATTTTGCAATGCTTTTGAGAACCTAGTAGAAAGAAGTACTAGCTCCTCCTCTGGAAACTCCTCAATCTGTTCCAAGGTTAGTGAAGACAGCAAAGCAAGTGTATTGCTAGATGATTGGCCGGAGCTAGGCATATCACGTTGTGACACAAATGCAATAGTATTATTTGGGTTCTTACGTGATATAATGTCAATTTCATGAGTTTTTAGCTTAGAATAAAGCACATCTAATGTAAGAGTACTCATGATAGTGGATTCACGTATGGATGTTACTTTTATCTCCCAAATTGACATGTCTAATGCACTTAGTAATTGCCTAGCATTTTCAGCATCTGAAAAATTAACATTGACGCTACGCAAGTTGCTGAGAATTTTGTTAAAGCGAGCAAAGAGGTCATCAATGGACTCACCGGGTGGCATCTCAAAGCGCATGTATTCTTTCTTGAACATATCCTGTCTTACCTTCTTGATCATGTTGGATCCTTCGTGGTAGTCACAAAGTGCTCTCTTTACACATCGTACGCTGATCGGAGGTGTGCAACAAGGTCGAAGTCGCTCTGAGTTAGTCCTTGTATGATCAAGTTCCGAGCCTTGTTGTTGTTGTCGACATCCCTCATGTTTGTAGCCGTGACTTGATCGTTTGAAGGCACATCGTAAGGCTTGTACACCTTTTCCCATATTGCAAAGCCTTGTGCCTGGATGAAAGCTTCCATGCGTGCCTTCCAAACCTGAAAATCAATACCACTAAACACACAAGGTTTGGCGGAGTATTTCTCCATGATGATTAGTCAAAGCACGTGCAAATCACAAAGATTAGAGCAACCTCGCTCTGATACCAATTGTAGGATCGAAGTACATGTGTAAAGCTACCAGAGGGAGGTGAATGGTAGATAAAAACTTTTCAGCGGAAGGAACAAAACACCCCTCAGCAGAAAACCGATCTGTTAAAGAAACCGTGTGTGTGACTAATATAAACGTGTTCAACTGTGACAAAACTAGTATAGATTGTAGAGAATCAAGTCATGAAGACGTCACAACAAGAATCATGAAAATCCGTTGAGAGAAACTCAAGTTACGATCGAAAGATCGAACAAAGGTCAATCTGTCCTAGCGAGAAAAATAGTTCTGGAATACTGCAAAGAAACTCGTGTAGATCGGGAACCACAAATTCAATGACCGTGAAAGTTTCACAAATGATAGATAATCAAGTTGTGAAGACAACCCAAAAAGAATCACATCAATTGGATCTGTAAAACTCGAGGTATGATAAAACCGCCGAAGCAAGGTAGTGCTGAACAGAAACTCGACGAGAAAAACTTGTCTGAAACAAGTCGGACGAACAAGGCACAAAATTTACTTTAGAATACGAATTTTGTTTATCAAAACACAAGAGGAACAGCCCCAAAGTCGTGCCCCACGAGCTCTGGCCTCCCTTGCTTATATAACCAGCCCTAAGGCCAACTCAACTCAAACTAGGACTCCTACTCCTACTTGGATTCAAACTGTAACTTTCCAATACTGCTCAAGACTCTTCTATACTCAGATAGAAGCAATCTTAAGACTTCCAAACACCTTAGGAACGTCCCAAACATTCCAAAAATAACTCAACTTCATGTCCCACACGAAATCCTATCATAACCAACTCAAAACTTTCCATATTTGACTCAAACACGACTCAGTCGCAGCCTGAGTCCATAACCTAGTCGGTTGGACCATTCCGATCAATTCTTTACGTCCACATCTCTTCATCACGCCTTGGAACCATGCAGCCACGTCCATGCACTCCTTGCACACGTGCAAACATCTTCCAACGACGTCCAAGATACCTTCATATGCATTGTTCTTGATTCAAACATACTGCGCAACCTCCCGATCAACTCAACCACAATTCCTCCCGAACTTGGTTGTTGAACCTCATCTTCTCCCTAAGACTAGTTCAATGGATCCCGTCACCAGCCATGTCTTGAACTCAAGCAACACCTGCACATGAATAAACATCCAATACTTCCGAGCACAAGTCCTCGACTTGACTCTCATTAGTTCCGAAACTATAACATCTTACGTGAGCACCTCACATAAGCATGTTGTAAACCATAGCAAAATGATATCAGGCATAACCACCAAAACACACAAAAAACTTACTAAAATAATACTAAGCAAACTTTCCGTAAGAGTAAAGAAAGTTCGAAACATTGCAAGTTAAAAGCAGAACCATTGCAATCAAGCTCCGAACCTTACCAAAGCACCTTGAACCGGAGCTTACCAAAGCTAGTAGGACCTAGCGCCAGAGGTTACTAAAGCTTAGTTGAACCTAGCACAGAACTTACCAAAGCTAGTTGGACCTAGCACAGAACTTACCAAAGCTAGTTGGACCTAGCACCAGAGCTAGCAAAAACAAGTCGGACCTTGCCAAAATAAGTGAGACCTAGACAAAGCAAGTCGGACCTTACGTCAGACCTATCGTCGGACCTTGCAGGAGCTCGGACCTAGAGTCGGACCTTGTTAAAAAGGTGTTTTGGTAGTATTCAAAACTTTTATCGTCAAAGCCAATGTATTCACCACACATAGGTCTCACAGGGTTTCCTGTCGTGTGGTGTAAAAACACGATCACGTACCTTGATACGTGGAGTAACTCAAGGACGGCCGTATGGCAATGATACGGGCGTATGTATTTACTTTCAAATATGGACCTGCCTGAAATGAAAACAACCCTTGAGTGCATCACTATTAAGTGTTCTTCTGCAGGTACTAATCACATATGTATCCCGTGTAGTACACGTGTGCGAGAGACCGTTTAGTGCCACAATTGAGACGGATATGCCTGTATAATCCGGTTAGGATTTTCTTTGGTGAGGCTACGCAGTACCGACATGTTTATTACGGTGCATCGACACCGTACTACACTTAATAACCTCTTCCCTATGAAGAAATGATTCATGAACTAACTTTCAACTAAAAATGGAAGTTTGAAACGAATATTAGTTACTGAGCTCTTAATTCGAGCTAAGATTCAAATGAGAGAATGTTTACTTGTTTAGGCTTCAAAGATTTCAAAAAACAGAGTGCTCTGTTTTCTGGCAGGAATTATTGCTGGAATTTGACAGAGAATAACTCTGAGTATATTTAACCAATTAAGGTGTATGATAAAGTAATGGAAAGATTTTCAAGTGCTCTACAACTTCTTTGTAGACCTCCAGACAAAAATCACACGTTAGGTTGGTGAAAAGTCCAGCTGAAGGCAAACTGTCCAGAACCAGGACAGCAGCAAAACCTCTCTGGACCTTTCTGTTTTTATGCCATAACTTCTTGTAGAAATATCCTTAAGGAGCCTATGATACACCGTTGTAAAGGTTATGAAATGTGCGACATTGTTTTAGTTAAAAGTTTGTTCAGATTCTTATTGTATTTGCATATACAACTGTGATAAAGATAGCCACATACAAGGGAGATGCTGGTAAATTTTATCCAGGAATTCTGTCAACTTTGAGCAATCATAACTTTTGATCCAGAGATGATCTGAAGGCATATGAATACTAGTTGGAAAGATACTGAAGTTAAATTTAACTTTTATATGCAACTTGAGTTATGAAAATGCTGATAAACGGATAAAAATCCGGGAGAGTGCAGAAGAGTCCGTTCTGTACAGCAAAGAGAACGGGTTAGGCCTACCTCATGGAGGTGATTAAACTCGAGGATAGTCCAGTGCGACGTGAATATCTGATGTGTTTCCAATGAGTTACCGGGCATACCGGTTAATGGGACGTCAAGTTCAAGATTGAACCGACGCCGGAAACAGCACCGATTTCAATGTTTTATATGACCAAGCTCATCACTTTCTGATTGCTCTGCGCTGTTCATTAAGAAGAATGACGAGACACTATGATTAAGTGTTGATTATCGTTCGATTGATGCCGTCACCATAAAGAGCATGTACCCTGCCCCGCATCAATAGTTTATTCGATCAACTAGTTGGTGCAAGGGTATTCTCGAAGAAGGTTGGAGCTCAGAAAAGATTAGGAAATAGAGATCCACTACCATCCGGGAAAAGTGAGCGTGGTTGCCGATGTGTTAGTCGGAAGAACCCACGGTCACAACTTGGCGATTGCTGAGTTGGAAGAAGAGGAACCAAGTATCCATGTCATTCCGTATGGAGCACTCTATAACATTGCTCTCATTCCAACAGTCTGAGGAAAGATTGCTGAGGTTCAAAGGAGAGACAAGGTCATGTTTCACATACGGAGAGTAATAGACAACGGAGAGATGAGGTGGTTCAGGAAGGACAATGAGGGTACTCTATGGTTTAAAGACCGTATAGTTAAACCTCGTAAGATGAAGCTCTACGGCCGAAAATGTCGCACACCGCTGTAGTGGTGTGAGTACGGCAAAAGAGTACTGTTCAGGGTGATTAGTCAATAAAGCCGATGACCGAGTTCAAACAATACAAGCGAACTTGAAGGCTGCACAATCCCGACAGGAAAAGCTACGATGGTTAAAGGCGTAGACCGTTGCATTTCGATGGCGGAGAACACGTTTGTTTTCGCGTGTATCTGATGAAAGGAATTCCCCAGTCGGATGTAAAGGGGAGATTTTGCTCCCCAAGCTTTAGATCCATATGCTATCGCGAAGAAGTGCAGACCTGTAGCCTACCGGCTGGAACTATTGGCAAGCCTTGCTGGTGTTCATGACATATTTCATGTGTCACAGCTACGGAAGTGCCTTAAAGCTACCATGGACATCCGCACCGAAGAGACCTACGAATGGAGACCGGACCTTACGTATGTCGGGTGACCGGTTCAGACTATCGATGAAAAGAATCCGGAACACCTGGAATCGGACATTAAGCTTTTACAAGGTGATGTGGAGTAATCATACCACGAAAGACACAACATGGAAAGCAAAGATTACCTCCGCATGAACAATCCGAAACTTTTATCGTTGTACAGCATGGAATTCCCTCTCCCATCTCGTTCTCCTATTGGAATCTCGGGATGATATTTTTTAAAGGGGAGAGGAATGTAAAAGTCCCAAAAACGTGAATGCAAAGAAACAGATGATTGAAGGTCATTGTGTTTCGGGTTCATGGAAAATGGGACTTACAAAAACTTTCTTGCACGGGATGGGGTATATGAGGTGCAACCACATGGGTTCAAGCATTCCTTTGAATGTGTTTGACCAAGGTGGAGTTAAACCCATGTGTAAATCATACATGTGCATGAGAAAGAATTAAAAGAAGATCTTTAGATTCAATGGCTCAGCTCAAATTGCCGCCAAACTTTTGAATACACAGAGAACCTCATGCATTTGAAATTGAGGAGATTTATGGTGGCAACTTTCTGCTTTTAGGGTGAGCCAAAAAGGAGTGAATTATGCTCATGTTTGAATTTGTGCTGAATTCAAATTTGAGGGGAAAATTCAAACTGAACTTGTGAGGTTCAGATTAGGGCCAAGAGGGAATCAAGCATGGGCTATGAACAAACTAAATGTTGCACTCAAATTCAAAGGGGTCATCACGAAGTAGGTTTTCAAACTGTTGGTTCAAAGTTTATATTTGCAGCAACCAAATTTAAACGTTGAGTCCAAATTTGAAATCCTCAGATCTAAATTTGTGGGAACACAAATTTTTACCACATTTAGAAGTGTTTTGGCTAAGTTTTTGCACTAGGACATAAAAGGGTATTTGAATTCAAATTCAAATTTGAACTTGGATGAAAATTTGCCATATGTCAAAATGAATTCCAAAATTTGAGCTCCCCAAATTGGAATTTATTACCTGCCAAAATGAGGAGATATTTGTAAAGATTTTGGGGGATAAGAAGAAGGAAAAGAGGGGTGGATCCCACCTGTCAGTGAGACATTTAGTCTTGCACACTAAGTCACACCTCCCTGATTCGCTCGAGCAGCTGAATTCATCTCCGGGCGCCACCGAGGCTGAAGGGAGCCACCTCCTCGTGAAATTTACCGCGCTGGCAACCACCTTGGATGCTTCCTTCATTTTCAGCGTTATCCTCTCTCGCACAGGCCGAAGCAACGGACTTCGCCTCCTCCTCGTGCGCACATGCCAAACACAGAACGCACGCCGCTGCCTCGGTCTTGATCGGGAGCCGGGAAACTTGGGCGTGCAGAGGCCGGCTAAGATGCAAAACCGCACCGTGAACTCCTCCTACACCTCCTCAGTGCGAAATCCAGTGAGTTGCCTCCTTCCCAACCCGAGAATAGCTCTTCTCCGCGGCGACCTAACTTCACGGCGGCTCGGTGTTCACGTAGACAGCCCACGCCGTGGACTTTCATGCCCAAGCGAGGACGGCCATGGGAGCGTGGCTAGTCCACGCTGCTTCCACCCAAACCGCAAGCCCAGCCGTTGACTACCGAGCGAGAATTCGAGAAAGTTATGCCGGCGGCCACAAACCGATGTTCCGGTATGAAAATCCAAAATTCTCACTCGTTCTTCATTCTTAGATCACCAACTCTTACACACAGGGGCTTGATTAGCCGGCGATCGTTCTCTCTTCACAGCCCTAGCTCGGAAACACACGAAGACAACACAATTTCGAGGTTTGCCGAGCACGTCTATGGCGGTGCTCCACGGGTGCACGGTGACAACCAATTTGCAGCCGTTCCCGAGCCGTTTTGAAGCCGTGTCGGTCTCCCCTAAGCTTACAGGGTGCTTTAGCATGGTTTGGTTGTTTGTTTGGCGGGATAGGTCGGCCGGCCGACGGTGCCGAACGGGTTCCGTAGCCGCAACACACCGCGAGCTAATTTGAAGGCTTTGCCGGCTCGGGTAGACGACACCAGTGGGTTCCTCAAGTGGTATTAGGGCCTAGCGGCGAGTTTTGGCATGGGAGATGGCCGGGAGGCCGAACTCCGGCGATCTCCGGCGAGCCCGGCGGCGCGCGTGCGCAGGAGGCCGAAGGTTGAAGAAGGGTACCCGGGCCCAGCCATTAGTGAGAAGGATTTGAAAACTCAGATCTTTTGAGGCCTTGGATCAGGCTGTGGCTGCGCGGGAGTGGTTCTGTGGCCCCGTGTGGCTTGTTCCAGCAAGTGACATGTGGTCCCCTGGACCCACATGCAGGATTTAAACATTTCCCGGTTTATTTGAACCCCAAATTCAATCCAAACTTTAGAACCTTATAACTTTTGCTAGGAAGCTCCACATTTAGTGATTCAAATTGGGTCGGATTCAGACTGAAAAACTCTATCCAAATATGTAACCCAATTTGTATTAAAGTCATTAATTAATTCTGGAAAATTCTTTAAAGCTTTTCAGCAAAAGAATGTTAGAGGGAGTTTGGTTCATTCAAAAATCCTCAAATTTTGCCAGAATCTTCTTTAGGATGTTAGTGAACTCCTGTAAAAATTTGAGCTCTTTTAGAGTTTATTTTCTTAGGATAATTCAGATTCTAAGTGGCTGCATTCAAATGAATACAGAAACAATTTCAGAGAATTTCCAAAACTTGGAAATTCAGTTCTGGGAAATTCTTAGCTCCAAAAATCCTAGGAAACTTCATGCATGCGCCCTGAGATATTTTTGAAATTGTGGTTCACTTGGATTTGCATGAGAGTGCAAATTTATCCAGATTTAATTCCTTTTTACCTAAATGCTTAGGGAATTGTTCTGAATGAACTACACATTGAAAAATTCTAAATTTTGGTCCAGATTACTTTCTTGTGACAAGGAACTCACATGAAAATTTTCAGCTCCACTGGAGCTCTGGATCAGTACTGTTTTTTTCAACCACATTAGGTGATCAACACACAAGTGATGGAAAACACTTATCACTTGATCATAGTGCTTAAACCCAAACCCAAACCACTAGCACCAGTGTCATTTTAAATTCTTAAACAGAGTTCCAGTTTTAAACTTGTCTTTAGAATCTGTTAGTAAAAGCTTTACAATTAAACACATATGCATATTCATAACGTGTAGCCTCTACGTGAAGATTTTGAAGCAATTGAAGGGGAGATCAATGAGAAAGGAAAGTGGAGTGATCAAGCCACAAGTGGTCTTCACTAACTTAATAGATACTTAGTCACCTGCAAAACCAAGGCAAGCTCTACTTTGCATTTTAGTTGTTTCATAAAACTTTTACTTTGTTCACTACTATGGGTTAAAGTTTGTATGTGCATTAGGTCAGGAATGTTTTATACTCCAAATGCATGACCAAAGAAGCCCTCGAGTCAATGGTAGTAGTCGTATCCCCGCTGTAGAATAATGCCATGCTAATTAGGTTATGACATCCGGTAGAAGTCGAGTAGTTGGAATCTACTCGCGAGCTATGGTTCGGGATCACACGGGTATGATTTAAAGAGGCAAACTAAAATTTAATTTCCAAAGGTGAGACCGGGCAGAGAGTGTAGGCAGCGACAAGATGAGGTCTTGGTCGAGTAGCTCTGCTTGTGTCAGTTAAGGACCGTTCTCGTGTGTGGCCCTGCGAGCAAGTATTGAGTTGTTTACAGGATACTTACTGCTATATGGGACCCAGGAAACCGATGTACCGGGTTAACTGGATTGTAGAGGCATACCACATCGTCTCGTTAGACCTATGAGCCCGAGACGGCGCGACCGGTTTTACAGTCGAGTGTCCTGCAAAAGGTTGCCACATACGACGTAATGAAGGATGCCAGATTTGGGTCTTCATAGGCGGGCGTATGTGTCGAGTTATCCGGGCAGTGTTTGATTCGAATCAACGTCCCTCATGGTTATGAGTGCCGCTTGCTCACTGCACCATGACGTAATAATCAAGTTGTGTGAGAACAGTATGCAAGTTTATTGTGCTGCTATGATAATTGGAATTGCATGAAAACCCTGTATGAAGTAGTGATAGAGAAAATTAAAGTTAATTTCCACCTTGGGACAAGTAACATTAGAATTAAGCGTTTCTTGTTTGATTGTGGAGTTCCAATGTTGCTCGGCGCAAGGTCCGACTATGAAGGCTAATATCTGAAAGTTAAGCATGAACGTGTAGGCAAGTCTTTATGTAACTTATATTATTATGTCTTAAGTTACCGTCATGTAGAGATGCATGCTTTAGGAGAGACGGTTAAGTCTTGCTGAGCCTTTGTGCTCACTCTTGCTATATGAGTTTTTTTGCAGGTTAACCTAGACGCTTATGAAGAAGGTTGTCCGGTGTGACTCGGAGACTTCCGAGTCATGTAACACATGGAGAACCCAGCCGCTGCAATGTCTTCGTGTTGCAAGTGAGAGGAGTCCACGGGATGGACCTCTTCTCGAGTGCTCATTAGTTATTCGACGTGAGCTGTTTCTAGTCTTCCGCTGTAGCTATTTTATGTAAATTATTTACAAAGAACACTTGTAATCTTCCGCTTTTAATTTATGTAATACAGTTTCCTTATATGTGTGTTGTTGGGTGCCGCATAACACGGCACCATCCAATGCGATTCCCGGGCAAGCGGCACGGCCCCGTGATACGGGCCGGGGTCACCCTCACATAATCAGCAAGCACAGTGCAGACTAGTCCGGCCATGGGGTGGACTAGTCCGGTCATAGGGAAGTAGAACACCAAAGGTGAGATTTTAGGAGTTTTTCAACAATCTACTTAATAAACTATGAAATATAACAACCTAGCAATCTAGAGGTGAAGTTACACAAAGATTAAATGATTAGATCTAGGTGGATCGCAAGATTGGGACGAAAGACGTGAAGAACCCTTAGGTGATCTAACGAAGAATGAAGGAGAAATCGAGAGCACAAGACACAGGATTTATCCCGTGGTTCAGCTTAATGGAGGAGCCTACATCCACGTTGAGAAGTCCACAAAGGACCGGATTGTTCTCAACCCTATCCTCACAAAGGCACCACAAAAACTAGCTTGTTCTTCCACTAAATGATGAGGAGATCACAAATCCGTGGGGCAACTCACAATCTGAGGCTCCCACAAAGTTACAGCTCAAAGAGATCACGAATCAAGACCCAAATCAACTCAAAACAACAATTCAAACCGAGATAATCTAGCAAGAGCTCAAGTCAAAGCACACCCTTCTCTCTTCTCTCCCAAAATCTCACAAACCCTCAATATTCGGTCTTAGGGCTCAATGAAACGAAGAGAAAGGGCTAGGAGGGCTCTTCGAAGGCTATGGCAGCGCTAGGGCTCAAGTTCTTGCCTTAGAGGCCCCGGAGATCCCCTTGTCTAGGTATCCCAACAATTAGCCGACGCCACCAGAAAATTGCGGACTAGTCCGTCCTAGGACCCTGGACTAGTCCGGCTTGTGGAGACCAGTGATGTCACCCTTGACCAACCACCAAGTCCCCCACCACCTTTTGAACTCAAATGGTCAGAACACCACAGACTAGT
The DNA here is from genome assembly GCA_030760725.1 of Neostapfia colusana. Classification (NCBI taxonomy): domain Eukaryota; kingdom Viridiplantae; phylum Streptophyta; class Magnoliopsida; order Poales; family Poaceae; genus Neostapfia; species Neostapfia colusana. The sequence goes on along the minus strand of JASWHV010000006.1, from coordinate 63,461,666 downwards.
CGGTCAAAGAACGGACTAGTCCGATCTCATATATAACCTTTTGTTCCGGTTGAGAACAGACAAGTCTGTTCCACTGGACTAGTCCGACCTTAAAGGGCGGACAAGTCTGGCCATCCAGGACTTAGTCCCAACAGCCACCTCCATGTACCAAACAGACTGGTCTGATCCACAACGGACTAGTCTGAACTCACACATAAACTTTTGTTCCGGTTAGAAACGGACTAGTCTTACTGGGCGAACTAGTCCGGTCCTTCATGACTTAGTCCTAGAAGGACATAGACACACTCACCACAGACTAGTCCATCTCTAAACGGACATGTACGAACTCACACAGAACTTTTTGTTCCGCCTAACATCAGATCAGTCCGATGTGGCCAGACTAGTCCGACCTTCCATCCTGGAGAAGTCTGGTCCTGTCCTTAGGGATGCCTCAACTCATCTCCAACTGACCTAACTTGGACTAAGAGCTCTTAAATGATTTTCAATACTTTGACACAATGAACACACTCATACTAAGAGGCAAAATTCGACACAAAGAAGTTTTAAACTCTAAATTCCACTCTTTGAGTTTTTCTGCCTTTTCTCTTTTACCTTTTTGAGTGTATCCAACTCCGTCCATTATTTAATCATCTGTACTTACACTTGTAATGCTCATTAGTCTCTTAAGTGTTGTCATTAATCTCCCCCTTTTGGTGATTTGATGATAACACATTGAGGTTTTTGATAAAAAATGTAAATGAGTTGATTTTCATAATGCACAAGTGTATAAAGAGCTCCCCCTAAATGTGTGCATGAATAATTTGCAATAAAAGTAATGCACAAGAATGAGATCTATGGGAGATTTATACAATTGTGTGTTATGATGGGGTGGCTACGTGTGATGCAAGTGTTGAGATGTGATAAATAGGAGTGAAACATGCATCTCAATTGGAATTAAGCATCATCACACATGTGGAACGATAACTTGATCAAAGTAGAATGATATTCAATAAGATCAACATAGAGAAGCATAGCATAGCACAAAGTTATTACAACCCAAATATGAAAATGTAGCAACATTACGACATTACAACCCAAGTTTTTCAAAATAACATAACATTGTCCATGGATCTAGAGGTACTCCCCCTCAATATATCCCCCTTTGGCATCAAGACCAAAAAGGAAAAGACAATGGGAGAAGAAAGGAAAAGCCTAAGTCTAATCATCGTCGCTCTCACTCTCCTCACCACGGTCTTCATCACTTTGTGTTGCTTCATCATCTTCCTCTCCATCCTCATTGTCTTGGTCTTCCTCTTCTTCAACCTCCTCAACGGCGGAAGCGGCACTAGAAGAGCCACCCCCACCACCAAAGAGAGCAGCCTCCGCCTCCACGAGATCCGGGAAAGGTATCAACTCCTTGCCCTCGGAAGACTCCGGGGACATAGCAATGTACGCCTTCAGTTACTTGTCTTGCCTTCTAGCCATCTTCTAAGTTTCAACTTCAACTTTGCAGCAAGAAGTGAAGATAGACTTCAAGAACTTGAGAATAGCAATTGAAGAATCGCCGGAAGAGGAGGAGGCGGGAGTGTGAGCGGGAGGAGGAGGAGGTGCATTGGAGGAACCCCTCCTAGAAGCGCCGCCAATCATCGGCACGAGAGGAGGGATTTGAGGATGAAGGGGTCTATGCTTGACATCCTTCATGAACTCCAATGCTAAACCTTCTAAATGAGGCACATAATGAATGGAGCATATCCACACGAATGGTTGGGGGTGTGGGTCAAGGATATTTAGCTCATTTCTAAGTTCGCAAAAGCGTTTTTTATCTAGTGGCTTGGTGAAGATATCGGCTAGTTTTTTTGTAACACCCCAAAACCTGTTAAGAGGGGAATTTAAAAATTTTTGGACGTATTGCATGGGGTGCAGAAATTCAAATTCAAATTGGAATTTAAATTAAAATCAAAACAGAAAAGAAAAGGAAAAAGAAAAAGAAAAAGAAAAACCCCACCGGCCAGTGGGCCGAAACCCACCAGCCGGCCCAATCTCCCCGCGCCAGCCCCAAACCCGCGCCCGTCTCTTCCTCTCACTGACACGCGGGGCCCACGTGTCATCCCTCACCTCCCGCGCACCCGGCCGACCACGGGATTCTTCTCGCACCCGAATCCAAACGACCTCCAAAAAACCGTGCCAACAGCACAATCTTCGGCCCCGGACGCTGCTATTTAACCAAGCCGATCCTCCGCCGCCTCCCCTTGTGAAATTCCCGCAAAGAAAGTCGCCGAATTCCCCCGCGCACTCCACTTTTCTCTCCGGTGAGAACCGAAGCTTCGATCACCGTTTTCTTTCGATCCTTGCTCGGGTTTTCTGATCTAACGCGCCGATCATGTTCCACAGCCTCCAGGGAGTCACGCAGGTGAAAAGAACCCGGTGTTTTGCACCGTAGACGCAGCTCCAGCGAGCACCGCCGCTATTTCATCTCGGACCTCGCCGCCGACCACCTTCCAGGGCCTCCGAGCTCAAGAAAAACCCCGAGGTGAGATCCCCGACCTCCCCTCTACCGTTCTATGCCATGAAATCCAAGTTTTAGGAAGTATAGACGAAAATCCGAAGATCTCCGGCGAGATCGCCGCCTCCCGCCGCCGCGCGCCACCGGGCAGCGCCATCCACGCATGGCCAGGGCGATGTGGCCCCCTAAGGGCCGTCCATTTTAAATCGTGCGGTTCCTATTAGATCTAACCCGTACCGCTTCGCGTTATAATCTCAGCCGTCTATTTTAAATCGGACGGTCCACATCAGCCCCGCGTTATAAAAGCCAGGATTCTTACGCGCTACCCCCTGGGGATCTCGGAAAACACGAGCTAGCCCCAGAAACTTCTGATCTAGCCCCTGGAACTTCAGAAATTCATGTAAATTCATTTAAAAATCAGTTTTAGCCCCTAGACTTAATAAAAATTAGGAAAACCCCTCTGTTATGTGTAGTTAGACCCCTGGAAATTTATGAAATAATAAATTAGACCCTGTAGTAGGGTGGATCTACCTTTTTGACCCAATGTGATATTAAATTCAGAAATTTGAATATGTGATTAGGATTTAAATTTAAAAGGTGAGGCAAACACATTGTAAATTCAAATTTAAACTCTCCTAGCACTTGGAAAACTTTAGAATGAGTTAAAAATAGATTTTTAGGCTGAAATGAATCTGTCTAATTGATCGTTCACATTTATTAGTTATAGGGACACATTTTTAGGTTAGGAAATAATTCTGAAAATTGGTAAATTAAATTAGTTCACATCAGAGGAGAAGTTCAAAAATATATTATTTAATATTTTAGATCAGAACCTATTCTGTTTAGATGATATGCCCTACTATTTAATATTAAAACTCACTTTTAGGCATAGAAAATAAATCTGAAAAATATAGGAAAATGGGTATGCATAATTAGAAAATGATAAATGAAGTCTCTAAATCAAAAAACTTCATTTTAGTATTTGGTAGAAGATCTGAAAACCTATTTGGAGTAGGAAATTACCTTTCATGCAAACTTGGTAGCTAAGAAGTGTATTAATTGAATATAAAGAATTTGTTCAAATTGGAAATTCATATATAGTGTGCAAACAGAAATCTGAATACAAAAGTTAGAAATCATATACATATGTTTAAAAGTGCATGTAGGCCAAAAATCAACACATGTAGAGTAACCACAATACTTAGAAATGTGAATGACTTTCATAGGTATGTATGTGTGGTTTGTATGAAGTGAAAGTGTGAACTATATCTTATGGATTGTTGTTTTCTTTTGCTATGTGTATTGGCATGAGTAGAACCTGCCCCAGAGCAAGTTCTCCCCTTCCAAGACCAAGACTTTCCATTCCCAGAGCAGCAGGAAGAAGGCAAGTGTCCTTGACCACTTTGATCCTATACTAGGAGGTGTAGATAGAATTGTTTGCATTGTCAATTGAGATATGAAACTCATGCTAGGAAGTTTCCCTAGAATTGCATTACCTTGTTTCCTTATAGCTTGGGTTGGGATTTATCATGTCATTTATATATGCTTATGCTTAGCCATGCTTAGAATGGGATAAGTGGGATATGAGATCATCAATTTATTTACCTTACTCTTGAATGAGATACTATGAGTTATGTAGAGGTAGGGATCGAGGCAAGTTGGATGATTTGGTTGGTGCTGGGTGCACGAGACTCGGGTTTGTGTTTAGTACTTGCCTGGATCCTAAGGACCGGTTCATGGAGCATGTAACCTGGCTTTACCGTGCCAACCACATGCTGAGATGGGGCAGCTTGGCCAATTAATTAGGTGTATCCCTGGCGTAGTATCGGTGTGTTGGATGGTGCGGGGAATAGGTGTCAGCTGGACTACCATATGAACCGCAAGGCTCAAGAGGGGGCCACTGCAGAGGGGTTGGAGCCTCTTGTATGCTTTTAGGGGTGAAACCTCAGTGGGCCCACGCTCATCGGGAATCCCTTTGTAAAGGCTTCGTAGTGATCTCCTGGCTACACACCTGGGAAGTGTGAATGTGGTTCGCGGCCACTGGCATAATGGAGGTTCTTTTAGTCCACCCGGCAACGAGGGATGAAATCACTACATGTGGGTACAGTGGTGCAAACTCTGCAGAGTCAAAACTGTCATGACAGCCGTGCTCACAATCAAGAGCGGCTTGGACTTATTCATGATTAGAGGGTGATGGCTTTGGAAGTTGAGGATGTTAAGCGGGGAGCTTAACATTGGAATTGATGTTATGGTTATTTGATTTTGATGATGGGTTGGGAGATTTGGGACCATTTCACCTGTGTAGTAATGTAGGTGCTTAATAAGCTAAGGTGATAGGTATTAATTGTGTAGTGCTTTAACCATGAGTTCAACCTCTCCCTGTTCTGGCCATGCATGACATAACTTTCCCACACTTGCTGAGTACCAACGGTACTCAAACTTGCATATTTGTTGGTTTAAATTGCTGCTCAGGTCAAGGGGATGATGTGGTGTTCAATGACCAAGACTTCGGACCCGAAGAAGGATTCTAGGTTCATGGACTCCCCCGGGCAACGCCTGTGATGGAGCCCACAAGAATAATATTCCGCTGCTGTTATATTTACATATTATGAACTTATTATCGTCCATCGAGACATATGCTTTGTAAGACATATTTATATTCGACACCTGGCTTGTAATAAATGATGCTTCACTATTTGTCGTCACATGTATGAGAGAATGATCCTGGCATACATGTGATATTCACTCGGTTGTTCTTTGGAACAAACTGGGTGTGACATTTTTTTTCAGTTATCACATGTGAAAGATGTAAAAGACCAAGAATTTACTTGCTAAAATGTTCATCACATCACCACACCACAGCTCATTTGGTGGATAGCTCATGAACATTTGTGAAGAGCAAGTAAACATGAGAGGCTGAGCTCACCCCTAGACCTTCAATATTCTTGGGAAGGCTCAGGCCAAGTTTCATGCAAATCCAAGCCGTTTTGAGTCACTTTTGGAGACATTTGTAAAAAAGGGCTAATTTGAATGCAAATTCAAATTTCAGCTATTTTCATCACTTGGATTCAAAAGATTACGTCACATTCAAATTCAGCATATTTTTCTGAGTTAGTCCACCAGTCTTCATCCTCATTGGAGTTCATCTTGTCGGGAGTTAATTTGAGCAAATTCAAACCCAATTTGAATTTCAACCTCACATATGCTCAAATTCCTTCAAACACAATATCAATTTGAATCATTCAAATTCAGAGACCCATGTAAAAGTCCCAAAACTTGTAAATGGAAAACATTAGCTGTGAATAAAGTTGAATTTAAATTCAAGAAATGGGACTTGTTCAAACTTTTCCACAAATTATAATACACATGAGAGTTCTTCTTAAACAAGCTTATGGTCACTTATAGGCTTGGACCCTAGGTGGATTAAAACACCATATTAGAAGTCTCATGCGCAATGGAAAGTTTAAAAATCGGATTGTAAACTAAATGTTCAACTTAAAGTTCAAATGAGGGAACTACAATAGGAATTTCAAACTGTTGTGCTCAAAAGCTCAATTGCAGCAGCCAAATTTAAAATCAGATTCCATATTTGAATTCCTTAGGTCCAGATAAGTGGGTATGCAAAGTTTCATGAATTTTTGAAATGTTTTGCTACCCATTTTTCCAAAAGGACTCTAAATTGTAATGAATTCAAATATACAATTGAATTTGGATGAAATTTTGCCCAATGCTACAAATGCACTTCAGTTTTGAACTCCCCACAATTAAACTTCAATATTTGCCAAATTTGAGAGATTTTGGGGGGGGGGGGGTAAGGGGACAGTGGGGCCCACTGGTCAGTACACTCAAATATCTGCAAATTTGAGTCGGTTCTCTGTTTCTCTGTTCACACACGAATTCGGATCAAACACAGCGCAGGCCGACACCGAGGCAACCCGGCGACACCTCCCGAGCAGCTGCTAGAGTTTCCCTCGCCCTTATCAGTTTCCACCGGGGGTGTGCACCTCACAACACCGAGAAAACGCTCGAGCTACGCCTCCTCCACGCCACAGCGCTGTTCCCAGGAGTTCTTGCCGCCGCCGCGCACACACAACCGGTTCTCCATCGCTAACCATCTTCGCGAGCTTTGACACCCGGACAAACTCGGAAGTGGCGTCGCCACACTCCCTGAAGCCTGTCAAAGCAAGTTTCGAGTGTGCAGCGGTCTACAATCACCTCGGCATGCTTTTTCTTCTCCGGCAGACCGACCTCGGTGACTTCACGTCAAACCGAGTCTCTCCGGCGTTTCACGCACAACAAAGCCACGGATAAGGTTGGTTAGCACCTCCCCTTGCTGTCCATCAAGTCTGGGATCATTTCTAGGACCACCTAGCCGGAATTTAGGTTTTCCTCATGGCGGTTTCTTCGGGTTGCCGGCTTCAAACCGTAAAATTCTCCTCCGAGGCATAGGGGCTCCCAATTGTGTTCTGGGTTCATGATCCTTAGCCTCCTATGGACCTCCTCGACCAAACAGAGAACGATTCCGTCAACTTTAGCCGGAGAACGTCGAGTTCTTCTCCGCCGGCGCGAAAAACGTCTCGGGCACACGGTGACGGCATAGATAGCAGCCTCCCCAAGCAAATTTGTGTACACGTTGATGAGCTACACCTTCCACTTATGCTGTAGCACCAATCCTCCATGTATTTAGCAAGCTAGAACGTCGGCGCTACGTCGCCGAAGCTCGGTTAAGCCGCCGCACCGTCGCGAGCTCGATTAGGGCCGACGTCGGTGTCGGGAAACCCTCCCCACGTGTTCAGCGCACAAAATTAGGGGCAGGCGGCAAGTTTAAGAATGGGACATGGATGGACGACCGGGTTCCGATGTACTCCGGCGAGCCCCGGCGGCGCGCAGTCGCGGGAGGCCGGAGGTTGAAGAAGGGTACCCGGGCCCAGCCGTCAGTGAGAAGAATTTAAAAATTCAGATCTTCGGTGGCCTCGGATCGGGCTGTGGCAACAAGGGAGAGGTTCTGTGGCCCCGTGTGGCTTGTTCCAACGAGTGACACGTGTACCCTGGACCCACACGCACGATTTAAACATTTTCCGGTTTATTTGAATTCCTCAAATTTAGTTCAAACTTTAGAACCTCATAACTTCTGCTAGGAAGCTCCAAATTTAGTGATTCAAATTGGGTTGGATTCAGATTGGAAAACTATATCCAAATATGCAACCCAATTTGTATGAAAATCATTATTAAAATCTGTAAAATTCTTTAAACTTTTAAGAAAAAGAATTTTAGAGGGAGTTTGGTTCATCCAAAAATCCTCATATTTTGCCAGAATATTGTTTAGGATATTAGTGAACTGCTATAAAAGTTTCAGCTCTCTTGGATGACACGACCCCACAGTCTTGTCGAGCCAGGATCAAGCTGAGGAGTGCTGCGTTGCACGACACCGGATAACACACGTCAAAGGTACAAAGCGGAAGCAAAATTTTTATTACATAAACAGGTTTATGAACATGTTTACATCAAAATTAAGTTTAGTCTACACTCGCGGACGTAGACTACGCATCAAGTCCACGTTCAGCCCTCGAACGTGATCTTGCTAGCACACACGCACACTAACTCTGCGCCGTGCACGACTCCCACTCGACGGGGTTCCCCTCCTGGGGTTCCGTCTCCTCTTCGGGAGTTCCTTCCTCATACAACCCTGCAAAAGCTTCAAACACAAGCAGTGAGCACGAAGGCTCAGCAAGTCTGACCCATCTCACCTAAACATGGAACTTCTACATGAGGGGTGATGGGTTACATGAGGTAAAAATCATTTGCAAGGACTCGCCTAATTAGTAGAACCTTACTTTCAAGTTTTAGCAGCAGGTTGTGGAGAACCTTACGCTAAGGCACATGAGAGAGCTGCAATCAAACAAGAAACGCATTTCTCTCATGTACTTTGCCCAAAGTTGAAAAGAACTTTAGTTAGCTCTAGACTACAGCAAATCATTAGCAATCAAGTCCATCTTTCAATCAGCAACATTTTAACATGCAACTAGCCTGTTCTTTCTACGTCATAGTACAGTGAACAAGTGGTACTCCCTGACTGCGAGGGACGGCGATTATAATCGATTTACACCTACAGGGTTACCCGAACAACCCGTCAAGTACGCCCGTACTCGATGTTGCCTACAACAACCATCACGGACGCCGTAAGCAACTACCTTTCACCCGTTAGCCAAATGTTGAACCGGTCCAATCGTCCTGAGCAAGGTCTCTGCACGCGCATCTCAGTGCCGCCAGCCGATTTACACCTCGAGCTCTCAACCTACCCTCTGAACGACCAGCTATGCCTCAACACCCAGCTAACCGAGTTACATCGGTTTCCCGGTTCCCATATAGCCAGTAGGTCTTCGGTACTGTTCTAGCTTGTTCAACAGGCCCGCACACGGCTCGGTCCTCAATCAACACAAGCGGAGCTATAGCACACAGGCCCCAAAGTCCTGCTGCCCTTACTCTCCGCTTGGGCTCATTTTCTTTCCATGTGTTTCATGTGCTATCACTACCCGAGTCGAGTGCCTCTAGCCTATGCTCGCGAGTAGTTCCAACTACTCGACTTGTACCGAATCCTACACTATCTTAGCATTGCAGTAGCTAACGGGGTTTGCAATCCTAAACCCAACCCATGGTTTTCTTGGCTATGCAATTGGATTTCAAATCAAGACTCTAATGCACGGAATTATAATACTCAAGTAAGTGCTCAAAACAATACAAATTTGTAAAATGGTTAATGCAAACCGGAGCTTGCCTTTCTGCTCTTGGTCGTAGGCTAGCTGTTCCTCCGGAGTAACGAAGTCTAGGACTTCGGGTTCCTCCTCGACCTTAGCGACTACATGATAAGAGAGGTACATGTATTAATTTGAATGCATTTGTATTAAGTTTGAACTTGTGAAGCTTATACGTCCCACTAGACAGACTCAATGACTGTGAAACTTTTCTATGGCTTGGTTACAACCTAAACAGAGACTTGGTCAAGTTTTAGTTGCAGCAAAGTTCATTTGAGCCCTCCACAATTAATTATGTCCTTGACCTTAATTGGAACTCTTAGGGTGCTCTAAGGATTTTCATGAAACAAACTATGACTTTCTGAAAACTAGATTTTCAGAGGGTTCTAATGGAGTTGGTCTCACTTAATTTGAAGGTTCCTAGCTAAAGATAGGAGCTAAACAATTTCAGAGAAAATTCTGAACATGTTTCTGAACATTTTCTATTTTCTCTGGGACAGTTTCACTAATCACACCATTAGGTGGATCAAATGAGCTCCAATGGGTCTGAAATTTTTATGGTAGTTCAGGGATATTTTGGTGAACATCCCAGCAAAATTTCAGGATTTTCCTCCCAAGGATTCTCCAGTTAAAATTCCAACCAGTTTAAATTTTGAGGAATTAATTCTGGAGAAATAAGGAATTTCATGAAGTGAAACTTGATTTGCTGGAACGTACTCAGAGAGCTCAATACAGAAAAAATTGGTTCACTCTATTTGGAGCTTTCTAGCCAAAGTTATGAGGATTTGAAGTTTGAAGGAAATCTGAAAATCGGAGAAAAGTTTAAACCCGCGCGTGGGCCCCGGGGACATGCGTCGCACGCCGAGGCGACAGCACACTGCGGCCCACAAGGATTTTGCGCGCCAGCACACCCGATCCCGGCCGCAGCCCGATCCCGATTCAAAATATCGGCCGCTGACAGCTGGGGTCCACCCCTTTCTTCAACCTCGCGACGCCCTCGCTCCACCGCCGAGGGACCTCGCCGGAGAGCTCGCCGCCGGCTTCTGTACAGCTCCAAACTTCACGATTTTGGCCGCCCCTGCCTACATTCACTCGGGGAACAGGATTCTGGGGTCAGCTACTCATGACAATGGCCGGTGCATGGTCGGCGACGAGCCGCCACCTCGGAAAGACTTCGGCCATGTCGGCTGACTTCCCTAGCACCTCAACTACTCGAAGAACCGGTCGGGAAGCATCAGTGGACCTCAGGGAAGGTCGACATGAGCTTGAGGCAGCTCGGGGAAGGCCCGAAGTAGGTCCTCACCATGCACCCGATGCCTCCCTTTTGTTCCGCCATTGGTAAACCTCGAATTACGCCAGGTACAGAGGTTCTCCGGCCAAGGGTTGTGAAGGCAACTTGTGCGTTACCGTGTCTAGTTTGTGTGAGAGTGGATTGCAGCCCTCTAATCCTTTCTAGAGCATGAATTCGACGGAATCGCACCCGAAGCTCGTGCTGCACACAGAAAGGGGAAAACTGGAAATTCGCCGCCGGTGAGCAATCACTCGGGCTGTGGCTCGGGGTGAGCAGCACCGGTCACCAGAGCATCCAAGGGTGCCTTGGCTCGGGCGTGACAACGCCCTGGTTGGGCTGTCCACGGAAGCTCGAGGTGCGGCGGTTCTAAGTCACCGACTTGATCTTTCGGCATAGCCGATATCAATCGGTTTCAACTGAATTCTAGCAGTGGGGACGACGGAAGAAGGTCTCTAGTACCTTGCCATGGCTCTGGAGAGGACGGAGAGGCGGTGATCAAGCTTCTCTGATCAGCCCCGAGTGATCGGCAGCGATGGCGCGGTTCTGATGCGAGGAGGTAGCAGAGTGGGCGGTAATCGCTCCGATCAGGGCGGTGGCGTAGATAAGGGGGCTGTGAGGCGGTTCAGCACGTCGGGGCGGCAAGCAGGTGGTGTCCCGGTCGCCTCTTCTCTGTGGCGGCAGCTCAGTCCGGCGCAAGAACCCGAGCTGGGTTTTCAGTCGGTTTGGGTTGGAGTGGTGGCTGACATGTGGGTCCCACTTCCAGTTTTAACCTCTGAAATTTACTCCTAATCACTGTTGTAAACAGTGAGCCCCAAAATACCCCAAGTGATTCAAATTATTCACCCATGAGCCATTTGAATTGAATAGAATTCAAATTGGGTTGGGTTTGAATGAATTTCAGCACAAGTTCAGTTTTGAATTCAAATAAAGTTTGAATTTGTCCCACTTAGCTCATGTCAAGATCAACTCCAAATGGAGTGAAAATTGGTGTGTGAGCTCACAAAAATGTGCTGAGTAAGAATATGCCTCCCACTTTTAAATTCATGGGATAAAAACAGTTTGAATTTGAATGTGATTTCAAACTGCCCTCTTTCTAGCTATACCCAAAATGACCTCAAAAAGGTTTTGAATTTGGGTGAAACATGGCATGGACATCCTTAGCAATGTGTAGGAGTTTTCATATGTCCAGCCCCTCTATATCACATGTGGGAAATACCCCTTTTGCAATATGTGAGTTTGTTCTCTAATGAGCATGTTGATGGTGGTTACTTGCTCTTCATTTGTGTTCATCAACTTTCCTCAAATGAGGTGTGTGGTGTGGTGATGAACAATTCAATTATGTGTCAAAAACTGAGGCCCTTACATTCCTCCCCCCTCAAAAGAATCTCGTCCCGAGACTATAAGGTGAAAATGAGAGAGAGGACGGTGGAAAATTACCGGATATGCGACGTGAAAAAGTCGGGGTAGTTAGCGCGAAGAAATTCTTCGCTCTCCCATGTCGCTTAGTCCATGGAGTGGTTACTCCATAGAACCTTGTAGAACCACAACGTACGGTTGCGTGTGGTTCGGGCCTTTTCATCGATAATTTGCACCGGTTCCTCCCGATAGGTGAGATCCGGTTGCAGTTCTTCAATGTCTTCCAGCTGAACGGTAGTTGATAGCTTGAGACACTTCCTCAGCTGGGAAATGTGAAAGACGTCGTGCACACCAGAAAGTTCTTCTGGTAATTTCAGCTGGTATGCTACTGATCCACATCTTTCGGTAATCTGGAATGGACCGATGAATCGGGGTGTTAACTTTCCTCTCACCCCGAATCTGTTTACGCCCTTCATTGGAGATACACGTAGATAAACGTGATCTCCAACTTCGAATTGTAATGGGCGCCTTCTCCGGTCCGCATACTGTTTCTGTCGGGATTGAGCGGCTTTTAGGTTCGCTTGAATTAGTCAAACCTTTTCTTCCGCGTTGTTGACAAGGTCAATCCCTAAGGTAACCCTTTCGCCAGATTCACACCAATTCAGTGGTGTGCGGCATTTCCGCCCATATAGCGCCTCGTAGGGCGCCATCTTGATGCTGTCTTGGTACCCATTATTGTACGAGAACTCGGCTAACGGCAAGTGATCATCCCAACTCTTGCCGTGATTGATAGCGCAAGCTCGTTGCATGTCTTCCAAGATCTGATTCACCCGTTCGGTTTGTCCATCCGTCTGCGGGTGGTACACTGAACTACAGATCAGCTTCGTCCCCAAGGCAGCGTGCAGCTGCTCCCAAAAACGGGACACAAATAAAGTGCCCCGATCTGATATGATAGTACGGGGTACGCCGTACAAACATAGGATCCGTGAGATGTACAGTTCAGCATACTTCTTGGCGTTGTAGTTGGTGTTGACCGGGATGAAATGGGCAACTTTGGTGAGCCGATCGACGATCACCCACACCGAATCATGTTTCTGCAAGGTGGTGAGTAAACCGACGATGAAGTCCATGCTCACATCCTCCCATTTCCAGGCAGGAATGCCCAGTGGTTGCAGCAGTCCCGGTTTCCGCATGTGGTCTGCCTTCACCCTTCGACATGTATCACACTCGGACACGTATTTTGCAGTCCCTCGCTTCATCCGTGTCCACCAAAACTTGCTTCCGAGTTCTTGATACATTTTGTTGCTGCCGGGGTGAATAGAAAATTTTGATAAGTGAGCCTCATCAAAAATTTTCTTCCGTAATTCCGGGTTACGGGGTACGACGATCCGGTCCTTGAACCATAGGATGCCGTCTCCGTCCTTCCGGAAACATTTCAGCTCCCCACTGTCTACACGTCTCCGCAAATGTGACATGCCCTTGTCATTCTTCTGGGCTGCCGCTATGTCTTCACGGATGGTGGGGATCAAAGCTAGGTTGTAAAGAGCTCCGTGTGGAATCACATGTAGTGGTGGTTCGCTCTCTTCCAACGGTGTGATGGTCAGATTGTTGACGTGTGACTTGCGGCTCAGCGCATCTGTCACTACGTTTGCCTTGCCCGGATGATAATGGATCTCTATTTCGTAATCCTTTATCAATTCTAACCATCTTCGTTGCCTCATGTTCAGCTCCTTCTGAGTGAATATGTACTTGAGGCTTTTGTGGTCGGTATATAAATGTACGAGGTTACCGAGTAGGTAGTGCCTCCACATTTTCAGTGCAAGTACCACGGCAGTGAGCTCCAAATCGTGGGTTGGGTAATTCTGCTCATGGTTTCTAAGCTGCCGTGATCCATACGCGACCACTCTTCGGTCTTGCATCAGCACACATCCGAGCCCAATGCCGGATGCATCGCAGTACACATCGAACGGTTTTGTTGTGTCTGGCTGCGCCAAAACCGGTGCTGATGTCAGGTGCTTGACTAAAGCCTTGAATGCTGCTTCACGCGCTGGACTCCAAACATATTTGGTAACCTTCTTCAGCAGCTCTGTCATTGGCTTGGCAATCTTCGAGAAGTTCGGAATGAACCTCCGATAATATCCCGCGAGTCCGAGGAAACTCCGTACCTCATGAACAGTTCTCAGGGATTTCCAATTCAGCACTTGAGTGATCTTGCTCGGGTCCATAGAGATACCCTCCGCTGAGATGATATGCCCGAGGAAAGGCACTTGCGATATCCAGAACTCGCATTTGCTGAATTTTGCGTATAGCTTGTGATCCCGCAGCCGTTGCAAGACTATACGCAGATGCTTCTTGTGATCTTCTTCTGACTTGGAATATACCAGGATGTCGTCGATGAAGACCACGACAAACTTGTCCAGCTCCGGCATGAATACCGAGTTCATTAAGTACATGAAGTGAGCTGGAGCATTGGTGAGGCCGAAGGACATGGCCAGGTACTCATAAAGTCCGTACCTTGTCGAGAAAGCCGTCTTTGGAATGTCCTCAGCCCTTATCTTAATCTGATGGTACCCAGATCTTAAGTCCATCTTGGAAAATATCTTTGCTACGACCAACTGATCGAACAACATGTCGATCTGTGGCAACGGGTACTTGTTCTTGATGGTTACGGCATTTAATGGACGGTAGTCCACGCAAAGCCGTAACGTCTCATCCTTCTTCTTGACAAATAATGCCGAACAGCCCCATGGCGAGGAGCTCGGCCTAATAAAACCCTTCTCCAGAAGGTCCGTGAGCTGAGTCTTCAGTTCAGCCAATTCCTTGGGCGCCATCTTGTACGGCCTTCGGGATATTGTCATGGTTCCCGGTGCAAGTTCAATCTTGAACTCCACCTCTCTATCAGGCGGCATCCCCTGCAAATCATCCGGGAATACGTCAGAGAACTCTCGGACCACTGGAATATCTTCCAGTCTGATGGTTGTGGCTTGATAGACACTTGGAAGTTTTATTTCTGGACTGTCAATAAATAATGAGTGAGACTCGTGCACTTCTGAGCTCAAGTGCACCACTCGAAGGACGGTGTCTAAAACAGAGCCGTGGCGGGTTAACCACGACATCCCTAAGATGACATCGACCTTTTGTCCTTCTAAGATTATGAGGGACGTAGGGTAGACTCTACCCTCTAAGCACAATGGCGCTTTTGGGACCATCATGCTTGCTGAAATTTTCCCACCCGGTGAACAGATCACATAAGTACTATCGGTGGGTAGTAATTGCAAGCTATACTTATCAGTGAAAGCTTGGCTAATGAAGCTATGCGTGGTGCCTGAATCAAATAGTACTATAGCGGGATGCTGGTGGAGTTGGAACATACCCGCAAGGATTGGCTCGCCCTCCGGCACGTCCTCGATGGCAAGCTGGTGGACGGTGCCAGGCCTAGGGTTTGCCCGCCGCACATTAGTAGGGTTCCGGGGTTGATTCCTCCCCGGAAACGGTGGTGCCACTCCGCCGCCTTGCCTCTCCGGGCAACTGCTCGCGAAGTGTCCTGGTCGACCACACTTGTAACATGTGGCCGCTGCTGGTGTAGTGCTCGGGGGACGAAAGCCCGGCATACGCTGCTGAGGTGCATACGCACGCGGCATCGCCCGCTGCTGCTGTTGTTGCGGAGGTGGTACTGGCAGTGCCGGCCTGAATGCCGGTGAAGAGTACGGCCGACTGCGGAACGGCATCTACCGCTGTGGTGGCTGCCAGCGTGGACCTGATGGTGGGCGATTCACCATCTGAAACTTCTGAGAAGGACTGCTTCCTTCTCCGCTGCTTTGCGGCGCGCTTCGCTTTCGCTCTGCCGCAGCTAACTCCTTGCCGGAGTCCTCCTGAACAATCGCAGCATCAATGATGTCGTTGAGGCTGCCGCGATTGAACATCGCCAACTTATCCTTCAGGAGCGGGTTAAGCCCCTGATAAAAATGGTCCCGCCACTTCTCGTCGGTATCGGCATGATACGACGCATAAAGCGCGAGATCATTGAACGCTCTGGAGTACTCCAGCGTGTTCCTGCTCCCTTGTTGCAGGTGTAGGAATTCCTGCGTCTTCCTCTTCATCAGACCTGGCAGTATGTGATAGGCCCTGAAGGCCGTCCGGAACTCCGTCCAGGTCATCACTCGGTTGGTGGGCTGTGAAGCACAGAAGTTGGCCCACCACGCGCTCGCGGATCCTTGGAGCTGCTGGACCGCGAACTAAGTCTTGCTCTGCTCACTTATCTGGAGCAGCCCGAACTTCATCTCTATGGCGCGGAGCCAGTTGTCCGTGTCAAGTGGTTCATCCGCCCTTGAGAATACTGGGGGATGAGTCGCCAGGAAGTCGGAGTAGGAGCTCTGTTGACGCTCCTCACGATCTTGACGTCTCTCTGGGCGAGACGTATTCGCAATTAGAGTTTGCAGCAACTCCGTGTGCTGCTGATGTGAACCCGCCATTGCTGCGACGATGTCGGCCAATGTAACCGTTGGCAGTGGCGGTGGCGGTGTTTGCTGTAGCTGCTGCTGTCCCGAGGAGTCCTCGGGAGGCTGTTGGGAGGTCTCTCCCCCTTGACTAGCACCCCCCAACGTCCGGGTTGGCACGAGTACGCGTCATTCTGAAATTCAAAACAGCAGCAGTTAGCACATGTCTTACTTAAAAATTTCCATATGCAACTGTAGGTATTGAAGGGACACGTGATTAATTTGCACAACATGCACATATATTGATAAAGCATAAACTTTATACAAGATACATTATTCTCGGGTCTCCGAGAATTCGTGCTCGTGTCGTCACTACCTATACATACGCTACCGTCTACACGACATGTCACCGATTACAAAATTTGGGCTACACTACCCTAGCTGCCCTACATGGCAACTGTAACCCCCTACTCAGAGTAGAACTCGACCTCCTGCGGGTCGTCCTCCTCCGGTACCTTTGCTGGTGGCTCTGGATCTACCACCTCTTCTCCCATCCCGGGTTCTCCCATTGCTGGAAGACCCAAGACCACCGGTATGCCCAATACCGGAGGTACGAGGTCCTGCAAAGCATGCACCTCGTCCATAGCCTGGTTGTAGTCCTCTTCCCAGCCTTGGCCTTCCTCAATAGCGTCGTCCCGCTCTTGAGTAAGTTCCTCGTTCTCCTGGGTCAGATTCTGTACCAGTTCTTGTAACACCGCGATGTCGACACGGCTCTTCTTCTTTGCCTTCTTCAGACGATGCAACTGATTGTGTTGTTCATTCAGTCGCTTGATCGTCGGAAGGAGCACATTACGGAGTGCGCTGTGAGCACTCTCGAAATGGTCTCCACGGCTCGTGCTCTCCTTGAGCTTCGTGGCGAGATGCTCCGTATGAACAGCTTGGCTGTCCATCACGGCATTTCCCGCCCTCATCTGGAGGCTGAGATTTGCCTCCGCGGGGTTGTACCTTGGGCAACTCGGGTCTGTTGCCTCCAGGTACCTCTCTTCCCACACATGCTGAGCCCGTCCCTCCACCGGAACAAGCGCGTATGGAGTGCCCTCCATAGCCTGCACGTGTAGTTGGCAGAAACGTGACATAGTGTCACGGGCTGCCACTTGCCACACCCCTTCCGGTTGTCTTCCTCTCACCGTAACGGTGAACGGCACCCAACCGGGTGGAGTAGGTCCTGCGGGGATTTCGACATGGATCGTCCATGTCTTGTTCCCCTCTTCGCCTTCTTCCTTGGTGAAGTACTGCGGCATCTGGTTGTACCCGAAATATTGAAGCATACGCCTCAATGCTTCTGGATAGCCGCTACGGTGAGAATAGTGGGATACCACCCACCCGTTCTCCAACTGCTTATCTGCCGTCATCTGTAAAAATATATTTGAGAAATGTCAAATATTTATTTAAACAGTAAACTATGGAGTTATAACATAAGACATGTCATTGAACACCTAAAACTTGGAAACATAGTTCAAATTTTAAACAAATTTGACAGCTGATCTGCTGTTCCCATGACAGCCCTGATCAGTTTCCATTTCAACCTGATTTAGGCCATGTTGAAAGCAAAACCAATTCGGGAGCTCAACATCAAAGTTAAAGCTAACTTCAATAGCTTTCCAGAAAGTATTTGCTTGGCCTAATATCTGTCCTGGTTCAAAAGTTATGAGATGTCAAAGTTAACAGAATTTCTGGAGAAAATTGGGCAGCACCTCCCTGCTTTAGGTACTGATTTGATCCAAGAATTCCAATTAATTATATTCCTAATCTGACAAAACTTTCTGTTACAAAGTTGTAACCCATCTCACAAGCTTTCCAGAACTACCTCACTTTCTATTTTTGGATTTTTATGCAGGAAGTTATGTTCAATTTAAAGAGAGTTTATAGAGAGTCTTTGATCTGCCCTGTTTTCTGGACAGTTTCAACTCTACTGCATTTTTCGATTGGTTAAGGGATGAAACACCTATGGACCTCAACCGAAAAGTTGTAAAGCTCTTCCAAAGCTTTCCAGAAATGTATCATATGACCCCAACCTCGGAAGAACTCAACCTCTAACCTCTGATCAACTTCAGCCTTGATTCAGCTGAAAACAGAGTGCTCTGTCCTTAACAACCTATAAGTTAAAAACTTGTTAACTTTGAATATCCTGTTCAAGGGAAGAAGTTACATCAAGTTTTACTACTTTAGATCAAAACCTTCAAGTTTTAAATGAAGTTGTTCATTTAGTTGGGTGTGACGTTGATGCGTCACCAGATTATGTCGGTACTACGTCCTCCCAAAGAAAAACCTATACCGGACTTAGCCAGCTTCGTTAATTCAGTGGCACTAAACGTCACTCGCACACGGATGCTACACGTCTACCGTTTCGTGGTCAGGCTACCTGCAGAAACTCAAACAATTGTCAGACTCGGCTGCACACCAAGCCCGGAATCCATACAGTTTGTACACCTGGCCGTCATCACTCGCCCGAATGTTCTCAAGCCAAACACGCCTTGAGCTACGTGTTCACGTTTCAGACCACGTGACGCGGTCTCCCAAATCGCACCACGCATGCCAGGGATAGACGTTGCTCGAATACTCCAAATGACATGAAGAGTCGTAGAGGATATCAAAGCGGGTCGGGTTACCTGCCACCCGTGGGGCTCCACCCTTCAGCATGTGCGCACAGGTGGACAGCGCTTACGTGTACCCCCAAGACATAAACGTCCCGAGATACACGATTTTCCGACATAAACAAATAGGTTAGTATGCCACTTTCTATATGCTAATATCATCCTTATACGGGCTACTAACTCGTTCCTCACTGGATTTTTGAAAAAGAAGACCTTTGTAGTGCGTTAAACCTCAAGCGAGCTCCGATACCACGCTGACAGGACCCCACGGTCTTGTCGAGCCAGGATCACGCTGAGGGGTGCTGCGTTGCACAACACCGGATAACACACGTCAAAGGTACAAAGCGGAAGCCAAATTTTTATTACATAAACAGGTTTATGAACATGTTTACATCAAAATTAAGTTTAGTCTACACTCGCGGGCGTAGACTACGCATCAAGTCCACGTTCAGCCCTCGAACGTGTCCTTGCTAGCACACACGCACACTAACTCTGCAGCATGCACGACTGCCACTCGACGGGGTTCCCCTCCTAGGGTTCCGTCTCCTCTTCGGGATTTCCTTCCTCATATAACCCTGCAAAAGCTCCAAACACAAGCAGTGAGCACGAAGGCTCAGCATGTCTGACCCGTCTCACCTAAACATGGAACTTCTACATGAGGGGTGATGGGTTACATTAGGTAAAAATCATTTGCAAGGACTCGCCTAATTAGTAGAACCTTACTTTCAAGTTTTAGCAGCAGGTTGTGGAGAACCTTATGCTAAGGCACATGAGAGAGCCGCAATCAAACAAGAAACACATTTCTCTCATGTACTTTGCCCAAAGTTGAAAAGAACTTTAGTTAGCTCTAGACTACAGCAAATCATTAGCAATCAAGTCCATCTTTCAATCAGCAACATTTTAACATGCAACTAGCCTGTTCTTTCTACGTCACGGTACAGTGAACAAGTGGTACTCACTGACCGCGAGGGACGGCGATTATAATCGATTTACACCTGCAGGGTTACCCGAACAACCCGTCATGTACGCCCGTACTCGATGTTGCCTACAACAACCATCACGGACGCCGTATGCAACTACTTTTCACCCGTTAGCCAAATGTTGAACCTGTCCAATCATCCAGAGCAAGAGGTCTCTGCACGCGCATCTCAGTGCCGCCTGCCGATTTACACCTCGAGCTCTCAACCTACCATCTGAACAACCAGCTATGCCTCAACACCCAGCTACCCGAGTTACATCGGTTTCCCGGTTCCCATATAGCCGGTAGGTCTTCGGTACTGTTCTAGCTTGTTCAACAGGCCCGCACATGGCTCGGTCCTCAATCGACACAAGTGGAGCTATAGCACACAGGCCCCAAAGTCCTGCTGCCCTTAGTCTCCGCTTGGTCTCATTTTCTTGCCATGTGTTTCATGTGCTATCACTACCCGAGTCGAGTGCCTCTAGCCTATGCTCGCGAGTAGTTCCAACTACTCGACTTGTACCAAATCCTACACTATCTTAGCATTGCAGTAGCTAACGGGGTTTGCAATCCTAAACCCAACCCATGGTTTTCTTGCCTATGCAATTGGGTTTCAAATCAAGACTCTAATGCACGGAATTATAATACTCAAGTAAGTGCTCAAAACAATAAAAATTTGTAAAATGGTTAATGCAAACCAGAGCTTGCCTTGCTGCTCTTGGTCGTAGGCTAGCTGTTCCTCCGGAGTAACGAAGTCTAGGACTTCGGGTTCCTCCTCGACCTTAGCGACTACATGATAAGAGAGGTACATGTATTAATTTGAATGCATTTGTATTAAGTTTGAACTTGTGAAGCTTATACGTCCCACTAGACAGACTCAATGACTGTGAAACTTTTACTATGGCTTGGTTACAACCTAAACAGAGACTTGGTCAGGTTTTAGTTGCAGCAAAGTTCATTTGAGCCCTCCACAATTAATTATGTCCTTGACCTTAATTGGAACTCTTAGGATGCTCTAAGGATTTTCATGAAACAAACTATGACTTTCTGAAAACTAGATTTTCAGAGGGTTCTAATGGAGTTGGTATCACTTAATTTGAAGGTTCCTAGCTAAAGATAGGAGCTAAACAATTTCAGAGAAAATTCTGAAAATGTTTCTGAACATTTTCTATTTTCTCTGGGACAGTTTCACTAATCACACCATTAGGTGGATCAAATGAGCTCCAATGGGTCTGAAATTTTTATGGTAGTTCAGGGATATTCTCGTGAACATCCCAGCAAAATTTCAGGATTTTCCTCCCAAGGATTCTCCAGTTAAAATTCCAACCATTTTAAAATTTGAGGAATTAATTCTGGAGAAATAAGGAATTTCATGAAGTGAAACTTGATTTGCTGGAAAGTACTCAGAGAGCTGAATCCAGAAAATTTTGGTTCACTCGATTTGGAGCTTTCTAGCCAAAGTTATGAGGATTTAAAGTTTGAAGGAAATCTGAAAATCGGGGAAAAGTTTAAACTCGCGCGTGGGCCCCGGGGACACGCGTCGCACGCCGAGGTGACAGCACACCGCGGCCCACAAGGATTTTGCGCGCCAGCACACCTGATCCCGGCCGCAGCCTGATCCCGATTCAAAATATCGGCCGCTCACAGCTGGGGTCCACCCCTTTCTTCAACCTCGCGACGCCCGCGCTCCACCGCCGAGGGACCTCACCGGAGAGCTCGCCGCCGGCTTCCGTACAGCTCCAAACTTCACGATTTTGGCCGCCCCTGCCTACTTTCACTCGGGGAACAGGATTCTGGGGTCAGCTACTCATGACAATTGATGGTGCATGGTCGGCGACGAGCCGCCACCTCGGAAAGACTTCGACCATGTCGGCTGACTTCCCTAGCACCTTAACTACTCGAGGAACCGGTGGGGAAGCATCAGTGGACCTCAGGGAAGGTCGACATGAGCTTGAGGCAGCTCTGGGAAGGCCCGAAGTAGGTCCTCACCGTGCACCCGATGCCTCCCTTTTGTTCCGCCGTTGGTAAACCTCGAATTACACCGGGTACAGAGGTTCTCCGGCCAAGGGTTGTGAAGGCAACTTGTGCGTTACCGTGTCTAGTTTGTGTGAGAGCGGATTGCAGCCCCCTAATCCTTTCTAGAGCACGAATTCAACGGAATCGCACCCGAAGGTCGTGCTGCACACAGAAAGGGGAAAACTGGAAATTCGCCGCCGGTGAGCAATCACTCGGGCTGTGGCTCGGGGGTGAGGAGCACCGGTCTCCAGCGCATCCAAGGGTGCCTTGGCTCGGGCATGACAACGCCCTGGTTGGGCTGTCCACGGAAGCTCGAGGTGCGGCGGTTCTAAGTCACCGACTTGATCTTTCGGCATAGCCGATATCAATCGGTTTCAACTGAATTCTAGCAGCGGGGACGACGGAAGAAGGTCTCTAGTACCTTGCCGTGGCTCTGGAGAGGACGGAGAGGCGGTGATCAAGCTTCTCTGATCAGCTCCGAGTGATCGGCAGCGATGGCGCGGTTCTGATGCGAGGAGGTAGCAGAGTGGGCGGTAATCGCTCCGATCAGCGCGGTGGCGTAGATAAGGGGGCTGTGAGGCTGTTCAGCACGTCGGGGCGGCAAGCAGGTGGTGTCCTGGTCGCCTCTTCGCCGTGACGGCTGCTCAGTCCGGCGCAAGAACCCGAGCTGGGTTTTCAGTCAGTTTGGGTTGGAGTGGTGGCTGACATGTGGGTCCCACTTCCAGTTTTAACCTCTGAAATTTACTCCTAATCACTGTTGTAAACAGTGAGCCCCAAAATACCGCAAGTGATTCAAATTATTCACCCATGAGCCATTTGAATTGAATAGAATTCAAATTGGGTTGGGTTTGAATGAATTTCAGCACAAGTTCAGTTTTGAATTCAAATAAAGTTTTGAATTTGTCCCACTTAGCTCATGTCAAGATCAACTCCAAATGGAGTGAAAATTGGTGTGTGAGCTCACAAAAATGTGCTGAGTAAGAATATGCCTCCCACTTTTAAATTCATGGGATAAAAACAGTTTGAATTTGAATGTGATTTCAAACTGCCCTCTTTCTAGCTATACCCAAAATGACCTCAAAAAGGTTTTGAATTTGCGTGAAACTTGGCATGGACATCCTTAGCAATGTGTAGGAGTTTTCATATGTCCAGCCCCTATATATCACATGTGGGAAGTACCCCTTTTGCAATATGTGAGTTTGTTCTCTAATGAGCATGTTGATGGTGGTTACTTGCTCTTCATTTGTGTTCATCAACTTTCCTCAAATGAGGTGTGTTGTGTGGTGATGAACACTTCAATTATGTGTCAAAAACTGAGGCCCTTACATTGGAGTTGATTTGGTTAGGATAATTCTGATTTAAATTTCTGTGTTCAAATGAATGCAGAAACAATTCCAGAGAATTTCCAAAACTTGGAAATTCAGTTCTAGGAAATTATTAGCTCCAAAAATCCTAGGAAAATTCATGCATGCTCCCTGAGCTATGTTTGAAATTTTAGTTCACTTGAATTTGCATGAAATTGCAAATTTATTCAGAATTAATTCATTTTTCCTAAATGCTTAGAGAATTGTTCTGAGTTATCTACTCATTGCAAAATTCTAAATTTTGGTCCAGATTACTGTCTTGTGACAAGGAACGCAAAAGAAAATTTTCAGCTCCATTGGAGCTCTGGATCAGTACTGTTCGATTCAACCTTATTAGGTGATGAACATCCAAGTAATGAAAAACACTTATCACTTGATCATAGTGCTTAAACCCAAACCCAAACCACTAGCACCAGTTTCATTTTAAATTCTTAAACAGAGTTCCAGTTTTAAATTTGCCTTTAGAACTTGTTAGCAAAAGCTTTACAATTAAACATATATGCATATTTATAACGTGTAGTGATTAAACGTGGAAAAGAGGTGGAGAAGTGAAGCTTGGATCGAGGAGCAAGAAGGGCAGTGATTAAGCTTCAAGTCATCAGCAACTAACTTTATAATTATCTGACTTTATTCACCTGCAAAACCAAGGCAAGCTCCGGTTTGCATTTAAGTTGTTTTATAAAGTTTTTACTTTGTTCACAATTATGGTTTAGAGTTTGTATGTGCATTAGGTCAGGGATGTTTTATGCCCCAAATGCATAACCAAAATGAACCCTGGAGTCAAGGATAGAAAAGTTTCACCACTGTAGAATAAGGCCGTGCTAAATAGGCTATGACATCCGGTAGAAGTCGAGTAGTTGGAATCTACTCGCGAGCTATAGTTCAGGATTACATAGGTGTGGTTGAAAAAGAGGCAAACTAAAGTTTATATTTCTAAAGATGTGACCGGGCAGGAGGGTTAGGCAGTGACAAGACGAGGTCTTGGTCAAGTAACTCTGCATGTGTCGGTTAAGGACCGAAGCGTGTGCAGCCCCGCGGAGCAAGTATTGAGTTGTGTACCGGATGCTTACTGCTATATGGGACCCAGGAAACCGATGTACCAGGTTAACTGGATTGTAGAGGCATACCACATCATCTCGTTAGACCTATGAGCCCGAGACGGCGCGACCGGTTCTACAGTCGAGTGTCCTGCGAAAGGTTGCCACATACAACGTAATGAAGGACGGCATATTTGGGTCTTCAGAGGAGGGCGTATGTGTCGAGTTATCTGGGCAGTGTTTGATTCGAATCACCGTCCCTCACGGTTATGAGTACTGCTTGCTTACTGTGTTGTGACGTAGTAAGCAAGTTGTGTGAGAACAGTTTGCAAAGTTTTAATTGCTGCTATGATTATTGTAAATTGCATGAAAACACTGTTGAAGTAGAGATAGAGTAAACTAAAGTTAATTTCCACCTTGGGACAAGTAACATTGGAATGAAGCGTTTCTTGTTTGATTGTGGAGTTCCAATGTTGCTGGGCGCAAGGGTACGACTATGATGGCTAAAATCTGAATGTTAAGGATAAACTCATAGGCGAGTCTTTTCATAAATTACATGTTTAGGTCTTAAGTTACTTTCATGTAGAGTTGCATGTTTTAGGAGAGACAGTTAAGTCTTGCTGAATCTTTGTTCTCACTCTTGCTATATGAGCGGTTTTGCAGGTTAATATCAACGCTTATAAAGAAGGTTGTCCAGTGAGACTCGAAAACTTCCAAGTCGTGTAACACATGGAGAACCCAGCCGCTGCCATGTCTTCGTGTTGCTAGCGACAGGAGTCCGCAGGCTGGACCTCCTCTTGCGTGCTCATTAGTTATTCGACGTGAGTTGTTTGTAGTTTTCCGCTGTAGCTATTTGATGTAAAGTATTTACAAAGAACATTTGTAAGCTTCCGCTTTTGATTTATGTAATACAGTTTTCCTTATATGTGTGCTGTTGGGTGCTGCATAACACGGCACCACCCAATGCGATTTTTGGGCGAGTGGCTCAGCCCCGTGATACGGGCCGGGGTCTTCCTCAGCGTGGTATCAGAGCCGCATTGGTAATAGCGCATGGAATAAGGATCGTATTATGACAAAAGCTTAGGATACGGTGAGGAAACGGTATTAGGCCCACATAAGGACTATAGTAGTATAGTTACTTAAAGTTGCATGACTAAATACTTGTTATAATTCTGAATTTTGATTATGTAACGACGTACCTATGCTCAGGTAAGAGTGGTAAGGAACGCCACCGAAAGCGGTTCAATTTCAGTTAGCCGCCCTGATAAGGAATGTGGTTCAGGGATAGGTCTCACAGCTTGGTGTGAGATGTCAATATGAAACTCTTGGACTCTTCATGTTCCTGAGTTCATATGAAAAGCTGATCCCTAGCGTGCATTAGGCAAGAAAGTGGAGACCCCATCGTGTGGTCACTAATGTGATAGTGTGTTCTTCTGGAAATAGTCTAGGAGGACACACACAGCGCTTGCAATCAGCGTGCCCTACAGGGCAGTAGGTGGTATCTGTTGGGTTGATAAAATTCCCAACCGTGATGACCCGTTCGCGCTCTACTCGGGTTCCCAGTCGTGTGGTGTAAAAACACGATCACGTACCTTGAGACTTGGCTTAACTCAAGGACGGTCGTATGGAAATGACAAGGGCGTATGAATTTACTTTAAAATATGCACCTGCCTGAAATGAAAACAACCCTTGAGTGCATCACTATTGAGTGTTCTTCTGTAGGTACTAACCACATACGTATTCCATGTAGTACACCTGTGCAAGAGACCGTCTTAGTGCCACTGATAAAACGGATATGCCGATATGACATGACCCCAAAGGTCTTGTCGAGCCAGGATCACGCTGAGGGGTGCTGCGTTGCACAGCACCGTATAACACACGTCAAAGGTACAAAGCGAAAGCAAAATTTTATTACATAAACAAGTTTATGAACATGTTTACATCAAAATAAGTTCAGTCTACACTCACAGGCGTAGACTATGCATCAAGTGCATGTTCAGCCCTTGAACTTGTCCTTGCTAGCACACATGCACACTAACTCTGAGGCGTGCACGACTCCCACTCGACGGGGTTCCCATCCTGGGGTTCCGTCTCCTCTTCGGGAGTCCCTTCCTCATAGAACCCTGCAAAAGCTTCAAACACAAGCAGTGAGCACGAAGGCTCAGCAAGTCTGACCCGTCTCACCTAAACATGGAACTTCTACATGAGGGGTGATGGGTACATGAGATAAAATCATTTGCAAAGGACTCACCTAATTAGTGGAACCTTACTTTCAGGTTTTAGCAGCAGGTGGTGGAGAACCTTACGCTAAGGCACATGAGAGAGCCACAATCAAACAAGAAACACATTTCTCTCATGTACTTTGCCCAAAGTTGAAAGGAACTTTAATTAGCTCTAAACTACAGCAACTCATTAACAATCAAGTACATCTTTCAACCATCAACATTTTAACATGTAACTAGCCTGTTCTTTCTACGTCACGGTACAGTGAACAAGTGGTACTCACTGACTGCGAGGGACGGCGATTATAATCGATTTACACCTGCAGGGTTACCCGAACAACCCGTCACGTACGCCCGTACTCGATGTTGCCTACAACAACCATCATGGACGCCGTACGCGACTACCTTTCACCCGTTAGCCAAATGTTGAACCGGTCCAATCATTCCGAGCAAGAGGTCTCTGCACGGGCATCGGTGCCGCCAGCCGATTTACACCTCGAGCTCTCAACCTACCCTCTGAACGACCAGCTATGCCTCAACACCCAGCTACCCGAGTTACATCAGTTTCCCAGTTCCTATATAGCCGGTAGGTCTTCGGTACTGTTCTAGCTTGTTCAACAGGCCGGCACACGGCTCGATCCTCAATCGACACAAGCGGAGCTACAGCACACAGGCCCAAAAGTCCCGCTGCCCTTACTCTCCGCTGGTCTCATTTTCTTGCCATGTGTTTCATGTGCTAACACTACCCGAGTCGAGTGCCTCTAGCCTATGCTCGCGAGTAGTTCCAACTACTCGACTTGTACCGAATCCTACACTATCTTAGCATGGCAGTAGCTAATGGGGTTTGAAATCCTAAAACCAACCCAAGGTTTTCTTGGCTATGCAATTGGGTTTTCAAACAAGACTCTAATGCAAAGAATAAAGTAATCAAGTATGTGCTCAAAACAATAAAAACTTGTAAAAGGGTTAATGCAAACCGGAGCTTGCCTTGCTGCTCTTGGTCGTAGGCTAGCTGCTCCTCCGGAGTAACGAAGTCTAGGACTTCGGGTTCCTCCTCGACCTTAGCGACTACATGATAGAAGCAATACATGTATTAACTTAAATGCAGTTGTATTAACTTTTAAACTTGTGAAGTCTATAACTCTTACTAGACCAGCCCAATGACTGTGAAACTTTTACTGTGGTTGGGTTACAACCTAAACAGAGACTTGGTCAAGTTTTAGTTGCAGCAAAGCTCATTTGAGCCCTCCACAATTAATCATGTACTTGACCTTAATTGAAGGCTTTTAGGGTGTTCTAAGGATTTTCATGAAACAAACTATGACTTTCTGAAAACTAGATTTTCAGAGGGTTCTAATGCAGTTGGTCTTACTTAATTTGAAGGTTCCTAACTAAAGATATGAGCTAAACAATTTCAGAGAAAATTCTAAAAATGTTTCTGAACATTTTCTATTTTCTCTGGAACAGTTTCACTAATCACACCATTAGGTGGATCAAATAAGCTCAAATGGATCTGAAGTTTTTATGGTAGTTCAGGGATATCTGGGTGAACATCGCAGCAAAATTTCAGGATTTTCCTCCACTGGATTCTCCAGTTAAAATTCCAAACAGTTTAAATTTTGAGGAATTAATTCTGGAGAAATAAGGAATTTCATTAAGTGAAACATGATTTGCTGGAAATTGCTCAGAGGGCTGAATCCAGCAAAATTAGGTTCACTCGGTTTGGAGCTTTGTAGCCAAAGTTATGAGGATTTGAAGTTTGGAAGAATTCTGAAAATCGGGGAAAAAGTTTAAACTCTCGGGGACCCGCGGGGACACCGGAGCTCACAGGGTATTTGCGCGCCAGCACACCCGATCCCGATTTAAATTCTTCACCCGCTGACACGTGGGCCAGCCGGCTTCGTCTTCCTCCCGCCGTTCTCTCGCGCCCACGCCGCCGACCTCGCCGGAGCAGACTCGGGGCTCGCCGGCTCGCCGCTGCCGGACCTCCCATGGTCTGAAACTTGCCGCCAGGGGGTTGTCGACGTCGAGGAACACGTCAGTGGTGTCAGGTCGGGCTGGGGGTGACCGGAAATAGCCCGGCGACGTGCCGCGGCCTCGGTTGAGGTTCGGCGCCGTCGACCGTGGGTTCTAACCCGCCAACACCTCAAACAAACGGTCCTACAGCATCAGTGTACCTCTAGGAAGCTCGACAAGGTGTCAAAAAGGTTCAGGGATGGCGGCAAGTCGGTCGGCACCGTGTGACCGATCGTGCCCGCCATGACCGCCCTTGATCAAGCTCGAAATTCGTCACTCCTAGACAGTTTCACGCCACGGATGCAGAAAAGAACTTGATCGCCGGCTAGTCCAGCGTCTATGTGCAAGATTTGATAACCTCTGAAAGATCATAGAGCGAGAATTTGAAGAATCCATACCGGAAGCTCGGTTTACGGTCGCCAGAGCAAAACTGGAAATTCTCTGTGGATTCTTCACGGTTTGCTTCCAAACTTGGAGGAGAGCAGCACGGTGGTCGCGCGCTCCTGTTGCCTCTGTTGCTGGACCGTGAAAACGCCTGTGGAATGCTGTCCACGGGCGCCTGACTCTCGGCTGAGGCTAGGTCGCCGTGGTGGCGATCGTTTTCGGGCAAAGGAGGACGGAGCTCGGGGTTTCTGGCATTGGGAAGGTGGAGTGCGATCTCAGGTGGCCGTCTAGCAGCTCGGGGAGGGAGAAGGCGAGCTGGTTTCGCGGTTCTCTGATCGAGCAGATAGACGGCAGGTTGGTGGCTCGGTGATCACGGGAGAGGAGGAAATGATCGGTGCCTGCCCCCGTGGAGCGCCTTAAGAGGGCCCTGGAACCGCCCTTGGGCTCGCGTGTGGGCACGGGAAGCAGCTGGTGGCGCTGCTGCTCCTCGGTGGCGAGCACAGCTGCTCCTGAGCTTGGAGTCGGCAGCTGCTCGGTGGAAATTCCCACCGAGACTCTGACTTTGGGTGCAAGTTTCTCCTTCTTCCCTCTATGACATGTGGGTCCCACCCGGGGTTTTAACCTCTGAAATTTACTCCTAATCACTGTTGTAAACAGTGAGCCCCGAAATACCCCTGGTGATTCAAATTATTCATCCATGAGCCATTTGAATTGATTTGAATTCAAATTGGGTTTCGTTTGAATGAATTTCAGCACAAGTTTAGTTTTGAATTCAAATAAAGTTTGAATTTGTCCCACTTAGCTCATGTCAAGATCAACTCCAAATGGAGTGAAAATTGGTGTGTGAGCTCACAAAAATGTGCTGAATAAGAATATGCCTCCCACTTTTAAATTCATGGGATAAAAACAGTTTGAATTTGAATATGGTTTCAAACTGCCCTCTTTCTAACTATACCAAAAATGACCTCAAAAAGGTTTTGAATTTGGGTGAAACTTGGCATGGACATCCTTAGCAATGTGTAGGAGTTTTCATATGTCCAGCCCACCTATATCACATGTGGGAAATACCACTTTTGCAATATGTGAGTTTGTTCTCTAATGAGCATGTTGATGGTGGTTACTTGCTCTTCATTTGTGTTCATCAACTTACTTCAAATGAAGTGTGTGGTGTGGTGATGAACACTTCAAGTAGGTGTCAAAAACTGAGGCCCTTACACGGTATAATCCGGTTAGGATTTTCCTTGGTGAGGCTACGTAGTACCGACATGTTCTTACGGTGCATCGACACCGTACTACACTAATAATCTCTTCCCTATGAAGAAAGGATCAATGAACTAACTTTCAACTAAAAATGGAAGTTTGAAACAAATATTAGTTACTGAACTCTTATTTTGTGCTAAGATTCAAATGAGAGAATAACTAGGCTTCAAAGATTTCAAAAACAGAGTGCTCTGTTTTCTTGCAGGAATTTTTGCTGGATTTTGACAGAGCATAACTCTGAGTAACTTTGACCAATTAAGGTGTATGATACAGTTCTGGAAGGATTTTCAAGTGCTCTACAAGTCCTCTGTTGACCTCCAGAGCCAAATCACTGGTTAAGTTGATGAAAAGTCCAGTTGAAGGCAAACTGTCCAGAACCAGGACAGCAGCAAAACCTCTCTAGACCTTTCTGTGTTTAAGCCATAACTTCCTGTAGAAAAATACTTAAGGAGTCTATGATACTCCGTTGGAAATTTTATGAAATTTTCAACATTATTTTAGTTCAAAGTTTGTTTAGATTCTTTTTGTATTTGCATATACAACTGTGATAAAGTAGCCACATGAAAAGGAGATGCTGCCAAATTTTATCCAGGAATTCTGTCAAATTTAGAAAATCATAACTTTTGATCTAGAAATGATATATAGGGATATGAATAAGCATTGGAAAGATACTGAAGTCTACTAAAACTTTGGTATTGAACTCAAGTCAAGAATCTGTAGTTAACTTGAGTAAATTTTGGAGTGTGTGTGAATGGTCAGGGAAGTCCAGCTGATTAGTTTAGCGTACTTAAGATTTGTTTAAATATGAATGTGGTTATGCTTTCATAAAGTTCATGACATGTTCATGTTTTACTTATCTTTACTTACTGCTGGGATAGAATTTTGATTGACTCAAAATTTATTTCGTGCAGTATAGTACGCACACATTCTCAAATGGAGCTTGGAGGTTCGAGTGAAGGTGGGAATGACTCGACTTCATCACAAGAGCAATCGCCAACCGGATTGGCGGAAATTATGGCGAAGATGAATAAAACTCTCCAAACTCTAGTTCAGCAAGGAATAAATAGAGAATCTCAACATCACATGCCAACCCCGAGCACTTATCTTGATTTCTTGGCAACACAACCGCCGGTATTCACTGAAGCGGCTGACCATTGTGAAGCAAATCACTGGTTACGTGTCATTGAGTCCAAGTTTGGGTTGATTCAATGTGATGACTTCTCAAAGACTCTATATGCCGCTCAGCAGCTTCATGGGTTTTCTGGAACCTGGTGGGCAGAGTACCTTGCTATCCAACCAGAAGGGCATCATGTCACATGGACGGAGTTCCAGGATGCATTTCCTGTTCGTTTCGTTCCCGGGGCCATAATGCAAACAAGTCCGGATGAATTCTGGAATCTAAAACAAGGTGGAATGAGTGTTATTGAGTATGCGAAGGAATTCAATCGCTTAGCTCAATATGTACCAGATTATGTGAAATCACCAGCTATGAAGGGTTATCATTTTTATCGAGGGCTAACTGCTAGGCTGTGATGTGAGTTGGCTCAAGTTAGCCAAGAGAATTTTGATGAGTTTGTTAGCTGTGCTATCACTCAGGAATATTATTCCAATCTCTACCTTAAAGAAAAGAGGGAGAGGGACTCATCACAGGATGAATGCAATCATCTGCCTGAAAAGTATCGGTGGGTAATCCGTTCACCTTCCGGTCGAAAGGTTCCACAAGAGGTGCAGTCGTTCTTGGAGTATGACGACTCATATACTCCACAGAGGTTTTATTTACCTCCACCGCAGCAACAACTTATTTCTCATGCACCTAAGTATCAACAAGGTGCACCAGATGGTTATTCCCCTCAAGATGTTGAAGATGATCATGGTGATTTCTCAGCTGAACCGTGTGGTGTCCCACTTCAGATTGACATTGAACTCAACGTCAATGAAGCAACTGAACCAAGCAGCAACATTATATCTGTGGGTCCAGTTCCAAAGAGTGATCTTGGACAGCAAAGAAAAGCCATGTCAAAAGTGGGAACTGTTAATTATGTGTCAGTCGATGATCTGCCAAAGGGAGGACCTGTTCTTGCAGGCAGGTTCACCTTAAATGACAAGCCGGTCGTCATTCTATTCGACTCTAGTGCAACACATAACTACATTAGCAAGACGACTGTGATCCGGGATCAGATCTCCACAATTATCACAAAAGGTTCTTACCTTATTGATTCGCCAGGTGGAGACATATCGATTAATGAAGTCGTTTCTTGAGCACCACTTTGTTTGGGTGGAAAAATTTATCCTACCACCCTCATTATTCTCGAAGATCAAGGAATTGATGCCATATTGGGAATTTCATGGTTAACTTTCCATAGGGATGTTCTGGATATCGAGAACAGGAGTGTTCATTTGGACTCTCCACATCATGGGCAACATACATTGTATCTCGGCAAAGCTGTTTCCAAAGACCCGGAAGAATGTAACGCCAAAGCTTGCAAGTTAGAAGACATTCTGGTAGTCCGTGAATATCCGGACATGTTTCCTGAAGATATTCCAGGCTTACCACTTGAGCGCGAGGTAGAATTCAAAATAGAATTGATACCTGGAACCACGCCGATCTCTCAGAGACCATACAAAATGGCTCCGAATGAATTAGCTGAACTAAAGGAGCAACTCACAGATCTGATGGACAAGGGGTTCATTCGTCCAGGTTCATCACCATGGGGTTGCTCGGCTTTATTTGTGAAGAAGGATGAGACACTGAGGCTATGCGTCGATTATCGTCCGTTGAATGCTGTGAAGATAAAGAACAAGTATCCACTACCAAGAATTGATATTCTCTTCGATTAGCTAGTGGGTGCTAAAGTCTTCTCCAAGATGGACTTAAGGTCAGGATATCATCAAATCAAGATTCGAGAGGAGGATATCCCGAAAACAACATTCTCGACAAGATATGGACTCTATGAGTATCTTGTCATGTCATTTAGGTTGACCAATGCTCCGGCTCACTTTATGTATCTTATGAACTCGGTGTTCATGCCGGAGCTGGATCAGTTCGTCGTGGTATTCATCGACGACATCTTGGTTTATTCCAAATCAGAAGAGGAACATGCTAAACATTTGCATATTGTGCTCTAACGCTTGAGAGATCACAAGCTCTATGCAAAGTTTAGTAAATGTGAATTCTGGATCAACCAAGTGCCGTTTCTTGGACATCTTATTTCAGCGGAAGGCATTGCTGTTGATCCAAGCAAAATTGAACAAGTGCTGAAATAGAAGTCTCCAACATCAGTCCATGAAGTTCGTAGCTTCTTAGGTTTGGCGGGATATTATCGGAGGTTCATCCCGGGCTTCTCAAAAATCTCTAAACCTATGACGGAACTACTGAAAAAGGGCATCAAGTATGATTGGAGCAAGCCATGTGAGGAAGCTTTTCAAGCGTTGGTGAAACATCTCACAACAGCCCCGATTCTAGCTCAACTGGATACAACCAAGCTTTTTGATGTTTATTGTGATGTGTCCGGCATTGGACTTGGATGTGTACTCATGCAAGGAGGACGTGTGGTCGCATATGGATCACGTCAATTACGGAATCATGAACAACATTATCCAACTCATGATCTTGAGCTTGCTGCCGTGGTGCTAGTTTTGAAGATGTGGAGACATTACCTATTGGGAAATCTTGTTCATCTCTACACCGACCATAAAAGCTTGAAGTACATATTCACTCAAAAAGAGTTGAATATGCGGCAACAGTGATGGTTGGAGCTGATCAAACACTACGAGATTGAAATTCATTATCATCCGGGCAAGGCAAATGTGGTTGCCGATGCACTCAGCCAGAAGTCTCATGTTCAAAATCTGACCATTACGCCAATAGAATAGGAAGAACCGAGTCTCTACTTGGTTCCATATGGAGCTTTACATAATCTGGATCTCATACACACATTAAAAGAGTAGGTTATGGAAGCTCAAAAGTGAGACAAGGGCATATCTCATATCAGAAGAAGGTTGAAGAACGGGGAAGTAAAATGTTTCCGGTTAGATGATGAAGGTACCTTATGCTTCAAGGACCGGATAGTCGTACCCAGTGATATGAGGCTGCGGAAGAAAATTTTGGATGAGGCTCACTTATCCAAGTTTTCTATTCATCCGGGCAGCAACAAGATGTATCAGGAATTGAAGACTAAATTTTGGTGGACCCGGATGAAGCGAGAGATTGCTAAATACGTATCAGAATGTGATACGTGTCGGCGAGCTAAAGCCGACCACATGAAGAAAGCGGGAACCTTGCAACCGCTAAGTGTTCCGGCATCGAAGTGGGGGGATATCAATATGGATTTCATTGTTGGACTACCTCTCACGGCTAATAAGCATGACTCGGTTTTGGTAATCGTTGATTGGTTAACCAAATCAGCGCATTTCATCCCGGTACATACGGGATTTCATGCCAAGAAGTATGCGGAGCTGTATATTGCAAGAATATTGTGCCTACATGGAGTTCCCCGGACGATCATCTCCGATCGAGGCGCGTTGTTCGTTGCTCGTTTCTGGGAGCAGCTACATGCCTCACTGGGGACCAAATTGATTAGAAGCTCTGCATATCATCCTCAAACCGATGGGAAAACGGAGAGGGTGAACCAAGTTCTCGAAGATATGCTTCGAGCATGTGCCATTCACCACGGCAAGGGATGGGACGATCATCTACCTTTGGCGGAATTCGCTTATAATAATGGATATCAAGCGAGCATCACAATGGCACCTTATGAAGCTCTCTACGGCCGGAAGTGCCGCACACCCTTGAACTGGTGTGAATCTGGCAAGAGAGTGATTTATGGGATTGATCTCGTAAATGAAGCTGAAGAGCGGGTGAGGCTTATTCAAGCAAATCTTAAAGCTGCTCAGTCCAGACAAAAGAGCTATGCGGATAGGAGACGTCGTCCTCTGGACTTCCATGTTGGGGACCATGTATATCTCCGCATATCACCTATGAAGGGAATTCACCGATTCGGAGTGAAAGGAAAATTAGCTCCGCATTTTATCGGTCCCTTCGTCATCATTGAAAGATGTGGACCCGTGGCATACCATTTAGAGTTACCGGCAGCCTTAGCCGGAGTTCATAACGTCTTCCACATATCTCAGTTGCGGAAGTGTTTGAAAGTTCCAATGGAGATTCTCACGGAAGGCATAGCAGATTTGAATCCGGTCCTCACTTATGTTGAGCATCCAACCCGGATAATTGATGAAAAGACTCGCGAGACCAGAAACCGGACGCTACGGTTTTTCAAGGTGCTATGGAAAAATCACACATCCGATGAAGCTACATGGGAAAGTGAGAAGTATTTACCATGCAATCATCTGGAGTTATTAGAGGCTTATGTTCGATAGTCGTCCTCCCCACATTGTTTTTAATTACGAATCTCGGGACGAGATTCTTTTTAAGGGGGGAGGAATGTAAAAGTCCCAAAACTTGTAAATGGAAAACTTGAGCTGTGAATAAAGTTGAGTTTAAATTAAAGAAATGGGACTTGTTTAAACTTTTCCACAAATGATAATACACATGAGAGTTCTTTGTGAGACCTATGTGTGCTGAATACATTGGCAATTAGGATAAAAGTTAGCATTAACATTCAAAGTTTTGAATATTGCCAAAACATTCTTCAGTGGCAAGGTCCGACAAGTTCTTTGTTAGGCCCGCCAAGTGTTGGCAAGGTCCGACGCAAGGTCCGGAGAGCTCCTGCAAGGTCCGGAGAGCTTCTGTGAGGTCCGGAGCTTGTTTTTAGGGAGCTCCCGTGAAGTTCAACTCGTAGAACTGCAGCGTCTTGTTTTTGCTTTTAACTCGCAATATTTCAAACTTGCTTTATGGGAAGGTTTGCTTAGTATTAATTTGCTAAGTTTTTGGTGTGTTTTGGTGGTTATGGCTGTTATCATTTGATATGGTTTGCAACATGCTTATGTGACATGCTCATGTAAGGTGTTGTGGTTTTCGAACTAACTTGAGTCAAGTCGAGAACTTATGCTTGGAAGAATTGGTTGTTTATTCATGTGCAGGTGTTGCTTGAGTTCAAGACATGGCTGGTGACGGGATCCTTGGACTAGTCTCAGGGAGGAGATGAGGTTCCAACAACCAAGTTCAGGAGGAGCTGTGGTTGAGTTGATCGGGAGGTCGCGCAGCATGTTTGGATCAAGGGCAGTGCATATGAAGGTTGCGTGTACGTCATTGGAAGGTGTTTGCACGTGTGCAAGGAGTGCATGGACATGGCAACATTGTTCCAAGGCGTTATGAAGAGAAGTGGACGTAAAGAATTGGTCGGAAAGGTCCAACCGGCTGGATTGCGTACTCAGGCTGAGGCTGAGTCGGATATGTCTCAAATATGGAAGATTTGAGTTGGTTATGATAGGATTTCGTGCTAGGCACGAAGTTGAGTTGTTTTAGGAATGTTTAGGACATTCCTAAGGTGTTTGGAAGTCTCACGATTGCTTCTATCTGCGAATAGGAGAGTCCTGAGCAGTTATGGTAAGTTAGGATACGACTCCAATTAGGAGTAGGAGTCCTAGATTGGATTATTTAGCCTGAGGGCTGGCTATAAAAGCAAGGGAGGCCAGAGCTCTCGTGGGTAGAGAACTTTGGGCTGTTCCTCTTGTGTTTCTATTGAATAAAGTTCATAGTTTCGAGGAGCTTTTGTGCCTTCTTCGTCCGACTTGTTTTTCGTCAAGTCTTTCTCGCTGAGTTTCTGGACAGACCGATGTTTCTTCGGTGTTTTGTTCATAACTCGAGTTTTACAGATCCGATTGACGTTATTCTTTTTGGGTTGTCTTCAAAACTCAATTATCTATCATCTATGAAATTTTCACGAACTTCGGATCTGTATTTTTTGAGATACTCGAGTTTCTTTGCAACATTGCAGATCTGTTTTATATCGCGTAGAACAGATTGATCTTCGTTTAATATTTTGATCGTATCTCAAGTTTTACTTCGTGTTTTCAAGTGATTCTTGTTGCATTAGATCCGTGACTTGATTCTCTACCTCTCTACTTGATTTTTCACGGTTGAACACGTTTGAAAACACTTGCACACATAGTTTCTTTAACCGATTGATTTTTGCTGAGGGGTTTTTGTTGTTTCCGCTGCGAAAAGTTTTAATCTACCATTTACCCCCTCTGGTAGCTTTTCACGTGCTCTTCGATCCTACAATTGGTATCAGAGCCAAGGTGATCTAATCTTTGTGATTTGCACGTGTTTTGACTAACCATCATGGAGAAGTACTCCGTAAAACCTTGTGTGTTCAATGGCATCGATTTTCAGGTTTGGAAGGCGCGGATGGAGGCCTACATACAGGCGCAAGGCTTCGCCATATGGGAAAAGGTCTACCTGAACTTCGATGTACCACCCAACGATCAAGTTACGGCTGTGAACATGAGAGATGTTGACAGCAACAACAAGGCTCGCAACTTGATCATCCAAGGATTGACTCAAAGCGACTTCGACCGTGTTGCACACCTCTGATCTGCATATGTTGTTTGTAAAGCTCTTTGTGACTACCATGAAGGATCCAATACGATTAAGGAGGTAAGGCAAGATATGTTCAAGAAAGAATACATGCGTTTTGAGATGCAACCCGGTGAGTCAATTGACGACCTTTTTGCTCGCTTTAATAAAATTCTCAGCAACTTGCGTAGTGTCAATGTTAACTTTTCAGATGCTGAAAATGCTAGACAATTGTTAGGAGCATTAGATATGTCAATTTGGGAGATGAAAGTTACATCTATTCGTGAATCTACTGTCATGAGTTCTCTTACTTTAGACGTGCTTTATTCTAAATTGAAAACTCATGAAATTGACATCATCTCACGTAAAAACCCCGACAAGTCTATTGCATTTGTTTCGCAATGTGACATGTCTAGTTCTAGTCAATCATCATCTAGTGGTGCACTCTCTTTGCTGTCCTCTCTAACCCTTGAACAGATTGAAGAGTTTCTAGAGGAGGAGCTTGCACTCATCTCTACTCGGTTCTCAAAAGCATTGCAAAATGTGAGAACTAGAAGGAGAGGAAGCTCCGGACCTCAACGATGTTTTGAATGTGGTAAGACAGGACATTTTTGTACGGAGTGCCCTAACCTTTCAGGTCCGACTTCATGTGAAGAAAAGCAAACAAGGCCGAAGAAATCGTTTGAAAAGAATAAGAAGAAGAAAGATTTATCAATGCGCAACATAGTGCATAGTATGATCTCTGCACTTCAAGATTTCGGCTCAAGTGATGTGGACACCGGTAGTGATGAAGAAGCTATGGCAAATATGTGCTGCATGGCGAGCAAGTCAAGTTCAAGCTCCGAGGAGGCAGAACACAACAGCGACGATGAAGAGGTATGTCCCACTTGCGAAGAAATGTGTGATGCTATTTCTCGTGCCACTGTTATATTAAAGAAAAAGGATAAAAAACTTAGGAACAATGCTGTTAAAATTGAATCACTAGAATATGAAATTAATCGTTTAAAAACTTTGATTCCTAGTGATGATTCTTGTTCCTCATGTGATTTGATTTATGAACAATTATCCTCTTTAAGAAGTGCACACGCATCTACACTTGATAAACTTGAACTTGAAATTGAAAAGAACAAAGAGCTTGCTGCACTTAATGATAAAAATTTGAAAGATGCTTGTTGTTCTACAATTGATTTGCATTGTTCTTCATGTGATGATCTGAATAAGAAACTAAATGATGCTATGAATGAGATTTCTATTTTGAACAATGCTTTACGTGTGCATGAAGTTAAATATTGTTCAAATTGCAAACTAGAAGGAAAAACTTAATGTGAAAACTGCTTTGATCTGTCCAATAAACTTGATGACATGCATAGGACACTAGATCGGTTTTCTAATGCAAATAAGAACCTAAACTTGCTGCTGAATTCTTCCAAGTCTTGTAATGATAAAACTGGTTTAGGTTTTAATTCTCATGCTCATGCTAAGGCACACCCACCTAAAGTTGTAAAGTCATTAGGAAGCGGTTTGATTCAAACAGCTCCTAGACAAAAAGAGGTCATTTTCAAATCTGCAGGAGTACTGTCCCATTCGAGTTCTAATAAACATGTTGCTTGCTCATCTAGACATGATAATAAGGTTATTTTTCATTGTACCTACTGTGGTAGAGATGGTCATGTCATGGATTTTTGTTATAGACTAGCTAAACACGATAAGAAACAAAGAATACTTGCTAGATCACATAACAACCAAGCAAAATCTGCTAGACCGAATGTTCGGAGCTTGCAACCTGCTGTAATGAGTCAAAAACTTGCTCCCGGACCTACTGTTTTTTGTGCTACATATAACACATCTTCTAAGTCAGTAGTTGGGAACAAAAATTTTCGATGTTTGGCTCATAAACCTGCTGTACCTTCTCAGCTTTCGCGTGTTATTCCTGCTGGACGTCGTGTGACTCAGTACTGGATTCCTAAAAGTCTTTTAACTAAACCCAGTATTGAGTCATTGACGTATTGTGCTGCTGTGTAGGTTTCACGTTTGAGGAAGGAGAACATTTGTATTGTGGATTCAGGTTGCTCACGCCACATGACCGGTAACAAAGAATGGTTCTCCTCTCTCTCTTTTGTGTCACGTGTAGAGAATGTTACTTTCGCCAATAACTCTTCTACTCCCATAATTGCTAAAGGTTCGGTTAGAGTAAACAATCTCTACACTTTGAAAGATGTGGCACTTGTTAAAAATTTGAAATACAACTTGCTTTCGGTTTCACAATTGCTAGATGAAAATCTAGAGGTTAGCTTTGCTAAAAATTTCTGCAAGGTTGTAGATTCAAAAGGTGAGCTTTTGTTTAACATGTCTAGGTTTGGAAGAGTTTTTAAAGCTGATTTTGATTTGTCAACTTCTAAGCATTGGTGTCTAGTTGCTAATGATACAAAGGATCTATATTTTTGGCATCGTAGACTTGGTCACATAGGCTATGATCATCTCACTCGTGTTAGTGCTCTCGATCGCATACGTAGGCTGCCGAAGCTTAAAAAGGATAATGATATTGTGTGCTCTTCTTGTAGACATGCTAAGTTTGTTGCAGGTTCACATGCTTCTCTCACAATGACCATGACAGCTGAACCGGGACAACTTTTACATCTTGACACAATAGGTCCGGCACGTGTTCAATCCTTCGGAGGTAAATGTTATGTGCTTGTGATTGTTGATGATTATTCCAGATATTCTTGGGTTTATTTTATGGCATCTAAGAATGAAGCTTTTAGTCATTTTATAACTTTATTTCTTAGATTATCTATTGATCACCCAGGATCATTAAAAGCAATTAGAAGTGATAACAGAACTTAATTTAAAAACCAATCCTTTGATCACTTTTGTGCTGAAAATGGAATAGATCATCAATACTCTTCACCCTATGTACCACAACAAAATGGTGTCGTAGAAAGAAAGAACAGGACCTTAGTTGAGATGGCTAGGACTATGCTTGATGAATATCAAACTCCTAGGAAATTTTGGGCTGATGCAATTGCAACCGCTTGTTATGTCTCGAACCGTGTTTTCTTGCGTGCTAAGCTTGGAAAAACCCCATATGAGCTCCGGTTTGGACATAGGCCTAGTGTTACACACTTTAGGGTTTTTGGTTGCAAATGCTTTGTTAAGAAACATGGTAATCTTGATAAATTTGAAGCTAGATCTGTTGATGACATGTTTGTTGGTTATCCATCTCATACTAGAGGCTACCGTGT
Organism: Neostapfia colusana; assembly: GCA_030760725.1. NCBI lineage: Eukaryota > Viridiplantae > Streptophyta > Magnoliopsida > Poales > Poaceae > Neostapfia > Neostapfia colusana. Next base: position 63,420,719 of record JASWHV010000006.1, on the reverse strand, counting down.
GCTTTTACTTGACACTAACAAAATTGTGGAGACTTGCGAGGTTTCTTTTGATGAAGCTAGCCCAAGTACTAGCTCCGATATTGCAGGTCCGGATCCATATCCGCAGGGGGAGAGTATTTTTATTGAAGAAGATGAAGAAGTGGTGCTGCTGCCCGAAAACTCGGAAGTAAATAACGATCAAGCTGCTGATTTTGCACCACAACCAGCACCAACATTCACTACTGCAGGTTTGGACCTTCCTCAATCAACAAGCTCTCCTAATCAAAGGTCCGAACATGAAGAAGAAGGTGCTTGTGAAGTGTCTACTCCCCTCCGAGTACTCAAAAGTCATCCTCCACAACAAATCATTGGAAGCTTGAATGAACGAGTCACTCGGTCCAGGTTTTGCGATCCAAACTCTCATGCTCATTCTGCTTTTGTTGCTTCTTTTGAACCCAAGGATATATCACACGCACTCACTAATGAATATTGGATTAATGCCATGCAAGAAAAGTTAGAAAATTTTGAAAGAAATAATGTTTGGAAACTTGTACCTCCACATCAAGGTCACACATTAATTGGAACTAAATGGGTATTTAAAAATAAGCAAAGTGAGGATGGGGTTGTGGTTAGGAATAAAGCAAGGTTGGTTGCTCAAGGTTTCACTCAAATTGAAGGTCTAGATTTTGATGAAACATTTGCTCCTGTTGCTAGATTAGAAGCTATAAGAATTTTATTAGCATTTGCTGCATCTAAAGGTTTCAAGTTATATCAAATGGATGTTAAAAGTGCTTTTCTTAATGGCTACATGGAGGAGGAGGTTTATGTTAAGCAGCCACCGGGTTTTGAAAATCCAAATTTTCCTAATCATGTTTACAAACTGTCCAACGCCTTGTACAGTCTAAAACAAGCCCCTAGAGCATGGTATGATAGCTTAAAAACATTCTTACTTGAAAAGGGGTTTACCATGGGCAAGGTTAATAAAACTCTTTTTGTACTTAAGCATGGCAATGACTCGTTATTTGTCCAAGTGTATGTGGATGATATTATCTTTGGTTGTGCTTCTCATGATCTCGTGTCCAAGTTTTCAGCTATGATGAGTTCAGAATTTGAGATGAGTATGATGGGAGAACTCACATACTTTTAGGGGCTGCAAATCAAGCAAACAAAAGAAGGAACTTTTGGGCATCAAACTAAGTATACAAAGGACCTTCTTAAGCGCTTCAACATGGACAAATGCAAGCCTCTTCGGACACCAATGGGAATAGCAACAACACTTGAACTTGACGAAGATGGTGACCCGGTCGATAAAAAAGAATACAAAAGTATGATTAGATTACTTTTGTATCTCACGGCGTCAAGACCGGACATACAATTCAGCGTATGTCTTTGTGCACGTTTTCAAGCTTCTCCACATGCTTCACATCGCCAAGCCATCAAAAGGATTCTCAGGTACCTACATGGAACTCAAGAATTTGGCATTTTTCTTCCTTCTTCCTCAACCGTTTCTTTGAAAGCTTTTTCGGATGCTGATTTTGGGAGTTGTAGGATTGATAGGAAAAGTACTTTGGGTGCTTGTCATTTTCTTGGTAATTCACTTGTTGCTTGGTCCTCTAGAAAACAAAGTTCAGTTGCACAATCCACGGCCGAATCTGAATATGTAGCTGCGGCTAGCACTTGCTCACAAATTCTTTGGATTGTTCAAACTCTTAAGGACTATGGGGTTGATTTAGATAGTGTTCCACTGTTTTGTGATAACACTAGTGCAATTTGTATTGCTAAAAACCCCGTGAAACACTCTAGAACTAAGCACATTGACATTAGGTATCACTCTCTTCGTGATAATGTTGAAAAAGGAAACATTGTGCTTCACCATGTCGATACCGAACAACAATTGGCTGATATTTTTATAAAACCTTTGGATTTCACTCGTTTTTGTTTCATTCGTAGTGAAATAGGGGTTATGCATCCTCATGGCTTAAATTGAGGGTGAGTTTTTGAAACATTGAAAGTCTATGTGTGAATCTGAAACTAAAATAATATGAGCATAGTATTTCATACATATATGACTTTGTGATTCCTTTTACAGGCTGAAAGTTCTTACTACATGACTCATGTTATACATTTTGTAGTTTTTGCCATGACTAGTAATTGGAATAATTACTTACACTAAATCTGTTCATGATCGAACTTTCTTGCTGTTTTGAACTTGTTGCGTGCTCACAAGTGCTTTTAATCATAAAAAATTAATCAAGTGATCAGCTCACATGTTGAGTTTTCAAATAAAAAAATTGAGAAAAGATCAAGAGAATATGCATGCATCGCACTTCTTCTTTTGAGATTGCTTATCATTGCACTAAGATATGAACTTGGAAGGAATTGTGTATGACTAAAACCATGTCCTTAAGCTTCTGATTGTCAAATGACATAGGCTTGGCTTGATTGGTTAGAATAAGGCTGATGCAGCATATAATCTCTTGCAAATATCATATGATCAACTTTGTGCCTTAAATGATTATGAATAACAAAAATGCAGCAACAAGTGTCATGTTTTCAGGTTTTGAAATAGTTGAGTAAGGGAGATCATGACTTGCTTAAACTGAAAAATACATTTGATCTCTAGCATGGCTTACACTACATTATGTATCTCATTGATGTGATAGTGTAAGTAACCTGATAGTATGACTTGGATGAGCTTTGTTTTGTATGTATATGTTATAATATACTCATAACATTTAAAAATTTCTTTTTTGAACCTTGCTGAATACATTGTCAAAGGGGGAGAAATATGTATAAGGAGAGATTTTTTTACACTTTGCATATGTTATACACTTTCTTCCTTCTCTGATTTTAAAAAATGGGGAGAAATTAATAAAGGGGGAGAAATGAGTTTTCAAAGCTTTTCAAAACTTTTCATAAGCCAATGTTCGAATTTTAATTGGTGTTGCCAATGCATTCATCAAGGGGGAGATTGTGAGACCTATGTGTGCTGAATACATTGGCAATTAGGATAAAAGTTAGCATCAACATTCAAAGTTTTGAATATTGCCAAAACATTCTTCTGTGGCAAGGTCCGACAAGTTCTTTGTTAGGTCCGCCAAGTGTTGACAAGGTCCGACGCAAGGTCCGGAGAGCTCCTGCAAGGTTCGGAGAGCTTCTGTGAGGTCCGGAGCTTGTTTTTAGGGAGCTCCCGTGAAGTTCAACTCGTAGAACTGCAGCGTCTTGTTTTTGCTTTTAACTCGCAATGTTTCAAACTTGCTTTATGGGAAGGTTTGCTTAGTATTAATTTGGTAAGTTTTTGGTGTGTTTTGGTGGTTATGGCTGTTATCATTTGATATGGTTTGCAACATGCTTATGTGACGTGCTCATGTAAGGTGTTGTGGTTTTCGAACTAACATGAGTCAAGTCGAGGACTTGTGCTCGGAAGAATTGGTTGTTTATTCATGTGCAGGTGTTGCTTGAGTTCAAGACATGGCTGGTGACAGGATTCTTGGACTAGTCTCAGGGAGGAGATGAGATTCCAACAACCAATTTCGGGAGGAGCTGTGGTTGAGTTGATCGGGAGGTCGCGCAACATGTTTTGATCAAGGGCAGTGCATATGAAGGTTGCGTGTATGTCGTTGGAAGGTGTTTGCACATGTGCAAGGAGTGCATGGACGTGGCAACATTGTTCCAAGGCGTGATGAAGAGAAGTGGATGTAAAGAATTGGTCGGAAAGGTCCAACCGGCTGGATTGCGTACTCAGGCTGAGGCTGAGTCGGATATGGCTCAAATATGGAAGATTTGAGTTGGTTATGATAGGATTTCGTGCTAGGCACGAAGTTGAGTTGTTTTAGGAATGCTTAGGACGTTCCTAGGGTGTTTGGAAGTCTCACGATTGCTTCTATCTGCGAATAGGAGAGTCCTGAGCAGTTATGGTAAGTTAGGATACGAGTCCAATTTGGAGTAGGAGTCCTAGATTGGATTGTTTAGCCTGAGGGCTGGCTATAAAAGCAAGGGAGGCCAGAGATCTCGTGGGTAGAGAACTTTGGGCTGTTCCTCTTGTGTTTCTATTGAATAAAGTTCATAGTTTCAAGTTGCTTTTGTGCCTTGTTGGTCCGACTTGTTTTTCGTCAAGTCTTTCTCGCCGAGTTTCTGGACAGACCGACGTTGCTTCGATGTTTCATTCATAACTCGAGTTTTACAGATCCGATTGACGTGATTCTTTTTGGGTTGTCTTCACAACTCAATTATCTATCATCTGTGAAATTTTCACGAGCTTCGAATCTGTAGTTTTTGATATACACGAGTTTCTTTGCAGCGTTGCACATCTGTTTTATATCGGGTAGAACAGATTGATCTTCGTTTAATGTTTTGATCATATCTCAAGTTTTACTTCGTGTTTTCAAGTGATTCTTGTTGCATTAGATCAGTGACTTGATTCTCTACCTCTGTACTTGATTTGTCATGGTTGAACACGTTTGAAAACACTTGCACACACGATTTATTTAACCAATTGATTTTTGCTGAGGGGTTTTTGTTGTCTCCGCTGCGAAAAGTTTTAATCTACCATTCACCCCCCTCTGGTAGCTTTTCACGTGCTCTTCGATCCTACATTCTTCTTAAACAATCTTATGGTCACTTATAGGCTTGGACCCTAGGTGGATTAAAACCACATATTTGAAGTCTCATGCGCAATGGAGAGTTTAAAAATTGGATTGTAAACTAAATGTTCAACTTGAAGTTCAAATGAGGGAACTACAATAGGAATTTCAAACTGTTGTGCTCAAATGCTCAATTGCAGCAGCCAAATTTAAAATCAGATTCCATATTTGAATTCCTTAGGTCCAAATAAGTGGCTATGCAAAGTTTCATGAATTCTTGAAATGTTTTGCTACTCATTTTTTCAAAAGGACTCTAAATTGTAATGAATTCAAATATAGATTTGAATTTGGATGAAAATTGGCCCAATGCTACAAATGCATTTCAGTTTTGAACTCCCCACAATTAAACTTCAATATTTTCCAAATTTGAGAGATTTTGGGGAGGATAAGGGGGACAGTGGGGCCCACTGGTCAGTACACTCAATTATCTGCAAATTTGAGTCAGTTCTCTGTTTTTCTGTTCACACAAGAATTCGGATCAAACACAGCGCAGGCCGACACCGAGGCAACCCGGCGACACCTCCCCAGCAGCTGCTGGAGTTTCCCTCGCCCTTATCAGTTTCCACCGGAGGTGTGCACCTTACAACACCAAGAAAACGCTAGAGCTACGCCTCCTCCACGCCACAGCGCTGTTCCTGGGAGTTCTTGCCACCGCCGCGCACACACAACCTGTTATGCGCTGCCAACCATCTTCGTGAGCTTTGACACCGGGACAAACTCGGAAGCGGCGTCGCCCATGCTCCCTGAAGCCTGTCAAAGCAAGTTTCGAGTGTGCAGCCGCTACAATCACCTCGGCAAGCTTTTTCTTCTCCGGCGGACCGACCTTGGTGACTTCACGTCAAACCGAGTCTCTCTGGCGTTTCACGCACAACAAATCCACGGATAAGGTTGGTTAGCACCTCCCCTTGCTGTCCATCAAGTCTGGGATCGTTTCATAGGACCACCTAGCGGGAATTGAGGTTTTCCTCACGTCGGTTTCTTCGGGTCGCTGGCTCCAAACTGTAAAATTCTCCCCCGAGTACGGGCTCCCAATTGTGTTCTGGTTTCATGATCCTTAGCCTCCTATGGACCTCCTCGACCAAACGGAGCACGATTCCATCAACCCTAGCCGAAGAATGTCGAGTTCTTCTCCGCCGCCGCGAAAAACATCTCGGGCGCACGGTGACGGCATAGCTAGCGGTCTCCCCAAGCAAATTTGTGTACACGTCGATGAGCTACAGCTTCCACTGATGCTGTAGCACCAATCCTCATTGTATTTGGCAAGCTAGAACGTCGGCGCTATATCGTCGAAGCTCGGTTAAGCCGCCGCACCGTCGAGAGCTCGATTAGGGCCGACGTCGGTGTGGGGAAACCCTCCCCACGTGTTCAGCGGACGAAATTAGGGGAGGGCGGCAAGTTTAAGGACGGGAGATTAACAGACGACTGGGTTCCGATGTACTCTGGCGAGCCCCTGCAGCGCGTGGGCGCAAGAGGCCGGAGGTTGAAAAAGGGTACCCGGGCCCAGCCGTCAGTGAGATGAATTTGAAAATTCAGATCTTCTGTAGCCTCGGATCGGGCTGTGGCAACGCGGGAGAGGTTCTGTAGCCCCGTGTGGCTTGTTCCAGCGAGTGACACGTGTACCCTGGACCCACACGCAGGATTTAAACATTTCCCGGTTTATTTGAATTCCTCAAATTTAGTTCAAACGTTAGAACCTCATAACTTATGCTAGGAAGCCCCAAATTTAGTGATTCAAATTGGGTTGGATTCAGATTGAAAAACTATATTCAAATATGCAACCCAAATTGTATGAAAAATCATTATTAAATTCTGGAAAATTCTTTAACGCTTATCAGCAAAAGAATTTTAGAGGGAGTTTGGTTCATCCAAAAATACTCACATTTTGCCAGAATATTCTTTAGGATATTAGTGAACTCCTATAAACGTTTAAGCTCATTTGGAGTTGATTTGGTTAGGATAATTCTGATTTAAAATTTCTTTGTTCAAATGAATGCAGAAACAATTCCAGAGAATTTCCAAAACTTGGAAATTCAGTTCTGGGAAATTCTTAGCTCCAAAAATCGTAGGAAAATTCATGCATGCTCCCTGAGCTATTTTTGAAATTTTACTTCACTTGAATTTGCATGAAATTGCAAATTTATTCGAAATTAATTCATTTTTGCCTAAATGCTTAGGGAACTGTTCTGAGTGATCTACTCATTGAAAAATTCTAAAGTTTGGTCCAGATTACTTTGTTGTGACAAGGAACTCACAAGAAAATTTTCAGCTCCATTGGATCTCTGGATCAGTACTGTTCTTTTCAACCATATTAGGTGATCAACATCCAAGTGATGAAAAACACTTATCACTTGATCATAGTGCTTAAACCCAAACCCAAACCACTAGCACCAGTTTCATTTTAAATTATTAAACAGAGTTCCAGTTTTAAATTTTCCTTTAGAACTTGTTAGCAAAAGGTTTACAATTAAACAACTATGCATATTCATAACGTGTAGTGATTAAACGTGGAAAAGAGGTGGAGAAGTGAAGCTTGGATCGAGGAGCAAGAAGGGCAGTGATTAAGCTTCAAGTCATCAGCAACTAACTTCATAATTATCTGACTTTAGTCACCTGCAAAACCAAGGCAAGCTCCAGTTTGCATTTAAGTTGTTTTATAAAGTTTTTACCTTGTTCACAATTATGGTTTAGAGTTTGTATGTGCATTAGATCAGGGATGTTTTATGCCCCAAATGCATAACCAATATGAACCCTGGAGTCAAGGGTAGAAAAGTGTCACCGCTGTAAAATAAGGCCGTGCTAAATAGGCTGTGACCTCCGGTAGAAGTCGAGTAGTTGGAATCTACTCGCGAGCTATAGTTCAGGATTACATAGGTGTGGTTGAAAAAGAGGAAAACTAAAGTTTATATTTCTATAGATGAGACTGGGCAGGAGGGTTAGGCAGCGACAAGACGAATTCTTGGTCGAGTAGCTCTGCCTGTGTCGGTTAAGGACCGAAGCGTGTGCAGCCCCCCTGAGCAAGTATTGAGTTGTGTACCGGATGCTTACTGCTATATGGGACCCAGGAAACCGATGTACCAGGTTAACTGGATTGTAGAGGCATACCACATCGTCTCGTTAGACCTATGAGCCCGAGACAGCGTGACCAATTCTACAGTCGAGTGTCCTGCGAAAGGTTGCCACATACGACGTAATGAAGGACGCCAACTTTTGGTCTTCAGAGGCGGGTGTATGTGTCGAGTTATCCGGGCAGTGTTTGATTCGAATCACCATCCCTCGCGGTTATGAGTACCGCTTGCTCACTGTGTTGTGACGTAGTAAGCAAGTTGTGTGAGAACAGTCTGCAAAGTTTTAATTGCTGCTATGATTGTTGTATATTGCATGAAAACCCTGTTGAAGTAGAGATAGAGCAAACTATAGTTAATTTCCACCTTGGGACAAGTAACATTGGAATGAAGTGTTTCTTGTTTGATTGTGGAGTTCCAATGTTGCTGGGCGCAAGGGTACGACTATGATGGCTAAAATCTGAATGTTAAGGATAAACTCATAGGCGAGTCTTTTCGCAAATTACATGTTTAGGTCTTAAGTTACTTTCATGTAGAGTTGCATGTTTTAGGAGAGACGGTTAAGTCTTGCTGAGCCTTTGTGCTCACTCTTGCTATATTAGTGGTTTTGCAGGTTAACATCAATGCTTATAAAGAAGGTTGTCCGTTGAGACTCGAAAACTTCCGTGTTGCGTAACACATGGAGAACCCACCCGCTGCCATGTCTTCGTGTTGCTAGCGAGAGGAGTCCGCGGGCTGGACCTCCTCTTGAGTGCTCATTAGTTATTCGACGTGAGTTGTTTGTAGTTTTCCGCTGTAGCTTTTTGATGTAAAGTATTTACAAAGAACATTTATAAGCTTCCGTTTTTTATTTATGTAATACAATTTTCCTTATATGTGTGCTGTTGGGTGCCGCATAACACAGTACCAACCAATGCGATTCCTGGGTGAGTGCACTACAGGAATCCTGACAATAGACGACGGCCAAAAACCGTCGTCAACAAGCACAGTACCATCGTCAATAACTTATTGACGACGGTAAACAGTTATAGACGACGGTTTATGTATGTCGTCAATTATTAGTCGTCAATAAGCTTATTGACGACGGTTACCGTCGTCAATACGCTTATTGACGACAGCTAAACTTGGCTGTCGTCAATAAGCTACAGCAGCTGATTGACGACGGCCAGGGTTCGGCTCTCATCAATAATCTAGCTTATTGACGACGGCCAGTGTTTGGCTGTCGTCAATAAGCCAACTTATTGATGACAGCTAAAGTTGGCTATCGTCAATAAGCTACAGCAGCTTATTGACGACGGCCTGGGATTGGCTGTCGTCAATAAGCCAACTTATTTACGACAGTACGTCTGTACCGTCGTCAATAACAATGGCTTATTGACGACGGTTTCTGGTACTTGGCTGTCATCAATAACAATGGCTTATTGATGACGGCCAAGTACCAGAAACCGTCGTCAATAAGATTTGCAATTTTTTTAAAAAAATAGAAAATCCTGCCCTGGCTTCGAGGCCAGCCCTAGCTCTATGGCCAGATCACAGGCAATCAAAATACATCACAGGCAGGCCTAAAAACACTATACGCACGCCACACTACCGTACACTACCTCGACCGCTGCCACAGGAGTCCAGGAAGTCGTCGCGCGCTAGTCCAAACGCCGGTTGCTGACGGGATGGAGTTTCCTGAGCCCACGTCGCCGATCCCTGTGATGTACATGTATAGTTAGACAAATTAGAAGTTCACAAATGTGTATATGACCAAATAAACTCATTACAAGTTAGAATTGAGCAAGTTAGCTTGATTTGGCTATGTTTGAGTCAGTTTGCTCATATTTTACTAAGTTTGAGAAGTATGGACTAGTAGTGTTTGTGTTTGAGCTAATTCAACTAGTTTTGGCTATGTTTGAGTAAGTTTGCTCATATTTGACTATGGTTGAGTAAGTTGTACCATATTTTACTCAATTTGAGGATGTTTAACTAGTTTTCCCTAAGTTTGAGTAAGTTTGATCAAATTAAACTAAATTTGAGCAAGTCTAACTAGTTTAAGCTATTATGAGAAATTTTGTACCTGTGCTCCTGACGTCGGCCCCTGTGGTAGCTGTATCGGTGGCGGCGCCCACTGAGGAAAGACAGTTGGCTGTCCTGCGGCCATAGCCTGCAAATATGAAGTAAATTATTATACATGTCATTCATATATTAGAAACGTTGAGTACAACGATCTGAACTTACCTGCATGGCAGCTTGCAGCTGTAGCATGTACGAGTGTTGATACTCGTCCCTAGCCCGGAGCTCGGCTGCCTGCCTCTCGTTCGTGAGCCTCAGCGCTTCCTGCGTCTTCTGGAGCTCCTCCTGGACACTCTGGAGCTCCAGATCTCGGCTGCCACGCCAGCTGGATCCACCCTGCAATGAAGAGGCCCTCGAAGAAGACCGCACCTCCCTCGAGTCGACTACTCCATCGAAGATGGCCAACCTACACAACAAAGTAAGAGTATTAAATTTTTGTGTCTCGAATTTAATGAAAGTAAATGAAAAACAAAAGAACTCACCGGCCGTGAGGTTTACCGCCACCGCTTGCATAGGCGGCTTCAGGTACGATCGGCGAGTTCTGCCAATCGTAATCGTCGCCTCTAAGCCTCCGCACCTCCTCCCCATACTTTTTTTGAAAATACAGAAAATTAAAGTAATCAGAAGTTTTAAAGAGAATACAATTAAGTCAACTAAAGTACTCACCAATGTCTCCGTCGCCGTCTGAGAAGACAGCTGATCAGGCTGTGAGGGGTCACTTCCCATGTGACCCCTCCTTCACACTTGGATAGCGGTCGGCTCCTGACCGATCTCGCGCTCCTATCTATACGTGTTAGCACAATGATAGCGATAGAAATTAACTAGAATAAAATTCGAGTATCACTTACCATCCGTTTAGCAAGGCGTACGTAGCCGTCCCCACCAAGACGGTGTTTCCCGTCCGTCCCTCGACTATGTCGGCAGGTCATCGACACGCCTTGGAAGCCCTGGCTCGCCCAACGAGCACACAGGGAACAGTAGGCGTCCTGACAGGACTTAAGCCACGGTACGCTGACCTGCACACCTTTGTTATTGGATGAAAACATTGATCAAAATTGGATAATGAAGCAAAGTAAAATAAAGATTTTACCTCTGCGTATTGTGCCTCTGTCAAGTACTTGTCCGCCACATCCCTAAACTGCCCCGACTCACCCTCGTCCGGATGCAACTTATAGTACGCCTTCGTAGCCTGAATGTGAGCCGTTGATATCGACTTCGTCAGGAGCTTCCTAGCGTTGTTGTTGAAGACCAGGCGAGTGTGATCTAGCTGGGCCTCGTCCTCCAAACGGTAATATTTCTACAAGAAGAAATATACAAGATAATGTATTTAACATATAATAGGTTCTCATTTAACGAATAGACAATTTACTTACCATGAATTCATGCCACACATGCTCCTGGTTGTTGTCGTAGGTAATGTCATGGGCCGTAGCGTAATCGTCCCAAGACGTAGCAGCCCGTCCGTTCACTAGACCGGGGTAGTGACAACGGATGAGCTGGCCCACGACAGCGTTGAACTGGCGGTGGCGTCCTTGACCCATGAACGAGTCATCGGCCCAAGATCTAATACACGATTCTCAATTAGTACATATATAAGTGTTAAAATATCTAAACTGATTTGTTATTGATTTACTTACCTATCGCCAACCGGACGAATAACGACCCGATCTTCTGGCCATGCAGGAACCGGAGTAGTGGCTCCTCCTGTAACACCACTGTGGAGCCAGCTACACATCAGGCTTTGTGGAAGGCTCCGAAGCAGGGTCCAAAGGCTGCGGTGCCGGAACCTGAAGAGGATCCGAAGCAGGATCTGGAACAGGCTCCGAAATCCGTGGTGTCTGAAAAGGACCCCTGGCCTCTGTCTCCTCAGACGTAGAGTCGTCCTAAAAATTTGAAGATTGGTAATATAGATTTAAGAAGTTACTTATATAATTTATGTAATTTAATATTCTTTACTTGTCGTGACCGCTCTCGTGACCCCTGGCCTCTGTCGAGGCCCAACAGCTGAGACATTCTCCCATTGCTAGACTGATAGACCTGAAAAATGGAGTCTGCTCTTGGGGGCAGAAAGCCCCGCGTCCCCCGTCGTCTACTGCTCGACGACATCCTGATGAAAGGAAATTTGATAATGAATTTAAAGGAAAATATAGAAGATGAAAGAAGAGATGAAGAAAACGTTACATGTACTAAATTTCAAAATTCATCAGTATCACGATCATGTTCTCTACTTCGTAAACCAGACCATCGATCTTTTGTCATGGTTGTTCGCTGTTTTTGTTTTTTCACATTATGAGTCTGTACATCTTGTGCATCCAACTAATTCATCGAGTTGTAGACCAGGCTCATCGACAAAAGAATCCGGCAACTCTTCGTCTTGGTAAACAACATCAGCCTCATCAAGGTAACCAGTATTGTTCGGTGTATATAACCGCTCACGAGGATTCACCTTTTGTACAACACACCATGCACTAAGCTTTTCGCATGGATATTGTAGATAGTACACTTGTTCGACTTGGTGTGCAAGGACAAAGGTGTCGTAGCCTCGTAGTCGGTCCTTGTGTTTGACTTCTACCATGCCAAATTGGTTTTCTCGAGTTCCATTGGTATTATCAAACCAATCGCAGTCAAAAAAGACTACTTTAAGGTCTTTACTCCCGGCAAAACTGAATTCTAGGATTTTGTTTCTGATCCCATAGAAATTAGTTTCACGTCCTTCAGCATCGGCGGCCCTCGTCACCACTCCGGTGTTTGATGTTGCCCTTAGAGGACGTTGAGCTTCAAATTGAGTTGAACGAAATCGGAACCCATTGACATCATATCGACCAAAGAGTTTAACTTTAATGGATCCGTTGGACAGTTGTCTCAAATCTTCATGAACACAGGCTTGTGTCTTGCACTTTCCAACATATGAAGTAAGAATACTATTTTATGCTATGAGCGGGTGTGCGAGTGGGAGAGAGAGCCGCGACGCTGAGTATAAAGGGCCTTATAGAAGACGGTGCACTAACACCGTCGTCTGTAAACCCCGGGCTTTAATTGTGGACGGTGTACCGTCGTCTATAAGTCCGGAGAACTTATAAACAATGGCCTAGGTTAACTGTCGTCAATAATGGCTTAATTGACGACACTGTTTTCTGGCCGTCATCAATAAGTTTATTGACGACAGCCCTGTCGTCAATAAATCTGGCCGTCGTCTATTGTTGCGATTCCTGTAGTGGTGGCTCGGCCCCGTGATATAGGCCGGGGTCCCCATCAACCCAAAAATGTTGTTTGATCAAATTACCAGGGACAAGGGGGTCACATTATTTAAGAGCAGTAGGAATTCAATTTTTTAGGACAATTTTGGAGCTGTGGGACCCTCCTGTCAGCCACACTGGAGTCCAAACCGACTGAACTCAGCCTACTCGGTGTTTCACGCGCTCAGTGGGAGGAGTCACCGAGACTTCACGTCGAAGACCACCGAGCGGCACCGGCCAGCTCCTGCTTCGGTGTGGGAGGTGGCTCAACAGGTGTTGCACCCTCCACTGCCCTCGGTTGGCTATAAAAGGCACGAGGTCGGCCGACAAGCTTCTTTTTCGAGCACTTCCGCAAACTGCCGCCTAGCCGCCCGGTTTCTGATCCCGTGCAAACCGAGCTACAATCGTTTTCCGATCTTGACATCAATAGCAAAGCTGTGTGCTAGCTTGTCCTCGAGCTCACCGCTCAAACCGTTCCTAGGTTCGTCCTTCATACACTAAGAATTTTCCAGTTTAAGATCGGGAGCTCATTTCAAGACCTGATTAGGTTTAGGAGAAATTCGGGAGGATCATCGTGTGGGAGGTCAAACAGAGTTTAGATATTGCATCTAGAGGTTCTTGCGTCCCTCCTTGATCAAAAACCGGAAAGAAACCACCGCCGGAACCATAGGTTCACCGAGGAACAGCTCGGCGGAAGAGGGGGTCGCCGGTGAGGTCTGGGTTGCCGGCTGTTTGGGTCCCGTCCTGTGACGCCCTCAATTCTGTGGAAATCCACGGAACCGAGAACTGATGCATATGTGTGCCCAGGATGTTCATCACACATACACATATGTTCCACAAACTGAATTCAGATTATATATTACCACGAATAACAGGGTTTTATTACAATGTCTCATGAGTCTTGGACTCATGCTAACAGCAGAAGTCTTAATCTAACAGCGGAAGTCTTTATTCTAGCGGCGGAAGTCTTCTAACTAATGCGGAAGCAATCTAAGCAGCAGCAGCAGCTCCATCTCTGCTCCATCCCCAATGGCAAGGTTGAGGACAGATTACACGCCTAATGCTCCACCTGGTCTTCATAGTAATCTTCTCCTGTTGCTGATGATGAAATAATAATGCAAGTTTGAGTACAATGATGTACTTAACAAGTACGGGAAATATGATATGTAGCTCACAACAAGGTAGGTATAAAAAGGCTCATTGCAGAAAGCAAAGTTATTTATCAAAACCATGATAAAACAGCGACTTAACTTTAAGTGAACGTAATCCCAACATGTATTAAAATACCAATCATACCTCTATTATGTTCATTACTTTCCATGTCCCAACCAGACATTAATCAACCTCATTCTTGCTCACGAATACCTTCTCGTATCCGCTACCATCTCACAAATACCATCTTGTATTCGCTACCATTTCATTTCATAAACAATTCCGTCTCACACCGAGATCAATCTCGTTGCCATGACTCAACAGTCACGCAACCAATCTTATCACCGGGACTCAACAGTCCCGAAAACCAAACAAAAATCAAACCATCCCAAAATAACCGTCCAACTAATCATGGAAGTTGGCCAGGCGCTCGTGACCGTAAGCTCGGCTATCATGATAGTTTTAGACTCTGCAGAGTTTGCACCCCTTTACCCACAAGTCTGTGATTTCGTCATCCGTCGGCGACTTCAGAACCTCCATTATACGAGTACACAACGGGCAGGCTAGAATCTCCAATTCTCCCACCCACGGGCCCCCTCTTGTGCCATGCAGTTCCCAGGGCAGTCCTCACTCAACTCCCATTCCCCGCGCCTTCTAGGGTCCATAACAATCTAGCAACTTACCTAATTAGTCATCTAAGCCACACCCATACTTGGCCTTGTGGTGACACTGTTATCCTGGCATGTGCTCGCATGAACCGGTGCTTAGATCTACGGCAAGTAAACCACCATCTCATTCTACCTCATTCACAAACCCAGGCTTGCCTAGATCTCCCTCCGATCCATGTTCATTAACAACATCAGTTTCTTATTATCATTACGAGTGCAGTTTGCTAGACACATCTATCTCGCTTCCCAATCCCATGGACTCAGCGAAGCATAAAATTAAAAACATACCCGACTCATAAACTTCCCTGGCGACAAGGGTGGTTTAACCAAAACTAGTAAACTCCTATAAAAGGGTTTCCCATCATGTTTGACTTGGCAAACACACCTTTTCGCAAAGCAAAACAGTTTTCCCAAAACATAGGATCAATATGGTCAAGGGGCACTTGCCTTGTTCTGGCTGTTCCGGTTGCTCAAAATCTTGTTGTTGTAGTCCGTCGTAGGTAGCTCCTGGAGCTTGTCCTTCTATACATGATCACGCACATACAAGATTTGCAACCATCAATATCATGCACAAACTTTAACTAGACGTGATGATGCTTATGCATGTTAATCCTATAATGCCGTTTAGCTTGTACATGTTCTTGCATGGCTTGCATGGGTTTTACGATGAACAGAGTTGTAGAGATCAATTGTGGACGTAGCGATGATCTTGACTTTAGATTAAATCGATCAACATGTGATCTGTACACATAAAAGCTTCTGTTCAAAAGGAATCGAAGAACAGATGCAAAGAAAACACGATGATGTTGTAAGGTAGTATTGAAGACCTACCTTACGTTCTTCTGGGTCTCAGGGTTGTTGGGGCTCTCTTCCGGCGATCTCTCTTGACAAAACTCCGGCGAAGGGTTTACCCGGCGAGCTGGGGCTAGGGCTCTAAGTTGTCGGCTCAGGAGTTGGAAAGAAGTTTGTGGTTTCGGCCAAAGGTTCTGGGTTCTATTTATAATCGGGAGGAGAAGAGTCCTAATCTGATTGGACTTCGAATAAGAGTCCTATTCAAATTGTCGTTGAATCTTAACAACTTATCTTTAGTTGATTTGGTGCGGTAACAGTGTGGAATTCATGTCGATTTCCTCCCGTACCGGTATTGCCACGCGTACAGAAGCAAAAACCGCTCCAGAACTCGTTTCCTCCGCGGTGATGGGCTCCAGAAGCTCCACGTGTCCTGGAGGAACCCGGGCTCCCTTTTTCCGCAGAGACGAGCTCCGGTTGTGCCGCGTGTCAGGTGGACGAGACCTCCCTCTTCTTCAGAGGTGAGCTCCACGTGCGCCACGTGTCTGGTGGGTCGGGACTCCCCCTCTCAACAGAGGCGAGCTCCGCGAATGCCACGTGTCGGTTTCCGGACCTCCCTTCTCTTTGGAGGTGAGCTCCGGAGGTGACACGTGTCCAGTAGTGTCGGATTTCCCGGAGGTGAGCTCCGAAGGCGCCACGTGGCCAGCGGGCCACGGGAAGTGTCTTCGGCGCTCTTGGTGAACTGGATTTTGCTCTTTTAGCTATCTTTTTTTATCCTTTCTCTGTATCCACTTCTTTTAAAATGTTTTCTCTACATGAATACATGCAGAAAACAGAAATGAGGGTGTCACACGACCAAGGTCACGCCGAGCTTCCTGAGGTTTCCCTGGACGTGGTGACGCGATTAGCGCGTGAAGGGGGTGGTCGGAAGGACGGGAACGCGTTGCCGATGTTGCACAGGGACATAGCGCTCGTCGCCGGCGAGCTACGGCGGTTAGCCGGTGGCAGCATGGTGTCCAGCGTGTTCAGCGTCCAAAGCTACGTGGGGGCGACACGTTTCACCGTCGCCTGCGAGCTAGGTCGCGGGAACGCCGACCTCGCCGGAGCCCTGGCGGCTCGGGGCGGCGGCGTCGCGAGGGAGACAAAGGGAGTGGGTCCCACATGTCAGTCACTGCGCTAAGCGCGCACGCGCGGTTAGTTCAATTTAAACGTGCGGGCCCCGCTGTCAGTCACTGTTTAGAAATCAGCCCAAACTTTAGAAATTCATAACTTCGTGTAGAAGTGTCCAAATTCAGTGAACCAAATTTTGTGGATTCAGCTCTTCAAGTACTATCCAGCAATACAAGTTTCAGCTCATGAAACTCATTCTTTTTCCAGAATTAATACCCTCAAGTTTAAACTGTGGAGAATTTTATCTGGAGAATTCCTGTATAGAAAATTCTGAAATTTGGCCAGGAGGTTCATTTGAAAATCCTTGAGTCACAGGAAAAATTTCAGATCCATCCAAGTTCATTGAGTTCCCCTAATGGTGTGATTAAGTGAACTGCCCTGAGAAAATAGAAAAAATGTACAGAAACACTTTTCATATTTTCTCAAATCTTGTTTAGGGCATAACTTCCTCTACGATTCTTCAAATGACATGAAACCAATTCCATTAGAACCATATCAAATTCTAGTTTTCAGAAAGTAATGGTTTGAGCTAAGAAAATCCTTGGAAATCCTCAGAAGCTCTAGTAATGACCAATTAGACTTTTATTTGTACAGAGCTCAAATGAACTTTGTTTCAGATGAAACTTGGTCAAGTATCTGTTTAGGACCCTACCAAGCCACCATAAAAATTTCTGAGCCAAATGGGAGGGCTAGCTAGAGTTATGGTCTTTACATATTCAATTTAACAGATTGCATTTAAATTGACATATAGTACACTGCTTACGTGTAGTCGCTGAAGGCGAGGAAAACCCGGAAGTGTTGGACTTCCTACTTCCGGACGAGACGCTAACAACTGACCAGCAGCAATAAGGCAAGCCCCGGTTTGCATTTAACAAAGTTTACAAAGTTTTGCTTTATATACACGTAGCTTGAGGTATGTTTGTGCATTAGGTGTAAGATGGATAAAAATCCCAAGTGCATAACCAGATTTTTCCTACAAGAGTGAGGGTAGTGTCTAAGTCCTCGAGTTGTCAGGCTATGCTTAATGTTCCTAGAACTTCGGTATAAGTCAAGTAGTTGGAATCTACTCGCGAGTCTAGGATTCGGGACACACGTGATTGGTTCGAGTGATGTGAGATCACTTTAGTAAGAAAATGAGACTCGGCAGGGGCTAGGGCGTAGCAAGAGGAAGTCTTGTGGGCGCAGCCCTGTCCGTGTCGATTGAGGACCGATCCGTGTGCGACCCCGCTGCACAAGTTTTGAACATGCCGAAGGCATGTCGGATATATGGGCCCCGATAAACTGATGTAACCTAAACCTCCGGGCGTCGAGGCATAGCACACCGATTTATACGTGTAGGTTGAGGGCAGCGAGGTGGAAATCTGCTAACGGGCATAGAGATATGCTCCGTGTAGGGACCTCCTGCTCGTTTCGGTGCGACCGGTTCGACGTTTGGGCTGTTGGGTGAAAGGTTGTCCCGTACGACACGGGGTGAGCGTGCTGTGTGCAGCTCCATATGTGGGCGTACATGACGTGCTATTTGGTTATCCATGCAGGTGTATATCGAGTCGATTCATCATCCCTCACGGTTATGAGTACCGCTTGTTCACTGAGTCGTGACGTAGATAAATTATGGAATATTGTGATTCAATTCTGCTAATATGGATAAATTGTATTGCTACATGTGTGCTACCAAATATTGCTCACTAAATTTCAGATTCATGAACCGTTAACTTGTGGCTAAAAAAGGAATTAATGATGAACTTGTAGGCGTGTCTTTTGCTGCAATGTGCCATCCCATGTTGGTTATGAACTGCATGTAGAGTTTCACGTATAGGTTAGTCGGTTAAGACTTGCTGAGCCATCAGGCTGACGGTTGCTGCTATGAGAGTCGGTTCGACGTTTGGGTTGTTGGGTGAAATATTGTCCCGTACAACACGGGGTGAGCGTGCTGTGTGCAGCTCCTCGTGTGGGCGTACATGATGTTCTATTTGGGTATCCCTGCAGGTGTATATCGAGTCGATTCACCATCCTTCGCGGTTATGAGTACCGCTTGATCACTGAGTCATGACGTAGGTTAATATATGAAATGATATGATTCAATATTGCTGTTATGATTAAATTGTATTGCTACATGTGTGCCACGAAAGATTGCTCACTAAATTTCATATTCCATGAACTGTTAACTTGTGGCTAATAGATGAATTAAGGATGAACTTGTAGGCGTGTCCTTTGCTGCAATGTGCCATCCTATGTGTGTATAACCTGCATGTAGAGTTTCATGTGTAGGTGAGTCGGTTAAGATTTGCTGAGCCATCATGCTCACGGTTGCTTCTATGAGAGTTTTGCAGGTGATGACTACCCCACGGACTCGGGGTACGAGTCCACCGGCGAGGGCAACCCCCCGTCGGGGACCACGGCTGAGTGAGAGCCGTACACGCCGTGCTGAGCTGAGGAGTGGAGCAAGTGTCACTACAGGATTCCCGTCAACATACGACGGCTAAAACCATCGTATATAAAGCAGAAGCCGTCGTATATAGTTTATATACGACGGCAGTTGTTTATATACGACGGTTTGTGGCCGTCGTATATATTTTGTCGTATATATAGTTATATACGACGGCGCCGTCGTATATAACAGTATATATACGACGGCGCCGTCGTATATAACAGTATATATACGACGGCCGCTTATACACAACGGCCCGTTTCGTGGACTTGGCCCAGTGGGCCAGGGCCTTTATATACGACGGCTGGGCCCTGGCTGTCGTATATAAGGCCTTATATATGACAGCCGCTGGGCCCTGGCTGTCGTATATAAGGGCTTATATACGACAACCGCTGGAATGTGGTTGTCGTATATAAGACCTTATATACGACAGCCTGGCCCAGCCGTCGTATATAATTTAGGCTTATTTACGACGGCCCTGTATAGCGGCCGTTGTATATAAACTATACAGGCCGTCGTATATAAGCTTTTCCATTTTTTTAAAAAAATAGAAAATGGCTAACCTGGCTCGATGGCCAGCTACACATCCAAAGACAACAACAAAACAGTTTGATATATAAATTCACAACAAAGTGCAATAGTACACATCGACAATCACAAAGTCTGACATCCACACAAATAAAAAAAAATCACAAATCTATTGATTACTAGCCCCTCCACTACCTCCGGGAGCGAAGAAGTCATCCTGCCGCGGCGAACCTGGCGCCCTTACCTGTGGCGATGGAGTCTGAGCCTCCGTCCCTGATCCCTGCGAAACAAAGTGACATATGTACAAGTTTACAATTGTTTTTCTAGGTTCATTAGGATTCTTAGCGGTTGGGGCTTCCACTTAATGTAACTTTCTTTTTATACCTGTACTCCAGGAAACTGCTCCTGTGGTGGCGATGGCTCCAGCACGAACGGAGGTGGCTGCCACAACGGTATCTGGATTTGCCGCCCTTGCTATCGAGCTAGCGCCTGCCATTTCAAACATTACAATTTACAAAACTAATTGAAATGCAATGTAATTAAACTATAATTGTATGTTTCTTACTTCCATTGCCGCATGCATCTGTGCCATATAGGATGCATGGTACGCCATGGCAGCCCTGTTGTTCTCTCGCTCTCTCGCCAAGGCCTCCTCCTGCCGAGCCAAGCTCTCCCGAAGCGCCATGACTTCGAGATCTCTCTCGGTGACACAGCGGCTGGAGGAGCCTGCAGCCGAAGACTGCGAGGAGCTGCCTCTCGCAGGTCGTGCCTCCCTAGAGTTGACGACTCCAGAGAATATGGCAAGCCTAAAAAAAATGAATCAATTCAAGGTAAAATTAAATAATCTTGAATTGAAAACAATGAAAGTAAATGAATTCACCTTCCGTGTGCTTTTCCACCTCCGCTTGCATACGCGACTTGAGGGTCGATGTTCGGGGAGTTTTCCCAATCGAACCCTTCGCCGTGTATCCTCACAGCCTCTTGCCCATACCTAGTCTGAAAAACAATGAAATTGTGTAAGTTCAACAACATATATAGTGTCAAATAATTTCAGAGGTCATGAAAATTACCAGGCGCTCCGCTGCGTACTGACTACACTGCTCCGGCTGAGAAGGGTCAGCGTTACCTCTCCTATAGAGATGGGCAATAATTAAACCTAAGCATATCAATTCATCTAAATCTAAGAAATTATCCACTAAGCAATAAAAAACAAACAAGCATAATATAAACAATTGGTAATTAAAAAACCAAACTATCTAGATGGGGAGGGAGGCGGGCGACTTACCTCAAGGTGGAGGCAGCGCGGCACGGTCCGGCTGACGGCGTGTGGAGGCGGACTGGCACGGTGCGGCGGCGCACAGCGCGGGGTGGAGGCTGGGGCGGGGACCTCCGGGGCAGCAGCGGCTGCTGTCGGGCGGGTGGCGGCCGGGGCGCCGGCTGTCGGGGGCGGCCGGGGCGGTGGCTGGCGGTGGCGGGCGGGCGGTGGGTGGCGGCCGGGGCGCCGGCTGGCGGGCGGGGGGCGGGCGGGGCGGCGGCCGGGGCTTCGTCCGCTGGGGCGCCGGCTGGCGGGGGCGGCTGGGGCGGCGGCCGGGGGGGCTGCCGGGGGGGAGGCCGGGGCGACGGCCGGGCGACGCCTGGCGGGCGGCGGCCGGTTGGCAGGCCGGGGCGCCGGCTTGCGGGGGCGGCCGGGGCGGCGGCCGGGGCGGCGGCTGGCGGCGGCGGCCGGGCGGCGGCTGGCGGCGGCGGGCGGCTCGGGCTCGGGTCGGCGCGGGCGTGAATGCCCGCGCTGACCCGAGCCCCCGCGGGTATATAAGCCTTATTTACGACGGCCACACCATGGGCCGTCGTAAATAAGACTTATTTACGACAGCCTCGGTGTGGCTGTCGTATATAACTGCTATATACAACAGCCTAGGGTTGGCTGTCATATATAACTGCTATATACGAAATCCTAGGGTTGGCTGTCGTATATAACTGCTATATACAACAGCCACGTACTAAACGACGGCTGTACTGTCGTTTATAAACTTATATACCACAGCCTCGGCTGACCGTCGTATGTAAGTTTATATACGACAGCTAGCCGTCGTATGTTATACTGGCTGTCATATGTTGCCCTGTTTCCTGTAGTGTGTGGGTTGTCCATAGTGCTGGACAACCAAATTTTGCTAGTTAGGGGGGCGTGAGTTGTATAAATTTAGCTTCCGCTGTTATAAACTCTGTACTTAGTTGTAAACTGAGGGTTTGTACTACTTTGTACATATTCAGTTATTTTCTATGTAATACAATGGTTGCTTTTTGATGTGTGCTGTCAGGTGTCGCATCGTGCGGCACCACCCTCTAAGATCCTGGGCGAGCGGATTCCGGTCCGTCACAAAATAACAATACCCCCTTCATTGAATGGCCTCTCAAGAAGTGGTGACAGATGTAAATGTGTTTGGTCCTAGATTGTTCAAAGAGATTATGGGCAATCTTAATGTCACTCTCATTGTCGCATAGGAGTGGAATATGGTTCATATTGAGACCATAGTCCCTTAGAGTTTGTTGCATCCAAAGAAGTTGTGCACAACAACTTCCGGCTGTGTCATATTCCGCTTTGGATGTGGATAGGGCAATGGAATTTTGTTTCTTGGATGACCATGACACTAGGGACCTATCCAAGAATTGGCAAGTCTCGGAGGTACTTTTCCTATTCACTTTGCATCCGGCATAATCCGCATCGGAGTATCCGATGAGATTGAACTTAGACCCTTTAGGATACCACAGTCCTAGGATAGGTGTATGAACTAAATAGCGAAAGCTTCTCTTTACGGCTAACAAGTGACACTCCTTAGGAGGGGCTTGAAACCTTGCACATATGCACACACTTAACATAATATTGGGCCTAGATGCACAAAGGTAAAGAAGGAATCCAATCATGGAATGGTATACCTTTTGATCCATGTTAGGGTTGTCTTGGTTGAGGTCGAGATGTCCTTTTGTCGCCATTGGCGTCTTGATGGGGTTGGTCTTCTCCATATCCAACTTTTTAAGTATATCTTGAATGTACTTGGTTTGACATATGAAGGTGCCTTCCTTGAGTTGTGTCACTTGGAAACCTAGAAAGAACATCAATTCTCCCATCATCGACATCTCAAATCTCTCTGTCATGATTTTTCTAAACTCTTCAAAAAAGATTGGTTAGTAGAACTAAATATTATGTCGTCAACATAAATTTGGCATACAAATAAATCATCATCCATGTTCTTATTAAAGAGTGTATAGTCAGCCTTTCCTATCCTAAAACCATTGCCAATGAGGAAATCTCTAAGGCACTTACACCAAGCTCTAGGAGCTTGGTTGAGGCCGTAGAGGGCTTTATGAAGCTTAAAGACATGGTTAGGATACTTACCATCCTCAAAGCCGGGCGGTTGCTCCACATATACCTCCTCCTTGATAGGACCATTGAGGAAGGTGCTTTTCACGTCCATTTGATACAGCTTGAAATCGTTGTGAGTAGCATAGGCCAATAATTTGCGAATAGATTCAAGCCTAGCTACGGGAGAAAAAGTTTCATCGAAATCCAAACCTTTGACTCACATGTTCCCCTTGGCCACAAGTCTAGCTTTATTTCTTGTCACCAGGCCATGCTCATCTTGCTTGTTTCGGAAGACCCACTTGGTGTCTGCCACGTTGGCATTAGATCTTTTCACAAGCTCCCACACTTTGTTTCTTTTGAAGTTGTTGAGCTCCTCTTGCATGGGCATCACCCAATCCGGGTCTCGTAGGGCATTTTCAACCTTAAATGGCTCCAAAGAAGACACAAAGGAGTAGTGAGCACAAAAATTAGCCATACGAGAGCGAGTCATTACCCCGTTTGAGAGTTCTCCAAGTTTGTTGTCAACTGGATGGTCCCGTTGAACACATAGATAGACTCTTGGGTGTTGTACACTTGGTCTTGAGTCAAATTCTTCATCTCCTTCTTCATCTTCATCTCCCCGTTGATCATTGCCACCATTTTGATCTTCAATGTCTTGATCATGGTGATCTTGATATTGGGGAACTTGGACTTGATCTTGTGCTTGGGGCATCTCTTGTGATGAGGATGGGTCACTTGGGCCTTGTTGCTCTTGTGATCGTATATCACCAAGTGCCATCCTTCTCAACGCCATACATGGTGCCTCTTCTTCATCTAGCACACATTGATCAACCTTCTACACTTGGGAGCCATTAGTTTCATTAAACACCACGTCACATGCGATTTCAACACAACCGGAGGTTTTGTTGAATACACGATAGGCGTAGGTGTTTGAATCATAGCCAAGCAAGAAACCTTCTTTGGATTTTTGAAGCGAATATCAAAATTTGAGGCTTCTTGTTAAGAATATAACACTTGCTATCAAAGACTCTAAAGTAGGAGATATTGGGTTTGTTACCCATTAGAAGTTTGTATGGAATCTTTCCAATAGGCAATGGATGTAGAGGCGGTTTGTGGCATGGCAAGCGGTGTTTACCGCTTTGGCCCAAAACCGATGGGATGTCTTTTATTCATCAATCATGGTTCTTGACATCTCTATTAGAGTATGGTTCTTCCTTTGGGCCACCCCATTTTGTTCGTGTGAGTATGGTGTCGTATGCTTGATGCCCTCCTCGTCCAAGTACTCTTCTACTTTGGTGTTACTGAATTCGGTGCCTTTGTCGCTTCTTATCTTCTTGATTCTCAAGGAGAACTCATTTTGAGCTCTCGTCAAGAAACTCTTGAGGACACCTTGAGTTTCGCCTTTTGTCATTCAAGAAAAACACCCAAGTGAAGCGGGAAAAGTCATCAACAATAACTAAACCATATTTGTTACCGCTAATGCTTATGTAAGCAATGGGACCGAAAAGGCCCATGTGTAGCATCTCCAACGGTCTCGTTGTCGTCATCACATTCATGGAGGGGCGAGCTGCTCCGACTTGTTTCCAGGCTTAGCACGCGCTACATGGCCTATCTTTCTCAAAAACTGAAAGTTGCCTAGAGGGGGGGGTGAATAGGCTGATAAAACCTGAAATTAAAATAAAGAGCGGATAAAACCAGAGTGGGCCGGACTAGTCCGGTATGAGGTCGGACTAGTCCAGTATAAGCCTACTTTGTGTTTTAGGTTTTCTGTTGAGTTTGTTTGAGCTGAAAATATGTGGTAGTCAAATGATGTCACAAATTTATTGAGAATAATCAGATTGCAAAATAATAGAATAATTTGCGGAAAATAACCCAATGAAAGTTTAACAAGTAATTCTAGTGAGCAAGTAAGATAGTAGAGAAGACAAGAGACCCGAATTATCCCGAGGTTCGATTCGACACAGGAACCTACGTCCTCGTTTAAGAGTCCACCAAGGACCGGGTCTTTTCTGACCCTTCCCTCACCGAGCGATCACTAAGATCAAGCCCGGGCTTTCTCACTATCAATCGAATGTGAATACAATGCTCTTAGGGGCTACTCACACTTTGAGGCTCCCTACACCAACCAAGCAGTTCTAGAATTCAAAGTACAACTGTTGAAGACTCAAAATAACAGTTAGAGTGCAAAGGAATCAAACCGAGAGCTCAAACGTCGGTCACCACGTCTTTCCTCTCACAAAACCGCTAACACCTTAAGATCCAATCTTAGGGGTCTAGAAGGTGAGGAAAGAGGCTTAAAAGAGCTCTAGGAATGAGTTTTCAATTCTTGGGTTCGTGTCTTTATGATTCTCAGCCGGGGGGTCTCCTTTTATAGAAATCCCAGCATTTAGTCGTTACCAACTAAAGTCCGAACTAGTCCGGTCCCAACCCCGGACTAGTCCGATCTTGAGGGACCACTCACGTCACGGCTTACCAAATAAAGTTTTAGTGACCGTTGAATTCAAACGGTCATGAAACCCCGGACTAGTCCGGCCAAGAGCGGACTAGTCTGATCTCAGTCAGGAACCTTTGTTCCGTATGAGAATGGACTAGTCTGGTAAGGGCGGACTAGTCCGGCCCGAAGGGCGGACAGTCCGGTGTTACCAGACTTAGTCTAAAAGACTCTTTCAACTGGAGCTGCGGACTAGTCCAGCCAACCTCGGACTAGTCCGAGCTCACACAGGAACCTTTGTTCCGTCCTATTTCGGACTAGTCGGAAAAGATCGGACTAGTCCGGCCTGTGGAGCGGACTAGTCCGATGACACTCAGAGACTTCTTCTCCGGACCTAAGCGGCTTAGTCCGCTTAGCGGACTAGTCCGGCCTCTTGGGTGGACTAGTCCGGCCTTCTGAGACTTAGTCTAATAACGGCTCAGACTGACACAACAACGGACTAGTCCGGCCTTTATCGGACTAGTCCGAGCTCACTCAGGAACTCTTTATCCGGTCTGAAATGGATTAGTCCGGTTCTTAACGGAATAGTCCGGCCATTTGTCCGGACAAGTCCGATCTTCCCTTTTCTTCATGTCTATGACTACCTCATCTCGTGATTCTAACGTTCTATCCTTCGTTTGAGCTCTCTAATGATTCTTAAGTACTCTAAAGGAGAAGACCCTATACACAACTAAAAAATGTGAAGATGAATAGAAAATGCTATTTTCAACCCTTCCAAGTCTTCTTCTTTTCCTTTTGCTTCTTGAGAGATTCCATATCCATTTCTTTGATAAACACCTGTGCTCATACTCAGTAGAAAATTATTAGCATCTTAATTGTCATCAATCAACCAAAACCACGGGGATTATCTAGATGTACTTTCAAACTCCCCCTTTTTGGTGATTGATGACAACTCATTAAGATTTTCGCAAAGTAGATATAGTAGATTGTTTCTATAAAGATTTACTCCCCCTAGATGTGTGCATAATGGATTATCAAGAACAAGAGAAAAATATGCACAAGAATGAGTTTATGGGGAATTTTATGCTTACATGTGTTGTGATGGTGGAACTAAGTATAAGCAGTAACCACATTTAGAAAGATATAACATTTATGAGCAAGCAGATTTCATTATGGCATAATGTGAAGAGATAAAGTGACATAGTCGTTACAAAAGCAACATAACGAATGAGTGTAATAAGCAAGACTAGACTATGACTATGACTAGAATACTCCCCCTTGTTCTCTCCCCCTTTGGCATCAAGGCACCAAAAAGGGAAGGAAAAGGGAGAAAACCTAATCACTATCATCTTGATCTTCGTCTTGGTCACTCTGGGTCTCTTCGTCCTCATCCTCTTCTTCATCGTCATCCTGGTGATGGGTGTGGGAGGTAGGAGGAGCAGCTGAGGTGGATCCAAAATAGGAAAGCTCATCCTCCGTGAGAGTGGGAAACTCTGTCACGTCGTCATCATCTGATAATGGTGGAGACATAGGTATCTCCATCTTGTCGCACATGGCCTTGAGATACTTCTCTTGGCGTTGCTTCATCTTCTGCGTGTGAACTTCCACCTTCCGGCACAAGGAGAATATGGCTTTGAAGATCTTGAGCAGTCCACTAGAGGAGCCACTCGATGACAGAGGAATGGATGGTCCGGCAGAAGAGGATGGAGCTGCAGTAGGTCCCCTGCCCATGGATGCAGGAGGGCGAGGAAGAGGAGACGGCATCTGAGGACGGAGCTTCTGGTGCTTCACATCCTTTGCAAACTCTAGCCCTGTGACTTTTTCAATCATGCACATGATGTATGGTGCATAGCCACAGGATCTGTTTGGGGTGTGGGAGATGTTGAAGATGTCGTTGTAGATGTAGTCAAAGACATTGAATTTCTCTTCTTCATTGAGCAGCTTCAACAGGTTTCAGAGGTACCCCTGTATCATCCCTGCATCTCCATCTTTTGGAGCTAGAGTCTTCCTCAGAACTCTGTTCATCACTCCAAAGAAGGGTTTGATGTTGTGGGTGGAGGATGCTTCATAGGAGAGATAGGAGGGGTACATGAAGTCCAAGTCATCCTTTCCAAGAGTTCTCTCATTGTGAACTATTATATCATAGTTCAAATGCTCCCCAAGTCCTAGGATGCGAGCAAACTCATCATAGAGGACCGAGTATACTACACCATTTGTCATCCATGTTATTTTCCTGTTTCTGTAGGTGTGGAAGTAACAGGTGGTGTAGAACTGGACTATGACCTCAATGTTCCAGTCATATTGAAAGGCCATCAAGTCTTTGATCCCATGCCGCTCTGTTGCTTCGATTACTGCATCAAAGGCTTGATGTTTCTTGTCGGCCATGTATGGCCAGTCCACCCACTGAGCATCAACTACCGGTGTCTTCATTGGGAGATAGACATGCCGGTAGTAGTCACAGTGGAAGTACACCAGAAGCGAGGGTCTGGTGTAGACTTCTCTTACTTGTAGACCTCCTCCTCCCGGAACCTTCTTGCCTTGTCGGCTCCTTTCCCCTTGAATGTTGCCAAATTGGGTTGACGGTTTGGATTGTGCATGGGAGGTGCCCTTTCAAGGGGCCCAACAGGTCCCTGTGGGGGATTTTCCCTTCCACGTCTAGGGTTTTCACGAATGACGAGTCCCCTGTTGGCTAGAGCCTTCTTTCTGGAAGGATCAGTTGCTTTGCCTTTTCCTTTGTCCTGGGTTGTCTTTTGTAGCTCAGCAGGCTGTTTGTCCTTTAGAGTGACTAGTCTCTTCCTCCTCAGCGGATCAACGGACTTGGAGGATTGAGCTTCCCTGTCAGCCCGTTTCTTCGTCTGAGCTTCCCTTGCAGCAGCCTCTACTGCTTCTGCCTCGGCTGCCGCGCGATAAGCGGCTTGACGAGCTGCTTCGGCCTCGGGATTTGGAAGAGGGCTATAGTTGGATCCTGACATGATCTGGTGAGAAAAGAAGTTTTTAGTTGATGGAGTACTGCGTTTGAATTGGTTTACAAACCCAAAGTTAGAGGTTAAAGTTGTATCATCCGGACTTGTCCGGCCAGGAGCGGGACTAGTCCGCTCAGGCCGGACTTGTCCGGTTGGAGTCCGGACTAGTCTGGACTTTACAGTTTTAAATCCTAACTAATGTGATTTGCTTATCAATTCGTCAAAATAGGTGCAATACTACGGGGGGTTTGAAATGATATGGCCTAGGAAACTCAGAGAGGCCCTAAGGTACCCAAGATATGTTCTAGGAATAGGATTTGTTTTTTTGAAAAATCAATGCTAGTTCAAAAAGTACCTTGGAGTGAAGGAACATGATGAAATCCGCGGTTCGAAGGAGCGGAGATGGTCGGAGAAGAGTTCCCCGCACTCCACAAGCCTTGAATCGAGGATGCCTTCGAGGGATTGGAGGAAGAACTCCAAAATCGCCAATGGGGGCGAGTTTTGGAGGAGAGAGGTGGAGTGGAGGTGAATGACGGAGAGAGAGGGGGTCAGCCCCACCCTTGGAGGTTAAGTCTCCAGGGGCCGGACTAGTCTGGTCCTCAGTACGGACTAGTCCATTCTGTCCGACTAGGTCCGGACTAGTCTCTAGTCTGGACTTGTCTGTGTTCCGGGCGGACTAGTCCGTTGTGGATTTGTCCGCTGCTCCTCGGACTTCTTTTAGAATGCCCGGACTTGTCCGGCCACTAGGTCGGACTAGTCCGGCTTTTTAAAGTCTAAAAGTTCTTATATATCAGAATTTTGCCTTGGTGAATTTACTTGTACTTGCTATATGGTCCACATATATATATATCAAACACACAATTATGTGATAACAATATAACCAAAAATAATATGAGATGAAAATAGAGGAGGTACAAGTTTCCACAATCATGCACATTTTTGAAGGTTGTAAAAGAATTTTTGAGAACTTCCATTTGCACAATTTTTCAACTTACATTCCTAGAGTCTAATATGTTCAGCTCATTTCGAAGTTCACAAAATCGTTTTTCATCTAGTGGTTTGGTAAAGATATCGGCTAGTTGTTTTTCAGTTCTTACGTGTGAGATAGCTATGTCCCCTTTATAGAGTGATCTCTTAAAAAGTGATGCCGAATGTCTATGTGTTTGGTTCTAGAATGCTCAACGGGATTGTGGGCTATCTTAATAGCACTCTCATTGTCACAAAGGAGTGGAATGTTGTTCATATTGTGTCCATAATCCCTTAAAGTTTGTCGCATCCAAAGAAGTTGAGCACAGCAACTTCTGGCTGCGACATACTCCGCCTCTGCTGTGGAGAGAGCGATGGAATTTTGTTTCTTGGATGACCATGATACTAGGGACCTACCCAAAAATTGACAAGTTTCTGAGGTGCTTTTTCTATCTATTTTACATCCGGCGTAATCCGCATCAGAGTATCCGATGAGATTAAACTTAGACCCCTTTGGATACCATAATCCTAGGTTGGGTGTGTGAACTAGATATCTTAGGATCCTTTTAACGGCTGTTAAATGACATTCTTTAGGTGATGCTTGAAATCTTGCACATAATCATACACTAAGCATGATATCGGGTCTAGATGCGCAAAGATAAAGTAATGAGCCAATCATGGAGCGATATACCATTTGATCCACGCTTGGTCCATCTTCATTGAGGTCAAGGTGCCCATTTGTTGCCATTGGTGTCTTGATAGGTTTTGCTTTGTCCATGTCGAACTTCTTGAGTATGTCTTGTGTGTACTTGGTTTGACTAATGAACGTACCTTCCTTGAGTTGCTTGACTTGAAATCCAAGGAAGAACTTCAACTCTCCCATCATGGACATCTCAAACCAATCTTTCATTATCTTGCTAAACTCATTGCAAAAGGATGTGTTAGTAGAACCAAATATAATGTCATCGACATATATTTGGCATACAAAAAGATCATTGTCTACATTCTTTGTGAGCAGTGTATAATCTGCTTTGCCTATCTTAAAACCGTTATCAATAAGAAAGTCTCTAAGACATTCATACCAAGCTCTAGGAGCTTGTTTAAGGACATAGAGAGCTTTATGCAATTTAAACACATGATCGGAATATTCTCGGTCTTCAAAACCGGGAGGTTGCTCTACGTACACCTCCTCCTTGATTGGACCGTTTAGAAAGGCACTTTTCACATCCATTTGATAGAGTTTAAAATCATGATGAGTAGCATAGGCTAATAGAATACGAATAAATTCAAGCCTAGCTACAGGAGCAAAAGTTTCATCGAAATCCAAACCTTCGACTTGAGCATATCCCTTTGCTACAAGTCTGGCCTTGTTTCTTGTCACCACTCCGTGTTCATCATGTTTGTTGCGGAACACCCACTTGGTGCCTACCATATTTGCATTTGGTCTTTTCACTAGCTCCCATACTTGATTTCTTGTAAAGTTGTTTAATTCTTCTTGCATGGCTACTACCCAATCCGGGTCCTTGAGTGCATATTCCACCCTAAACGGTTCCAAGGACGACACAAAGGAGTAATGTGCACAAAAGTTAGCTATACGAGAACGTGTTGTTACCCCTTTGTGATATCTCCAAGGATGTTATCAACGGGATGATCTCGTTGAATGCTTTGATGAACCCCTTGGGTGAGGCACTTGATTTCTTGAGTGGTTCTCTTCATCTTCATCTTCTTCTCCCCCTTTATCAACACCATGGTTTTGATTTTCTTCTTCCTCAAACTGACCGTCTTGATCTTGGGGTGCTTGGTTTTGATCTTGAGTGAGAGGTGCCACTTTTGATGAGCTTGTAGCATCTTGTCCTACGTTTTCTTGGGGACGTATTTCTCCAAGCCCCATTCTTCTTAGTGCTTCACTTGGTGCCTCTTCTTCATCTAATACACATTGATCAACTTGCTCCACTTGGGAGCCATTAGCGTCATCAAACACCATGTCACGTGCAATTTCAATGCACCCGGAGGTTTTGTTGAAGACACGATAAGCATAGGTGTTTGAGTCATAACCAAGTAGGAAACCTTCATCGGATTTCGAAGCAAATTTTGAAATCCTAGGCTTCTTGTTAATAATATAGCACTTGCTTCCAAAGACTCGAAAGTAGGAGATATTGGGTTTGTTACCGGTTAGGAGCTCGTATGAGGTTTTCTTTAAGAGTCGATGAAGGTAGAGGCGGTTTGTAGCATGACAAGCGGTGTTGATTGCCTCCGCCCAAAATCGATCCGAGGTCTTGTATTCGTCGACCATGGTTCTTGCCATCTCTATGAGTGTCCGGTTCTTCCTTTCAGCCACCCCATTTTGTTCGGGAGTATAAGGGGCTGAAAACTCATGTTTGATGCCTTCTTCATCCAAAAATTCTTCCACTTGAGTGTTCTTGAATTCAGAACCGTTGTCACTTCTAATCTTCTTAGTTTTTGAAGAAAACTCGTTTTGAGCTCTCCTCAAGAACTTCTTGAGGATTCCTTGAGTTTCTCCCTTATCATGCAAGAAAAATACCCAAGTGAAAAGAGAATAATCATCAACAATTACAAGACCATACTTGTTACCGCCAATGCTTATATAGGTGACAGGGCCGAAGAGGTCCATGTGAAGCATCTCCAATGGTCTGTTGTCGTCATCACGTTCTTGGCGGGGTGAGCTGTTCCAATTTGCTTTCCTGCTTGGCACGCACTACATGGTCTATCCTTTTCAAAAACAACACCTTTTAGTCCACGGATGTGATCCCCCTTTAGAAGTTTTTGTAAATTCCTCATTCCAACATGGGCTAGTCTTCTGTGCCACAGCCATCCCATGTTGGTTTTTGCTATTAGGCATGTGTCAAGCTGAGCTTTACTTGTGGAAAAATATACCAAGTAAAGCTTTCCTTTTAACACACCCTTAAAGGCAATTGAGTTGTCACTTCTTCTAGAGACGGTCACATCCTCGTTAGTAAACAAGCAATTATAACCTTTCTCACATAGTTGAGATATGGACAATAGGTTATAATCCAATGATTCAACGTGTAGAACATGTGAAAGAAAGTTTTGAGAAGAGATTGTGATTTTACCAATACCTAGTATCCTTCCTTGGCTGTTGTCACCAAAATAGATGCCTTCATTTGGATCATCATTTTCTTCATACTCAACAAACATTTTCTTCTCTCTGGTCATATGGTTAGTACATCCACTATCTAGCACCCATTTAGTGCCACCGGAGGAGTAGGCCTGCAAAACAATTTAAACATTGCTCTTAGGTACCCAAACTTGGTTGGGTCCTTTGAGGTTAGTTACTAGGCATTTGGGCACCCACACACAAGTTTTTGGACTCTTGTGGAGTGGCCCAACATATTTTGCATAAACTTTACCATACTTGCTTTTCATAAGAACATAAGATGCATCGAAATTATGAAATACTATAGATTTTATATTTTTGGTAATCTTATGTGAGGTAGATGCAAGGTTTTTACTCTTGTCTTGACTTGAGTTTTCTTTCACGAAGGCTACGAATTTGCTATTGTTTTTAAGGATTCTAGCATTTTGCTTTCCTCCCCTAGTATATCCAAGTCCATCTTTGATGAAGGGAGATCTTGTGATTGTGTATGCACTGCGTGCATAATTGATTTTTTCTTTATCAAAGATCCCACTCTTGTGTGTATTCTTGCTTTGTGCCTCTTTGAGCTCATTTTTTAAGTTTAAGATAGTGCTAGCACATTTGCAAGTTTTAGTGCTGGATTCTATCTTTGTTGAGAGAGAGCCTTTAGAGGATGAATTAATTGGGACGCTAGACTTAAGTGAGTCAAGTTGTGCTTCAAGATTCTTGTGAGCTTTGGTTAAACTTACAAGTTCATCTTGAAGGGCTATATTATCACTTTTAAGCTGAGCGCATGTCTCCTTGCTCGTGGCAAGTTCACTTTCAAGTGTTCTACACTTTTCTCTCTCAAATTCAAGAAGTTTCTCAATCTCAATGTTTCTTTCCTTTTCAAAGATAAGCAATTCTTCTTGTTGATTGAGAAGTTCTTCTTGTTCAAATATTTCATCCGATAGCATTTTCATTTTAGCTATAGCCTTTTTATTTAATCCTCTAAACATGAATTTCATTTTCACTACTACTATCGAAGTCACTATCATCTTCAATATGTAACTTAGAAGGTTTAGTCATTACCTTGCGTTTTCCTTCCTTTGCCATGAGGCATGTGTGACTTTGACTTTTCCAATCACCCTTGTTTGGCAAGAGTGATTTCTTCATGGTTGGCCTCTTGATGGCTACAGTTGCCACTTTTTCTTCATCTTCGGAGGAAGATTCTTCATTTGAGTCCCATTCTTCTCCGATGTGGGCTTGTCCATATGTCTTCTTCTTTGTGAAGAATTTCTTGTCTTGTGACTTCCGATCCTTCTTCTTTCTCTTGTCATCTTCCTTGCTATGGGGGCAGTTCACAATGAAATGCCCATGTTCTCCACAGTTGTAGCAAGTCTTCTTTGTTCTTGACTTGCCTTTGTCTTTGCTCTTGTTCTCATAGTGATGGCTTCTCCTTCTCCTCATAAACCTTTTGAATCTTTTGATGAAGAATGCCATTTCTTCACCATCCATGTCTGTGCTTTCATCATCACTTTCTTCATCTTCTCTTGTGAGTTGTGTTTCTTTTGCCTTTGACTTGGATGTGGCCTTGAGAGCAATGCCCTTCTTCTTGGATGAAGTGATTTTGGCTAAGTCATTGACGTGTTGGGCTTCCTTCTCCATCATCTCATGGTTAATGATTTTCACTAGCACTTCATCCGGAGTCATCAAATGAAAGTTTGGACTTTCCCGGATTAGGGTGCATAGGGTCACATTGCGAGGCATAAATGCTCGCATCATTCTTTTAACCACCTCATGGTCATTCAATTTCTTGCATCCGTACGCCCGACTCTTGTTGATAAGAGTTTTGAGTCGGTTGTACATTTCTTGAGGTGTTTCGCCTTCTTCCATGGCAAACCTTCCCAACTCTCCTTCAATCATCTCAATCTTAGCTTCCCTCACGGATCGGTTTCTTTCATGTGCGATCTTGAGGGTGTCCCAAATATCTTTGGCGAGCTCCAACTCATCTACCTTGTTAATATCTTCAATGCTCAAAGATGAGTTGAGCACGACTGCTGCTTGTGCATTGCGATGGATTTGTTGTTCTTGTTCTAGAGTGAGTTCATCCTCGTCTTCGGGGATATCTATACCTGTACATACCACATGCCAGAGACTTGGGTTCAAGGAAATTAGATGCAACTTCATGTTGTGTTTCGACATTGTATAGTAAGTTCCATCAAAGTGAGGTGGTTTGCCTAGAGGAATTGATAAATAACTGGAATGAGAATTTAGTCGTTCA
Organism: Neostapfia colusana; assembly: GCA_030760725.1. NCBI lineage: Eukaryota > Viridiplantae > Streptophyta > Magnoliopsida > Poales > Poaceae > Neostapfia > Neostapfia colusana. The sequence continues at coordinate 63,385,910 of JASWHV010000006.1, read as the reverse complement.
TAGTTAAAAGGATATCGCGAGTAGTCTTGTTGACTACTCTTGAGTTTCTTCTCTAATGTAACGGGGCTCTGATGCCACGCTGAGACGGCCCCACGGGACCTCATTGGGTGGTGCCGTGTTATGCGGCACCCAACAGCACACGGGTCGATGAACACCCATCATATTACATAAATAGTTTGCAGAAGCGTGCAAGATTGTTTTACAAATAAATATATAGATCAGAGTAAACTACAGCGGAAGACTCTCACTCTCACGATTCATATCTAAACTAGCAACAAAGAAACGGTCCAGCCCGCGGACGTTTCTTACTAGCAACACGAAGACAATCTGCAGCGGCGAGGATGCTCTTAGAGTAAGCACTCGGGGGTTCCCGAGTCTCATCGGCACCCCTTCTCATAATCAGCGAGTCAATTACCTGCAAAACAACTCGGATAGCATCCGTGAGCATAACGCTCAGCAAGGCTTAACCGTCTCCCTAAACATGAAACTCTAAGTGAGGTTATGAACCTAACATAGGATGGCATAAGCATAATTAACTCGCCTAAAAGTGAATCCTTACTTTCAAGTATTAATTGCAGCATTTTAAGTAACCCTGGGCACGCTACATCGGGAGTCCACAATCAAACAAGAAACGTTTTCCCCCGATGTAAATTGCTCATGGCATAAAAGAATCGAGTTTGCACTAGCCTATTCATCGAGATCCAATACAACACTAGTATAATACTTCACATCAATATGATTAGTTCCTTTCTCATGCAAGTTCTTACTACGTCACGACTGTGAGAACAAGTATGCTCGGTCCATTCCGCGAGCGACGGTGATTCGAATCAATAACACCGGGACTACACGACACGTACGCCCGTACTCGATGTTGCCTACAACAACCATCACTGACGTCGTACGTGGCAGCCTTTCCCCCGTTTCACCCCCGCTGAATCGATCAAGTCGCCCCGTACAGTAGCTACTCTCATGGTGCACCTTCCGACGTGAGATGTCATGAGAATATTCCCCACATACTGCACACCGGCCGTCCGCCTAAGGTGACCCGAAAAGTCCCAACGACAGCTTCCCGAGGTACATCGGTTTACTGGGTCCCATATAGCCAGCATGAGTCCGGTACACAACTCAAACTTGTTCAACAGGGCCGCATACGGATCGGTCCTTGACCGACACGGACAGGTCTACAGCACCCAGGCCCCTATGTCCTGCTGCTCCTACAACCTTCCGGTCTCAACTTTTAACTTGCTAATTCAATTACGAACCAATCCCGTATGCCCCTGTTGTCCCTAAATCTGCGAGTAGCATCTCACCACTCGACTTCTACCGAACCGTACTTAAGCATGGCAGTTCTACACGGTGAAAGACACCTACCCAATACTCCATGGGTCATTTGGCTATGCAAGAGGAGTATCAAACACTAGACCTAATGCACAGTTCAAATCTTAACCAAAGGTGAATACAAAATAAAAACTTAACAGCTGTTAAATGCAAACCGGAGCTTGCCTGTTTTGCAGGGTAGTCGTATATAAGCAGTTAGTATCCTTGCAGATCCACCCTTGACTCTCCGGAGCTTGATCCACTTTGATGAATCACTCCTTTGAGTCCCCTTCGTTGTGGTTCCTATTGAAATGCATATGCATATGTTTCATGGAATGTAATGGAAAGAAGTTATAGAATTACTTTCTTAAGAACAGAGGTTGTGTGGAAAAGCCAAGCATGGCTTGGTTTGCCTCTGTGGTGCAAAGAACAGAATTAAACTAATTTGACCTTAAGGCCCTTAGCTATACACTAACCCTTTTCTCTAATGAACATAATAGATAAGCTGAAAAGATTTGAGTGCAACTGAAGAACAAGAACTCCAATGGCCTCAAAACTTTTACAGCAGGTTCTATACTACCTAAGGATTTAGCTTGCCAAATTGCAGCTAATGTGGAGTCATATTGTGTCCCCCATAATTCTCACAATATCTCTTACGTATTTTTCCCTTATACATAAGTATGGAGAATAAGAACAGGGAGTTCCAGGACTTATCTTGGGCTGATAATTTACATGTGAGTTTTTGACCACATGAGAGTCATCTGGTCCAAAATTCAGCCCTTTTACTTGGGTAGTTCTCCCCGAACAATTCTTTAAGCATTTGTACTCAATAGAATTAATTCTGTAGTAATGTGCATTTTCATGCCCAACTAAGTGAACTAAAATTCCAAGTATGTCCCAGAGAGCTTGACTAAATTTTCCTATGATTTTTGGAGCTATGGATTGCTCAGAACAGATTTTTGAAGTGGGGAACATTTTCTGAAAATGTTTCTGGACTCTTATGAACACAGCAGATTGTTTTTAGCAAATTCCTACTCAAATGATCTTCAAATGAGCTGAAAATTTGCTATAAGGTCAACAATATGCTAAAGAATATTCTGGCAAGATTTGGGTATTTTTGGATAAACCAAACTCCCTCTATAATTCTTTTTCAGAAAACTTTCCAAGAATTTTCCAGAATTAAATAATTCGTTTCATACAAATTGGGTTGTACCTCTGGATAGTACTCTCTTAAAGGAATCCAACAAAATTTACCTCACTATTTTTGGAGCTTCCTACACCAAGTTATGCATTTTACAAGTTTGCACAACTCTCTGTTTGATTTTAAACAGCACAGTCGCGCGTGGGGCCCACGGGTCAGGTGCTTCTTCAACCTCCCGCCAGAGCCCGCGGGTGCACACCAGCAGAAAACTTGGCATGGCTCGTTCTCCCCCATTTCTCCACCAAATGAGCTCCGGTTTCGCCCTACATGCTCCTGGGAACGTGGCGCAGCTGCCGGGCAAGGTTTTCCCTCATGAAAATGGCTGTAGGTGGGTCGGCACCGGCGGGGCGGCTCGGGAGCTCGACATGGACGCGTTCCAGCGTGTCCAAGGCATCTCCCGGCGAGCTATGATGTCCTACAGCATCCCTATGGTTCTAGGAACATGGAACGGAGATCAGATCATGCAGGAAGTGGCTGCAACCTAGTCCTCACCGTGGACCATGGCAGTTTTGGCCGCCGGCGATGATTTCTCGTCGCTCGGGGCCTAGGAGGGTCGGTTTCCTTTGGTTTTCGGCGTGGGAGGGCGCTAGAGCATCTAGTTGCTGTGGTTTGAATTGTAGGAGGTGTGATCAATCGGTTTGGGAGAATTTCCCGAATTAAACACATGCTGTTTTATACGTGCACCGGTGCCAAAACTCGAATTCCGGCGAGCAAACGTCGGGGGAGAGCAAGAGGACGACGGGATGAGGATCAGTACCTCCTGGCGCACCTCTGTGACCTCTTGAGCATGCCGGAGAGGCGCTGGTCTGGCCGGGAGACAGGGGCAGTGGAGCAGCGCCGACGAGGTGCTCTGCTCTCGGTTTGTTTGCGAGGAGGAGAAAGCAATTGTGCTTTGCTTCGGCCGGGGGCACGTTATCACGTTGGGGGTGCGGCCAGGACCGACCCCAGGGAGCCAGCGCATGGAGACCGGCAGCAGGAGCTGTCACCGGCAAGCTGCTCGGTGGCGCTCGCGAGCTGCTCGGGAAAAGTCCCCACCGAGAGCAAAACTTAGTGAGTAAGTCTCCTCCTTTAGCTCTATGACCTGTGGGTCCCACCCCCCATTTCTTCAGCAAATATCTTCTCAAGCTGATCTTTTCACTCCCCAAAATGCTAAATTTTAAAAAGGTGGGCTAGAATTTGAATTCTTCAAATTTAGTTTGAATTTGCAAGACTAAATCTGAATTTGGTTTAGAATTTGCAATTTCCTCTCTTTAGCTCTCCTTTGAGCCCACCCTACAATTGAAAAGTTGGTGATAACCTTTTCCCTTAAAAACTCAACTATATGGCTGCATGTTAATTCAAAGTTTTTGGGTCACCATAGGTGTGAACTTTGAATTTCAAATCTGAATTTTAAACTTACATGCAAAGAGGTATTTAACTCCTTATTGGTCCAACACTTTCAATTAAAAAGGTGAACCTCATGTTGGATGTTCATCCATGTATTACCTTGCATGAAGAAAAGTTTTAGCAAGTCCCATTTTTCAGGTCATTGCCACACATATGAACTTAAACTTTAGTTTTTATTCATACACGTGTTTGGGACTTTTACATTCCTCCCCCCTTAAAAGAATCTCGTCCCGAGATTACAAAAGAGGAACGAGACGGGAGAGGTAATTACAAACTGTACAAAGATAAAAGTTCTGGGTAGTTGGTGCGGAGAAAATCTTCACTTTCCCACGTCGCCTCTTCCGCGGTGTGGTTACTCCACAGCACCTTGAAAAATTTGATCGTCCGGTTCCGGGTTACCCGGGTCTTTTCATCCAAAATCTGGACCGGTCGCTCGGTGTAGGTCAGGTCCGGTTTCAATTCGTCGATGTCCTCAGTGCGAACAGCAGCGGTGAATTTGAGGCACTTCCTCAGCTGTGATATATGAAATACATCATGAATACCCGCTAGACTTGCTGGTAACTCCAGCCGGTAGGCTACGGGTCCGCACTTCTCCGTGATAGCAAAAGGACCAATAAAACGGGGAGCGAGCTTCCCCTTTACACCGAACCGGTGAATTCCCTTCATCGGGGATACACGAAGATAAACGTGTTCTCCGACGTCAAAATGTAATGGCCTACGCCTTTGATCGGCGTAGCTCTTCTGTCGGGATTGGGCAGCCTTTAAGTTCTCTTGTATCACCCGAACTCGGTCTTCGGCTTCGTTGACAAGATCAATCCCAAACAGAACTCTTTCGCCGGACTCACACCAATTCAGTGGTGTGCGACACTTCCGGCCATAGAGAGCTTCATACGGTGCCATTTTAATACTCGCTTGATAACCGTTGTTGTATGAAAACTCCGCCAGCGGTAGGTGATCGTCCCAATTCCTACCGTGGTGGATGGCACATGCTCTCAACATGTCCTCGAGCACTTGATTCACCCTCTCAGTTTGTCCATCAGTTTGAGGGTGATATGCGGAGCTCCTAATCAACTTGGTGCCCAACGAGGCATGCAGCTGCTCCCAAAATCGAGCAACAAACAGCGCACCTCGATCTGAAATGATGGTCTTTGAAACACCATGTGAACATATAATTCTGGAGATGAATAACTCTGCATATTGTCTTGCTCGATAATGAGTGTTCACCGGTATGAAATGAGCTGATTTCGTCAACCGGTCGACAATCACCCATATCGAGTCATGCTTCCTGGATGTGAGCGGTAATCCGACGATGAAGTCCATACTCACATCCTCCCATTTCCACGCCGGAATCTTCAAAGGTTGTAGCGGTCCGGCTTTCCGCATATGATCAGCCTTGACCCGTCTACACGTATCGCATTCGGATACGTATTTAGCAACCTCCCTCTTCATTCTCGTCCACCAAAATTTCTGTTTCAAATCTTGGTACATCTTGTTACTTCCGGGATGAATGGAAAACTTAGACAGGTGGGCTTCATCCAAGATCTTCTTCCGGAGTTTCATATTACGCGGTACCACTATACGGTCGTTAAACCATATCGTACCGTTCTCATCCTTCCGGAAACATTTCACCTCTCCGTTGTCCAGTCTTCTCCGTATGTGAGACATGCCTCTGTCTCTTCTTTGAGCCTCAACAATCTCTTCGCGGATTGTTGGAATGAGCGCGAGATTATAAAGCGCGCCATACGGAATGACACGGAGGCTTGGTTCTTCGTCTTCTAACTCAGCAGCCGCTAAGTTGTGAACATGGGCCTTCCGACTCAGCGCGTCGGCAACCACGTTTGCTTTTCCTGGATGATAGTGGATCTCAATTTCATAATCTTTGATGAGCTCCAACCATCTCCGTTGTCTCATATTTAGCTCCTTCAGCGTGAAGATATACTTCAGGCTTTTGTGGTCGGTGTAGAGGTGAACAAGATTACCCAATAGGTAATGCCTCCACATCTTCAATGCCAACACCACTGCAGCAAGCTCAAGGTCGTGAGTTGGATAATGCTGCTCGTGGTTTCGCAGTTGACGCGACCCATAGGCGACTACACGCCCTTCTTGCATCAGAACACAGCCGAGACCGATGCCGGATGCATCACAGTATACATCAAATGGCTTCGTCGTGTCCGGCTGAGCAAGAACTGGAGCCGTTGTGAGATGTTTCACCAAAGTTTTGAATTCGGCTTCACATGCTGCATTCCACATGTATTTAGTGCCCTTCTTCAGCAGCTCCGTCATTGGTTTAGCAATTTTTGAGAAGCTCGGAATGAACCTCCGATAATACCCTGCTAAACCTAGGAAACTTCGGACCTCGTGGACTGACTTGGGAGATTCCCACTTCAGCACTTGTTCAATTTTGCTGGGGTCCACGGCAATGCCCTCTGCTGAAATGATATGGCCTAGGAAAGGCACTCGATCAATCCAAAATTCGCACTTGCTGAACTTGGCATACAATTGGTGCTCCCGCAACCGTTGTAGCACAATACGCAGATGTTCAGCGTGCTCTTCTTTAGATTTGGAGTAAACCAAAATGTCGTCGATGAATACCACGACGAACTTGTCTAGCTCCGGCATGAATACAGAATTCATCAAATATATAAAGTGTGCCGGAGCATTGGTTAGCCCAAATGACATGACGAGGTACTCGTAGAGTCCGTATCTCGTCGAGAAAGCTGTCTTCGGTATGTCCTCCGGTCGGATCTTGATTTGATGATAGCCCGACCGAAGATCCATCTTCGAAAATACCTTTGCACCCACAAGTTGATCAAACAGAATGTCAATGCGGGGCAAAGGATACTTGTTCTTTATTGTGACAGCATTGAGAGGATGGTAATCAACACATAGCCGTAGTGTTTCGTCCTTCTTCTTAACGAACAGTGCTGAGCAACCCCAAGGTGAAGAACTTGGTCGTATGAAACCCTTGCTCATGAGTTCATTCAGTTGCTCTTTCAACTCCGCTAGTTCGTTAGGTGCCATCTTGTAAGGCCTTCGTGAAATAGGCGTCGTTCCCGGCGCCAGTTCAATTTTGAACTCGACGTCCCGTTCGGGCGGCATGCCTGGTAAGTCATCGGGAAATACGTCGGGATAATCACGTACCACCGGAATATCTTCAAGCTTCAGCGCTTCCGTGTGGTAGGCCTCTACCATATCTGGATCTTCGCTGTCTAAAAACAGCGTGTGCTGTCCGTGAATCGGCGAGTCAATCTGGACAGTCCGGTTACCGATATTGAGAACGGCACCGTGACGATTTAACCAAGACATCCCCAATATAATGTCTATCTTCTGCCTATCCAACATAATCAGCGACGTTGGGTATATTTTTCCGCCCAAACACAAAGCTGCTCGGGACACAATCTGATTGGCAGAGATATTTCCTCCCGGTGATCGTATAAGAAAACTCGTTGTGGGAGTATTGGTGGATAATTGGTGCTGATCCACGCATGTTTTGCTGATAAAATTATGGGTTGCACCGGAATCAAAAAGTATGAGCACGGGCAAGTCTTTGAGAGTGAACATGCCCGCTAACACCGGTGCTCCCTCCGGGACATCCTCAATAGCCAGATGTTGCACACTCCCGGATTGCAATGCTGTTACATTGGCTTGAGCAGGTGGCGGCATACCACCTGACGATGATGTCTGTCTTTTGTTCGCCAACTTCTCCCGGCATTCTTGCCTAAAATGCCCTGAACGGTGGCAATAAGAACACGGAGGTTTCCCCGGTCCTTCGTTGACTTGTGGTTGAGAAGTTGATGTACTTGGCTGCAGCAATGATGCCACAGGTGTCATTCGTTGCTGCGGCAAAGGTGTTGCTTCAAGACCAGATTCTTGAGCAGGAAATCTGTACGGAGTTGATCTCACTGGTGATTGCCATATTTCATCGAATGGTGTGTGATACACCACACGGTATTTGCGAGGAACAACTGGTGTGTCTTCTAGCACATCCTCCCGGTCCCTCTTCTCTGCTTGACACTCAAGTGTCGCTTGTTCTTGCAGCAGAGCAGCACTGATCAACTCGGTGTAACTGCCTTGATTGAACAAAGCTAACTTCTCTTTTAGTATGGCACTTAAGCCATAGAAAAAGTAGTCACATATTGCAGCTTCGCTCGTCGCATAAGCAGGAGCATATTGTGCCAGAAGGTTGAATCTTCGGACATAATCGAGGACACTCATGTCCCCCTGCTTCAAGTTTCTGAATTCTTGCTGTTGGGCCTTAATAAAACCCATAGGAATGTGACGAGCCCGGAATGCTTCACGAAATTCCGTCCATTCCACTTGATGACCTTCCGGAACGGTGGCGAGATACGCAAACCACCAATTTCCGGCGGCCCCATGGAGCTGTTGAGCTGCAAATGATGTCTTCTGATACTCGTCGCACTCAAACACTCCAAACTTGGACTCCATAACTCGAAGCCACTGATCAGCTTCCACTGGTTCATGGGCTTCCGTGAAGATTGGCGGTTGTGTCGCCAAGAAATCTAAGTAGGCGTTCCGAGGTGGAACGTCCTGTTGTGCACGCTGGAGTAAGCCCTGTTGTACCAAGGCTTGGAGTAGTCTTGTGTTCTCTTGACTTGACTCGACCATCTGAGCCATGATATCCGCCCATACCGTTGATGGCGGTGCCCCTGGTGGAGTCGAGTCATCACCGTCTCGATGAGAACCTTCAGTCCTACTCGGAGAATGAGTACGCACCATACTGCAAAGCATAATTTTGAGGGGAGTCACAACTTGATCTAGCAGTATGTGAAAGTATGTAAAACATGAACATGCTAAAACTTTATGAAAGCATAACAATATTTCATGTTTACACATCTTTCTAAAGCCAACATATCCAGTCCCTCATTCGGTACAAAACAGACCTTTCAGTACTTAACCCAGAATTTGATCCAGTTACTAGCATTTTCATAACTCAAGTTGAATACCAAAGTTAAAGTTAACTTCAGTATATTTTCAACGAGTACTCACATGCCCCTAGATCATTTCTGGAACAAAAGTTAGGATTGTTCAAAGTTGACAGAATTTCTGGCTAAAATTTGCCAGCACCTCCTTTGTATGTGGCTGTTTTCATCACAGTTTTACATACAACTGCGGTACAATTCTGAACAAACAATGAACTACAAAATCGTTGCAAATTTCCTAACCTTTCCAACGGTGTATCATATGACCCTTAGAAATTTTTCTACAGACTGTGACGGCTAATTTACAGCAACATCCAGAGAAGTCTGCAGCTGCTCTGTTTTCTGAACAGTTTGCATTCATCTGGACGTTCAATCAAGTTGGTGTCGGATTTGGCTCTGGAGTTCTACAGAAAAGTTGTAGAGCACTTAATAAACTTTCCAGAACCGTATCAAACACCTCCATTGGGTCAAACTAATCAGAGTTACGCTCTGTGAAAGTTCGGCAAAACTTCTGCCAGAACAGAACACTCTGTTTTTGAGATCAAAAGAAGCCTAGTAATTCTCTTCTTTGAAACTTAGTTCAAATGAAGAGTTCAGTAACTAATATGTGCTTTATCACATCCATTTTTAGTTTGAAAGTTAGTCATGAATGATTTCTTCATAGGTAAGAATACTATCCAGTGTAGTACGGTGACGATGCACCGCAAGACATATGACGGTACTACGTTGCCTCACCAAAGAAAAACCTAACCGGATTACACCGGCATACACGTATCATTAGGTGGCACTAAAACGATCACTCGCAAACGTGTTCTACACGCACTAAGGTTTTTCGTGGTTAGTACCTACATAAAACACACTCAATCATCAGGTTTGGCGGCACACCGAACCCGGTATCCATAACAGTTTGCACACCCGGCCGTCATCACTCGCCCAGGTGTTCTCAAGCCAAACACGCCTTGAGCTACGTGTTCACGTTACTGACCACGTGACGGGGTCTCCCAAATTGCACCACGCACGCCAGGGAAGACGTTGCTCGAATACCCCAAACGACATGAAGAGTCGTAGAGGATACTAAAGCGGGTCGGGTTACCTGCCACCCGTGAGGCTCCACCCTTCAGCTTGTGCGCACTGGTGGACAGCGCATACGTGCACCCCCAAGACATAAACCGTCCCGAGATGCACGATTTTTCCGACATAACAAATAAGTTAGCTTGCCACCTTCATTATATGCTAATAATAGTAGCCCTTATGTGGGCCTAGTACCGTTATCTCACCGTATCCTAAGTTTTTGACATAATATGATGCTCAATCCGTGCTCTGTTCCCAACGCAGCTCTGATACCATGTGTAACGGGGCTCTGATGCCACGCTGAGACGGCCCCACGGGACCTCATTGGGTGGTGCCGTGTTATGCGGCACCCAACAGCACACGGGTCGATGAACACCCATCATATTACATAAATAGTTTGCGGAAGCGTGCAAGATTGTTTTACAAATAAATATATAGATCAGAGTAAACTACAGCGGAAGACTCTCACTCTCACGATTCATATCTAAACTAGCAACAAAGAAACGGTCCAGCCCGCGGACGTTTCTTACTAGCAACACGAAGACAATCTGCAGCGGCGAGGATGCTCTTAGAGTAAGCACTCGGGGGTTCCCGAGTCTCATCGGCACCCCTTCTCATAATCAGCGAGTCAATTACCTGCAAAACAACTCGGATAGCATCCGTGAGCATAACGCTCAGCAAGGCTTAACCGTCTCCCTAAACATGAAACTCTAAGTGAGGTTATGAACCTAACATAGGATGGCATAAGCATAATTAACTCGCCTAAAAGTGAATCCTTACTTTCAAGTATTAATTGCAGCATTTTAAGTAACCCTGGGCACGCTACATCAGGAGTCCACAATCAAACAAGAAACGTTTTCCCCCGATGTAAATTGCTCATGGCATAAAAGAATCGAGTTTGCACTAGCCTATTCATCGAGATCCAATACAACACTAGTATAATACTTCACATCAATATGATTAGTTCCTTTCTCATGCAAGTTCTTACTACGTCACGACTGTGAGAACAAGTATGCTCGGTCCATTCCGCGAGCGACGGTGATTCGAATCAATAACACCCGGACTACACGACACGTACGCCCGTACTCGATGTTGCCTACAACAACCATCACTGACGTCGTACGTGGCAGCCTTTCCCCCGTTTCACCCCCGCTGAATCGATCAAGTCGCCCCGTACAGTAGCTACTCTCATGGTGCACCTTCCGACGTGAGATGTCATGAGAATATTCCCCACATACTGCACACCGGCCGTCCGCCTAAGGCGACCCGAAAAGTCCCAACGACAGCTTCCCGAGGTACATCGGTTTACTGGGTCCCATATAGCCAGCATGAGTCCGGTACACAACTCAAACTTGTTCAACAGGGCCGCATACGGATCGGTCCTTGACCGACACGGACAGGTCTACAGCACCCAGGCCCCTATGTCCTGCTGCTCCTACAACCTTCCGGTCTCAACTTTTAACTTGCTAATTCAATTACGAACCAATCCCGTATGCCCCTGTTGTCCCTAAATCTGCGAGTAGCATCTCACCACTCGACTTCTACCGAACCGTACTTAAGCATGGCAGTTCTACACGGTGAAAGACACCTACCCAATACTCCATGGGTCATTTGGCTATGCAAGAGGAGTATCAAACACTAGACCTAATGCACAGTTCAAATCTTAACCAAAGGTGAATACAAAATAAAAACTTAACAGCTGTTAAATGCAAACCGGAGCTTGCCTGTTTTGCAGGGTAGTCGTATATAAGCAGTTAGTATCCTTGCAGATCCACCCTTGACTCTCCGGAGCTTGATCCACTTTGATGAATCACTCCTTTGAGTCCCCTTCGTTGTGGTTCCTATTGAAATGCATATGCATATGTTTCATGGAATGTAATGGAAAGAAGTTATAGAATTACTTTCTTAAGAACAGAGGTTGTGTGGAAAAGCCAAGCATGGCTTGGTTTGCCTCTGTGGTGCAAAGAACAGAATTAAACTAATTTGACCTTAAGGCCCTTAGCTATACACTAACCCTTTTCTCTAATGAACATAATAGATAAGCTGAAAAGATTTGAGTGCAACGGAAGAACAAGAACTCCAATGGCCTCAAAACTTTTACAGCAGGTTCTATACTACCTAAGGATTTAGCTTGCCAAATTGCAGCTAATGTGGAGTCATATTGTGTCCCCCATAATTCTCACAATATCTCTTATGTATTTTTCCCTTATACATAAGTATGGAGAATAAGAACAGGGAGTTCCAGGACTTATCTTGGGCTGATAATTTACATGTGAGTTTTTGATCACATGAGAGTCATCTGGTCCAAAATTCAGCACTTTTACTTGGGTAGTTCTCCCCGAACAATTCTTTAAGCATTTGTACTCAATAGAATTAATTCTGTAGTAATGTGCATTTTCATGCCCAACTAAGTGAACTAAAATTCCAAGTATGTCCCAGAGAGTTTGCCTAAATTTTCCTATGATTTTTGGAGCTATGGATTGCTCAGAACAGATTTTCGAAGTGGGGAACATTTTCTGAAAATGTTTCTGGACTCTTATGAACACAGCAGATTGTTTTTAGCAAATTCCTACTCAAATGATCTTCAAATGAGCTGAAAATTTGCTATAAGGTCAACAATATGCTAAAGAATATTCTGGCAAAATTTGGGTATTTTTGGATAAACCAAACTCCCTCTATAATTCTTTTTCAGAAAACCTTCCAAGAATTTTCCAGAATTAAATAATTCGTTTCATACAAATTGGGTTATACCTCTGGATAGTACTCTCTTAAAGGAATCCAACAAAATTTACCTCACTATTTTTGGAGCTTCCTACACCAAGTTATGCATTTTACAAGTTTGCACAACTCTCTGTTTGATTTTAAACAGCACAGTCGCACGTGGGGCCCACGGGTCAGGTGCTTCTTCAACCTCCCGCCAGAGCCCGCGGGTGCACACCAGCAGAAAACTTGGCATGGCTCGTTCTCCCCCATTTCTCAACTAAATGAGCTCCGGTTTCGCCCTACATGCTCCTGGGAACGTGGCGCAGCTGCCGGGCAAGGTTTTCCCGCATGAAAATGGCTGTAGGTGGGTCGGCACCGGCGGGGCGGCTCGGGAGCTCGACATGGACGCGTTCCAGCGTGTCCAAGGCATCTCCCGGCGAGCTATGATGTCCTACAGCATCCCTATGGTTCTAGGAACATGGAACGGGGATCAGATCATGCAGGAAGTGGCTGCAACCTAGTCCTCACCGTGGACCATGGCAGTTTTGGCCGCCGGCGATGATTTCTCGTCGCCCGGGGCCTAGGAGGGTCGGTTTCCTTTGGTTTTCAGCGTGGGAGGGCGCTAGGGCATCTAGTTGCTGTGGATTGAATTGTAGGAGGTGTGATCAATCGGTTTGGGAGAATTTCCCGAATTAAACACATGCTGTTTTATACGTGCACCGGTGCCAAAACTCGAATTCCGGCGAGCCGGCGTCGGGGGAGAGCAAGAGGACGACGGGATGAGGATCAGTACCTCCTGGCGTACCTCTGTGACCTCTTGAGCATGCCGGAGAGGCGCTGGTCTGGCCGGGAGACAGGGGCAGTGGAGCAGCGCCGACGAGGTGCTCTGCTCTCGGTTTGTTTGCGAGGAGGAGAAAGCAATTGTGCTTTGCTTCGGCCGGGGGGCACGTTATCACGTTGGGGGTGCGGCCAGGACCGACCCCAGGGCGCCAGCGCATGGAGACCGGCAGCAGGAGCTGTCACCGGCAAGCTGCTCGGTGGCGCTCGCGAGCTGCTCGGGAAAAGTCCCCACCGAGAGCAAAACTTAGGGAGTAAGTCTCCTCCTTTAGCTCTATGACCTGTGGGTCCCACCCCCCATTTCTTCAGCAAATATCTTCTCAAGCTGATCTTTTCACTCCCCAAAATGCTAAATTTTAAAAAGGTGGGCTAGAATTTGAATTCTTCAAATTTAGTTTGAATTTGCAAGACTAAATCTGAATTTGGTTTAGAATTTGCAATTTCCTCTCTTTAGCTCTCCTTTGAGCCCACCCTACAATTGAAAAGTTGGTGATAACCTTTTCCCTTAAAAACTCAACTATATGGCTGCATGTTAATTCAAAGTTTTTGGGTCACCATAGGTGTGAACTTTGAATTTCAAATCTGAATTTTAAACTTACATGCAAAGAGGTATTTAACTCCTTATTGGTCCAACACTTTCAATTAAAAAGGTGAACCTCATGTTGGATGTTCATCCATGTATTACCTTGCATGAAGAAAAGTTTTAGCAAGTCCCATTTTTCAGGTCATTGCCACACATATGAACTTAAACTTTAGTTTTTATTCATACACGTTTTTGGGACTTTTACATCTAACTTCTCCTTCTTTTTCCTTTTGGCCTCCTCCTTTTTCTTTTTGAGGAGTGCCATAAGACGAAGAACTTCTTCATCTTCTTCTGAGCTTGTAACATCTTGTGGAGGATCAACTGCGGAAGGTGGGTTAGACCCTTGTTCTTCAAAGTTGCTCGAGCTTGCTCCTTTTTCCCTTGTTGAGATCAATTTGGCTACCGACATTGTCCCCCATCTCCTCTCCAAGCGGTTAAGCTTTTGTGGAGAGTTAGGCTCTGATACCAATTGAAAGTTGCCTAGAGGGGGGGTGAATAGGCTGATAAAACCTGAAATTAAAATAAAGAGCGGATAAAACCAGAGTGGGCCGGACTAGTCCGGTATGAGGTCGGACTAGTCCGGTATAAGCCTACTTTGTGTTTTAAGTTTTCTGTTGAGTTTGTTTGAGCTGAAAATATGTGGTAGTCAAATGATGTCACAAATTTGTTGAGAATAATCAGATTGCAAAATAATAGAATAATTTGTAGAAAATAACCCAATGAAAGTTTAACAAGTAATTCTAGTGAGCAAGTAAGATTGTAGAGAAGACAAGAGATCCGAATTATCCCGAGGTTCGATTCCACACAGGAACCTACGTCCTCGTTGAGGAGTCCACCAAGGACCGGGTCTTTTCTGACCGTTCCCTCACCGAGCGATCACTAAGATCAAGCCCGGGCTTTCTCACTATCAATCGAATGTGAATACAATGCTCTTAGGGGCTACTCACACTTTGAGGCTCCCTACACCAACCAAGCAGTTCTAGAATTCAAAGTACAACTGTTGAGAACTCAAAATAACAGTTAGAGTGCAAAGGAATCAAACCGAGAGCTCAAACGTCGGTCACCATGTCTTTCCTCTCACAAAAACCGCTAACACCATAAGATCCAATCTTAGGGGTCTAGAAGGTGAGGAAAGAGGCTTAAAAGAGCTCTAGGAATGAGTTTTCAACGCTTGGGTTCGTGTCTTTATGATTCTCAGCCGGGGGGGTCTCCTTTTATAGAAATCCCGGCATTTAGCCGTTACCAACTAAAGTCCGAACTAGTCCGGTCCCAACCCCGGACTAGTCCGATCTTGAGGGACCACTCACGTCACGGCTTACCAAATAAAGTTTTAGTGACCATTGAATTCAAACGGTCATGAAACCCTGGACTAGTCCGGCCAAGAGCGGACTAGTCCGATCTCAGTCAGGAACCTTTGTTCCGTATGAGAATGGACTAGTCTGGTAAGGGCGGACTAGTCCGGTCTTACCAGACTTAGTCTAAAAGAATCTTTCAACTGGAGCTGCGGACTAGTCCAGCCATCCTCGGACTAGTCCGAGCTCACACAGGAACCTTTGTTCCGTCCTATTTCGGACTAGTCGGAAAAGATCGGACTAGTCCGACCTGTGGAGCGGACTAGTCCGATGACACTCAGAGATTTCTTCTCCGGACCTAAGCGGCTTAGTCCGCTTAGCGGACTAGTCCGGCCTCTTGGGCGGACTAGTCCGGCCTTCTGAGACTTAGTCTCATAACGGCTCAGACTCACACAACAACGGACTAGTCCGGCCTTTATCGGACTAGTCCGAGCTCACTCAGGAACTCTTTATCCGGTCTGAAACGGATTAGTCCGGTTCTTAACGTACTAGTCCGGCCATTTGTCCGGACAAGTCCGGTCTTCCCTTTTCTTCATGTCTATGACTACCTCATCTCATGATTCTAACGTTCTATCCTTCATTTGAGCTCTCTAGTGATTCTTAAGCACTCTAAAGGAGAATACCCTATACACAACTAAAAAATGTGAAGATTAATAGAAAATGCTATTTTCAACTCTTCCAAATCTTCTTCTTTTCCTTTTGCTTCTTGAGAGACTCCATATCCATTTCTTTGATAAACACCTATGCTCATACTCAGTAGAAACTTGTTAGCATCTTAATTGTCATCAATCAACCAAAACCACGGGGATTATCTAGATGTACTTTCAAAAACAACATTCTTGAGACCTCGGACGTGATTGCCTTTTAGAAGTTTTTTAAGATTCGTCATACCAAAATAGGCTAGCCTATGGTGCCACAACCATCCCATGTTGGTCTTTGCCATTAAGCATGTGTCAAGTTGAGTTTTATCCGTGGTGAAGTCCACAAGATAAAGCTTTCCCTTGAGAACACCCTTGAAGGCAATTGAGTTATCAATTCTTCTAGTGGCAATGATGCCTTCGTTAGTGAACAAGCAAGAGAGTATGGATAAAATATTATAATCTAGTGCTTCGACATGCATATCATGAGAAATAGTATGTTGTGGAGAAATAGAGATTTTACCCATACCTAGTACCTTCCCTTGTCTATTGTCGCCAAAGTAGATACCTTGACTTGGATCATTGTTTTCATCATACTCCACAAACATTCTTCTCACTCCGGTCATATGGTTGGTGCATCAACTATCTAGCACCCATTTTGTACCACCAGAGGAGTAAGCCTACAAAACAAGTTTAGGCTTTGATTTTTGGTACCCAAGCATGGTTGGGTCTTTTGAGGTTAGTGTAAGGCATTTGGGAACCCACACACAAGGCTTTGGGCTATTGTGGAGTGGTCCATCATATTTAGCATAGACATAACCAAATTTGCTTCTCATAAGCACATAAGATGCATCAAAATCAAGAAACATAGTCAAGTTGAGATTTTTAGCATCTTTATAAAATTTGACTATTTCAAGAGACGTAGATGCATGATATATAGTCTTGTATTGATATGAGTCTTCCTTGACAAAAGCAATATGCATCTTGTTATTCTTGGGAATTCTAGCGTTTTGCTTTCCTCCACTTGAATAGCCAAGACCATCTTTGATTAAGGGAGACCTTGTGATCGAGTATGCACTACGTGCATACTTGATCTTCTCCTTGTCAAAAATGGCACCCTTAGGTGTAGTCTTGGCCTTTGCCATGTTGAGCTCATTTTTCAAGTCAAGTACAAGATTGGAACATTTGCATGTTTTAGTGTTCGACTGCACAATAGGCAAGTTTGAGCTTGTTGAGGCGGAAGAGGAAACACTTGACTTGAGAGTCGCAAAATGTGCCTCAAATTCATATGAGCTTTGTTCAAACTCACAAGATCATCTTGGATCACAACATTCAAACTCTTGAGACTTGAAGAAGTCTCCTTGCATTTCCCCTGTTCAAATTCAAGTGCCTTTTTCTCCTCCTTCTCAAGCTCCAGGAGCTTCTCAAGGTCAATATTCTTTTGCCTCTCCTTGACAAGCAAATCATCTTGTTCCTCAAGAATTTCCTCCTTGTCTAAGTGTTCATTGAAGATCTTTTTCATTTTAATTATAGAACTTTTGCTCAAACCTTCAAATATGTACTCATTCTCACTGGCACTATCAAAATATTCATCTTTAATGAACACAAGGATAGTTTAGATTTAACCTTTCGCTTTCCCTCCTTTTCCATGAGGCATGTGTGGCTTAATCTCTTCCACTCTTCCTTGTTTGTCAAGAGAGTCTTATTCATTGTTGGCTTCTTGATGGCAATGATTTCCACTTTCACCTCATCATCGGAGGAGGACTCATCATTGGAGTCCCACTCCTTGCCAACATGAGCATGCCCATGTGCCTTCTTCTTCTTGAACATCTTCCTCCCTTGATGCTTCTCATCCTTGTTCTTCTTATTCTTGTCTTCTTCCTTTTCATATGGGCAATTCACAATGAAGTGCCCATACTCGCCACAATTGTAGCAAGCTCTCTCGGTTCTTGAATTGCTCTTGTCCTTGCCCTTGCTCTCATAGTTTGACCCTCTTATTTTCTTCATTATTCGCTTGAATTTATTGATGAAGAAGGCCAACTCATCATCCACGTTGGTGCTTTCTTCTTTACTTTCTTCATCGTTGTTGAAGCTTGCACCTCTTTGTCTTTGGACTTGGGTGAGGCTTTGAGAGCAACAACCTTCTTATTGGATGATGTGACCTTGGCAAGGTCAGTGACGTGGCGTGCTTCCATCTCCATCATCTCGTGGTTGATAATCTTGCCAAGCACCTCATTCGAGGTCATTTTGTGGAAGTTTTGACTTTCACGGATGAGGGTGCAAAGTGTCATGTTGCGAGGCATGAAAGCTATTATCACCCTTTTGACCACTTCATGGTTCATCCACTTCTTACATCCGTACGCCTGACTACTATTGATGAGAGTCTTGAGTCGGTTGTAAATATCTTGAGGGGCCTCGCCATATTCAATGGTAAATCTTCCAAGCTCCCCCTCGATCATCTCAATTTTTGCTCCCCGCACGGACTGGTTGCCTTCATGTGCAATCTTGATCGTATCCCAAATTTCCTTGGCTTGATCCAATCCGTCCGCCTTGTTGAACTCTTCTTGGCTCAAGGACGAGTGGAGCACGGCCGCCGCTTGAGCATTGTGGTGGATTTTTTGTTCTTGCTCCGGGGTAAGCTCTTCATCATCCACAGGGATATCTACACTTGTACAAACAGTATGCCAAAGTGTAGGATTGAGAGAAATAAGATGCAACTTCATGTTATGCTTCCATACGGTATAGTTAGTGCCATCAAAATTGGAGGTTTGCACAAAGGAATAGACAAGTAGTTGGAATAAGAGTTCAAGCGCTCATAGTTAAAAGGATATCACATGTAGTCCTCTTTGAGCTTCTTGAGCTTCTTCTCCTTCTCAAGCCTTCTCCTCTTCCGTGCTTCATCTCTTGCCCTTTGAAGAAGGTCCGCAAGGCGCTTCACATCTTCATCTTCATCCTCGGTCTCGATGTCGAAGGAAGGAGGCTTCGGCTTGTCCTTGGTGGTGTTGCCTGTATTGTTGGGCAAAGACTAGGATCCTTGCTCGCCGTTGGCGCTGTTCTCGCCGGTGCCGGTGATGTCGATGATCGACAACTTCTTCTCACCGTTTCCCCCCATTTCCTCTTCAAGCGGTTAAGCCTTTTTGGGAGAGTTAGGCTCTAATAGCAATTGAAAGTTGCCTAGAGGGGGGTGAATAGCCGAAACACCTGAAATTTGACTTAATAAAACCTAATCAGCAAGCAGGGTGCAGACTAGTCCATCCAGGGGGCGGACTAGTCCGATCATAGGGAAGTAGAACACCAAAGGCCAGATTTTTAGGAGTTTTTCAACGATCTACTTAATAAACTACGAAAACAACCTAGCAATCTAGTGGGGAAGTTACACGAAGAGTAAAATACTAGATCTACGTGGATTGCAAGATTGGGATGAAAGATGTGAAGAACCCTAAAGTGATCTAACAAAGAATGAAGGACAAATCGAGAGCACAAGACACAGGATATATCCCGTGGTTCAGCTTCACGGAGAATCCTACATCCACGTTTAGGAGTCCACAAAGGATCGGGTTGTTCTCAACCCTATCCTCACCAAGCCACCACAAAGACCAGCTTGTTCTTCCACTAAATCATGGGGAGATCACAAAGATCCGTGGGGCAACTCACAATCTGAGGCTCCCACAAACTTACAGCTCAAATAGATCACGAATCAACACCCAAATCAACTCAAAACAACAAGTCAAACCGAGAGAATCAACTAAGAGCTCAAGTCAAAGCACACCCTTCTCTCTTCTCTCCCCAAATCTCACAAACCCTCAAGATTCGCTCTTAGGGCTCAAAGAAAAAAGAGAAAGGGCTAGGAGGGCTCTTGGAAGGCTATGACGGTGCTAGGGTTCGAGTTCTTGCCTTAGACCCTGGACTAGCCCAACCTGTAGGGATCAGTGATGTCACCCTTGACCAACCATAATGTCGCCCTTCCATCTTTTAAATTCAAACGGTAACAATGCCACGGACTAGTCCGTCCAAGAATGGACTAGTCCGATCTCACACAAAACCTTTCCTTCCGGCTGAGAATGAACAAGTCTGGTCCACCAGACAAGTCCGGCCTCAAAGAGTGGACATGTCCGGCCATCTAGGAGTTAGTCCCAGCTGCCACCTCCAAGTCCAAATGGACTAGTCTGATCCACAATGGACTAGTCTGAACTCACACATAAACTTTTGTTGCAGTCAGAAATGAACTAGTCTGACTAGGCGGACTAGTCCGGCCTCCCATGGTGGACTAGTCCGGTCCTTCAGGACTTAGTCCAAGAAGGACTCAGACACACTTACCATAGACTAGTCCGTCCCGAAACGGACAAGTCCGAACTCACATAGAACCTTTTGTTCCGCCTAACATCGGATCAGTCCGATGTGGCTGGACTAGTCCGGCCTTCCAGCCTGGATAACTTCGGCCCTGTCCTTAGGGCCACCTCAAATATCTCTCCATCTGACCAAACTTGGACTAAGAGCTCTTTGATGATTCTCAATACTTTGACACAATAAACACACTCGTACTAAGAGGCTAAACTCGACGCAAAGGAATTTTAAACTCTAAATTCTACTCTTCGAGTTTTTTGCCTTTCTCTCCTCTTTTTCCTTTTTGAGTGTATCCAACTCCGTCCAATATTTAATCACCTGTACTTACACTTGTAATGCTCATTAGCCCCTTAAGTGTTTTCATTAATCATCAAAACCCACAGGGATTTAGCCTAGATGCACTTTCATGGACAAAGTTAATTATTCTTTTCTTTGTGTGCTGTATGAACAATTTTCACATGCGTTCGTAAGTAACACCGACTGTGAAGTGTAGTTTCACAGGCGGCTGTTAGTATAACCGCCTGTGAAGTGTAGTTTCACAAGCGACTATTAGTACAAACGCCTGTGAAATAAAGTTTTCAGAGGCGATTGTTAGTACAACCGGCTGTGAAATAAAGTTTTCACAGGCGGTTTAACATAAGGACCCCGTGTGAAAAAAACGTGCTATTGCGAGCGGCCCAACATCTTCACAGGCAGTTTAACATAAGAACCGCCTGTGAAACTGGAGTTTAGTCCGGAGGTGGGATTTAGTCCCACCTCGGGTACCTAACTTGCATGCATCCATCTTATATGCTTGGATGCCTTTGTTGCACCGAACTCACTTGAACTTTCACTACTCTATACTCCAGAACTCTCTGTTCTCACATGGGCCTATGGCGTCGTTGTGCGACCGGGTCTGACTGGCCCGTGCAGTGCTTCGCACTCTCGTGGCTCTGTTGGGTCTGGCTGCCTCTGTTATTGCCCAAAATTTTTAAATTACAATTATGACATAAGTTCAAATGGGTTTTCAAATAAACCTAGGATGCTAAACAGTTCTTTGTTGCATATAACAAGGTTTCATACATATGAAAGCAAATCTAATGAAAGAAAAGGATTTTGAAAATATAAGTAATTCAAAGAGAAACAAAAAAAATATATCAAATTCTTTTGGGTTAACATTTTCACAGGCGGTTTTACATAATGACCACCTGTGAAAAGACTGTGCTATTGCATGCGGCCCATCATCTTCACAGGCGGTCCGTAATAAGCACCGCCTGTGAAGTGATGTTTTGGCAGGTGGCCTTAAAGTTCATCGCCTGTGAAGTTGTGACACCCGGTTCCGAAAATAAACCAAGTGATGCGTATGTGTGCCAAAGATGTTCATCACACATACACAGATCCATCACAAACTGAATTCAGATCTTAATCCATGTTACAAATAGTACATAAGTGTGTTATTAGAATAGCTCAATATCTCAATCATGAGTATCTATTTTATTACGCAGCGGAAAACTCTAAACAGTAGCAGAAATAAAACTAAAGATGGCTGGGCTCCAACTTCGACTCCACAGGCAGTCGACGGTAGTGCGCATGCCTAGTGCTCCACCAGCTCCTCAAAGTATTCTTCTCTTGTAGCTGTTATATTTGTAGGAAATGCAAGGGTGAGTATATGTCGTACTCAGCAAGTGCGGGAAAGTATGACATGTAGCTTGAACAAGGTCGGAAACAAAGGTTCATTGCAGCAAGCAAGTTTTGTTTCACAATCACAAGAAAAACAGCCTACAAGGTGTAGGTGAGGTAATTCCAAATGTAACCAAGTAATTCATCATGTCCCATGTTTAATTCCATCATACTTCATCATTTATTAAGTCTTAACCAGCCAACGCACATTCTCAAACTTATCTCATATTCACAATTGCTCATGATCAGTACATAACCAAAACCAGTACCGAATAACCATCAAAAGTTTTGCCTTTAATCATGGAAGTTGTCCAGGTGCTTGTAAGAGAAAACACGGCTATCATGATAGTTTTACACTCTGCAGAGGTGGCACCCCTTTGTCCACAAGTTCGTGATTTCATCACCCGTCAGTGACTAGAGAAACCTCCATCATGCCACTACACAACCATGGGTGTATGGCCAAGAGATCACAAAATAGCCATTACAAAGAGGCCACTAGAATGTATGGACCCACTGACGTTTCACCGGCAGACTTGAATCTCCATTCTCCCACCCACGAGCCCCTCGTGTGCCATGCAGTTTACAGCGCAGTCCTCCTCGACTCCCATTCCCCGCGCCATCCAATTGTCCATAACAAGCTAGAAACACACCTAACTAGTCAGCTAAGCTGCACGCCATGGTGAGTCAGAAGTCCATGTAGGGGTAGTTGATGCTGGTGCTCCATCTGTTCCCGTGTTGGCACGAGTCTCTTCTAGTTTCTCCAGCAGGTACAGCTTCTTGTGAAGGTAGCGGATCTCTTCTTGTGCATTTGCATAGCGATTTCCCAACTCTACGAGCATTCTCTGAGACTTTTCAGCAGCTTGTGGGTTAGAAGGAGCTCCTGCATGGGGTCCAACGATATCCCTTGTACCACTCTTCCGATATGGGTGCAGCTCTAAGGTAGTGTTTTCAAGATGCCTACAAAACGTGTAGCATAGTCCGGTGAGCGCATCCCATGCAGCATCATCAACAGCTTCTGCCCTTGTGGCTCTTCATGTGGGTGTGAAGTGCCGTGTGACAACCCTACCGTTAGAAAGGATGGTTACTTCAGCCTTCCACTCTTCATGTCCGAGACAAGGGACATTCTTGAGGAGGTACTCCGGTATAAACTGCAGCAACATCAAGGAACTCACTCAGCTCCTTGGTTACGTGTCCTTCCTCCATCCCGTTGGATCGGAATTCCTGAGCAGAATGGATGACCCATTCATCATCTTCATTCTCATCCTCAGCAGGTGGTGGCTCCTCTCCATGTTCCTCTTCTCCCGGTGCAGCTTCAAAGGGCTCCGCCCGGTGTAAGCCCGCGTGGTATTCCTCCTGAGGTGCGTACCAGTGTTGCCCTTCTTGCAGATCGTCTTCCATGTCATCCTCGAATGGTTCCACCTCTTCTGGATACTCTTTCTCATGCATAGGGCCATTGATTTCATCCTCATCATGAAGTTCTTTCTTCGTTTCCTCCCAGTACAGTCCATTGGAAACCTCGATGGGGTTAAGCGAGCTTCCAAGTAGCGGTGGGCGAGTTCTCATGCGTGCTGCACTCCTAGTGATCGGCATCTATAAATAAGACATGAGAAACATTAGAGAATAAGGAAATAACTCCAAAATTTCAGCAGCTATGAAGCAAGAAAACAGAGGGTGTGGCTGTCCAAACAAAAAGAAGAAAAGGGGCTGAAAATAGCACTTTGTGGTGGCTGAGTTGACAATTTAAATGCAGCAGCAAGCAGTTTTCAAAGATAGCATTTTAGAGGGGTGTTCCTATGTGTTTTATAGTGTCCATTGTACCTAGGCTTGAATCATATGGTCAATGTGGCTCTAGTACCAGTCTGTGACACCCAGTTCCGAAAATAAACCAAGTGATGTGTATGTGAGCCCAGGATGTTCATTACACATACACAGATCCATCACAAACTGAATTCAGAACTTAATCCACGTTACAAATAGTATGTAAGTGATTTATTACAATAGCTCAGTGTCTCAATCATGAGTATCTAATTTATTATGCATGGAAAACTCTAAACAGTAGCAGAAATAGAACTAAAGACGGCTGGGCTCCAACTTTGACTCCACAGGCAGTTGACGGTAGTGCGCATGCCTAGTGCTCCACCTGCTCCTCGAAGTATTATTCTCTTGTTGCTGATATATTTGTGGGAAATGCAAGGGTGAGTACATGTTGTACTCAGCAAGTGCGGGAAAGTATGTCATGTAGCCTGAACAAGGTTGGAAACAATGGTTCATTGCAGCAAGCAAGTTTTATTTCACAATTAAAAGAAAAACAGCCTACAATGTTTAGGTGAGTCAATTCCCAACGTAACCAAATAATTCATCATGTCCCATGTTTAATACCATCATACTTCATCGTTTATCAAGTCTTAACCAGCCAATGCTCATTCTCAAACTTATCTCTTATTCACAATTGCTCATGATCAGCACATAACCGAAACCAATCTCATAACACAACCAAAACCAGTCCCGAATGACAATACCATAACCTCACCCGAATAACCATCCCAAGGTTTGCCTCTAATCATGGAAGTTATCCAGGTGCCTGTAACCGAAACCACGGCTATCATGATAGTTTTACACTCTGCAGAGATGGCACCACTTTACTCATAAGTTCATAATTTTGTCACCCGTCGGCGACTAGACAAACCTCCATCATGCCACTACACAACCATCGGTGTATGGCCAAGAGATCACAAAACAGCCTTTACAAAGGGGCTACTAGAAGGTACGGACCCATTGAGGTTTCAGCAGCAGGCTTGAAGCTCCATTCTCCCACCCACGGGTCCCCTCGTGTGCCATGCAGTTCCCAGGCAGTCCTCCTCGACTCCCATTTCCCAAGCCAACCAATGGTCCATAACAAGCTAGCAACACACCTAATTAGTCAGCTAATCCGCACCCATATTCGGCCTTGTGGTGACACTGTTTTTTTGGCATATTCTTGCATGAACCGGTCCTTAGATCTAAGGCAAGCAAACGACCATCTTATCAACATAACCACAAGCCAAGCTTGCCTAGGTCTCCTCAGTTCCATGATTGTTAAACGTCAACATTTTCCAATCATCTTTAATCCTCATGATTCTAGTGGTTTAAGGAAGTTTATTTCAGTTCCCACATTCCCGTAACACAATGCGGTGCAAAAGAGAAAAAGACACCATATCCGACTTAACAAGTTCCCGATGACAAGGGGGCATACAATGCTAGTAAAATCCTACTAAAAGGGTTTCCCATCAAGTTGACACGAGCTTGCAGTTTTCACAAGCAAAACAGTTCAAAAACATAGGATCAATATGGTCAAGGGGCACATGCCTTGCTCCCATGGGTTGTGCTGCTCGAGCTCTTCGAAGTTTTGGTGCTGGAGGTCCTCGTAGATGGCCTCTTGAGTGTGTCCTTCTACTCACGATCATGTACATACAAGGCAATACACAAATCAATATAATGCACACATTTTACTTAAGATGTGATGATGTGGATGCATGCAATCCTATAATGCAAACTACGGTAACCAGTTTGCATGTGTCCATGCGAGTTTTGGGTGTATTTTAGTGGGGTTTCTGATGATCGGTGGTGCTTGAAATCAATTTAGACGTGGCTATGATCCTAGCGTGGGTATTAGGTCAAATCGTCATCAAAACCTAAACCGGGGACTGTCCTACTTACATGCAGTAGCTCCTGGTCGCAGGGTGTGATGCAGTGGGGTTGAAGACGACGGCAGCAACATTGCATGAAGGATGATGGCTCCTTCTGCTCTTCCCCCTCCTCTTCTCCTCTGCGGCCTTCTCTCTGTAGTGGCAGCAGCTAGAGCTCCTCTTGTGATCAATGTGGCAGCTGTTGTTTTCCTTGGGGTAGAGCAGAGCTGCGGCCAGGGCAGGGAGGCGCTGGGGTCTCCTTCTCCGGCAGAGGCGCGGCAGGGCAGGGCTGTGGCGGCGGCGGCCAAGGCAGGGCAGCTGGGCACGGCCAGGGCAGGGCAGCAGCAGGGCGTGTCCAGGTGGGAAGGGTTTTATTTATAGGGGGGAAAGCTGCAAAGCGGTCTAGGATTTTAGCAAAATATTTGGATCAAGGGCTGGAATTTAATTTGGGGAAAGTGGAGCTTAGGGGCTAGGATTTCAGCAAATATTTTTGATCAAGGGCCGAGGTTTATTTGGGGGAGGGAAAATCCCTAGAGCATTGAAAGGGGGTGGAGGCCAGGGGGAAAATCCCCAGGGGGGGCGCGGCCAGAGGAAATTCCCCAAGGGGGGAGTTCCCTAAGGGGGAGGGCGCCGGCCAGGTTAGGGGGGAGAGGGAGGCTAGAGTTTTTCTTTTTCATTTAATATATTTTCTTTTTCTTTTTTATTATTCTTTTATTTTTTTCTTCTTCTTTTTAAATGCTTCTCTATATGAAAATGAATGCAATGCATGACGGTGAATTAGGGTGTTACAGAAGTGCTATTTTCACAGTCGGTTTTACATAAGAACCGCCTGCAAAATTGGGGTTTAGTCCGACGGTGGGATGTAGTCCCACCTTGCGTTCCTAACTCGCCCGCATCCATTTTATAAGTTTTGATGCCTCTATTGCACCAAACACACTTGAACTGTCACTACTATATTCTACAGTACTCTCTGTTCTCCCATGGGCCTGTTGCGCTGTTGTGCGGTTGGGTCTGACTGGCCTGCTTGCAGTGCTTCGTGCACTCGCAGCTCTGTTGGGCCTTGCTTCCTGTGTTGTTGCCCAGATTTTTAAAATCACAAATATGACATAAGTTTAAATGGGTTTTCAAATGAACTTAGTATGGTAAACAGTTTTTTGTTGCATATAACAAGGTTTCATACATATCAAAATAAATCTAATTAAAGAAACAGATTATAAAAACATAAGCTATTCAAAGAGAAACTAAAAATAAAAATTCAATATTACACTACTTCATTATAATGCATTCAGTATTACAAATATATACAATATCTATCAAATTTATTCCATACAATTTTTACTACATTGACATCTTCTCTCATGTAGGGTTTCAAATCCTTTTTAATTTTTTTTACGAGCTTGATGTTTTCTAGACCGGTGAAGAGGGGCATCTCTTCATATTGATTATATTCCTCTTTATTGTGTCTCAGTTCTCAACTCCAACAATATTTTCCTTTCTAGAAACAACTACGTGCATCTTCTCAGTTCCTGAATCTTGTACATAAAAACTTATGCAACGCGATCGGTGAGAACCCACGGGTATTCTTTGTAGCCCACTTTCTTTAAGTCTACCAGTGTGAGACCGTAGTTGTCCAGTTTGCACTATGAGGTTGTTTGACCCATTGGCACTTAAACACGGGTATTTGCATTCTTTCGCCATAATCAAGTTCCCATATTTCCTCTATGAACCTGAAGTATGTTGTCTTCTGCCTGTCGGTGTTTTGGATTTTCGACTAGTAATCAAATGTATGGCGCATTCTACCTCGACTAGTAATCGAATGTACCTCGTGTTCTACCTCGAAGTGGCCACCCGCTTCTCTCCTGCGCGAGGTCGGGCTCGTGTTCCCTCACGCGGGCTTGAGCTTCCCGTCCGGATCGCCTTGTGGATGAGTTGCATGTCCTATCCGGGGATCGGTCCCAGGCTCCTCGCCGCACCTCCTCCTAGGTCCGGGCTCGGGCCTGCTCTGTCATACCTTGTGGGATGCCCCCTTGTCACATTCCTAGGGTTCAGGGCCCAGAACCCCGTCAAGAGCCCACAAGCCCCTGACCGACCTCGGTGGTTTGTCGGGGGTGAACTCCAATCGGCCTCGCCCCAGCATAACAAAAACAAAGCAAGAGGAAAGATCTTTAGTACTTGGTTTATTTAGATATCCACGACATGTGAACCTCCAGCCTCCGTTCTGCGGTGAGCCCCCGGGTCCCTCTTTCGAGAGGCTGGGCTGTCGTTTATGGCAAGTCTGCCTCGCCCCCCATCTGCCAACCGTTTGTGGCTCGAAGGGGTCGGGTCAATCGGAGGATTACCTCGATGGCCGAGCCCCTGATCCCAGTGAGCTTCCTTGCAGGTGGAGCCTAGTGAAACCCATTCGTCCTGCTCGTTTTGGATGGCTGGAACCATCAGACCTGCTTCGTTGCCAGCGTTTCATTGATTCCCAGCTCGAGGCATGCGCGTGGTTCCCGAGCTCTTTCATTGGCCCCGGCGGCTCGCTTCCGACCCGTCAGGGGGTTACCTCGTCACTTGCGTTGCTGGGGCTCGGCTGCAAGCTTAGAAGCGTCGGGGGGATTCATCCCACCCAAAATTTGTCTTTTTGTGGACTGCTTCACGTAGCTTGCCCATTGCTCGGGGTCGTCCCTGGCGGCTTCAGAGCCGTCCTCTGGCCGGCCTTCGAACCCGGGACTTATGAGCCAGTTATACGAACTGAAGACTTACCTTCCTCCCGTGGTCGTGTCACTCTCCATCTCCTCCGAATTCCTCCTGCGGTCGTGTCGCCCTCCATCTCTTCCATGTTCTTCCGGGGCATAGGAGGTGCCGCTCGACTTCACTCCCGCGGCGGGTTTATGACTCCACACCATAAAGTAAGCAGTTGCTAATTGGTG
This sequence comes from Neostapfia colusana, assembly GCA_030760725.1. Classification (NCBI taxonomy): domain Eukaryota; kingdom Viridiplantae; phylum Streptophyta; class Magnoliopsida; order Poales; family Poaceae; genus Neostapfia; species Neostapfia colusana. The sequence continues at coordinate 63,357,302 of JASWHV010000006.1, read as the reverse complement.
GGACCTCTCCATCTCCTAGGTCAACTTTACTGTGGGAAACCGAGGAAGCGCCGCTCAACTCGATTCCCCAATCACTTCAAACGTTTTTAATCTGGGGGCGAACGGGCGGCCTCGCGGCAGTTTCCCCCTCAAAGCGGTTCGAAACGTCGTTCGTGCCCTAACAGTTGCAAGACAGAAAGTCGCTTCAAAGTCCTTATATCTCCTTCCTTTGGGATATCCCGCACGGGCCTGCTTGTATTCCTTGCTTCTTGTCTCATGCTGCACTCTTCTTTTTTCTCCGCTGTGCTTCCCCTGACCGGGACCGCGCTCTTTGCGCATTTACGCGTTGATCCGCGTGGAGTGTGAAGGGGAAGGTGAAGGGTGTACCGTCCATTTTTCAGGTCTGACTCTGTTCTTCAAGGTCGGTGCGATATTGCACCGCTCCAAGAGCTATTGGCCTTTCTCCCGTTGTGTTGGCGTGGGTTAGTGTGGGCGAGTGGATTTCTTACCGTCTTTCATGGCACAAAAAGCTGGATCAGGTGCCGGCGATCTGGTTGGCAAGCCAGCAGAGGTGGCTCGCCTGACTTCGATCGTGGGGCGAGGGCAGTCGCCCCCTCCAGCGGCAGGCTCTAAGGCAGATTTGGCCCGGGCTGTTGGCGCTGTCAGGATAGTCGCGGACCTGGAACTGCCACCTCCAGACCTTGTCGAGGTCGGTACAGACCCCCAGGGGGTTTGACACTTCTGCCGCCAGCGGCGCCTGGCGGTGAGGCGAGCGGGGCGAAGTCGGCAACAGCTCACCCTGCCGTTCTGCGGGTGGATCCCTGGATGGCCCCTGGAGAAATTGTGGCCTTTGCTGCTGAGAGCTTGGCTCCGATCATGGCCTGAGAAGGTCTAGCGCCACCGTCAAGACGAGAGGATGTTGCTCCCACTTCGGGCGTTTCTTTGTCCGAGCTCTTGCGGTGTGACCTAGCCTGCATGGATGTCGAGAGCTCCTGTGCCAAGATAGCGGCTGCTTGTGCTGGCCCCATGACCGGGTATGAGCTTGTGGGCGGCATGCTCGATAGACTTAAGAAAGCTGCTCCTGGGGGCTAGGTGGGATCCTGGCTCCATCCCTGCTTTGTCCGCTTGGTTCGTTCCGCTTCATTTTTTTCGAGCATCTTCCACTTTTTCCTGGGGCTGATCAATGGGTGGCTGAGAAGTCTCGTCTCGCTCGGGAGAGTGAGCTTCGTCAGATGGAAGCGGAGTCCGTGTTGGCGGCCACGCAGGTGAATCTTGCTCAAGTCCACGCGGAGGCTGTTTGAACTGCTGAGGAGAAGGCCGCCGCAGTTGCCCGTGCGCTGGCGGCGGACACTGAGCTCGCGGGGGCCCGTGTCATGGCCTATGCTTCTTTGGACGAGGAGGACAGGGCGCGGGCAGCTGCGGAGTCCTGCATCAAGGAAGCTCGGGTGGTCCGGGATGCCGTGGTTGTGGTGGATCAGCAGCTCTTTGGTAGGCCTTACCCCTTCTATTGGTTTCTTCCTGCATCTCTTTTAGCCAGCTCTGCTTTGTTTCTTCAGAGACAAAGGGTCTTCTGGTCGAAGCGGAGAAGGCGCTCGAGGACCGGAACATGGAGCTCGTAAGCCTTCGTTCCTGACTTACCGAGGTCGAAGCAGATCTGCAGGGAATTCGTGCCGCGGTTACAGCCACCTGCGACCTGGTTCGGGGCCCATCAGCCCGGATGAAGAAAATCAGGGGCCAGATGAAGACAATCTTTGAGGAGCTCTGTGCGCTTCGGGCCGGCCTTGACACTCTTCGGAATGCTGGGCGGTCCGAATGCCGTGCGGTGCTCGTCAAGTTCTCGGAAGAGAGGCTCGGCGCGGAGCTAATGTCGGTTGGGGACCGGCTCGCAGCTCGTTTGTTCATCTACAGGAGCGCCAGAGCATCTGCAGGGCTCGGATGGCCCTCAGTGTGGTGCTATCGCACTACCCTGGGATCGACCTCGAGACTGTTGGAGAAGGCATCATCGACGGCCCTTCCGACGAGGAGCTGAAGGAGCTTATTCGGCGTGTCTAGCCAGTTGCCCGGTCTCCGCAGGAGATGGTCCCTGACCACTGCGTCCAACAGATGGAGGAGGGGGAGCGGCAACGGCCAGAGTAGTAGACTTGTATCTCCTCTTTCTGTATCAATGCTATTATAAAAGAATGATCAAAGAAAGATTGGCAAGTTTTTTGACTTATCTCATTTGCTTATTCATGTCGTTGCTTTCTCCAGGTGCCCTCATTAGCAGCAGACTTGATATCTTTCTTGGAGGGGGAAGGCCCGGGTTCTTTCCATCGCACTTCATTCGGACCATTGCCACGCTCTTGGTTGTCGTTGTCGCTTGGCCATTGGCCGCATGGCGCGGCTTGGGAGGAAAGGGTCCCGGGCGCTTTGTCCGTTACACCTCGTTTGGACCCTGGCTGCGTTTGGGTTGTCATTGTCCCTAGGTCTGTCGTTGTCCCTTGGCCATGGGTCGCGCGGCTCCAGACTTGAGAAGGTCAGGTCCTTTGGCAAGAGCTTTTGTGGCTTGTTCAGTTTTAGGGAGGGGTCGCCCCCTTTGCCTTGCTTAGACCGCGGCTCTGTTCGGGGTTGTCGTTGTCCCCTAACCGTTGGTTGCACGATTCAGGGGAGAAGGGCATGGGTGCTTTGCCCATTGTACCTAGTTCAGACCATTGCTACGTTCAGAATTTTTTTTGTGCCTAGGGTTGTCGTTGTCCCTTGTCCATGGGTCTCGCAGTTCCGGACTTGACGGTTTCAGGTCCTTTGGTGTGGGCTTCTGGGGCTGGTGCAGTTTTGAGGAAGGAGTTGCCCCCCCCCCCCCCCCCGGCCGTGCTTGGACCGCGGCTCTGTTTGGGGTTGTAATTCTCCCCTTGCTGCCGGTCGCGCGGCTCGGGAGGAAAGGGGCTCGGCTGCCTTGCCCGTTATGAGCTTCCAAAGTTCCATATGGTGGAGTATCCCCCGAGCGTCACGGGGAAGGAGATCTAGTTTCTTTGCCGCGCAGCGTTTCTTGAGGTCGGCCGGTTGCTGACTCCGTGTTAGGGCTCAACTTTCTTATGCGTAGAATCGCCTGATCTGCTTGATGTTCCGCGCGTTTGGGAGGGGATTGCCATTGGTGTCATCCAGGCGGTAAGCGTCGGGCCGAAGGACAGCAGAGACAACGTACGGGCCTTCCCATGGGGAGGACAATTTGTGTCGGTCCTTAATGTTTTGGATCCTCTGGAGGACCATGTCCCCCGCTCGTAAGGCTCGAGTGTGTACTCGGCGTTCTTGGTAGTGTTGCAACGCCTGTTGGTACTTTTCTGATCGCAGGAGTGCGACATCACGGGCTTCATTAAGCTGGTCAATGGAGTCTTGCCTGGCCTGCTCGAATCGGGTTTCCTCGTACGCCTTGATGAGAGGCGAGCCGTACTAAAGCTCGGTCGGTAGGACGGGTTCCACACCATACGCCTCGAAGAAGGGGTGAAGCTGGTGGATTGATTGGGCATAGTGCGAAGGATCCATAGCACGGCTGGCAGCTCGGTGGCCCAATGCCCCGCGTACATGTTGAGACGGTCGAAGATGCATGGCTTGAGTCCTGCAGTATCAGGCCATTGGCCCGTTCGTCTCGCCAGTTGATGCGCATGTGGGCCACCGATACCCAGTCGACCCGGGTGTGGAATCTGTTATAGAACTCGAGGAATTTATTCCCGGTGAACTGAGTGCCGTTGTCAGTGATGATGACATTTGGAACCGGAAAAGAGGTATACGATATCTCGGACAAAACTCGCCGCTTGTTTCAACGACGCCATGAGGAACGACTTTGCCTCTATCCACTTAGTGAATTTGTCCACCGCGACAAGGAGGACGGTATAGCCCCCGGGCGCCCTTTTGAAAGGGCTGAGGAGGTCGAGCCTCCACATGGAAAAAGGCCACGTGAGGGGCATGGTTTTAAGGTCCTGGGCCGGGGCATATATCTTCCGGGCGAAATGCTAGCAGCCGTGACACGTTTGGTCGTGATTCTTTGACGCAGATAGATGGTAGGAGAAGGTCGGCAATGAACACAAATAGGGGCAGGGCCTCACGGCTGGGGCCGAGCTTGGCCAATGCGTCGGCCGCACCGTTGTCTCGCCTGGGGGCGTGGGAGAGCTCTAGTCCTTCAAACATGTCCTCCAGATTCCGCGCCTCCCGGAAGTAGGCCTCCATACCCTCGTCGTTGAAGCATGACTTCTTCATCATATGGTTGACCGCGGGTTCGGAATCGCCGTGCATGTAGAGTCGTTGCATGCCAAGCTCGGCCATGATGCGGAGTCCGTTAAGGAGGCTTCATATTCCTCGACGTTATTGGTTGCCTTGAAGTGCAGCCGCCACGCGTAATGGAGCCAATCCCCTTCAAGAGAAATGAGAATAATTCCGCTTCCTGTGCCGTTAAGGGTTAGCAATCCATCAAAATACATCACCCAGTACTTACAATCGGTCGGGGCTGGAGGTGCTTGTGCCTCCGTCCACTCGTCGTCAAAATCGGCCAGGGCTTGGGACTTGATTGCTGTCTGGGCAACGTAGATATATCATATCCCATGAGCTCTAGTGCCACTTCACGATCCTCGCAGATGAATCCCGACTATTGATGATCACCCTGAGCACGTGCGCAGTCACCACTCGCACCGGGTGGCTCTGGAAGTAGTGCAGTAGCATCCGTTTTGTGATGAGAATGGCGTACAAGAGCTTCTGTACAGGAGGATAACCTGTCTCACAATCGGACAGTGCCTTGCTCACAAGGTAGATCGGCCTATAGACCCGATGGCCGTGTTCACGGTCTTCCCGCTCTACAACGAGGATGGTGTTTTGACCACCGGATTAGTGGCCGCGATGTAGAGGAGGAGCATCCCGTACGGATCCGGTGAAGCTAGTATCGGGGGGGGGGGGGGGGGGTTGGCAAGAAAGCCTTTAATGTTGTCGAAGGCCTTTTGAGCCTCTCCGTCCACCTGAATGGCTGGGACTTGTTTAGGAGCCGATAGAGGGGAAGGCCCCACTCCCCGAGCCATGCGATGAAGTGGCTAAGGGCTGCAAGGCAGCCCATAAATCTTTGCACGCCTTTAACACCGCTGATGGGTCCCTTGTTGGCGGTTGCTGCTATCTTCTCAGGGTTGGATTCGATGCCGCGCTCCGAGATTATGTACCCGAGCAGCTTCCCTTGGGGGACGCCGAATACATTTATCTGGGTTGATGTTGATGTTGCTGCAGCAGAGATTAGCGAAGGTTTCTTCGAGGTCGGGGATCAGGCTGGATGCCTTCTTCAACTTTATGATGATGTCATCGTTGTAGACTCTCAAGATTTCACCCGATCTGCCGCTGGAAACACTTCTGCATGCACCGCTGGTAAGTAGCTCCCATGTTTTTCAGCCCAAAGGACATCCTCACCTAGCAGTAGGAGCCGTAGGGGGTGATGAATGCCGTGCATCGCTGTTCTCCTTCACAGATGGTGATTTGATGGTATCTCGAGTAAGCATCGAGAAAAAGCACGGGGATTCGCTCCTCACGGTAACGTTGATGACCTGATCGATGCGAGGTAAGGGGAAAGGATCCTTCGGACACAATTTGTTTAAGATCATGTGGTCAACGCACATCCTCCACTCCCCGCTCTTCTTTTTGATGAGTACGGGGTTGGCTAACCACTCAGGGTGCTGCACTTCTTCGATGAAGCCAGCTGACAGGAGTTTATTGATATCCTTCCCAATGGCCTGCCGCATCAAAGCGTCGTAACCTTTGCTTGACGGGCTGGCAGCCCGGCTTGATGTTGAGGGTGTGCTCCGCGTTTTCTCGGGGGATGCCTGGCATGTCCGAGGGTTTCCAGGCGAAGACATCCCGGTCGGAACGCAGGAATTTGGTGATCTCTGCCTCCCGTTCTTGGCCTAGGGCTGTGCCCAACCAAGTTGTCTTTGATGGGTCCTCTGGGTCAACCCGAACCACCTTCATATCCTCTGCGAGCCGGAAGGTTCCGTATGTAGCGTTGTGGTCGGGTGCGCTTTGCGTCTTGCTTTGTCGTAGTTCGCTGACCTCTGCTATTGCGACCACTGTTGATGCCAGCTCGCACGTGATTCGCTCGCACGGAAAGGCTTGTTGCGCACATGATTGCACGGTGATGACTCACTTGGGGCCGGCATCTTCACCTTGCGGTAAGTGTAGCTTGGGATCGCCATGAACTTCGAGTAACATGGTCTCTCTAATACAGCATGAAGGACGCTCTCGCACTCAGACCTCAAAAGTGAGGGTCTATGTACGGAAGTTTGCCTCACACCCTATGACACCCAGTTCCGAAAATGAACCAAGTGATGCGCATGTGTGCCCAGGATGTTCATCACACATACACACATACTTCACAAACTGAATTTCAGAATATAACCACGTACAAAAAGTGTTTAAGTACTTTATTGCAATAACTCAATGTCTCACTCCTGGGATCTAATTTATTCTGCAGCGGAAGACTCTAAACAACAGCGAAAAATAACTAAAGACGATGGGGCTCCAACTTCAACTACACAGGCATGTTGATGGTAGTGCGCATGCCTAGTCCTCGACCAGCTCTTCAAAGTACTCTTCTCCTGTCGCTGAAGTATATGTGTGAATGCAAGGGTAGATACATGTCATACTCAGCAAATGCGGGAAAAGTATGACATGTAGCTTAAAACAAGGTAGGAAGTAAACAATTTCATTGTAGCATGAAAGTTTTATTTCATAATCATGATAAAAACAGCAATTATCTCTAGGTGAGTTAATTTCCAACATAACCAAGTAATCCATCATCTCTCATGTTCCATACCATCATAATTCATCATTTATCAACCAGCCAATGCTCTTTCTCAAGTTCATCTCATATTCACAATGCTCATGATCAACATATATTCATATAACCGAATCAAATATCATATTAATGACCAAACCAGTCGCAAAATCAGTCCCAATAACCATACCATAACCATACCCGAATAACCATCACAATTTTTGCCTCTAATATGGAAGTTGGTCAGGTGGTTGTAACCGGAAGCATGGCTATCATGATAGTTTTACACTCTGCAGAGGTACCACCACTTTACCCACAAGTTCGTGATTTCATCACCCATCGGCGACTAGAGAAAACCTCCATTCTGCCACTACACAACCATCGGTGTATAGCCAAGAGATCACAAAATAGCCTTTAAAAAGGGGATACTAGAATGTACGGACCCACTGAGGTTTTGCCAGCAGGCTCGAATCTCCATTCTCCCACCCACAGGCCCCCTCGTGTGCCATGCAGTTCCCGGGGCAGTCCTCCTCGACTCCCATTGCCCACGCAATCCAATGGTCCATAACAAGCTAGCAAAACACCTAATTAGTCAGCTAAGCCGCAGCCATGTTTGGCCTTGTGGTGGCACTGTTTTCCTGACATGTTCTTGCATGAACCGGTCCTTAGATCTAAGGCAAGCAAAACCACCATCTCATTCAGCACAATCCACGAACCAAGCTTGCCTTGATCTCCCCAATTCCATGCTCATTAACATGATCATGTTCTCATCATCTTTAATCTTTATGAGTGCAGTAGCTAAACATGTTTATTTCAGTTTTCCCGAATCCTGTATGTTATGCGATGCAAAAGGGAAAATCGACCATACCCAACTCAACATGTTTCCCGGCCAAAAGTGTGTCTAACAAAACTAGTAAACTCCTACTAAAGGGTGTCCCATCAAGTTGACACGAGCATGCAGTTTTCACAAGCAAAACAGTTCGAAAACTTAGGTTCAATAATATGGTTAAGGGGCACTTGCCTTCCTCCCGCGGTTCATGTTGCTTTTACGTCTCGAAGTCCCTGTGCTTTAGTTCCTTGTAGATGGCCTCTTGAGCGTTTTCTTCTACTCACGACCAGTACATACAAATAATACAGCAATCAAATGTTATGCACAAACTTTACCCAAGACGCAATGATGTGGATGCATGCAAATTCAATAGTGCAGGCTATAGTGATCAGTTTGCATGTTTTCTTGCATGTTTTTGTAAGCTTTCATGGGTTTTACGATGATTGAGGCTGCTGGAATTAAGTGTGGACGTGGTTATGATCTTAACTCGAGTAGTAGATCAATTTTACTGTCAATACTTAACCGGAATGTGATCTTCCTACGTGCAGTAGTTCCTGCTCGCAGGGGATGGTGAAAAACGGGTTCGTAGCAACAACAACGACATGGTAAGAGGGGTGACTTGGAACCTACCTCTCTTCTTCCTCCGCTCCTCCTTGCAGCTGACCTTTTTCCCTTGCAACGGCAGCAGCTGGGGTTTTTCCTTGGAGAAGAATAGAGCTGTGGCTAGGGGAGGATGTCGGGGTCTTCTTCTCCGGCGACGGTGAGGCAGGGGAAAGTTTAGACGGCGGCCAAACTCCAGCAGGGGGCGACGACCAGGGCTTGGCAGCAGTGGAGGGTGGCGGCCAGGTGTTTTTGTGGGCTGGGGGTGGCGGCTAGAGGGGGAGAGGGTTTTATTTATAAGGGCCTCTTTCGTAGCCCATAATCCTAGTGAGATCCATGCCAAATCCCAGGCCCATTAAAGCACGGGCCAAAATTCCCTCCTGATGTGCTTGGAAGGCCAATTTACCTCTGCCATCCTCGGGGGATCACCGGGCTTTCAGCCCCGGTCTCGCGAGGTCGGGCAGGAAAACCTATGCGTGCCCCCTCCGACTCCACGCCGCTGCCCCAACCTCGCGTCGCCGACGCCGCCGCTTGGACCTCGCGTCCCCCATGCCGCCGACCAGACCTCGCGTCCCCCATGCCGACGCCCCGACCTCGCGTGCCCCACACCGCCGCCATGACCTCGTGTCCCCCACGCCGCCGCCCCGACCTCACGTCCCCCATGCCGCCACCCCGACTTCGCATCGCCGCTTGCATACCCCCTCCGACTCCACGCTGCCTTGCTCACCTCCAAGATATCCTCCCACCAGCGCAAGGTCTTCCGTGTCACTGAGCATGATGGGGTTTCCCTCGCCGGCCTAACCGCCGACGGCCGCGTCCTCTCGCGCTTCCTCCGATCCAAGTGCATCAACCACTCGGTCTACGAAGCGCTCCAGCTCGTCGTCAAGGCGCAGGTCCGTCTCGATGCACACGCATCTACGCTCTCTCGTTACTCCCTCTCTTATGAATCTGCGTCGGTAGTGAAGAGTTAGAACTTCCATGGGTTGATTCTCCGTGCTGGTGGAGACACAATGTCCCATTGGAGCTTATTCCCGTGGTCTGTGATTACGATCTGGGCGTTTAGGGTAGTGATGGGTTTCCATCTTTCCTCTTTCAGGAGTTAGAATATTGTAGTATCAGAGAAATATTAGCAGCATGAGTGAGAGTTACCTTCAAATCAGATCTAGCATTTGCAGTTTAACTTCAAGTCAAATTCCAATGGTCTCCGCTTGGCCATCCTATGCCTTTGCCTCTCATAACAAACATGTTTTGTAATTTCTGAAGAGTATGTGGTATAGAGGTACTTATATCTATTTGCAGACATCGATTAGGTGTAGTTTAAATTGTACAATTGTACTGAGTTTTCTTCTCTTTGAGTTACCTGCCCACTTGTAAAACCTAAGTTGAGTTACAAGCAGCTTGAAAAGCTTATATAATACAATCTGGTTAAAGAACAATTGAGCTGGATTTCCTTGGCTGTCTTTTTGTTTCTGCTGCATATTAAATTCAGGTACAGAACATAAATTGAGTCCATGGTATGTAATATAGACATAGCAAACTGGACACCATGCTTGCGCCAGGGATCTTTTTACATGCTATTTTCTGGATTCTGCTAATTGCTTATCTATGTATTTTTTATAATATACAGTGTTATGAGTTATGCTTCGTCTATATCTTCAATTTGCTTCCAGATTTTTTGTGAACATGGTTTTGTAGGTTGCTTACTCTGCAAATCTGAAACGAACTGAGATTTCGGATACCTTAGTACTAGATGTAATTCATATAACATTCTATTAATCCTTTTGCATTTTGTTTCATCTTGTAGATTAGTTAAAACTAGATATTATTATATTCTAGGGATATTATCAAATGGGTTCTAGAAACGAGTTAATAAGGAAACTTATGGAGGAAGAGGATGGCGAGTTTTTTTGTGTTAGTTCCATCTTTATAATCATGGCTTCATACTAAGAGCTAGTACACACTTCTTGTCGTAGTGGTGAGCTGGTCTAAAGTTGAGTTTCGAATGGAGCCAGAGATTTTTGGAGCTGTAGCAAGCTATCTTAGAAGGAACAATTATTGCATGAAACTCCAAAAATTAGCATTGAGGAGCATCTTGGGATTTTCATGTATATGATACTCAAAATTCTAGTAATGGAATCATACAAAAAGAATTCCAGCACAGCGGTGAAACAATACATAGGAAGATAAATGAGTTTTTTGATATAATTCCTACTCAAACTAAGAGATATGTAAAGCTCCCAAGTATGGAGGAACCACATGTTAAAATTGTGTCAAATCCTAGGTTTTGGCCATATTTTCATAATTGCATTGGTGCAATTGACGGTACGCACATTCCCATAACTATCAGTGAAGCGAAAGCCCCTCCATACAGAAATCGAAAAGGAGACAGTCATGAGAATTGTAGACAAATAGAGACAAGTCTTTGATCGAGACTAGTTTGTTGATATTAGATGAGAAACCCGTGGGCACTGTGACCCCACGCAGGCATTCGCAAATTGCTCTTTTCTCCTGTACTATCAAGTTGTAGCTAGCTAGGGGAAGGTAATGCTTCCTGTTGCCTTTTTTCTATTGGGTGAAGGTCTGGTTTGATGTCAATATTTACTAGGTCCATACGTAATTTTAATGCACCCTTTATCTTCCTCGACTTGTCCAGCGAGGTTCCAATTATGCTGTCAAATACATTATTTGTAACCTGCATCAAATCAATACTATGACAAATTTCTAGGTCCTTCCAGTACAGAAGATATAAAAAAATCGATTGTTTCTTGAAAGTCATATCAGTTGTATCAGTCGAAGATGTAGTTTTGTTTCTCTTTGTACCTTTTTTTCCCTTACTGAAAACAACCTAAAGGTTCTTGACCATTTCAAACACCAGTTTTTTAATATAAGGTTTGGTGCAATACCTTTTTCAGTTTTGTTACTAAATTGTTTTTTCATCTTCCAGTACTTGTGTGTAACTGTCAAGAACCGCCGGTGTCTCATTACGCCAACTTTCTAAATGAAGTGAGGTACAGAAAACCAGTTCCATCCACGCACATTACACAACCTTTCTTCCCTTCATTTGTTCCGATAATGAAAAGTGTCTGGGATAATAATGGACGGTAACGAATATCATTTCTCTTCCCATGTACTCATCCCATGTACGTACCCCTTCATTCCACAGCTTCGCCATATCCTCCATTAGAGGTTCCAGGAACACATCAATTTCGACACCGGCTTGTTTCGGACCTTGGATAAGAATAGATAACAAAATATACTTCCTCTTTGACACAACCAGGTCGGTAGGTTGTACATCACAAAGACCACAGGCCATGTGCTATGTATGCCCCTTTTTTCACCAAACAGATTCATTCCATCTGTACCCAAAGAAAACCTTACATTTCTGATTTCCTTTGCAATGTCTGGATACTGAATATCAAAAATTTTCTATTGTGTTGCATCACCAGGGTGTCAGATCTGTTTGTCATTCTTTGTGCACTGCTAAGAATGCCCAACACATAAGTTCAGCCTCCCTTGGGTTTGAGAACAAACGCTTCAAGGGATCAATTACTGGTAACTACCACATCACCAAAGCAGGAACCTTTCTCTTATTATTCCCGTCTGCATTGTCAGAAGTATCATCATCACTTTCAGGGCCAATAGAACTCTTCTTATTTTTCTAGGTCTTATTCATGTTGGTAACATACTATTGATTGTGTCCTTCTTGTGTCTACTGATACCGCAGATTGGACATCTCGTTGCAAGCTCATGCTCTTTACGATATATAATACAATGGTTCGGACAACCGTGTATTTTTTGTCACACCTAGCGACATAGGACATAGAAGCTTCTTCGCTTTGTAAGTGCTTTTGGGCAGTTTATTGGGATTTAGAAGAATTTCTGCCAGAAGATTCAAAATATCAGTGAAACTACAATCAAACCATTTGTGAGTGGTGTCACGGACCGGAATCCGCATGCCCAGGATCTCAGAGGGTGGTGCCGCACGATGCGACACCCGACAGCACACATCATAAGAACGACATTGCATTACATAGAAAACCAACTGAATATGTACAAAATAGTAAAAGACTTCAGTTACAAACTAAGTATCGAGATTACAATAGCGAAAGCTAAGTTTATACAACTCACGCCCATCTATCTAGCAAAAGTTGGTTGTCCAGCCGTATGGACAACCCACACTAGCTGCACTCCTCAGATCAGCACGGCGTGTACGGCTCCCACTCAGCCGTGGACCCCGACGGAGGGTAGCCCTCGCTGGTGGACTCGTACCCCGAGTCCGTGGGGTAATCCTCACCTGAAAAATACTTATAGAAGCAACCGTGAGCACGATGTCTCAGGAAGACTTAACCGACTCACCTACACATGAAACTCTACATGCAGGTTATACACACATAGGATGGCACATTACAGCAAAGGACACGCCTACAAGTTCATCCTTAATTCATCTTTTAGCCACAAGTTAACAGTTCATGGAATATGAAATTTAGTGAGCAATCTTTGGTGGCACACATGTAGCAATACAATTTAATCATAACAGCAATATTGAATCATATCATTTCATATATTAACCTACGTCGCGACTCAATGAACAAGCGTTACTCATAACCGTGAGGGACGGCGAATTGAATCGATATACACCTGCAAGTATACCCAAATAGCACGTCAAGTACGCCCACACGCGGAGCTGCACACAGCACGCTCACCCCGTGTCGTACGGGACAACCTTTCACCCAACAGCCCAAACGTCGAACCGGTCACACCGAAACGAGCAGGAGGTTCACTACACGGAGCATCTCTCTATGCCCGTTAGCAGATTTCCACCTGGCTGCCCTCAACCTACACCTATAAATTGGTGTGCTATGCCTCGACGCCCGGAGGTTTAGGTTACATCGATTTATCAGGGCCCATATATCCGATATGCCTTCGGTACGTTCAATACTTATTCAGCGGGGCTGCACACGGAATGGTCCTCAATCGACTTGGACAGGGCTGCGCCCACAAGACTTCCTCTTGTTGCGCTCTAGCCCCTGCCTAGTCTCATTTTCTTACTAAAGTGATCTCACATCACTCGAACCAATCCCGTGTGTCCCGACACCTATACTTGCAAGTAGATTCCAACTACTCAACTTGTACCTAAGTTCTATGAAAATTAAGCATAGCCTGACTACTCGAGGACTTAGATGCTACCCTCACTCTTGTAGGAAAAATCTGGTTATGCACTTGGGGTTTCATCCACCCTACATCTAATGCACATACATATCTCATGCTAAGTATACATAAAGCAAAACTTTGTAAAATTTGTTAATGCAAACCAGGGCCTGCCTTGTTGCTGCTGGTCAGTGGTTAGTGCTTCATCCGGAAGGAGAAAGTCCAGCACTTCCGGGGTTTCCTCGCCTTCCGCGACTACACGTAAGCAAAATATACTATATGTCAATTTAAATGCAATGTTTGGAACTGAATATGTAAATACCATAACTCTAGCTAGCCCTCCCTTTTGGCTCTGAAATTTTTATGGTGTCTTGGTAGGGTCCTAGCCAGAAACTTGATCAAGTTTCATTTGAAACAAAGTTCATTTGAGCTCTGTACAAATAAAAGCCTATTTGGTCATTATTAGGGTCTCTAAGGATTTCCAGGGATTTTCATGGTTCAACCAATTACTTTCTGGAAACTAGAATTTTAGATGGTTCTAATGGAATTGGTTTCATGTCATCTTAAGAATCCTAGATGAAGTTATGCCCTAAACAAGATTTGAGAAAATCTGAAAAATGTTTCTGTACATTTTTCCATTTTCTCGGGCCAGTTCTCTTAATCGCACCATTAGGGGGACTAAATGAAATTCGATGGATCTGAAATTTTTACTAAGACTCAAGTATTTTAAAATGAACATCCAGCAAAATTTCAGAATTTTCCATAAAAGAATTCTCCAGATAAAATTCCCAACAGTTTACACTTTAGGGAATTAATTCTGGAAGAAGAATAAGTTTCATAAGCTGAAACTTGTTTTTCTGGTTAGTAATCAAAAATATGAATCCAACAAAATTTGGTTCACTGAATTTGGAGCCTCCTAGCAAAATTTATAGGCATTTGAAGTTTGAACCAAATCTGAAAATCATAGAAATGTTTAAACTCTGGTTGTGGACCCCACTCTTTAAACCGGCCCACTGAGATCGCGGCCACACCGCAGCCCACGGGGATTTACCCACGCTGCCAACCGGATCCCAGCCGCAAAACGCATCCCTGCTGGAAAACAGAGACTGACCGGTGGAACCGGCCCCCCTTCGTCTTCCTCGCGACAACCCGCGATCTCCGCGGCGGCGCATCGCCGGAGAGCTCACCGCCAGCCGTTTTACAGCACAACCTTCGACGGATTTTGCGGCCTGTTCCCAACATTGCTCAGGGAATATGTTGGTGCACTCACCGAAGCTCGGCGATGGCCGGAACCACGCTTGCGACGGTGACAGCGGCGACCCCCACACCGGTGATGTCGCCCGAGCTACCCAGGGCTCTATTTTTGGAACAGTTTGCTCCTACAGCTCCGCGGTGGCATGCGGGGCATGAAAATGAACTCGGTTTGCCATGGAAACGGCCGGAGCTAGGTCCTCACCGTCGACCTAGGGCTAAAACGCGGATACTCGAAAAACTCGAATAGCAGCGCCAAAACTCGACAGTTTCTGATGGTCTTTGATCCTTGGTGGCCGTGGGGATGTTTAGAACATGTGGTTAGCTCGGCATACCGCGGTGGTGGACCAATCACCATGAATTTTGGATTCTTGTCTAGCTCGGTTCTTTGAACACCGAGAAATAAATGGGGAAATTCTCCCCCGACAGGGCACGAAAAGGAGTAGGATTTTCACCGTGAGTTCGAGCAGCCTGTGCCGCATCTAGTTGCTGTTGATCGTCGGTCACCAGAGCGCTTAGATCGGCGGCGCACCGAGGACCCGAGGAGGCGGCTGAGACGTTGGTGTTTTCGGTCGAGTGAGTGCGAGGGAAAAGCAGCGACTCGGTATGATCCACGAGTAGGGGCTTCGGCGCAAGAATTCCCACAGCTCAGGTCGCCAGCACGACGTACACGTTCGGGAGGTGGCACCGAGAGCAGCTCGGTGGCGTCTTCCGGTGAAGCGCCGAGTGAAAAACAGGGATTCGAGTAGAATTCGGTTCACTCGGTCTGTGGGACTGATTTGTGGGCCCTCTCCCCTCCTTAATTCTTTTTCCAATTTTTGCTGCAAATATCCCATCTACTCACACTTAAATGGTAGGCTTAGCCACCAAGTAAGGGAGTAAATTTGAATTCCTTAATTTGAACTTGGTTTGGCTAAATTTGCTTACATTTGAATTTGGAATTCAAATTCAGTTTTTGAATTTATGCAAATTTAGCTCCTGACAAGATGAACTCCAATGGGGATGAAAATTGGTGGACTAACTCAGAAAAATGTGCTGAGTGACACGACCCCACGGTCCTGTCGAGCCAGGATCACTCTGAGGAGTGCTGCGTTGTACAGCACCGGTTAACACACATCAAAGGTACAAAGCGGAAGCAAAGTTTATATTACATAGAGTGGTTTATGAACATGTTTACATCAAAATATGTCCAGTCTACACTCACAGGCGTAGACTACGCATCAAGTTCACGTTCAGCCCGTGAACGTGTCCTTGCTAGCACACACGCACACTAACACGGCGGCGTGCACGACTCCCACTCGACGGGGTTCCCCTCCTGGGGTTCCATCTCCTCTTCAGGAGTACCTTCCTCATAGAACCCTGCAAAAGCTTCAAACACAAGCAGTGAGCACGAAGGCTCAGCAAGACTGACCCGTCTCTCCTAACCAAGGAACTTCTACATGAGGGGTGATGGGTGCATGAGATAAAACAATTTGCAAAGGACTCCCCTAATTATTGGAACCTTACTTTCAAGTTTTAGCAGCAGGTTGTGGAGAACCTTACGCTAAGGCACATGAGAGAGCCGCAATCAAACAAGAAACGCATTTCTCTCATGTACTTTGCCCAAAGTTGAAAAGAACTTTAGTTAGCTCTAACTACAACACATCATTAGCAATCAAAGTCCCTCCTTCAATCAGCAACATTTTAACATGTAACTAGCCTGTTCTTTCTACGTCACGGTACAGTGAACAAGTGGTACTCACTGACCGTGAGGGGTGGCAATTATAATCGATTTACACCTGCAGGGTTACCCGAACAACCTGTCACTTACGCCCGTGCTCGATGTTGCCTACAACAACCATCACGGACGCCGTACGCAACCACCTTTCGCTCATCAGCCAAATATTGAACCGGTCCCATCGTCCCGAGCAAGAGGTCTCTGCACGCGCATCTCAGTGCCGCCAGCCAATTTAAACCTCAAGCTCTCAACCTACCCTCTGAACGACGGGCACTGCCTCAATACCCAGCTACCCGAGTTACATCGGTTTCCCGGTTCCCATATAGCCGGTAGGTCTTCGGTACTGTTCTAGCTTGTTCAACAGGCCCACACACGGCTCGGTCCTCAATCGACACAAGCGGAGCTATAGCACACAGGCCCCAAAGTCCTGCTGCCCTTACTCTCCGCTCGGTCTCATTTTTCTTGCCATGTGTATCATGTGCTATCTCTACCCGAGTCGAGTGCCTCTAGCCTATGCTCGCGAGTAGTTCCAACTACTCGACTTGTACCGAATCCTAAACTATCTTAGCTTTGCAGTAGATAACAGGGTTTTCAATCCTAATCCCAAACCCATGGTTCTCTTGGCTATGCACTTGGGTTTTCAAACAAGACTCTAATGCAAGGAATAAGGTATTGAAGTATGTGCTCAAAACAATAAAAACTTGTAAAAAGTTTAATGCAAACCGGAGCTTGCTTGCTGCTCTTGGTCGTAGGCTAGCTGCTCCTCCGGAGTAACGAAGTCTAGGACTTCGGGTTCCTCCTCGACTTTAGCGGCTACATGATATAAGAAGTACATGTATTAATTAAATGCATTTGAATTGACTTTTAAACTTGTGGACCTCCTAAGTCCCACTAGACAGACCCAAAGGTTGTGAAACTTTTACTGTATCTTGGTTACAACCTAAACATAGACTTGGTCAAGTTTTAGTTGCAGCAAAGCTCATTTGAGCCCTCCACAATTAATCATGTCCTTGAACTTACTTGGAACTCTTAGGGTGTTCTAGGGATTTTCATGGAACAAGCCATGCCTTTATGAAAACTAGATTTTCAGAGGGTTCTAATGGAGTTGGTCTCACTTAATTTTAAGGTTCCTAGCTAAATATATGAGCTAAACAATTTCAGAGAAAATTCTGAAAATGTTTCTGAATATTTTCTATTTTCTCTGGAACAGTTTCACTAATCACACCATTAGGTGGACTAAATGAGCTCAAATGGTTCTGAATTTTTTATGGTAGTTCAGGGATATTTTGGTGAACAGCCGAGCAAAATTTCAGAATTTCCCTCCAAGGGATTCTCCAGTTAAAATTCCAAACAATTTAAAGTTTGAGGAATTAATTCTGGAGAATTAAAGATTTTCATGAAGTGAAACTTGATTTGCTGTAAAGTGCTCAAAGAGCTGAATCTAAAAAAATTTGGTTCACTCAATTTGTAGTTTCCTAGCCCAAGTTATGAGGATTTGAAGTTTGAATGAAATCTGAAAATCGGGGGAAAAGTTTAAATCTGCCGGGGCCCGCGGAAACACGTGTTGAGCGCGGAGGCGTCAGCACACTGAGGCCTACAAGGTTTTTGCGCGCCAGCACATCAGATCCCGGCAGCAGCCCGATCCCGATTTAAAATATCTGCCGCTGACAGCTGGGGTCCACCCCCTTCGTCTACCTCTCGCCGCCCGCGCTCTGCCGCCGGGATAACTTGCCGGAGAGCAAGCTGGCAGCCTCTGTGGAGCTCCAAACTTCACGATTCTGACCGCCCCTGCCTACTTTCACTCGGGAAACAGGATTCTGGAGTCAGCTCGCCATGAAAACGGACGGCACATGGTCGGCGACGAGCGGCGGCTTCGGAAAGACTTTGGCCGTGTCGGCCGACTTCCCTAGCACCTCGATCACTCGAGCAACCGGTCGGGGAGCATCAGTGGACCTTAGGGAAGGTCGACATGAGATTGAAGCAGCTCGGGGGAGGCCCGAAGTAGGCTCTCACCGTGCACCTGATGCCTCCCGCCTGCTCCGCCGTTGGTAAACTTCGAAATATGCCGGTTACAGAGGTCCTCAGACCAAAGGTTGTGAAGGCAACTTGTGCGCTACCGTGTCTAGTTTGTGTGAGAGCGTATTGAGGCCCTCTAATCCTTTCTAGAGTATGAATTCGACAGAACCCCACACCTGAAGGTCGGTCTGTACCCAGAAAGGGGAAAACTGGAAATTCGCCGCCGGTGAGCAAGCACTCGGGTTGTGGCTCGGGGGTGAGCAGCACCGGTCACCAGCGCGTCCAAGGGTGCCTTGGCTCGGGCGTGACAACCCCCCGGTTGGGCTGTCCATGGGAGCCCGAAGTGCGGCGGTTTTAGTTCACCGAATTGAACTCTCGGTATAGCCGAGATCGATCGGTTTCAGCTGAGTTTCAGCAATGTGGAAGAACGAGGAGGGTCCCTAGTACCTTGTCGTAGCTCTGAAGGTGACGGGGAGGCTGTGATCGGAGCTTTCCGATTGGTTCTGAGCGGCGGAGAAAAACTTCCCGACGCTGTGTTCTTGCGAGGAGGAAATGGTGAGGGCTTCGGCCGAGGAGGGGGAAGAACGCCTTAAGAAGGCTCTGAACCGACTCGTGCCTGCGCGTGGCCAAGCAGCTGCTGTCGCGGCGGTCTCCCTCGGTGGCGATCGCAGCTGCAGCTTGGGGACCCAAGTGAGAAAGTCTCAGTCGGTTGAATCATCCCTGTGGCTGACATGTGGGTCCATTTCCATTTTTAACCTCTGAGATTAACTCCTCATCACTGTTATAAACAGTAAGCCCCAAAATGCCCATGGTGGTGATTCAAATTATTCACCCCTGAGCCATTTGAATTGGTTAAGATTCAAATTGGTTTTGGTTTGGATAAATTTCAGCACATGTTCAGTTTGAACTTCAAATAAAGTTTGAATTTGCCCCACTTAGCTCATGTCAAGATCAACTCAAAATGGAGTGAAAATTGGAGTGTGAGCTCACAAAAATGTGCTGAGTAAGAATATATCTCCCACTTTTGAATTCATGGGATAAAAACTGTTTGAATTTGAATGTAGTTTCAAACTGCCCTCTTTCTAGCTACACCCAAAAATGACCTAAAAAGGTTTTGAATTTGGGTGAAACTTGACATGGACAATCCTAGTACCATGTAGGAGTTTTCAAATGCCCAGCCCCTGTATATCACATGTGGGGAAATACCACTTTTGCAATATGTGAGTTTATTCTCAAATGAGCATGTTGATGGTGGTTACTTACTCTTCAAATGTGTTTATCAACTTGCTTCAAATGAGGTGTGTGTGTGGTGATGACACTTGAAACATGTGTCAAAACTGAGGCCCTTACATTCCTCCCTCCTTAAAAGAATCTCGTCCCGAGATTATAAGGTGAAAATGAGAGAGAGGACGGTGGAAAATTACCGGATATGCGACGTGAAAAAGTCGAGGTAGTTAGCGCGAAGAAAGCCTTCGCTCTCCCATGTCACTTCGTCCACGGAGTGATTACTCCATAGAACCTTGTAGAACCATAACGTGCGGTTGCGTGTGGTTCGGGCCTTTTCAACAATGATCTGAACCGGTTCCTCCCGATAGGTGAGATCTGGTTGAAGTTTTTCAATGTCCTCCAGCTGAACGGTAGTTGATAGCTTGAGACACTTCCTCAGCTGGTAAATGTGAAAGACATCATGCACACCAGAAAGTGCTTCTGGTAATTTCAGCCGGTATGCTACCAATCCACATCTTTCGGTAATCTGAAATGGACCGATGAATCGGGGTGCCAACTTTCCTCTCACCCCAAATCTGTTTACGCCCTTCATTGGAGATACACGTAGGTATACGTGATCCCCGACTTTGAATTGTAATGGGCGTCTTCTTTGGTCCGCATACTGTTTCTGACGGGATTGGGCGGCTTTTAGGTTCGCTTGAATCAGTCGAACCTTTTCTTCCGCGTGATTGACAAGGCCAATCCCGATGGTGTCCCGTTCGCCAGGCTCACACCAGTTCAATGGTGTGCGGCATTTTCTTCCGTATAGCGCCTCGTAGGGCGCCATCTTTATGCTGGCTTGGTACCCATTGTTGTACGAGAGCTCGGCTAATGGCAAGTGATCATCCCAATTCTTGCCGTGGTTGATAGCGCAAGCTCGTAGCATGTCTTCTAAGATCTGATTTACCCGCTCGGTTTGCCCATCCGTCTGCGGGTGGTATGCTGAACTACGGATCAGCTTCGTCCCCAACACAGCGTGTAGCTGCTCCCAAAAACGGGACACAAATAAAGTGCCCCGATCCGATATGATGGTATGGGGTACGCCGTACAAGCATAGGATCCGTGAGATGTACAGTTTCGCGTACTTCTTGGCGTTGTAGTTGGTGTTGACCGGGATGAAATGGGCAACTTTGGTGAGCTGGTCGACGATCACCCACACAGAATCATGTTTCTGAAAGGTGGTGGGTAAACCGACGATGAAGTCCATGCTCACATCCTCCCACTTCCAGGCAGGAACGCCCAGTGGTTGTAGCAGTCCCGGTTTCCGCATATGATCTGCCTTCACCCTTCGACATGTATCACACTCGGACACGTACTTCATGATTTCCCGCTTCATCCGTGTCCACCAAAACTTGCTTCTGAGTTCTTGATACATTTTGTTGCTGCCGGGGTGAATAGAAAATTTTGATAAGTGAGCCTCATCAAAAAATTTCTTCCGTAGCTCCGGGTTACGGGGTACGACGATCCGGTCCTTAAACCATAGGACGCCGTCTCCGTCTTTCCGGAAATATTTCAACTCCCCACTGTATACACGTCCCCGCAAATGCGACATGCCCTTGTCATGTCTCTGAGCTGCCTCTATCTCTTCACGGATTGTGGGGATTAAAGCTAAGATGTAGAGAGCTCCATGTGGAATCACATGCAGTGGTGGTTCGCTCTCTTCCAACTGGGTGATGGTCAGATTGTTGACGTGTGACTTGCGACTCAGCGCATCCTCCACTACATTTGCCTTGCCCGGGTAATAATGGATCTCTATTTTGTAATCCTTTATCAGTTGTAACCATCTTCGCTGCCTCATGTTCAGCTCCTTCTGAGTGAATATGTACTTGAGGCTCTTGTGGTCGGTATATAAATGTACGAGGTTACCAAGTAGATAGTGCCTCCACGTTTTCAGTGCAAGTACCACAGCAGCGAGCTCCAAGTCATGGGTTGGATAATTTTGCTCATGGTTTCTAAGCTGCCGTGATCCATACGCGACCACTCTTCGGTCTTTCATCAGCACACATCCGAGCCCAATGCCGGATGCATCGCAGTACACATCGAACGGTTTTGTTGTGTCTTGCTGCGCCAAAACCGGTGCTGATGTCAGGTGCTTGACTAAATCCTTGAATGCTGCTTCACATGCTGGACTCCAAACATATTTGGTAGCCTTCTTCAGAAGCTCCGTCATAGGCTTGGCAATCTTCGAGAAGTTCGGAATGAACCTCCGATAATATCCCGCGAGTCCGAGGAAACTCTGTACCTCGTGAACAGTCCTTGGGGATTTCCAATTCAGCACTTGAGTGATCTTGCTCGGGTCAACAGCGATACCCTCCGCTGAGATGATATGCCCGAGGAAAGGCACTTGCGATATCCAGAATTCGCACTTGCTGAATTTCGCGTATAGTTTGTGATCCCGCAGCCGTTGCAAGACTATACGCAGATGCTTCTTGTGATCTTCCTCTGACTTGGAATATACCAGTATGTCGTCGATGAAGACCACAACAAACTTGTCCATCTTCGGCATGAATACCGAGTTCATCAAATACATGAAATGAGCTGGAGCATTGGTAAGGCCGAAGGACATGACCAGGTACTCATAAAGTCCGTACCTCATCGATCGAGAAAGCCGTCTTCGGAATATCCTCAGCCCTTATCTTAATCTGATGGTACCCGGATCTTAAGTCCATCTTCGAAAAGATCCTTGCTTCGACCAACTGATCAAACAACATGTCGATCCGTGGCAACGAGTACTTGTTTTTGATGGTCACGGCATTTAATGGACGATAGTCCATGCAAAGCCGCAACGTCTCATCCTTCTTCTTTACAATAATGCCGAACAGCCCCATGGTGAGGAGCTCGGCCTAATAAAGCCCTTCTCCAGGAGGTCCGTTAGTTGAGTCTTCAGCTCAGCCAATTCCTTGGGCGCCATCTTGTACGGCCTTCGGGATATTGGCATGGTTCCCGGTGCAAGTTCAATCTTGAACTCCACCTCTCTATCGGGCGGCATCCCGGTAAATCCTCCGGGAATACGTCAGGGAACTCTCGGACCACTGGAATGTCTCCCAATCTGATGGTTGTCGACTGATAGATACTTGGAAGTTTTATTTCTGGACTGTCCAGAAATAAGGAGTGAGTTCCGTGCAATTCTGAGTTTAAGTGCATGACTCGAAGGATGGTGTCTAAAACAGCGCCGTGGCGGGTTAACCATGACATCCCTAGGATTACATCGACCTTCTGTCCCTCTAAGATGATGAGAGACGTGGGGTACACTCTACCCGCTAAGCATAATGGTGCTTTGGAAACCATTATGCTTGCTGAAATCTTCCCACCCGGTGA
Source organism: Neostapfia colusana (assembly GCA_030760725.1). Lineage (NCBI taxonomy): Eukaryota > Viridiplantae > Streptophyta > Magnoliopsida > Poales > Poaceae > Neostapfia > Neostapfia colusana. Next base: position 63,334,403 of record JASWHV010000006.1, on the reverse strand, counting down.
ACAAATTAAATATGGACTATCGGTGGGTAGTATTTGCAAGCTGTGTTTAGCAATAAAAGCTTGGCTAATAAAATTATGCGTGGCGCCTGAATCAAACAATACTATGGCGGGATGCTTGTGGTGTTGGAACATACCCGCAAGGTTTGGCTCACCCTCCGGCACGTCCTCTATGGCAAGCTGGTGGACAGTGCTGGGCCTAGGGTTGGCCCGCCGCGCATTAGTAGGGTTCCGAGGTTGATTCCTCCCCGGAAACTGTGGTGCAACTCCGCCGCCTTGCCTCTCCAGGCAACTGCTGGCAAAGTGTCCTGGACGACCACACTTGTAACATGTGGCCGCTGCTTGTGCGGTGCTCGGGGGACGAAAGCCCGGCATGCACTGCTGAGGTGCATACGCATGCGGCGTCGCCCGCTGCTGCTGTTCTTGTTGTGGAGGTGGTGCTGGCAGTGCCGGCCTGAATGCTGGTGAAGAGTATGGCCGACTGCGGAATGGCATCGGCCTCTGCGGTGGCTGCCAGCGTGGACCTGATGGTGGGCGATTCACCATCCGAAATTTCTGGGAGGGACCGCCTCCCTCTCCGCTGCTTTGCGGCACGCTTCGCTTTCTCTCCGCCGCTGCTAACTCCTTGCCGGAGTCCTCCTGAACAATCGCAGCATCAATGATGTAGTTGAGGCTGCCGCGATTGAACATCGCCAATTTGTCCTTCAGGAGCGGGTTAAGCCCCTGGTAAAAGTGGTCCCACCGCTTCTCGTCGGTATCGGCGTGATACGACGCGTAGAGCGCGAGATCGTTGAACGCCCTGGAGTATTCCAGCGCGTTCCGGCTCCCTTGCTGCAGGTATAGAAACTCCTGCGTCTTCCTCTTCATCAGACCTGGCGGTATGTGATAGGCCCTGAAGGCCGTCCGAAACTCCGCCCAGATCATAACTCGGTCGGTGGGCTGTGAAGCACAGAAGTTTGCCCACCACGCGCTCGCGGATCCCTGGAGCTGCTGGACCGCGAACTGAGTCTTGCGCTGCTCGCTTATCTGGAGCAGCCCGAACTTCATCTCTATCACGCGGAGCCAATTGTCCGCGTCAAGAGGTTCAACCGCCCTTGAGAATACCGGGGGATGAGTCGCTAGGATGTCGGAGTAGGAGCTCTGTTGACGCTCCTCACGATCTTGACATCTCTCTGGGCGAGACGTATTAGTGATGAGAGTTTGCAGCAATTCCGTGTGCTGCTGATGTGAACCCGCCATTGCCGCGACGATGTCGGCCAATGTAACCGTTGCCAGTGGCGGTGTTTGCTGTTGCTGTTGCTGCTGTTGCTGCTGCTGTCCCCATGAGTCCTGGGGAGGCTGTTGGGAGGACTCTCCCCCTTGGCTAGTACCCCCAACGTCCGGGTTGGCACGAGTACGCGTCATTCTGAAATTTAAAACAGCAGCGATTAGCACATGTCTTACTCAAAATTCCATAACCAACAGTAGGTATTGAAGTGACACATGAATAATTTGCACAATATTCACATGTATTGATAAAGCATAAACTTTATACAAGATACATTATTCTCGGGTGTCCGAGAAGTCGTGCTCATGTCGTCACTACCTATACATATGCTACTGTCTACACGACATGTCACTGATTACAAAAGTTGGGTTACACTACCCTAGCTGCCCTACTTTGCAACTGTAACCCCCTACGCGGAGTAGAACTCGACCTCCTGCGGGTCGTCCTCCTCCGGTACCTCTGCTGGTGGCTCTGGATCTACCACCTCTCCTCCCATCTCGGGTTCTCCCATTGCTGGAACACCCAAGACCACCGGTATGCCTAATACCAGAGGTACGAGGTCCTGCAACGCGTGAACCTCGTCCATGGCCTGGTTGTAGTCCTCTTCCTAGCCTTGCCCTTCCTCAAGAGCTTCGTCCCACTCTTGAGCAAGATCCTCATTCTGCTGGGTTAGAGTATGCACCAGCTCTTGCAACACCGCGATGTCGACACGGCTTTTCTTCTTCGCCTTCTTCACACGATGCAACTGATCATGCTGTTCATTCTGTCGCTTGATTGTCAGAAGGAGCACATTGCGTAGTGCGCTGTGAGCACTCTCGAAATGGTCTCCACGGCTCGTGCTCTCCTTGAGCTTTGTGGTGAGATGCTCTGTATGAACAGCTTGGCTGTCCATCACGGCATTTCCCGCCCTCATCTGGAGGCTAAGGTTTGCCTCCATGGGGTTGTACCTTGGGCAACCCGGATCGGCTGCCTCCTGGTACCTCCCTTACCACACATGCTGAGCCCGTCCCACCACCGGAACGAGCGTGTAAGGAGTGCCCTCCATAGGCTGCACGTGTAGTTGGCAGAAACGTGACATGGTGTCACGGGCTGCCACTTGCCACATTCCCTCGGGTTGTCTACCTCTCACCGTGACGGTGAACGGTGCCACCTGGGTGGCGTAGGTCCTGCAGGAACCTCGACATGGATTGTCCACGTCTTGTTCCCCTCCTCGCCTTCTTCCTTGGTGAAGTACTGCAGCATCTGGTTGTATCCGAAATATTGAAGCATATGCCTCAATGCTTCCGGATAGCCGCTGCGGTGAGAACAGTGGGACACCACCCACCCGTTCTCCAACTGCTTATCTGCTGTCATCTGTAAAAATATATTTGATAAATGTCAAATATTTATTTAAACAGTAAACCATTGAGTTATGACACCAAACATGTCATTGAACTCATAAGACTTGGAAATATAGTTCAAATTTAAACAAATTTGACTACTGATCTGCTGTCCAACATGACAACCCTGACCAGTTTCCATTTCAACCTGATTTAGGCCATGCTAAAAGCAAAACCAATTCTGGAGATCAACATCAAAGTTAAAGATGACTTTAATAGATTTCCAGAAAGTATTTGCTTGGCCTATGATCTGTCCTGGTTCAAAAGTTATGAGATGTCAAAGTTAACAGAATTTCTGGAGAAAATTGGACTGCACCTCCCTGCTTTGTGTACTGATTTGATCCAAGAATTTCAGTTAATTCTGCTCCCAATCTGACAAAACTTTATGTTACAAAGTTGTAACCCATCTCACAAGCTTTCCAGAACTACCTCCTTTTCTATTTTTGGATTTTTATGCAGGAAGTTATACCCAATTTACAGAGAGTTTATAGAGAGTCTTTGCTCTGCCCTGTTTTCTGGACAGTTTCAACTCTACTGCATTTTTCGATTGGTTAAGGATGAAACACATCTGGACCTCAACAGAAAAGTTGTGAAGCTATTCCAATGATTTCCAGAAATGTATCATGTGACCCCAACCTCGAAAGAACTCAACCTCTAACCCCTGATTAACTTCAGCCTTAATTCAGCTGAAAACAGAGTGCTCTGCCCTTAACAACCTATAAGTTGAAAACTTGTTAACTTTGAATATCCTGACTAAGGGAAGGAGTTACTTCAAAGTTCTAGTGCTCTGGATCAAAACTCTCAAGTTTTACAATGAATTTGTTCATTTAATGGGGTGTGACGTCGATGCGTCACCAGATTATGTCGGTACTACGTCCTCACAAAGAAAAACCTATACCGGACTTAGCCGGCTTCGTTAGTTCAGTGGCACTAAACGTCACTCGCACACGGAGGCTACACGTCTACCATTTCGTGGTCAGACTACCTGCAGAAACTCACACAATCATCAGACTCGGCTGCACACCGAGCCCGGTATCCATACAGTCCGTACACCCGGCCGTCATCACTCGCCCGGATGTTCTCAAGCCAAACACACCTTGAGTTACGTGTTGACGTTTCAGATCACGTGACGGGGTCTCCCAAATTGCACCACGCACGCCAGGGACAGACGTTGCTCGAATACCCCAAACGACATGAAGAGTCGTAGAGGATATCAAAGCGGGTCGGGTTACCTGCCACCCGTGGGGCTCCACCCTTCAGCTTGTGCGCAATGGTGGACAGCGCTCACGTGCACCCCCCAAGACATAAACGTCCCGAGATGCATGATTTTCCAACATAATCAAATAGGTTAGTATGCCACCTTCTATACACTAATAATATCCATATATGGGCTACTAACTCGTTCCTCACTGGATTTTTGAAGAAGATGACCTTTATAGTGCGTTAAGTCTCAAGCGAGCTCTGATACCAATGCTGACGCGACCCCACGGTCTTGTCGAGCCAGGATCACGCTGAGGGGTGCTGCGTTGCACAGCACCGGATAACACAAATCAAAGGTACAAAGCGGAAGCAAAGTTTATATTACATAGAGTGGTTTATGAACATGTTTACATCAAAATAGGTCCACTCTACACTCACGGGCGTAGACTATGCATCAAGTTCACGTTCAGCCCGTGAACGTGTCCTTGCTAGCACACACGCACACTAACACGACGGCGTGCACGACTCCCACTCGACGGGGTTCCCCTCCTGGGGTTCCGTCTCCTCTTCAGGAGTCCCTTCCTCATAGAACCCTGCAAAAACTTCAAACACAAGCAGTGAGCATGAAGTCTCAGCAAGACTGACCCGTCTCTCCTAACCATGGAACTTCTACATGAGGGGTGATGGGTGCATGAGACAAAACAATTTGCAACGGACTCGCCTAATTATTGGAACCTTACTTTCAAATTTTAGCAGCAGGTTGTGGAGAACCTTACGCTAAGGCACATGAGAGAGCCGCAATCAAACAAGAAACGCATTTCTCTCATGTACTTTGCCCAAAGTTGAAAAGTACTTTAGTTAGCTCTAAATACAACACATCATTAGAAATCAAAGTCCCTCCTTCAATCAGCAACATTTTAACATGTAACTAGCCTGTTCTTTCTATGTCACGGTACAATGAACAAGTGGTACTCACTGACCGCGATGGACGGCGATTATAATCGATTTACACCTGCAGGGTTACCCGAACAACCCGTCACATACGCCCGTACTCGATGTTGCCTACAACAACCATCACGGATGCCGTACGCAACCACAGTTCGCCCGTCAGCCAAATATTGAACCGGTCCCATCGTCCCGAGCAAGAGGTCTCTGCACGCGCATCTCAGTGCTGCCAGACGATTTACACCTCAAGCTGTCAACCTACCCTCTGAACGATGGGCAATGCCTCAATACCCAGCTACCCGAGTTACATCGGTTTCCCGGTTCCCATATAGCCGGTAGGTCTTCGGTACTGTTCTAGCTTGTTCAACAGGCCCGCACACGGCTCGGTCCTCAATCGACACAAGCGGAGCTATAGCACACAGGCCCCAAAGTCCTGCTGCCCTTATTCTCCGCTCGGTCTCATTTTTCTTGCCATGTGTATCATGTGCTATCTCTACCCAAGTCGAGTGCCTCTAGCCTATGCTCGCGAGTAGTTCCAACTACTCGACTTGTACTGAATCCTACACTATCTTAGCTTTGCAGTAGCTAATGGGGTTTGCAATCCTAATCCCAAACCCATGGTTCTCTTGGCTATGCACTTGGGTTTTCAAACAAGACTCTAATGCAAGGAATAAGTTATTCAAGTATGTGCTCAAAACAATAAAAACTTGTAAAAAGGTTAATGCAAACCGGAGCTTGCTTGCTGCTCTTGGTCGTAGGCTAGCTGCTCCTCCGGAGTAACGAAGTCTAGGACTTCAGGTTCCTCCTCGACCTTAGCGACTACATGATATAAGAAGTACATGTATTAATTAAATGCATTTGAATTGACTTTTAAACTTGTGGAACTCCTAAGTCTCACTAGACAGACCCAAAGGTTGTGAAACTTTTACTGTGGCTTGGTTACAACCTAAACACAGACTTGGTCAAGTTTTAGTTGCAGCAAAGCTCATTTGAGCCCTCCACAATTAATCATGTCCTTGACCTTACGTGGAACTCTTAGGGTGTTCTAGGGATTCTCATGGAACAAGCCATGACTTTCTGAAAACTAGATTTTCAGAGGGTTCTAATGGAGTTGGTCTCACTTAATTTGAAGGTTCCTAGCTAAAGATATGAGCTAAACAATTTCAGAGAAAATTCTGAAAATGTTTCTGAACATTTTCTATTGTCTCTGGAACAGTTTCACTAATCACACGATTAGGTGGATTAAATGAGCTAAAATGGATCTGAAATTTTTATGGTAGTTCAGGGATATTTTGGTGAACATCCCAGCAAAATTTCAGAATTTCCCTCCAAGTGATTCTCCAGTTAAAATTCCAAACAGTTTAAATTTTGAAGAATTAATTGTGGAGAATTAAAGATTTTCATGAAGTGAAACTTGATTTTCTGGAAAGTGATCAAAGAGATGAATCCAACAAAATTTGGTTCACTCAATTTGGAGTTTCCTAGCCCAAGTTATGAGGATTTGAAGTTTGAATGAAATCTGAAAATCGGGGGAGAAGTTTAAATCTGCCGGGGCCCGCGGGGACACATGTTGGGCGCGGAGGCGTCAGCACACTGAGGCCTACAAGGTTTTTCCGTGCCAGCACATCAGATCCCGGCCGCAGCCCGATCCCGATTTAAAATATCTGCCGCTGACAGCTGGGGTCCACCCCCTTCGTCTACCTCTCGCCGCCCGCGCTCTGCCGCCGGGGTACCTCACCGGAGAACTCGCCGGCAGCCTCTATGGAGCTCCAAACCTCACGATTCTGGCCGCCCCTGCCTACTTTCACTCGGGAAACAGGATTCTGGGGTCAGCTCGCCATGAAAACGGCCGGCACATGGTCGGCGACGAGTGACGGCTTCGAAAAGACTTCGGCCGTGTCGGCCGACTTCCCTAGCACCTCGATCACTCGAGCAACCGGTCGGGGAACATAAGTGGACCTTAGGGAAGGTCGACATGAGCTTGAAGCAGCTCGGGGGAGGCCTGAAGTAGGCTCTCACCGTGCACCCGATGCCTCCCGCCTGCTCCGCCGTTGGTAAACTTCAAAATACGCCGGTTACAGAGGTCCTCAGACCAAAGGTTGTGAAGGCAACTTGTGCACTACCGTGTCTAGTTTGTGTGAGAGCGGATTGAGGCCCTCTAATACTTTCTAGAGTATGAATTTGACAGAACCGCACCCGAAGGTCGGTCTGTACCCAGATAGGGGAAAACTGGAAATTCGCCGCCGGTGAGCAAGCACTCGGGTTGTGGCTCGGGGGTGAGCAGCACCGGTCACCAGCACGTCCAAGGGTGCCTTGGCTCGGGCGTGACAACCCCCCGGTTGGGCTGTCCACGGGAGCCCGAAGTGCGGTGGTTTTAGGTCACCAAATTGAACTCTCGGTATAGCCGAGATCGGTCGGTTTCAGCTGAGTTCCAGCAACGGGGAAGAACGAGGAGGGTTCCTAGTACCTTGTCGTAGCTCTGAAGGGGACGGGGACGCTGTGATCAGAGCTTTTCGATCGGTTCTGAGCGGCGGAGAAAAACTTCCCGGCGCTGTGTTCTTGCGAGGAGGAAATGGCGAGGGCTTCGGTCGAGGAGGGGGAAGAACGCCTTAAGAAGGCTCTGAACCGACTCGTGCCCGCGCGTGGCCAAGCAGCTGATGGCGCGGCGGCCTCCCTCGGTGGCGATCGCAGCTGCAGCTCGGGGACCCGAGTGAGAAAGTCTCAGTCGGTTGAATCATCCCTGTGGCTGACATGTGTGTCCATTTTCATTTTTAACCTCTGAGATTAACTCCTCATCACTGTTGTAAACAGTAAGCCCCAAAATGCCCATGGTGATTCAAATTATTCACCCCTGAGCCATTTCAATTGGTTAAGATTCAAATTGGTTTTGGTTTGGATAAATTTCAGCACATGTTCAGTTTGAAATTCAAATAAAGTTTGAATTTGCCCCACTTAGCTCATGTCAAGATCAACTCCAAATGGAGTGAAAATTGGAGTGTGAGCTCACAAAAATGTGCTGAGTAAGAATATCTCTCCCACTTTTGAATTCATGGGACAAAAACAGTTTGAATTTGAATGTAGTTTCAAACTGCCCTCTTTCTAGCTACACCCAAAAATGACCTAAAAAGGATTTGAATTTGGGTGAAACTTAGCATGGACAATCCTAGTACTATGTAGGAGTTTTCATATGCCAAGCCCCTGTATATCACATGTGGGGAAATACCACTTTTGCAATATGTGAGTTTATTCTCTAATGAGCATGTTGATGGTGGTTACTTGCTCTTCAAATGTGTTTATCAACTTGCTTCAAATGAGGTGTGTGTGTGGTGATGACACTTCAAACATGTGTCAAAACTGAGGCCCTTACACTGAGTTTGAATATGTAGTAAACTTTTGAATTCAAGTGATGAAAGTAGCTGCAAATTTGAATTTACATTTAAATAACCCCTGTTTCAAATGTCTCCAAAAGTGCCTCAAAAAGGCTTGGATTTGCCTGAAACTTGGCCTGAGCCTTTCCAAGAATATTTAAGGTCTAGGGGTGAGCTCAGCCTCTCATGTTTGTGTTTATGAACTCCTACTTTTGGGAGTTATGGGTTTCCCCTCTAATCACCATCTTGATTGTGTTTACTTGCTCTTCACAAATGTTCATGAGCTAACCACTAAGTTGGCTGTGGTCTGGTGATGTGTTGAACATTTTTGCAAGTCCATTCTTAGGCTTTTACATCCCTCACCCCTTAAAAGAATCTCGTCCCGAGATTATAATGGAACAGATGGCGATGTAATAGGTACTTACCCGTGATGAGTGTGGGGACCACCCCGTGGTTCTCCCACTCCAGGATCGCATAGGGTGGTGCCGTGCGATGCGGCACCCAACAGCACACACGAAAAGAATTTAAGAACAACATACAAACTTTTATTTGATATAAAACAGCGGAAGTCTTTTTACAAAACTTAATTATACAGCGGAAGTTATATACATAGATACTCTCAAATCCTAACTAAGCAAAAGTGCAGCCGTCCATCCCGGGGACGCTACACACTAGCAGCATGGAACCGGAGAATCACGGCGGAGTGCAAGGCTCCAGCTCGGCCGTGTACCCCGACGGGGGCATCACCTCATCCTCGGAACCTTCCTCATAACTATCACCTGCACACAGCTCAAAATATTGCAACCGTGAGCATGATGGCTCATCAAGTCTTAACCGACAACCCTAGGCATGGAACTCTACATGCAAGGATGTGTAAGATAGGAAAAATGACTCTGCAATAAAGACACGCCTACATGTTGATCCTTACTTTCAGTTTTATAGCAACAGATTTATAGGCCTTAGGCAGCCCTCACATCGGAAGTCCACAATCAAACAAGAAACGCTTTCCTCCGATGTGATGATGCCCAAATGGGAATATAAACTTAATTAGCTATATAACTACAGCATAAAAGGTTTCAAGTCATTTATAATTCAATGCAGCATATTCAGTTGGCTTATTTCACTTCTTACTACGTCACAGCGCAGTGAACAAGCGGGTACTCAAATAACCGTGAGGGACGGTGATTGCAATCAAGACACACTCGGATAACACGTTGCATACACCCACTTTCAGAAGCATGGTTCCACACCCCTTCCTACTCTGTTGTATGCAACAACCTTTCAAAGGCAACCCAAATGCTGAACCGGTCCATCCGTAGCCGGCAGGAGGTCCCCGCGTGGAGCGTGACTGTGCCCACCGGCAGATTTACACCTTGCTACCCTCAACCCACTCCTATTTATGGTTGTGTAAGCCTCGGCACCCAGGTTAACAAATTACATCAGTTTCCTGGTTCCCATATGCCAGTATGCATCCGGTACTGTTCGATACTTGTCCAGCAGGGCCACACACGGACGGTCCTCAACCGACGCCAACAGGGCTACACACGTGAGACCTCTGCTCACTGCATCCTATCCCCCCTGCTGGGTCTCATTTTCACAACTTAAGCCATTTTCTACCTCTTCTCATTCTGTGTGATAAATACTGTCTCGCGAGTAGCTTCCAACCACTCGACTTCTACCGAGATCCTAAGCATTTTAGCAGAGCATTCTCTACTCGTCGATTCTGTAAACTACCCAACCCATCATAGGAGTTAAAAGGGTTTTGCAAGTGGGGTTTTAATCACTGTAACTCTAATGCATACGTTTTAACCTAGACATAAGTGATACAAATGAAAAACTTTATAAATGGCACTTAAGTGCAAACCGGGGCTTGCCTGGTTGCAAGTTAAATGGGAAGTCATCTTCTGGTGGGAGGACGTCCAAGGGCTCCGGTGCGTCCTCAACTTCGGTCACTATTATGAAATGTAACAAAATATATGTACAAGTATTAGAGATTTATAAGAAGTAAACTTCTATTCATAGCCACTGCTATTTATGTTCTTTAATTGGCTTTGGAATTTTTACAGTGGATACTAGACTCTCTAAGGATGATCTGAGCAAAATTTGTAGAAATGTCATTGCACAATTGTCACACCCGGTTTTTCCGAAGAAACAACCAAGTGAATATCACATGTATGCCAGGATCATTTTCTCATACATGTGATGACAAATAGTGAAGCATCATTTATTACAAGCCAGGTGTCGAATATAAGTAAGTCTTACATAGTAAATGTCTCGATGGACAATAATAAGTTCATAACAAGTAAATAAACTAGCAGCGGAATATTATTCTTGAGGGCTCCATCACAGGCGTTGCCCGGGGGTCTCCATGAACCTAGAAACCTTCTTCGGGTCCAAAGTCTTAGTCATTATACACCACCTCATTATCTTGACCTGAGCAGCAATATAAACCAACAAATATTCAAGGTTGAGTACCAATGGTACTCAGCAAGTGTGGGAAAATTATGTCATGCATGGCTAGAACAAGGAGAGGTTGAACTCATGGTTAAAGCACTATGCAATTAATACCTATCACCTTAGCTTGTTAAGCACCTACATTACTACACAGGTGAAATGGTCCCAATCTCCCATCCCATCATCATAATCCAATAACCATAACATCATTTCCAATGTTAAGCTCCCCGCTTAACTTCCAAAACGATCAATCCTCTAATCATGAATAAGTCCAAGCCGCTCTTGACCGTGAGCACGGCTGTCATGACAGTTTTGACTCTGCAGAGTTTGTACCACTGTACCCACATGTAGTGATTTCATCCCCCGTTGCCGGGTGGACTAAAAGAACCTCCATTATGCCAGTGGCTACGAACCACATTCACACTTCCCAGGTGTGTAGCCAGGAGATCACTACGAAGCCTTTACAAAGGGATTCCCGACGATCGTGGGCCCACTGTGGTTTCACCCCTAACAGCATACAAGAGGCTCCAACCCCGCTGCAGTGGCCCCCTCTTGAGCCTTGCGGTTCATATGGTAGTCCAGCTGACACCTACTCCCCGCACCATCCAACACACCCATACTACGCCGGGGATACACCTAATTAATTGGCCAAGCTGCCCCATCTCAGCATGTGGTTGGCACTGTAAAGCCAGGTTACATGCTCCATGAACCGGTCCTTAGGATCCAGGCAAGTACTAAACACAAACCCAAGTCTCGTGCACCCAGCACACAACCAAAACATCCAACTTGCCTTGATCCCTACCTCTACATAACTCACAATATCTCATTCAAGAGTATGGTAATATAAACTGATGATCTCATATCCCAATTATCCCATTCTAAGCATGGCTAAGCATATGCATAATATTAAATGACATGATAAAATAAATCCCAACCCAAGCTACAAGGAAATAAGGTAATGCAATTCTAGGGAAACTTCCTAACATGGGTTTCATATTTAAATTGACAATGCAATTAATTCTAGCTACACATCCTAGCATAGGATCAAAGTGGTCAAGGACACTTGCCTCCTTCTTGCTGCTCTTGAAATGGGTAGTCCTGGTCTTGGAAAGGAATAACTTGCTCTTGAGCAGGTTCTACATCCTACCATCACACATAGCAAAAGAAAAACAACAATCATAAGACATAGTTCACACTTCTACTTTATACAAACAACACATTCACATTTATGAAAGTCCTTCACCATTATATGTGTGGTGGTTACTTTATGTGTGTTGAGTTGTGGCTTGCATGCACTTTTAATCATGTGTATATGATTCCTACTTTTGTGTTCACATTTATACTTACATACTATATATATGAGTTTCCAATAAATTTCTTATATTCAACTACTACACCCTTTCACTACCAAATATGTATGAAAAGTATTTTTCTTCTCAATATGTGCCTTCATAATTTCTACCAACCCTAAACTGAACTCTTTGGATTTTTAAAAACTCCATTTATCATTTACTAGTTGCTATATTTTCAGATTTATATTCCTATGCATAATTGTGTACTTTATTATGAAATTAGTAATACTCATCATCTAAACAGAATAGGTTCTGGTCCTAAATAATTTAATAACATATTTTGACCTTTGCCTCTGATGTAAACTATTTCATAATTATTTTCCCTATTTTATAAAACTATTTATTACTTAAAAATTTGTCCCTAATTGTGAATAATAAATTAAACAGATTCAATTCAGTCCAAAATATGTTTTTATATCACTCCAAAATTTCCTAAACACTGAGAAAGTCTTTAACTTAATTTTGACAATATGTTTGTCCCACTTTTTAATTTTTAAACACTAGTTACATATTCAATTTTCCAAATTAAATACTAAACAGGGCTAAAATGATGAACTCACCCCATTACAGGGTCTATAATATTATTTTCAGTATTTCCAGGGGTCTAGCTACACTTATCAGAGGTGTTTTTCCTAATTTTTATTAAGTCCAGGGGCTAAAACTGATTTTAAATGAATTTACATGATTTTCTGGAGTTCCAGGGGCTAGATCTGAAGTTTCTGGGGCTAGCTCTTATTTCCCGAGAACCCCAGGGGGTAGCACGTAAGAATTCCAGTCTTTATAACGCGGGGCTGACGTGGACCGTCCGATTTTAAACCGACGGCTGAGATTATAACATCGAACCGGTACGCGGGGATTTAAACCCTACCGCGCGATTTAAAATAAACGGCGCACAAGCGGCCACGTCGCTCTGATCGAGCGCGAGCGGCGCTGCCGGCGGCGCACGGCGGCGGGAAGTGGCGATCTCGCCGGAAACTTTCGGATCCTCGAGAATTCTGCCTAGAACTGTAATCTTATGGCATAGATCGGTAGAGGGGAGGTCGGGGATCTCACCTCGGGGGTTTTCTTGAGCTCGGAGGTCCTGGAAGGTGATCGGCGACGAGGTCCGAGGCAAAACCACGGCGAAGCTCGTCGGCGCTGTGCTTACACCGCAAGTCACCGAGTTTTCTGCACCTGCAAGGTTCCCCAGAGGCGGTGGATCAAGATCAGTGAGTTAGATCAGAGTTTCCGAGCTTAGATCGGCCAGAATTCACCGGAGAAGTCTCGGTTCTCACCGGAGTAAAAATCGGCGATCGCGTGGGAAAAACAGAACGAGGCCGGGGTTTATATAGACGGGGGAGGGCGGCGGGGTGGTTTAGATCATGTCCGCATCGGCTACGAACAGAATTCAGCGGGGTTTACGTCGAAATCCCGATCGGTTTCGATTCGGGCGCGGGGGGGAGTTCGGCGCGGCGCGAGGTAGACGAAGCTCGGGTGGGTCCCGCCTGTCAGCGAGAGAAAGCGCGGGCGCGCGGCTGCGGTCTGGCGCGGGGTAAGTTGGGCCGGCTGGTGGGTTTCGGCCCACTGGCCGGTTTTTTCTGTTTTCTCTTTTTCTTTTTCCATTTCTTTTCTGATTTGAGTTTAATTTGAATTCCAGTTTGAATTTGAATTTTTGCAAAACATGCAACACGTCCAAAAATTTTTAAATTCCCCTCTTAACATGATTTAGTGTTTTGAATCAAAATTTTGGGGTGTTACAGCTCTACCCCCTTAAAAGAAATCTCGTCCTCGAGATTGGTGTTTCTAAGAAAACAATCCCGGAAATTGTGCCTTGAGCTCATCTTCCCGCTCCCAGGTGGCTTCCTCTTCCGAGTGATGCTTCCACTGCACTTTGCACATCCGAATTCTTTTATTACTGGCGAGGCGTTCCATTGTCTCCAAAATCTTGTATGGTTGCTCGGCATAAGACAAATCCTCAGCTACGTCCACTTCATTCATGGGTAACACTTCTTCAGGCGTCCTCAAACATTTCTTGAGTTGTGACACATGGAATACATCGTGCACATCCGATAGATGAGCCGGTAACTCTAGTTGATACGCCACTTTCCTTTCCAAAACTTGAAAGGGTCCGATGTATCGAGGTGACAACTTCCCTTTCACCTTGAACCGACGAAGTCCTCTGATAGGGGACACCTTGAGATAGACATAGTCTCCCACGTTGAAAACGAGTTCTCTTCTTCGTACATCGGCATAGCTCTTTTGGCATGTCTGTGCTATCCTCAAATTGTTGCGAATTTCCCTCACCTTCGCCTCGGCTTCTTGTAGTACTTCTGGACCAAACACTTTACTTTTCCCTGTTTGGTTCCAAAATAGGGGAGTTCTGCACTTCCTCCCATACAAGGCTTCAAACGGTGACATCTTCATACTAGCTTGATAGATGTTGTTATAGGAAAACTCCGCATACGGTAAGTTCTTGTCCCAACTCCTATTGTTTTTGAGTGCACATGCCCTTAGCATATCTTCTAGGATCTGATTGGTTCTTTCCGTCTGCCCGTCAGTTTGGGGATGATAGGCAGAACTGATGTTCAGATGGGTTCCCATGGTTTCATGCAACTTCTGCCAAAACCTCGAGGTGAACTGTGTCCCTCGGTCCGACACAATCTTCTTTGACACTCCATGGTAACACACGATCCTTGACATGTACAACTCTGCCAATTTGGAGCCGCTGTAGCTTTCTATCACGGGGATGAAATGAGCTACCTTTGTTAGCCTATCAATGATGACCCATATCGAATCATACCCTGATTGGGTCCTAGGCAATCCCACGATGAAATCCATGCTGATTTATTCCCATTTCCATTCAGGCACTTTGAGTGGTTGCAATAATCCCGCGGATCGTTGATGTTCTGCTTTCACCAACTGACACGTGTCACATAGGGCAACATGTTCCGCGACATCTCGCTTCATGCCATACCACCAATACCTGCTCTTGAGGTCCTGGTACATCTTCGTACTCCCAGGATGAATGGAATAGTCGGAATCATGAGCCTCCTTCAAAATTAATTCATGGATCTCCTTTACTTCTGGCACACAGATCCTTTTCCCGTGCCACACCGTACCTTGTTCATCCTCTCTGAAACCTGGAGCTTTATTTTCCTTGATGAGTTGCCTGATTTCCTGTATCTTCTCATCATTATTTTGGCCCTCGCGTATGTCTCGCTCGAGTGTGGAGTAGACTTCCATGGCGATGGCTTCACCACTATTCACAAGGCATAGATTGAGCCGTATAACCTCGTCCTTCAATTCTGCAGGCATGTCCTTCAAGCTTAACTTATTGACCTGCACTTTCCGACTCAAAGCATCGGCCACGACGTTTGCTTTCCCGGGATGATAGTTGATGCCCACATCAAAGTCATTGATTAGCTCTAACCATCTCCTTTGTCTGAGGTTGAGATCTGGCTGTGTGAAAATGTACTTCAAACTCTTATGATCCGTATATATCTCTGTCCTCTTCCCCATCAAATAGTGCCGCCAAATTTTCAATGCGTGTACCACTGCGGCTAGTTCTAGGTCATGTGTAGGATATTTTTTCTCGTGCTTCCGAAGCTGCCGGGATGCATATGCCACGACATGCCCTTCTTGCATGAGAACACATCCCAACCCGTTTCCAGAGGCATCGCAGTACACCGTGAAGTTCTTCTGCATATCTGGCATAACCAACACTGGGGCTGTTGTCAATCTTTTCTTTAGCTCCTGAAAGCTCGTCTCGCACTGTGGCGTCCATGTGAATGTGATTCCCTTCTCCAACAGTTTGGTGAGAGGTCTCGAGATCTTGGAGAATCCCTCAATAAACCGTCGATAGTATCCAGCCAATCCCAAGAAGCTTCTAACTTCCCCGACATTTTCAGGGGTCTTCCACTTCTGGATATCCTCGATTTTGGCGGGATCTACGGAGATTCCTCCCTCCGAGATTATATGTCCTAAGAAGGGAACTCTCTTCAGCCAAAACTCACACTTGCTCAACTTGGCATATAGTTGGTGTTCTCTCAGCCTTTGCAACACCAACCTTAGATGTTTCTCATGTTCTTCTTCATCTTTGGAGAAGACGAGAATGTCATCTATGAAAACCACCACAAATTTATCCAGATATTCCATGAATACCTTGTTCATGAGGTACATGAAGTATGCCGGGGCATTAGTTAGCCCGAAAGGCATGACAGTGTATTCATACAGTCCATACCGAGATACGAAAGCTGTCGTGGGAATATCAGATTGCCTTATCTTGAGTTGGTGGTATCCCGACCTGAGATCAATTTTCGAGAACACACAAGCTCCCCTCAACTGATCAAACAAGTCTTCAATGCGGGGTAATGGGTACTTGTTCTTGATGGTTACCTCATTCAAAGCACGGTAATCCACGCATAACCGTTGGGTTCCGTCTTTCTTGGGCACAAATATCACCGGAGCTCCCCATGGTGAGGAACTAGGGCGAATATACCCCTTCTCCGTCAATTCTCTCAAATGATCCTTGAGTTCTTCTAGCTGCTTGGAGTCCATCCGATAAGGTCTCTTGTATATCGGGGCTGTTCCCGGTACTAGCTCAATTGCGAATTCCACTTCACGATCGGGAGGCATACCTGGCAACTCCTCCGGAAAAAACATCTGGATATTCCCTGATAGTCCTGATTTCCTCAACTTTCACCTCAACTTGATTTAATTTAATGTCCCTCCTAGGCTCGTGTATTGTTATGAACTTTACTCTTGTGCCACTAGGGTGAGTTAGTTCCACCGTTCTGGTCGAACAATGAATGATTCCTTTATGTTTGGTCAACCAATCCATACCCAAAATAATATTTATCCCTTGTGAATCTATCACTATGAGGTTAGCAGTAAATACTACCCCATTAATGTCTAGGTTCACTTTGGGACACACTTGTCTTGTCCTTATTTATCCACCTGGAAAGTTTACGGCTAGCACATGGTTCATTTGTGTTGTTGCTAGGTCATACTTCTTAACAAAACCTTGAGCAATAAACGAGTGGGTAGCACCAGAATCAAACAGCAGGGTTGCAAGGTGTAAATTGGCAGGAAACTTACCAACTACCACGTCAGGTGCATCTTGTGCTTCCTCCATAGTGACGTGGTTCACCCGTCCTCTCATTACATTCTGCTGTTGTGGCTGCGCGGGCTTCTTCTTTGGGCATTTGTGGGCGTAGTGCCCCACTTCTCCGCAGCTAAAACATTGCACCCCAAACTTAGGTGCCTGGCCTTTGCTGTCTTGGGGTTGGTTTGGGGGTCCTTGTACTGCTGGTCGAGGTGGATATGCGGGGCGAGGCTGCTGCACAAACTGACGTTGCGGCTGTGCTGGTGCTGCCGGAGGCCTGTAGTTCGGGTTGTACCCTGTTGGTGCTGAGTAGGGTACCGCAGCACGGTTCGTCTGCCCTGCAGGTGGCTGCATCAGACGTGGGCGGGTGTTGCTCCCTCAGGCTTGATGTGACCACCCGGCCTTCCTCTTATTCTCATTTTCCAAGGCCTTTAGCTTCCTTTCTACCACAAATGCTCTGTCCACCATCTTTTG
The DNA here is from genome assembly GCA_030760725.1 of Neostapfia colusana. Lineage (NCBI taxonomy): Eukaryota > Viridiplantae > Streptophyta > Magnoliopsida > Poales > Poaceae > Neostapfia > Neostapfia colusana. The sequence goes on along the minus strand of JASWHV010000006.1, from coordinate 63,316,884 downwards.
GAAACTTTCATACTCATTTGAGGACATTGCACACTGCATCTCTGCAGTAAGTCCTTCCACAAAACAATCTTGTTTCTGCTCATCAGTCTCTATGTCCCGTGGGGCATAGCGGGAGTGAGTAAATTTAGTGAGGTATTCCCTCACCGTCATGTGTCCCTGCTGCAGTCCCAAAAACTCCTTCCTCTTGTTTTTGAGTTCACCTATTGGGATGTAATGGTTGCGGAAGCTACGGTTGAACTCTTCCCAAGTGATGTTCTCAGGGTCATGATGGGCGGCCACATAGGCGGTCCACCAATCAGCAGCAGGTCCATGCAATTGATGAGAGGCAAACAGCACCCTCTCATACCCTTGGCTCTGTATGATCCTCATCTTACTTTCAATGGTCTTCAGCCAATCATCTGCCTCCAGAGGTTCAGCAGCACTTGCAAACTTTGGAGGTTGAGTTCCTAGAAACTCACTCAACCTTGGTTGGCGTGGTGCACCATGTGGAGGTGGAACTTGATGCAAGTTGGCCACCACTTGAGTCAAGTTCTGGATGAGCCGATTCTGATTCTCCAGCATTTGGTGGAGGGGATCAACTCCTTCACGGCGACCACCCCGGTCCTGGCCTCCAGAAAGATGAGGGTTGCATGCCTCATCGTTGTTGTTGGCGGGGTTGGCAGCACGTCCTTTTCCTCTTCCGGCCATCTGGAAGAATCAACCAATGTTAATTTGAAAGCATTTAGTATCATCTTACTACTTTCATTTTGTTTGTACTTTGAAGTGTTGAGGCTTTGTTATACTTTTACGAGGGTTCATATCTCACACCAAGTAAATGCACTATTATTTCCATGTGGGTTCACACACCAAAGCAAAACAATCTGAAGACGAGGCTGTGGACAATTGCTCATGGCTTCCACAACTCACGTCACACACCAAGCATTAACACACCATTAACTTAACGTAACGACTTGACTATTCGACATCTTGCTAACTAAGGGATGGACTCTACACTACTCGTTTTCTTGAGCTGGCTCCTCAGGATCTTCCTCATCATTGCGGCTGCCTTCTGACTCCGCTTTGGGTGGGGAGGCTGCTGGTGGAGAAGTGCGACGACGCCTGATCGCTCGGCGATTCGGGGAGTCAGGAGTCCATGTATCATTCATGGTGACACACAGTTCATTCCCATCTCCTCTTTCTCTCGCCTTTAAGCAGGCTCGCAGCAACGCCTCCGTTTCCTTCAGGGTGTCCCGGACATCCTGAAGCTCTTGTTGACACTCCTGCAGTCGAGTGCTGAGCATGGCAGCATCCTCCAAGCACAAGTCCATGTGCTCATGGGAAGTTCCTTGCTGCACTGGTGGGTGCTTGTACTCCGTGGTACCACTCTCACATTGGAGGACATACATGTACTCAGTTTTGTCCAAGTGGTGACGATAGATGTGACTCTGGCAGATGATAGCCTCCCAGGTGACATCTTTCTCCGCATCGACTTGTGTCGCTCTACAAGCTGGAGAGTGGTGAATCTTAAGCAGCTGATTTTCGTGTATTATCCTCATCTCTGAACTCCATTTTTCCCTCTTCTCACGGATGGTCCTGGTGGAGTTATAGTGGATGATTAGCTTGCCCGTATTGCCGGCGGCTTCGAGCATACACTGAAGACGGCGCAATAAGCCCCCTACTGCCAATCTGTAGGAAAGGTACGTCACCGGACGGCTCTCCTCTCTCTCGGCAAGGGCAACTACGGGAACTCTCCCTCCTGTGGACTTGCGAGCGGTACGAATCATGCGAACCATCTAAAACAAAAAGAATTTAAAAATTAGGTTAGATAAACTCTCAAACAAAAATCCTATTTTGAATGAAAACTGGGGTAAGATGAAGAAAGTGACTCATTTAAATAACACTTTTCAATCCACACCTTTGAAAAATAGTTTTTAAGAAAATAGGGCCCTTAAATACGTCCATTTCTACCTAGATCCACGTTCCTACGGGCAACCTTGGCTCTGATACCACCTCTGTCACATCCGGTTTTTCCGAAGAAACAACCAAGTGAATATCACATGTATGCCAGGATCATTTTCTCATACATGTGATGACAAATAGTGAAGCATCATTTATTACAAGCCAGGTGTCGAATATAAGTAAGTCTTACATAGTAAATGTCTCGATGGACAATAATAAGTTCATCACAAGTAAATAAACTAGCAGCGGAATATTATTCTTGAGGGCTCCATCACAGGCGTTGCCCGGGGGTCTCCATGAACCTAGAAACCTTCTTCGGGTCGAAAGTCTTGGTCATTATACACCACCTCATTATCTTGACATGAGCAGCAATATAAACCAACAAATATGCAAGGTTGAGTACCAATAGTACTCAGCAAGTGTGGGAAAATTATGTCATGCATGGTTAGAACAAGGAGAGGTTGAACTCATGGTTAAAGCACTATGCAATTAATACCTATCACCTTAGCTTGTTAAGCACCTACATTACTACACAGGTGAAATGGTCCCAATCTCCCATCCCATCATCATAATCCAATAACCATAACATCATTTCCAATGTTAAGCTCCCCGCTTAACTTCCAAAACCATCAATCCTCTAATCATGAATAAGTCCAAGCCGCTCTTGACCGTGAGCACGACTGTCATGACAGTTTTGACTCTGCAGAGTTTGTACCACTGTACCCACATGTAGTGATTTCATCCCCCGTTGCCGGGTGGACTAAAAGAACCTCCATTATGCCAGTGGCTACGAACCACATTCACACTTCCCAGGTGTGTAGCCAGGAGATCACTACGAAGCCTTTACAAAGGGATTCCCGACGAGCGTGGGCCCACTGAGGTTTCACCCCTAACAGCATACAAGAGGCTCCAACCCCGCTGCAGTGGCCCCCTCTTGAGCCTTGCGGTTCATATGGTAGTCCAGCTGATACCTACTCCCCGCACCATCCAACACACCCATACTACGCCGGGGATACACCTAATTAATTGGCCAAGCTGCCCCATCTCAGCATGTGGTTGGCACTGTAAAGCCAGGTTACATGCTCCATGAACCGGTCCTTAGGATCCAGGCAAGTACTAAACACAAACCCAAGTCTCGTGCACCCAGCACACAACCAAAACATCCAACTTGCCTTGATCCCTACCTCTACATAACTCACAATATCTCATTCAAGAGTATGGTAATATAAACTGATGATCTCATATCCCAATTATCCCATTCTAAGCATGGCTAAGCATATGCATAATATTAAATGACATGATAAAATAAATCCCAACCCAAGCTACAAGGAAATAAGGTCATGCAATTCTAGGGAAACTTCCTAACATGGGTTTCATATTTAAATTGACAATGCAATTAATTCTAGGTACACATCCTAGCATAGGATCAAAGTGGTCAAGGACACTTGCCTCCTTCTTGCTGCTCTTGAAATGGGTAGTCCTGGTCTTGGAAAGGAATAACTTGCTCTTGAGCAGGTTCTACATCATACCATCACACATAGCAAAAGAAAAACAACAATCATAAGACATAGTTCACACTTCAACTTTATACAAACCACACATTCACATTTATGAAAGTCCTTCACCATTATATGTGTGGTGGTTACTTTATGTGTGTTGAGTTGTGGCTTGCATGCACTTTTAATCATGTGTATATGATTCCTACATTTGTGTTCACATTTATACTTACATACTATATATATGAGTTTCCAATAAATTTCTTATATTCAACTACTACACCCTTTCACTACCAAATATGTATGAAAAGTATTTTTCTTCTCCATATGTGCCTTCATAATTTCTACCAACCCTAAACTGAACTCTTTGGATTTTTAAAAACTCCATTTATCATTTACTAGTTGATATATTTTCAGATTTATATTCCTATGCATAATTGTGTACTTTATTATGAAATTAGTAATACTCATCATCTAAACAGAATAGGTTCTGGTCCTAAATAATTTAATAACATATTTTGACCTTTGCCTCTGATGTAAACTATTTCATAATTATTTTCCCTATTTTCTAAAACTATTTATTACTTAAAAATGTGTCCCTAATTGTGAATAATAAATTAAACAGATTCAATTCAGCCAAAATATGTTTTATCTCACTCCAAAATTTCCTAAACACTGAGAAAGTCTTTAACTTTATTTTGACAATATGTTTGTCCCACTTTTTAATTTTTAAACACTAGTTACATATTCAATCTTCTAAATTAAATACTAAACAGGGCTAAAATGATGAACTCACCCCATTACAGGGTCTATAATATTATTTTCAGGATTTCCAGGGGTCTAGCTACACGTATCAGAGGTGTTTTTCCTAATTTTTATTAAGTCCAGGGGCTAAAACTGATTTTTAAATGAATTTACATGATTTTCTGGAGTTCCAGGGGCTAGATCTGAAGTTTCCGGGGCTAGCTCTTATTTCCCGAGAACCCCAGGGGGTAGCACGTAAGAATTCCAGTCTTTATAACGCGGGGCTGACGTGGACCGTCCGATTTTAAACCGACGGCTGAGATTATAACATCGAACCGTTACACGGGGATTTAAACCCTACCGTGCGATTTAAAATAAACGGCGCACAAGTGGCCACGTCGCTCTGATCAAGCGCGGGCGGCGCTGCCGGCGGCGCACGGCGGCGGGAAGCGGCGATCTCGCTGGGAACTTTCAGATCCTCGAGAATTCTGCCTAGAACTGTGATCTTATGGCATAGATCGATAGAGGGGAGGTCGGGGATCTCACCTCGGGGGTTTTCTTGAGCTCGGAGGTCCTGGAAGGTGATCGGCGACGAGGTCCGAGGCAAAACCACGGCGAAGCTCGTCGGCGCTGTGCTTACACCGCAAGTCACCGAGTTTTCTGCACCTGCAAGGTTCCCCGGAGGCGGTGGATCAAGATCAGCGAGTTAGATCGGAGTTTCCGAGCTTAGATCGGCCAAAATTCACCGGAGAAGTCTCGGTTCTCACCGGAGTAAAAATCGGCGATTGCGTGGGAAAAACAGAACGAGGCCGGGGTTTATATAGACGGGGGAGGGCGGCGGGGTGGTTTAGATCATGTCCGCGTCGGCTACGAACAGAATTCAGGGGTTTACGTCGAAATCCCGATCGGTTTCGATTCGGGCGCGGGGGGGGGGGGGGGGGGGGAGTTCGGCGCGGCGCGAGGTAGACGAAGCTCGGGTGGGTGCCGCCTGTCAGCGTGAGAAAGCGCGGGCGCGCTGCTGCGGGCTGGCGCGGGGTAAGTTGGGCCGGCTGGTGGGTTTCGGCCCACTGGCCTGTTTTTTCTGTTTTCTCTTTTTCTTTTTCCATTTCTTTTCTGATTTGAGTTTAATTTGAATTCCAGTTTGAATTTGAATTTTTGCAAAACATGCAACACGTCCAAAAATTTTTAAATTCCCCTCTTAACATGATTTAGTATTTTGAATCAAAATTTTGGGGTGTTACAACAATGTAGTCTCCAAAATTCCTACAAGTACAAGGTTTCTCTGAATTTTGAGCCCAAATCAGGAGTTTTGACATAGCTAAAAGTGGAAGATCTGACAAGGGTAAGTCTCCATGGTTCTAACAAAATTTGTTTCACCATTTTTGGAGCTACCAACAGAGAGATATGAATTTTTGAAGTTGGTTAGGAGTTCTGAAAAAGTTTCTTAACTTTCAAATATGGCTGAACTTTGGAAGGCAATTTAGCCTAGAAAATGAACTCCAATGAAGCCCAAATTTTTATTGGAGATCTGTTACTATGTAAAGGATTTTCTGCCCAAATTTGGGAATGTTTCATAAAGACTTGCTCCTGTAATAAATCTCTAAAGGATTTAATAAAAACAATTCTACAGAAATTCCTGGGCATTTTCATAGTAAGAAATGTGTTCCTATGTGAAGTACTCCTCATGAGGATTCCAACAAAATTGGTCTCACCCTTTTTGGAGTTTTCTACACAAAGTTATGTATTTTTCAAACCTGAATAACCTTCTGTTGGAAATTTACACAGACACTAAACAGGGGGGCCCACTGTCAGACGTTTCTTCAACCTCTCGACAGGCCCCCGCGCGCGCACGCCGGACCTGACAGTGGCGCGCCGTGTTCTTGCCCGTTTCTCCACCATTCTTCCTACGATTTCGTGCTACACCACCCTCGGATCACAGCCAAGCAGCCGGGAAAGCTTTCGGGTTATGAAAACACTGGAAAACTCATTGGCGACGGCGAGGCGGCTCGGTGGCACGGCGTCGGTGATGACCCGCACGTCCCAAGCACCAACCAGTGATCTAAAGGGCCGTACACTATCCCTGGAGCACGTAGAACATGATGCTACCCCTAGCCGGAGCTGAAAACGCCCGCAAATAGGAGCTCGACGGTGAACCGAGCCGTTTCAGCCGGCGGCGACGGATTATCGTCGTTAGGGTTGTAGAAAAGATGATATGTGTTGTGCTTCTGCGTGGGAGGGCGCTAGCGAATCTAGTAGCTGTGTCTAAGGCCGGAGACCCGATGATCCAACGTGTGTGAAGAATTTCCCAAAGTTGTCTCGATTGGTCCTCCACGTGCACCGTCGGAGATCTCCAAATTCCGGCTAGCCGGCGGTGGTAAAGTACAAAAGGACATCGGTATGAGAAACTACACTCCATGACGTACCTCAGGGTGGTTTTCCTGGAGCTGGGTACGTCGGAGTCGGCCGGGAGACAGGGAACCGACGCGGCGGCGTTGTGCTCTGTTTTCTTCGGAGCAGAACGGCTCGGCGCCGGTGCAGACGATTAGCCATGAGCTGAGGACGGGTGGAAAACATTGAGGAGGCTCCGGTGGAGCTGGTGGGTCGCTCATCTAGGCGCTGGGGTTGCCGGATGATGATCAACAGCGGGAACCCGAGCCGATCAGTGGAGCTCAGTGGTTTTGCTCGTGCGCTCGAGCAGAGGGCTGGGAGCACGTCGGTTGAAGACCGAGAGGGCAAAGGAAAATGTGCTGCGGCTGTTGCACGGACGGATGATCATGTAGCCGGGAAAATCAGGAGGTGGCGCGGTGCTCCTTGGCCGCGGGTTGCAAGCGGGAGCTGTCGGGCTCTCGCTGTTCGACCGAAGTCGGCAGAGGCGGTAGCCCCTTTGTGAGGCTGACCCCTGGGTCCCACTTCATACTTTTTAATCCAATTTTTCCACTGATATTTCTCCCTCAGCTACTCAACATTTAAGGCTATACTTTGCCTCAAAGTTAAGGTTTGAAAAGTTGAATTCAAATGATTTGAATTCGGTTATGGAGTTTAAATTGAATATGGTCATTTGGATTTGAAATGGAATTTGAATTTCTTCCTTTTGCATTGTTCCAAAACTTAGCAAACCAACTCCAAAATTTCTAATTTTTGGCATGGCTGCTAGATCAAATGTGGAGAACACATTTTTGGAACCAAATTTGCAAATTGAGGAAGTTGGAATTTGAAACTGAATTTCGAATTCAGATTAGAGGGCTTCTCCTTTTAATCCCAAACAAATATTTAAACTCCTCCAAATGAGCTGAAATTTGGAAGGTTGAATATTTGGAACATGAAGATCCAAGTTATGCATTTAGATCTCCATGTTTGAAAGTTTTGGGAAGTTTGAATCCTCACTTTGAACTTACACCATTATAAATCAAAGTTTTAATTCCCCTCATTTTTCCTAAGTGTACATGAGCTGAAAATTCTTGCTACCACTTTTTGGGGATTTTACAATTAGACGCTATGAAATCCGATTAGTTTGAGCGAACGAACTCCTCGCTCTCCTACATCACTTCTTCAGCGGTGTGGTTGCTCCACAGTATTTTGTAGAACCACAGCGTTCGGTTACGCGTGGTCTGGGCCTTCTCATCAAGAATCACCACCGGATATTCAGCATATGTCAAATGCGGTTGCAGCTCGCCAATGTCTTCGGTAGGAACAGCAGCCGTATACTTCAGACATTTTCGTTGTTGTGACACATGGACAACGTCGTGAACACCAGCGAGAGATGCTGGTAGTTCCAGTCTATACGCCACTGGTCCACACTTCTCAGTGATAGCATAGGGTCCAATAAATCGGGGAGCGAGCTTCCCCTTCACGCCGAATCGGTGCATGCCTTTCATCGGAGATACACGGAGGTACACGTGTTCCCCGACATCGAAGTGTAGCGACCTACGCCTCTTATCAGCGTAACTTTTCTGTTGGGATTGGGCGGCCTTCAAGTTGGCTTGAATCTTCCGAACGCGCTCTTCGGTGTCGTTCATCACATCAACCCTGAATGTGACCCTTTCACCGGACTCACACCAGTTCAATGGGGTGTGGCATTTGCAACCGTAGAGAGTCTCATATGGTGCCATCTTGATACTCGCTTGATAGTCATTGTTGTATGAGAATTCTGAAAACGGCAGATGATCATCCCAGTTTCTACCGTGGTGGATGGCACACGCTCTCAACATGTCTTCTAGTACTTGCTTCACCCTCTCAGTTTGCCCATCGGTCTGAGGGTGATAGGCGGAGCTTCTAATCAGCTTAGTACCCAATGCAGCATGCAACTGCTCCCAGAAACGAGATACAAATAGTGCGCCTTGATCTGAGACTATGGTCTTGGGTACCCCATGTAAGCATAGAATCCTTGCAATGTACAACTCCGCATATTTGCTGGAATGGCAATGTGTATGCACGGGAATGAAGTGAGCCGACTTGGTTAATCGGTCAAATATTAACCAAATGGAATCGTGCTTCTTGGAAGTCAGGGGTAACCCCACAATGAAATCCATGCTCACATCTTCCCACTTCCATGCTGGAATTTTCAGGGGTTGCAACAGCCCTGATTTTCTCATGTGATCCGCTTTCACTCGTCTACATGTATCACACTCGGATACATATTTAGCCACTTCCTGCTTCATCCGTGTCCACCAAAATTTTCTCTTCAAATCTTGGTACATTTTGTTGCTGCCCGGATGAATGGAAAATTTAGACAAGTGAGCTTCATCAAGGATCTTCTCCCTCAGCTCCATATTCCGGGTTACGACTATGCGGTCATTGAACCACAGCGTCCCCTCATCATCTTTCGAGAAACATTTCATATCCCCATTGTCTATCTGTCTCCGAAGATGTGCCATGCCCTTGTCAACTTTCTGAGATGCAATGATATCTTCCCTAATGGTAGGAATGAGGGCAAGGTTGTAGAGCGATCCATAAGGAACCATGTATAAACTCGGCTCTTCCTCGTCCACCAGTGTAATTGTGAGGTTATAGACATGTGATTTCCGACTCAGCGCATCGGCGACCACATTTGCGTTGCCGGGGTGGTCATACAGCAAACCCTAGGGCTCCGACGAGGTCGTGCACAGTGAATTCTCCACCAAATGATCGGTTCTTGGGCTCTAAAGCACCAGGGAATCGTGTAGAAGACCGACATGAGGTCTAAACAAGCCGGGGAGAGCTCCAAACCTATCGGCACCGTGCGCCCGATATGGTCCAGCGGTATACTCTCGAAAAGAACTCGAATTCCTCGCTCTACACTCAATTTCTCGGTCTAAAATCGATGGAGGAGGTGTGCTAGGCATATAAGAACTTGTGTGCGGAGTTTGAAACACAACCAACATGAATTGAGGACGAATTTTGCAATTCCTTACCTCAAGGTCAGTTTCGGCCGCCCGGAAGAAAAACTTGAAATTCTCCCTCTGTGGTCAATGGCTAGGGCTGAGCTTCTGAGGTGATCAAGTAGGATTTTAGGTGCACCGATGGGGTGGCTTGCTTGGGCGTGATCACTTCTGGTTTGGGATGCCCACGGTGATCAGTTCCGGTTTTTCAGCGTTTACCCGAGAGCTGCAGATTCTTTGCTGATTTCTGGTGCTAACGAGCTCGGGGCCGTGGGGGAATGTTGCTGGCCGGCTAGAGCACCCTTGGGCGCAGCACTTTGCTATTGGGGGCTTGAGAAATCGGGCTCCGGTGCTTGCTGTGCGATGGGGATAAGAAGAGCGGCAGGGTTCTGCTCGGAAGGAAAAACAGAGAGCTGGTGCTCGGCTGAGAGAAGCAAAACGGCGTTGCTGCACTCGCTGTGGTGATCAGAACAAGTAAAGGACGATCCAGCAGGAGGTGGCATCGGAAGTACGTCGGTAGGCGCTGGAAGTCGGAGGTGTGGCGCGTGCGTGCGGTCTGAGCGAAAAACAGAAACTTGAGGGTTAAGTCTACTGACATGTGGGCCCCATTTCTCCCCTCTTATCCCAAATTCCGTTTAAAATAGCAAACGAGCTCCAAACTTGATCAAACTCGGAGGGTAGGGCAAAAGAAATGTGAGCAACATAACGGTGCACTCAAAATTTGAATTTCGGTGAAGTCATAATTTGAAACTGAGATTTAAATTCAAATTCGAATTTCCGCCGTTTAAATTCCAACAAATAGGAAATCCTTTTCAAATGCACTGAAAATTTGCCGCGCTATTATTGGATGTGTGGAGAACCAAATGATAGCTTTAGATCTCCGTGTTCGGGATTTTTTTTGCAAGTTCAAGTTTAGACTTGGAGCTCACACCGTTAAATTCAAAAGTTTAAATTCCCTCTCATTTTCTCGGTGTGACTTGTAGCTCCACTTGCTTGAGTTTTGGGATTTCACATCCCTCCCCATTAAAAAGAATCTCGTCCCGAGATTCATAAAGAAGAGACGAAGCGCTAGAGAAGGAATTACCTTATATGAGCGGACAACAAGTTCGGGTAGTTCGAACGGAGGTATTCTTCACTCTCCCATGCTGCCCGCTCCGCGGTATGATTTCTCCATAATACCTTATAGAATCGGAGCGTCCGATTCCTTGTCGACCGAGACTTTTCATCGATAATCCGGATTGGATGCTCGGTATAGGAGAGATCTGGTTGCAATGTCTCGAGATCTTCATTGCGGACAGCAGTGGTATTCTTGAGACATTTTCGAAGCTGAGAGACGTGAAATATATCACGCACACCAGCGAGATTTGTCGGTAGCTCAAGCCGGTAGGCTACGGGTCCACATTTCTCTATGATAGCAAATGGACCGATAAATCGGGGAGCGAGCTTTCCTTTTACACCGAATCAGTGAACTCCCTTCATTGGAGATACGCGGAGATATACGTACTCTCCGACATTGAAGTTCAGCGGTCAACGTCGCTGGTCTGCATAACTCTTCTGTCGAGATTGAGCATCCTTTAAATTTTCTTGTATGACCCGAACTCGTTCTTCGGCGTCATTGACAAGGTCAATCATGAATGTCACTCTTTCACCGGATTCACACCAATTCAGCGGTGTGCGACATCTCCGGCCATAGAGAGCCTCATACGGTGCCATATTGATACTCGTTTGATAGCTGTTGTTGTACGAGAATTCCGCCAACGGTAGATAAGAATCCCAGTTCTTACTGTGGTGGATGGCACACACTATCAACATATCTTACAAGACTTGATTCACCCTCTCGTTTTGTCCATAGCTTTGAGGGTGATATGCGGAGCTTCTAAGCAATTTGGTTCCCAAAGATGCCAGCTGTTCCCAGAAATGAGAAACGAACAGTGCACCACGATCTGAAACTATTGTTCTTGGAACTCCATGCTGGCATAATATCCGTTCAATGTATAACTCCGCATATTTCTTGGCGTTGAATCCCACATTCACCGGTATGAAGTGTGCTGACTTGGTTAATCGGTCAACGATTACCCAAACTGAATCATGCTTCCGAGATGTGAGTGGTAACCCGACAATAAAATCCATACTCACATCTTCCCACTTCCATGCCGGAATATGGAGGGGCTGCAGCAAACCAGGTTTCTTCATGTGATCTGCTTTCACCCTTCGACACGTATCGCACTCGGAGGACGTATTTAGCTATTTCCCGCTTCATCCATGTCCACCAAAACTTGTTTCTCAAATCTTGGCACATCTTGTTGCTTCCTGGATGAATGGAAAATTTAGATAGATGAGCTTCGTCTAATATTTTCTTACGAAGCTTCATGTCCCGCGGTACTACTATACGGTTCTTGAACCATAGCGTACCATTCTCATCTTTCCGGAAGCACTTAGCTTCTCCTTTTTCTATTCTCTTCCGGATATGGGCCATGCCCTTATCTTTATTTTGAGCCTCTACAATTTCATCACAAATTGTAGGAATGAGGACAAGGTTAAACAATGACCCACAGGGAACCAAGCGCAGGCTCGTTTCTTCTTCTTCCATTGCAGCCATGGTTAGATTATGCACATGTGATTTCCGACTAAGTGCGTCGGCAACCACATTCGCTTTTCCAGGATGGTAATGAATCTCTAGTTCATAATACTTGATTAACTCTAACCATCTTCGCTGCCTCATATTTAGCTCCTTTTGTGTGAAGATGTTCTTTAAACTCTTGTGGTCGGTGTAGAGGTGGACTAAGTTCCCAAGCAAATAGTGCCTCCACATCTTTAGAGCAAGAACCACAGCAGCTAACTCGAGATCATGTGTCAGATAATTCTGCTCATGATTCTGAAGCTGTATGGATCCATACGAGACCACTCGCCCTTCATGCATGAGCACGCAGCCAAGGCCGATGCCGGATGCATCGCAATAAACCTCAAAAGTCTTAGTTGTATCGGGCCGCGCCAACACTGGGGATGTTGTGAGGTGCTTTACCAATGCTTTGAACGCCTCCTCACATGCTTCACTCCCCACATATTTGTTGCCTTTCTTTAGAAGTTCCGTCATGGGTTTAGAGACCTTGGAGATTCAGAATGAATCTCCGGTAGTAACCCGCTAAACCGAGAAAGCTACGGACTTCGTGGACTGACTTTGGTGAACTCCAATTCAGCACTTGGACAATCTTGCTCGGATCAACTGTGATGCCTTCCGCAGAAATAATGTGTCCAAGAAATGGCACTTGGTTGATCCAGAACTCGCACTTGCTGAATTTTGCATATAGTTTGTGATCCCGTAGGCGTTGGAGCACAATATGCAGATGTTCGGCGTGTTCTTCCTATGACTTAGAATATACCAAAATATCGTCGATGAAGACCATGATGAACTTGTCCAACCACGGCATGAAGACTGAATTCATCAAGTACATAAAATGAGCCGGAGCATTAGTGAGTCCGAATGACATGACGAGATACTGATATAACCCGTATCTCGTCGAGAACGCCGTCTTGGGTATGTCTTCTGCCCGGATTTTTCTCTGGTGATATCCGGACCGAAGGTCCATCTTCGAGAAAACCTTAGCACCCACTAATTGATCGAAAATCATATCGATACATGTTAGTGGATACTTGTTCTTGATAATCACGGCATTTAGCGGACGATAGTCCACACATAACCTCAGAGCCTCGTCCTTTTTCTTGACGAACAGCACGGAGCATCCCCATGGTGATGAACTGGGTCGAATGAAGCCTTTGCTTAACAAATCATTCAGCTGCTCCTTCAGCTCCGCGAGTTCCTTCGGTGCCATTTTATACGGCCTCCGAGATATGGGTGTGGTTCCCGGTGCTAGTTCAATTTTGAACTCCACTTCACATTCCGGCGGCATGCCCGGAAGATCATTGGGAAACACGTCCGGATATTCCCGGACCACTAGAATGTCCTCCAGTTTCTTAGCTTCAACGGTGTGGACAGCAGTGACTTCCGGTGCAACGTTTCTCAGAACCAACGTGTGTTGCCCGTGCTTCTTTGAATTCAGCTGTACCGTTCGTGAACTAATATCAAAGATAGCTTGGTGATGTGTCAACCAAGCCATTTCAAAGATGATGTCAATCCGCAAGCCTTCTAGGATGATAAGAGTAGTAGGATATATCCGCCCATCCAAACATATAGGCGCTCGAGCAACAATTCTGCCTGCTGTCCTACTACCTCCCGGTGAATTAATCTGATAAGATGCGACCAAAGTGGTTGATGGTAGTTGGTGCTTATCTACATAATCTTTGCTGATAAAATCATGTGTAGCACCCGAGTCGAACAACACGAGCGTGGGATTATCACATAGGCTGAACATGCCCGCCAACACGGGTTCTCCCACGGGAACATCCTCAACTTCCATATAGTTTACGTTCCCTACTTTCAGTGTTGTCCTCCTTGGCTGACCATAAAATTTCTTTGCAGCTTGAGATGACATGTGACTGCTGCTTTGCTTTGTCAAGTTTGTCAAACTTTCCAACTAACAACAAGGAATGATGAAAGATAACTAATGACTATGTCATGGAACTTAGAGAACTATAAAAACCTTCATGTCCACAACAAGTCTCAAGTTACATGGGCAATGAGCAATGCTCTGTTCAGAATGACCATTTGGCCTTAATCCCAGAATTTGATTATGAAAATGGCAGTTTCATACTCAAATTGAATATCAAAGTTTTTGATAACTTTAATATGTTTCCAACGAGTATTTATTTGCCTTTATATCAGATTTGGATCAGACGTTATGATATTTCAAAGTCGACAGAAATCTGGAACAATTTTGACAGCACCTCCTCTGAAAGTGTCTGTTTTGTCCGCAAGATTTCATAAAATTCTACCCCAAATCTGGAGAAACATTGAACTAGAAAGTCGAAGCACATATCACAAACTTTCCAAAGGTGTCTCACCTGACCCCTAGATATTTTTCTACAAGAAGTTATGGTCGAAATACAGAAAATTCCAGAGAGTATTTTTGGTCTGCCCTGTTTTTGGACAGTTAACACTCATCTGAGATTCTCATCCATTTGGAGGGAGATTCTGTTCTGGAGTTCTACAGAAAAGTTGTAGAAGACTTAAAAAGTTTCCAGAAATGTATCCTTCACCTCCATTGGTTCAACCAATTAAAAGTTATGCCCTGTTCAATTTCAGAAAAGTTCTGCTGAAAACAGGGGTGATGGTTTCTAATTATTTGATATGGAAATATACTCCCAATTGACTCTTAGTTCAATATAGGAGTTCATTAACCCCTAATGGAATCCTAGACTGCAAATATACTCTTTTCTTTGAAAACTCTCTTTTTCATGCAGTTAAGAACATTTCACGGTACTACGTTTCCTCACCAAATCAAAAATCCTAACCAGTGTTAAACCGGCATATATGTCTCAAGGGGTGGCACTAAAACGATCACACACACACGTGTTCTAAACAGAATGTTCTACCGTGGTTAAGGTACCTGCAGAAAATCAATCAATAGTGATGCACACAAGAGGGTTTTCCATTTCAGGCAGGTCCATATCATAGTAAAAACATACTCTCCGTATCATTGCCATACGGGCCATCCTTGAGTCAAGTCACATCTCAAGGTACATGGTCATGCTTTAACACCACACGACGGGGAACCCGAGTAGAGCGCGAATGGGTCGTCACGGTTGGGAATTTTATCAACCCAACGGATACCACCTACTGTCTCATGACCGTTGAGGCACGGCGATGGCGAGCGCTGCGTATGGCCCTTTGAACATTGAACGTTCAAGAGTTGCATACTATCGTGTTGCTTACCACACGATGGGGTATTCTCACTTTTGCCTAAAGCACGCTGGAGATCAGCATTTTCATATGCTCTCAGAACCATAGAGAGGTTCAGAGACTCATATTAACTACCGTGCCAAGCCACGGTATACCATTCCATACTATTACTCGTATGGCGAGTTACCGCAATTGATCCGCCTGCGGTGGTGTACCTTACCTCTTACCTCCACGTAGGTGCTTCGTTACAGAATTAAAATACTGAATATTAACACACTGTTAGCTTGCCACCTTAAGTAACTATTCTACTAATAGTCCTTATGTGGGCATACTATACGTTCCTTACTCGTATACTTCTAAGTTTTCAAAAATAAGCTCTTCTCATACGTGCTATTCCCAACGCGGCTCTGATACTACGCCTGTGGGGAACCCATTCTAGGATCCACACTCCAGGATACACATTGGGTGGTGCCGTGCGATGCGGCACCCAACAGCATACACGAAAAGAACCATAAAGTACAAAGTCTTTTATTTCTCAAGATAGTGTCATTTACAAAATAATGTACCACGAAGGTACACGCAGCGGAATATACATACACATTTACTCTCGGTTCTAACTATGCAAAAGAGAAGACGTCCAGCCCGCGGACGCTTCTTACTAGCTTCCACAAAGATGAATGCAGCGGCAGGGTTTCCGGTGAGTCTCTGATGGCTCACCAAATAACCATCTTCATAGCAAATTTTATAACCTGCAAAACACTAATAATGCAACCGTGAGCACGATGGCTCAGCAAGACTTAACCGACACTGCTAAACCATGAAACTCTACATGCAGGGATTTCTAACATATGAAAAATATGATGCAATAATGACACGCCTACATGTTAATCCTTATTTTCAGTTTAATAGCAGTAGATTATTATGCCTTAGGCAGCCCTCACATCGGAAGTCCACAATCAAACAAGAAACGCTTTCCTCCGATGTGGTGATGCCCAAAGAGTAAAATAAACTTAGTGAGCTCTACAACTATAGCATACATGGTTGGCAATACAATGAATTTAAGAACTTCACATCAGCAATGATTCATCTCACTTCATCTGGAAATTAGTACTACATCACAACTCAGTGAACAAGTGGTACTCATATAACCGCGAGGGACGGTGATTGCAATCAGGACACACCCGGAATACACGACACATACACCCACCTTGAAAGACCCACACGAACTCTTTCTTACGTTGTAACACGTCGAAGTTGCTCCGCTAGCGGGTTTACACCTCTGACACCAACCCCCAAAGGACGGCCGTATAAGTTTCGACACGAGAGTACCCGAGTTACATCGGTCTATCGGGTCCCATATATCCGATATGCATCTGGTACTGTTCAAACTTGCTCAGCATGGCGGCATACGCATCGGTCCTTAACTGACACAAACAGAGCCTTAGCCACACAGGCCCAATGTCCTGCTGCTCCTATTCTCTGCTCGGTCTCATTTTTCATTCCAGAACTTTCATTCTCTAGAATCATACCCCGCTGAACCAACATCCTAAACTCGTGAGTAGCTTCCAACTACCCAACTTGTACCGGTCCTATACAACTTAATCCTAGCCAAAGCTACACGAAGGTAACTTGTTCTACCCTTTAACTCCAAGGGTTGGTGGGTCATGCATTTGGAGGATCAATTACCTTGACCTAATTCACAAAATATACTAGACCAATAAAAGTGATACAAAGTAAAATATAACTAAAAGCTGTTAAATGCAAACCGGGGCTTGCCTTATGTTGCTGCAGGTTTATTTCTAACTTAAAGTCAGTATCTTGGCGATGATTAAATCTTCAACTTGCTGATCGGAGTCGAGTTCCTCGTCGAACTCCTTCGTCGTGTTTATTATCGATATGAATATGCACAGTTTTAATACGAGTAATTGAATTATAAAACAAATGTGTTTTAGGAACTAAGAATGGTTTAGGCCACTCTACAGTGAGAGATGAGCTCTGTTATGGACAGAAACAGAGAAAAACTTTAGCTGGGCAGTTGATGTTGGTTGAAGTAAAGTTCAAAAAAATAAAATAAGGAACATAAGAAAGATATTGGAAAACCCCGGCAGAAAACTGGAGAAGATGATCTTAAATTTATCTGAAATTTTTACAGTGGCCCATAGATCATACAGAGGTATGGCTTGCAAAATTTCAGACAAAGTTGATGGAAGATGTGGCCTAGGGAATTTTGTTATTATTTGGCTTCTCTGAAATCCTATTGTAATTATAGTGTCTTGTCATGCTCCAAATTTGGTTTTTCAGAAACTTGAGAGTCTCATGAGTCCATAGGACTTGGTTTCACCATTTTTAGAGCTTCCTACACAGAGATATGAATTTTCCAAACTTGGTTAAAAGTCTGAAAATGTCTCTGTTCATTTTCCCATTTTTCAGAGACATAGAGGATTCAAACAACATTTGGCCAAGCAAATGGAGTCCAATGCCTCTGCAAATTTTACTGAGGTTCAAGGATTATTGGAAGAATGTCCTTCCCAAATTTGGGAATTTTCCAATTAACAGAACTCTTGTAAAAATTTATACAAGATTTTTTACATGGATTAATGAGCCAAATCCAGGGATTTTCATAAACATTGAGCTTCATCTCTGGATAGTACTCTTTGAGAGGAATCCAACAAAATTTGTTTCACAATTTTTGGACACTCCTACACAAAGTTATGACTCTCCTAAGTTTGAACTGAATTGGGAAAATCTGGAAAATGTTTAAATGCCGACAGTGGGTCCCACTCGTCATCCCTAACCTCCAGCCTCCCGCCAAACAGAGCAGTGGCGGCCCCCTCCGGCGAGGTCGCCGGAAAGGCACTTCCCAGCCACCTCCAGATCCTCTGCTGGCAGCCCCCCCCCCCCCCGACCCCATTTCCCCCACGGTGAACACGTTGGTCAGGTCGCCGGCGGCTGAAACTCGCAGGAAAATGGGGCGCACCGGCAACAGCAAATCCTAGGGCTCCGGCGAGGTCGTGCACGGTGAATTCTCCACCAAATGGTCGGTTCTTGGGCTCTAAAGCACCATGGAATCGTGTAGAAGACCGACATGAGGTCCAAACAAGACGGGGAGAGCTCCAAACCTATCGGCACCGTGCACCCGATATGGTCCAGCGGTATACTAACGAAAAGAACTCAAATTACTCACTCTACACTCAATTTCTCGGTCTAAAATCGATGGAGGAGGTGTGCTAGGCAGTTAAGAACTTGTGTGCGGAGTTTGAAACACAACCAACACGAATTGAGGACGAATTTTGCAATTCCTTACCTCAAGGTCAGTTTCGGCCGCCCGGGATAAAAACTTGAAATTCTCCCTCTGTGATCAACGGCTAGGGCTGAGCTTCGGAGGTGAGCAACTAGGCTTTTAGGTGCACCAATGGGGTGGCTTGCTTGTGCGTGATCACTTCTGGTTTGGGCTGGCCACGGTGATCAGTTCTGGTTTTTCAGCGTTTACCCGAGAGCTGCAGATTCTTTGCTGATTTCCGGTGCTAACGAGCTCGGGGCCGTGGGGGAATGTTGCTGGCCAGCTAGAGCACCCTTGGGCGCAGCTCTTTGCTATTGGGGGCTCGAGCAATCGGGCTCCGGTGCTTGCTGTGCGATGGGGAGAAGAAGAGCAGCAGGGTTCTGCTAGTGAGAAAAAACAGAGAGCTGGTGCTCGGCTGAGAGAAGCAAAATGGTGTTGCTGCACTCGCTGTGGTGATCAGAACAAGTAAAGGACGATCCAGCAGGAGGTGGCATTGGGAGTACGTCGGTAGGCGTTGGAAGTAGGAGGTGTGGCGCGTGCGTGCGGTCTGAGCGAAAAACAGAAGACTTGAGGGTTAAATCTACTGACATATGGGCCCCATTTCTCCCCTCTTATCCCCAATTCTGTTTAAAATATCAAACGAGCTCCAAATTTGATCAAACTCGGAGGGTAGGCCAAAAGAAATGTGAGCAACATAACGGTGCACTCAAATTTGAATTTCGGTGAAATTGGAATTGAAACTGAGATTTAAATTAAAATTCGAATTTCTCCCGTTTAAATTCCAACAAATAGGAAATCCTTTTCAAATGCTCTGAAAATTTGCCGGGCTATTATTGGATGTGTGGAGAACCAAATGATAGCTTTAGATCTCCGTGTTCGGGAATTTTTTTGCAAGTTCAAGTTTAGACTTGGAGCTCACACCGTTAAATTCAAAAGTTTAAATTCCCTCTCATTTTCTCGGTGTGACTTGTAGCTCCACTTGCTTGAGTTTTGGGATTTCACAGCAACTCGAATCCGTTGCCTCCAAGTACCTCTCCCTCCACATGTGATTATCTCGCCCCTGCACCAGGACAAGCGCATATGAAGTGCCCTCCATAGCTCTCATGTGTAGCTGGCAGAAACGGGACATGGTGTCGTGTGCTGCCACCTTCCACATCTCCTCCGGTTGTCTTCCTCTCACCGTGACGGTGAACGGTGCCTAACCGGGTGGCGTAGGTCCTGCTTGCACAACGACATGGATGGTCCATGTCTTGTTCCCGTCCTCGCCTTCTTCCTTGGTGAGGTAACGCAGTGTCTCCACGTACCCGAAATATTGAAGCATTAGCTTCAACAATTCCGGATAACCGCTGCGTTGAGAACAGTGGGATACCACCCACCCGTTCTCCAATTGTTTATCTGCTGCCATCTGTGGAAATATGTTTTAAAAATATCAAATATTCATTTCAACAGTAAATCATTGAGTAATAACATAAAACATGTCATTGAATTCATAAAACTGGGAAAACAATTCAAACATAGAACAAATTTGATTGCTGGTCTGCTTCCCAAACTGACAGCCCTGACCAGTTCCCATTTCACCTGATTTAGACCATGCAAAGGGCAAAACTAGTTCTGGAGCTCAATATCAAACTTTAAGTTAACTTCAATAGATTTCCAGAATGTATTTGCTTGGCCTCAAATCTTTCTTGGTTCAAAAGTTATGAGATGTCGAAGTTGACAGAATTGCTGTGGAAAATTGGACAGCACCTCCCTGCTTGAGGTACTGATTTGATCCAAGAATTCCAGTTAATTCTACATCGAATTTGACAAAACTTTATGTTACAAAGTTGTAACCTATCTCATTAACTTTTCAAAAACATCTCATTTTCTATTTTTGGAATTTTATGCAGGAAGTTATGCTCAATTTACAGAGAGTTACAGAGAGTATTTGCTCTGCCTTATTTTCTGGACAGTTTCAACTCTACTGCATTATTCGACTGGTTAAGGGATTGAACACCTCTGGACATCAATAGAAAAGTTGTAAAGCTATTACAAAGCTTTCCAGAAATGTATCATATGACTCTAACCCCGAAAGAAATCGACCTCTAATCTCTGTATAACTTCAGCATTATTTCAGCTGAAAATAGAGGACACTGTCCTTAATATCCTATAAGTTGAAAACTTGCTTACTTTAAACATTCTGATTAAGGGAAGGAGTTAAATCAATTTTTTAGTGATCTGGATTAAAACCTTCAAGTTTTACAATGATGTTGAACATTTAGCGGGGTGTGACGTCGAAGCGTCACCCAGTTCATGCCGGTACTGCGTTCCACACAAAGAAAAACCTATACCGGATTTAGCCGGCTTTGTTAATTCAGTGGCACTAAAACGTCTCTCGCACACGTGTGCTACTCGTCTACTGATCCTTGTTTAGACTACCTGCAAATAAACCACTCAATCATCAGGTTCGGCTGCACACCGAACCCGGTCCCAATACAGTTCATACAACTGTCCATCATCACTCGCACTGTTGTTCTCAAGCCAATTACGCCTTGAGCTACGTGTTCACGCTACTAACCACGTGATGGGGTCTCCCATACTTGCCCGTAGCACACCAGGGAAGGGCGCTGCTTGAATACCCAAATGACATGAAGAGTCGTAGATGATACTAAAGCTGGCCTGGTTACCTATACCACCCGTGAGGCTCCACCCTTTAGCTTGTGCGCACTGGTGGACAACGGTTACAGGCACCCCCCAAGACATATGACGTCCCGAGATGCATGATTTTCCGACATAAACAAATAGGTTAGTGTTTCCACTTGCTATACACTAATAACATCCTTATATGGTCTACTAACTAGTTCCTCACCAAGTTTTTGAAAAGATGACCTTTTTAACTGCGTTAATCAAAAAGCAAGCTCATATACCATGCTGCGAGGACCCGACGGTCTCGACTAGCCCGGATTACGCTGAGGGGTGCTGCGTTGCACAGCACCGGATAACACACGTAAAAGGTACAATGCGGAAGCAAAAGTTTTATTACAATAAAATGTTTTGAACGTGTTTACAACAAAATACGTCGAGTCTACACTCACGGGCGTAGAGTAAGCAAAAAAGTTCACGTTCAGCCCGTGAATATGTTCCCACTAGCATGCACACACTAACACGGTGGCGTGCACGACTCCCACTCGATGGGGTTTCCCTCTTGGGGGTCCTTCTCCTCCTCGGGAGCCTCCTCCTTGTAGCATCCTGCAAATGCTTCAAACACAAACAGTGAGCACGATGGCTCAGCAATACTCATCCGTCGTTCCTATACATGAATCTCTACATGCTGGGTTTGCATTGTGTAATGGAATGAAAGTTGCAAAGGACACGCCTATATAGTTGTACCTTACTTTCAAATTTTTAGCACAAGTTGTGGAAGAACCTCGTACTAAGGCACATAAGAGAGCCACAATCAAACAAGAAACGCATTTCTCTCATGTGCTTTGCCCAAGGTTAAAAATAACTTTAATTAGCTCTAAACTATAACATATCATTAGCAACAAAAGTATATCTTTCAATCAGCAACTTTTTAACATGACTCTAGCCTGTTCTTTCTACGTCACGGTACAGTAAACAAGTGATACTCACTGACCACGAGGGACAACGATTATAATCGATTTACAACTGCAGTGTGACTCGGATAACCCGTCACGTACGCCGGTACTCGATGTTGCCTACAGCAACCATCACGGACGTCATATGCAACCACCGTTCATCCGTCAGCCAAATGTTGAACCGGTCCCATCGTCCCGAGCAAGAGGTCTCTGCGCGCGCATCTGCAGTGCCGCCAGCTGATTTACACCTTAAGCTCTCAACCTACTCTCTGGATGACAAGCTATGCCTCAACAAATCGCTACCCGAAGTACATCGGTTTCCTGGTTCCCATATATCCGGTAGGTCTTCGGTACTGTTATAGCTTGTTCATCAGGCCCGCACACGGCTCGGTCCTTAGTTGACACAAGCAGAGCTATGGCACCCAGGCCCCAAAGTCCTGCTTCCATTACTCTCCGCTCGGTCTGATTTTTCTTGCCATGTGTTCCATTTGCTATCTCTATCCGAGTGGTGTGCCTCTAGCCTATTCTCGCGAGCAGTTCCAACTACTCGACTTCTACGGAATCTTACACTAGTTTAGCATTGCAGTGGCTACTCGAGGTTTAAAACCTAAGCCCAAAACCAGGGTTTTCTTGGCTATGCATTTGGGTGTTCAAACAAGACTCTAATGCATAACGAAGTGGGTACTCAAAGTAAGTTCTCAAAATAATAAAATTTATAAAACGGCTAATGCAAACCGGAGCTTGCCTTGCTGCTGCTAGTCTTATGCTAGCTGTTCCTCCAGTGTGATGATGTCCAAGACCTTCGGCTCCTCTTCAACCTTAGCGACTACATAATATAAATATGTATGCGTGTCAATTTAAATGCAATTGAATTTGAAGATGATATTGTGAAGTCTATAACAATAGATAGACAGTGCTAATTATTCGAAATGTTTACTGTGGTTTGGATATAACCTAAACAGAAACTTGGCCAAATTTCATTTGCAGCAAATCTCATTTGAGCCCTCTACAAATAAATGTGTATTTGGCTTTAATTGGAGCTCTTAAGGGGTTCTAAGGATTTTCATGGAGCAAGCCATGACTTTATAGAAACTATATTTTCAGAGGGTTCTAATGGAATTTTTTCACATAATTTGAATATTCCTAGCAAAAGATATGAGCTAAACAAGTTCAAAGAAAATCTGAAAAATGTTTCTGGACATTTTTCATTTTCTCTGGAACAGTTTCATTAATCACACCATTAGGTGGAACAAATGAGCTCGAATGTATCTGAAATTTTTATGGTAGCTCAGAGATATTATGATGAACATCCTGGCCAAATTTCATAATTTTCCGCCAAAGGGTTCTCCAGTTAAAATTCTAAACAGTTTAAAGTTTGAAGAATTAATTCTGGAGAAACAAGGATTTTCATAGAGTGAAACTTTATTTGTTGGAAAGTACTCAGAGAGCTGAATCCAACAAAATTCGTTTCAGTCGATTTGGAGTTTCCTAGCCAAAGTTATGTGGGTTTGAAGTTTGAACTAGAATCTGAAAACCAGGAAAAGTTTAAATCCCTGCTCGTGGGTCCGGGGCTACGTGTCGGCTCTTCAGCGGCTGGCACACGGGTCCACTGAGTTCTACGTGTGCAGCCACATATGATCCAGAGCCGCAATTGATCCCTGATTTAAATCCCTACTCGCTGACACGTGGCACCGGTGTCATCTTCAACCTCCTGCCACTCCGCGCGCCCCCGCGCCTGAGCTCGCCAGAGTTTGCCGGAAACCGATATCCCGGCCATCTCCCGAGCTCCAGCTGGCCTCAAGGGCCTAACCCGACATGCTGAATTCTCTGGTGACGTTTCCCCGAGCTGGCAAGGTCTCCATCCTAGTCCGCGACGGTGCAACGGCTCGGCTTCACTCTGGCAGCGGTTTCCGCCACCTCTAGCCCGTCACCCACTGAGTTCTCGAGCTCTACAGCACCGGTGTGACGTCTAGATACTTGACATAAGCCCAAGCTAGCCCGGGATAGGCTCTAAGTGAGCTTGTACCGTGCGCCCGACGGCTCCCGCCATTGGCGCCGGTAGCAAAACTCGAAATAAGCTGTCTACAGGGATTTTCATGCTAGGGTTATGAAGGAAAGTTGTTCACTCTGGAGTCTAGCTCGTTTGTGTGCAGTTTGAGGATCTCAAAACTATTATGGGGCGAGAATTTGGAACGTCCGTACCCAAAGGTCGGTTTACACCGAGTGGGAGGAAAATCCGAAATTCATCGCTGGTGATCAACCAATCGGGCTACGGTTGGGAGGTGAGCAACACGAAGTCCTAACGCGTCTCGGGATGCCTTGGCTTGGGCGTGACGCGTTCCCGTTAAGGCTGTCCACGAGAGGCCGAGGGCGGAAGAACTTTGGGTTGCCGCAAAAGCTTGCTGTATCAGTTGTGGAAAGCCGAACTCGACTGGTTCTTGCGACGGGGAGGTAGGAGGAGATGCTATAGTACCGTTTTGCAGCTCAGGAACGCCTTGCACACACGGTGGCATGGTTCCCGGTCGAGTTGCGACGGCGGAGGTGTTCTCAGCTCTGTGTTCATGTGATAGCGAGGAGCAACAAGCGAAACTGTATTTGGCCGGCTCGAGAGCAGGGATAAGGAGGCTGGGCGTCGTGTGAGCGTTCGTGCACGCGGAGCAGGAGCTAGCAGCGGCGTCTGGCTCGGTGGCGATCACAGCGCCAGCCCAAGAAACCAAGGAACTGAGTCCTCAGTCGGTTTGATCGAGTGTTAGACTGACAGTGGGTCCGACCCCCTTGTTTTAACCTCTAAAATTCAATTTTCCCAATTCTCTTAATATTGGTGACCTTCATTCCCCTGTACATTTGAATAATTCACCCAATGCCCATTTGGATTTGAATGATTCAAATTGTGGAGTGTTTGAAATATGTTTACAGCACATATGTAGTTTGAAATTCAAATTGGATTTGAATTTGCTTAATTTAGCTCTTGTAAAGATTAACTCCAAATTGAGTGAAAATTGTTGAGTCGGCTCACAAAAAAGAGTTTGAATTTGAATTTAAGTTCAAACTAGACTTTTTCTAATCGTACCGAAAAATACCTCAAAGGGTTTTGGATTTGGGTGAAATTTGGCATGAGCATACTTAACAAGGTTTAGGAGTTTTTCACATGCTCAGCCCTTATATGATGCATGTGGCAAATACCACTTTTGCATTTTGTGAGTTTATCATCTAATTACTTTCTTGATGGTGTTTACTTGATCTTCAAAGATTTTCATAAGATCTCCTCAACTGAGGTGTGTGTGGTGTGATGAACACTTTTAGCAAATGAAAAACTTGGGCCCTTACACCTAAGCCCAGCACCATCTACCAACTCGCCATAGAGGACGTGCTGAAGGGAGAGCCAATCCTTGGGGTATGTTCCAACTCCACAAGCATCCCGCCATAGTGTTATTTGATTCAGGCCACGCATAATTTCATTAGCCAAGCTTTTTTTTTGCTAAATACAGCTTGCAAATACTGCCCACCGAAAGTCCTTACATGATTTGTTCACCGGGTGGGAAAATTTCAGCAAGCATGATGGTTTCGAAAGCGCCATTATGCTTAGGGGGTAGAGTATACCCTACATCTATCATAGCTTTAGAGGGACAAAAGGTAGATGTCATCTAAGGGATGTCTGGGTTAACCTGCCAAGGCGCTGTTTTCGACACCATCCTCCGACTTGTGCATCTACACCCAGAAATGCACGAGTCTCACTCATTATTTCTGGACAGTCAAGAAATAAAACTTCCAAGTATATACCAATCCACCACCATCAGTTTGGAAGACATTACAGTAGTCCGTGAGTTCCCATACGTGTTCCCAGATTATTTGCCGGGGATGCCGCCTGACCGAGAGCTGGAGTCCAAGATTGTCCTTGCACCGAGAACTATGCCAATATCCAGAAGACCATACAGGATGGCGGCAAGGGAGTTGGCAGAATTGAAAACGCAGTTGACAGACCTGGTGGAGAAGGGGTTTATTAGGCCGAGCTCCTTGCCATGAGGCTGTTCGACATTATTTGTGAAGAAGAAATATAAGACGTTGTGGCTTTGCGTGAACTATCATCTACTAAACGCCGTAACTATCAAGAACAAGTACCCGTTTCCACGGATCGACATGTTGTTTGATCAGTTGGTCGAAGCAAAGATATTTTCCAATATTGACTTAAGATCCGGGTACCACCAGATTAAAAATACGGGCTGAGTACATCCCGAAGACGGCTTTCTCGACGAGGTACGGGCTTTATGAGTACCTGGTCATGTCCTTCAGCCTCACCAACGCTCCAGCTCATTTCATGTACATGATGAACTCGGTATTTATGTCAGAGCTGGACAAGTTTGTCGTGGTCTTCATCGACAACATATTGGTGTATTCCAAGTCGGAGGAAGAACACGCGAAGCACCTGCATATAGTCTTGCAAAGGCTGCAGGATCACAAGCTATACACGAAATTCAGCAAATGCGAATTCTGGATATCGCAAGTGCCTTTTATCGTCATAATATTCCAGCGGAGGGCATCACTGTAGACCTTAACAAGATCACGCAAGTGCTGAATTGGAAATCCCTGAGGTCTGTCCACAAGGTACGGAGTATCGTCAGACTCGCGGGATATTATCAGAGGTTCATTCTGAACTTATCGAAGATTGCCAAGCCTATGACAGAGCTGCTGAAGAAGGCTACCAAATATGTTTAGAGTCCAGCATGTGAAGCAGAGTTCAAGGCATTAGTGAAGCACTTAACAACAGCACCGGTTTTGGCGCAGCTAGACACAACAAAACCGTTCAATGTGTACTGCAATGCATCCGGTATTGGGCTAGGATGTGTGCTGATGCTAGACCGAAAGGTGGTCGCGTATGGATCACGGCAGCTCAGGAACCATGGGCAAAGTTATCCAACTCATAACTTAGAGCTCGCTGCCGTGGTACTCACACTGAAGATGTGGATGCACTAACTACTCGGTAACCTCGTACATTTATATACCAAACACAAGAGCCTCAAGTACATATTCACTCAGAAGGAGTTGAACATGAGGCAGTGAAGATGGTTGGAGTTGATAAAGGATTACGAAATAGAGATCCATTATTACCCCGGCAAGGCAAACATGGTGGCAGATGCGCTGAGTCGCAAGTCACACATTTATAATCTGACCATAACTCCGTGGAAGAAAGCGAGCCACCATTACATGTGATTCCACATGGAGCTCTCTACAACTTATCTCTTATCCCCACCATCCGTGAAGAGATAGCGGCAGATCAGAAACATGACAAGGGCATGTCACATTTGTGGAGACGTGTAGACAGTGGGGAGTTGAAGTGTTTCCGAAAAGTCGGAGACGGCGTCCTGTGGTTCAAGAACAGGATCATCGTACCCTGTAAACCGGAGTTACGGAAGAAAATCATTGATGAGGCTTACTTGTCAAAGTTTTCTATTCACCCCGGCAGCAACAAGATGTATCAAGAACTCAGAAGCAAGTTTTGGTGGACACGGATGAAGCGGGAGATCGCAAAGTACGTGTCCGAGTGTGATACATGCCGAAGGGTGAAACCTGACCACATGAGGGAATCGGGACTGCTACAGCCGCTCAGCATTCCTGCCAGGAAGTGGGAGGATGTGAGAATGGACTTCATCGTTGGTTTACCCACAACATTTCAGAAACATGATTCAGTGTGGGTGATCATCGACTGGCTCACCAAAGTTGCCCATTTTTATCCCGGTTCATACCAACTACAACGCCAAGAAATATGCTGAATTGTACATCTCACGGATCCTGTGCTTGTACGGCATACCCCGTACTATCATCTTGGATTGGGGCACTTTATTTGTGTCGCATTTTTGGGAGCAGTTACATGCTGCATTGGGGACGAAGCTGATCCGTATTTCAGCGTACCACCTGCAGACGGATGGGCAAACCGAGTGGGGTAAATCAAATTCCAGAAGACATGTTACGAGCTTATGCTATCAACCACGGTAAGAATTAGGATGATCACTTACCCTTAGCCAAGTTTTCATACAATATGGGCACCAAGCCAGCATCAAGATGGCGCCCTACGAGGCGCTATACCGGAGAAAATGCTGCACACCACTGAATCTGTGTGAGTCTGGCGAAAGGGTCACCTTCGGGATTGATCTTGTCAATAATGCGGAAGAAAAAGTTCGGCTGATTCAAGGGAACTTAAAAGCCGCCCAATCCTGACATAAACAGTATGCATACCGGAGAAGACGTCCTTTACAATTCGAAGTTAGGGATCACGTGTATCTGCATGTGTCTCCAATGAAGGGCGTGAAGAGATTCAGGGGAGAGACAAGTTGACACCCCGATTTATCGGTCCATTCCAGATTGTAAAAAGATGTGGATCAGTGGCATACCGGCTGGAATTACCAGGAACACTTTCCGGTGTGCACGACGTCTTTCACATTTCTCAGCTGAGGAAGTGCCTCAAACTTTCAACCACAGTTCAGCTGGGAGATATCGAAGAACTTAAACCGGATCTCACTTATCTGGAGGAACCGGTTCAGATTACTGATGAGAAGGCCCAAACCACACGCAACCGTAAGTTGTGGTTCTATAAAGTCCTATGGAGTAATCACTCCGTGGATAAAGCGAAATGGGAGAGCGAAGGCTTTCTTCGCGCTAACTATCCCGACTTTTTAAGGTCGCACATCCGGTAATTTTCCACCGTCCTCTCTCTCATTTTTACCTTATCATCTCGGGACGAGATTCTTTTAACGGGGGAGGAATGTAAGGGACCAAGTTTTTCATTTCCTAAAAGCGTTCATCACACCACACTCACCTCATTTAGGAAATCATATGAACACATTTGAAGAGCAAGTAACCACCATCAAGAAAGTCATTAGAAGTTTATAAACTCACAAAATGCGAAAGTGGTATTTCCCACATGCATCATATTGGGGCAGAGCACATGAAAAACTCCTAAACCTTGTTAGAAATGATCATGCCAAACTTCACCCAAATCCAAAACCTTTTGATGTATTTTTGGGTACAATTAGAAAAAGCTAGTTTGAATTTATATTCAAATTCAAACTCCTTTCATCACATGAATTCAAAAGTGGAATTTATATTCACACTCAGCACATTTTTGTGAGCTCACACACCAATTTTCACTCCATTTGGAGTTGATCTTTAATTGAGCTATTTTGGCTAAATTCAAATCAAAATGAATTTCAGTTAACCTTTGCTGCAAATTTGATCAAATCAAATCACACTTTGAATTATTCAAAGTCGACTGGCCATTTTGATGTTTGATCAAATCACAAGGGGAATTAGGGTCCCCAAATTAAGAGCAGTAGAGAAATTCATGTTTTGAGGGCAAAATGGAAGACTGGGACCCACTGTCAGTGTCACAACCGAGGGGAACCGACTGAGGCGCCGTTGCTCTGTTTCCCGGGCTGCACTCGTGAGCGCCACGGTGCCGTAGCCGCTGCCACCTCCTGCTCGCCGAGTCCTGCAGCCGAGCGACGCCCTAGCACTCCTTATCCCCGAGCCCGAGCCGGCAAAAGATCAATTCGCTCGTCCCTCTTCTCCCTCGTGCAAGAAACAGCACCCTGCACCACCGCTATCTCGGTTCTGATCGGGAAACCGGCAACCCTCGCACACACCCTTCCTCCGAGCTGCAAAACAGCACCACAACATCCCCTCTGATCTCCTAGCCACAAGAACGAGCTGAAATCGGCACTCCTCGAGCAACCCCGAACCTTTGTGCGGCGACCCGAAACTCACCGCCGTTTGGTGCTCTCATGGACAGCCCAACTCAGAGGCTCTCACGATCAATCAAGGCCACCATAGGAGCGTTGGACCTCCACGCTGCTCCTCCCCAACTCACTGCTCAAGCCGTGAACCATTGCCGGTGAATTTGGCAATTTTCTTCTGGACCCGGCAGAGCAACCTTTCGTTACGAATTTATTGAATTCAATCGCAATTCTTGTTCTCAGCTCACCAAATCACGCACAAAGGAGCTAGACTGGCTAGCGGTCAATTCTTCTTCACAACCCTAGCTTGAAACTGCACGTAGGAAGGCCATTTACAAGTTTCCCAAATGCCAACACGAAGAACACCCTCGGGCGCATGGTGACATGCTTGTTAGAGCCGTTCCCGAGCTCATTTGTGTCCCCGACGACTTTCCGTAGGGTGCACTGATGCTGTACGACATTTTTCTTGAGTGTTTGGGGTACTAGGGAGGGTGGCCGACACTGCCGAAGTGCTTCCGAAGCCGCCGCACGTCGCCAGCCATGTTCCGGTCACCGACGACCGCTGCCAACCTCACCAGTGTGTTCCTCGCGTCGGACTAGGCCCTAGCGGTATGTTTCGTGAAGCTTGGTGTAGGGGATCGACTGGCGGCGAGCCTCGCTGGATTGCGCCACCGCGGGATTTTTGGGGGGGTCGAGAGGAAAATGAAGACAGCAGGCCCCAGCTGTCAGCCACTGTCGGTAGAGCATGCACCATGTTTAATTTAAACAAAGCATAGGGTCTCACTGTCAGCGGCTGAGTCAGCACGGGAATGGATTTCCTGTTGGAAAATAATTCCGAGTTCAGCTCCAACTTTAGAAATTCATAACTCTGGCTAGAGAAGTCCAAATTGAGTGAACCAAATTTTGATGGATTCAGCTATCTGAGTATTTTCCAGCAAAACAAGTTTCAGATTATGAAAACCTTTGTTTCGTCAGAATTAATTCTTCAAAATTTAAATTGTTTAGAATTTTAACTGGAGAATCCTTTAGCGAAAAGTTCTGAAATTTGGCCAGTGAGTTCCTTATAATATCTCTGAGCTACCATAAAAATTTCAGATCCATCTGAGCTAATTTGATCCACCTAATGTTGTGATTAACGAAACTGTTCCAGAGAAAATTAAAAATGTCCAGAAACATTTTCAGATTTTCTCTTAACTTGTTTAGCTCATATCTTTTGCTAGGGATATTCAAAATAGATGAAACCAATTCCATTAGAACCCTCTGAAAATAAAGTTTCAAGAAAGTCATGGCTTGCCCCATGAAAATCCTTAGAACACCAATGAGCTTTGCTTCAGATGAAATTTGGCCAAGTCTCTGTTTAGGTTGTACCCAAACCACAGTAAAAACTTAAGAGTCATTAGGTCTGTGTAGCTATACTTACAGATTTTATAATATCAACTCCAAAATCATATGCATTTAAATTGACACACATATATGGTTATCTCATGTAGTCGCTATGGTTGAAGAGGAGTCAGAGGCGTTGGATTTCATCACTCCGGAGGAACTGCTAGCTTATGACCAGCAGCAAGGCAAGCTTCGTTTTGCATTAGCCGTTTCATAAACTTTATTGTTTTTAGAACTTACATTGAGTATCCATTTTAATTGTGCATTAGAGTCTTGTTTGAAAATCCAATTGCATAGCCAAGAGAACTAGGGTTTTGGGCATAGGTTTTAAACACTAAGTAGCCACTGCAATGCTAAACTAGTGTAGGATTCGGTACAAGTCGATTAGTTGGAACTGCTCGCAAGAATAGGCTAGAGGCACACCACTCGGTTAGAGATAGCAAATGGACACATGGCAAGAAAAATGATACTGAGCGGAGAGTAAGGGCAGCAGGATTTTGCGGCCTGGGTGCCATAGCTCCGCTTGTGTCGATTGAGGACCGAGCCGTGTGCGGGCCTGTTGAACAGGCTAGAATAGTACCGAAGACCTACCGGATATATGGGAACCAGGAAACCGATGTAATTCGGGTAGCGATCTGTTGAGGCATTGCTTGTCATCCAGAGAGTAGGTTGAGAGCATGATGTCTAAATCGGCTGGCGGCACTGCAGATGTGCGTGCAGAGACCTCTTGCTCAGGACGATAGGACCGGTTCAATACTTGGCTGACGGATGAAAGGTGGTTGTGTACGACATCCATGGTGGTTACTGTAGGCAACATCGAGTACAGGAGTATGTGACGGGTTATTCGGGTAGCCCTGCAGGTGTAAAACGATTATAATCGCCGTCCCTCGTGGTCAGTGAGTACCACTTGTTTACTGTACTGTGACGTAGAAAGAACAGGCTAGTGTCATGTTAAAAGGTTGCTGATTGATAGATGTACCTTGGTTGCTAATGACTTGTTGTAGTTTAGAGCTAATTAAAGTTCTTTTCAACCATGGGCAAAGCACATGAGAGAAATGTGTTTCTTGTTGACTGCAGCTTTCTTATGTGTACTAGCATGATTTTCTCCAAAACTTGTGCTAAAAACTAGAAAGTAAGGTTTAAACAAATTAGGCATGTACTGAAACTTACATTCCATTCTACACTGCAAACCCAGTATGTAGAGTTTCATGTGTAGGTAAGACGGGTTAGTCTTGCTGAGCCATCGTGGTCACTGCTTGTGTTTGAAGCGTTTGCAGAGGGCTATGAGGAGGAGGCTCCTGAGGAGGAGACGGAACCCCATGAGGGCAACACCGTCAAGTGGGAGCCATGCACGCTGCCGTGTTAGTGTGCGTGTGTGCTAGTGGGTACATGTTCACGGGCTGAACATGAACTCTTTTGCTTAGTCTACGCCCGTGAGTGTAGACTTGACGTATGTTTTTGTAAACATGTTCATAAACGCTTTTATGTAATAAAACTTTTGCTTCCGCTTTGTACCTTTTTATGTGTTATCCGGTGCTGTGCAATGCAGCACCCCTCAGCGTGATCCGGACTAGTCGAGACCGTCCGGTCCTTGCATTAGTCAGCTAAGCCACACCCATTATCTGCTTGCATGAACCGGTCCTTAGATATAAGGCAAGCAAACCATTATCTCATTCAGCATAACCATGAACCAAGCTTGCCTAGTCTCCCCGGTTCCATGCCCTTTAACATCATCATGTTCTCATCATCTTTCATCTTCATGAGTGCAGCATCTAACCAAGTTTATTTCAGCTTTCCCGAATCCCGTAAGTTATGCGAAGCAAAAGAAAAATGACCATGCCCATCTCAACAATTTTCCCGGCAACAAGGGTGGCTAACAAAGCTAGCAAACTCCTACTAAACTTTTTCCCATCAAGTTGACATGAGCATGCAGTTTTCGCAAGCGAAACAGTTCAAAAACTTAGTTTCAATATGGTCAAGGGGCACTTGCCTTGCTCCCGCGGTTCGTGTTGCTCAAACGTCACAAAGTGTTGGTTCTGTAGCTCCTCGTAGACGGCCTCTTGAGCGTGTCCTTCTACTCATGACCACATACATACAAATAATACATCAATCAAATGTCATGCACAAACTTTACTCAAGAAGCAATGAGGTAGATGAATGCAAATCCTATAATGCAGCATACAATAAGCAGTTTGCACATGTTCTTGCAAGTTTTAGTGAACTTTCATGGGGTTTTACAATGAATGAGGCTGCTGGAATTAAGTATTGACGTGGTTATGATCTTAACTCAAGATGTAAATCAATTCCACCACCAAAACTTAATCAGAACGTGGTCTACCCATGTGCAGAAATTTCTGCTCACAGGGGGTGGAGAAAAACGGATGCGTAGCAACGGCAGCGACGTGGTAAGAGGGGTGACGGGGACCTACCTCTCTTCTTCCTCCTTTCCTCCTTGCGGCTGGACCTTTTCCCTTGGAATGTCAGAAGCTGGGGTTTTTATTTGGAGAATTGTAAGCTGCGGCTAGGGCAGGATGTCGGGGTCTTCTTCTCCGGCGACGGCGAGGCGGGGCAGAGCTTCGACGGTGGCTAAACTTCAGCAGGGTGCGGCGGCCAAGGCTTGGCAGAAGAGGAAAGGGCAGCGGCCATGGTTTTTTGGGGCTTGGTGTGGCAGCTAGGGGTAGGGTTTTATTTATAAGGGGGGGACAGCCAAAGAGGCTAGGATTTTAGCCACTCATTTATCCAAGGGCTGAGATTTAATTTGAGAAGAGGTGGGAGCTAGGAGCTGAGATTTAATCAATTATTTTCCGCCAAGGGCTGCTATTATTTGGGGGAAAAGAAAATCCAAGAAAAAGAGAAAGGGGGCTACTAGGGTTTCTCCCCCTTAGGGTGGTGCGGCCAATGGGGGGCAATAAAATCCGAAAAGTGGGAAAATTCCCTAGGGATTATTTTTGGGCCGGCCAAATTTGGGGGAAATTCCCCCCAAATGTGGGGAAAATTTCCTAGGGTGGGTTTTAGGGGGAAATTAGGGGAAAATAAGGGGGGAGGAATTTGGGGGAAATTGGGTGGGATTTTATGGGCGGCCAGGATTTTATTATTTTTTCTTTATTTCTTTTCTTTTTTTCTTTTCCTTTTCTTTTTATTTTCTATTTATTTTATTTATTTCCTATTCTTATTTTCTTGTATTTATTTGTGACGACCGTCCTGTAAAACATGGAACCCAGCTAATGCATATGTGTGCCCAGGATGTTCATCATACATACACGTGTAATCCACAAACTGAACTCAGAATATAACCACGAACAATAGGGTTCAAGTACTTTATTACATCAACCTCTAACATATTCTTGCAGCGGAAGTCTTCTAACCTATTCTAGCAGCGGAAGTCTGTAACGATAGAGGAAGCAAACTAAACAGCAGCAGCTGCTCCATCTCCAACACCACAGGCAAGTTGACGGTAGATCGCACGCGTAATACTCCACATCGTCTTCGAAGTACTTCCTCTAATGTTGTTGATGATCGTATGATAATGCAAGGGTGAGTTCATGTCGTACTCAGCAAGTGCAGGAAATGTATGACATGTGGCTTCCAACAAGGTAGGAACAAAAAGGCTCATTGCAGAAAGCAAATTTTATTTCTCAAACATGATAAAAGCAGCAACTAATTTTAAGTGAATTTAACCTGTCATATATCCAATTAAAACATCAACATACCTCCTTTATGATTCACCAGCTTTCATGTCTCAACCAACAATAAATCTTTCTCATCTTTCATCTCATGCTTATGATATCCATAACCATCTCATATTCGTGATATCCATAACCATCTCATATTCATACCACCATCTCATATTCATCTCATATTCATATCCTCTGAAACCAAACTCATTGTAACAACTCAACATCCAAAAAACCAATCCCAAAGACCATACCATAACCAAACCAATAAACATCCATCCCAAACCATCCCTCTAATCATGGAAGTTGGACAGGTGCTTGTGACCGTAAGCATGGCTATCATGATAGTTTTACACTCTACAGAGATGGGACCACTTTGCCCACAAGTTTGTGATTTCGTCACCCGTCGGTGACTGCAGAACCTCCGTTATACCAGTACACAACCGCCGGTGTATGGCCAAGAGATAAAAAATCAGCCTTTACAAAGGGGCTACTAGATGTATGGACTCACAAAGGTTTCACCAGCAGGCTCGAATCACCATTCTCCCACTTACGGGCCCCCTCTTGTGCCATGAAGTTCCCAGGGCAGTCCTCTCTCAACACCCATTCCCCGCGCCTTCCACGGTCCATAACAATCTAGCAACTTACCTAATTTGTCAGCTAAGCTGCACCCATACATGGCCTTGTGGTGGCACTGTTTTCCTGGCGTGTGCTCGCATGAACCAGTCCTTAGATCTACAGCAAGTAAACCACCATCTCGTTCTACCACTTCCATGAACCAAGCTTGCCTATATCTCCCCCGATTCATGTTCATTATAATCATCAAGTTTTCATTATCATTATTCATATGAGTTCAGTAGGTAAACACGTTCTATCTTGCTTCCCGTAACCCTAGATTAGCGAAGCAGAAGCAAAAACAACCATACACGACTCATCAACTTTCCCGACGACAAGGGTGGTTAACAAAACTAGTAAACTCCTATAAAAGGGTTCCCATCAAATTGACTCAAGCATACACAGTTTTCGCAAACAAAACAGTTTCAAAATATGGGATCAATATGGTCAAGGGGCACTTGCCTTGTTCCTGTGGCCTCTGTTGCTCACGCGTCTAGAAACCTTGATGCTGTAGTCCTTCGTAGGTAGCTCCCTGAACTTGTCCTTCTACTCACGATCATGCACATACAAGATTGCTGCTGCTCCCGAGTTCAAACTCAAGGAACCGAAACTGGACGCCGTGGACAGCCCAAACCAGGAGTGATCACGCCCAAGCAAGCCACCCCATCGGTGCACCTACAAGTCTAGTTGCTCACCTCCGAAGCTCAGACCTAGCCATTGATCACAGAGGGAGAATTTCAAGTTTTTCTCCCGGGCGGCAGAAACGGACCTTGAGGTAAGGAATTGTAAAATTCATCCTCAAATCGTGTTTGTTGGGTCTCAAACTTCACACACAGGATGTTAACTGCCTTTCACGCCTCCTCCATCAATTTTGGACTAAGAAATTGAGTGTAGAGTGAGGAATCCGGGTTCTTTTTGAGGGTATACCGCTGGACCCTATCGGGCGCACGGTGCCGATAGGTTTAGAGCCCTCCCCAGCTTGTTTAGACCTCATGCCGGTCTTCTACATGATCCCCTGGTGCTTTAGAGCCCAATAATCGACCATTTGGTGGAAAATTCACCGTGCACAACCCCGCCGGAGCCCTAAGGTTTGCTGTGGCCGGTGCGCCATGTTTTCCAGCGAGTTTCAGCCGCCGGCGACCTCACCAACGTGTTCAGCGTGGGGAAATATGGGGGGCGGCCAGCAGGGGGTCCAGAGGTGGCTGGGAAGTGCCTTTCCGGCGACCTCACCGGAGGGAGCCGCCCCTGCTCTGTTTGGCGCGAGGCTGAGGTTAGGGATAACGAGTGGGACCCACTATCGGCATTTAAACATTTTCCAGATTTTTCCACTTTAGTTCAAACTTTGGAGAGCCATAACTTTGTGTAGGAATGTCCAAAAATTGTGAAACAAATTTTGTTGGATTCTCTCAAAGAGTACTATACAGGGGTGCAGCCCAATGTTTATGAAAATTCCTGGTTTTTGCCCATTAATTCATTTAAATAAAATATTGTATGAATTTTTACAGGAGTTCTGTTTATTGGAAAATTCCCAAATTTGGACAGGACATTCTTCCGATATTATTTAAACTCCAGTAAAAATTTCAGAGGCATTGGACCCAATTTGCTTTGTCAAATGATGTGTTCATTCCTTATGTCTCTGAAAAATGGGAAAATGAACAGAGACAGTTTCAGCTTTTCCCCATTCTTTGTAAAATCCATATCTCCATGTAGGAAACTCCAAAAATGGTAAAACCAATTCCTATGGAATCAGGACATTTTGTACTTCACAAAAAGTATACTTTGCAGCATAGGAAGGCTTAATATCTAGGGGGTAAAGGCAGGGTAGTGAAAACCACATAAGGATTTATTGTGCTCACATGAAGCCATTTCATGAACTCAATTCTTGCACACTGCCTAAATTCCTTCCATGGAGGCTGTGGTTAAATTCTCAGCTTCATTGGACCTCTGGAACTTGAGCTACCATATTTTAGGTTTAAGTGTTCATCTAATGGACTTAATCACATGGTGATTACTAGTATTTCTTTTCACCCTAGCTTTCATCATCTCCAAGGTTGTAGATCAGACAACAGAAACATTGCTGTTGTTTGTCCTTTTTAGGTGTGAGTTAACTGGTACAACAGTTTTGAATCATTTTCTAAATTGCTTTTGAATACATGTGCATAAATCATCTTAATAGCACGTGACGTCGACGTTCAACGAGGACTCGACTCTGCAGCGAGGATCTCCATCTCGTGACAAGTTTGGCGGATTCTATGGAGGAAGACTAACTCCTAGCTTCTAACAAAACCGTTGAGCAAGGGAAGCCTCGGTTTGCATATCGTTACCGTTTTAAATTTTGCTTTACTTCACATCATGTTTATTAGACTTGATATTGTGCATTATGTCTAGGATGATTGAAACCCACTTGCATGGCTATTACATCCCTGATTAGAAGGTTTAGGGTAGGCTTTGCCTCGTCGTAGATGCTAGGCTAATGTTGTAGCTAGCTCGGTAGAAGTCGAGTAATAAAAAGCTACTCGCGAGAAAGTTCGAGTATTGGAGTTACTCGCGAGAGATAAATGATAAGAGCACCCTCATGAATATGAGATGGGGACGGGGATGTTCCTGTGGGATGGAGCGCTCAAGGTTGGTCTCGACCTGCGATGGGTGTGACAATGCTTGAGACCACGTTTGGCTTGGACCGGGATGGTAAGGCAAATGTGGAGGTTGGTTGTAGCCCCGTCCGTGTCGGTTAAGGACCGTATGTATGCGGCCCTGCTGGACAAGATTGAGCTGTACCGGATATATAGTGAGGTATGGGACCCATGAAACCGATGTAACTCGATGGACCGTGATATAAACTCATCCTTCACGTGGGAATGGCGTTGAGAAGGCGGGAGGTGTAAATCCTTTAGCGGGCAACTTCGACGTGTCCGCGTAGAGGACCATCCTGCTCGGCGCGAAGCGTTTTTCTATGTCGGGGTGTCGTGTGAAAGGTTGCTGCATACAACAGAAGAAAGAGCTCTTGAAAGAGTCTTTCGAGGCGGGTGTATGTGTCGTGTATTCCGGGTTGTTATTGATTCGAATCACCATCGCTCGCGGAAGAGGATTGAGCATACTTGCCCACTGCGCCGTGACGTAGTAAGAAGAGGAACTAAGTCTCTTAACTTTCTGTTTGGATTAATCACTGTATTGGAACCTTGATTGACGTAGATATCGAGCCAACTAAATTTCATTTACACCTTAGGCTAGCAACATCGGGATAAGCTTTTCTTGTTTGATTGTGGACTTCCTATGTTGTGAGGCGTGAGGACCACTAAAATGAAGGCTATAAGAATCTGAATATAAGGATCAAGTTTAGTCAAGCTGCATTTTGCAAATTCCTGTTCCTACTGTCTTACTACCCCTGCATCTAGAGTTACATGTTTAGGAGTGACGGTTAAGTCTTGCTGAGCCTTAGTGCTCATGGTTGCTTCTGAGTTGTTTTTGCAGGTAGCAGGATGCCTGCTATAAAGAGGGTTGCTCGGTGAGACGACGAACCTCACGGTTCGTTCAACTCATCGGAGACCTAGCCGCTGCCTTTCTTTGGTGAAGCTAGTAGGAAGCGTTCACGGGCTGAACGACTTCTCTTCGGCGTAGTTAGGGTCGAGAGTGAGTAGTTTGTCCAGCTAGTTTTACATTCCGCTGCGTGTGTGCTTATGTTGTAAAAAATCTTATGTTGAGTAACAAAATGGTTCAGTTATGTTCTTGAGCCTCTTTTCGTGCATGCTGTTGGGTGCCGCATCGCACGGCACCACCCACTGCGATTCCCGGGCGTGGCTCCCTCACAACCGCTTATGGATCTTGTCCTTCCGCAGGGATAAGCTCCGGAGGCTCCACGTGTCCAGCGGGGGCCGAGCTTCCGTTTTCCTCAGAGGCGAGCTCCAGTTGTACCGCGTGTCAGGCACGCGGGACCTCCCCTCTCCTCAGAGGCGAGCTCCGCATGCGCCACGTGTCTTGGCGGGCGGGACCTCCCCTCTCCCTCAGAGGTGAGCTCCGCGTGTGCCACATGTCAGTGCCCGGACCTCCACTCTCTTTGGAGGTGAGCTCCGAGAGTGCCACATGTCAGAGCCGGACCTCCCCTCTCTTCGGATGTGAGCTCCGAGAGTACCACGTGTCAGAGCCGGACCTCCCCTCTCTTCGGAGGCGAGCTCTGAGGTTGACACGTGTCCATCAGTGTCGGATCTCCCTTCTCCTCGGAGATGAGCTCCGAGGTCGACACGTGTCAAGCGGGGTCAGACCTCTCGGAGGCGAGCCCCGAGTGTGACACGTGTCCTGCAGTGTCTTCTCCTCGGAGGTGAGCTCCGAGGACGACACGTGTCCAGTAGGACCGGACCTCACTCCCTCCGCAGGGGTGAGCTCCGAGAGTGACACGTGTCCTGCGGGGTTGGGCCTTGCTTTTCTGCAGTGACTAGATCTGGTAGGGACATGTGTCCTGCGGGCTGGACCTCGCTTCTCCGCAGAGACAAGCCCCGGAGGTAACACGTGTTCAGCGGGTCGGACTTCGCTTCTTCCACAGAGGCTAGCTCTGAGCCTGCCACGTGCCTGGCAATGCCGGACCTCACTCCTTCCGCAGGGATGAGCTGCGAAAATGCCACGTGGCCAGCAGGCCGCGGGAAGTGTCGACAGTGCTCCTCGGCGAACTGGAATTGGCTCTTTTCGGCTATATTTCTGATTCTTTCTCCGTTTCTACTTCTTTTAAAATGTTTCTTTATATGAAATATGCATGCATGCTTGAATATGAAATTAAGAGTGTTACAAACCTACCCTCCTTAAACTGAATCTCGCTCTCGAGGTTCGATAGAGTGGAGAGTAGATGAGGGAATTCTGCCTTGACGTCTTCCTCACGTTCCCATGTAGCTTCGGCTTCCGTGTGATGGCTCCATTGTACCTTGCACCAACGGATCACTTTTTTCCTCGTGACCCTTTCCTTCACGTCCAAAATTCAGAAAGGGTGCTCTACATAGGTCAGATCTTCTTGAAGCTCGAGCTCATCCATCGGTACTTGTTCTTCCGGTACTCTCAAGCACTTTTTGAGCTGGGATACGTAAAACACGTCATGCGCGTCGGAGAGGTGCGTTGGGAGCTCTAGTTGATAAGCTACCTCTCCTCGCTTGCCCAAAATCTTAAATGGACTGATGTAGCGAGGTGCTAACTTGCCTTTGACATTGAAATGTCGTTGGCCACGGATAGGCGATACCTTAAGGTACACGAAGTCTCCTACTTCGAAAGTCAACTTTCTTCGCCTGTTGTCCGCATAACCTTTTTGTCGTGACTGAGGAGCCTTCAAGTTCTCCCGTATCGTTTGGACCTGCTTCTCAGCTTCTTGTAGCACTTCGGGTCCAAACACTTGGTTCTCTCTGGTCTCGTTCCAAAACAGTGGTGTCCTACATCGTCTACCATACAATGCTTCGAAGGGTGACATCTTCAAGCTGTCTTGATAGCTGTTATTGTACGAGAACTCGGCATACGGTAAGCTCCTATCCCAACTATGTCCATGTTTCAAAGCACAGGCTCTCAACATGTCTTCCAAAATTTGGTTTGTTCTCTCAGTTTGCCCGTTGGTTTGCGGGTGATAAGCGGAGCTGAAATTTAGCCGTGTACCCATGGCTTCATGCAGATTCCTCCAGAACCTAGAGGTAAACTGAGAACCCCGATCTGAAACGATCCTCTTCGGGACTTCATGGCGGCACACGATTTGCTCCATGTACAGCTCGGCTAGTTGTGCAACATTGTACTTGGTTTTAACAGGAAGGAAATTAGCTGTTTTCGTCAATCGGTCCACAATAACCTAGATGGAGTAATAACCCGACTGAGTACGTGGCAATCCGACGATGAAATCCATACTGATGTCTTCCCACTTCCACTTGGGTACTTTCAGTGGTTGCAACAGTCCAGCGGGTCTTTGATGTTCGGCCTTAACCCGTTGGCGCGTGTCGCATAGGGCAAAATACTCAGCTATGTCCCTTTTCATACCATCCCACCAATAGCAAGTTTTCAGGTCCTTGTACATCTTTGTACTGCCGGGATATATGGAATAAGGTGAGTCATGTGCCTCTTTTAATATCGTGTCGTGGATGTGCTTCACGTTAGGCACAAAAATCCTTTTCCCTAACAAAAGCGTACCCTTCTCATCTTCCTTGAAGTCCTTTTCTATGCCTTGTCGGATTCTTTCCTTGATCTCCTTGATTTCCTTGATTTCCTCATCTGTTGCTTGGCCATCTCGTATCTCTTGTTCCAACAAAGAATGGAGTTCCATCACTTCCATCTCGTTCAAGAACCCGAGATGTAACCATTCGAACTTCTTGCGCAGCTCGGGCGGTAGCTCCTGAACCGTGAGTTGGTGACATGCTCCCTTTCGGCTCAATGCATCAGCTACTACATTGGCCTTTCCGGGGTGATAATTTATTCCAACATCATAATCCTTGATGACTTCCATCCATCGACGTTGCCTCAAATTCAGATCGGTTTGGGTGAATATATACTTGAGGCTTTTGTGATTCGTATAGATCTGTAAAGGTCCCAAAATTATGAATACAAAGAAACACTTGTTTGCAAAGTTTGGTTTCATATGAGTGAAATTTGGGACTTGTTAAAACTTTTCCCCACATGTGATAACCCACATGAGGGTTTTCTTCACACAAGTCAAATTTTTATTTGAGATGGAACCCTAGAGGGGTCTAAAACAAGGATGGGAAGTTCCCATATGTGTGGAAAAACAAAAATCAGATTTGGAACAATTTGTTCAAACTAAAATTCAAATGAGAGCAACACTAGGAATTTCCAAACTGTTGTGCTACAAATCTCATTTGCAGAAGCCAAATTAAAAATCAGGTTTCATATTTGAATTCCTTGTGTCCAAATTAGGGGGTGTGCAAAGTTTCATGATTTATGAAAATAGTTTGCAACCCATTTTTCAAATGGACTTTAAATGACAAAGAATTCAAATGCATATTTGAATTTGGATAAAACTTGCCCAATTATCCAAATGCCTCTCAGATTTAAACTTCCACAATTGAATTCCATCAATATTCAAATTGGGGAGATATTTTAGAGGGGATAAGGAGGACTGACATATGGGACCCACATGTCATTGGGAGCACTGAAATTTCAAAAGATCTTCAGTCCTCAGTCTTCATTTGCTCTCCTCCCACGCGAAGCAATCGGCAGAGCCGACTCTCTACGGGCGACACCGCACCGAGCCAAAGCCTCCACCTCCTGCTGAATTCCGGTCGCGCTGGAGGGCTGCTGGGCGTCTTATACCCTCTGCCGTGCTCCTCTTCGCTCATCCCCGAAGAACAGCGCCGCTCTGTTTCTTTTCCTCGCGCGAGAAACAGCCGCAGCTGTCGACGCCGTCCGCTCGATCGGCCACCGCCATAACTTGCGTGTGAAGCCTCGGTTGAGCAGACAAGCAAGACCACCATCGTCCCCACGACCCCCTCGTGCACTCACCAAGGGCGTTCGTGCTCTCCACACTGAGATAACTCGGTTTCAGCGGCGGCCGTCACATAACAGCGACGAAGCGCTACCGTAAACAGCCTCCTCCAGGGCGTTTCATGATCAAGCAAGGCCACCCTGGGACGCGCAGGAGCTCCCTACAGCTTCCATCCGAAGCTCAGCCCCAGCCGTTGCCGCGCGCCGACGAATTTTGAAGATTTCCTCTGGCCGGTGAAAGCTGACCCGCGGGTATGACACCGTGAAATTCTCGAGTTATATTCATTTTGAGCATTTCAAATTGCACACACGGGACGTAGACTTGCTTAGCAATAACTTTCCTTTTGGAACCTAGCTAGAAACCTGCTCTGCACGACGTGATTTCGATCTTTACAACGGCGGTTTTGGTAGAGACCGGCGGGTGTACGGTGAACCCTAGGGTAGAGCCGTTCCCGAGCCCATATACGGCCATGCCAAGCTTGGCCAACCTCCACTGGTGCTTTAGAACCTTTCTAGGGAGCTTTTGGCGGGCTAAAGCGTCGGGGCGACGTCGCCGGACTCCCTCAAGGCCGCTGCACCGGTGCGGGGTGGTTTAGGAACTTCGCCGGTCTGTGGAAGCCACACCATCGTGTTCCTCAGGTTGAAATAGGGCCTGGCGGCGAGTAACAACTTGGGAGTTGGTCGGAGCGACGAAAACCGGTGAACTCCGGCGAGCCCGGCGCCGCAGAAGCGCGGGGGCGGGAGGTAGACGAAGGTGCTACCGGCCCAACGCGTCAGTCGCACGGCAACAGTGGGCCGGATACTCTGTGGCGTGGGATCGGCTGTGACAGCACGGGAAACAATTCTGTAGCCCATGTGGCGCGCTCCCGGTGACTGACACGTGCCCCTGGTCCCACAGTCAGGTTTAAACTTTTCCCGGATTTAATCAAATCCCAGATTTTTTCCCAAACTTTAGAAGAGCATAACTTTTGCTAGGAACCTCCAAATTTAGTGATTCAAATTGGGTTAGATTCAGATTGACAAACTCTATTCAAATATGCAACCCAATTTGTATGAAAGTCTGTATTTAATTCTGGGAAATTCTTTAAAGCTTTTCGGCAAAAGAATTTTAGAGGGAGTTTGGTTTATCCAAAAATCCTCAAATTTTGCCATAATATTCATTAGGGTGTTATTAGACTCCTGTAAAAGGTTCAGCTCATTTGGAGTTGAATTGATCAGGGTAATTCAGATTGTAAGTTCCTGCATTCAAATGAATACAGAAACATTTTCAGGGAATTTCCAAAACTTGTAAATTTATTTCTGGGAAATTCTTAGCTCCAAAAATCCTAGGAAAATTCATGTAGACTCAAGGAACTATAATTGAAATTGTGATTCACTGAGTTTGACATGAACATGGGTGTTAACTCAGAATTAATTCATCTTTGATTAAACACTTAGAGAATTGTTCTGAATAAACCACTCCATGAAAAGTGCTAAATTTTGGTCCAGAGGACTTTCTTGTGACAAGGAACTCACATGAAAAGTTCCAGCTCCATTGGAGCTCTGGATCACCACTGTCATAGGTAACCTCTTAAGGTGATCAATACTTAAGTGGGAAAAGCACTTAATATTTGATCTTAGTGTTTAAGCCCAACCCAAACCACTAGCACCAGTGTCATTTTAAATTCTTAAACAGAGTTCCAGTTTTAAAACTGTCATTAGATCTTATTAGCAAAAGCTTTTCAATTAAATACATATGCATGATCATATCGTACGTGTAGCATATACGTGAAGAAGGTGAGAAGGACTTGAAGTGAAGATCAAGGAGGGAGGAAAACAAGTGATCGT
This sequence comes from Neostapfia colusana, assembly GCA_030760725.1. Taxonomy (NCBI): domain Eukaryota; kingdom Viridiplantae; phylum Streptophyta; class Magnoliopsida; order Poales; family Poaceae; genus Neostapfia; species Neostapfia colusana. The sequence goes on along the minus strand of JASWHV010000006.1, from coordinate 63,272,016 downwards.
CACTAACTGATTGTAACCTTAGTCACCTGCAAAACAGGCAAGCCCTGGTTTGCATTTGAACAGTTTTATAAAGCATTTTCTTTTGTAGATATCATAGCTTTGCATCATTGATTGCAGTAAGTCTAGATGATATTGAAAACCACACTTGCATGACCAGAAATAGCTAAGAGAGAAAGGGTAGAATAGCACCTCCTCGAGTGGAATTGGCTACGCTAAATGTTAGTAGGAAAGGTCCGGTAGAAGTCGAGTAGTTGGAAGCTACTCGCGAGATTAGGACTGGTTTACTCGGAACGGGTCCGAATTAGAAAAGATGAGGAAAGTTCACACATAAGAAATGGAGACCGGGCAGGGAGGTTTAGATGCAGCAGGTTGCAGGCCGTGCGTGCATAGCCCTGCCTGTGTCGGTTAAGTCCCATCGGTGCTTGGCCCTGCTGGATAAGTTTGAGTTGTGTACCGGGCGCATACTGGCTATATGGGACCCAGGAAACCGATGTACCTCGGGAGATCCATAGTGGAACTTTTCCAACTGCCTTAGGCTTTCGGCGTCAAGGTAGCAGGAGGTACCTCGCTCAAGAACATACCACAGCGGGTATGTACCTTGAGGGAGCTTGCGTACTCGGGGCAGTTGGACTGCGTCCAATGTGGAAGATCTTGGGAAAGGTGGCCGCGTACAACGTCAGTCGAGGTTGCTGCCGGCAACTCGGAGTACGGGTGTACGTGTCGTGTAGTCCGGGCGTGTACTGATTCGAATCACCGTCGCTCGCGGTTATATGAGCATACTTGCCCACTGCGTCTTGACGTAGTAACAACTGGAATTGTTTATCTTTGAACTTGATAAGGCTGTGTTGTAACTTATAATGCAACCATGATTGAATTAGAGATAGGCTCATTAAACTTTACTTTTACTTTGTGCAAGGAGCATCACAACAAAGCGTTTCTTGTTTGATTGTGGAGTTGCGATGCTTTTCGGCTCAAGGTCCGCACAATGAGGCTTAAAAATCTGAAAGTTAAGGATCAACTTTAGGCGAGTCCTTTATGCAAATCTAGCCAACCCAATTGAAACCGTCGTTCATGTAGAGTTTCTTGTTTAGGAGAGACGGGTCAGACTTGCTGAGCCTATGTGCTCACGCTTGCTATATAAGTGGTTTTGCAGGTTAACATCGACGCTAGAAAGAAGGTTGTCCGGTGAGACTCAGAGACTTCCGAGTCGTTTAACACAGGGAGAACCCAGCCGCTGCTGTTGTCTTCGTGTTGCTAGCGAGAGGAGTCCGCGGGCTGGACTTCATCTCGAGTGCTCTTAGTTATTCGACGTGAGTTGATATAGACTTCCGCTGTAGTTACTTGATGTAAAGTATTTACAAAGAAAAACATGTAAGCTTCCGCTATTGTTTTATGTAATACATTGTTCCTCATATGTGTGCTGTTGGGTGCCGCACAACACGGCACCACCCAATGCGATTCCCGGGCAAGCGGCCTGTCTCGGCTGAGCGGGCCGCGTCAGCGTGGTATCAGAGCTGAGCCATGTCTCAGTCGGTACCGCGCCCGTCTCAGTTGGTATCAGTGCCGCGTTGGTAAGAGCACACGGAATAAGAAAGGTGTTACGACAAAAATTTAGGTTACGGTGAGGATACGGTACTAGGCCCACATAAGGATTACTATTATCTTAATATGAAGGTGGCAACCTAACTTATTTGTTATGTCAGAAAATCGTGCATCTCAGGACGATTTATGTCTTGGGGGGTGCACGTAAGCGCTGTCCACCAGTGCGCACAAGCTGAAGGGTGGATCCCCACGGTGGCAGGTAACCCGACCCGCTTTAGTATCCTCTACGACTCTTCATGTCGTTTGGGGTATTCGAGCAACGTCTGTCCCTGGCGTGCGTGGTGCAATTTGGGAAACCCCGTCACATGGTTAATAACGTGAACACGTAGCTCAAGGCGTGTTTGGCTTGAGAACACCTGCGCGAGTGATGATGGACGGGTGTAAGAATTGTATGGATACCGGGTTTGGTCTGCAGCCGGACCTGACGATCGAGTGTGACTTATGCAGGATTAACCATGAAACCGTAGTACTAATAGTACACGTTTGCGAGTGATCGTTTAGTGCCACCTAAGATACGTTATACCGGTATAATCCGGTTAGGATTTTCTTTCGGTGAGGCTACGTAGTACAGACATGCTTCTTACGGTGCATCGACGCCGTACTAAACTTAATAACCCCTTTCCTTAAAAGAAATGACTCATGAACTAACTTTCAACTAAAAATGGAAGTTTGAAACAAATGTTAGTTACTGAACTCTTATTTTGAGCTAAGATTCAAATGAGAGGAAGACTAGGCTTCAAAGATTTCAAAAAACAGAGTGCTCTGTTTTCAGCAGGAATTCTTGCTGGACTTTAACAGAGCATAACTCTGAGTAGCTTGACCCAATTAAGGTGTATGATACAGTTCTGGAGAGATTTTCGAGTACTCTACAAATTCTTTGTATACCTCCAGAGCCAAATCATATGCTAAATGGGTAGAAAGTTCAGAGGATGGTAAACTGTCCAGAACCAAGACAGCAACAAAACCTCGCTGGACCTTTCTGTTTTTAAGCCATAACTTTCTATAGAGAAACCCTTAAGAATCCTATGATACACCATTGGATAGGTTATGAAATGTTCAACATTGTTGAAAGTTTGTTCAGGTTCTTATTGTATTTACATATACAACTGTGATAAAATCAGCCACGTACAAAGGAGGTGCTGGCAAATTTTATCCAGGAATTCTGTCAACTTTGGAAAATCATAACTTTTAATCCGGAGATGATCTGGGGGCATATGAGTACTCGTTGGAAAGATACTGAAGTTAACTTTAACTTTGGTATTCAGCTTGAGTTATGAAAATGCTCTTAACTAGATCAAAATCTGGAGATAGTGCATAAAGGTCTGTCCTGTACAGATAGGCTGGATAGTTATGCCTACTAAGGAGTTTTGTAAACATGAATTTTGTTACTGCTTTCATAAAGTTTTGACATAATCATGTTTCCATTAGTCTCACATACTGCTGAGTTCTTGTTTAACTCATCTCAACTACATTTTGCAGTATGGTTCGTACTCGCTCTAGGAGTAGGGCCGGAAGTTCTCGTCGAGGTGGTGATGCTTCTATTCCACCATCGGAACCACCATCCACGGGATGGATGGATCTTATGACTCGAGTCGTCGAGTCTAACAAAGAGAACACTAGGCTACTCCAAGAAGCAACGCAAGAACACAGACGCTTACTCCAAGCTTTGGTACAGCAAGGCGTACTCCAGAACATGCAACAAGTCGTTCCATCTCGGGACGCTTATCTGGAATTCTTGGCGACTCAACCGCCAATTTTTACTGAAGCCACCGAACCTGTGGAAGCAGATCAATGGCTTCGTGTCATGGAGTCAAAATTTGGAGTATTCGAGTGTGATGAATACCAGAAGACAAAGTTTGCCGCTCAACAACTCCATGGAGCCGCCGGAAATTGGTGGGTGGATCATCTTGCCACCATTCCGGAGGACCATCAAGTAGCTTGGAGTAAATTTTGTGAAGCCTTTCGTATTCGTTACATACCACTAGGTATTGTCAAGGCAAAGCGGGAGGAATTTTTGGGCTTGAAGCAAGGGGACATGAGTGTCCTCGAGTATGTCAGGAGATTTAATCTTTTGGCCCAATATGCTCCCGAATATGTGGCGAAAGAAGAAGCGCGGTGTGACCTATTCTTCCATGGCCTAAGTGCCATATTACGGGAAAAGCTGGCCGTACACAATAACGGCAGTTACACCGACATGGTCGATGCGACTTTCATTCAAGAGAAGCCGACACTTGAGTGGCAAGCCGAGAAGAGAAAGATGAGTGAGATCGAGCAGGATAGCACAAGTTATGTGCCTCAGAAGTACCTTGTGGTGTATCGAACGCCACACAGTGAAAGATGGAGGCCACCTGTACGATCAACTCCTCAGAGATTGATTACTGGTGAAGTTCTACAACTTGCACCACCTCCAAAGCCACAGCATCAGACGGTGGTTTGTGCTCCATCGCTGCAGCCATATGTACCTAGCAGTCCACCGCAAGTCAGCGAAGAACCAGAGAGGCATCCGTGTTTTACTTGTGGGCGCATGGGCCATTATGCTAGGAAATGTCCGGAGGGAACTCGAGGCTACAGGACATCATATTTACAACAATACGATCCGTACCTCAATCTGCAGATAGGAGGGAAGATAAGGGGCAACATTCACTATACTGTGATTGATGATGTTCCGGAAGGAGAAGCCACTTTAGCAGGGATGTTTTCTCTGAATCAGCTACCGGTTTTAGTTCTCTTTGATTCCGGTGCCACACACAACTTCATTAGCCAATCTTTTGTGGCTCAACATCTGCTCCAAACAGTTTATACAAAGAGGCAATACCTCATATCTTCGCCCGGGGGCAGCAGTACCGCAAGTGAGATTGTCTCCCGAGCACCTCTTTGTTTGGGGGGTAGAATATACCCTACGACTCTCATTGTTCTGGAGGGTCTGAAGATCGACATCATTTTGGGGTTGTCGTGGTTGAATTACCACAGAGCGGTTCTTAACATCAGCTCTAGGACCGTTGAGCTCAACAACCCACGGCACGGTCTTCACATATTAATTCTGGGCGCCAGACGGCAGCAGATTGCAACAGTGAACCACACGGAAGCTGTCAAGATAGAAGACATTCCGGTGGTACGTGAGTATCCGGATGTATTTCCCGAGGATTTACCGGGTATGCCACCCGAACGAGACGTTGAGTTCAAGATTGAACTTATACCGGGAACAACACTGATATCACGAAGGCCGTACAAGATGGCAGCCAATGAACTGGCAGAATTGAAGACACAGTTGAATGACCTAATGAGCAAGGGCTTTATACGACCAAGTTCGTCACCTTGGGGTTGTTCAGCATTGTTTGTCAAGAAGAAGGAGGAAACACTATGGCTTTGTGTTGATTATCGTCCTTTGAACACCGTTACCATCAAGAACAAGTATCCACTACCTCGCATTGATATGCTCTTCGATCAATTAGTGGGTGCGAAGGTATTTTCGAAGATGGATCTTCGGTCCGGATATCATCAGATTAAAATCCGGGCAGAAGATATTCCGAAGACGGTATTCTCAACGAGATACGGGCTGTATGAGTATCTCGTTATGTCTTTTGGTTTGACCAACGCCCCGGCACACTTTATGTACCTAATGAATTTAGTATTCATGCCGGAGTTGGATAAATTTGTCGTTGTCTTCATCAACGATATCTTGGTGTACTCCAAGTCAGAGGAGGAACATCTGGAACATCTGCATATTGTGCTACAAAGATTGCGAGATTATCAGCTCTATGCAAAATTCAGCAAGTGTGAATTCTGGATTAATCAAGTACATTTTCTCGGACACATCATTTCAGCGGAGGGAATCGCTGTAGATCCGAGTAAGATTATCCAAGTACAGAAATGGGAGTCACCAAAGTCAGTACATGAAATCCGAAGCTTCCTCGGTTTAGCGGGTTATTACCGGAGGTTCATTCCGGGTTTCACCAAGATCGCTAAACCGATGACGGAATTATTAAAGAAGAATACCAGATTTATGTGGAGTGCTGCGTGTGAACAAGCTTTCATGACTTTAGTGAAGCATCTCACAACAGTCCCAGTTCTTGCTCAGCCGGATACGACAAAGCCATTCGACGTTTATTGCGATGCATCTGGCATCAGTCTTGGCTGCGTGCTGATGCAAGAAAGACGAGTGGTCGCTTATGGATCTCGTCAACTCAGAACTCACGAGCAGCATTATCCAACTCATGATCTTGAGTTAGCTGCTGTGGTCCTTGCTTTGAAGATGTGGAGGCATTATTTGCTCGGAAATCTTGTACACCTCTACACCGACCACAAGAGCTTGAAGTACATCTTCACTCAGAAAGAATTGAACATGAGGCAACAAAGATGGCTAGAGCTCATTAAGGACTACGAACTGGAGATTCATTATCATCCAGGAAAGGCGAATGTGGTCGCCGATGCGCTCAGTCGTAAGGCGCATATCCATCACCTAAGTATCGCTGAAATGGATGATGACGAACCAAACCTCCATGTCATCCTGTATGGAGCTCTCTATAATCTCGCTCTCATCCCTACCATCCGAGAAGAGATCATTGAAGCTCAACGAAAAGACAAGGGAATGTTTCACATATTGCGAAGGATAGACAACAGAGAAATGAAGTGCTTCCGGAAGGATGATGAAGGTATTTTATGGTTCAATGACCGGATAGTAGTACCCCGGGATATGGGACTACGGAGGAAAATTTTGGACGAAGCTCATTTGTCCAGGCTTTCCATTCATCCGGGCAGTAATAAAATGTACCAAGATCTCCGGAAGAAGTTTTGGTGGACACGTATGAAATGTGAAGTTGCAAAATACATTTCAGAGTGTGATACGTGTCGAAGAATCAAGGCCGACCATATGAAGAAGTCAGGCCTGTTGCAGCCATTGCATGTACCGGCATGGAAGTGGGAAGACTGGAGTATGGACATCATCATCGGGTTGTCGATGACCTCCCACAACCATGATTCGATTTGGGTAATCATTGACCGGTTGACCAAATCGGCACATTTCATCCCTGTGCATACTAGGTACAACGTAAAGCAGTATGCGGAGCTGTACATAGCACGGATATTGTGCTTACATGGAGTTCCCCGTACCATTGTGTCAGATAGAGGATCGCTGTTCGTAGCCCGTTTCTGGGAACAGCTACACGTATCCTTGGGGACGAAGTTGATTAGAAGCTCTGCGTATCACCCTCAAATCGATGGGCAAACTGAGAGGGTGAATCAAATACTGGAAGATATGCTAAGAGCGTGTGCCATCCACCACGGTAAGAGCTGGGATGATCACTTTCCGCTGGCGGAGTTCTCGTACAACAACGGATATCATACGAGCATTAAGATGGCACCATATGAAGCTCTATACGGCCGGAAGTGCCGTGCACCATTGAATTGGTGCGAATCGGCGAACAAGTAACATTCGGGGTTGATCTTGTCAATGAAGCCGAAGAGAGAGTTCGGGTAATACAAGAGAACCTCAAAGCTGCCCAATCTCGTCAAAAGAGCTACGTGGACCAGAGACGTCGACCGCTGCATTTCGAAGTCGGAGAGCACGTGTATCTTCGTGTGTCTCCAATGAAAGGGATTCATCGGTTCGGTGTCAAGGGGAAGCTTGCTCCCCGATTCATCGATCCATTTACTATCACGGAGAAGTGCGGAACTGTAGCCTACCGGCTGGAACTACCGGCAAGCCTTGCCGGTATTCACGACATATTTCACGTGTCCCAGCTGCGGAAGTGTCTCAAGTTTACCGCTGCCATCCGCACTGAAGACATTGAAGAGTTGAAGCCGGATCTCACCTATGTCGAGCAACCTGTATAGATTATCGACGAAAATACCCGGACCACCAGGAACCGGACTTTGAAATTTGACAAAGTCCTGTGGAGTAATCATACCCCGGAAGAGGCGACGTGGGAAACTGAAGATTACATCCACAAGAACTATCCGGAGCTTTTGTCATAAACTTTGTAATTACCTTCCCTCTCATTCCTCTTTTGAATCTCGGGACGAGATTCCTTTTAAGGGGGGAGGAATGTAAAGGTACCAAAATTATGAATACAAAGAAACACTTCTTTGCAAAGTTTTGTTTCATATGAGTGAAATTTGGGACTTGTTAAAACTTTTCCCCACATGTGATAACCCACATGAGGGTTTTCTTCACACAAGTCAAATGTTTATTTGGGAACTTGGAACCCTATAGGGGTCTAAAACAAGGATGGGAAGTTCCCATATGTGTAGAAAAAACAAAAATCAGATTTGGAACAATTTGTTCAAACTAAAATTCAAATGAGAGCAACACTAGGAATTTCCAAACTGTTGTGCTACAAATCTCATTTGCAGCAGCCAAATTAAAAATTAAGTTTCATATTTGAATTCCTTGAGTCCAAATTAGGGGGTGTGCAAAGTTTCATGACATATGAAAATAGTTTGCAACCCATTTTTCAAATGGACTTTAAATGACAAAGAATTCAAATGCATATTTGAATTTGGATAAAACATGCACAATTATCCAAATGCCTCTCAGATTTCAACTTCCACAATTGAATTCCATCAATATTCAAATTGGGGACATATTTTAGAGGGGATAAGGAGGACTGACATGTGGGACCCACATGTCATTGGGAGCACTGAAATTGCAAAAGATCTTCAGTCCTCAGTCTTCATTTGCTCTCCTCCCACGCGAAGCAATCGGCAGAGCCGACTCTCTACGGGCGACACCGCACCGAGCCAACGCCTCCACCTCCTGCTGAATTCCGGTTGCGCTGGAGGGCTGCTGGGCGTCTTATACCCTCTGCCATGCTCCTCTTCGCTCATCCCCGAAGAACAGCGCCGCTCTGTTTCTTTTCCTCGCGCGAGAAACAGCCGCAGCTTCCGACGCCGTCCGCTCGATCGGCCACCGCCATAACTTGCGTGTGAAGCCTCGGTTGAGCAGACAAGCAACACCACCATCGTCCCCATGACCCTCTCGTGCACTCACAAAGGGCGTTCGTGCTCTCCACACTGAGATAACTCGGTTTCAGCGGCGGCCGTCACACAACAGCGACGAAGCGCTCGAGTGGACAGCCTCCTCCAGGGCATTTGACGATCAAGCGAGGCCACCCTGGGACGCGCAGGAGCTCCCTACAGCTTCCATCCGAAGCTCAGCCCCAGCCGTTGCCGCGCGCCGACGAATTTTGAAGATTTCCTCTGGCCGGTGAAAGCTGACCCGCGGGTACGAAACCGTGAAATTCTCGAGTTATATTGATTTTGAGCATTTCAAATTGCACACACGGGACGTAGACTTGCTTAGCAATAACTTTCCTTTTGGAACCTAGCTAGAAACCCGCTCTGCACGACATGATTTCGATCTTTACAATGGCGGTTTTGGTAGAGACCGGCGGGTGCACGGTGAACCCTAGGGTAGAGCCGCTCCCGAGCTCATATACGGCCATGCCAAGCTTGGCCAACCTCCACTTGTGCTGTAGAACCTTTCCAGGGAGCTTTTGGCGGGCTAAAGCGTTGGGGTGACGTCGTCGGACTCCCTCAGTGCCGCTGCACCAGTGCGGGGTGGTTTACGAACTTCGCCGGTCTATGGAAGCCACACCATCGTGTTCCTCGGGTTAAAATAGGGCCTGGCGGCGAGTAACAGCTCGGGAGTTGGTCGGAGCGACGAAAACCGGTGAACTCCGGCGAGCCCGGCGCCGCAGAAGCGTGGGGGCGGGTGGTAGACGAAGGTGCTACCGGCCCCACGCGTCAGTCGCACGGCAACAGTGGGCCGGATACTCTGTGACGCGGGATCGGCTGTGACAGCGCGGGAAACAATTCTGTAGCCCGTGTGGCGCGCTCCCGTTACTGACACGTGCCCCTGGTCCCACAGTCAGGTTTAAACTTTCCCCGGATTTATTCAAATCCCAGATTTTTTCCCCAAACTTTAGAAGAGCATAACTTTTGCTAGGAACCTCCAAAATTAGTGATCAAATTGGGTTAGATTCAGATTGACAAAATCTATCCAAATATGCAACCCAATTTGTATGAAAGTCTTTATTTAATCCCTGGAAATTCTTTAAATCTTTTCAGCAAAAGAATTTTAGAGGGAGTTTGGTTTATCCAAAAATCCTCAAATTTTGCCAGAATATTCTTTAGGGTGTTATTAGACTCCTGTAAAAGGTTCAGCTCATTTGGAGTTGAATTGATCAGGGTAATTAAGATTGTAATTTCCTGTATTCAAATGAATACAGAAACATTTTCAGGGAATTTCCAAAACTTGTAAATTCAGTTCTGGGGAATTCTTAGCTCCAAAAATCCTAGGAAAATTCTTGTAGACTCTAGGAACTATAATTGAAATTGTGGTTCACTGAGTTTGACATCAACATGGGTGTTAACTCAGAATTAATTCATCTTTGATTAAACACTTAGAGAATTGTTCTGAATAAACCACTCCATGAAAATTGCTAAATTTTGGTCCAAATGACTTTCTTGTGACAAGGAACTCACATGAAAATTTCTAGCTCCATTGGAGCTTTGGATCACCACTGTCATAGGTAACCTCTTAAGGTGATCAATACTTAAGTGGGAAAAGCACTTAATATTTGATCTTAGTGTTTAATCCCAACCCAAACCACTAGCACCAGTGTCATTTTAAATTCTTAAACAGAGTTCCAGTTTTAAAACTGTAACACCCCAAAACCTGTTAAGAGGGGAATTTAAAAAAAATTTGGACGTATTGCATGTGGTGCAGAAATTCAAATTCAAATTGGAATTCAAATTCAACTCAAAACCAAAAAGAAAAAGAAAAAGAAAAAGAAAAAACAAAACCCCGACCAGTGGGCCGAAACCCACCAGCCGGCCCAACCGTCCCAGCGCCAGCCCGCAGCCGCGCGCTCCCCTCTCCCTCTCACTGACACGCGGGGCCCGCCTGTCATCCCTGACCTCCCGCTCGCGCCAACCGCCGGACTCTTCCGCGCACGCCCGATCGTAACTATCCCGGAAATCCACGTCCCCCAGCCCAACTCCCGGTCCCGTACGACTCAAACTCGATCTAAACAGACACGCCACCCTCAGTCATCTATAAAAACGCCAGCATCGCCCCGTTTTCCCCCACGATCGGCTATTTTTCCTCCCGGTGAGAACCAGAACTTCTCCGGCCGTTTTCTCTCGATCTTCGCTCGGGATTTCTGATCTAACGCGCCGAGCTTGTTCCACCGCCTCCGGGGAATCACGCAGGTGCAGAAAACTCAGTGGTTTGCGCTCTAGGCACAGCTCCGACGAGCACCGCAGCGATTCCATCTCGGACCTCGTCGCCGACCGTCTTCCAGGACCTCTGAGCTCAAGAAAAACCCCGAGGTGAGATCCCCGACCTCTCCTCTACCGATCTATGCCATGAAATCCCAGTTTTAGGAAGAATAGACGAAGATCCGAAGTTTTCCGGTGATATCGCCGCCTCCCGCCGCCGCGCGCCGCTGGGCAGCGCCGCCCGCGCTAGGTCAGAGCGACGTGGCCGCTTATGCGCCGTCTATTTTAAATCGCACGGTGGAATTAAAACCCGCGCGTACCGGTTCGGCGATCTAATCTGAGCCGTCTGTTTTAAATCGGACGGTCCACGTCGGCCCCGCATTATAAAGGCTAGGATTCTTACGCGCTACCCCCTGGGGATCTCGGAAAATAAGAGCTAGCCCCGGAAACTTCTGATCTAGCCCCTGGAACTTCAGAAATTCATGTAAATTCATTTAAAAATCAGTTTTAGCCCCTGGACATAATAAAAATTAGGAGAACCCCTCTGTTATGTGTAGTTAGACCCCTGGAAATTTATGAAATAATATAATAGACCCTGTAGTAAGGTGACTTTACCTTTTTAACCATATATGATATTAAATTTAGGAATTTGAATATGTGATTAGGATTTAAAATTTAAAAGGTGAGGCAAATGCATTGTAAATTCAAATTTAAACTCTCCTAGCACTTGGAAAACTTTAGAATGAGTTAAAAATAGATTTTAAGCTGAAATGAATCTGTCTAGTGGATTGTTCATATTTATTAGTTATAGAAACATACTTTAGGCTAGGAAATAATTCTGAAAATTGTAAAATAAATTTAAATTAGTTCACATCAGAGGAGAAGTTCCAAAATATATTATTTAATATTTTAGATCAGAACCTATTATGTTTAGATGATATGCCCTACTATTTAATATTAAAACTCACTTTTAGGCATAGAAAATAAATCTGAAAATATAGGAAAATAGGTATGCATAATTAGAAAATGATAAATAAAGTCTCCAAATCCAAAAACTTCAGTTTAGGATTTGGTAGAAGATCTGAAAACCTATTTGGAGTTGGAAAATACCTTTTATACGAACTTTGTGGCTAAGAGGTGTAATAATTAAATATAAAGAATTTGTTCAAATTGGAACTTCATGTATAGTGTGCAAATAGAAATCTGAATACAGAAGTTAGAAATCATATACATATGTTTAAAAGTGCATGTAGGCCAAAGATCAACACATGTAGAGTAACCACAACACTTAGAAATGTGAATGACTTTCATAGGTATGTATGTGTGGTTTGTATGAAGTGAAAGTGTGAACTATGTCTTATGGATTGTTGTTTTCTTTTGCTATGTGTGTTGGCATGAGTAGAACCTGCCCCAGAGCAAGTTCTTCCCTTTCAAGATCATGACTATCCATTCCCAGAGCAGCAGGAAGAAGGCAAGTGTCCTTGACCACTTTGATCCTATGCTAGGATGTGTAGATAGAATTATCTGCATTGTCAATTGAAATATGAAACCCATGCTAGGATGTTTCCCTAGAATTGCATTATCTTGTTTCCTTGTAGCTTGGTTTGGGATTTGTTTTATTATGTCATTCACTCATATTACTTGTGCTTAGCCATGCTTAGAATGGGATCATTGGGATATGAGATCATCAGTTTATTTACCATACTCTTGAATGAGATGTTATGAGTTATGTAGAGGTAGGGATCAAGGCAAGTTGGATGATTTGGTTGGTGCTGGGTGCACGAGACTCGGGTTTGTGTTTAGTGCTTGCCTGGATCCTAAGGACTGGTTCATGGAGCATGTAACCTGGCTTTACCGTGCCAACCACATGCTGAGATGGGGCAGCTTGGTCAATTAATTAGGTGTATCCCCGGCGTAGTATGGGTGTGTTGGATGGTGCGGGGAATAGGTGTCAGCTGGACTACCATATGAACCGCAAGGCTCAAGAGGGGGCCACTGCATCGGGGTTGGAGCCTCGTGTATGCTGTTAGGGGTGAAACCTCAGTGGGCCCACGCTCGTCGGGAATCCCTTTGTAAAGGCTTCGTATTGATCTCCTGGCTACACACCTGGGAAGTGTGAATGTGGTTCGTGGCCACTGGCATAATGGTAGTTTTTTTAGTCCACCCGGCAACGGGGGATGAAATCACTACATGTGGGTACAGTGGTGCAAACTCTGCAGAGTCAAAACTGTCATAACAGCCGTGCTCACGGTCAAGAGCGGCTTGGACTTATTCATGATTAGAGGATGATGACTTTGGAAGTTGTGGATGTTAAGCGGGGAGCTTAACATTGGAAATGATGATATGGTTACTTGATTTTGATGATGGGTTGGGAGATTGGGACCATTTCACCAGTGTAGTAATGTAGGTGCTTAATAAGCTAAGGTGATAGGTAATAATGACGTAGTGCTTTAACCATGAGTTCAACCTCTCCTTGCTCTAGCCATGCATGACATAACTTTCCCACACTTGCTGAGTACCAACGGTACTCAACCTTGCATATTTGTTGGTTTAAATTGCTGCTCAGGTCAAGGGGATGATGTGACGTTCAATGACCAAGATTTCGGACCCGAAGAGGGATTCTAGGTTCATGGAGTCCCCCGGGCAACGCCTGTGATGGAGCCCACAAGAATAATATTTCCGCTGCTAGTTTATTTTATGTTATGAACTCATTATCGTCCATCGGGACATGTGCTATGTAAGACTTATTTATATTCGACACCTGGCTTGTAATAAATGATGCTTCACTATTTGTCATCACATGTATGAGAAAATGATCCTGGCATACATGTGATATTCACTCCGTTGTTCTTCGGAGAAACCGGGTGTGACAAAAACTGTCATTAGATCTTATTAGCAAAAGCTTTTCAATTAAATACATATGTATGATCATATCGTGTAGCATATACGTGAAGAAGGTGAGAAGGACTTGAAGTGAAGATCAAGGAGGGAGGAAAACAAGTGATCAAGCTCCAAGTGATCGTCACTAACTGATTGTAACCTTAGTCACCTGTAAAACAGGCAAGCCCCGGTTTGCATTTGAACAGTTTTATAAAGCATTTTCATTTGTAGAGATCATAGCTTTGCATCATTGATTGCAGTAAGTCTAGATGATATTGAAAACCCCACTTGCATGACCAGAAATACCTAAGAGAGAAAGGGTAGAATAGCACCTCCTCGAGTGGAATTGGCTACGCTAAATGTTAGTAGGAAAGGTCCGGTAGAAGTTGAGTAGTTGGAAGCTACTCGCGAGTTTAGGACTGGTTTACTCGGAACGGGTCCGAATTAGAAAAGATGAGGAAAGTTCACAAATAAGAAATGGAGACTGGGCAGGGAGGTTTAGATGCAGCAGGTTGCAGGCCGTGCGTGCATAGCCCTGCCTGTGTCGGTTAAGGCCCGTCCGTGCTTGGCCCTGTTGGACAAGTTTGAGTTGTGTACCAGGCGCATACTGGCTCTATGGGACCCAGGAAACCGATGTACCTTGGGAGATCTATAGTGGAACTTTTCCATCTGCCTTAGGCTTTCAGCGTCAGGGTAGCAGGAGGTACCTCGCTCAAGAACATACCACAGTGGGTATGTACCTTGAGGGAGCTTGCATACTCGGGGCAGTTGGACTGCGTCCAATGTGGAAGATCTTGGGAAAGGTGGCCGCGTACAACGTCAGTCGAGGTTGCTGCCGGCAACTCGGAGTACGGGTGTACGTGTCATGTAGTCCGGGCGTGTACTGATTCGAATCACCATCGCTCGCGGTTATATGAGCATACTTGCCCACTGCGTCTTGACGTAGTAACAACTGGAATTGTTTATCTTTGAACTTGATAAGGCTGTGTTGTAACTTGTAATGCAACCATGATTGAATTAGAGATAGGCTCATTAAACTTTACTTTTACTTTGTGCAAGGAGCATCGCAACAAAGCGTTTCTTGTTTGTGGAGTTGCGATGCTTTTCGGCTCAAGGTCCGCACAATGAGGCTTAAAAATCTGAAAGTTAAGGATCATCTTTAGGCGAGTCCTTTATGCAAATCTAGCCAACCCAATTGAAACCGTCGTTCATGTAGAGTTTCTTGTTTAGGAGAGACGGGTCAGACTTGCTGAGCCTATGTGCTCACGCTTGCTATATAAGTGGTTTTGCAGGTTAATATCGACGCTAGAAAGAAGGTTGTCCGGTGAGACTCGGAGACTTCCGAGTTGTTTAACACAGGGAGAACCCAGCCACTGCTGTTGTCTTCGTGTTGCTAGCGAGAGGAGTCCACGGGCTGGACTTCATCTCGAGTGCTCTTAGTTATTCGACGTGAGTTGATATAGACTTCCGCTGTAGTTACTTGATGTAAAGTATTTACAAAGAAAAACTTGTAAGCTTCCGCTATTGTTTTATGTAATACATTGTTCCTTATATGTGTGCTGTTGGGTGCCGCACAACACGGCACCACCCAATGCGATTCCCGGGCAAGCGGCCTGTCCCGGCTGAGCAGGCCGCGTCAGCGTGGTATCAGAGCTGAGCCCTGTCTCAGTCGGTACCGCACCCGTCTCAAGATCTAACATCGATGACTAAGGATATAATGCCTCCAAATCTTCAAGGCATGTAACACGGGTGCTAGCTCCAAGTCATGTGTTGGGTAATTCAGCTCGTGTTTCTTTAGTTGTCTCGATGCATAGGCTACCACTTGTCCTTGCATGAGCACACATCCAAGCCCTTGTCTTGATGCAGCACAATATATGTCGAAACTCTTGCTCACATCCAGCAATACCAAAACCGGTGCTGTGGTTAGCCTTTTCTTGAGCTCCTCAAAGCTTTCTTGACACGGTTGTGTCCACTGAAATGCTTTTCCCTTCATTAGCAATTCAGTCATAGGCTTTGCTATCTTGGAGAACTCCTTGATGAACCAGCGGTAGTATCCAGCGATCCCAAGGAATCTCCGAATATCCCTCACATTATGCGGTTGGTTCCACTTCAGAACATCTCCCACTTTTCCAGGATCAACCAATACTCCTTCCTCGGAGATGATGTGGCCTAGGAACGATATCTTCTTTAGCCAATATTGACACTTGCTGAGCTTGGCATACAATTGATGCTCTCACAGCTTCTGCAATGTCAATCTTAAATGTTCTTCCTTACTTTTTGAATACACCATGATATCATCGATGAAAACAACAACAAACTTGTCCAAGTACTCCATGAATACCTTATTCATGAGGTACATGAAATATGTTGGTGCATTCTTTAACCCAAAAGACATAATGGTATATTCATACGAACCATACCGTGTTCGAAAGGCAGTCTTCGGTATGCCGGAGGGCTTAATCTTCAGCTGGAAGTATCCCAACCGAACATCAATCTTAGAGAAAACTCGGGCACCTTTCATCTAGTTGAACAGGTCCTCTATACAGGGCATACGTATTTATTCTTGATCGTCACCTCATTGAGAGACCTATAATCCACACACATCCTTTGGGTGCCATCCTTCTTGTCTACGAAGAGCACGGGGGCTCCCCATGGTGACGAGCTTGGGCGAATAAAACCCTTTTCTAGCTGCTCCTGAATTTGCTACTTGAGTTCCACTAGTTCATTAACGGGCATCCTATATGGCCTCTTTGCTATAGGTGCAGTCCCTGGTACTAGATCAATGGCAAACTCAATGTCCCGGTCAGGTGGCATACCTGGAAGTTCTTCCGGTAACACGTCCGAAAATTCTTAAACCACCGGAATACTTTCCAATGTTGCTTCTTCGATGTGGTTAAACGTTGCTTTCTCAGTTGTTGGTTGGGCTGACTCGAACTCAATACGAGTACTGTTCTCATTTGTTAACTGCACACTCCTCTTAGCACATTGGATCACTCCGTTGTGCTTGCTTAACCAATCCATTCCGAGTATTATGTCAAGCCCATGGGAATCCAAGACAATGAGGTTGGCAAGGAAGTCTACCCCCCTTATTTTAAGGTTTACTTTTGGACATAATATATTAGTTCTCATCTCTCCACCGGGAGAATTAACCAACATAGTATATTTCATGTGTGATATGGGTAGATTATACTTGGCAACATACTTGGATGATATGAATGAATCCGATGCTCCGGAATCAAATAAAACAGTGGCTGGGTTGGAGTTAGCAAGGAACGTACCAATCATGACATCCTTAGCCTGTTGCGCCTCCTCAACGGAGACATGATTCATGTTGCCACGAGCGTAGTTCTGCTGTCCATGGTTGCCTTGATTAGCTCCATCATTTAGCCGTGGGTTCTGCTTGGGCGTGTTGCTTGGCTGTCCAAGGCCTTTCCTCGGGCACTGCCTTGCAAAGTGTCCCGCCTCTCAGCATGCAAAGCATGCCTCGTTGCCCAAGACAGCAGGAACGTTGGGGCGAGGGTGGTTTTGAGCATATGCACCCATGTTGGGTCAGGGCACAAGAGGTAAAGGCACACGAGGTGCTTGCATGACAGGACGTTGCTGCGGTGATGGATTATGGTGAAAAGTAGAAGCGGACGAGCCATACTGCGGTGCAGCTGGGGGCATGAAACGGGGACGTACATTGCTCCCTTGTGGCTGGTATGGCATCTTTCTCTTGCCTCTTGCTCAATCTCACGGATCTTGCTCTCAACCACTATAGCTTTGTCAACTAGCTTCTCGAAGTTTGCATAGTCATTGTTGAGTATTTGAACTTGGATCTCATTGTTCAACCCCCTCATGAACAAGTATTGCTTCCTTTGATCCGAGTTGACATCTTCGGGGGCATACCTTGAAAGCTGCTTGAACTTGTTGAGGTACTTAATAACGCTCTTCTTTCCTTGGCGGAGACCTTTGAACTCTTGCCTTTTTAGCATCATGACTCCAACAGGGACATAATGAGAGCGGAAACTCAACTTGAACTCAGCCCAAGTGATAGTCTCCTGGTTGACATGAGCATTGCAAAGAGCGTCCCACCAGTCAGCGGCTGCTCCCATAAGTTGGTGCGATGCGAAGAGGACTTTCTCCCGATCATTGCACTGAACAATAGCAAGCTTCTTCTCCTTGGACTTCAACCAATCGTCGGCCTCCATGGGATCATTAGCTTGTGCAAAAGTAGGCGGTTGAGTCCTCATGAACTCTCCCAGTATGTTGTGAGCAGGCGGTGGTGGTGGTGGGGGGTGGTGGTGGTGCAGGAACGGGATTGTTGTTGTTGGCTTACAGCTGACCCAAAGTTTGGATCATAGTTTGCATGAGCTGGTTCTGCATAGCCATCAACCATTCAAGGTTGTTTTCACCAGCCCCGGGGTTAGGATTTTCAGGAACTCCAACGTGGTCACCCTCTTGTGGTTCATGGTTGCCACAGACGTTCCTCCATTATCGGCTGGCGTTTTCCCTCACCATCTGTGAGAGAGAGTTGGGTGCAATTGAAGTTAGAAGTTTAGATGGATCCCCCCAACTATATGCATCAAGGTGGATGGATTAAATATATTTACTTTTATATGAGGATGTGAACACATGCCGAAGCATCTCACATCTCTCTACTATGTGCGGATATGGACAACGCTGAAGCGTCCCATAACTCATACTAAACATACAAACACAAACAACCATCACAAAAGTTCAAACCACTCCTATTCAAGCTTCTATGGTTTAAATGTTCCTATGGGTTTTAGGGTATCCATTCTACCTAGTCTTGCATCCTATGGTCAAGGTGGTTCTGATGCCAATCTATGCATTTTACCTAGGCTTGCGTCCTATGGTCAATGTGGCTCTAATGTCACTCTGTGACTAGGTTTGCGTCCTACAGTCAACGTGGCTCTGATACCAATCTGTGATGCCTGGTCTCATAAAACATGGAACCCAGCTAATGCATAAGTGTGCCCATGATGTTCATCACACATACACATGTAATCCACAAACTGAACTCAGAATATAACCACGAATAATAGGGTTCAAGTACTTTATTACATCAATCTCTAACTTATTCTTGTAGCGAAAGTCTTCTAACTTATTCTAGAAGAGGAAGTCTCAAATGATAGCAGAAGCAAACTAAACAGCAGCAGCGGCTCCATCTCCAACTTCACAGGCAAGTTGACGGTAGATCGCACGCCTAGTACTCCACATGATCTTCGATGTACTCCTCTCCTGTTGCTGATGATAGTATGATAATGCAAGGGTGAGTACATGTCGTACTCAACAAGTGCAGGAAATGTATGACATGTAGCTTCCAACAAGGTAGGAACAAAAAGGCTCATTGCAGAAAGCAAAGTTTATTTCTCAAACATGATAAAAGCAGCAACTAATTTTAAGTGAATTTAATCCCGTCATATATCCAATTAAAACATCAACATACCTCCTTTATGATTCACCACCTTTCATGTCTCAACCAACCATAAATCTTTCTCAACTTTCATCTCATGCTTATGATATCCATGACCATCTCATATTCATGATATCCAAAACCATCTCATATTCATACCACCATCTCATATTTATCTCATATTCATATCCTCCGACCAAACTCATTGTTACTACTCAGCAGTTCCAAAAACTAATCCCAAAGACCATACCATAACCAAACAAATAAACATCCATCCCAAACCTTCCCTCTAATCATGGAAGTTGGCCAGGTGCTTGTGACCGTAAGCACGGCTATCATGATAGTTTTACACTGTGCAGAGGTGGCACCACTTTACCCACAAGTTTGTGATTTCGTCACCCGTCAGTGACTGCAGAACCTCCATTATACCAGTACACAACTGTCGATGTGGCCTAGAGATCACAAAATAGCCTTTACAAAGGGGCTACTAGATGTATGGACTCACTAAGGTTTCACCAGCAGGCTCGAATCACCATTCTCCCACCTACGGGCCCCTCTTGTGCCATGCAGTTCCCAGGGCAGTCCTCTCTCGACTCCCATTCCCGCGCCTTCCACGGTCCGTAAGAATCTAACAACTTACCTAATTAGTCAGCTAAGCTGCACCTATACTTGGCCTTGTGGTGGCACTGTTTTCCTGGCATGTGCTCACATGAACCGGTCCTTAGATCTACGACAAGTAAACCACCATCTAATTCTACCAATTCCATGAACCAAACTTGCCTAGATCTCCCCCGATTCATGTTCATTATAATCATCAAGTTTTCATTATCATTATTCATATGAGTGCATTAGCTAAACACGTTCTATCTCGCTTCCCGTAACCCGTAGATTAGCGAAGCAGAAGCAAAAACGACCATACCCGACTCATCAACTTTCCTGGCAACAAGGGTGGTTAACAAAGCTAGTAAACTTCTATAAAAGGGTTCCCATCAAATTTACTCAAGCATACACAGTTTTCGAAAACAAAACAGTTTCAAAACATGGGATCAATATGGTCATGGGGCACTTGCCTTGTTCCTGTGGCTTCTGTTGCTCAGGCGTCTCGAAACCTTGGTTCTGTAGTCCTTCGTAGATAGCTCCCTGAGCTTGTCCTTCTACTCACGATCACGCACATACAAGATTTATAGCAATCAAACATCATGCATAAACCTATGGTGCATATGCATGCTAACCTATGGTGCTGTTTCATTAGATCAGTTTGTACGTGTTCTTGCATGTTTTAATGGGCTTGCATGGGGTTTTATGATGAACAAGGGTGTAAAGATCAAGTGCGGACGTGGTCATGATCTTAACTCAAGATCTAGATAAATTCCACCGTCATAAACTGATGAGCACGTGATCTGTCCACACGAAAAAGCTTCTGTTCGAAGAAAATAGATATGAAGAAATCCGCGATGATGTCGTAAGGTTGTAACGAAGACCTACCTCACTTTTCCCTAGTGGCAGGGCCTCCCTCCTAACAATGGCAGCAGGACAGTTCGTCGGCTCTTCTCCGGTGACGGCGAACGTGTCGGGGCTCGTCGGCGGTCTCAACGGTGGCTGAACTCCAGCGAAGGGGTTTAACTCGGCGATTTGGGGGCTAGGGCCTCTAAGTCGTCGACTTGAAAAAGTGTTATGGCCATTGGGGTGTTTCGGATTCTATTTCTAAGGGGAGAAGGAAGAGTCCTACTCCGATTGGATTTCAAATAATAGTCCTATTAAAATTGTTTTGGATCTTAACAACTTATCTCCAATCGATTTGGTTGCAGTATTCAACATGGAAGAATTCGTGTCGGTTTCCTCAGTACCGGGTACTCGCGTACAGGGGAAAACCTCTTAAGGATCTTGTAAGGGCCTAAGTTTTTGGCACATATTCAAAGTGTTCAGCACCACACACACACTTCATTTGAAGAAACTTGATGAATACATTTGAAGAGCAAGTAAACACCATCAACATGATCATTAGAGAATAAACTCACAAAATGCAAAAGTAGCATTTCCCACATGCATCATATAGGGGCTGGACATATGAAAAAGTCCTACATCTTGCTAGGAATGTTCATGCCAAATTTTACCCAAATTCAAGACCTTTTTGAAGTCCTTTTGGGTATAGCTAGAACGAGGGTGGTTTGAACTCAAATTCAAATTCAAACTATTTCCATCCCATGAATTCAAAAGTGGGAGGCATATTCTTACTCAGCACATTTTTATGATCTCACACACCAATTTTCACTCCATTTGGAGTTGATCTTGACATGGGCTAGGTTTAGCAAATTCAAACTTTATTTGAATTTCAAACTGCATATGTGCTGAAAATATATTCAAACAAAACCCAATTTGAATTCTATCCAATTCAAATGGCCCAGGGGTAGATAATTCAAATGACCAAGGTTAATTGGGTCTCTACTGTTTGGAGCAGTGCGGAAAATTTAATTTCAGAGGTTAAACCCTGGGTGGGACCCACATGTCAGCCTCAGCAGCAAAATCAACCGACTGAGGAGTCGAGCTCGGTTACTTGCGCGCGAGACAGCAGCCACCACGGCGAGCAGCATCAAGGCCAGCAGCTGCTTACCGCCCGTGCCACCAAACCGCCTCGCTGCCTTCTTATCCCCGAGCCCGAGCCGGCGAGAGGCGCATTCGGATGCTTCTCTGCTCCCTCACGCAAGACACGCAGCTCTCGCCGCCGCTCTCTCGGTTGATCGGAAAAGCCCACGATCACAGCCTCTCCACTCCCTCCAAGCTGCAAAACGGTACTATGGACTCTCCTTCTCCTCCCCCACCGTAGGAAATTAGCTGAACTTGGATAATCTTGTTCCTACCGGAGGTTCTGTTCGGTGACCTATGTTCGCCGCACCTCGAGCTCCCTTGGACAACCCAAACGGGAGAATGTCACGCCCCAGCTAAGGTGTCCTCGGAAGCGTTAGGGGCAGGTGCTGCTCACCCCCAGACCAAAGCCCCGAGTGTTTGATCACTGGCGACGAATTTCAGTTTCCCCTTTCATTCGGCACAGACCGACCTTCGGGTGCGGATCTGCCAAATTCTCACTCCATAGTTGTTTAGAGATCCTCAAACTGTTCCTACACGATCTAGACTTAGGGGCGCAAAAGTTAGCTTCACAACACCTAGCATGAGAACCCCTGTACATGGCGTATTTCCAAGCTTGCCAACGGCGGCTTATGCGGGAAGCATCGGGCGCACGGTGAGAGCCTACTTAGGACCTCTCCCGAGCTGCTTCGATCCCATGCCGAGCTTCCCTAGGATTCCCTGATGCTCTCCGGCCCTTTGCTCGATTGTTTTGGGTGCTAAGAAGGCCGGCCGACACGGCCGAAGTTCTTCCGAAGCCACCGCTCGTCGCCGACTGTGTGCCAGTGATTTTCATGAAGAGCTGAGCCCAGCATCGTGTTCCCCAGATGGATTTAGGCAGAGGCGGACAAGATCATTGAGTTTGGCGCACGACAGAGGCCACCGGCAAGCTCTCCGGTGAGGGATTGCGGCGGCCGAGCGCGGGAGGCCGGAGGTAGACGAAGCCCCCGGTCCCATGTGTCAGCGGCTGATATTTTAAAACCGGGATTCACTGTGGCACCTTATCAGGTGCGGCTGCGGGCGAAGGATTCCGTAGCCCTGTGTGTCGACCGCTGAGAAGTTGACACGTAGCCCCGGTCCCACGCGAAGCGGTTTAAACTTTTCCCCGATTTTCAGATTTAGTTCAAACTTCAAACCCACATAACATTGGCTAGGAAACTCCAAATCGAGTGAACCAAATTTTGTTGGATTCAGCTCTCTGAGTACTTTCCAACAAATCAAGTTTCACTTCATGAAAATCCTTATTTCTCCAGAATTAGTTCTTCAAATTTCAAAATGGTAGAATTTTAACTGGAGAACACTTTGGAGGAAAATTCTGAAATTTTGCTGGGATGTTCAACCAAATATCCCTGAGCTAACATAAAAATTTCATATCCATTTGATCTCATATTATCCACCTAATGGTGTGATTAAAAAACTGTTCCAGAGAAAATAGAAAATCTCCAGAAACATTTTCAGAATTTCTCTGAACTTGTTTAGCTCATATGTTTAGCTAGGAACCTTCAAATTAAGTGAGACCAACTCCATTAGAAGCCTCTGAAAATCTAGTTTCCAGAAAGTCATGGCTTGCTCCATGAAAATCCCTAGAACACCCTAGGAGCTCCAATTAAGGTCAAGTACATAATTATTTGTGGAAAGCTCAAATGAGCTTTGCTGCAAATAAAACTTGGCCAAGTCTCTGTTTAGGTTGTAACAAAACCACAGTAAAAATTTCAGAGTCATTGGGTCTGTTTAGTAAGTCTTATAGTCTTCACAAGTTTGAAGTCAATTCAAATGCATTTAAATTGATACATATACATGTTATCTCATATGCTAAGGTTGAGTAGGAATCTGAAGTCTTAGACTTCGTTACTCCGGAAGAGCAGCTAGCCTACGACCAAGAGCAGCAAGGCAAGCTCCGGTTTGCATTAACTCTTTTTATAATTTTTTATTATTTTCAAGAACTTACTTTGAGCACCACTTACTTCTTGCATTAGAGTCTTTATTGAAACCCAATTGCATAGCCAAGAAAACCATGGGTTTGGATTAGGATTGAAAACCCCGTTTAGCTACTGCAATGCTAAGATAGAGTAAGATTCGGTACAAGTCGAGTAGTTGGAACTACTCGCGAGGATAGGCTAGAGGCACTCAACTCGGGTAAAGATAGCAAATGAAACACATGGCGAGAAAAATGAGACCGATCGGAGAGTAAGGGCAGCAGGACTTTGGGGCCTGGGTGCTATTGCTCCGCTTGTGTCGATTGAGGACCGAGACGTGTACGGGCCTGTTGAACAAGCTAAAACAGTACCAAAGACCTACCGGCTATATGGGAACCGGGAAACCGATGTAACTCAGGTAGCTGGGTGTTGAGGCATAGCTGGTCGTTCAGAGGGTAGGTTGAGAGCTCGAGGTGCAAATCGGCTGGCGACACTGTGGATGCGCGCGCAGAGACCTCTTGCTCGGGACGATTGGACCGGTTCAACATTTGGCTGACGGGTGAAAGGTGGTTGCGTACGACGTCCGTGATGGTTGCTGTAGGCGACATCGAGTACGGGCGTACGTGACTGGTTATTCGGGTAACCCTGCAAGTGTAAATCGATTATAATCGCCGTCCCTCGCAGTCAGTGAGTACCACTTGTTCATTGTACCGTGACGTAGAGAGAACAGGCTAGATTCATGTTAAAAGTTTGCTGATTGAAAAGGTATATCTTGCTTGTTAATGTCTTGTTGTAGTTTAGAGCTAATTAAAGTTCTTTTCAACTTTGGGCAAAGTACATGAGAGAAATGCATTTCTTGTTTGATTGCGGCTCTCTCATGTGCCTTAGCGTAAAGTTCTCCACTACCTGCTGCTAAAACATTGAAAGTAAGGTCCAAATAATTAGACGAGTTCTTTGCAAATTATTTACCTCATGTACCCTATACCCTTCATATAGAAGTTTCATGTAGAGGAGAGACGGGTCAGTCTTGCTGAGCCATCATGCTCACTGCTTGTGTTTGAAGCTTTTGCAGGGGCTATGAGGATGGGACTCCCGAGGAGGATACGGAACCCTAGGAGGGGAACCCCGTCCAGTGGGAGTCATGCACGCCGCCGTGTTAGTGTGTGTGCCTGCTAGCGGGGACACGTTCACGGGCTGAACGTGAACTCAATGCATAGTCTACGCCCGTGAGTGTAGACTGAACATATTTTGTTGTACAAATGTTCATAATCCTGTTTATGTAATAAAACTTTGCTTCCGCTTTGTATCTTTGATGTGCGTTACCCGGTGCTGTGCAACACAGTACCCCTCAGCGTGATCCTGGCTCGACAAGACCGTGGGGTCGTGTCAGCGTGGTATCAGATCTCGCTTGAGGTTTAACGCACTACAAAGGTCATCTTTTTCAAAAATCCAGTGAAGAACGAGTTAGTAGCCAATACAAGTATGTTATTAGTGTATAGAAAGTGGCATACTAACCTATTTGCTTATGTCGGAAAATCGTGCATCTCAGGAAGCTTTATGTCTTGGGGGTCAACGTAAGCGCTGTCCACCAGTGGGCACAAGCTGAAGGGTGGAGCCCCATGGGTGGCATGTAACCTGACCCGCTTTAATATGCTCTCTCTTCATGTCGTTTGGGGTATTTGAGCAACGTCTGTCCCTGGCGTGCTTTGGGCAATTTGGGAGATCCCGTCATGTGGTCAGTAACGTGAACACATAGCTCAAGGTGTGTTTGGCTTGAGAACATCCGGGCGAGTGATGACGGCCGGGTGTACGAACTGTATGGATACCGGGCTCGGTGTGCAGCCGAGTCTGACGATTATTTGAGTTTTCTGCAGGTAGTCTAACCACGAAACTGTAGACGTGTAGCATTCGTGTGCGAGAGACGCCTAGTGCCACGTAACTAACGAGGCCGGCTAAGTCCGGTATAGGTTTTTCTTTATGAGGACGTAGTACCGACATGATCTGGTGACGCATCAACATCACACCCCACTAAATGAGCAACTGCATTGTAAAACTTTAAAGTTTTAATCCAGAGCACTAGAACTTGATGTAACTCCTTCCCTTAATCAGGATATTCAAAGTTAACAAGTTTTCAACTTCTTGGATACTAAGGACAGAGTCCCCTGTTTTCAGCTGAAATAAGGCTGAAGTTAGTCAGAGGTTAGAGGTTGAGTCCTTTCGAGGTTAGGGTCATACGATACATTTCTGGAAAGATTTGGAAGAGCTTTACGACTTTTCTGTTGAGGTCCAGAGGTGTTTCATCCCTTAACCAATCAAAAAATGCAGTAGAGTTGAAACTGACCAGAAAACAGGGCAGAGCAAACACTCTCTGTAACTCGCTGTAAATTGAGCATAACATACTGCATAAAAATCCAAAAATAGAAAATGAGGTAGTTCTGAAAATTTATTGAGATGGGTTACAACTTTGTAACAGAAAGCTTTGTCAAATTTAGTGTAGAATTAACTGGAATTCTTGGATCAAATCAGTACCTAAAGCAGGGAGGTGCTGTTCCAATTTTCTCCAGAAATTCTATCAACTTTGACATCTCATAACTTTTGAACCAGGACATATATTAGGCCAAGCAAATACTTTATGGAAAGCTATTGAAGTTAGCTTTAACTTTGATGTTGAGCTCCATAAGTGGTTGTGCATTTAGTATGGTCTAAATCAGGTTGAAATGGAAACTGGTCAGAGTTGTCCTATTGGACAGCAAACCAGCGATCAAATTTATTCTAAGTTTAATTTGTGTTTCCAAGTTGTATGAGTTCAATGACATGTTTTATGTTATAACTCAATGGTTTACTGTTCAAATAAATATTTGACATTTCTCAAATATGTTTCTACAGATGACAGCAGATAGACAGTTGGAGAACGGGTGCTGGAATCTCACAGTTCTCACCAAAGCGGCTATCCGGAAGCGTTGAGGCAAATGCTTCAATATTCTGGGTACAGCAAGATGCCGTAGTACTTCGCCAAAGAAGAAGGCAAGGAGGGGAACAAGATATGGACGATCCATGTCGAAGTTTCTGCAGAACCTACGCCACCCGGTTGGGCGCCGTTCCCCGTACGGGTGACAGGTAGACAGCCGGAAGAAATGTGGCAAGTGGCAGCCCGCGACACCATGTCGCGTTTCTGCCAACTACACGTGAGGGCTATGAAGGGTACTCCATACGCGCTCGTTCCGGTGGAGGAACGGGCTAATGAAAGTGGCCTAGAGGGGGGTGAATAGGCCTTTAAGGAATTCCTGCACACTTAATAAAGTTATCAGAAACTTGACTGATCGGACTAGTCCGGTTGTGTGGGCGGACTAGTCCGGTGTGCTGAATTATTTGAGTTAATTAAGTGTGTCTCACAAATTTAATCTTATAGCAGCGGAATGAGAACAACTGTTTTATAAATTAAATTTATTGTATGGATGCACGTGCAAACTTGTAAGGAACTCAAACGATGACTAGCAAACTAGTGATCTAATGTGTCAAGATGTAAAACAAATGAGAGACAAAAGACACGA
Organism: Neostapfia colusana; assembly: GCA_030760725.1. Classification (NCBI taxonomy): domain Eukaryota; kingdom Viridiplantae; phylum Streptophyta; class Magnoliopsida; order Poales; family Poaceae; genus Neostapfia; species Neostapfia colusana. Next base: position 63,244,804 of record JASWHV010000006.1, on the reverse strand, counting down.
ATTTTTACCGAGGTTCGATCTCACCAAGAGATCTACGTCCTCGTTGAGGAAGCTCACACAGAGCCGGATTCCCAACCCTTTCCCTCTTCAAGTCACCACAAAGGCCGACTTGACTCCACTATCACGGGTAATCACCGAGTTTGTGGGGCAACCTCACACGCTGAGGGCTCCCACAAGAACTACAGTGAGAAGGTGATCAAATACACTCAAAAAGATTACAATGCAGAGTATGAGTGTAGAGAAATCAAACCCCAAGAGCTCACAACGAAAGAACGACGATCTCTCAATCTCAAATCCAAGTATTTGATTGATCTTGGCCTTTTTGCACCTTAGATGTATGGAGAGATGTGTTTTTGGGCTCTTGGGTCAGGTGGCGGCGCTAGGGTTCAAGCATTTGACAATATGTGTCGTGTCTTATTAGGGAAAAGACGAAGGACCTCTTTTTATAGGCTTTCCCAAAAAGTTACCGTTGTTAAACCTACTACTGGACTAGTCCGGTATATGATCGGACTTGTCCGGTCTACTTCCAGTGGGTTAACCGAACTAGTCCGGTCCACAATCCGGACTTGTCCGGTGCTATGTGAGATGGGGTTTCAGAAACTTCAGCGGGCTAGTCCTGTCGCTTGGATGGACTAGTCCGCAGTCCTCTAAAGAGGACAACAGAGACATGACCGGACTAGTCCGGTCTAAAACCGGACTTGTCCGGTTGCATTCCAGTGAGCTGACCGGACTAGTCCGGTTCACAAGGCGGACTAGTCCGGTGCACTATTTTTGCGTCTTCCAGAAAGTTAAACGGACTAGTCCGGTCCATGAACGGACTAGTCCGGTTTTCAGTGGATTTTAGTTGATTTTTAAACCCCTTACCCTTACGCAAAGTCATGAGCTCTTGGGATGTGTCTCTTTCACACACAACCTATACATTTATATCTACTTTGCTCCTCTAAATTCCACTAACGTCTTCCTTTTCGGGCACCACTCTATTTTTCACCTTTTTGTGTGTGCCGAGCCAGTTCACTTTGTTTATCCTGCAATCATCTTAATAGTTTCATTAGGATCTCATATGTCCGTCATCAATTAGCCAAAAGCCACAAGGGATATCCTAGATGCACTTACAATCTCCCCCTTTTTGGTGATTGATGACAACCATTTAAGATACCACAATTGAGAATAAAAGGTTGATTTTCATAAGGTGTGCACATATGAGAATAATAAAGAATTCACAAAAAGCTTCTCACATATGCACACACCTTATGGTGGGGTGCCTCACAGGTGTGTGATAAACAAAATGTGATAAATTAAAGACAAACAGTAGTGAACATGTAAGTGGGCATTATAGCATAGTACATCACACATAAGAAAAGAAATAGTGCACTACAAGATTTTAAAAATAGGTACATGTCCTTGATCACAAAAGATCTTAATAACTAATACTAGATAGAAAAAGTCCAACTCTAATCTCAATCTTCCATCTCAATCTCTCCCCCTTTGGCATCAAGGCACCAAAAAGGGAAAAATTGAGGGGAATCACTCATCGCTGCCTCCTCCGTCAGTCTCAGTCTGATCTTCATCTTTAGCATCCACGGGAGCAGGATCTTCCTCTGAGTCCTCGGAGGCGGGCGGTGATCCAACGGGCTCAATCTCAAGCTTTGCGCAGATAGACTTGATATTGGCATTGACGTACTGTTGATGTTTCTTCCTTGCAAGCTTTTCTTTGCGTTGCCTGTCTTCGATCTTACGGCAGCAGGCAAAGATGGAGGAGAGCATCTTGAGGATGCCGCTAGATGATTCTTGGGCAGGTGGAGAACCAGGAGGAGCAGCCGCAGACCTAGTGTCATCATGAGCTTGCTTTGATCTCCTCTCCACTGGTGGAGAGGACGGGGCAGTTGGAGCCGGAGGAAGAGTGTACTCGGTGGGTTTTTGCGGCTTCAACCCCGTATGCTTGACATCCTTGACAAACTCGAGTCCCGTCACTTTCTCAATCATGTACATGATATACGGTGCGTATCCACAGAACCTATTGGGGGTAATTGAGATGTTCACAATGTCGTTGTAGATATACTCAAAGACATTGAATGGTCTCCTCCCACTAATGACCTTCATGAGAGTCCTCAAGGTTCCTTGTATAGTTCCTGCATCTCAATCCTTCAGAGCTATCGTCTTTCTCAAGACTCTATTTAGGACCACAAAGAAGGGCTTTAGATATTTGATGGTGGGAGGAACATATGACATCCTTGTGTCATAGAGAAATTCAAGTTCCTCCTTCTCCAGGGGTTTTAGATTATGAATGACCAGTTCATGATCCAAAGTGTTTTGGAGGTGAAGAATCCTAGCAAATTCATCATACGTGACACTATACCTTGAACCATGAGTCATCCAAGTAAGACTGTCTCCATCATCCCGAGCAAAGTAGAGAGTGGAGTAAAACTGGGTAATTACTTCATTGTTCCAGTCATACTCAAAGGATAGCAGGTCCGTCAGACTATGCCTCTCTAACGCCTCCACCATCTCACGAAAGGCAGGATACCTCTTTGACTTCAGATATTCAACATTTAGCCATTGACTCTCTACTACAGGGTTCTTCATCTTCATGTACACATGCTCGTAGTAGTCTGCATGGAAGTTGCTCCAGAACCTCGGGTCAGAGCATTGCTTAGGTCGGTCATACACTTGAATCTTCCTGAAATTATCAGCTAGCTCACTTCCTTTTCCAGTGAAATGCTCACTTGAAGGCTGCCTGTTGCGGTGAATAGGGTTTTTCATCATCAAGGGCCCAAGGGGACCACTAGCAAGTCCCTTCCCTTTATTGAGAATTCTTTTTGGCCCTGACGAGCCCTCAGCAGCATCTTTCCTTAGAGGCCTTTTGCCAATGACTTTCCTCTTCTTAGGTTGATTGTCGTCGGAGGGTGGAGAGTGGACATTGACATCATGTCTCTTCTTCATAACTCTCTCCTTGGTCCTCCTCACTTTCTCGCGTTGAACATCTTCATCAATGTGGAAGGAGCTGTCATCTGAGCCTGAAGACATGATGCCTGATAGGGAGTTCAAGGATTAGATGCAAATGGACTCATTATTGACTTCAAATGGGAACGTAGGGGTTCAACTGTCAGAGACCGGACATGTCCGGTTTCAGAGAGCGGACTTGTCCGGTGGACCGGACTTGTCCGCCTCTGTGCACCGGACTAGTCCGGCCTGACATAAGAACCCTAATGTTTCATTTGAATCAAATCTCCTATCTAAGGGCATAAAGGTAGGAACATGGTAGGAATACATCTATTGAGGCAATGTACATCCTTTTGAAATCAAAGAAAACTAGCTAGAACTAGAAAAGTTGAGATTTTGGTTTAAAAGGGGAAATTTACCAAGATTTGAAGATTTGCGTCGAAGAAGTGGAAATCAGTCCGGATGAGTCCGGAGTAGGGGGACCACTCGTCAAGGGGAGTCTTTTTCGCGGAGAAAAACTCGATTTTGAGGGTTCAACCAGAAAATCACTTTGGGGGCTAGGGTTTGGAAGAGGAGAGAGAGAGCAGGCCTAATGAGGAGTGAGGGAGAGATCTGGGCCGGTCAAGTGCTTCTATATACGACTGACCGGACTAGTCCTGCCATGGTAGCGGACTAGTCCGGTACCCCTGAGTTAACCTAGTTGTTGTCAGTCCGGACTAGTCCGGTTGGAAATCGGACTAGTCCGTTTCCAACAGACTTGATACATATATAGATAATTAATAGTGATTCAAGGACAATAATTTTGCAAGTAGTCTTGGTGATTACAACCAGTAGGCAATCAGCAATCGAACAATGGTCATAATCCACAAGATTTCTTCATTAAAAATAGTTTTCTGAGTAGAAAGGAGAGGAGGAGCATTTTTGACAATACGGAGGAACAATTTAAGTTGCAACCAGGTATGCAATGTTTCAAGCCACATTTCGAGAGTCAAGAATGTTTAGCTCATTTCTTATTTCACAGAACCTTTTCTCATCTAATGGTTTGGTAAAAATATCTGCAAGTTGTTTTTCAGTCCTAACATGTGAAATAGCTATGTCACCTTTTAATGAATGATCTCTAAGAAAGTGATGACGGTTGTCTATGTGCTTAGTTCTTGAGTGCTCTACAGGGTTGTGTGCAATCTTTATAGCACTTTCATTATCGCATAGAAGCGGGATATGACTTAGATTGTAGCCGTAGTCCCTAAGAGTTTGTTGCATCCAAAGCAGTTGCGCACAGCAACTACCGGCTGCAACATACTCTGCTTCCGCTGTGGAAAGAGCAATGGAGTTTTGCTTTTTAGATGACCAAGAAACTAGGGACCTACCAAGAAATTGACAAGTCCACGACGTGCTCTTTCTATCGACTTTGCATCCTGCATAGTCGGTGTCGGAATACCCTATCAAGTTAAACTTGGATCCTTTGGGATACCAAAGGCCCAAGTTGGGTGTGTGCACAAGGTACCTTAGGATTCTTTTTACAGCAATTAAGTGACACTCTTTAGGTGCGGCTTGAAACCTTGCACACATGCAAACACTAAGCATAATATCTGGCCTAGATGCACATAAGTATAGTAAGGAGCCAATCATGGACCGATATACCTTTTGGTCCACATTTGGACCGTCTTCATTGAGGTCGAGATGTCCGTTGATGGCCATGGGTGTCTTGATGGGCTTGGCTTTGTCCATATTGAATTTCTTGAGAATGTCTTGTGTATATTTAGTTTGGCTTATAAATGTACCTTCTCTCAGTTGCTTCACTTGAAATCCCAAGAAGAACTTCAATTCACCCATCATTGACATCTCGAACCTGTCTGTCATTATTTTGCTAAATTCTTCACAGAAGGACTTGTTAGTCGATCCAAAGATAATGTCATCAACATAAATTTGACATACGAATAAATGATCATCAAAATGTTTAGTAAAGAGTGTATAGTCAGCTTTACCAATTTTGAATCCATTTTGAATCAGAAAATCTCTAAGGCACTCATACCAGGCTCGAGGAGCCTGTTTGAGGCCATAGAGAGCCTTACGCAGTTTATAGACATGGTTGGGATACTTCTGATCTTCGAACCCCGGTGGCTGCTCCACATAGACTTCCTCCTTTATCGGACCATTGAGAAAGGCACTCTTGACGTCCATTTGATACAACCTAAAATTATGGTGAGTAGCATATGCCAATAAAATGCGAATGGACTCAAGTCTAGCTACAGGAGCGAAGGTTTCATCGAAATCCAAACCTTCCACTTCAGAATAACCTTTGGCCACCAACCTCGCTTTATTTCTTGTCACTACTCCATGTTCATCTTGCTTGTTCCGAAAGACCCATTTGGTTCCGACGATGTTCGCCCTTGGTATTTCCACCAGCTCCCACACTTCATTTCTTTTGAAGTTGTTCAGCTCCTCTTGCATCGCAATCACCTAGTCTGGATCCCTTAAGGCTTCTTCTACCCTGTATGGCTCCAAAAAAGACACAAAAGAATATTGTTCACAAAAATTTGCAATTTGAGATCTAGTAGTTACTCCCTTAGCAATATCCCCAATGATATTGTTGACAGGATGGTCCCTTTTGCACACACTGATGTACTCTTGGGTGTGGAATTTGTATAGTTGCTTGTTCTTCATTGTATCCATGTGTCATGTCTCCCCCTAGATCATTGCTTCCATGATCATCTTGATTTTCTTGATCTTCCTCAACCTAATCTTGTGTAGGAGCTCCCCCTCGATCATTGCTTCCTTGTTGAAATTCATCTTGTGTCTCCTCTCGTGGTAGGATATCACCAAGTGCCATTTTCTTCAGCGCTTCACATGGAGCTTCCTCCTTATCCGTGAGAAGCTCATATGGAGTTTTCTTCAGTAGTTGATGAAGGTACAACCGATTTGTTGCATGACAAGCGGTGTTCACCGCTTCTGCCCAAAATCGGTCTGACGTCTTGTATTCATCCAACATTGTTCTCGCCATTTCGATCAATGTTCTGTTCTTCCTTTCAGCCACCCCGTTTTGTTGAGGAGAGTAGGGTGCCGAGAATTCATGCTTTATACCTTCTTCATTGAGATATTCTTCAACTTGGGTGTTCTTGAATTCTATCCCATTGTCACTTCTGATATTCTTTACGGTTGATGAGAATTCATTTTGAGCTCTTTTCAAGAACTTCTTGAGGATTCCCTGAGTTTCTGATTTATCATACAAGAAAAATACCCAGGTAAATCTTGAAAATCATCAACAATTACTAGACCGTATTTGTTACCGCCGATGTTGATGTACGCAATTGGACCAAAGAGATCCATGTGGAGAAGTTCCAGCGGTCTAGCGGTGGTCATCACATTCTTGGCGGGGTGTGGTGCTGCACCCTGTTTTCCTGCTTGACAAGCGCTGCACGGCCTGTCTTTTTCAAAAACCACATCCTTAAGACCACGGATGTGACCACCTTTTAGAAGTTTCTGCAGATTTCTCATTCCAACATGGGCTAGCCGTCTATTCCACAGCCATCCCATGTTGGTCTTAGCAACCAAGCAAGTGTTGAGTTCGGCTTTATCTTTGTTGAAGTCAACAAGATAAAGCTTTCCCTTCAATAATCTTTTGAATGCAATCGAGCCATCGCTTCTTCTAAAGAAGGTCACACCCTCATTAGTGAATAAAAAGTTGTAACCTTTGTCGCATAGTTGAGATATTGATAAAAGATTATAATCTAGAGAGTCTACATGTAAAACATTAGATAAGGTGTGTTGAGAGGATATTTCAATGTTACCACTACCAAGGACCTTTCCTTGGCTGTTGTCTCCAAAGTATATACCTTCACTTGGATCCTTGTTGCACTCGTATTCCACAAACATACCTCTCTCTCCGGTCATATGATTTGTGCATCCGCTATCTAGCACCCACTTAGATCCACCGGAGGAGTAAGCCTGCAAAATAGAATTATTTCTGGGTTTTAGGTACCCAAGCTTGCTTGGGTCCTCTCAGGTTAGTCACAAGAGTCTTGGGCACCCACACACAAGTTTTTAAGTTCTTGTGGCGTGGCCCTGTATATTTAGCAATGACTTTTCCATACTTGTTTTTCATGAGAACATAAGAAGCATCAAATGTATGGAACAGTGTTTGTAGCTCAGATTCATGGGATTTTTCTTTAACAAAAATGATTCTATTCTTAGCATGATTAGGAGTAGACATGTGTCTGTTCCTGTCAAAGCCAAGACCATCTTTGACATTGGGAGGTCTAGTGATCATATATGCACTTCGTGCATATTTGATCTTCTCCTTATCAAAGATGCCGTTTTGAGAAGAATGCATGTCATGAGAGGTTGAAGCATTAGAAATTACATTCTTCTTACTAGAGCAAGTGCAGGTTCTTATTTTTGTCGAGCTCATATCTTTGGAGGAAGAGCTCTTGGAGGAAGAGGAGTCACTTTGTTTGAGCGACTCAACTTGCACCTCAAGGATTTTGTTAACTTTTGACAAGTTAGCAAGTTCTTCCTTGATTGCAATGTGTGAGTCCTCTAACTTTGAGTAGGTTTCCTTACTCAAGGCTAGCTCTAACTCAAGTGACTCATTCTTCTCTCTTTCAAGCTCAAGAAGCTTTTCAACTTCTTGATATCTCTTCCTCTCACGGATGAGCATATCTTCTTGTCGGTTGACAAGTTCTTCCTTTTCAAAGATTTCGTTCGACAACATTTCCATTTTCTTTAAAGCAATTTTACTTAGCCCTCTAAATAATTCTTCATTATCACTAGAGCTATCAAAGTCATTAATGGAGGAATTTAGTATAGGAGGAGTAAGTCTAACCTTTTTCTTGCCTTCCTTAGCCATAAGACAAGTGTGGTTGTTCATGTCCCGTCCTCCCATGTTCGGAAAGAGTGTGGCTCTCATAGTTGGTTTTCTTGACTGCGATAGTGGCCATCTCTTCTTCTTCATCGGAGGAGGACTCGTCGTTTGAGTCCCACTCCTTCCCAATGTGAGCTTGATGGGCTTGTCTTCTTTTTCTGAAATTTTTCTTTTCTTGAGATCTTGTTTCCTTCTTCTTTTTGTTTTCTTCATAAGTACAGTCCACCATGAAGTGACCATACTCTCCGCAGTTGTAGCAAGTACGTCGAGCCTTGGATTTTCCTTTATCCTTGATTTTGCCTTCATGTGAATTGTTTCCGTGTCTTCTCTTCATCATGCGTTTGAACTTTTTGATGAAGAGTAGCATTTCTTCGTCATCAAGATCGGTGCTTTCGTCGCTTGTATCTCCATCGTCTTGGTCTTCACGAGTTTCTTTGAGTTTGGGTCTGCATGTTGCTTTGAGAGCAACTTCTTTCTTTTTTGAAGAGGTGAGCTCGGCTAAGTCTTTGACATATTGAGCCTCTTTCTCCATCATTTCATGATTTATGATCTTTCCCAATAATTCATCGGGAGTCATTTTGTGAAACCCGGGGCTTTCTCTAATCATTGAGCAAAGTGTGACGTTTCTTGGCGTGAAGGCTCTTATCATCCTTTTGACTACCTCGTGATCAGTCCATTTCTTACATCCATAGGCACGGATTTTGTTGATGAGTGCCTTCATCCGATTGTACATGTCTTGAGGTGATTCGCCTTCTTCAATAGCAAATCTTCCCAACTCTCCTTCTAGCATCTCAATTTTGGCTTCACGTACAAACCTATTTCCTTCATGAGCAGTTTTGAGTGTATCCCAGATTTCTTTTGCACTTTCTAGTCCATCGATCTTGGTGAATTCTTCTCTGCTCAGTGACGATGTGATTACTGCAACGGCTTGTGCATTTTTGTGAATCTCTTGTTCTTGTTCCGGAGTGAGTTCTTCATCCGTGTCTGGGATATCTATTCCTGTGCAGACAATATGCCAAAGGCTGGGATTCAAGGATATTAGATGCATTTTCATGTTGTACTTCCACATGGTGTAGTCACTTCCATCAAACTGTGGGGGCCTTCCCATAGGAATAGAGAGATAATGATTATTTGAATTGAGACGGTTGTAGTTGTAAGGATACCGGGAGTAGTCGTGATGACCACTCCCCATCGTCTTTTCTTCCTCTTTTCCCTTTTGTGCCAGCAGTTTCTTTCTCAGGAGTGCTTTTAGCTGCCTCACTTTTTCATCGTCATGTGGACTTTCTTTCAGCACATCGAAGGCTTTGGCTTCTTGCCCCTCATTGTTGTTGCTCGTCTTCGGGATATCGTTGTTCTTCTCAGAGGCCATTGATCTCTCCGAGATGTGAGTCTCGTTGATGGAGAACTTGGCTCTGATACCAATTGAATGTGGCCTAGAGGGGGGTGAATAGGCCTTTAAGGAATTCCTGCACACTTAATAAAGTTATCAGAAACTTGACTGACCGGACTAGTCCGGTTGTGTGGGCGGACTAGTCCGGTGTGCTGAATTATTTGAGTTAATTAAGTGTGTCTCACAAATTTAATCTTATAGTAGCGGAATGAGAACAACAGTTTTATAAATTAAATTTATTGTATGGATGCACGTGCAAACTTGTAAGGAACTCAAACGATGACTAGCAAACTAGTGATCTAATGTGTCAAGATGTAAAACAAATGAGAGACAAAAGACACGAATTTTTACCGAGGTTCGATCTCACCAAGAGATCTACGTCCTCGTTGAGGAAGCTCACACAGAGCCGGATTCCCAACCCTTTCCCTCTTCAAGTCACCACAAAGGCCGACTTGACTCCACTATCACGGGTAATCACCGAGTTTGTGGGGCAACCTCACACGCTGAGGGCTCCCACAAGAATTACAGTGAGAAGGTGATCAAATACACTCAAAAAGATTACATGCAGAGTATGAGTGTAGAGAAATCAAACCCCAAGAGCTCACAACGAAAGAACGACGATCTCTCAATCCCAAATCCAAGTATTTGATTGATCTTGGCCTTTTTGCACCTTAGATGTATGGAGAGATGTGTTTTTGGGCTCTTGGGTCAGGTGGCGGCGCTAGGGTTCAAGCTTTTGACAATATGTGTCGTGTCTTCTTAGGGAAAAGACGAAGGACCTCTTTTTATAGGCTTTCCCAAAAAGTTACCGTTGTTAAACCTACTACCGGACTAGTCCTGTATATGATCGGACTTGTCCGGTCTACTTCCAGTGGGTTAACCGGACTAGTCCGGTCCACAAACCGGACTTGTCCGGTGCTATGTGAGATGGGGTTTCAGAAACTTCAGAGGACTAGTCCTGTCGCTTGGATGGACTAGTTCGCAGTCCTCTAAAGAGGACAACAGAGACATGACCGGACTAGTCCGGTCTAAAACCGGACTTGTCCGGTTGCATTCCAGTGAGCTGACCGGACTAGTCCGGTTCACAAGGCGGACTAGTCCGGTGCACTATGTTTGCGTCTTCCAGAAAGTTAAACGGACTAGTCCGGTCCATGAACGGACTAGTCCGGTTTTCAGTGGATTTTAGTTGATTTTTAAACCCCTTACCCCTACGCAAAGTCATGAGCTCTTGGGATGTGTCTCTCTCACACACAACCTATACATTTATATCTACATTGCTCCTCTAAATTCCACTAACGTCTTCCTTTTCGGGCACCACTCTGTTTTTCATCTTTTTGTATGTGCCGAGCCAGTTCACTTTGTTTATCCTGCAATCATCTTAATAGTTTCATTAGGATCTCATATGTTCGTCATCAATTATCCAAAACCCACAAGGGATATCCTAGATGCACTTACAGCTAATCATGTGTGGGAGGGGAGGTACATGGAGGCAACCGATCCGGGTTGCCCAAGGTACAGTCCCGCGGAGGCAAACCTCAGTCTCCAATTGAGGGCAGGAAAGCCGTGATGGACAGCCAAGCTGTTCATACGTATTGTCTTGCTGCAAAGCTCAAGGAGAGCACGAGCCGTAGAGACCATTTCATGAGTGCACACAGCGCACTCCACAATGTGCTCCTTCCGACGACAAAGCTACTGAAAGAGCAACACAATCAGTTGCATCGTCTGAAGAAGGCGAAGAGAAAAAGCCGTGTCGACATCACGGCTTTGCAACAACAGGTGCAGGCTCTGATCCAGCAGAATGAGGTCCTTACTCAAGAGCGGGATGACACTATTGAGGAGGGGCAAGGCTGAGAAGAGGACTACAACCAAGCCATGGACGAGGTGCACGCGTTGCAGGACCTCGTACCTCCGGTAATGGGCATGCCGGTGGTAGGTACTGTACCCGTGGTATTTGGTCTTCCGGCAATGGGGGAACCCGAGCCGGAAGAGGAGGTCATGAACCCAGAGCCACCAGCAGAGGTACCGGAGGAGGACGACCCGCAGGAGGTTACCGTTGCCAAGTAGGGCAGCTAGGGTGATGTAACCCAAACTTTTGTAATCGGTGACATGTTGTGTAGACAGTAGTGTATCTATAGGTAGTGACGACATGAGCACGACTTCTCGGAGACCCGAGACCAATGTATCTTGTATAAAGTTTATGCTTTATCAATATAAATGAATGTTGTGCAAATTATTCATGCATCACATCAATACCTACTCTTTCATACACGTGCTGATCGCTACTGTTTTGAATTTCAGAATGACTCGTACTCGTGCCAACCCGGACGTTGGGGGTTTCAGTCAGGGGGAGAAACCTCCCAACAACCTCCCGAGGACTCCTCGGGACAGCAACAGCAGCAGCATCAACAGCAACAACCGCCACCGCCAACGGTTACTTTGGCTGACATTGTGGCAGTGATGGCGGGCTCTCATCAGCAGCACATGGAGTTGCTGCAAACCCTCATTGTGAATACGTCTCAAGCAGAGAGACGTCAAGATCGTGAGGAGTGCCATCAGAGCTCCTACTCCGATTTTCTGGCTACTCATCCCCCGGTATTCTCTAGGGCGGATGAACCCCTCGATGCGGACAACTGGCTCCGCACGATGGAGATGAAGTTCGGGCTGCTCCAAGTGAGTGAGCAGCGCAAGACTCAATTCGCGGTCCAACAGCTCCAGGGATCCTCGAGCGCGTGGTGGGTGAATTACTGTGCTTCGCAGCCCACCGAGCGAGTTATGACCTGGGCGGAATTCAGGACGGCCTTCAGGGCCTATCACATACCGCCGGGTCTCATGAAGAGGAAGACGCAGGAGTTCTTACGCCTGCAGCAAGGGAGCTGGAACGCGCTGGAATACTCCAGGGCGTTCAATGATCTTGCGCTCTATGCTTCGTATCACGCCGATACCAACGAGAAGCGGCGGGATCATTTTTACCAGGGGCTTAACCCACTCTTGAAGGACAAGCTGGCGATGTTCAATCGCGGCAGCCTCAATGACATTATTGATGCTGCGATTGTTCAAGAGGACTCCGGCAAGGAGTTAGCGGCGGCGGAGAGGAAGCGAAGCGCGCCGCAAAGCAGCGGAGAAGGAGGTGGTCCATCTCAAAAATATCGGATGGTGAGTCGCCCACCGTCGGGTCCACGCTGGCAGCCACCACAGAGGCCGATGCCATTCCGTAGTCGACCATATTCTTCACTGAGATTCAGGTCGGCACTGCCAGTACCACCTCTGCAGCAACAACAACAACAGAGGTGATGCCGCATGTGTATGCATCTCAGCAGCACATGCCGGCTTTCGTCCCCCAAGCACCGGCCAAGCAGCAGCCACATGCTACAAATGTGGTCGTCCAGGACACTTCGCCAGCAGTTGTCCAGAGAGGCAAGGCGGCGGAGTTGCACCGCAACTTCCGGGGAGGAATCAGCCCCTGAACCCCACCAATGCGCGGCGGGCAAACCCTAGGCCCGGCACCGTCCACCAACATGCCATAGAGGTCGTGCCGGAGGGAGAGCCGATCCTTGCGGGTATGTTCCGTCTACACCAGCATCCCGCCATAGTATTATTTTATTCAGGCGCCACGCATAGCTTCATTAGCCAAGCTTTTATTGCTAAATACAGCTTGCAAATACTACCCACCAATAGTCCATACTTGATTTGTTCACCGGGTGGGAAGATTTCAGCAAGCATGATGGTCCCAAAAGCGCCATTATGCTTAGAGGGTAGAGTATACCCTGCATCTCTCATAGTTCTAGAGGGACAAATGGTCGATGTCATCTTAGGGATGTCGTGGTTAACCCGCCACGGCGCTGTTTTAGACACCGTCCTCTGAATTGTGCACTTGAACTCAGAAGTGCACGAATCTCATTCCTTATTTCTGGACAGTCCAGAAATAAAACTTCCAAGTGTGTATCAATCCACAACCATCGGATTGGAAGACATTCCAGTAGTCCGTGAGTTCCCTGACGTGTTCCCGGATGAATTACCGGGGATGCCGCCCGACCGAGAGGTGGAGTTCAAGATTGAACTAGCACGGGGAACCATGCCAATATCCCGAAGGCCGTACAAGATGGTGCCCAAGGAGTTGGCTGAACTGAAGACGCAGTTAACGCACCTGCTGGAGAAGGGTTTTATTAGGCCGAGCTCCTCGCCATGGGGCTGTTCGGCATTATTCGTGAAGAAGAAAGATGAGAAGTTGCGGCTTTGCGTGGATTATCGTCCATTAAACACCGTAACCATCAAGAACAAGTACCCGTTGCCACGGATCGACATGTTGTTTGATCAGTTGGTCAAAGCAAAGATCTCTTCCAAGATGGATTTAAGATCCGGGTACCACCAGATTAAAATACGGGCTGAGGATATTACGAAGACGGCTTTCTCAACTAGGTACGGACTGTATGAGTACCTGGTCATGTCCTTCGGCCTCACCAACGCTCCAGCTCACTTCATGTATTTGATGAACTCGGTATTCATGCCGGAGCTGGACAAGTTTGTCGTGGTCTTCATCAACGATATATTGGTATATTCCAAGTCGGAGGAAGGACACAAGAAGCATCTACGTATAGTCTTGCAACGGCTGCGGGATTACAAGCTATACGCGTAATTCATCAAATGCGAATTTTGGATATCGCAAGTGCCTTTTATCGGGCATATCATCTCAGCGGAGGGCATCGCTGTAGACCCGAGTAAGATCACACAAGTGCTGAATTGGAAGTCCCCGAGAACTGTTCACGAGGTACAGAGTTCCTCGGACTCGCGGGATATTATCGGAGGTTCATTCTGAACTTCTCAAAGATTGCCAAGCCTATGACGGAGCTGCTGAAAAAGGCTACTAAATATGTTTGGAGTCCATCATGTGAAGCAGCGTTCAAGGCATTAGTGAGACACCTAACATCAGCACCGGTGTTGGCGCAACCAGACACAACAAAACCGTTCGATGTGTACTGCGATGCATCCGGCATTGGGCTCGGATGTGTGCTGATGCAAGACCGAAGGGTGGTCGCGTATGGATCATGGCAGCTCAGAAACCATGAGCAGAACTATCCAACTCACGACATGGAGCTCACTGCCGTGGTGCTCGCACTTAAAATGTGGAGGCACTACCTACTCGGTAACCTCGTGCATTTATATACCGACCGCAAAAGCCTCAAGTACATATTCACTCAGAAAGAGCTGAACATGAGGCAGCGAAGATGGTTAGAGTTGATAAAGGATTACGAAATAGAGATCCATTATCACCCCGGCAAGGCAAACGTAGTGTCGGATGCGCTGAGCCGCAAGTCACACGTCAACAACCTGACCATCACACCGTTGGAAGAGAGCGAACCACCATTACATGTGATTCCACATGGAGCTCTCTACAACTTAGCATTGATCCCCACCATCCATGAAGAAATAGCGGCAGCTCAGAAAAATGACAAGGGCATGTCGCATTTGCGGAGACGTGTAGACAGTGGGGAGCTGAAATGTTTCCGGAAAGACGGAGACGGCGTCCGATGGTTCAAGGACCGGATCGTCGTACCCCGTAACCCGGAGTTACAGAAGAAAATCTTTGATGATGTTCACTTGTCAAAGTTTTCTATTCACCCCGGCAGCAACAAAATGTATCAAGAACTCAGAAGCAAGTTTTGGTGGACACGGATGAAGCGGGAAATCACAAAGTACGTGTCCGAGTGTGATACATGTTGAAGGGTGAAGGCAGATCATATGTGGAAACCGGGACTGCTACAACCACTGGGCGTTCCTGCCTGGAAGTGGGAAGACGTGAGCATAGACTTCATCGTCGGTTTACCCACCAATTTTCAGAAGCATGATTCAGTGTGGGTGATCGTCGAACGGCTCACCAAAGTTATCCATTTTATCCCGGTCAACACCAACTACAATGCCAAGAAGTATGCTGAACTGTACATCTCACGGATCCTATGCTTATACGGCATACCCTGTACCATCATATCAGATTGAGGCACTTTATTTTTGTCCCGTTTCTAGGAGCAGCTACATGCTGCATTGGGGACGAAGCTGATCCGTAGTTCAGCATACCACCCGCAGACGGATGGGCAAACCGAGCAGGTAAATCAAATTTTGGAAGATATGCTACGAGCTTGCGCTATCAACCATGGCAAGAATTGTGATGATCACTTGCCGTTGCCCGAGTTCTTGTACAACAATGGGTACCAAGCCAGCATCAAGATGGCGCCTTACGAGGCGCTATACGGAAGAAAATGCCGCACACCACTGAATTGGTATGAGTCTGGCGAAAGGGTTACCTTCGGGATTGACCTTGTCAATAATGCGGAGGAAAAGGTTCGGCTGATTCAAGCGAACCTAAAAGCCGCCCAATCCCGACAAAAACAGTATGCGGACCGGAGAAGACGCCCATTACAGTTCAAAGTTGGGGATCACGTATACCTACGTGTGTCTCTAATGAAGGGCGTAAACAGATTCGGGGTGAGAGGAAAGTTGGCACCCTGATTCATCAGTCCATTTCAGATTACCGAAAGATGTGGATCGGTAGCATACCGGCTGAAATTACCCGAAGCACTTTCCGGTGTGCATGAAGTCTTTCACATCTCCCAGCTGAGGAAGTGTCTCAACCTATCAACTACCATTCAACTGGAGGATATAGAACAACTGAAACCGGAACTCATGTATCGGGAGGAACCGGTTCAGATTATTGATGAAAAGGTCCAAACCACACGCAACTGTATGTTGTGGTTCTACAAGGTTCTATGGATTAATCACTCCGTAGACGAAACGACATGGGAGAGCGAAGGATTTCTTCGCGTGAACTACCCCGACTTTTTCACGTCGCATATATGGTAATTTTTCCACCGTCCTCTCTCTCATTTTTACCTTATAATCGGGACGAGATTCTTTTAAGGGGGGAGGAATGTAAGGGCCTAAGTTTTTGGCACATATTCAAAGTGTTCAGCACCACACACACACTTCATTTGAAGAAACTTGATGAATACATTTGAAGAGCAAGTAAACACCATCAACATGATCATTAGAGAATAAACTGACAAACTGCAAAAGTGACATTTGCCACATGCATCATATACGGGCTGGACATATGAAAAAGTCCTACACCTTGCTAGGAATGTCCATACCAAAATTTACCCAAATTCAAGACCTTTTTGAAGTCCTTTTGGGTATAGCTAGAAAGAGGGTGGTTTGAACTCAAATTCAAATTCAAACTATTTCCATCCCATGAATTCAAAAGTGGGGGGCATATTCTTACTCAGCACATTTTTGTGAGCTCACACACGAATTTTCACTCCATTTGGAGTTGATCTTGACATGAGCTAGGTTTAGCAAATTCAAACTTTATTTGAATTTCAAACTGCATATGTGCTGAAAATATATTGAAACAAAACCCAATTTGAATTCTATCCAATTCAAATGGTCCAGGGGTAGATAATTCAAATGACCAAGGTTAATTGGGTCTGTACTGTTTAGAGCAGTGGGGAAAATTTAATTTCAGATGTTAAACCCCGGGTGGGACCCACATGTCAGCCTCAGTAGCAAAATCAACCGACTGAGGAGTCGAGCTCGGTTACTTGCGCATGAGCCAGCAGCCGCCACGGCGAGCAGCGTCGAGGCCAGCATCTGCTTACTGCCCGGGCCACCAAACCGCCTCGCTTCCTTCTTATCCCTGAGCCTGAGCCGGCGAGAGGCGCATTCGGTTGCTTCTCTGCTCCCTCGCGCAACAAACGCAGCTCTCGCCGCTGCTCTCTCGGTTGATCAGAAAAGCCCACCATCACAGCCTCTCCACTCCCTCCAAGCTGTAAAACGGTACTAAGGACTCTCCTTCTCCTTCCGCACCGTAGGAAATTATCTGAATTTGGATAATTTCGTCCCTACCGTAGGTTCTGTTCGGTGACCTAAGTTCGCCGCACCTCGGGCTCCCGTGGACAGCCCAAATGGGAGCATGTCACGCCCCAGCTAAGGCATCCTCAGAAGCATTAGGAGCATGTGCTGCTCACCCCAGGACCACAGCCCGAGTGTTTGATCACCGGCGACGAATTTCAGTAGACCCTTTCATTCGGCGCAGAACGACCTTCGGGTGCGGATCCCCCAAATTCTCACTCCATAGTTGTTTAGAGATCCTCAAACTGTTCCTACACAATCTAGACTTAGTGGCGCACAAGATAGCTTCACAACACCTAGCATGAGAACCCCTGTACATGGCGTATTTCCAAGCTTGCCAACGGCGGCTTATGCGGGAAGCATCGGGCGCACGGTGAGAGCCTACTTAGGACCTCTCCCGAGCTGCTTCGAGCCCATGCCGAGCATCCCTAGGATTCCCTGATGCTCTCTGGCCCTTTGCTCAATCGTTTGGGGTGCTAAGAAGGCCGGCCGACACGGCCAAAGTTCTTCCGAAGCCACCGCTCGTCGCCGGCTGTGTGCCGGTGATTTTCATGACGAGCTGAGCCCAGCATCGTGTTCCCAGGATGGATTTAAGCAGAGGCGGCCAAGATCATTGAGTTTGGCGCACGACAGTGGCCACCGGGGAGCTCGCCGCCGAGGGGTCACGGCGGCCGAGCCCGGGAGGCCGGAGGTAGACGAAGCCCCCGGTCTCACGTGTCAGCGGGCGATATTGTAAAGCCCGGTATCTGCTGTGGCACCGGATCGGGTGCGGCCGCACGTGAAGGATTCCGTAGCCCCATGTGTCGACCGCTGAGAAGTTGACACGTAGCCCCGGTCCCACGCGCAGCGGTTTAAACTTTTTCACCATTTTCAGATTTGGTTCAAACTTCAAACCCACATAACATTGGCTAGGAAACTCCAAATCGATTAAACAAAATTTTGTTGGATTCAGCTCTCTGAGTACATTCCAACAAATCAAGTTTCACTTCATGGAAATCCTTATTTCTCCAGAATTAATTCTTCAAAGTTCAAACTGGTTAGAATTTTAACTGGAGAACCCTTTGGAGGAAAATTCTGAAATTCTGCTGGGATGTTCACCAAAATATACCTGAGCTACCATAAAAATTTCAGATCCATTTGTGCTCATTTGATCCACCTAATAGTGTGATTAATAAAATTGTTCCAGAGAAAATAAAAAATGTCCAGAAACATTTTCAGAATTTCTCTGAACTTGTTTAGCTCATATGTTTAGCTAGGAATCTTCAAATTAAGTGAGACCAACTCCATTAGAACCCTCTGAAAATCTGGTTTCCAGAAAGTCATGGCTTGCTCCATGAAAATCCCTAGAACACCCTAGGAGCTCCAATTAAGGTCAAGTACATAATTATTTGTGGAAAGCTCAAATGAGCTTTGCTGCAAATAAAACTTGGCCAAGTCTCTGTTTAGGTTGTAACCGAACCACAGTAAGAATTTCAGAGTCATTGGGTCTGTCTACTAAGACGTATAGTCTTCACAAGTTTAAAGTCAATTCAAATGCATTTAGATTGATACATATACATGTCATCTCATGTAGTCGCTAAGGTTGAGGAGGAACCTGAAGTCTTAGACTTCGTCACTCCGGAAGAGCAGCTAGCCTACGACCAAGAGCAGCAAGGCAAGCTCCGGTTTGCATTAACCCTTTTTATAAATTTTTATTGTTTTGAAGAACTTACTTTGAGCACCACTTACTTCTTGCATTAGAGTCTTGTTTGAAACCCAATTGCATAGCCAAGAAAACCATGGGTTGGGATTAGGATTGAAAACCCCATTTAGCTACTGCAATGCTAAGATAGAGTAGGATTCGGTACAAGTCGAGTAGTTGGAACTACTCGCGAGGATAGGCTAGAGGCACTTGACTCAGGTAAAGATAGCAAATGAAACACATGGAGAGAAAAATGAGACTGGGCGGAGAGTAAGGGCAGCAGGACTTTGGGGCCTGGGTGCTATAGCTCCCCTTGTGTCGATTGAGGACCGAGCCGTGTGCAGGCTTGTTGAACAAGCTAGAACAGTACCGAAGACCTACCAGCTATATGGGAACCGGGAAACCGATGTAACTCGGGTAGCTGGGTGTTGAGGCATAGCTGGTCGTTCAGAGGGTAGGTTGAGAGCTCGAGGTGTAAATCGGCTGGCGGCACTATGGATGCGCGTGCAGTGACCTCTTGCTCGGGACGATTGGACCGGTTCAACATTTGGCTGACGGGTGAAAGGTGGTTGCGTACAACGTCCGTGATGATTGCTGTAGGCAACATCGAGTAAGAGCGTACCTGACGAGTTATTCGGGTAACCCTGCAGGGGTAAAACAATTATAATCACCGTCCCTCGCGGTCAGTAAGTACCACTTGTTCACTAAACCGTGACGTAGAGAGAACAGGCTGGATTCATGTTAAAAGTTTGCTGATTGAAAAGGTATATCTTGCTTGTTAATGTCTTGTTGTAGTTTAGAGCTAATTAAAGTTCTTTTCAACTTTGGGCAAAGTACATGAGAGAAATGCCTTTCTTGTTTGATTGCGGCTCTCTCATGTGCCCTAGCGTAAGGTTCTCCGCTACCTTCTGCTAAAACATTGAAAGTAAGGTCCAAATAATTAGGCGAGTCATTTGCAAATTATTTACCTCATGTACCCTATACCCTTCATATAGAAGTTTCATTTATGGGAGAGACGGGTCAGTCTTGCTGAGCCATCGTGCTCACTGCTTGTGTTTGAAGCTTTTGCAGGGGTCTATGAGAAAGGGACTCCTGGGGAAGATACAGAACCACAGGAGGGGAACCCCGTCGAGTGGGAGCCGTGCACGCCGCCGTGTTAGTGTGTGTGCATGCTAGCGGGGACACGTTCACGGGCTGAACGTGAACTCGATGCATAGTCTACGCCCGTGAGTGTAGACTGAACATATTTTTATTGTACAAATGTTCATAAACCTGTTTATGTAATAAAACATTGCTTCCGCTTTGTATCTTTGATGTGCGTTTTCCGGTGCTGTGCAACGCAGTACCCCTCAGCGTGATCCTTGCTCGACAAGACCGTGGGGTCGTGTCAGATCTCGTCCTTACACAGTGATAAACTCTGGAGGCTCCACGTGTCCAGCGGGGCCCAGGCTTCCCTTTTCCTCAGAGGCGAGCTCCGGTTGTGCCTCGTGTCAGGCGGGCGGGACCTCCCCTCTCTTTGGAGGTGAGCTCCGCATGTGCCACGTTCATGGCGGGAAGGACCTCCCCTCTCCCTCAGAGGCGAGCTCCGCGTGCGCCACGTGTCAGTGCCGGACCTCCCCTCTCTTCGGAGGTGAGATCTGAGAGTGCCACATGTCAGAGCCGGACCTCCCCTCTCTTCAGAGGTGAGCTCTGAGAGTGCCACGTGTCAGAGCCGTACCTCCCCTCTCTTCATAGGCCAGCTCCGAGGTTGACACGTGTCCATCAGTGTTGGACCTCCCTTCTCCTCGGAGACGAGCTCCGAGGTCGACACGTGTCAAGCGGGGTCAGACCTCTCGGAGGCGAGCCCTGAGGGTGACACGTGTCCCGCAGTGTCTGCTCCTCGGAGGTGAGCTCCGAGGACGACACGTGTCCAGTAGGACAGGACCTCACTCCCTCCGCAGGTGTGAGCTCCGACAGTGACACGTGTCCCGCGGGGTTGGGCCTTGCTTTTCACAGCGACTAGCTCTGGTGGGGACACGTGTCCTGCGGGCTGGACCTCGCTTCTCCGCAGAGACAAGCCCCGGAGGCAACACGTGTTCAGCGGGTCGGACCTCTCCCCTTCCACAGAGGCTAGCTCCGAGCCTGCCACGTGTCTGGCGATGCCGGACCTCACTCCTTCCGCAGGATGAGCTCTGAAATGCCACGTGGCCAGCAGGCCACGGGAAGTGTTGACAGTGCTCCTCGGCGAACTGGAATTGGCTCTTTTCGGCTATATTTCTGATTCTTTCTCCGTTTCTACTTGTTTTAAAATGTTTCTTTATATGAAATATGCATGCATGCGTTAATATGAAATTGAGGGTGTTACATTATTTATTTGTTTTTTATATTCCTTCATTCCTTTCCTTCTTCTTTTCAAATGCTTCTTTACATGAAAATGGATGCAATGCATGGTGATACATATGAGGGTGTTACAAACCTACCCCCTAAATGAATCTCACCCTCAAGATTCGATAGAGTGGAGAAAAGATGAGGGAATTCCATCTTGAGGTCTTCCTCTCGCTCCCATGTAGCTTCGGCTTCCGTGTGATGGCTCCATTGTACTTTGCACCAACGGACTACCTTGTTCCTCATGACACTTTCCTTTTTTTCTCAAGATTTTGATTGGGTGTTCCGCATAGGTTAGATCATCCTGAAATTCTAACTCGTCAATTGGCACTTGTTCTTCCGGAACTTTTAGGCACTTCTTGAGTTAAAATACGTGAAATACGTCGTGCATGTCGGAGAGGTGTGTCAGCAGCTCTAGTTGATATGCTATCTCTCCTTGCTTGCTCAAAATCTTGAATGTACCGATGTAGTGAGGATAGGCGAGACCTTGAGATTCATGAAGTCCTCGACTTTGAAGGTCAAACTCCTTCGCCTATTGTCCGCATAGACTTTTTGTCGTGACTTAGAGGCCTTCAGGTTTTCACTTATTGTTTTGACTTGCTTCTCGGTGTCTTGTAGCACTTCGGGTCCAAACACTTGGTTTTCTCCCATTTAATTCCAGAACAGGGGTGATCTACACAGTCTACCATATAGTGCCTCTGTATGGTTGGGACAAGAGCATACGACAAGCTCTTGTCCCAACTACGCCCATGTTTCAAGGCGCAAGCTCTCAGCATGTCCTCCAATATCTGATTTGTTCTCTCAGTATGCCCATTGGTTTGTGGGTGATACGCGGAGCTGAAATTCAACCGTGTATCCACAGCTTCATGGAGCTTTTTCCAGAACCTAGAGGTAAATTGAGAACCTCGATCTGAAACAATCCTCTTCGAAACTTCATGACCACACACGATTTGCTCCATGTACAGCTCAGCTAATTGTGCCACGGTGTACTTGGTTCTGACAGGAATAAAGTTGGGTGATTTTGTCAATCGGTCCACGATAACCCAAATAGAGTCGTAGCCAGACTTAGTACGTGGTAATCCGGCTATGAAATCCATACCGATTTCTTCCCACTTCCACTCGGGTACTCTCAATGGCTGCAACAATCCAGTGGGTTCTGATGCTTGGCTTTCAATTGTTTGCACGTGTCGCATACGGCAATATATTTAGCGATGTCCCTTTTCATGCCATCCCACCAATACCAAGTTTTCAGGTCCTTGTACATCTTCGTACAGCCGGAATGTATGGAATAAGGCGAGTCATGCACCTCCTTTAGTATCACGTCGCGGATGTGCTTCACGCTAGGTACACAAATCCTTTTCCCCAACCAAAGAGTACCAATCTCATCTTCCTTGAAGTTCTTCTCTATCCCTTGTCGGACTCTTTCCTTGATTTCCTTTATCTCCTCATCCGTTGACTGACCGTCTCGTATCTCTTGTTCCAGCGTTGAGTTTAGTTCTACCACTTCCATCTCGTTTAAGAACCCGAGATGTAACCATCCAAACTCCTTACGTAGCTCGGGTGGCAGCTCGCGAACCGTGAGTTGGTGACATGCTCCCTTTCGGCTCAATGCATCCTCTACTACATTGGCCTTCCCGGTTTGATAGTTGATTCTCACATCACAATCCTTGATAAGTTCACACCATCGACGTTGCCTCAAATTCAGATCCGTTTGCATGAATATATACTTTAGGCTTTTGTGATCCGTATAAATTTCACATCCGTGACCAAGGATGTAATGCCTCCAAATTTTCAAGGCATGTACCACTGCTGCAAGTTCCAGATCATGCGTAGGGTAATTCAGCTCACGTTTCTTTAATTGCCTTGATGCATAGGCTACCACTTGGCCTTCTATCATAAGGACACATCCGTGTCCCTGTCTTGATGCGTCACAATATATATCGAAGCTCTTGCTCACGTCCGGCAATACCAATACCGGTGCTGTTGTCAATCTCTTCTTTAACTCCTCAAAACTGTCCTGACACGCTTGTGTCCACTGAAATGCCTTCCCTTTCATCAGCAATTCAGTCACAGGCTTCGTTATTTTGGAGAAATCCTTGATGAACCGGCGGTAGTATCCAGCCATCCCAAGGAAACTCTGAATGTCCCTCACATTCTGCGGTTGATTTCTCTTTAAAACATTCCTCACTTTTCCGGGACCAACTGATACACCTCCTTCGGAGATGATGTGGCCGATGAATGATATCTCCATTAGCCAAAATCGACACTTGCTTAACTTGGCATACAATTGATGCTCTCGCAGTTTCAGCAATGTCAATCTCAAGTGTTCTTCGTGTTCATCCTCGCTTTTTGAATACACCATGATGTCGTCGATGGAAACCACGATGAACTTGTCCAAGTACTCCATGAGGACCTTATTAATGAGGCACATAAAGTATGCAGGCGCATTAGTCAACCCAAATGACATGGCGGTATACTCGTACGAACCATACCGTGTTTGAAACGCCGTCTTGGGTATGTCGGAGGGTTTAATCTTCAGCTGGAAGTATCGAGAACGAAGATCAAAAAAATAAGTGTATTTTGTCTGTCTTTCCACTCCTATTTGTAAACAGAAACATAAAATTGACGATATAAATGGTGCGTGTATGATGCACTTAATGTCTAACCTACGTGCACCAACCTACACCTAACACACCTTAATTAAATTTAAAGCCGAGCATGGTTCGTGTAGAATATATTGAGTGCAACGGGGGTATTTTCTCTTGCAGAATGCATCCGGCCCGGCTTTCCCTTGCGCGACGTGCTCTCTCACGTCCGCGCTCCTGCTCAGCTTCTCTTGTCTGCCGATCAATAGGTTCCTCCTCCTGATCCTTGCAGGGATACTCTTCCTCCTCTCGTTGACGCTCTTCTTGACGCTTGAGATGACGCTCCTCCTTGTCAGCTCTCTCCCTCCTGTCTCGCTAAACCCTTTTGTCACACTCCAACTCATAGAGGAAGTTCCTCATAGCATATCTATGCTTGTTGTTGATGTACTCGACATCTTGTGCTGATTGTTCAAGGTCAATGTGCAGTCTGAACTCGCAGAGAGGCGGTGGGGACTGCATGATTCAAGATGTGTCGTTATCAATATTATAATTAAAATGTGAATGTGAAATTGATAGAATCCCAAAGTACGTTTGTTACCTGACGTCTACCATTGGGAAAAATGGTGTGGTATTATGAGGGGGGTTATATTCATAGTTGTTACACATCCAGAGTCTCAAACGATAGGAGTCCTCCATCCTAAGATCTCTTACAAATCGACAATCAGTGCCACATAGACACATTGGCGTTTGTAATCCCTCAAGGATGTCAACTCTTTCTTTGTTTTTTGATGGTGAGAAACGTGGGTCCAAGATAACACGATGTATGGAACGGGCGTGGTTGTGGTGTTAGTTGAGTTTGTGATGTGCAACTGTGGTAACGGTGCGGGGTCGCTTTTATATAGACAATTGACACCTGTAGTCGTCCAACAGGTGAACGAGTCCTCTATCAGGTACACGAGTCATCCGTTAGGTGGACGAATCGTCCATCAGGTGACGAGTCGCCCATTAGGTGGATGAGTCTTCCATCAGGTGGAGGACTTGTTCTCAATATGGATGAAAAATATAGGATGTCTGTACCATATATTTAATATTTTATTGTATTTCTTCTCAATTTGACAGAATATAGTATAGGATGTCTGTACCACATATTTAATATAGGATGACTGATATGGAAGGCTTTGACGGGGATGTCCCCGCCGTCTGAGGGCTGCATGCGCGGTGCATACGTAATCCCTCGCTGGCACTCGCTTTGAGGCGGCCGACTAGCTTCAGCGTAGCCGGAAGCAGCCTCCTGCGCTGCTGCCAACGCTAGGAGCTTCCATAAATGCTGAGACGGCGGCACTGCATTCTTCACGGATATTGAGGACACCTCCAGGTGTCGGCATCTTCAAGAAAAAGTAGCCATAGTGGGCTACTACAATGAACCGTACAGAGCTGGCCTGCTGATGATGGCGTTGAAGGGAGGCCTGACCTTCGTAACGTCAAAGACGATGCTCTCTGTGTGGTAGTACTCAGGCGTCCCGACTGTTACCGGGAGGGAGATGCTACCGCACGGCCAGATAGGATCCCGGCCCACCCCTAAGAATGGACGTGAGGGGCTGAGTGATGAGGACATCTCTCCTTTGCATACAATGCAAGGACCGATCACTATAGCACATGCACGACAATTGGATCTCCAGTTACGTTCTAACCTTGTCAATTGTTTTTCAGAACTTACGCTTGTTTCCATGCATGTTTTATTGATTAGGAACAATAGAGAGGACCAGCAAGGGCTGGGATGAGTCCAAGGAGTCAAGGAGGAGGAGGAGATAGGACGTGCACACCAAGGAGGAGCCCAAGTACAACTCGACTTCGACTCCACCTCAGGTTCCAGGAGCTGCCTTCACCAAAACTGACGTCCCGGACACATACGGAGTCGGATTTGGACGTTCTATATATGGTTGGAACCGTGATTTCATAAAGCTTCCAATGGAACCAGCCCCACCTCAAAATTCCTTCTAAGTTGACAGGAATCAGTGAAACAAGTGGGCGTCCAGAATCTGTCCGGTGCTGCGCCACCGCCTTTTGGGCTGCTGGCCCGTGTATCGTGTGGAAGCACATTAGGGTTGCGTCTAGGGGTCTTGCACGCCCCTAAACTCCTTTTTATACAGCAGCCGTCACCACATTAGGGTGGGGTTTTGCTTAGTTACAATCTGTCATTGAACAGTGTCGCCGATCATCGGTTGTGAGACCACAAATTTGTGATCAATTCAGTTTTGATTGCAACTTCTCTGTTCTTGCTTGTGTTCTTGATTGCTCTTGCAGGGATAAGCCTTCGTGGCGAGGTCATTCGTGTGACACGTGTGATAACCAACGGAGCAGTGGTGTAGTGATTGCAGGGTTTCGTTCATTCGGAGCCTTGGATCATCAACGTCGAGATCTCCACCCAATCAAGTTTACCCTACCTCTCGGAAGATCGGGACTCATCCTCCTATAAATTGGTATTAGATTTCCAGGTTCACCGTGAGGTATACTTGTGTGCCCTTTAGATTTATTTTGTTTCAGTCCTATCGTCCACAAAAAGCCACCAAAAAAATTTCAGTTTCCCTGACCTACAACCCCCGCTCAACCTTTTGCACAATTTAGTTTCGGAGTCCGTAGTTCTGAGTTTGTGTCCTAGGTTGAGTCTGGTTGCTGGTTTAGATTTGTTTTGGTTCAGTTTTGTTTCTTCCATCCGCTGCCATCTACAAAAAACCAATCTACAAAAAAATTTCATCCACTGATTCGTTTCTGTTGCAGTTTCCACCACCACCAAAACCTGATTCGGGGTATCCTCCTTAAAATGGGCATAACTTTTCGCTCGTAACTCCGATTGAGGCGCATTTTTTTCCCGGAAAGGTCTCGAAAAAGTCCACATACGATACACCAGCTATGCAGGTCACGGCATTTTCAAAAAAATAAAGAAAATTAAGAAGGCCTCGTTTCGAACTCCAAAGTTCCAGCACCAGTTTTTTCCAATCGCTCCTGAATTTGTGTCGATCTCATCTTTCATCGGTATGAGCTAATACTTGGTGCTGTTTCTATTCTTGTGCCCATGGTTGAGAAAAAATATCAAAAAATAAAGAGAACAAAAAAGATTTTGATTTCTACTAGTGCTTCAAGAGAAAAACAGGAGGCTAAGGGGTTTTCTAGTTGTGCTATTTCTGTGTGAGTGCTGGATACTTGCTGATATTATCCTTGTTGTTCATCATCATTCATCCTTATCCTTGCTTGTTGCCACAACTGTTCTAATACATTCTTAGTCCAGCAACTAGGTGAAATTCTTTGGACACTTATTCAGCATTGCTATCTGTTACTAACTTGTGTGCCACATACATATACTGCATTTGAGCCTTCCAAGCTCCACCTTCTCTCGAGCAGAACAGGTAACCTTTGCAATCACACCCACTCTCTGCTTGCTTCACACCGGTCACCGTTGGCCACCTGCAGTGCTGGTAAGAAACTTGTAAGAGCGGAGTAAGACGCATCTTACTGATCGATTTTCCACCCACTTCGGAGAGCGTAGTAATAGGGTTCTTCATGATCTTTTTGTCTTCGTTTCTTTTTTGTACTAACAATGACAGGAAAGAAGCCTATGGATAAGATCTCTGGTTCTACACCTCCGAATGATGATGAGTGTGTGTCCCATATGCAACTAAGGGACATGATGCGGGCAATGACTGACGCTTTCAACAATTACCAGACCACTACAACAGCCACCTTTCAGAGGCTCCATACAAGTGTTGCTGGTCTGACCACACGGTTGGACGAGATGGAGACTCGTCTTCCCCAACAAGCTACACCCTCTATCATCCTTGATGGTGATGCACATGCTCACTACGACACAGAGGATGACTTCAATAACGATGATGATGATGCACAGCAGCACCGTCGCCCTCGACGAAATCGTCAAGGTATGGGAGGTAGACCTCGTCCTCATGCTCCTGAACAAGATAATGATCCTTATGCTAAGATTATGTGAGGGCCCGCCATCCCGATCACTCACGGGAACAGGGCACCTCGCCCGGGAATCGCATTGGGTGGTGTTGTGCGATGCGGCACCCAACAGCACACATAATAAAGCATCATATTACATAAAACAAGCGGAAGCTTGCAAAGTATTGATTTTACAAATACTTCTCAAAATATTCTGCAGCGGAAGACTAATACAACTCACGCCTCATACCTATGCTAGGCAACAGAGAAGGGGTCCAGCCCGCGGACCCTTCTCACTAGCAACACTATCACAATAGCAGCGGCAGGGGTTGCAATGAGTTCACCACTCGGAGAGCTCCGAGTCTCATCGGACACCCGTACATTTCAGCGTACCGTTATTACCTGCAAAACAACTTATGCAGTATCTGTGAGCACGAAGCTTAGCAAGACTGACCCGTCACCCTAGTCATGAAACTCTACATGATGAAAATAGAGGGCTGATTATAGAAGTTTGCACAAACGATGAACTTGAGCTAAAGGAGAGTCCTTACTTCAAGTTTTAAGAAACTTTTATAACCCTCGCGCAACTTACATCGAGACTCCACAATCAAACAAGAAATGCTTCATCTCGATGTCACTTGCCCGAGGTGAAAGTAACTTAGTAAGCTACCCTAGACTCATACTGACCTTGCGCCATCAACGTCGAGACTCCACAATCAAATAAGAAACGCTTTGCCTCGACGCTACTAGCCCAAGGTGGAAAAATAAATTTAGTGATGTGTTGATCATTCCCTCATCTCCAATATGAGGATTACTCACGAAGCATTATTAACTTTTCCCAGTTTATTACTACGTCACGACTCAGTGTACATGTATGCTCACTACCGCGAGCGACGGTGATTGCAATCAAAAACACCCGGCTGACATGACACGTACGCCCGTACTCGACGTTGCACACAGCAACCGTCACTGACATCGTACGTGGCAACCTTTCACATGACACCCAAATGTCAAACCGGTCCCACCGACTGGGATTAAGTCTCTCTACGGCAAACCCTCGTAGAGCCGACTTCTCTATCCTTTCAGCATCAGCATCAGACGGTGAGGTATGCCTCGACACCCAGGTTAACATGTTACATCGGTTTCTTGGGTCCCATATAGCCAGTATGCATCCGGTACACATCTCAAACTTGTCCAGTGGGGCTGCACACGAGAACGGGCCTTAATCGACTCAGACATAGGCTAGGCTCACAGGACCGCGTCCTTGACCTTCCATCCACTGCCCGGTATCCATTCCCAACTATGGGGATCAATTCCCAACTCTTCCGATTGATCCCCCTTAACCCCGTTTCACGAGTAGGAAACTGCCCACTCGAGTTTTGCTTCTTTTAATCCACTTTTGTCAATTTGAGATCAGCAGTTATAATCAATGATAACCTATTCTACATTATACTCCATGGTTTTCTGGTTCATGCATTTGGAGTGTCATACCACCTAGACGTAATGCAATAAACAAATGCTAGACATATAAAGTGAATACAAATAAAAACTTGTAAGTTTTGATGCAAACCGGGGCTTGCCTTTGTTTTGCAGGGCTAATATATATATATATATATATATATATATATATATATATATATAATCCAGTTAGTGAAGATCACTTGGCTTTATCTCTTCCCTCCTTCCTTTGATCTCCACTCCAATGACTTGAAGTCCTTCATGTAGATGCTACACGTTATGCATATGCACAATTGTTTAGTTGTAAAGACTTTTCTACAAGTTCTAACAACAAGTTTTCAAAAACTGGAACTGTGTTTAAGAATTTAAAATGACACTGGTGCTAGTGGTTTGGGTTTCGATCTAAGTACATGATTAATGCTAAGTGGTTTCCCCCTCTTCTATATTGATCACCTTAAGAGGTCAAACAGAGCAGGGGGGATCCAGAGCTCCAATGGGGCTGAGAATTTTCATGTGAGCTCCTTGCCACAAGAGAGTCCTCTGGACCAAAACTTAGCACTTTTCATTGAGTGGTTTGTTCAGAATAATTTTCTAAGCAATTAAGTAAAGAAGAATTAATTCTGAGATCACACCCATGTTCATGCCAAGCTTAGTGAACTACAATTCCAATTATAGCTCATAGAGTTTGCATGAATTTTCCTAGCATTTTTGGAGCTAAGATCTGCCCAGAACTGAATTTCCATGTTTTGGAAATTCTCTGAAATTGTTTCTGTATTCAATTGAACACAGCATCTCCAAATCTGAATTGCCCTGAACAAATCAACTCCAATTGAGCTGAAACTGTTACAGGGGTTCACTAACACCCTAAAGACTATTATGGCAAAATTTGAGGAATTTTGGATTAACCAAACTCCCTCTAAAATTCTTTTGCTGTAAAGCTTTAAATAATTTTCCAGAATTAAATAATGGGTTCATACAAATTGGGCTCTATATTTGGATAGTACTCTATCATAGGAATCCAACAAAATTTGTTTCACAATTTTTGGATTCTCCTACACAAAGTTGTGGCTGTTTAAACTTTAAACTGAAAGCTGAAATTCCAAAAATGTTCAAATGCGGACGGTGGGTCCAGGGGACAGGTGTCAATTGCCGGGGCAAGCCACACGGGGCTACTGGGTATTTCCCGTGGGGCCACACCAGATCCCAGCGCCGCAGCCGATCAGAAATTTAATTCCCGGTCGCTGACACGTGGGACCCGCCGGGTCGTCTTCTACCTCCGGCCACCCGCGCCCGCGCGCCGCCGGGCTCGCCGGAGTTTGACGTATTCCGGTCTCCCGGCCATCCCCCGAGCCCTCCATCGCCGATAGGGCCTAATTTCACGTGCTGAACAAGATGGGACCCTCTCCCCTGGCCGGCGGTGGCTCTAACCTAGCCGGCCACGGTGCGGCGGCTCTGTACAAGTTCAGCGATGTCGCCCGGCTAACCTAGCCCGCCAAAACACCGGTGGAACGGCGCTACAGCACCAGTGAACCATGGAGATGCTCGACCTAGCCTCAAAACTGCTCTGGACCGGCAGGTAATGGTGTCTCACCGTGCACCCGAGATCCCCTCCGCGTTTGAGCTCGGAACTTCTGGGAATTATGCGGTCTACGTGCGTTTTTCCAACTAGGGTTGTGAAGGACTACTGATCGCCGACTATTGGCGGTCCTGTGTGCAAGGTTTCATGACCTAAGAATGAGAAAGAAGATCGAATTTGTTATTACCGTACCGGAAGGTCGTATGGTGCCCGCCGGCGAACTTTTCTAAAATTCGAGCCCGGTAGATCATCTCATGGCTTGAGCTTCAGGGACGAGCATCAGGGGGTCCTAGCGCATCCGAGGGTGCTCTAGCTCGGGCCTGAGAAGCTTTTGGTAGGGCTGTCCACGTGAGACCACTTCGGTTTCCCGCCGGTGGAGCCTCGGTGCTCGGCGGAAACCGTCAAACTGTGGCCAAAGAAAGTGACAATACAGCGGAGTGGCGAGGTGGTTAGCTGGGGAACGTGTTGGCGCTCACTTTTGCCGTGGATCACTCCCTCCGCAGAGGAACAACGCCGGTTTGTAATCGGGCGAACGGAAAGCGGCACCGGCAGGTCTCTGCTGTGTGCGCAAATGGGGACTGAGACGACGCGCGAGCTGCGGTGATAAGCGCGGGGAAAACAGGTCGCCAGCTCCACGATCGTGAGGGGGGGGGGAGGTGGCTCTGGTCACCCCGGTGTCGCGCGGTGAGAACACCCGAGGCTGTCTCGGTGGCGCGGTGACTTCGCGGGGAGGAGAAAAACAGCGACCGTGCACTGCCTGAACTGAAGATCTTTTGCACCCTCACTTCCCCAATGACATGTGGGGTCCACCCCTCTTCTTATCCCCCAAAATTCTCACAAATATCTCCAAATTTTGACACATTGCAAATTCAGCTATGAGGTACTCAAATCCAAAAGTCATTTGGCAATTTGACCAGTTTTGCCTCAGTTTCAAATTTGAATTCAAATTTCATGAAATTTACAAGTCCTTTTGATATACATATCAAAGTACCTCCACATTTCCTCAAAATTTGCCTACCTCATAATTTTGACCTGAGGAATCCAAATATGCCCTCTGATTTTTGAGTTGGCCATTGCAAATGCAAAATTTCAAACAACAGTTTGAATTTCCTTTTTGGTAAGGGCCTTCTTTGCCTTGAAGTAAACTAATTCAAACTGAGTATTTAAGTCTTCTTTTGTGAAGACCCATTTGAATTTGGGTGGAAAACTTTGGTTTGCTTCTAGCCTATGCTTGATCAACCTTAGTCTTGATCTGAACTTCACAAGTTCAGTTTGACTAAGCCCCTCAACTTTGAGTTTGAAGGTGATCTCAAATAATGCCTTGAACACATGGTATATGAGCTCAAAATTTCTCCAAATTAAGATCTTAAGCTCTTTTATGCCTGAGGACTGCAAAGGTCATCTCACATATAGGCCTTTGGACCATCTGAACATGAATGCTTTGCAAGGGTTCAAAAATGGGGTTTAGACTTCCCTCCCTTCTACTTATAGGGAATGTGCATATGAGTTAGGTGTTTGGGAGTGAAATTCTTTCCCGGGTTAACATGTGTTCAACTAGAGTTAAAGGAGATTTTAGCTCTTCCCACATGTCCATGTTTGAGTTTATCATTTTATGTGACATAACTCAAGTCATTCCCTTGTCCTAACATGTTTGAATTCAACATGAACTCAACATGATCATAGACCATTCCCTTTTGGCTAACCCTCAAATCAGAAAGTTGCCACCACCTTCTCCTCAATTCAAATGTATGAGGCTCCATGTGTATATAAAAGTTTGGTAGCAATTTGAGCTGAGCCTTTGAGACTAAAGACCTTATTTTTGTTCTTTCTCATGTACATGTATGATTACACATGAGTTTAACATCCCCTTGGTCCACCCATTCAAATGAATGCTCGAACCCGTCTTGTTGAAGCTCACGTATACCATCCCATGTAAGAAAGTTTTTGTAAGTCCCATTTTTCATGAACCGGAAACACAATGACGTTCAATCATCCTTTTCTTTGCATTCATGTTTTTGGGACTTTTACATTCCTCCCCCCTTAAAAAGAATCTCGTCCTGAGATTCCAATGGAGAACGAGACGGAAGAGGTAATGCCAAGCAGTACGATGATAAAAAATTCTGGATAGTTCATGCGGAGGTAATCTTTGCTTGCCACGTTGTTTCTTCCGTGGTAAGATTACTCCACACCACATGGTAAAATCTTAATATCTGATTTCAGGTGTCCCAGATATTTCCCTCGCTAGTCTGAACCGGTCGCTCGGTGTAGGCACGATACGGCTGCAACTAGTCGATTTCCTTGGGGCGGACAGCGATAGTAGCTTTAAAGCACTTCCGCAGCTGTGACACATGAAATGTGTCATGAACACCACCAAGGTTTGCCGGTAGTTCCAGCCGGTAAGATACGGTTCCACACATCTCCGTGATTAGCAAGTGGGTCTAAGGCTCGGGGAGCAAAATCCCCCCTTTACATCGGACCGGTGAATTCCTTTTAGCGGAGACACGCAAAGACAACGTGTTCTCCACCGTCGACATGCAACGGTCTATGCCTTTGACCATCGTGAGTTTTCTTTCGGGATTGAACAGCCTCCAAGTTTGCTTCTACCGTTCGAACTTGGACATTGTATTTATTGACTAACCAACCCCAATCCGTACTCTTTCACCGTACTCACACCACTTCCGCGGTGTGCGACATTTTCGGCTGTAGAGCTTCATATTACGAGGTATAACTATATGGTCTTTAAACCATAGAGTACCCTCCTTGCCCTTTATAGTGACGGCATTGAGTGAACGAAAATCAACACTTAATCTTAGTGTCTCATCGTTCTTCTTAACGAACAGAGCAGAGCAACCCCAAGATCATGAGCTTGGTCGTATAACTCATCTACTCATGAGTTCACTTAGTTGCTCCTTCAACCGTTCTCTTTGCTGTGAAGAACAGACTCTTCTGTCCTAACCTAGATTTTGATCCGTTTAGAAGCATTTTCATAACTCAAGTTGAATACAAAAGTTAAAGTTAACTTCAATATCTTTCCAACGAGTATTCAAATGCCTCCATATCACTTCTGGATCAAAAGTTATGATTGCTCAAAGTTGACAGAATTCCTGGATAAAATTTGCCATCATCTCCTTTGTATGTGGCTATTTTATCACAGTTGTATATGAAGATACAGTAAGAATCTGAGCAAACCCTGAACTACAACAATGTTGCATATCTCCTAACCTTTCCAACAGTGTATCACAGGCTACTTAAGGACTTTCCTAGAGGAAGTTATGGCTTAAAAACAGAAAGGTCTAGAGAGGTTTTTGCTACTGTCCTGGTTCTGAACAGTTTACCTTCAACTGGACTTTTCCCCAACATAGCTTGTGATTTTGCTCTGGAGGTCTACAAGACAGTTGTAGAGCTCTCGAAAAGCTTTCCAGATCTGTATCATAAACCTTAATAGGTTAAAGCTACTCAGAGTTATGCTCTGTTAAAGTCCAGCAAGAATTCCTGCCAGAAACAGAGCACTCTGTTTTTGAAATCTTTGAAACCTAGACATTCTCTTATTTGAATCTTAGTTCAAAATAAGAGTTCAGTAACTAAAATTTGTTTCAAACTTCCATTTTTAGTTGAAAGTTAGCTCATGAGTCATTTCTTCATAGGGAAGAGGTTATTAAGTGTAGTACGGTGTCAATGCACCGTAAGAAACATGTCGGTACTACGTTGCCCCTCCAAATGAAAATCCTAAACCGGATTATACCGGCATATCCGTTTTATCAGTGGAACTAAGCGGTCTCTCGCACACGTGTACTACACGGGATACGTACGTGGTTAGTACCTGCAGAAGAACACTCAATAGTGGTGCACTCAAAGGTTGTTTCATTTCAGGCAGTTCCATATTAGAAAGTAAATACAAACGCCCGTATCATTGCCGTACGGCCGTCCTTGAGTTAAGTCACGTCTCAAGGTACGTGATCGTGTTTCAACACCACACGATGGGGAACCCGAGTATATCATGAACGGGTCGTCACGGTTGGGAATGTTATCAACCCAACGGATACCACCTACTGCCCTGCAGGGCACGCCGATGGCAAGCGCTGCGTATGTCTTCGTGGGATATTTCCAGACGAACACACTATCGCGTTACTAACCACACGATGGGGTCTCCACTTACTTGCCTAATGCACGCTAGGGATCAGTGTTTCATATGAACTCAGGAACATGAAGAGTTCAAGAGCTTCATATTAACATCTCACACCAAGCTGTGAGATCTAGCCCTGAACCACTTTCCTCGTCAGGGGAGCTAACCGAAATTGAACCGCTTTCGGTGGCGTTCCTTACAATTCTTACCTGAGCGTAGGTGCGTCATTACATAATCAAAATTTCAGAATTATAACAAGTACTTTAGTACTGCCACCTTAAGTAACTATACTACTATAGTCCTTATGTGGGACTAATATCGTTTCCTCACCGTATCCTAAGTTTTTGTCGTAATACGATCCTCGTTCCGTGTTCTATTACCAATGCGGCTCTGATACCACGCTGTGAGGGCCCGCCGTCCCGATCACTCACGGGAACGGGGCACCTCGCCCGGGAATCGCATTGGGTGGTGCCGTGCGATGCGGCACCCAACAGCACACATAATAAAGCATCATATTACATAAAACAAGCGGAAGCTTGCAAAGTATTGATTTTACAAATACTTCTCAAAATATTCTACAGTGGAAGAATAATACAACTCACGCCTCATACCTATGCTAAGCAACAGAGAAGGGGTCCAGCCCGTGGACCCTTCTCGCTAGCAACACTATCACAATAGCAGCGGCAGGGGTTGCAATGAGTTAACCACTCGGAGAGCTCCGAGTCTCATCGGACACCCGTACATTTCAGCGTACCGTTATTACCTGCAAAACAACTTATGCAGTATCCGCGAGCATGAAGCTCAGCAAGACTGACCCGTCACCCTTGTCATGAAACTCTACATGATGAAAATAGAGGGCTGATTATAGAAGTTTGCACAAACGATGAACTTGAGCTAAAGGAGACTCCTTACTTCAAGTTTTAAGCAACTTTTATAACCCTCGCACAACTTACATCGAGACTCCACAATCAAACAAGAAACGCTTCATCTCGATGTCACTTGCGCGAGGTGAAAGTAACTTTAGTGAGCTACCCTAGACTCATACTGACCTTGCGCCATCAACGTCGAGACTCCACAATCAAACAAGAAACGCTTTGCCTCGACGCTACTAGCTCAAGGTGGAAAAATAAATTTAGTGATGTGTTGATTATTCCCTCATCTCCAATATGAGGATTACTCACGAAGCATTATTAACTTTTCCCAGTTTATTACTACGTCACGACTCAGTGTACAAATATGCTCACTACCGCGAGCGACGGTGATTGCAATAAAAAACAACCGGCTGACACCACACGTACGCCCGTACTCGAGTTGCACACAGCAACCGTCACTGACGTCGTACGTGGCAACCTTTCACATGACACCCAAATGTCGAACCGGTCCCACCGACTGGGATTAAGTCTCTCTACGGCAAACCCTCGTAGAGCCGACTTCTCTATCCTTTCAGCATCGGCATCAGACGGTCAGGTATGCCTCGACACCCAGGTTAACATGTTACATCGGTTTCCTGGGTCCCATATAGCCAGTATGCATCCGGTACACATCTCAAACTTGTCCAGCGGGGCCGCACACGACAACGGGCCTTAATCGACTCAGACATAGACTAGGCTCACAGGACCGCGTCCTTGACCTTCCATCCACTGCCCGGTCTCAATTACCAACTATGGGGATCAATTCCCAACTCTTCCGATTGATCCCCCTTAACCCCGTTTCACGAGTAGGAAACTGCCCACTCGAGTTTTGCTTCTTTTAATCCACTTTTGTCAATTTGAGATCAGCAGTTATAATCAATGATAACCTATTCTACATTATACTCCAGGGTTTTCTGGTTCATGCATTTGGAGTGTCGTACCACCTAGACGTAATGCAATAAACAAATGCTAGACATATAAATTGAATACAAATAAAAACTTGTAAGTTTTGATGCAAACCGGGGCTTGCCTTTGTTTTGCAGGGCTAATATATATATAATCCAGTTAGTGAAGATCACTTGGCTTTATCTCTTCCCTCCTTCCTTTGATCTCCACTCCAATGACTTGAAGTCCTTCACGTATATGCTACACGTTATGCATATGCACAATTGTTTAGTTGTAAAGACTTTGCTACAAGTCCTAACAACAAGTTATCAAAAACTGGAACTCTGTTTAAGAATTTAAAACACTGGTGCTAGTGGTTTGGGTTTGGATCTAAGTACATGATTAATGCTAAGTGGTTCCCCCCTCTTCTACATTGATCAACTTAAGAGGTTAAACAGGGCAGGGGGGGATCCAGAGCTCCAATGGGGCTGAGAATTTTCATGTGAGCTCCTTGCCACAATAGAGTCCTCTGGACCAAAACTTAGCACTTTTCATTGAGTGGTTTGTTCAGAATAATTTTCTAAGCAATTAAGTAAAGAAGAATTAATTCTGAGATCACACCCATGTTCATGCCAAACTTAGTGAACTACAACTCCAATTATAGCTCATAGAGTTTGCATGAATTTTCCTAGCATTTTTGGAGCTAAGATCTGCCCAGAACTGAATTTCCATGTATTGGAAATTCTCTGAAATTGTTTCTGTATTCAATTGAACACAGCATCTCCAAATCTGAATTGTCCTGAACAAATCAACTCCAATTGAGCTGAAACTTTTACAGGGGTTGACTAACACCTTAAAGACAATTCTGGCAAAATTTGAGGATTTTTGGATTAACCAAACTCCCTCTAAAATTCTTTTTCTGAAAAGATTTAAAGAATTTTCCAGAATTAAATATTGGGTTTCATACAAATTGGACTCTATATTTGGATAGTACTCTATCAGAGGAATCCAACAAAATTTGTTTCACAATTTTTGGATTCTCCTACACAAAGTTGTGGCTGTTTAAACTTTGAACTGAAAGCTGAAATTCCAAAAGTGTTCAAATGCTGACGGTGGGTCCAGGGGACAGGTGTCAATTGCCAGGGCAAGCCACACGGGGCTACTGGGTATTTCCCGCGCGGCCACACCAGATCCCAGCGCCGCAGCCGATCAGAAATTCAATTCCCGTTCGCTGACACGTGGGACCCGGCGGGTCGTCTTCTACCTCCGGCCACCCTCGCCCTCGCGCCGCCAGGCTCGCCAGAGTTTGACGGATTCCGGTCTCCCGGCCATCCCCCGAGCCCTCCATCGCCGCTAGGGCCTAATTTCACGTGCTGAACAAGATGGGACCCTCTCCCCTGGCCGGCAGTGGCTCTAACCTAGCCGGCCACAGTGCGGCGGCTCTGTACAAGTTCGGCGACGTCGCCCGGCTAACCTAGCCCACCAAAACACTGGTGGAACGGCGCTACAGTACTAGTGAACCATGGAGATGCTCAACCAAACCTCAAAACTGCTCGGGACCGGCGGCTATTGGTGTCTCACCGTGCACCCGAGACCCCCTCCGCGTTTGAGCTCGGAACTTCTGGGAATTATTACCGTACCGGAAGGTCAGATGGTGCCCGCCGGCGAACTTTTCTCAAATTTGAGCCCGGTAGATCATATCATGGCTTGAGCTTCAGGGACGAGAATCAGGGGGTCCTAGCGCATCCGAGGGTTCTCTAGCTCGGGCCTGAGAAGCTTTTGGTAGGGCTGTCCACGTGAGACCACTTCAGTTTCCCGCCGGTGGAACCTCGGTGCTCGGCGGAAACCGTCAAACTGTGGCCAAACGAAGCGGCAATACAGCGGAGTGGCGAGGTGGTTAGCTGGGGAATGTGTTGGCGCTCACTTTTTCCGTGGATCACTCCCTCAGCGGACGAACAACGCCAGTTTGCAATCGGGCGAACGGAAAGCGGCACCGGCAGGTCTCTGCTGTGCGCGCGAATGGGGACTGAGACGACGCGCGAGCTGCGGTGATAAGCACGGGGAAAACAGGTCGCCAGCTCGACGATCGTGAGGGGGGGGGGAGGTGGCTCTGGTCACCCCGGTGTCTTGCGGTGAGAACACCCGAGGCTGTCTCGGTGGCGCGGTGACTTCGCGGGGAGGAGAAAAACAGCGACCGTGCACTGCCTGAACTGAAGATCTTTTGCACCCTCACTTCCCCAATGACATGTGGGGTCCACCCCTCTTCTTATCCCCCAAAACACTCACAAATATCTCCAAATTTTGGCACATTGCAAATTCAGCTATGAGGTACTCAAATCCAAAAGTCATTTGGCAATTTGACCAGTTTTTCTTCAGTTTCAAATTTGAATTCAAATTTTGGTGAAATTTACAAGTCCTTTTGATATACATATCAAAGTACCTCCACATTTCCTCAAAATTTGCCTACCTCATAATTTGTACCTGAGGAATCCAAGTATGCACTCTGATTTTTGAGTTGGCCATTGCAAATACAAATTTTCAAACAACAGTTTGAATTTCCTTTTTGGAAAGGCCCTTCTTTGACTTGAAGTAAACCATTTAATTCAAACTGCGTATTTAAGTCTTCTTTTGTGAAGACCCATTTGAATTTGGGTGGAAAACTTTGGTTTGCATGTAGCCCATGCTTGATCAACCTTAGTCTTGATCTGAACTTCACAAGTTCAGTTTGACTAAGCCCCTCAACTTTGAGTTTGAAGGTGATCTCAAATAATGCCTTGAACACATGGTATATGAGCTCAAAATTTCTCCAAATTTAGATCTTAAGCTCTTTTATGCCTGAGGACTGCAAAGGTCATCTCACATATAGGCCTTTGGACCATCTGAACATGAATGCTTTGCAAGGGTTCAAAAATGGGGTTTAAACTTCCCTCCCTTCTACTCATAGGGAATGTGCATATGAGTTAGGTGTTTGAGAGTGAAATTCTTTCCCGGGTTAACATGTGTTCAACAAGAGTTAAAGGAGATTTTAGCTCTTCCCACATGTCCATGTTTGAGTTTATCATCTTATGTGACATTACTCAAGTCATTCCCTTGTCCTAACATGTTTGAATTCAACATGAACTCAACATGATCATAGTCCATTCCCTTTTGGCTCACCGTCAAATCAGAAAGTTGCCACCACCTTCTCCTCAATTCAAATGTATGAGGCTCCATGTGTATATAAAAGTTTGGCAGCAATTTGAGCTGAGCCTTTGAGACTAAAGGCCTTATTTTTGTTCTTTCTCATGTACATGTATGATTACACATGAGTTTAACTTCCCCTTGGTCCACCCATTTAAATGAGTGCTCGAACCCGTGTTGTTGAAGCTCACGTATACCATCCCATGTAAGAAAGTTTTTGTAAGTCCCATTTTTCATGAACCAGAAACACAATGACATTCAATCATCCGTTTCTTTGCATTCACGTTTTTGGGACTTTTACAGATTAAGTTTTCTATTCCAACATTTTATGGATCTTATGATGCTGAGACTTACTTGGATTGGGAGATGACGGTAGAACAAAAATTTAGCTCTCATCTTGTTCCTGAGCGACATAGAGTTAGACAAGGCACTAGTGAGTTTAATGATTTTGCTATAATTTGGTGGAATGAACTCGTCAATACACGTAATGCACCACATACATGGGCTGCGTTAAAAGAAGAGATGCACGCTAGGTTTGTTCCTCCTTCATATAGACGTGATCTTCTTAAGAAATTGCAACGCTTTGATCAGGGTGACATGACTGTCCAAGAGTACTACCAAGAGTTGCAGAAAGGTATGCTTCGTTGTGGGGTAATTGAGGATCAGGAAGACCAAATTGTTGGGTTTTATGGGGGCTTGCGGCGTGAGATCCAGGACATAGTTGACTACAAGGAATATCATCCTATTCAACGTTTATTTCAACTTGCTATGTTAGCAGAAAAAGAAGTGCAGGGTCGCCAACAGCAGCGGCGAAACAACACCTTCACACCACGACAATTTCCGGTGCCATCCAAAGCAGTGCACTCCTCGAGCGTACGTGCTTCTACACCACCCTCCACGGGTGTTGTATGCAGCAGCATCGCACCTTTTACATCACGGGGACAAGATAACAGCAAGTCCCAGATGCCTCCAGGTGTTGCAGCAAAAGGCGGCTGCACCCAACACTTCGATAAGTCGCAGCTCCGACATCAAGTGCCACCGCTGCCAAGGGCTTGGCCATATGCAACGAGATTGCCCCAGCAAATGGGCGATCATTGCCACTGCTGATGGTGAGTATGTTAGTGCTTCTGATATTGAAGATGAAAATATTATTGCAACTAACATTTCAGGTTCAGATGATGGTGCTGAGGAGGTTCTTGGTACATCTGCGACAAACAACTATAGGATTTTGATTGTGCAGCGAGCTTTGAGTGCCACGGTTCGAGAGGACGACAACCGCCAACGTCACAACCTTTTCAACATGTTTCTCGTCGTCAAGGACTGCCGTGTACATACCATCATTGATGGTGGTAGCTGCAACAATTTGGTGAATTTTGAGGTGGTCAAGAAGCTTGGCTTGACCACACGGGAGCATCCCCACCCTTATCACGTTCAATGGTTTAACAACAATGGTAAGGTTAAGGTAACACAAACAGCAAGGATACATTTTTCCATTGGTTCTTATCATGATTTTGCTGATTTTGATGTGGTACCTATGGATGATTGTTCTCTTTTGTTGGGACGTCCTTTGGAGTTTGATACTGATGCTATTCACCATGGTCGATCTAATAAGTATACTCTCATGCATAAGGGCAAGAAAATTGTGTTTCTTCCTATGAGTCCCACTGAAATTGTACAATTTGAGCAGGAGAAAAAGAATAATGCTAAGCAAAAGGGTGTTTCAATTCTGAAATTCAGCAACCTATTAAGTTGAAAAATCCTATTTTGCTTGCCACTAAATCTGATCTTGATGATTTATATGCCTCTAATGAACTTGCTATGCTCTAGTGTGCAAATATGCTTTATATTCCATTGAGGATACATCCATTGTCTTGCCACCTGCTGTTGCTAACCTTTTGCAGGAATATATGGATGTTTTTCCATCAGAGATACCCCCTGGATTACCACCTGTGCGAGGCATTGAGCACAAGATTGATTTGATTCCAGGGGCGAGCTTGCCAAACCGTGCTGCCTACAGGACCAACCCCGACGAGACTAAGGAAATTCAGCGACAAGTCCAAGATCTTCTGGACCGCGGGTACATTTGTGAGAGCCTTAGTCCTTGTTCTGTTTCTGTTCTTTTGGTTCCAAAAAAAGATGGCACTTAGCGCATGTGTGTTGATTGTAGAGCCATCAATAACATTACCATTCTTTATCGCTATCCTATTCCTAGATTGGATGACATGCTTGATGAGTTGAGTGGTTCTGTTATTTTCTCCAAGATTGATTTGCGTAGTGCGTATCATCAGATTCGTATGGCTTTAGGTGATGAATTGAAAACTGCTTTTAAAACTAAATTCGGACTTTATGAATGGTTAGTCTTGCCATTTGGTTTAACTAATGCGCCCAACACTTTCATGAGGTTGATGAATGAGGTTTTACGTGCTTTCATTGGTAAATTTGTGGTGGTTTACTTTGATGATATCCTTATTTACAGCAAGTCATATGATGAGCATCTTGAACATTTGCGTGCTGTTTTTAATGTCTTGCGCGATGCACGTTTATATGGTAATCTTGAGAAGTGCACCTTTTGCACCGATCATGTGTCTTTTCTTGGGTATGTTGTTACTTCGCAGGGCATTGAGGTGGACGAGACAAAGATTGTTGCCATCACGAGCTGGCCACTTCCGACTACGGTCACACAGGTTCGGAGTTTTCTTGGTCTCGCAGGTTTCTACAGGCGTTTCGTGCGGGATTTCAGCACCATTGCGGCACCTCTCCACGAGTTGACAAAGCATGGAGTGCCGTTTCGATGGGGACCAGCACAACAACAAGCTTTTGATGTTCTCAAGTCGAAGCTCACACAAGCACCATTGCTGCAACTTCCTGATTTTGAGAATACCTTCGAGCTTGAATGTGACTCGAGTGGCATTGGCATTGGAGGAGTGCTAATTCAAGGAGGTAAACCTGTTGCCTTCTTTAGTGAAAAATTGCATGGGACTTCGCTGAATTATTCTACATATGACAAAGAACTTTATGCTTTAGTGTGTGTCTTGCAAACTTGGCAACAATACCTATGGTCTAAAGAATTTGTCATACATTCAGATCATGAGTCTTTGAAGTATCTTAATGGACAAGCTAATCTGAACAAACGTCATGCTAAATGGATTGAGTTCATAGAATCATTTCCTTACATCATTAAACATAAGAAAGGGAAAGACAATGTGATTGTTGATGCTTTATCTAGACGTTATACCATGCTGTCCCAAGTTTCTCATAAAATCTTTGGTTTGGAAACCATAAATAGGTTATATGCTACTGATTTGGACTTCAAAGATGCCTTTGAAAATTGTAGAGAGGGAAGAACGTGGCAAAAATTCCTGCTGCGTGAAGGCCTTCTCTACTGTGGTAACAAGCTGTGTGTTCCAGCTAGCTCCGTTCGTCTTTTGTTGTTGCAGGAAGCGCATGGAGGTGGTTTGATGGGACATTTTGGTGTTAAAAAGACAGAGGATGTGCTGGCCGCTCACTTCTTTTGGCCACGAATGAGGCGTGATGTGGAGCGCTACGTTTCACGTTGCACGACATGCAACAAAGCTAAGTCTCGACTTAACCCACATGGTCTTTATATGCCTCTTCCGGTTCCTAGTGCACCTTGGGAGGATATTTCTATTGACTTTGTTTTAGGATTGCCTAGAACAAAGAGGGGGAGGGATAGTGTCTTTGTGGTTGTCGATCATTTCTCTAAAATGGCTCATTTTATACCCTGCCACAAGACCGATAATGCTTCACATGTTGCTGATTTGTTCTTTAATGAGGTTGTGCGTTTACATGGTGTTCCCAATACTATTGTTTCTGATAGGGATGCTAAGTTTTTGAGTCACTTTTGGAGAACTTTATAGTATAAATTGGGAACAAAGTTGCTGTTTTATA
This sequence comes from Neostapfia colusana, assembly GCA_030760725.1. Lineage (NCBI taxonomy): Eukaryota > Viridiplantae > Streptophyta > Magnoliopsida > Poales > Poaceae > Neostapfia > Neostapfia colusana. The sequence goes on along the minus strand of JASWHV010000006.1, from coordinate 63,201,088 downwards.
CTGCTTGTCATCCACAAACTGGTGGGCAAACGGAGGTAGTTAATCGTACCTTATCTACTATGTTGCGGGCTTTTTTGAAAGACAATTTGAGGTTGTGGGAGGAGTGTTTGCCACATATTGAGTTTGCTTATAACAGGTCTATTCACTCCACAGCCAAGTTAAGTCCATTTATGGTAGTCTATGGTTTCAATCCTCGTGCTCCAATTGATTTGCTACCTTTACCACATACTGAAATTGTGAACTTAGATGCTACACAACGTTCTGAATTTATTCTTAAGTTGCATGAAACTACTAAGTTACAAATTGAAAAAAATGAATGAAAAGTATCGCATTGCTGCTAGTAAAGGTAGGAAGGAGGTAAAATTGGAACCCGGTGATTTGGTGTGGGTTCATTTGAGAAAAGATAGGTTCCCGGATTTGAGAAAGTCCAAACTCATGCCACGTGCTGCTGGACCTTTTAAGGTTCTTGAGAAGATAAATTGCAATGCATATAAACTTGAGTTGCCTCCCGAGTTTGGGGTTAGTCCCACATTTAACATTTCAGATTTGAAGCCATACTTGGGTGAGGAAGATGAGCTTGAGTCGAGGACGACTCCAATTCAAGAGGGGGAGGATGATGAAGACATCTCTCCTTTGCATACAATGCAAGGACTGATCACTAGAGCACGTGCACGACAATTAGATCTCAAGGTACGTTCTAACCTTGTCAATTGTTTTTCAGAACATACGCTTGTTTCCATGCATGTTTTATTGATTAGGAACAATGGAGAGGACCAGCAAGGGCTGGGAGGAGTCCAAGGAGTCAAGGAGGAGGAGATAGGACGTGCACACCAAGGAGGAGCCCAAGTACAACTCGACTTCGACTCCACCTTGGGTTCCAGGAGCTGCCTTCACCAAAACTGACGTCCTGGACACATACGGAGTCGGATTTGGACATTCTATATATGGTTGGAACCGTGATTCCTTCTAAGTTGATGGGAATCAGCAAAACAAGTGGGCGTCCAAAATCTGTCCGGTGCTGCGCCACCGCCTTTTGGGCTGCTGGCCCATGTATCCTGTGGAAGCCCATTAGGGTTGCGTCCAGGGGTCTTGCACGCCCCTAAACTCCTTTTTATACAGCGGCCGTCACCACATTAGCGTGGGGTTTTGCTTAGTTACAATCTGTCATTGAACAGTGTCGCCGATCATCGGTTGTGAGACCCCAAATTCGTGATCAATTCAGTTTTGATTGCAACTTCTCTGTTCTTGCTTGTGTTCCTGATTGCGCTTGCAGGGATAAGCCTTCGTGGCGAGGTCATTCGTGTGACACGGGTGACAACCAATGGAGCAGTGGTGTAGTGATTGCGGGGTTTCGTTCGTTCGGAGCCTTGGATCATCAACGTCGAGATCTCCACCCAATCAAGTTTACCCTATCTCTCGGAAGATCGGGACTCATCATCCTATCACTGAGCTTGGACATGGGGGATCTGCAGCTTCTTGAAAGCTGCAAGGCTGATGACGCTGAGGGACGCCATGCCATCGACCAGCACATGGTAGAGCTTCAGGTTGGCGATGGTGGGGGCAATGAGGAGTGAAAGCTTCCCGGTGCCATCCATGTTCTTGGGGCAGTCGGAAGCATCGAAGCAGATCGGCTTCTCCAACCACTTGTGGTGGGGCACCGGCCCGGGGACTGTAGCAGCCGCTGCCACTGCCCGTCGCAGGGTCTTGACAGCTTGCCAAGACATGATGTCCGAGGAATCCCCCTGTACATCACGTGGAGTGTCTTGCAATGCTTGTTGTCAGTGCTGGGGTTGGAGTCAGAGTGGCCGTAGACGGCCTTCAACGCCCGCTTGGCATCCTGGTACTCCATCTCCTGCTCTTGCCGGCCTCAGGGTCAGCCTTCTGTTTGCCCTCCTGCTGACAGAAGGGTGCGCCGTCCTTGTGTTGCCGCTTTTGCTTCTCGTGGAAGAGATCCGCGAGCTTCTTGATCTCACGGCACTCGCTAGCGCCATGAAGGCTGGAGTTGTGGACCGGGCAACACTGGCCATCCTCGCTGGCAGAGGGCAGTCGCGGCCGCTTGTCGGTGTGCAGGCCACGGACCCCACTGGCCACTGTAGCAGCGACAGTGGGTGCCCCGGCTAAAGGCTTGTCTTTGAATCCAGCCTTCTTCTTTCTGCTGGCCTGAGCAGCAACCTCGATGGCACTCCTCACCCCAGAGGCGGGTCGTGAGTCCCAGTCTCGTCCTTCCGCCACCTTTGCGCACTTGTCTGCCAGGCTGAAGAGCTCGGAGACGTCTTGCACGTCATGCGTGGCCAACTTCTTTAGCAGATTCCTGTCTCTAACGCCATATCGGAAGGCGACGACGATGGAGGCGTTGAAGATGCAAGGGATGGTGTTCCTTACCTGGGAGAACTGCTGGATGAAAGATTGCAGTGACTCGCCCTCGCGCTGACGCATGGCGTGGAGGTCGAGCTCGCTGCCGGGTCACGTGTAGGAACTACCGAAGTTGGCTGTGAACCTCCAGCAAAACTCTTCCCAGGAGGTGATGGAGCCTGGGGGAAGGTTCTTGAGCCATGACCGGGCAGTGCCGGTCAGGGCCACCGGGAAGTAGTTGGCCATGGCGGTCTCGTTACCTCCTCCAGCTAGGATGGTGGTGGAGTAGATCTGCAGGAACTCTGCAGGGTTGACAGTCCCGTCGTACTTCTCCAGCTGGTGATGCTGGAACTTGGGTGGCCAGACCACCACGTGGAGCTCAGGAGCGAGTGCCATGCAGCCCCTGCCTGCTACTCGAGAAGCTGAGGTATGCGCGGCGCGTCTCTCTGGTACAGCACTCAGGGTGTCATACTCGCCCTTGATGTTGCGGCGCCTCTTGTGACATCGCTTGATGGTGACGCGGCCATCTTTGATCACACGACGGCGGTCCAGCTCGACCCTGAGGTTAGCTGTAGCCTTCCTGGCCGTGGTCGCCGCACGCGTCATAGCTGTCTCGTGGGCCACTGTTGTCGTATGCTACTGGGCCTGTGATGGCTCGGCCTGCAGCCTTCTGTAGGTAGGCGTGTTCATGGTGGCGACGACAAGGTTGTTGACATCATTGCGCCACTGATCTGCCTCCTCTGGAGGTGCATCCTACCGGGAGGGTTGTGGAGAAGAGCACGTGCTGCATCCAGCACACTCTCTGGGCTTGGAACTTTCGGTGCGGTTGCCGCTGTGGCAGCAGATGGTTCCCATGCGGTGGCAGTAGTGGCTGCCTCAGGGGCGGCGACTGTCTGGTCGCCTGCCCGGCCAGATCTCCCAACCCTGGAGCAGGAGGTGGCCTCCTCGTCCCTCCCATGGAGTCGATGGCGGTTGGGGCGAGACGAGTCGGCGATGGAATGGATGTTTACAATGGTGGTGATGCTCAGTCATCTAGAGAGTATAAAAGCCTCCTACCTGGCGCGCCAATGTCAAAGTGTTCGCTACGACACTTCCCCCGACATCACCACAGGAGCAGTCCGCGGAGTCTTGTTGTTTGGAAGGGCTAGCGCCGCTAGATCGATCAAGCTTGAGGCACAATGGAGAACACAGAGATTTACGTGGTTAGGCCCATCGGAAAGTAAAACCCTACGTCCATGGAAGTGTGTATTGCTTGAGCTTGCGCGTGTACGAGTCTGGGGATTAGAGAGCAAACCGAATCCTTTTCCTGGAGGCTACCCCGGTCCTTTTATAGCTCAAGGATGGGGCAGTTACAATGTGGCCCGGGGCCTGACAGGTGGCTCCGCGGCTGTCCGTACCATATACATGATCTAGGGTATTTTCAGCTTCATGTAAAGTCATTGTCGATGGAGTTAAGGCATGCCGCCTGAAATGCCGGGCGCCTTTGACCGAGTAGCGCCTTTGACCGAGTAACGTCCTACTTGGTCAGTTGTGCAGTACTGTGCCATTGTCACGCCGTGCTGCCCTGTCCTGCCACGGTAATAACGGCCAGGAGTGGGCGTAGATGTGCGCCGCACACCATACTTCTAGGGAAGGCGCGAGTCTTGAATGTGTGACAGGACAGCGCATGTCTTCCTTGACTTCTGAGGCCCAGGGCCCATAACAGGTCATGGGACACGTGGAAGCTTCGGATCCCTCCTCATCGAAAGGTCAGGCCTGGAGCCTGAGGACACATGGCAGCGCTGGACCTTGCCTCAGCGGGAGGCCAGGTCCGGGGCCAAGGACACATGGCGGCTTCGGAGCCCTCCTTAGCATGGAGGTCCAGCCCAAAGCGCTGGGACATGTTGCAACGCCTGACCTTGCTTCAGATGGGAGGCCAGGTCCGGTGCCAAGGACACATGGTGGCTCCGGAGCCCTTCTCAGCTGGGAGGTCCGGCCCGGAGTGTGACACCAGGTTCCGAAAATAGAACCAAGTTAATGCATATGTGTGCCCAGGATGTTCATCACACATACACATATAATCCACAAACTGAATTCAGAATATAACCACGAATAAATAGGGTTTAAGTACTTTATTACATCGACTCATTGTCTCACTTATGAATCTCTAACTTATTCTTGCAGCGGAAGTCTCTAAACGACAGCGGAAATAACTAAGTAGCAGCGGCTCCATCTTCAACTCCACAGGCATGTTGACGGTAGTTCGCACGCCTAGTACTCCACATGGTCCTCGAAGTACTCTTCTCCTGGTGCTGATGCTTATGTGATAATGCAAGGGTGATTACATGTTGTACTCAGCAAGTGCGGGAAAAGTATGACATGTAGCTTGCAACAAGGTAGGAATAAAAAGGGATCATTGCAGCAAGCAAATTTTATTTCACAATATGATAAAACAACAACTATTTCTAAGTGATATTTATCCCAACATGACAAAGTAATTCAGCATCATTTTCTCCATCATAATTCACCATTTATCAAGTCTCAACCAGCCATTAATCTTTCTCAAAAGCATCTCATACTCATAAACATTCATAACCATCTCATATTCCTATAACCGAAACCAAACTCATTGTCATGACTCAACCGCCATCGTTTCTCTTGCGGGACCCAGCCGTCAGCTCCTTCTTCTCCCAACCGCCACCGTTTCTCTCGCGCTCGATCGGGCCACCTCGCCCGAACCCTGCACCCACGCACCCCACGATCTCCGGTTCTGTTCAGTTCAACACAGTCCCAGCCGACCCCGCAGCGCCTCGTCCATTTAAACGCTGAAGCCCGCCCACTTTCCTCCCCAGCTCGACCCACTCTCGTCCCCGGTGAGAACAGAAACTTCCATCGCCGTCTTCGTTCGGATTCTTCTTGGTTTTGTTGATCTAACGGGCTTGTCACGTTCCATCGCCGCCGGGGAGCTCGCAGGTGAAGGAAATTCCAGGAGTTTGCGCCCCAGCCACTGCTTCGACGAGCACCGAAGGCCATTGCCGTTGAAGCTCGCCGTCGACCGCCATCTAACAACGTAGGGATCAAGAAAACCATCGAGGTGAGGCCCCCTTGTGGGGAACCCCTTCCGGGATCCACACTCCAAGATACATATTGGGTGGTGTCGTGCGATGCGGCACCTAACAGCATACACAAAAAGAACCATAAAGTACAAAGTCTTTTATTTCTCAAGATAGTGTCATTTACAAAATAATGTACCACGAAGGTACACGCAGCAGAATATACATACACACTTACTCTTGGTCCTAACTAAGCAAAAGAGAAGACGTCCAGCCCGCGGATGCTTCTTACTAGCTTCCACAAAGATGAGTGCAGCGGCATGGTTTCCGGTGACTCTCTGATGGCTCACCGAACAACCATCTTCATAGCAAATTTTATAACCTGCAAAACTCTAATAATGCAACTGTGTGGCTCAGCAAGACTTAACCGAAACTCCTAACCATGAAACTCTACATGCAGTGATTTCCAACATAGGAAAAATATGATGCAACAACGACACGCCTAGATGTTGATCCTTACTTTTAGGTTTATAGCAGCAGATTATTATGCCTTAGGCAGCCCTCACATCGGAAGTCCACAATCAAACAAGAAACGCTTTCCTCTGATGTGGTGGTGCCCAAAGAGGAAAATAAACTTAGTGAGCTCTACAACTATAGCATGCATGGTTGGCAATACAATGAATTTAAGAACTTCACATCAGCAATGATTCATCACACTTTATCTAGAATTTATTACTACGTCACAACGCAGTGAACAAGTGGTACTCATATAACCGCGAGGGACGGTGATTGCAATCAGGACACACCCGGAATACACGACACATACACCCGCCTCGAAAGCTCACACGAGCTCTTTCTTACGTTGTATGCAGCAACCTTTCACCCGTCACTGCAATGCCGAACCAGTTCCGCCGACCTATCAGAAGGGGCACTAAACGGAACAGGTCGAAGTTGCTCCGCTAGCGGGTTTACACCTCTGACACCAACCCCCAAAGGACGTCCGTATAAGTTTTGACACGAGAGTACCCGAGTTACATCGGTTTATCGGGTCCCATATATCCGATATGCATCCGGTACTGTTCAAACTTGCTCAGCAGCGCGTCATACGCATCGGTCCTTAACCGACACAAACAGAGCTACAGCCACACAGGCCCAACGTCCTTCTGCTCCTACTCTCTGCTCGGTCTCATTTTCCTTTCCAGAACATTCATTCTCTAGAATCAAATCCCGCTGAACCAACATCCTAAACTCGTGAGTAGCTTTCAACTACCTGACTTGTACCAGATCCTATACAACTTAAGCCTAGCCGAAGCTACATGAAGGTAACCTATTCTACCCTTTAACTCCAAGGGTTTGTGGGTCATGCATTTGGAGTATCAATCACCTTGACCTAATGCACAATACATACTAGACCCATAAAAGTGATACAAAGCAAAATATAAATAAAAGTTGTTAAATGCAAACCGAGGCTTGCCTTATGTTGCTGCAGGTTTAGTTCTACTTTAAAGTCAGTATCTTGGCGATGAGTTAAGCCTCAACTTGCTGCTCCGAGTCAAGTTGCCCGTCGACCCCCTTCGTTGTATTTCCTACCGATATGAATATGCACAGTTTTTAATACAAGTAACTGAATTATAAAACAAATGTGTTTTAGGAACTAAGGATGGTTTATACCAACTCTAAGGTGAGTGAAAATCTCTGTTATGGACAAAAACAGAGGATATCTTTAGGTGCAGTGGATGTTTGTTGAGGAAAATGCAAAGATCTATTTATATATGGACATAAGAAAGTTAGTAGAAGGAACCTACCGAAAACTGGAGAAGATGATCTCAATTTTCTCTGAAATTTTTACAGTGGACCATAGATCATACAGAGGTATGGCTTGCAAAATTTCAGACAATGTTGATGCAATATGTGGTCTAGGGAATTTTCTTACTACTTGGCTTCTCTGAATTCCTATTGCAATTATAGTGTCTTTTCATGCTCCAAATTTGGTTTTTCAGAAACTTTAGAGTCTCATGAGTCCATAGGACTTGGTTTCACCATTTTTTGGAGCTTCCTACACAGAGATATGGATTTTAGAAGTTGGAGCTAAAAGCTGAATATCTTTCTGCTACTTTTCCTAATTTTCAGAGACATACAAGATTGAATCAACATTTGGAAAAGCAAATGAAGTCCAATGCCTCTGAATATTATACTGGAGTTCAAGGATTTTTGTAAGATTGTCCTGCCCATATTTGGGAATTTTCCAATACACAGAAGTCCTGTAAAAATTCCTCCAATATTTTCCTTAAATGAATTAATGAGCCAAATCCAGGGATTTTCATAAATATTGGGATGCACCCCTGGATAGTACTCCTTTAGAGGAATCCAACAAAATTTGTTTCACAATTTTTGGACATTCCTACACAAAGTTATGGCTCTCCAAAGTTTGAACTGAAATGGGAAAATCTGGAAAATGTTTAAATGCTTACAGTGGGTCCCACTCGTCATCCCTAACCTCCAGCCACGCGCCAAACAGAGCAGGGGCGGCTCCCTCCGGCGAGGTCGTCGGAAATGACCTTCCCGGCTACCTCCGGACCACCTGCTGGCCGCCTCCCCCATTTTTCCCCATGCTGAACTCGTTGGTGAGGTCGCCGGCGGCTGAAACTCGCTGGAAAATGGGGCGCACCGGCAACAGCTAACCCTAGGTCTCCGGCGAGGTCGTGCATGGTAATTTCTCCACCAAATGGTCGGTTCTTGGGCTCTATAGCACCGTGGGGAATCCCTCATCACCGGCATGGGCTCAAATCGTCTCAAAATTGGCCGCAATTAGGAACTCATCGGCGACCTAGGGCGAAAATCGGTGCCGGACCGAAATTCTCGAAGGACAGCACCAATTCTTGATGATTTTCGATGGTTTTTGATCCCAAAGGGGTATTGGAGAGTCTAGAACATGTTTCCAACTCAGCACACGTGATGGTGGACTGATTACGACGAATTTTGAAGATTGGTGGGGCTCGGTTCAATGCATACCGAAGCAAAGAATTGCAAAATTCATCCACTGTGATGCATGAGAGGAGGAGAGGTTTGCACTGTTGGTTTGCACACCTGAGGGCGCTCCTTTTCTGTATAGACCGTCAGGCACGAGGAAGCCTCTAGCAGCTGGACGCAGGTGAGCAGAAAGTTGGCCGACGTGAGGTGCTTCGGATATGTTTTGCTTGGAGCTGTGCGAGGCATTGGGCTGTGAGCTGTGGGGGATAGTTCACGTGGGCAGCACGAGGGTGCTTCAAGCGGCGTCCTGATCGTGAGAACCGCGGAGAGTCGGTCGGCTGAGCAGCTCGGTGGCGCGTGCACTGCCTGCAGCTGGTTCGGGTGAGAACAGAGAAGACTTCGGGTTGAAGTCTACTGACATATGGGCCCCATTCCTCCCCTCTTATCTCCCAATTCCGTTTAAAATAGCAAATGAGCTCCAAATTTGATAAAATTTGGAGGATATGCCAAAAGAAATATGAGGAACACAATGGTGCACTCAATTTTCAATTTTGGTGAAGTTGGTATTTGAAACTGAGATTTAAATTCAAATTCTAATTTTCTCCTGTTTAAATTCCAACAAATAGGAAATCCTTTTCAAATGCTCTGAAAATTTGCCGGGCTATTATTGGATGTGTGGAGAACCAAATGATAGCTTTAGATCTCCGTGTTCGGGAATTTTTGCAAGTTTATGTTTTGACTTGGAGCTCACACCGTTAAATTCAAAAGTTTAAATTCCCTCTCATTTTCTCGGTGTGACTTGTAGCTCCACTTGCTTGTGTTTTGGGATTTCACATCCCTCCCCCCTTAAAAAGAATCTCGTCCCAAGATTCATAAAGAAGAGACAATGTGGTAGAGAAGGAATTACCGGATATAAGCGGACAGCAAGTCCGGATAGTTTGAACGGAGGTATTCTTCACTCTCCCATGTTGCTTCCTCCGTGGTATGATTGCTCCATAATACCTTATACAATTGGAGCATCTGATTCCTTGTCGACCGAGACTTTTCATCAATAATTCGGATTGGATGCTCAGCATAAGAGACATCAGGTTGCAATGTCCCGAGATCTTCATTGCGGACAGCAGTGGTATTCTTGAGACATTTCCGAAGCTGAGAGACATGAAATATATCATGCACTCAGCGAGATTTGTCGGTAGCTCAAGTCGGTAAGTTACGGGTCCACATTTCTTCGTGATAGCAAATGGACCAATAAACCGGGGAGCGAGCTTCCCTTTTACACCGAATCGGTGAACTCCCTTCATTAGAGATACGCGGAGATATACGTACTCTCCGACGTTGAAGTTCAGCGGTCGACGTCGCTGGTCTGCATAACTCTTCTGTCGAGATTGAGCAGACTTTAAATTTGCTTGTATGACCCGAACTCGTTCTTCGGCGTCATTGACAAGGTCAATCCCGAATGTCACTCTTTCACCGGATTCGCACCAATTCAGCGGTGTGCGACATCTCCGGCTGTAGAGAGCCTCGTACGGTGCCATCTTGATACTCGTTTGATAGCTCTTGTTGTATGAGAATTCCGCCAACGGTAGATAAGCATCCCAGTTCTCACCGTGGTGGATGGCACACGCTCTCAACATATCTTCCAAGACTTGATTCACCCTCTCAGTTTGTCCATCGATTTGAGGGTGATATGCGGAGCTTCTAAGCAATTTAGTTCCTAACGATGCGTGCAGCTGTTCTCAGAAACGAGAAACAAACAGTGCACCACGATATGAAACTATTGTTCTTGGAACTCCATGCTGGCATAATATCTGTTCAATGTATATCTCCGCATATTTCTCGGCATTGAATCTCACATTCACCGGTATGAAGTGTGCTGATTTGGTTAATCGGTCAACGATTACCCAAATTGAATCATGCTTTCGAGATGTGAGTGGTAACCCAGCAATAAAATCCATACTCACATCTTCCCACTTCCATGCCGGAATATGAAGGGGCTGCAGCAAACCAGGTTTCTTCATGTGATCTGCTTTCACCCTTCGACACGTATCACACTCGGATACGTATTTAGCTATTTCCCGCTTCATCCGTGTCCACCAAAACTTGTTTCTCAAATCTTGGTACATCTTGTTGCTTCCTGGATGAATGGAAAATTTTGATAGATGAGCTTCGTCTAATATTTTCTTACGAAGCTTCATGTCCCTCGGTACGACTATACAGTTCTTGAACCATAACGTACCGTTCTCATCTTTCCGGAAGCACTTAGCTTCTCCTTTGTCTATTCTCTTCCGGATATGGGCCATGCCCTCATCTTTCTTTTGAGCCGCTACAATTTCATCACGAATTGTAGGAATGAGGGCAAGGTTAAATAATGACCCATAAGGAACCAAGCGCAGGCTCGGTTCTTCTTCTTCCATTGCAGCCATGGTTAGATTTTGCACATGTGATTTCCGACTAAGTGCGTCGGCAACCCCATTCGCTTTTCCAAGATGGTAATGAATCTCCAGTTCATAATCCTTGATTAACTCTAACCATCTTTGCTGCCTCATATTTAATTCCTTTTGTGTGAAGATGTACTTTAAACTCTTGTTGTCGGTGTAGAGGTGGACTAAGTTTCCAAGCAAATAGTGCCTCCACATCTTTAGAGCAAGAACCACAGCAGCTAGCTCGAGATCATGTGTCGGATAATTCTGCTCATGATTCCGAAGCTGCCTGAATCCATATGCGACCACTCGCCCTTCTTGCATGAGCACGCAGCCATGGCGGATGCCGGATGCATCGCAATACACATCAAAAGCTTTAGTCGTATCAGGCTGCGCCAACACTGGGGCTGTTGTGTGGTGCTTTACCAATGCTTTGAACGCCTCTTCACATGCTTCACTCCACACATATTTGTTGCCTTTCTTCAGATGTTCCGTCATCGGTTTAGAGACCTTGGAGAAATTCGGATTGAATCTCCGGTAGTAACCCGCTAAACCGAGAAAGCTACGGACTTCGTGGACTGATTTTGGTGAACTCCAATTCTGCACTTGGACGATCTTGCTCAGATCAACCGCAATGCCCTCCGCAGAAATAATGTGCCCAAGAAATGGCACTTGGTTGATCCAGAACTCACACTTGCTGAATTTTGCATACAATTTGTGATCCCGTAGGCTTTGGAGCACAATATGCAGATGTTCGGCGTGTTCTTCCTCCGACTTAGAATATACCAATATATCATCGATGAAGACCACGACGAACTTGTCCAACTCCGGCATGAAGACTGAATTCATCAAGTACATAAAATGAGCCGGAGCATTAGTGAGTCCGAATGACATGACGAGATACTCATATAATCCGTATCTCGTCGAGAATGCCGTCTTGGGTATGTCTTCCGCCCGGATTTTTATCTGATGATATCCGGACCGAAGATCCATCTTCGAGAAAACCTTAGCACCCACTAGTTGATCGAAAAGCATATCGATACGTGGTAGTGGATACTTGTTCTTGATAGTTACGGCATTGAGCGGACGATAGTCCACACAGAGCCTCAGAGTCTCATCCTTTTTCTTGACGAACAGCGCGGAGCATCCCCATGGTGATGAACTGGGTCGAATGAAGCCTTTACTCAACAAATCATTCAGCTGCTCCTTCAGCTCCTTGAGTTCCTTCGGTGCCATTTTATACGGCCTCCGAGAGATGGGTGTGGTTCCCGGTGCTAGTTCGATTTTGAACTCCACTTCACGATCGGGCGGCATGCCCGGTAGATCATCGGGAAACACGTCCGGATATTCCCGAACCACTGGAATGTCCTCCAGTCTCTTAGCTTCAACAGTGTGGACAGTAGTGACTTCCGGTGCAACATTTCTCAGAATCTACGTGTGTTGCCCATGCTTCTTTGAATTCAGCTGCACCGTTCGCGAACTAATATCAAAGATAGCTTGGTGATGTGTCAACCAAGACATTCCTAGGATGATGTCAATCCGCAAGCCTTCCAGGATGATAAGACTAGTAGGATATATCTGCCCATCCAAACATATAGGCGCTCGAGCAACAATTCTGCCCGCTGTCCTACTACCTCCCGGTGAATTAATCTGATAAGATGCGGCCAAGGTGGTTGATGGTACTTGGTGCTTAACCACATAATCTTTGCTGATAAAATCATGTGTAGCACCCGAGTCGAACAACACGAGCGTGGGCTGATCACGTAGGCTGAACATGCGCGCCAACACGGGTTCTCCTACGGGAACGTCTTCAACTGCCATATAGTTTATATTTCCCACTTTCAGTGCTGTTTTCCTTGATCGACCATGAAATTTCTTTGCAGCTTGAGATGACATGTGACTGCTGATTTGCTGGGTCACTTGACCCTCCTGCGGAATATGCTCTACATCGCTACAAGTGTTTGTACGATGCGAGCTCAGGATCTTCACCATATGGAAGTGGTTGATATTATTGTGAACTTTGCTGAGGTGGGGGTGCACAAATACTCATTTGCTGCTGTTGCAGCAGTGGCTGAACCTCCATGGGTGAATATGGACAGTATTGCATCTGAGGGGGTCCATGAAAAGACTGAATTTCCACCCCAGATGGTAAGCAATATATCACCGGTTGTTCTTGATGATAATCATCCGTACTTGCCAGTGATAATTTTCTCTTCCTATTACCTTCCTTGTGCTCGAGTTCAGCTATTTCTTGAATCATAGCGGCATTGACTAACTAGCTATAATTCCCTTTATTGCATTGTGCCACTTTTGTCCGAAGCTTCACATCGAGGCCTCTGAAGAAGTAATGACACTTCATCGTCTCGTTGTGCACATAAGAGGATGCATATTGTACTAAACGGTTAAATTCCGTAAAGTACTCCATAACACTCATGCCTTCTTGCTTGAGTTCATAGAACTCTTCAATTCTTGTTTTGACGATGCCCTCACAGATATGACGTGCACGGAAAGCATCACGAAACTCCTTCCATGTCACACGATGGCCTTCAGCGATCTTAGCAAGATATTAAGACCACCAAGCCCCAGCGGATCCATGAAGTTGCTGAGCGGCAAATAAAGCCTTCTCATATTCATCACACTGGAGCATTCCCAATTTAGTTTCAATAACCCGGAGCCAATGATCTACCTCCAAGGCTTCTTTAGCTTCAGAGAATACCGGTGGTTGTCTTGCTAGAAAATCCAGATACGTATTCAGTGTAGGGTTTTGCTGTGAGGTCTCTTGTCGGATGCCTTGCTGCACCAACATCTCAAGAGACTCAGCCATTCTTCCCAACACCTCCGCCAGTCCGGTTGCTGATGGCGGTGATCGTCGCTGCAACGAATCATTGCCATACCGACTGGAATCACCAACTTCATAGCCGGAATGAGTATGATCCATACTTCAAGAGTGAGCAATTTACGGTTAATATCCAAGAGTGTACTCAGCTTTAACTCGAAATTATTAACCGCAAAAGCATCACATCAACGTTGCAGCATATATAAAGGAAACAAGGTTTTTGACAATTCCGAAATATAACCAATGATTGGTGAAGTTTGTCAAACTCTTAAACCAACAACAAGGAATGATGAAAGATAACTAATGAATATGTCATGGAACTTAGAGAAGTATAAAGACCTTCATGTCCACAACAAGTCCTAAATTACATGGGCAATGAGCAATGCTCTGTTTAGTATGACCCTTGGACCTTAATCCCAGAATTTGATTATGAAAATGGCAGTTTGATGTCTCAAGGTCAATATCTTTCCAACGAGTATTTAGTTGCCTTCATATCAATTCTGGATCAGGAGTTGTGATATTTCAAAGTTGACAGAAATCTGGAACAATTTTGACAGTACATCCTCTGGAAGTGTCTGTTTTGTCCGCAAGATTTCCTAAAGTTCTACCCCAAATCTGTAGAAACTTTGAACTACAAAATCGTAGCACATATCACAATCTTTCCAACGGTGTCTTACATGACCCTTAGAAATCTTTCTACAAGAAGTTATGGTCACAATACAGAAAATTCCAGAGAGTGTTTTTGGTCTGCCCTGTTTTTGGACAGTTAACACTCATCTGAGATTTTCATCCAGTTGTATGGGGATTCTGTTCTGGAGTTCTACAGAAAAGTTGTAGAAGACTTCAAAACCTTTCCAGAAATGTATCCTTCACCTCCATTGGTTTAACCAATCAAAAGTTATGCCCTGTTGAAATTCAGCAAAAATTCTGCTGAAAACAGGGGAGGTTGTTTCTAATGGTTTGAAATGGAAACTATAGTCCCAATTGACTCTTAGTTCAATCTAGGAGTTCATTAACCCCTAATAAAATCCTAGACTCCAAATTTACTCTTTTATTTGAAAACTTCTTTTTCATGCAGTTAAGAACATTTCATGGTACTACGTTTCCTCACCAAATCAAAATCCTAACCGGCGTTACACCGGCATATACGTCTCAAGGGGTGGCACTAAAACGATCATTCACACACGTGTTCTAAACGGAATGTTCTAACGTGGTTAAGGTACCTGCAGAAAAACAATCAATAGGGATGCACACAAAGGTTTTCCATTTCAGGCAGGTCCATATCATAGTAAAAATATACGTCCCGTATCATTGCCATACGGGCCGTCATTGAGTCAAGTCACATCTAAAGGTACATGGTAGCGTTTTCACACCACACGATGGGGAACCCGAGTAGAGCGTGAACGGGTCGTCACGGTCGGGAATGTTATCAACCCAACGGATACCACCTACTGCCTCATGACCGTTGAGGCACACCGATGGCGAGCGCTGAGTATGGCCCTTTGAACATTCAAGAGTTGCATACTATCGTGTTGCTTACACCACACGAGGGGGTATTCTCACTTTTGCCTAAAGCACGCTGGAGATCAGCATTTTCATATGCTCTCAGAACCATAGAGAGGTTCAGAGACTCATATTAACTACCGTGCCAAGCCACGGTATACCATTCCATACTATTACTCTTATGGCGAGTTACCGCAATTGATCCGCCTGCGGTGGCGTACCTTACCTCTTACTCCATGTAGGTGCGTCGTTACAGAATTGAAATACTGAATGTAACACTCTGTTAGCTTGCCACCTTAAGTAACTATGCTAACAATAGTCCTTATGTGGGCATACTACACGGTCCTCACTCGTATACTTTGAAGTTTTCAAAAATAAGCTCTTTTTATGCGTGCTATTACCAATGCGGCTCTGATACCACACCTGTGGGGAACCCCTTCCGGGATCCACACTCCAGGAAACACATTGGGTGGTGCCGTGCGATGCGGCACCCAACAGCATACACGAAAAGAACCAAAAAGTACAAAGTCTTTTATTTCTCAAGATAGTGTCATTTACAAAGTAATGTACCACGAAGGTACACGCAGCGGAATATACATACACACTTACTCTCGGTCCTAACTAAGAAAAAGAGAAGACGTCCAGCCCGCGGACGCTTCTTACTAGCTTCCACAAAGATGAGTGCAGCGGCAGGGTTTCCGGTGACTCTCTGATGGCTCACCGAACAACCATCTTCATAGCAAATTTTATAACCTGCAAAACTCTAATAATGCAACCGTGAGCACGATGGCTCAGCAAGACTTAACCGACACTCCTAACCATGAAACTCTACATGCAGTGATTTCTAACATAGGAAAAATATGATGCAACAACGACACGCCTAAATGTTGATCCTTACTTTCAGGTTTATAGCAGCAGATTATTATGCCTTAGGCAGCCCTCACATTGGAAGTCCACAATCAAATAAGAAACACTTTCCTCCGATGTGGTGATGCCGAAAGAGGAAAATAAACTTAGTGAGCTCTAAAACTATAGCATGCATGGTTGGCAATACAATGAATTTAAGAACTTCACATCAGCAATGATTCATCACACTTTATCTGGAATTTGTTACTACGTCACAACGCAGTGAACAAATGGTACTCATATAACCGCGAGGGACGGTGATTGCAATCAGGACACACCCGGAATACACGACACATACACCCGCCTCGAAAGACTCACACGAGCTCTTTCTTACGTTGTGTGCAGCAACCTTTCACCCGTCGCTCCAATGCCGAACCAGTTCCGCCGACCCATCAGAAGGGCCACTACGCGGAACACGTCCAAGTTGCTCCGCTAGCGGGTTTACACCTCTGACACCAACCACCAAAGGACGACCGTATAAGTTTCGACACGAGAGTACCCGAGTTAGATCGGTTTATCGGGTCCCATATATCCGATATGCATCCGGTACTGTTCAAACTTGCTCAGCAGGGCGGCATACGCATCGGTCCTTAACCGACACAAACAGAGCTACAGACACACAGGCCCAACGTCCTGCTGCTCCTACTCTCTGCTCGGTCTCATTTTCCTTTCCAGAACATTCATTCTCTAGAATCAAACCCCGCTGAACCAACATCCTAAACTCGCGAGTAGCTTCCAACTACCCGACTTGTACCGGATCCTATACAACTTAAGCCTAGCCGAAGCTACACGAAGGTAACCTATTCTACCCTTTAACTCCAAGGGTTTGTGGGTCATGCATTTGGAGTATCAATCACCTTGACCTAATGCACAATACATACTAGACCCATAAAAGTGATACAAAGCAAAATATAACTAAAAGTTGTTAAATGCAAACCGGGGCTTGCCTTATGTTGCTGCAGGTTTAGTTCTACTTTATAGTCAGTATCTTGGTGATGAGTTAAGCCTCAACTTGCTGCTCCGAGTCAAGTTGCCCGTCGACCTCCTTCGTCGTATTTCCTACCGATATGAATATGCACAGTTTTTAATACAAGTAACTGAATTATAAAACAAATGTGTTTTAGGAACTAAGGATGGTTTATACCAACTCTAAGGTGAGTGAAAATCTCTGTTATGGACAAAAACAGAGGATATCTTTAGGTTGGCAGTGGATGTTTGTTGAAGAAAATGCAAAGATCTATTTATATATGGACATAAGAAAGGTAGTAGAAGGAACCAACAGAAAACTGGAGAAGATGATCTCAATTTTCTCTGAAATTTTTACAGTGGACCATAGATCATCCAGAGGTATGGCTTGCAAAATTTCAGACAATGTTGATGCAATATTTGGTCTAGGGAATTTTCTTACTACTTGGCTTCTCTGAATTCCTATGGCAATTATAGTGTCTTGTCATGCTCCAAATTTGTTTTTTCTGAAACTTTAGAGTCTCATGAGTCCATAGGACTTGGTTTCACCATTTTTTGGAGCTTCCTACACAGAGATATGGATTTTAGAAGTTGGAGCTAAAAGCAGAAAACCTTTCTGCAACTTTTCCTAATTTTCAGAGACATACAAGATTGAATCAACATTTGGAAAAGCAAATGAAGTCCAATGCCTCTGAATATTTTACTGGTGCTCAAGGATTTTTGGAAGAGTGTACTGCCCAAATTTGGGAATTTTCCAATACACAGAACTCCTGTAAAAATTCCTCCAAGATTTTTTTCAAATGAATTAATGAGCCAAATCCAGGGATTTTCATAAATATTAGGATGAACCCGTGGATAGTACTCTTTGAGAGGAATCCAACAAAATTTGTTTCACAATTTTTGGACATTCCTACACAAAGTTATGGCTCTCCAAAGTTTGAACTGAAATGGGAAAATCTGGAAAATGTTTAAATGCTGACAGTGGGTCCCACTCGTCATCCCTAACCTCCAGCCATGCGCCAAACAGAGCAGGGGCGGCTCCCTCCGGAGAGGTCGCCGGAAATGACCTTCCCGGCCACCTACGGACCCCCTGCTGGCCGCCCCCTCCAATTTCCCCATGCTGATCTCGTTGGTGAGGTCGCCGGCGGCTGAAACTCGCCGGAAAATGGGGCGCACCAGCAACAGCTAACCCTAGGGCTCCGGCGAGGTCGTGTGTGATGATTTCTCTACCAAATGGTCGGTTCTTGGGCTCTATAGCACCGTGGGGAATCCCTCATCACCGGCATGGGCTCAAATCGTCTCAAAATTGGCTGCAATTAGGAACTCATCGGCGACCTAGGCGAAAATCGGTGCCGGCCCGAAATTCTCGAAGAACAGCACCAATTCTTGATGATTTTCGATGATTTTTGATCCTAGAGGGGCGTTGGAGAGTCTAGAACATGTTTCCAACTTGGCACACGTGATGGTGGACTGATTACGACGAATTTTCAAGATTGGTGGGGCGCGGTTCTATGCATACTGAAGCAAAGAATTGCAAAATTCATCCACTGTGATGCATGAGAGGAGGAGAGGTTTGCACCGTTGGTTTGCACACCTGAGGGCGCTCCTTTTCTGTATAGACCGTCGGGCACGAGGAAGCCTCTAGCAGCTGGACGCAGGTGAGCAGAAAGTTGGCCGACGTGAGGTGCTTCGGCTGTGTTTTGCTTGGAGCTGTGCGAGGCAGAGGGCTGTGAGCTGTGGGTGATACTTCACGTGGGCAGCACGAGGGTGCTTCAAGCGGCGTCCTGATCATGAGATCCGCGGAGAGTCGGTTGGCTGAGCAGCTCGGTGGCCCGTGCACTGCTTGCAGCTGGTTCGGGTGAGAACAGAGAAGACTTCGGGTTGAAGTCTACTGACATATGGGCCCCATTCCTCCCCTCTTATCTCCCAATTCCGTTTAAAATAGCAAATGAGCTCCAAATTTGATAAAATTTGGAGGATATGCCAAAAGAAATATGAGGAACACAATGGTGCACTCAAATTTGAGTTCCGGTGAAGTTGGAATTTGAAACTGAGATTTAAATTCAAATTCGAATTTTCTCCCGTTTAAATTCCAACAAAGAGGAAATACTTTTCAAATGCTCTGAAAATTTGCCGGGCTATTATTGGATGTGTGGAGAACCAAATGATAGCTTTAGATCTCCGTGTTCGGGAATTTTTGCAAGTTCAAGTTTCGACTTGGAGCTCACACCGTTAAATTCAAAAGTTTAAATTCCCTCTCATTTTCCTGGTGTGAGTTGTAGCTCCACTTGCTTGAGTTTTGGGATTTCACACCCCTACTCCCCCTCCTTCGAATTGTGCAAAGAAAACGCAAGTCTAGGGCTGATGGATCGGTTTTCGTGAGAGTCCGACGAGATCGCCGGCGAACTTCACCGTACGCCGCCGGGCCGCGCCGCTAGCTCCGGTCGGAGCTACGTGGCTCATTGTGGCGCGTTTGTTTTAAATCGTGCGGTCACGAATAGATCTACCCTGTACCCCTTCGCGTTATAATCTCGGCCGTCCGTTTTAAATCCAACGGCCCACATCAGCCCGCATTATAAACTCTGGGAAACTTACGCGCTACCCCCTGGGGTTCTAAGGAAAAAGTATCTAGCCCTGGAAAACTTCTGATCTAGCCCCTGGACCCTCGGGAATTTATGCAAACATGTTTAAACATCATTTTTAGCCCCTGGACTTAATAGAAATTAGGAAATACCCTCTGTAAATGATGCATAGACCCCTGAGAGTTTTGAAAAATATAATTTTGACCCTGCAACAGTATAAAATTTAAACTTCAACCCTATAGGAATATTTAATTTAGAAATTCAAGCAAATTGAGTGTGATTTAAATTCAAACATAGGTATAGGTTCAGTTGATTTATTCTAATCCTGTTGGAAATTTGTAGAACAATCTGAAGTTTGAATTTAGAGGGGAAATAAACTTTTAAATTTGAGGTTGCTGTTTTGTTATTTATCTCTGAAATATACCTGTTAGGCATAAAACAAATTTAAATATGTGGAAAAATGAATCTAAGTAACCAAAAAGGGGTAGGGAAAATTTATAAAGGTTCTGTTTAGGTAATTGGAACAGTAGAAATTTTTGTATGAATTTAGGTTGCTGTTTTTTTGCTGGAAATTTATTTTTAGGCTAGAAAATAATTCTGAAAATAGGTAAAAAATAAATTTAAATTGATCCCATCAGAGAGGAAGTCAAAAGATATTTTACTGGACATTTTAGATCAGAATGTATTCTGTTTAGGTGATATATTTTGCTATTTTAGTATTGGAGTTCACTTTTGGTAGGGAAAATAAACATGAAAATAGAGGAAAATAGGTATACATAATTGGAAAATGACAAATGAGGTCCCCAAATCCAAAACTTCAAGTTATGATTGTGTAGAAGACCTGAAAAACTATTTGGAGTAGGAAATTATCTGTCATGCAAATTTTGTGGCTAATAAATGTATTATCTCATATAGAAAATTTGTTCAAATTGGAAATTCATATATAGGGTGCACTTAGAAATCTGAATATTAAAGTTAAAGGTAAAATACACGTTTAAAAGTGCATGTATGCATAGGAGCAACCTATCTAGGGTAAACACAACACTTAATTTTGTGTATGACTTTAAATGGGTATGCATGTATGACTTGCATTAATGTATGTGTGGACTATTGCTTATGGAGTGTGGTTTTCTTTTGCTATGTGTGTATTGGCACGAGTAGAACCAGCCCTAGAGCAGGTTCTCACCATTCAAGATCAAGACTTTCCATTTCTGGAGCAGCAGGAAGAAGGCAAGTGTCCTTGACCACTTTGATCCTATACTAGGATGTGTAGTTAGAATTTAATTGCATTGTCAATTTGGAATATGATACCCATGCTAGGAAGTTTCCCTAGATTTTCATTATCTTGCTTCCTTGTGGCCTGGGTTGGGACCTATTTTATTATGTCATTCATTTATACTACTCATGCTTAGTCATGTTTAGAATGGGATAAATGGGACATGAGATCATCACCTTGTTTACTTTACCCTTGAATGAGATATTATGAATTATGTAGAGGTAGGGATCTAGGTAAGTTGGATGCTTTGGTTGGTGCTGCGTGCGCGAGACACGTGTTTGTGTTTAGTGCTTGCCTGGATCCTAAGGACCGGTTCATCGAGCATGTAACGTGGCTTTACCGTGCCAACCACATGCTGAGATGGGGCAGCTTGGCCAATTAATTATGTGCATCCCCGGCGTAGTGTTGGTGTTTGGATGGTGCGGGGAATAGGTGTCAGCTGGACCACCATATGAACCGCAAGGCTCAAGAGGGGGCCACTGTAGCGGGGTTGGAGCCTCTTGGATGCTGTCAGGGGTGAAACCTCAGTGGGCCCACACTCGTCGGGAATCCCTTTGTAAAGGCCTCGTAGTGATCTCCTGGCTACACACCTCGGAAGTGTGAACGTGGTTCGCAGCCACTGGCAAAATGGAGGTTTTCTAGTCCACCCGACAACGGGGGATGAAATCACTACATGTGGGTACAGTGGTGCAAACTCTGCAGAGTCAAAACTGTCATGATAGGCGTGCTCACGGTCAAGAGCGGCTTGGACTTATTTATGATTAGAGGATGATGAATTGGGAAGTTGAGGATGTTATGCGGGGAGCTTAACATTGGAAATGAAGTTATGATTATATGATATTGATGATGGGTTAGGGGATGGGGACCATTCCACTTATGTAGTAATGTAAGTGCATAATAAGCTAAGGTGATAGGTACTAATTGCGTAGTGCTTTAACCAGGAGATCAACCTTTCCTTGTTCTAGCCATGCATGACATAACCTTCCCACAATTTCTGAGTACCAACTGTACTCAGGCTTGCTTTTCTGTTGGTTTAAATTGCTGCTCAGGCCAAGGGAATGACTTGGTGTACAACGACCAAGACTTTGGACCCGAAGATGGATTTTAGATTCACGGAGTCCCCCGGGCAATGCCTGTGACGGAGCTCACAAGACTTATCTTCCGCTGTTGGTTTATTTCTATGTTGTGAACATGTTATCGTCCATCGAGACGTTATGTAAGACTTATTTATATTTGAACACTTGTCTTGTAATATAATGATGCTTCACTATTTATCGTCACATGTATGATAAAATGATCCTGGCATACATGTGGGAGTCACTCGGTTGTTCTTCAAAAAACCGGGTGTGACAGAGTTGGTGTTTCATCAATTGGTTGCACAACATCTTGTACATTCTGTATAGGATTAGAGGGTGCTGAAACATTTTCAGGTATTTCTTGAATTTCTTCAAGATGCACCTTGCTCCCACTAACTCCTTTTGAGAGAAACTCTTTCTCCAAGAAGACACCATTGCGAGCGATAAATACTTTACCCTCTATTTTATTATAAAATAATATCATTTGGTTTCCCTATAATAACCCACAAAGAAGCATTTGCCTGAATTGGGAGTGAGTTTGTCTGACGTTAAACGTTTGACATGAGCATCACACCTCAAACTTTGAGGAAAGACAATCTGGGATGTTTCCCGGTCCACATCTCATATGGTGTCTTCTCAATAGACTTAGTTGGGACTCTGTTTAGTGTAAACGCAGCAGTTTCAAGAGCGTAACCCTAAAAGGATAGTGGAAGATCTGATTGGCTCATCATCGACCAAACCATGTCTAACAAGGTTTGGTTCCTCAGCTTGGATAACTCATTCCATTGGTTCCAGGTGGAGTCAACTGTGGAACAATTCCACATTGTTTTAAATGATCATAAAATTCATGGCTCAGATATTCAACACCATGATCAGATCGTAAAAGTTTATTTGTCTTGCCCAATTGATTCTGTACTTCATTCTCAAATTCTTTGATCTTTTCAAAGGATTCAGACTTGTGCCTCATTAGATAGACATATCCATATCGACTAAAGTCATCGGTAAACGTGATGAAGTACTAAAAACCACCTCTCGCTATTGAACTCATTGGTCTAGATACATCAGTATGTATAAGTCCCAACAAGTCACTTGCCCTCTCACTCTGACCAGTGAAGGGTGTTTTGGTCATCTTCCAAAAAAAACAAGACTCGCATGTGTCAAGTGATTCAATATCAAATGAGCTTAGTAAACCATCTTTATGTAGTTTTTCAATGTGTTTCTCATTATATGACCTAAGCGATAACGCCAAATAAAAGTTGGATTTAGATCATTTCATCAAGCCCTTTTGGTATTAATAATACAAACAATTTTATCCTCAAGATCAAGAACATATAATCCATTCACCAATGGACATTGGGCATAAAAAATATTATTATAATAAATAGAACAACATTTATTCTTTATTACGATCTCATAACCATCGACGTCTTCTAAACATGAAGAAAAGATAACGTTCTTGCTCAAAGTAGGAATACAATAACAATTATTCATTTCCAAAACTAATCCTGAGGGTAATGACAAGTGGTAGGTCCCGACAGCTATGACCTCAACCTTTGCTCCACTGCCAACATGAACATCCAAACCGCCTTTTGCAAATCTTCTAGTCTCACATAGACCCTGCAATGATTTGCAAGTGTGAATCATCGATCCGGTATCAAATACCCATGATTCACTAGAGTATAATGCAATATTAATTTATACAACATTTATACCTGAAGCGGAAGTTTAACTTCCCTTCTTCTTCTTCGGATCCTCCAAGTACTTCTTGCAGTTCCAAGACCAATGACCCTTAGCATGACAGTGAAAGCATTCATCATCACGAGACGGGCCAGATTTGCCCCTTGGCTTAGACTTTGAGCGTGAGGGCTCATCAGGAACCTTTCCCATGCCATTGCCTTTAGGATACGTCAACACTTCCGCTTTTTATTCTTTTTTTGAACCATCATCACATGAGTGGCGTTTTTCTTAATTCTTTATTCGGCTGGGCTATTTTAAGCACCCCATGCAATTCAGCGAACGTTTTCTCCATGCCATTTTTTTGGAAATTCAATATAAACGACTCGTAGCTCGGTGGGAGCGACTGGAGAACAACGTCAATAGCCAGATCATCCTCGAGTTCAGAACCAAGTTTGCCCGAAGTCTCTATGTAACCAATCATTTTTATTACATGTGGGCTGACCGGGCTACCCTCTGCCAGCTTGCATGAGAACAAGAACTTTGAGATATTGTATCTCTCAGCCCTAACTTAGTTCTCAAACATTCCACGCAGTCCCTCAATCATCTATATGCTCATACTGTTTTTACAGATCATGGGACATAGTGGCGAGCATGAGGTAGCTTACGTTAAGCGCATCATCGAAGTGATTTTGATAAGCTCTACGTGTTGCAGCAGTTGCATCACCTAGGAGGTCATCGGGATATGGTTGCAGAAGAACGTACTCGGTTTTATCTTGCCTAAGAACGATTCTAATGTTGCAGTACCAATCGATAAAG
The DNA here is from genome assembly GCA_030760725.1 of Neostapfia colusana. Taxonomy (NCBI): domain Eukaryota; kingdom Viridiplantae; phylum Streptophyta; class Magnoliopsida; order Poales; family Poaceae; genus Neostapfia; species Neostapfia colusana. The sequence continues at coordinate 63,176,676 of JASWHV010000006.1, read as the reverse complement.
TTAGCTCCATTGAGCTTTTCCTTTTCAAGCACAGATCACAAATTGAAACCGGAATTGTTACTAGAAGACATGATCTACAATAGAAAATAAATCCACAAGGTTTTAGCACAATGTTATGTCTCAATCTTCTATTAATATTTTAGTAAAAACACCACCACTATATGAGTATCGTCCTCTCCCTAATGACATATAGTGGTCCAAGATCCATATTCACTAATTCCTAGTGAGCTTTAGCTTCACTACTAGAAAATTAGTGACGTAGGTAAACAGAAATTGTTAATCATATCTCTATATGACTCCTGTTTGTTGGATGATAATGCCTCAGATCCCAACTCTATGCCGTAAAGCTCAAAACCGTTTTGATAGCTTTGTTGAGTAAACCAACACTATGCATGTGAATGTCCAACATTCACCCTATCCATTATTATAGATGACTGTATTTTGCTTTGGTAAACCTATCACACATCGATCAAAACAACATAGGTGCAGCTATTGGTAAATGGCAACAAATACTAAACTTTTGTGAGGGAAGCTATTCTATCATGACAAAACATCCACCATATGAAAAACATGAAAAGAATAGTAATAAATAAACATCACAGGCATATGATCATATCACATTGTGGATAGTACGGCCTTTAGAATCATAATGGTCTCTATCGCCATGGTTCCATCATGATCTAAACTGCCGTGCCTCCCTTCTTGTGGTGATCACCATCTCCACCATGCTTGAAGACATCTCCATGAATATAAAAGAAGTTAATACAACTAATAGCTAACAAATAAATTACATGAGAGATCAAGCATCACAGGTCGCACGCAGGTCGTTATACAATTATATAACAACCTCAACCCGGTTGTGTTAAATTTGTAACACGTAGGCTGCATGAATATTACACACAGATAATCACATCACAATAAGGACATACCATTCACTTCATTCCCTTCAAAAACGAGTTAAGCGTAGAACGGTTTCTAGCGCAAAATGATATTATGTAATCGCTATAGCGGACACCAAACTAAATTACATAGATCTCATCAAATTGATCAGATCAACCCGAATCCGAGCCATTCAGAATGCCTCAATTTTCAATGCGACTGGTTATTGATGAGAAGATCGCGACTCATGACCGTGGTCTGTTGGCTCAATCTGTTAACTATGTACGCAACTAGTCCCGATGGTGATTCCAGCCGGTAGGGACAGATTGTGCACACAACATAGAAAGAGAACAAACTGACCCTTTAGTCATATACGATCGCAATATACTCTAACAAATTACAAACCCCAAAAACCGTGCAATAAAAATTCATCGTATGAACATGTCTGCAGTTACTGTAACAAGCTTTATCTCAGGTGGCTCTAAACGTATTATCACACGCGGTTTTCAAAACTGCCTGAAACGAAGAGCCTTTGATAATCAGCAATTTTCACAGGCGGAAACTTAATGTGCATGAATCCACTTGTGAAGACTCTTTATCACAGGTGGATTGTAACGTAAGATTATCCGCCTGTGTAACTCCATTACAGCAGGTGGTTCTTTACTAATAGATCGCATCTACTAACAAGATCCCGACCAAAAACTATGCAAGTCGGCTCTGATGCCACTATTGGTAAATAGGTGGTACGCTACTCTAGCAATTCTACCGCTTCACCCAGGAAACATGCGAGTACAGAGGTCATAGATCGTTACCACTATACGCGCAGCGCAGCGGAATGTAGGCTCCCGTCGGTGTAGGGGAAGTAGACGGCCACATTCATTTCTTCCTCGTCCTCGTCATGGCAGCAGGTAGACAATCACGTTCATCGCAGCCGATCAGCACAGCAGTAGCAGCAGCGCCTCCACGGAGTCCACACATACGGGGAGGAACACCGTGCGCTGGTGTGCTAGCACCGCACGCGCGTCAAGGGTCTCTGCGTGAGGCCTGCGAGGGGTGGCGGCTAGGGCTGTCACGTGGTGGAGTAATCAGCTCCTAACCCTACCCCTCATATTTATAGCCGTACTAGTGGACTTTTAGGTCGCAGGCCCATTAGTACCCTAATTGCTTATGAATCAAATACCCAACATGCATTAATCTGAATTGTTATGATTGCCTCTTGGGCATATCACCAACAGTTCACGTGTGCAAGGAGTGCATGGTGACAACATGGTTCAAAGGCATGGTGAAGGTGTTTGATCGTGTGTTGAGGTTGTCACAAGTTTGTGGCCTGATTCCAGCATGTTCGGACGTGAAAAAGTTGGATTTTAGGTAGGTTCAGATGTGAATCAGAATTGTAGTCAGAATCGGGTTGTTCGGAAGTGTGTTTTGCTTAGGAAATCAGACTGTTTTGCCAGAAAACGGCCGTTTTTGAGTTGGTTGCGAGCTCGGGCTGAAGAGTCCAATTTCAGGTTGGGTTTCGAGTTGTTTGTGTCTATAAATTTTGTGGCTGCACCCAAAGAATTTTAGAAGGTTAGGAATTCTGATCTATGTCCAAATAGATAGAGTCCAGGTAGGTTAGGAGGTGTCTTAGTTGAACTGGACTCCTTTGGAGGTGTCATAGTTGGTTTTTGTTGCCACGAGGGCAGTGGATATAAATAGAAGGAACTTGTCTACGAGGGAGGCATTTCTTGCAGCTGGCTTTCATGTGTTTTAAGTAAAAGTCATGGTTTGTGCCAATATTTTGCATTGTTTTTTCTCGTTCAGATGCTGTTTCCCTTCATACATATAGTGTTTCTCGTGTTTGTTTAATTTCATCCAACCTTTGATCACTCTTTTAGCCATAACTTTTGTTCTACCCATCCAATCAACGTTTCATGCATCACACGCGTGTTTTTGCACCATTATAGATTGGATGTTTGCTCGGGTAGATGAGACTGAGCTTTGCTCATGTGTTTTATCACAAAATGAGTTTACTCAACATATTAACGTGATTCTTGTTGCGTTGGCTTCCTAACTCGTTTATCTACTTTCTCTAGTGTTTTTATCACGTTCGAGGTCAGAGAACTTACTCACACACGTGTGTTTTTCAGACAAATCAGTTTTTGGTTGAGGGGATGAGTCTCCGCTGAAATTTTTATATCATCTACCATTCATCCCCATTATGGTAGATGATCTCGGGTCCTTCGATCCTACACAATGTACCCACACGACTGGAAGACCATACAACTCATGTGACCCACTAAAGCCGCACAAGGAGATACTTGTTTCTTCTTTTTTCATACCTGTTCCCGCGAGGGTGGAAATCTTAACTACAAGGAGTACTATGGTCCCGCTGGCATCCATCTGTCACTCGCGCATGCAAACAAGTAATAAAGTCACGGATGAAACACCATTACGAAATTAGATAATCGGCTTGCCATACCATTATATTTGACATGTGGATAGAACAAAGACTGCTCAGGACAAGAGAACAACAGACAGTCCTTAATCAAACAAGTGGGTCTACATCGTAGTCCTCTCTCAGTCCACAAGTTCATCCTCTTTCAGATGTTAGTTCATATCCATGTATATTAAGTCCTAAGCTCGTGCATGGTGGTGACCTTTCCACCCATTTGACTTCTACTACTCTAGGCATCGTTAAGCATGACACTTCACAAAAATGCCAACCCGTATGTGTTTGAACATGACTCTTCATGGAATGTATATAATCAAGACTCATCATACCCTACACATAGTGGCCGACAATGGAAAAACAACACTACTAGATTTATTCACCATTTGTTTAAATGTTTAAAAATAAGGGGTTAAGATACATAGATACTTTCCTTCAACCATGGGGTTATCCGCAGAACAAACAGCTTCAGAGAGTTCACCTCAATGGCCCCCACATTACTCTCCAACTGTTCGTTCGCTAAACAAAGTAATATGTGCGGTATGGGAATGAGTGTCATGATGTGATGCATAATGCAATTTACATGAAAGTTTGCAGTATGAAAGACCGTCATGTTATGAAGATAATGCAACAAGAATTACAGAGTTTGAATACTGTTAAATCAAATTATTAATAAAACATTACGTTTCAGTCGGATTCGGTCAAATCGGGTGCATCATACCATCACATGGAGCTAGAAAATTTTCAGAGGCTTACTGGATGAGGCGTCATTTTTATTTGATAATGTATGTAAAAATACGATATTTTGCACTGATCCCACAATGATCTCAGCTGTAATTATTTTATTATATTTGCTGCAAGTTTTATTAATATAAAAAATATAAAGAAAGAAAGAGTATTCATACTGCATGAATAAGGTTGAAACTTTGCATGAACGTTGGATATTACTAAAAATTACAATTAGCATATGTTTTACCATTTTATCATCAATATAACTGCCAGGCAAAAATAACAAATTTTAGCTAATACAAAAAGAATTAAGATGGTTATTTTATTTAAATGGAAGACCAACTGAATGTAGCACTCCTTATGATTTTTGTGGAGCATAACGAGGCTTGCAAAACAAGTTCGATAATTTTAGCACTTTTATTATGTTTATGATGATTTTTAGCCAAGCAAATAACAAAAAAACACATATCTGGAAATTTCTATATATAACATGAGCAGCAAGAATATCATGAAAGTCAGTTGCATTGGATGGAACCTACATGATGGAGGTCAATGCCACTTGATATGAAACAATGAGTGACATGTATAAACATTCAAAATGAAATGAGATATTTATAACAGATTTTGGCTTAAACATGATATATCTGTTATTTGCATATGTAGATCTCGTGAATAGGAATCCAACAAAGTTTATTTCATAGTTTTGTTAGAAATATTTATATTTCTATGGATTCTACTCTTGCATGTGATTTTTGGCACCTTAAAGCAATCTTTCAGTAGCTCTTCTTCCACCTACATGGCACTCCACGAGGAGTTGCAATGCAAAGCGTTCTGGGAGCGGGGGAAAGCAGTGGGATTCAACCAAGGAAAGGAGAAGAAAGAATCACCCATGCCCGGAGAGGCTCGACACACACTCAGCTTGGCTGAAGATGAGCAGAAATGGAGGGCGTCCTGAGGGCAGTGCTGCTCCAATGGTGATTGTGCTGGAGCAGAGAAAGAGAGAGCTGGGAAGCGGTGTTGCTAGGGAAGAAGGGAGCATGCATGGCTGAAATAAACGATTTTTTACTTTAGCATAACTTTTTAATAGTTTTATATTAATAGCGTGCAAATTTTTTTTTCTGAAATAGCCACCTAGTCGTCCACACCATGGACGATTTGTCCACGTGTACTAGTAATCGTCAACGGTGTGGACGACAGGCTGACGTGGCCACAAGCGTGGACAAATTGTCCAGCCTGGACGACTGGATTCCAGTTGTCCGTGTCAGGAATTCAATATTTTTGACTCCATTGTATTCAGTTTTTGATAGTGAATTAAAAATACTTAGAGACATATTTGGGAAGTGTTGCTATGGAAGTAAATGTAGTATACATTGTTATGATTTCATGCAATGAGTTACATAAAATTTTGGTGTAAGGAGTGAATTGTTATATAATTTTGAAATATGCATTACGATCACAGGGTTGTTTAAAATTTTTGCCTCCATTGTATTCATTTTTTGAAGTGTTCTAAAAATACTTAAAGAAATATTTGAGAAATGTTGTTATGGAAGTAAATATAGTATACATCGTTTTCATTACATGCAATGAGTAACACAAACTTTTTGTATATGAAATGAATTGCTATGTACTTTGAAATGTGCATTACGATCACAGTACTACGGTTACACAAATACATGCACTTAATTGAAAAGCTCGGCGATAACATACATTACAAAGTTCAAAAAATAAGTGTATCTTGTCTGTCTTTCCACTCCTATGATATATAAGGAAGACCACACTTTTTTGTGAACAGAAACATAAAATTGATGATATAAATGGTGCGTGTATGATGCACTTAATGTCTAACCTACGTGCACCAATCTACGCCTAACACACCTTAATTAAATTTAAAGCCGAGCATGGATCGGGAAGAATCTATTGAGTGCAACGGGGATATTTTCTCTTGCGGAATACATCCGGCCCGGCTTCCCTTGCGTGATGTGCACTCTCGTGCATGCGCTCCCGGTCAGCCTCTCTTGTTTGCCGATCAATAGGTTCCTCCTCCTGATCCTTGTGACGATACTCCTCCTCCTCTCGTCGATGCTCTTCTTGCCACTTGAGACGACGCTCCTCTTGTTTAGCTCTCTCCCCCCTATCTCGCTAAACCCTTTTGTCACACTCCAACTCATAGAGGAAGTTCCTCATAGCATATCTATGCTTGTTGTTGATGTACTCGACATCTTGTGCTGATTGTTCGTGGTCGATGTGCCGTCTGAACTCGCAAAGACGCGTTGGGAACTGCATGATTCAAGATGTCTTGTTATCAATATTAGAATTAAATGTGAATGTGGAATTGATAGAATCCCAAAGTACATTTGTTACCTGACGTCTACATTTGGGAAAAATGGTGTGGTATTATGAGGGGGGGTCATATTCATAGTTGATACACATCCAGAGTCTCAAACGATAGGAGTCCTTCAACCTAAGATCTCTTATAAACGGACAATCAGTGCCACATAGACACATTGGCGTATGTAATCCCTCGAGGATGTCGACTCTTTCTTTGTTTTTTAATGGTTAAAAACGTGGGTCCATGATAACACGATGTATGGAACGGGTGTGGTTGCGGTGTTAGGTGAGTTTGTGATGTGCGATTGTGGTAACGGTGTGTGGTCGCTCTTATGTAGACAATCGACACCTGTAGTCGTTCAACAGGTGAACGAGTCCTCTATTTGGTAGACGAGTCGTCCGTTAGGTGGACGAATCGTCCATCAGGTGACAAGTCGCCCCTTAGGTCGATGAGTCATCCATCAGGTGGAGGACTCGTTCTCAATATGGCTGAAAAATATAAGATGGCTGTACCATATATTTAATATTTTTGTTGTATTTCTCTTCAATTTGACAGAAATGTTACCACAACATAATACAATTGCATAGGCAACCATGCATACATTGAAAACTAAATTTTTATTGAAATTAAAGGTATAAAGACATATATTGGAAGCATACATTGCAAGCTTACATTGGAAACAATAAGCTGATGTAGTTTTTAACTAGTAGGTTTTGGCTTGTAGTGAGGACATTCACAAGACATGTTGCACACGGTACTAGTACCAATGTTGTAGAATTGTTGTAACTCATATCCGCTAGTTCACCCACCAATTCTCGATTTTTGATGTTGTAAATATTTTATGTAATCTTCACTTGGCTTGATAGACGGTGGATCAACCCACAGTGTGTATCTGCAATTACCTTCATCGAAGTAGCACTACAAAAACGGAAAGGAAAGTCGAAATATGAAAATATGTTAAGTCATAAAAAACAAAAGATTTTAACTTACTCCACCGATAGGTAAGTTTTTAACATGTTAACATAGGTAAGTTTTTAACAAAGTAAAGACTTCATTATAACATCTTAAATAAATAACATAGCTAAGTTATAAGATTACATAATATGAAATCAACTCAAAGCTGTCTTGACACACTTGTGTCCACTGAAATGCCTTTCCTTTCATCAGCAATTCAGTCGTAGGCTTCGCAATTTTGGAGAAATCCTTGATGAACCGGTGGTAGTATCCAGCCATCCCAAGAAAACTTCGAATGTCCTTCACATTCTGCAGTTGATTCCACTTCAAAACATCACTCACTTTTTATGTAGAGAATCATTTAAAAAGAAGAAGAAATGAAGATAGCAATATAGAAGCTAATAAAATAATAAAAGGAAATATAAATGGAAAATAATGAAAATAAATAGAAAAGGAAAAGAAATAAAAAATAAAAAATAAAAAATAAATAAAATAGCCAAATTGGGCCACCCCAATTTTCCCCAAAATTCCCCTCTCCCCTAATTTCCCAAAAATTTTCCAAATTTTTCACAATTTTCCTGATTTTCCACAAATTCCCTAAAATTCCACTTGGGGGATTTTTCCCTACATTTGGGGGAATTTTCCCAACAAATTTGGCCGCAGCCCATTGGGGGGGGAACCCTAGTCCCTCACCTCTAGGACTCTTTTGTTTGCCCTACCTCTAGGACTTTTGTCTCCCTTACCTCTAGGACTCTTTTGTCTCCCCCACCTCTAGGACTCTTATGTTTCTCCCACCTCTAGGACTCTTTTGTCTCCCCTACCTCTAGGACTCTTTTGTTTCCCCTACCTCTAGGACTATTTGGTTAGTCCCCCATCTCTAGGAATCTTTGGTTAGTCCCCCATCTCTAGGACTCTTTGGTTAGTCCCCCACCTCTCGGACTCTTTGGTTAGTCCCCCACCTCTAGGACTCTTTGTTTAGTTCCACACCTCTAGGACTCTTTGATTAGTCCCCCACCTCTAGAACTCTTTTGTTCCCCACCCCTAGGACTCTTTTTCCCCCTTATAAATATAACTCCCCCCCTAGGTGCCCACCTCTTCTTTCGTTTTGTCCGCCGCCCCCCTGCTGCCAGCCGCACCCCCTTTCTGCCAAGTCGCCGAGTCCCCCTCCCCACCCTTGCCGGAATTTGGCCGCCATCGAGCCCCGTCACGCCTCCCCATCACCGGAGAAGAAGCTCCCGATGTTCTGCCCTAACCACAGCCCCATAATTCTCCACGGAAAATCCTCCGCTGCTGCCATTGCTAGGAGGGAGGCCCTGCCGCAAGGAAGAAGTGAGGTAAGTCTTCGTTACCCCCTCTTACAACGTCGCCTCTGTTTCTATGCACCATTTTCTTCACCCGCTGCGAGCAGAAAAAAATCTGCGTGTGGACAGACCATGTTTTGGTCGATTTTTGACGGTGGGACTGATCTACAAAGTGGGTCAAGATCATCACCACGTCCACACTTGATCCCAGCAACCTTGATCATCATAAAACCCCATGAAAGCCTACGAAAACATGCAAGAACACGTAAAAACTGGTTTTATAAAACTGCACCATAGGAATTGCATTCATTCACCTCATTGCATCTTGAGTAAAGTTTTGCATGATAATTGAGTGCTGTGAATTTTATTGCTGAATGAGATGGTGGTTTGCTTGCCGTAGATCTAAGGACTAGTTCATGCGAGCACATGCCAGGAAAACAGTGCCACCACAAGGCCAAATATGGGTGCGGCTTAGCTGACTAATTAGGTGTGTTGCTAGCTTGTTATGGACCGTTGGATGGTGTGGGGAATGGGAGTCGAGAGGGACTGCCCTGGGAACTGCATGGCACAAGAGGGGACCCGTGGGTGCGAGAATAGAGATTCGAGCCTGCCGGTGAAACCTCAATGGGTCAGTACATCCTAGTAGCCCCTTTGTAAAGGCTATTTTGTGATCTCTTGGCCATACACCGACGGTTGTGTATTGGCAGAGTGTAAAACTATCATGACAGCTGTGCTTTCGTCACAAGCACCAGGCTAACTTCCACGATTAGAGGTAAAACTTGGGATGTTTATTCGATTATGGTTATGGTATGGTCATTGGGATTGGTTTTGGGACTGTTTTTAGTCATGGCAATGAATTTGGCTTCAGCTATATGAAAATGAGATGGTTATGAATAATTATGAGTATGATATGAACTTGTGAAAGATTATTGGCTGGTTGAAGCATGATAAATGGTGAATTATGATGAAAGAATGTTGCTGAATTACTTGGTTATGTTGGGATTAAACTCACCTAGAAATAGTTGCTATTTTTACCATGTTTGTGAAATAAAATTTGCTTGCTGTAATGAACCTCTTTATTCCCTACCTTGTTGTAAACTACATGTCATACTTTTCCCGCACTTGCTGAGTACGACATGTACTCACCCTTGCATTCCCACATATACATCAGCTACAGGAGAAGAGTACATCAAGGAACAGGTGAAGTACTAGGCGTGCGCACTACTGTCAACATGCCTGTGGAGTTGAAGTTGGAGCCTGCTGTCTTAGCCATTTTCCGCTGTCGTTTAGAGTCTTTCGCTGCTGAATAAGTTGAATATTCATCAGTGAGACATTGAGTCATTGTATTAAAGTACTTAAACTCTATTTGTACGTAGTTATATTATGAATTTCAGTTTGTGGAATACATGTGTATGTGTGATGAACATCCTGGACACACATATGCATTCACTTGGTTCGTTTTCAGATACGGGTGTCACAGGCGCATTAGTCAACCAAAATGACATGACGGTATACTCGTATGAACCATACCGTGTTCGAAACACCATCTTGGGTATGTCGGAGGGTTTAATTTTTAGCTGGAAGTATCCTGACCGAAGACCAATCTTAGAGAAAATGCGGGCGCCTTACATTTGATCGATTAAGTCCTCTATGCGGGGCAGTGGGTACTTATTCTTGATCGTCACATCATTGAGAGACCTATAGTCCACGCATATCCTTTGGGTTCCATCCTTCTTATCCACGAAGAGCACGGGGGATCCCCACGGTGACGAGCTTGGGCATATAAAACCCTTATCTAGCTGCTCCTGAATTTCTTTCTTGAGCTCCACTAATTCATTAGCGGGCATCCTATATTGCCTCTTAACTATAGGTGCAGTTCCGGGTACTAAATCAATGGCAAACTCGATGTCACGTTAAGGTGGCATACCTAGCAATGCCTCCGAAAACACCTCTGAGTATTCTTGAACAATCGGAATGCTTTCCAATGTCCCTTCTTCCACGTAGTTCATCATTGCCTTATCGGTTGCAGGTTGGGCTGCCTCGAACTCGATAGAGTACCGTGCTCATTCGTCAACTGCACGATTCTCTTAGCACATTGAATCACTCTGTTTTACTTGCTTAACCAGTCAATTCCAAGTATTATATCAATCCCTTGGGAATCAAAGAAAATAAGGTTGGCGAGAAAGTCTACCCCCTTATTTTAAGGCTTACTTTTGGACATACTATATTAGTCCTCATCTCTACACTAGGAGAATTAACCAACATAGTTTGTTTGATGTGCGATATGGGAAGAGGTTATACTTGGTAACGTACATGGATGAGATGAATGAATGTGATGCTCCGGATATAAATAAAACAGTGGCTTGGTTGGAGTTGGCGAGAAACATACCAATCACGATGTCCTCAACTTGTTGTGCTTCCTCAGCGAAGACTTGATTCACATGGCCACGAGCAAAGATCTGCTGTCCATGGTCGCCTTGCGTTTCTCCTCCATTCGGCCGTGGGTTCTTCTTAGGTGCATTGCTCGGCTGTCCGAGGCCTTTCTTGGGGCACTGATTTGCAAAGTGTCATGCCTCTCCGCATGAAAAGCATTCCTTGTTGCCCATAACACCAGGAACATTGGGGCGTGGTGGGTTTTGAGCATAGGCGCCCATGTTGGGACGGTTCGCTGGTGGCATAGGCAAATGGGGTGCTTGCATGACAGGGCGTTGCTGCGGTGGCTGATTAGAGCGAGGTGGATTTGCAGGGCGGAAAGTAGAAGCATACGATCCATAGTATGGTGCAGCTGGTTGCATAAAGCGGGGACGTAAATTACTTCCTTGTGGCTGCCCATGATATGGCATCTTCCTCTTGCCTTTTTGTTCAATCTCATGGATCTTGCTCTCCACCATTATAGCTTTGTCAACGAGCTTCTGGAAGTTTGCATAATCATTGTTGAGCAGATGGACTTGAATTTCATTGTTCAGTCCTCTCATGAACATGTATTTCTTCCTGTGATCCGAGTTAACGTCCTCTGGAGCATACCTTAACAGCTGCGTGAACTTGTTGAGATGTTCATTCACGCTCTTCATCCCTTGACGTAGACCTTCAAACTCCTGCCTTTTAAGCATCATGAATCCTTCAGATACATAGTGAGAGCGGAAACTCTCCTTGAATTCATCCCAAGTGATTGTCTCCTGATTGGCTTGAGCATTGCAAAGAATGTCCCACCAATCAGTGATGCTCCCATCAGCTGGTTTGATGCGAAGAGAACCTTCTTCCGATCACTGCATTGAACAAAAGCAAGATTCTTCTCAATATATTTAAGCTAGTCATCAGCCTCCATCGGAGCATTGGCTCGTGCGAAGGTCGGTGGCCTAGTCCTCATGAACTCTCTCACTCTGTTGTGAGCCGGTTGTGGTGGCAGTGGCGGTGGTGCGGGTGGAGAAACGGGGTTAGGTTTGTTGCTGTTGTTGGCCTGCAGCTGTCCCAACGTTTGTATCATAGTTTGCATGAGCTGGTTCTGCATAGCCATCAAATTTTCAAGTTTGTTTGCATCAGCCCCGAGGTTGACATCCTCAGGAACTTCCACGTTGTCATCCTCATGTGGTTCATTGTTACCACGACCGTTCCTTCGGTGACGGTTGGAATTTTACCTCGGCATCTGTGATAGAGTAGAGTAGGAAATAGAAATTCAGATTGATCTCCCAACTATATTGACACGACCCCAAAGGTCTTGTCTGACACGACCCCATGGTCTTGTCGAGCCAGGATCACGCTGAGGAGTGCTGCGTTGCACAACACCGGATAACACACGTCAAAGGTACAAAGTGGAAGCGAAATTTTTATTACATAAACAGGTTTATGAACATGTTTACATCAAAATTAAGTTTAGTCTACACTCGTGGGCGTAGACTACGCATCAAGTCCACGTTCAGCCCTCGAACGTGTCCTTGCTAGCACACACGCACACTAACTCTGCGGCGTGCATGACTCCCACTCGACGGGGTTCCCCTCCAGGGGTTCCGTCTCCTCTTCAGGAGTTCCTTCCTCATAGAACCCTGCAAAAGCTTCAAACACAAGCAGTGAGCACGAAGGCTCAGCAAGTCTGACTCGTCTCACCTAAACATGGAACTTCTACATGAGGGGTAATGGGTTACATGAGGTAAAAATCATTTGCATGGACTCGCCTAATTAGTAGAACCTTACTTTCAAGTTTTAGCAGAAGGTTGTGGAGAACCTTACGATAAGGCACATGAGAGAGCCGCAATCAAACAAGAAACGCATTTCTCTCATGTACTTTGCCCAAAGTTGAAAAGAACTTTAGTTAGCTCTAGACTACAGCAAATCATTAGCAATCAAGTCCATCTTTCAATCAGCAACATTTTAACATGCAACTAGCCTGTTCTTTCTACGTCATGGTACAGTGAACAAGTGGTACTCACTGACCGTGAGGGACGGCGATTATAATTGATTTACACCTGCAGGGTTACCCGAACAACCCGTCACGTACGCCCGTACTCGATGTTGCCTACAACAACCATCACGGACGCCGTATGCGACTACCTTTCACCCGTGAGCCAAATGTTGAGCCGGTTCAATCGTCCCGAGCAAGAGGTCTCTGCACGCGCATCTCAGTGCCGCCAGCCGATTTACACCTCGAGCTCTAAACCTACCCTCTGAACGACCAGCTATGCCTCAACACCCAGCTACCCGAGTTACATAGGTTTCCCGGTTCCCATATAGCCGGTAGGTCTCCGGTACTGTCTAGCTTGTTCAACAGGCCCGCACACGGCTCGGTCCTCAATCGACACAAGCAGAGCTACAGCACACAGGCCCCAAAGTCCTGTTTCCCTTACCCTCCGCTTGGTCTCATTTTCTTGCCATGTGTTTCATGTGCTATCTCTACCCAAGTCGAGTGCCTCTAGCCTATGCTCGCGAGTAGTTCCAACTACTCGACTTGTACCGAATCCTACACTATCTTAGCATTGCAGTAGCTAACGGGATTTGCAATCCTAAACCCAACCCATGGTTTTCTTGGCTATGCAATTGGGTTTCAAATCAAGACTCTAATGCACGGAATTATAATACTCAAGTAAGTGCTCAAAAAAATAAAAATTTGTAAAATGGTTAATGCAAACCGGAGCTTGCCTTGCTGCTCTTGGTCGTAGGCTAGCTGTTCCTCCGGAGTAACAAAGTCTAGGACTTCGGGTTACTCCTCGACCTTAGCGACTACATGATAAGAGAGGTACATGTATTAATTTGAATGCATTTGTATTAAGTTTGAACTTGTGAAGCTTATACGTCCCACTAGACAGACTCAATGACTGTGAAACTTTTACTATGGTCAAGTTTTAGTTGCAGCAAAGTTCATTTGAGCCCTCCACAATTAATTATGTCCCTGACCTTAATTGGAACTCTTAGGGTGCTCTAAGGATTTTCATGAAACAAACTATGACTTTCTGAAAACTAGATTTTCAGAGGGTTCTAATGGAGATGGTCTCACTTAATTTGAAGGTTCCTAGCTAAAGATATGAGCTAAACAATTTCAGAGAAAATTCTGAAAATGTTTCTGAACATTTTCTATTTTCTCTGGGACAGTTTCACTAATCACAACATTAGGTGGATCAAATGAGCTCCAATGGGTCTGAAATTTTTATGGTAGTACAGGGATATTTTGTTGAACATCCCAGCAAAATTTCAGGATTTTCCTCCCAGGGATTCTCCAGTTAAAATTCCAACCAGTTTGAAGTTTCAGTAATTAATTCTGGATAAATAAGGAATTTTATGAAGTGAAACTTGATTTGCTGGAAAGTACTCAAAGAGCTGAATCCAGCAAAATTTGGTACACTCGATTTGGAGCTTTCTAGCCAAAGTTATGAGGATTTGAAGTTTGAAGGAAATCTAAAAATCGGGGAAAAGTTTAAACTCGCGCATGGGCCCCGGGGACACGCGTCGCACGCCGAGGCGACAGCACACCGCGGCTCACAAGGATTTTGCGCACCAGCACACCCAATTCCGGCCGCAGCCCGATCCCGATTCAAAATATCGGCCGCTGACAGCTGGGGTCCACCCCTTTCTTCAACCTCGCGATGCCCGCGCTCCACCGCCGAGGGACCTCGCCGGAGAGCTCGCCGCCGGCTTCCGTACAGCTCCAAACTTCACGATTTTGACCGCCCCTGCCTACTTTCACTCGGGGAACAGGATTCTGGGGTCAGCTACTCATGACAATGGCCGGTGCATGGTCGGCGATGAGCCGCCACCTCGGAAAGACTTCGGCCATGTCGGCTGACTTCCCTAGCACCTCAACTACTCGAGGAACCGGTCGGGAAGCATCAGTGGACCTCAGGGAAAGTTGACATGAGCTTGAGGCAGCTCGGGGAAGGCCCGAAGTAGGTCCTCACCGTGCACCCGATGCCTCCCTTTTGTTCCGCCGTTGGTAAACCTCGATTTACGCCGGGTACAGAGGTTCTCCGGCCAAGGGTTGTGAAGGCAACTTGTGCATTAACGTGTCTAGTTTGTGTGAGAGCGGATTGCAGCCCTCTAATCCTTTCTAGAGCACGAATTCGACGGAATCGCACCCGAAGTTCGTGCTGCACACAGAAAGGGGAAAACTGGAAATTCGCCGCCGGTGAGCAATCACTCAGGCTGTGGCTCGGGGGTGAGCAGCACCGGTCACCAGCGCGTCCAAGGGTGCCTTGGCTCGGGCGTGACAACGCCCTGGTTGGGCTGTCCACGGAAGCCCAAGGTGCGGCGGTTCTAAATCACCAAATTGATCTTTCGGCATAACAGATTTCAATCGGTCTCAATTGAATTTACCTTGCCGTGGCTCTGGAGGGGACGGAGAGGCGATGATCAAGCTTCTCTGATCAGCTCCGAGTGATCGGCAGCGATGGCGCGGTTCTGATGCGAGGAGGCAGCAGAGTGGGCGGTGATCGCTCCGATCAGGGCGGTGGCGTAGATAAGGGGGCTGTGAGGCGGTTCAGCTTGTCGGGGCGGCAAGCAGGTAGTGTCCCGGTCGCCTCTTCGCCGTGGCGGCTGCTCAGTCTGGCTCAAGAACCCGAGCTGGGTTTTCAGTCGGTTTGGGTTGGAGTGGTGGCTGACATGTGGGTCCCACTTCTAGTTTTAACCTCTGAAATTTACTCCTAATCACTGTTGTAAACAGTGAGCCCCAAAATACCCCAAGTGATTCAAATTATTCACCCATGAGCCATTTGAATTGAATAGAATTCAAATTGGGTTGGGTTTGAATGAATTTCAGCACAAGTTCAGTTTTGAATTCAAATAAAGTTTGAATTTGTCCCACTTAGCTCATGTCAAGATCAACTCCAAATGGAGTGAAAATTGGTGTGTGAGCTCATAAAAATGTGCTGAGTAAGAATATGCCTCCCACTTTTAAATTCATGGGATAAAAACAGTTTGAATTTGAATGTGATTTCAAACTGCCCTCTTTCTAGCTATACCCAAAATGACCTCAAAAAGGTTTTTAATTTGGGTGAAACTTGGCATGGACATCCTTAGCAATGTGTAGGAGTTTTCATATGTCCAGCCCCTCTATATCACATGTGGGAAATACCCCTTTTGCAATATGTGAGTTTGTTCTCTAATGAGCATGTTGATGGTGGTTACTTGCTCTTCATTTGTGTTCATCAACTTTCCTCAAATGAGGTGTGTGGTGTGGTGATGAACACTTCAATTATGTGTCAAAAACTGAGGCCCTTACATTGTCGAGCCAGGATCACGCTGAGGGGTGCTGCGTTGCACAGCACCGGATAACACACGTCAAAGGTACAAAGCGGAATCGAAATTTTATTACATAAACAAGTTTATGAACATGTTTACATTAAAATAGTTCCAGTCTACACCCACGGGCGTAGACTACGCATCAAGTCCACGTTCAGCACTTGAACGTGTCCTTGCTAGCACACACGCACACTAACTCTGCGGCGTGCACGACTCCCACTCGACGGGGTTCCCCTCCTGGGGTTCCGTCACCTCTTCGGGAGTCCCTTCCTCATAGAACCCTGCAAAAGCTTCAAACACAAGCAGTGAGCACGAAGGCTCAGCAAGTCTGACCCGTCCCACCTAAACATGGAACTTCTAAATGAGGGGTGGTGGGTTACATGGGGTAAAATCATTTGCAAGGACTCGCCTAATTAGTAGAACCTTACTTTCAAGTTTTAGCAGCAGGTTGTGGAGAACCTTACGCTAAGGTACATGAGAGAGCCGCAATCAAACAAGAAACGCATTTCTCTCATGTACTTTGCCCAAAGTTGAAAGGAACTTTAGTTAGCTCTAACTACAACAAACCATTAACAACCAAAGTACATCTTTCAATCAGCAACATTTTAACATGTAACTAGCCTGTTCTTTCTACGTCAAGGTACAGTGAACAAGTGGTACTCACTGACCGCGAGGGACAGCGATTATAATTGGTTTACACCTGCAGGGTTACCTGAACAACCCGTCACGTACGCCCGTACTCGATGTTGCCTACAGCAACCATCACGGACGCCGTACGCAACTACCTTTCGCCCGTCAGCCAAATATTGAACCGGTCCCATCGTCCCGAGCAAGAGGTCTCTGCACGCGCATCTCAGTGCCGCCAGCCGATTTACACCTCAAGCTCTCAACCTACCCTCTGGACGACGGGCAATGCCTCAATACCCAGATACCAAAGTTACATCGGTTTCCCGGTTCCCATATAGTCGGTAGGTCTTCAGTACTGTTCTAGCTTGTTCAACAGGCCCGCACACGGCTCGGTCCTCAATCGATGCAAGCTGAGCTAAAGCACACAGGCCCCAATGTCCTGCTGCCCATACCCTCTGCTTGGTCTCATTTTCTTGCCATGTGTTTCATGTGCTATCACTACCCGAGTCGAGTGCCTCTAGCCTATGCTCGTGAGTAGTTCCAACTACTCGACTTGTACCGAATCCTACTCTATCTTAGCATTGCAGTAGCTAACGGGGTTTGCCATCCTAAACCCAACCCATGGTTTTCTTGGCTATGCAGTTGGGTTTCCAAACAAGACTCTAATGCAAAGAATAAAGTAATCAAGTAGGTGCTCAAAACAATAAAAACTTGTAAAAAGGTTAATGCAAACCGGAGCTTGCCTTGCTGCTCGTGGTCGTAGGCTAGATTTTCCTCCAGAGTAACGAAGTCTAGGACTTCGGGTTCCTCCTCGACCTTAGCGACTACATGATAGAAGCAATACATGTATTAATTTAAATGCAGTTGTATTAACTTTTAACTTGTGAAGTCTATAACTCTTACTAGACAAGCCCAATGACTGTGAAATTTTTACTGCGGCTTGGTTACAACCTAAAGAGAGACTAGGTCAAGTTGTAGTTGCAGCAAAGCTCATTTGAGCCCTCCACAATTAATCATGTACTTGACCTTAATTGAAGGCTTTTAGTGTGTTCTAAGGATTTTCATGAAATAAACTATGACTTTCTGAAAACTAGATTTTCAGAGGGTTCTAATGGAGTTGGTCTCAATTAATTTGAAGGTTCCTAATTAAAGATATGAGCTAAACAATTTCAGAGAAAATTCTGAAAATGTTTCTGAACATTTTCTATTTTCTCTGGAACAGTTTCACTAATCACACCATTAGCTGGATCAAATGAGCTCAAATGGATCAGAAATTTCTATGGTAGTTCAAGGACATTTTGGTGAACATCCCAGCAAAATTTCAGGATCTTCCCCCAAAGGATTCTCCAGTTAAAATACCAAACATTTTAAACTTTGAGGAATTAATTCTGGAGAATTAAGGATTTTCATGGAGTGAAACTAGATTTGCTGGAAAGTGCTCAGAGAGCTGAATCCAACAAAATTTGGTTCACTCGATTTTGAGCTTTCTAGCAAAAGTTATGAGGATTTGAAGTTTGGAAGAATTCTGAAAATCGGGGAAAAAGTTCAAACTCTCGGGGGCCCGCGGGGACACGTGTTGAGCGCGGAGGTGTCCGGCACACCGAGCCCCACAGGGTATGCGCGCTAGCACAGCCGATCCCGGCCGCAGCCCAATCCCAATTTAAAATATCGGTCGCTGACAGCTGGGGTCCACCCCCTTCTTCAACCTCGCGACGCCCGCGCTCTGCCGCCGGGGAACTTTGCCGGAGGGCTCACCACCGGCTTCTGTAAAGCTCGAAACTTCACGATCTTGGCCGCCCCTGCCTACTTTCACTCTGGGAACAGGATTCTGGGGTCAGCTCGTCATGACAACGGCCGTCACCTGGTCGGCGACGAGCCGCAGCCTCGGGAGAACTTCGGTCGCATTGTGTCCACCCTCCCTAGCACCTCCCCCGATCAAGCTAAGGGTCGTCGAGCATCAGTGGACCATAGGAAAGGTCGACATGAGCTCTACGGAGCTCGGGAAAGGCTGCATTGAGCTGTCACCGTGCGACCTAAGCCGGAAATCGGGATTTCTACTAAAACTCGAAGAACAGCGGTTTCCCTCCACGGTTCTTCATGGTTCTTGCTCCTATGGATCCGCATGGGCTACTAGAAGTGATCCTCTCTACAAGAGGATGAGTGATGCATTGTGGCTTACGAATTTCTCGGATCGGTACCGACCTCACTTTTGCACACCGTCGCGAAAATATGAAATTCCGGCCAGAGCAGTGCTTGTCACGCCGCCGGAGCTTGCGGAAATGAAAGAGGGGTTGGAGGCGAACCTCTTTGCTGTTCACAGCTCCGTGAACGGTGGGCTGTGGTAGCCGGAAGGACGGTTCCCGCAGTGGCGGCTCGAGCTGAACCGGCAGAGACAAGATCGCCGCGGTGGAGCTCGGGGAAGACCGCGCAGGGTCTGGAACCGATGCAAAGGTGTCGAAGATGGCTTGGCGCACCCGGTGCTGGTCTCAGATCGCCGAGAGGGTCACTGGATCGGCCGGGCGATGAGGAACCGAAGGTTCACTGGGGCGGCGAGGTGTTTCGGCGTTTTGGGTGGAAGTGCGACGAGGCAGCGGTGGAAGGCGCCGGTGACCGCTCGGGCTGGTATATAAAGACCCAGGGAGTCGGTTCCGCGGCTAAGATCGGCAAGCAGCTGGTGGCTTTGCCGCTTATTCGCCGTGGCGGCAGCTGCAGTGCGCGCGGTTACCCGAGCTGAGCTCTCAGTCGGTTTCTTTTGTTTCAGTGGCTGACATGTGGGTCCCACCCGGGGTTTAACCTCTGAAATTCACTCCTAATCACTGTTGTAAACAGTGAGCCCCAAAATACCCATGGTGATTCAAATTATTCACCCATGAGCTATTTAAATTGAGTAGAATTCAAATTGGGTTTGGTTTGAATGAATTTCAGCACAAGTTCAGTTTTGAATTCAAATAAAGTTTGAATTTGCCCCACTTAGTTCATGTCAAGATCAACTCCAAATGGAGTGAAAATTGGTGTGTGAGCTCACAAAAATGTGCTGAGTAAGAATATGCCTCCCACTTTTAAATTCATGGGATAAAAACAGTTTGAATTTGAATATGGTTTCAAACTGCCCTCTTTCTAGCCATACCCAAAATGACCTCAAAAAGGTTTTGAATTTGGGTGAAACTTGGCATGGACATTCTTAGCAATGTGTAGGAGTTTTCATATGTCCAGCCCACCTATATCACATGTGGAAAATACCACTTTTGCAATGTGTGAGTTTGTTCTCTAATGAGCATGTTGATGGTGGTTACTTGCTCTTCATTTGTGTTCATCATCTTTCCTCAAATGAGGTGTGTGTGCATAGTGATGAACACTTCAGTTATATGTCCAAAATTGAGGCCCTTACGTTCCTCCCCCCTTAAAAGAATCTCGTCCCGAGATTATAAGGTGAAAATGAGAGAGAGGACGGTGGAAAATTACCGGATATGCGACGTGAAAAAGTCGGGGTAGTTAGCGCGAAAAAATTCTTCGCTCTCCCATGTCGCTTCGTCCATGGAGTGATTACTCCATAGAACCTTGTAGAACCACAACGTACGGTTGCGTGTGGTTCGGGCCTTTTCGTCGATAATCTGCACCGGTTCCTCCCGATAGGTGAGATCCGGTTGCAGTTCTTCAATATCCTCCAGCTGAACGGTAGTTGATAGCTTAAGACACTTGCTCAGCTGGGAAATGTGAAAGACGTCGTGCACACCGGAAAGTGCTTCTGGTAATTTCAGCCGGTATGCCACTGATCCACATCTTTCGGTAATCTGGAATGGACCGATGAATCGGGGTGCCAACTTTCCTCTCACACCAAATCTGTTTACGCCCTCCATTGGAGATACCAGTAGATATACGTGATCTCCAACATCGAATTGTAATGGGCGCCTTCTCCGGTCCGCATACTGTTTCTGACGGGATTGAGCGGCTTTTAGGTTCGCCTGAATCAGTCGAACCTTTTCTTCCGCATTGTTGACAAGGTCAATCCCAAATGTAACACTTTCGCCAGACTCACACCAGTTCAATGGTGTGCGGCACTTCCTACCGTATAGCGCCTCGTAAGGTGCCATCTTGATGCTGGCTTGGTACCCATTATTGTACGAGAACTCGGCTAACGGCAAGTGATCATCCCAATTCTTGCCGTGGTTGATAGCGCAAGCTCGTAGCATGTCTTCTAGGATCTGATTTACCCGCTCCATCTGCCCATCTGTCTGCGGGTGATATGCTGAACTACCGTTCAGTTTCGTCCCCAAGGCAGCGTGCAGCTGCTCCCAAAAACGGGACACAAACAGAGTGCCCCGATCCAATATGATGGTACGGGGTACGCTGTACAAGCATAGGATCCGTGAGATGTACAGTTCAGCGTACTTCTTGGCATTGTAGTTGGTGTTGACCGGGATGAAATGGGCAACTTTGGTGAGCCGATCGACGATCACCCACACAGAATCATGTTTCTGCAAGGTGGTGGGTAAACCGACGATGAAGTCCAGGCTCACATCCTCCCATTTCCAGGCAGGAATGCCCAGTGGTTGCAGCAGTCCCAGTTTCCGCATATGGTCTGCCTTCACCCTTCGACATGTATCACACTCGGACACGTATTTTGCAGTCTCATGCTTCATCCGTGTCCACCAAAACTTGCTTCTGAGTTCTTGATACATCTTGTTGCTGCCGAGGTGAATAGAAAATTTTGATAAGTGAGCCTCATCAAAAATTTTCTTCCGTAATTCCGTGTTACGGGGTACGACGATCCGGTCCTTGAACCATAGGACGCCGTCTCCGTCCTTCCGGAAACATTTCAGCTCCCCACTGTCTACACGTCTCCGTAAATGCGACATGCCCTTGTCATGTTTCTGAGCAGCCGCTATCTCTTCACGGATGGTGGGGATCAAAGCTAGGTTGCAGAGAGCTCCGTGTGGAATCACATGTAGTGGTGGTTCGCTCTCTTCCAACGGTGTGATGGTCAGATTGTTGACGTGTGACTTGCGGCTCAGCGCATCAGCCACTACGTTTGCCTTGCCCGGATGATAATAGATCTCTATTTCGTAATCCTTTATCAGTTCTAACCATCTTCGTTGCCTCATGTTCAGCTCCTTTTGAGTGAATATGTACTTGAGGCTTTTGTGGTCGGTATATAAATGTACGAGGTTACCGAGTAGGTAGTGCCTCCACATTTTGAGTGCGAGTACCATGGCAGCGAGCTCCAAGTCATGAGTTGGATAATTTTGCTCATGGTTTCTATGCTGCCGTGATCCATACGCGACCACTCTTCGGTGTTGCATCAGCACACATCCGATCCCAATGCCGGATGCATCGCAGTACACATCGAACGGTTTTGTTGTGTCTGGCTGCACCAAAACCAGTGCTGATGTCAGGTGCTTGACTAAAGCCTTGAATGCTGCTTCACATGCTGGACTCCAAACATATTTTGTAGCCTTCTTCAGCAGCTCTGTCATTGGCTTGGCAATCTTCGAGAAGTTCGGAATGAACCTCCGATAATATCCCGCGAGTCCGAGGAAACTCCGTACCTCGTGAACAGTTCTCGGGGATTTCCAATTCAGCACTTGAGTGATCTTGCTCGGGTCTACAGCGATACCCTCCGCTGAGATGATATGCCCAAGGAAAGGCACTTGCGATATCCAAAACTCGCATTTGCTGAATTTTGCGTATAACTTGTGATCCCGCAGCCGTTGCAAGACTGTATGCAGATGCTTCTTGTGATCTTCTTCTGACTTGGAATATAGCAGGATGTCATCGATGAAGACCACGACAAACTTGTCCAGCTCCGGCATGAATACCGAGTTCATCAAGTACATGAAGTGAGCTGGAGCATTGGTGAGGCCGAAGGACATGACCAGGTACTCATAGAGTCCGTACCTCGTCGAGAAAGCCGTCTTCGGAATGTCCTCAGCCCTTATCTTAATCTGATGGTACCCGGATCTTAAGTCCATTTTGGAAAAGATCTTTCCTTCGACCAACTGATCAAACAACATGTCGATCCGTGGCAACGGGTACTTGTTCTTGATGGTTACGGCATTTAATGGACGATAGTCCACGCAAAGCCACAACGTCTCATTCTTCTTCTTGACAAATAATGCCGAACAACCCCATGGCGAGGAGCTCGGCCTAATAAAACCCTTCTCCAGAAGGTCCGTGAGCTGAGTCTTCAGTTCAGCCAATTCCTTGGGCGCCATCTTGTATGGCCTTCGGGATATTGGCATGGTTCCCGGTGCAAGTTCAATCTTGAACTCCACCTCTCTATCGGGTGGCATTCCCGGTAAATCATCCGGGAATATGTCAGGGAACTCTCGGACCACTGGAATATCTTCCAATCTGATGGTTGTGGCTTGATAGACACTTGGGAGTTTTATTTCTGGACTGTCCAGAGATAAAGAGTGAGACCCGTGCACTTCTGAGTTTAAGTGCACGACTCGAAGGACGGTGTCTAAAACAGCGCCGTGGCGGGTTAACCATGACATCCCTAGGATGACATCGACCTTCTGTCCCTCTAAGATAATGAGAGACGTGGGGTACACTCTACCCGCTAAGCATAATGGTGCTTTGGAAACCATTACGCTTGCTGAAATCTTCCCACCCGGTGAACAAATTAAATATGGACTATCGGTGGGTAGTATTGGCAAGCTGTGTTTAGCAATAAAAGCTTGGCTAATAAAATTATGCGTGGCACCTGAATCAAACAGCACTATAGCGGGATGCTGGTGGAGTTGGAACATACCCGCAAGGATTGGGCCCTCCGGCACGTCCTCCATGGCAAGCTGGTGGACGGTGCCGGGCCTAGGGTTTGCCCGCCTCGCATTAGTAGGGTTCCGGGGTTGATTCCTCCCCGGAAACTGTGGTGCCACTCCGCCGCCTTGCCTCTCCGGGCAACTGCTCGCGAAGTGTCCTGGACGACCACACTTGTAACATGTGGCCGCTGCTGGTGTAGTGCTCGGGGGACGGAAGCCCGGCATGTGCTACTGAGGTGCATACGCACGCGGCATCGTCCGCTGCTGCTGTTGTTGCGGAGGTGGTGCTGGCAGTGCCGGCCTGAATGCCGGTGAAGAGTACGGCCGACTGCGGAACGGCATCGACCGCTGTGGTGGCTGCCAGCGTGGACCTGATGGTGGGCGATTCACCATCCGAAACTTCTGAGAATGACCGCCTCCTTCTGCGCTGCGTTGCGGCGCGCTTCGCTTTTGCTCCGCCGCCGCTAACTCCTTACCGGAGTCCTCCTGAACAATCGCAGCATCAATGATGTCGTTGATGCTGCCGCGATTGAACATCGCCAACTTATCCTTCAGGAGAGGGTTAAGCCCCTGGTAAAAATGGTCCCGTCGCTTCTCGTCCGTATCTGCGTGATACGACACGTAGAGCGCGAGATCGTTGAACGCCCTGGAGTATTCCAGCGCGTTCCGGCTCCCTTGTTGCAGGTGTAAGAACTCCTGCGTCTTCCTCTTCATCAAACCTCGCGGTATGTGATAGGCCCTGAAGGCCGTCCGGAACTCCGTCCAGGTCATCACTCGGTCGGTGGGCTGTGAAGCACAGAAGTTGGCCCACCACGCGCTCGCGGATCCATGGAGCTGCTGGACCGCGAACTGAGTCTTGCGCTGCTCGCTTATCTGGAGCAGCCCGAACTTCCTCTCTATGGCGCGGAGCCAGTTGTCCGCGTCAAGAGGTTCATCCACCCTTGAGAATACCGGGGGATGAGTTGCCAGGAAGTCGGAGTAGGAGCTCTGTTGACGCTCCTCACGGTCTTGACGTCTCTCTGGGCGAGACGTATTCGCAATTAGAGTTTGGAGCAACTCCGTGTGCTGCTGATGTGAACCCACCATTGCCGCGACGATGTCGGGCAATGTAACCGTTGGCAGTGGCGGTGGCGGTGTTTGCTGTTGCTGTTGCTGCTGCTGTCCCGAGGAGTCCTCGGGAGGTGGTTGGGAGGTCTCTCCCCCTTGGCTAGTACCCCCAACATCAGGGTTGGCACGAGTTCGCGTCATTCTGAAATTCAAAACAGCAGCGATTAGCACATGTCTTACTTAAAATTCCATATGTAACAGTAGGTATTGAAGTGACACATGATTAATTTGCACAACATTCACATATATTGATAAAGCATACACTTTATACAAGATACATGATTCTCGGGCCTCCAAGAAGTCGTGCTCATGTCGTCACTACCTATACATACGCTACTGTCTACACGACATGTCACCGATTACAAAATTTGGGCTACACTACCCTAGCTGCCCTACATGGAAACTGTAACCCCCTACTCGGAGTAGAACTCGACCTCCTGTGGGTCGTCCTCCTCCGGTACCTCTGCTGGTGGCTCTGGATCTACCACCTCTTCTCCCATCCCGGGTTCTCCCATTGCTGGATGACACAAGACCACCGGTATGCCCAATACCGGAGGTACGAGGTCCTGCAAAGCATGCACCTCGGCCATAGCCTGGTTGTAATCTTCTTCCCAGCCTTGCCCTTCCTCAATAGCGTCGTCTCGCTCTTGAGCAAGGTCCTCGTTCTTCTGGGTCAGATTCTGTACCAGTTCCTGCAATGCCGCAATGTCGACACGTCTCTTCTTCTTTGCCTTCTTCAGACGATGCAACTGATTGTGTTGTTCATTCAGTTGCTTGATCATCGGAAGGAGCACATTGCGGAGTGTGCTGTGAGCACTCTCGAAATGATCTCCACGGCTTGTGCTCTCCTTGAGCCTTGCGGCGAGATGCTCCGTATGAGCAGCTTGGCTGTCCATCACTGTGTTTCCCGCCCTCATCTCGAGGCTAAGGTTTGCCTCCGCGGGGTTGTACCTTGGGCAACCCGGATCTGTTGCCTCCCGGTACCTCTCTTCCCACACATGCTGAGCCCGTCCCTCCACCGGAACGAGCGTGTATGCAGTGCCCTCCATAGCCTGCACGTGTAGTTGGAAGAAACGTGACATGGTGTCACGGGCTGCCACTTGCCACATCCCTTCCGGTTGTCTTCCTCTCACCGTGACGGTGAACGGCACCCAACCGGGTGGCGTAGGTCCTGCAGGGACCTCGACATGGATTCTCCATGTCTTGTTCCCCTCTTCGCCTTCTTCATTGGCGAAGTACTGTGGCATCTGGTTCTACCCGAAATATTGGAGCATTTGCCACAATGCTTCCGGGTAGCCGCTACGGTGAGAACAGTGGGACATCACCCACCCGTTCTCCAACTGTTTATCTGCTGTCATCTGCAAAAATATATTTGAGAAATGTCAAATATTTATTTAAACAGTAAACCACTGAGTTATAACATAATACATGTCATTGAACCCATAAAGCTTGGAAACACAGTTCAAATTTTAAACAAATTTGACTGTTGATCTGCTGTTCCCATGATAGCCCTGACCAGTTTCCAGATTAACCTGATTTAGGCCATGTTAAAGGCAAATCCAATTCTGGAGCTTAACATCAAAGTTAAAGCTAACTTCAATATATTTCCAGAAAGCATTTGCTTGGCCTAACATCTGTCCTGGTTCAAAATTTATGAGATGTCAAAGTTAACAGAATTTCTGGAGAATTCTGGACAGCACCTTCCTGCTTTAGGTACTGATTTGATTCAAGAATTCCAGTTAATTCTGTTCCTAATCTGACAAAACTTTCTGTTACAAAGTTGTAACCCATCTCATAAGCTTTTAAGAACTACCTCATTTTCTATTTTTGGATTTTTAAGCAGGAAGTTATGCTTTAATTTACAGAGAGTCTTTGCTCTGTCCTGTTTTCTGGACAGTTTCAACTCTACTGCATTTTTCGATTGGCTAAAGAATGAAACACCTCTGGACCTCAACAGAAAAGTTGTAAAGCTTTTCCAAAGCTTTCCAGAAATGTATAATATGACCCCAACCTCGAAAGAACTCAACCTCTAACCTCAGATTAACTTTAGCCTTGATTCAGCTGAAAACAGAGTGCTCTGTCCTTAACAACTTATAAGTTGAAAACTTGTTAACTTTGAATATCTGGTTCAAGGGAAGGAGTTACATCAAGTTTTACTACTTTAGATCAAAACCTTCAAGTTTTAAATGAAGTTGTTCATTTAATGGGGTGTGACGTTGATGCGTCACCAGATTATGTCGGTACTACGTCCTCACAAAGAAAAATCCTATACCGGACTTAGCCGGCTTCGTTAATTCAGTGGCACTAAACGTCACTCACACGGATGCTACACGTCTACCGTTTCATGGTAAGGCTACCTGCAGAAACTCAAACAATCGTCAGACTTGGCTGCACACCGAGCCCGGAATCCATACAGTTCGTACACCCTGCCGTCATCACTTGCCCATATGTTCTCAAGCCAAACACGCCTTGAGTTACGTGTTCACGTTCCAGACCACGTGACGTGGTCTCCCAAGAGGCACCACGCACGCCAGGGACAGACGTTGCTCAAATAGCCCAAACGACATGAAGAGTCGTAGAGGATATCAAAGCGGGTCGGGTTACCTGCCACCCGTGGGCTCCACCGTTCAGCTTGTGCGCACTGGTGGACAGCGCTTACGTGCAGCCCCCAAGACATACACGTCCCGAGATGCACGATTTTCCGACATAATCCAATAAGTTAATATGCCACTTTCTATATACTAATAACATCCTTATACGGGCTACTAACTCGTTCCTCACTCGATTTTTGAAAAAGACGACCTTTGTAGTGCGTTAAACCTCAAGCGAGCTCTGATACTACGCGCTGACACGACCCCAAAGGTCTTGTCGAGCCAGGATCACGCTGAGGGGTGCTGCGTTGCACAGCACTGGATAACACACGTCAAAGGTACAAAGCGGAAGCGAAATTTTATTACATAAACAAGTTTATGAACATGTTTACATCAAAATAGTTCCAGTCTACACTCACGGGCGTAGACTACGCATCAAGTCCACGTTCAGCCCTTGAACGTGTCCTTGCTAGCACACACGCACACTAACTCTGCGGCGTGCACGACTCCCACTCGACGGAGTTCCCCTCCTGGGGTTCCGTCTCCTCTTCGGGAGTCCCTTCCTCATAGAACCCTGCAAAAGCTTCAAACACAAGCAGTGAGCATGAAAGCTCAGCAAGTCTGACCCGTCCCACCTAAACATGGAACTTCTAAATGAGGGGTGGTGGGTTACATGGGGTAAAATCATTTGCAAGGACTCGCCTAATTAGTAGAACCTTACTTTCAAGTTTTAGCAGCAGGTTGTGGAGAACCTTACGCTAAGGTACATGAGAGAGTCGCAATCAAACAAGAAACGCATTTCTCTCATGTACTTTGCCCAAAGTTGAAAGGAACTTTAGTTAGCTCTAACTACAACAAACCATTAACAAGCAAAGTCCATCTTTCAATCAGCAACATTTTAACATGTAACTAGCCTGTTCTTTCTACGTCACGGTACAGTGAACAAGTGGTACTCACTGACCGTGAGGGACGGCGATTATAATCGATTTACACCTGCAGGGTTACACGAACAACCCATCACGTACGCCCGTACTCGATGTTGCCTACAGCAACCATCACGGACGCCATACGCAACTACCTTTCGCCCGTCAGCCAAATATTGAACCGGTCCGATCGTCCCGACCAAGAGGTCTCTGCACGCGCATCTCAGTGCCGCCAACCGATTTACACCTCAAGCTCTCAACCTACCCTCTGAACGACGGGCAATGCCTCAATACCCAGCTACCCGAGTTACATCGGTTTCCCGGTTCCCATATAGCCGGTAGGTCTTCGGTACTGTTCTAGCTTGTTCAACAGGCCCGCACATGGCTCAGTCCTCAACCGACGCAAGCGGAGCTACAGCACACAGGCCCCAAAGTCCTGCTGCCCTTACCCTCCACTTGGTCTCATTTTCTTGCCATGTGTTTCATGTGCTATCACTACCCGAGTCGAGTGCCTCTAGCCTATGCTCGCGAGTAGTTCCAACTACTCGACTTGTACTGAATCCTACTCTATCTTAGCATTGCAGTAGCTAACGGGGTTTGCCATCCTAAACCCATCCATGGTTTTCTTGGCTATGCAGTTGGGTTTCCAAACAAGACTCTAATGCAAAGAATAAAGTAATCAAGTAGGTGCTCAAAACAATAAAAACTTGTAAAAAGGTTAATGCAAACCGGAGCTTGCCTTGCTGCTCTTGGTCGTAGGCTAGCTGTTCCTCCGGAGTAACGAAGTCTAGGACTTCGGGTTCCTCCTCGACCTTAGCGACTACATGATAGAAGCAATACATGTATTAATTTAAATGCAGTTGTATTAACTTTTAACTTGTGAAGTCTATAACTCTTACTAGACAAGCCCAATGACTGAAATTTTTACTGTGGCTTGGTTACAACCTAAACAGAGACTTGGTCAAGTTTTAGTTGCAGCAAAGCTCATTTGAGCCCTCCACAATTAATCATGTACTTGACCTTAATTGAAGGCTTTTAGGGTGTTCTAATGATTTTCATGAAACAAACTATGACTTTCTGAAAACTAGATTTTCAGAGGGTTCTAATGGGGTTGGTCTCACTTAATTTGAAGGTTCCTAATTAAAGATATGAGCTAAACAATTTCAGAGAAAATTCTGAAAATGTTTCTGAACATTTTCTATTTTCTCTGGAACAGTTTCACTAATCACACCATTAGGTGGATCAAATGAGCTCAAATGGATCTGAAATTTTTATGGTAGTTCAGGGACATTTTGGTGAACATACCAGCAAAATTTCAGGATATTCCTACAAAGGATTATCCAGTTAAAATTCCAAACAGTTTAAACTTTGAGGAATAATTCTGGAGAATTAAGGATTTTCATGAAGTGAAACTTGATTTGCTGGAAAGTGCTAAGATAGCTGAATCCAACAAAATTTGGTTCACTCGATTTGGAGCTTTCTAGCGAAAGTTATGAGGATTTGAAGTTTGGAAGAATTCTGAAAATCGGGGAAAAAGTTCAAACTCTCGGGGGCCCGCGCGGACACGTGTTGAGCGCGGAGGTGTCCGGCACACCGAGCCCCACAGGGTATTTGTGCGCCAGCACAGCTGATCCCGGCCGCAGCCCGATCCTGATTTAAAATATCGGTTGCTGACAGCTAGGGTCCACCCCCTTCTACAACCTCGTGACGCCCGCGCTCTGCCGCCGGGGAACTTCGCTGGAGGGCTCGCCGCCGGCTTCTGTAAAGCTCCAAACTTCACGATCTTGTCCGCCCCTGCCTAGTTCCACTCGGGGAACAGGATTCTGGGGTCAGCTCGTCATGAGAACAGCCGTCACCTGGTCGGCGACGAGCCGCAGCCTCGGGAGAACTTCGGTCACGTTGTCCACCCTCCCTAGCACCTCCCCCGATCAAGCTAAGGGTCGTCGAGCATCAGTGGACCTTAGGAAAGGTCGACATAAGCTCTACGGAGCTCTACCGTGCGAACTAGGCCGGAAATCGGGATTTCTACTATAACTCGAAGAACAGCGGTTTCCCTCCACGGTTCTTCGTGGTTCTTGCTCCTATGGATCCGCACGGGCTACTAGAAGTGATCCTCTCTACAAGAGGATGAGTGATGCAGTGTGGCTTACGAATTTCTCGGATCGGTACCGACCTCACTTTTGCACACCGTGGCGAAAATATGAAATTCAGGCCGGAGCAGTGCTTGTCATGCCGCCGGAGCTTGCGGAAATGAAAGAGGGGTTGGAGGCGAACCTATTTTCTGTTCACAGCTCCGTGAACGGTGGGCTGTGGTAGCCGGAAGGACGGTTCCCGCAGTGGCGGCTCGAGCTGAACCGGCAGAGACAATGTGGCGGACCGGAATCCGCTCATCCAGGATCGCAGAGGGTGGTGCCACGCGATGCGACACCCGACAGCACACGTCATAAGAACATAATATATTACATGGGAAAACAACTGAAACTGTACAAACAGGTACAAACTTCAGTTACAACTATTGTTTATGTTACACAGCGGAAGTCTACACTACACAACTCACGCCCGCCTATCTAGCAAAAGTCGGTTGCCCAGCCCTAGGGCAACCCACACTAGCTGCACGTCTCAGCTCAGCGCGGCGTGTACGGCTCCCACTCAGCCGTGGTCCCCGACGGAGGGTAACCCTCGCCGGTGGACTCGTACTCCGAGTCCGTGGGTGGCTCCTCACCTGAAAAACACTTAAGCAGCAACCGTGAGCACGAAGGCTCAGCAAGGCTTAACCGACTCACCTAAGCATGAAACTCTACATGAGGTATACCAAGACATAGGTTGGTAGCATTTCAGCAAAACGACACGCCTACAAGTTCATCCTTAGTTCATCTTTTAGCAACAAGTTAACAGTTCATGAAATCTGAAATTTAGTAAGCAGTATTTGGTGGCACACATGTAGCAATACAATTATATCAATCAGCATCATTGAATCAACATATTTCATCCATTAGTCTACGTTACGACGCAGTGAACAAGCAGCACTCGTCACCGCGAGGGACGGCGAATCGACTCGATATACACCTGCAGGGAAAACCCAAAGAGCACGTCACGTACGCCCACCCGTGGAGCTGCACAGCACGCTCACTCGATGTCGTACGGGACAACCTTTCACCCAACAGCCCAAACGTCGAACCGGTCGCACCGAAACGAGCAGGAGGTTCCCCACACGGAGCATCTCTCTATGCCCGTTGGCAGATTTCCACCTTGCTGCCCTCAACCTACACCTATAAATCGGTGTGCTATGCCTCGACGCCCGGAGGTTTAGGTTACATCGGTTTATCGGGGCCCATATATCCGATATGCCTTCGGTACGTTCAATACTTGTTCAGCAGGGCCGCACACGGATCGGTCCTCAATCGACACGGACAGGGCTGCGCACACAAGACTCTCTCTTGCTGCGCCCTAGCCCCTGCCTAGTCTCATTTTCATTACTAAAGTGATCTCACATCACTCAACCGAACCCGTGTGTCCCCAGCCTATCTCGCGAGTAGATTCCAACTACTCGACTTGTACCGAAGTCCTATGACTCATTAAGCATAGCCTGTCTACTCGAGGTCCTTGACACTACCCTCACTCTTTTAGGAAACTTTGGTTATGCAAGTGGGGTTTCATTCATCCGATACCTAATGCACATACATACTTCATATGACACATGTATACAAAGTAAAACTTTTAAAAAGGGTTAATGCAAACCGGGGCTTGCCTTGTTGCTGCTGGTCGGGAGTTAGTTCTTCGTCCGGAAGGAGGAAGTCCAGCACTTCCGGAGTCTCTTCTTCAACGGCTACACGTTAATGAAATACTACATGTTAATTTAGATGCAAATGTGAGTTTTAGAGTAAGACCTCTACTATTAGTTCTAATAACCAGCCTCTAACACCTGGAACTTTGTTTAAGAATTTAAATATGAACTGGTGTTGGTGGTTTGGCTTGGACTTAGTCACATGGTTAAGTGCTAAGTGGTTTTTTTCCCCCTTTTTCATCTTAATCCCTTAAGTGGGTAAAACAGAACAGGGTGATCTAGAGCTCCAATAGAGCTGAGAATTTTTGTGTGAGTTCCTTGTCACAAGAAAACTCTCTGGACCAAACATTAGCACTTTTCATGGAGTGGTTTGCTCAGAATAATTCTCTTGGCAAATCAGCAAGGAAGAATTAATTCTGAGGTAATACCCCTGTTCATGCTCAACTTAATGAACTACAATTTCTATTATAGCTCATAGAGTTTGCATGAATTTTCCTAGCATTTTTGGAGTCAAGGTTTGCCCAGAATTGAATTTCCAAGTTTTGGAAATTCTCTGAAAATGTTTCTGTATTCAAATGAACACAGCACCTTCCAATTTGAATTGCTCTGACCAAATCCCCTCCAAATGGTCTGAAACTTTTACAGGGGTTTACTAATGTCCTAAAGAACATTCTGGCAAAATTTGGGGACTTTTGGATGAACCAAACTCCCTCTAAAATTCTTTTGCTGAAAAGCTTTAAAGAATTTTCCAGAATTAATTAAAGGGTTTCATACAAATTGGGTTCTACATTTGGATAGTACTCTATCAGAGGAATCCAACGAAATTTGTTTCACAATTTTTGGATTCTCCTACCCAAAGTTGTAGCTATTCAAAGTTTGAACTAAAAACTGAAATTCCCCAAAATGTTCAAATACTGGCTGTGGGTCCGGGGACAGGTGTCACGCGTCGGGGCAAGCCACACGAGGCTACAGGTTATTTCCCGCGCCTCCACACCAGATCCCTGCGCCACAGCTGATCAAATATTTGAAAAACCGTCGCTGACGGGCGGGACCCACCGGTCGTCTTCTACCTCCGGCCACCCGCGCCTGCGCGCCGCCGGGCTCGCCGGAGTTCGACGGATTCCGGCCTCCCGGCCATCCCCCGAGCTCTCCCTCGCCGCTAGGGCCTAATTTCCCGTGCTGAACACGATGGAAGACTCTTCCCCGGTCGGCGATGGCTCTAACCTAGCTGGCCACGGTGCGGCGTCTCTGGACTGGTTCGGCAACGTCGCCCGGTCACCCTAGCCTGCCCAGACCTCGGTGGAACGGCGCTACAGCACCAGTGGACCAAAGGGATGCTCGACCTAGCCTCAGAACTGCTCGGGACCGGCGGCTAATGGTGCCTCACCGTGCACCCGAAACCTCCTCCGCGTTTGAGGTCAGAAATTCTGGATTTCATGCGGTCTACGTGCATATTTCCAACTAGGGTTGTGAAGGACTACTGATCGCCGGTTAGTGGCGGTCCTGTGTGCAAGGTTTCACGGCCTAAGAACAAGAGGGACGATCGAATTTGGTATTACCGTATCAGAAGGTCGGATGGTGCCCGACGGCGATCTTTTCCCAAATTCGAGCCTAGTAGATCATCTCATGGCTTGAGCCTCGGGGACGAGCATCAGGGGCTACCAGCGCATCCGAGGGTGCTCTAGCTCGGGCCTGAGAAGCTCTGGGTGGGTCTGTCCACGTGAGACCAGCTTCGGTTCTCCGCCGGACAGCTCTGTTTTCTCGGCGCCGTTTGCCGAATTGTGCGCGTCACAGGCTAGGGCCTCTGGGGTTGCGGGGCTGGTGTGGTAGAGCAGGCACAGGCGCTGCTTTTCTGTACTGCCGGTGCGCACAACCGAGGTTTGGTTGAGGCCGGCGATCGGGGAGAAAGGAGTGCGGCGGTGAGCGCCGATTGCTGTTTGCGCGTGGGAAGAACAGCTAGCGCGCGATCAAAGCGAAGATGGCAACGTGCTGCAGCCGGTTTCCGGGATAAGGAGCAGGCCAGCGCGAAATGGGAGCAGGAGGTGGAGCCTCGGTCGACGGGGGCGGCCGCTCGGTGTCGCCCCGGGGTTACACCTCGGTGGAGTGAAGTCCAGAGAGAAACTTAAGTGTTAAGTATACTCATTCCTATGACATGTGGGCCCCACAACTCAGTACCTCTTTTCCTCAAAATATCTCCAAAGTTTGACAATTATCCAACCCAGTTGTTTGAAAATTGGAAACTGAGCTCATTTGACAAGTTTGGACAAATTCCATGCAAATTCAAATATTCATTTGAATTCTTTGCCCATTTGATTTCCTTTGGAAAAATGGGCAGCAAGACTTTTCAAAATTAATGAAACTTTGCCTCCCCACTAATTTGGACCTAAGGAATCCAAATATGCCACTTGATCCTTGTGTTAGCTGCTGCAAACAATAGTTTGGACACAACAGTTTTGAATTCCTCATTGTGTGATCATATGTGTATAAACCCTACTTTGTGAAAGTGAAGACTCTCCCCTCTAATCACTCTTTTGATGGAGGTTACCTGCTTTTCACAACATTTCCTAAGGTGCCCACAATGAAAATTGTGGTGTTGTGAGATGAAGAAAAGTTTTTTACAAATCCCTTTTCTTGGGCTTTTACATCCCTCCCCCCTTAAAAGAATCTCGTCCCGAGATTATAAAAGAAGAGATAGCGATGTAATAGGGACTTACCCGTGTTGAGAAGCCAAGAACTCCGGGTAATTTGAACGAAGGAACTCCTCGCTCTCCCACGTCGCTTCCTCGGTGGTGTGGTTACTCCAGAGTATTTTGTAGAACCACAACGTTCTGCTACGCGTGGTCCTGGCTTTCTCATCAAGAATTCCCACCGGATATTCATCATATGTTAAATCCGGCTTCAGCTCGCCGATGTCTTCGGTAGGAACAGCAGTTGTATGCTTCAAGCATTTTCGCAGTTGCGAAACATGGAAAATATCATGGACACCAGCCAGAGATGCCGGTAGCTCCAGTCGATACGCTGCTGGTCCACACTTCTCGGTGATAGCGTAGGGTCCAATGAAACGGGGAGCGAGCTTCCCCTTCACACCGAATCGGTGCACGCCCTTCATTGGAGACACGCGGAGGTACACGTGTTCCCCAACGTCAAAGTGCAACGGCCTACGCCTCTTATCAGCGTAGCTCTTCTGTCGGGATTGAGCGGCCTTCAAATTGGCTTGAATTGTCCGAACGCGCTCTTCGGCGTCGTTCACCACATCAACTCCGAATGTGACCCTTTCACCGGACTCGCACCAATTTAATGGGGTGCGGCATTTACGACCGTAGAGAGCTTCGTAAGGTGCCATCTTGATACTCGCCTGATAACCGTTGTTGTACGAGAATTCCGCCAATGGTAGGTGATCATCCCAGTTCCTACCATGGTGGATGGCACATGCTCTCAACATGTCTTCCAGGACTTGATTCACCCTTTCTGTCTGACCATCGGTCTGAGGGTGATAGGCGGAGCTCCTGATTAACTTAGTACCCAATGCAGCGTGTAGCTGCTCCCAAAAGCGAGATACAAATAATGCACCTCGATCTGAGACAATGGTCTTGGGTACCCCGTATAGGCACAGAATCTTCGCTATGTATAGCTCCGCATATTTGCCGGCATTGTAACGTGTATTCACCGGAATGAAGTGAGCCGTCTTGGTTAACCGATCAACGATTACCCATATGGAATCATGCTTGTTGGCTGTTAGGGGTAATCCCACAATGAAATCCATGCTCACATCTTCCCATTTCCAGGCCGGGATCTTCAGAGGTTGCAGCAGCCCTGATTTCTTCATGTGATCAGCTTTCACTCGTCTACACGTATCGCACTCGGATACGTACTTAGCTACCTCCCGCTTCATCCGTGTCCACCAAAATTTCTTTGTCAAATCTTGGTACATTTTGTTGCTGCCCGGATGAATGGAGTATTTGGACAAGTGAGCTTCATCGAGGATCTTTTTCCTCAACTTCATATCTCGGGGTACGACTATGCGGTCATTGAACCACAGCGTCCCCTCATCATCTTTCCGGAAACATTTAATCTCTCCATTGTCTATCCGTCTCCGGAGATGTGCCATGCCTTTATCCGTTTTCTGAGCTGCAATGATGTCCTCCCTAATAGTAGGGATGAGGGCAAGGTTGTACAGCGATCCATAAGGAACCAAGTATAAACTTGGCTCTTCCTCCTCCACCGGTGTAATGGTGAGTTGATGTACATGTGATTTCCGACTCAGCGCGTCGGCAACCACATTCGCCTTGCCGGGGTGGTAATGGATCTCAATCTCATAATCTTTGATCAGTTCTAACCACCTCCTCTGCCTCATGTTCAGCTCCTTCTGGGTGAAAATGTATTTCAAGCTCTTGTGGTCGGTGTAGAGATGCACCAAGTTCCCCAGGAGATAGTGCCTCCACATTTTCAGCGCCAACACCACGGCAGCAAGTTCAAGATCGTGAGTCGGGTAGTGCTGCTCATGGTTCCGAAGTTGGCGTGAGCCATAAGCGACCACGCGTCCTTCCTGCATCAACACGCAGCCAAGCCCAATACCGGACGCGTCACAATACACGTCGAAGGGCTTTGTTGTATCCGGTTGAGCTAAGACCGGGGCTGTTGTGAGATGCTTCACCAATGTTCGGAACGCTCCTTCACACGCCGTGTTCCAAACATATTTGGTCCCTTTCTTCAGCAACCCTGTCATCGGCTTAGCGAGCTTGGAGAAACTTGGAATGAATCTCCGATAGTACCCCGCTAACCCGAGGAAGCTTCTGACTTCATGAACTGAAGTGGGAGCTTTCCATTTCAACACTTGCTCGATTTTACTTGGGTCAACCGCGATGCCTTCAGCTGAGATGATATGTCCCAAGAATGGCACTTGGCTGATCCAAAATTCGCATTTGCTGAGCTTGGCGTAGAGCTTGTGGTCTCGCAATCGTTGAAGAACGATCCGTAAGTGTTCGGCATGCTCGGCTTCTGTCTTGGAGTAAACCAAGATATCGTCGATGAACACTACCACAAACTTGTCCAGCTCCGGCATGAACACCGAGTTCATGAGATACATGAAATGGGCTGGAGCATTTGTGAGACCAAAGGACATGACGAGATATTCGTATAAGCCGTATCTCGTCGAGAACGCCGTCTTCGGGATATCCTCCGCCCGGATCTTGATTTGGTGATATCCAGAGCGAAGGTCCATCTTTGAGAATACACTTGCCCCCACAAGTTGATCAAACAAGATGTCAATACGGGGCAGTGGGTACTTATTCTTGATGGTGACGGCGTTGAGCGGCCGGTAATCCACACACAGCCTCAGGGTCTCATCCTTTTTCTTCACGAATAGCGCCGAGCATCCCCAAGGCGAGGAACTCGGCCTAATGAAACCCTTGCTCAACAGATCATTGAGCTGTTCTTTCAGTTCCGCCAGCTCATTTGGAGCCATCTTGTATGGTCTCCGTGATATGGGCGTAGTCCCGGGTGCAAGTTCAATCTTGAACTCGACATCCCGCTCAGGTGGCATGCCCGGAAGATCATCCGGGAACACGTCGGGATACTCCCGGACTACGGGGATGTCTTCTAACTTGAGAACTTCAGCATTATTAATTGCTAAAACTTCCCGGACTGGCGTGTCTAACATCATGGAATGCGGACGGTGAAATGGAGAATTTAAGTGAACCGTCCGTGTCCGAGTCTCTAGGACAGCGCCATGGTATTGCAGCCATGACATCCCTAAGATTGCATCAATCTTCTGTCCCATAAGGATTATCAAGGTGGTGGGATATAGCTTCCCACCTAAGCACAGAGGTGCCTTTGGAATCATCATATTAGCTGAAATCTTCCCTCCCGGTGAGCATATCATATAAGTGCAGTCGGTTGGGAAGACTTGCAATTGATGTTTAGCCACATAGGATGCACTTATAAAGCTGTGGGTTGCACCCGAATCAAATAGTATGACTATGGCTTGATGGTTGAGAGTAAACGTACCCGCCAGCACGTTGTCTCCCTCTGGGGCGTCCTCATTGTCGAGGTTGCGGACGCCTCCCGTCCGCTGACCAACCTTCTTCGCCGGAGGTCGGCCTCGAGCACCGCCCTGAAACTGGGCTTGCCCGCTGCTCTGCTGCCCCTGGGGACAGTCCTTCGCAAAGTGGCCCGCCTGGCCACATGTGAAGCAGGTGAAACGGGGCGGTCCCCCGCTGATCGGTGGACGGAAACCTGGGGCGCGTTGTGGCGGTGGAAACGCCCGGGGTACCGTCTGCTGCTGCTGCTGTCTTGGTGGTGGCATCGGCGGACGGAACGGAGGTGCCTGAAAGGGACGTCCCCCGAACCGTTGCGGTCGCGCCGGTGGTTGCCACTGCTGCCCGGATGGTGTCCGATACACCATACGGTACTTCTGGGGAGCGCCACTCCCACCACTGCTAGGTGGAGCGCTACGCTTCCTCTGCTCAGCTGCTAACTCCCGCTGAGCGTCCTCTTGCATGATGGCGGCATTGACTAGATCGTTGAATGTGCCGCGGTTCCATTGTACGAGGTGGGTCTTCATTTCGGGGTGTAACCCCCGATAGAAGTGCTCCCTCTTCTTCTCCTCCGTGGAGATGTAGTCTGACGCATACTGCGCCAGATGGTTGAAGGCACGGGAGTAGTCGTGGGCACTCCTCCCGCCCTGCTTCAGTTCCAAAAATTCTTGGAACTTTCTCTTCATTATTCCGGGAGGAATGTGATAGGCGCGGAACGCCTCCCGGAACTCTTGCCATTCCACGGCATGGCCAGCCGGACGTGAGGCGACATAATTCGCCCACCACGCACCAGCGGCACCGTGGAGCTGCTGTGCTGCGAACAGCGTCTTCTGCCGCTCCGTACACTGGAGCAGCCCGAACTTGGACTCGATAGTCCGCAGCCAGTTGTCCGCCTCCAGTGGTTCTTCGGCTTCGGTGAACACTGGAGGGTGCGTACTCATGAAATCCGAGTACGACACTTCGCGGGGCTCGCGAGGCCCTCGCTCTTGACGTCCTCCCGCCTGGGACGTATTCTGCACGATCGTGCGGAGCAGGTCGGTCTGCTCCTCACGACCTCCCACCAATGCCGCTATCACATCCGCTAGACTAAGCGGAGGCGGCGGTGGTGGCTGCTGCTGCGGGGTGCTGTCGTAGGCCGGTGGCTGGGAGTCATCGCCTCCACCTTGGCTAGAGCCACCAACCTCGTGCGTGGTCCTAGTACGAACCATCTGCAACCATACGACATTAAACATCAGTCCCGCAACATTTGGCATGCAGTCCAATAGAACTGGGCGTAAAAACATTATGACAACCAAATATGCGAAATATCTCGTAAGTAGATAATGTAATAACTTTGCACAAGCTACACCATTACCAGACCAAACACAAGTTAGTTTAATCCAACTTGATGAACCCCCTGTTTGGAAGCTCAACATAACTGGGTTTGGTCTCTACGAGACATTATTATTGCGTTGTCATCACGTATAACACCCTTAGGGTACGACACCCTCTCCAATGAGCTCAACTGTCATTCTTCTGTCAGAATGACCAGTTTCTACCTATCCCATGTTTTGATCTGGTTCTGTGCATTTTCATGACTCAAGTTGAATAACAAAGTTTAAGTTAACTTTAGTATCTTTCCAACGAGTATGCATTTGCCCCCAGATCAGATTTGGCTAAAAAGTTATGCTAATTCAAAGTCAGCAGAATTTCTGGAAGAATTTTAACAGCACCTCCCTTGGAAGTGGCTGTCTTCAACCCTAATTCTCCCTAATTTCTGTGCTGAAACTTCAGAAACTTTGAATTGCAAAGATGTCACACATCTTCTACTCTTTCTAAGCGTGTATTATATGACAATTTTATATTTTTCTACTGGGAGTTATATTTGAAAAACATATCAGTTCAGAGGATGTTTTACTCTGCCCTGGTTCTGGACAGTTTACATTCCTCTGGGATTTCAGCCATCTTAAGGCGAGTTTCAGC
Organism: Neostapfia colusana; assembly: GCA_030760725.1. Lineage (NCBI taxonomy): Eukaryota > Viridiplantae > Streptophyta > Magnoliopsida > Poales > Poaceae > Neostapfia > Neostapfia colusana. Next base: position 63,136,538 of record JASWHV010000006.1, on the reverse strand, counting down.
TCTGGAAGTCTACAACAAAGTTGTAGAGTACTTGAATACCTTTCCAGAGCTATATAGCACACCTCCCTGGGCTAAAAGACCTGTGAGTTATGCCCTGTTGAAGATCAGCAAACATGCTGCCCAAAACAGAGCACTCTGTTTTTCAGTCTCTTTTGGAACTACACTCATCACCATCCCATTCTTATACCCAACCAGGGTCCTAACTGTTGAACCTATAGATTTTAATTCTTTGTCATCATTATACTCATGCATATGCCTACAATGTCTCGGTACTACGTTCCTCACAAAAGAAAATCCTAACCGGATCATACCGGCATATACGTCTCGAGTGTGGCACTAAACGGTCTCTCGCACACGTTTTCTACACGGATACCTACGTGGTTAGTACCTGCAGGAAACCACACAATAATGGTGCACTCAATGGTTATTCATTTCAGGCAGTTCCATATTTGAAAGTAAATACAAACGCCCGTATCATTGTCATACGGCCGTCCTTGAGCTAGGTCACGTCTCAAGGCACGTGATCGTGTTTCAACACCACACGACGGGGAACCCGAGTATGTCATGAACGGGTCGTCACGGTTGGGAATGTTATCAACCCAACAGATACCACCTACTGCCCTGCAGGGCACGCCGATGGCAAGCGCTGCGTATGTCCTCCTGGGCTATTTCCAGACGAACACACTTTCGCGTTACTGACCACGCGATGGAGTCTCCACTCACTTGCCTAATGCACGCTAGGGATCAGCGTTGCATATGAACTCAGGGACATGAAGAGTCCAAGAGCTTCATATTGACATCTCACACCGAGCTGTGAGATTAATCCCTGAACCACGTTCCTCGTCAGGGAGAGCTAACCGAAATTGAACCGCTTTCGGTGGCGTTCCTTACCATACTTACCAGAGCGTAGGTGCGTCGTTACATAATTGAAATTCAGAATTATAACACATAAGTTAGTCTTTGCCACTTTAAGTAACTATGCTAATATAGTCCTTACTTGGGCAACTACCGAATCCTCACCGTATACCTAAGTTTTTCCCATAATGCAGTCCTTTAGTACTGTGCTATCCCCACTGCAGCTCTGATACCAGGCTGTGGCGGACCGGAATCCGCTCATCCAGGATCGCAGAGGGTGGTGCCACGCGATGCGACACCCGACAGCACACGTCATAAGAACATAATATATTACATGGGAAAACAACTGAAACTGTACAAACAGGTACAAACTTCAGTTACAACTATTGTTTATGTTACACAGCGGAAGTCTACACTACACAACTCACGCCCGCCTATCTAGCAAAAGTCGGTTGCCCAGCCCTAGGGCAACCCACACTAGCTGCACGTCTCAGCTCAGCGCGGCGTGTACGGCTCCCACTCAGCCGTGGTCCCCGACGGAGGGTAACCCTCGCCGGTGGACTCGTACTCCGAGTCCGTGGGTGGCTCCTCACCTGAAAAACACTTAAGCAGCAACCGTGAGCACGAAGGCTCAGCAAGGCTTAACCGACTCACCTAAGCATGAAACTCTACATGAGGTATACCAAGACATAGGTTGGTAGCATTTCAGCAAAACGACACGCCTACAAGTTCATCCTTAGTTCATCTTTTAGCAACAAGTTAACAGTTCATGAAATCTGAAATTTAGTAAGCAGTATTTGGTGGCACACATGTAGCAATACAATTATATCAATCAGCATCATTGAATCAACATATTTCATCCATTAGTCTACGTTACGACGCAGTGAACAAGCAGCACTCGTCACCGCGAGGGACGGCGAATCGACTCGATATACACCTGCAGGGAAAACCCAAAGAGCACGTCACGTACGCCCACCCGTGGAGCTGCACAGCACGCTCACTCGATGTCGTACGGGACAACCTTTCACCCAACAGCCCAAACGTCGAACCGGTCGCACCGAAACGAGCAGGAGGTTCCCCACACGGAGCATCTCTCTATGCCCGTTGGCAGATTTCCACCTTGCTGCCCTCAACCTACACCTATAAATCGGTGTGCTATGCCTCGACGCCCGGAGGTTTAGGTTACATCGGTTTATCGGGGCCCATATATCCGATATGCCTTCGGTACGTTCAATACTTGTTCAGCAGGGCCGCACACGGATCGGTCCTCAATCGACACGGACAGGGCTGCGCACACAAGACTCTCTCTTGCTGCGCCCTAGCCCCTGCCTAGTCTCATTTTCATTACTAAAGTGATCTCACATCACTCAACCGAACCCGTGTGTCCCCAGCCTATCTCGCGAGTAGATTCCAACTACTCGACTTGTACCGAAGTCCTATGACTCATTAAGCATAGCCTGTCTACTCGAGGTCCTTGACACTACCCTCACTCTTTTAGGAAACTTTGGTTATGCAAGTGGGGTTTCATTCATCCGATACCTAATGCACATACATACTTCATATGACACATGTATACAAAGTAAAACTTTTAAAAAGGGTTAATGCAAACCGGGGCTTGCCTTGTTGCTGCTGGTCGGGAGTTAGTTCTTCGTCCGGAAGGAGGAAGTCCAGCACTTCCGGAGTCTCTTCTTCAACGGCTACACGTTAATGAAATACTACATGTTAATTTAGATGCAAATGTGAGTTTTAGAGTAAGACCTCTACTATTAGTTCTAATAACCAGCCTCTAACACCTGGAACTTTGTTTAAGAATTTAAATATGAACTGGTGTTGGTGGTTTGGCTTGGACTTAGTCACATGGTTAAGTGCTAAGTGGTTTTTTTCCCCCTTTTTCATCTTAATCCCTTAAGTGGGTAAAACAGAACAGGGTGATCTAGAGCTCCAATAGAGCTGAGAATTTTTGTGTGAGTTCCTTGTCACAAGAAAACTCTCTGGACCAAACATTAGCACTTTTCATGGAGTGGTTTGCTCAGAATAATTCTCTTGGCAAATCAGCAAGGAAGAATTAATTCTGAGGTAATACCCCTGTTCATGCTCAACTTAATGAACTACAATTTCTATTATAGCTCATAGAGTTTGCATGAATTTTCCTAGCATTTTTGGAGTCAAGGTTTGCCCAGAATTGAATTTCCAAGTTTTGGAAATTCTCTGAAAATGTTTCTGTATTCAAATGAACACAGCACCTTCCAATTTGAATTGCTCTGACCAAATCCCCTCCAAATGGTCTGAAACTTTTACAGGGGTTTACTAATGTCCTAAAGAACATTCTGGCAAAATTTGGGGACTTTTGGATGAACCAAACTCCCTCTAAAATTCTTTTGCTGAAAAGCTTTAAAGAATTTTCCAGAATTAATTAAAGGGTTTCATACAAATTGGGTTCTACATTTGGATAGTACTCTATCAGAGGAATCCAACGAAATTTGTTTCACAATTTTTGGATTCTCCTACCCAAAGTTGTAGCTATTCAAAGTTTGAACTAAAAACTGAAATTCCCCAAAATGTTCAAATACTGGCTGTGGGTCCGGGGACAGGTGTCACGCGTCGGGGCAAGCCACACGAGGCTACAGGTTATTTCCCGCGCCTCCACACCAGATCCCTGCGCCACAGCTGATCAAATATTTGAAAAACCGTCGCTGACGGGCGGGACCCACCGGTCGTCTTCTACCTCCGGCCACCCGCGCCTGCGCGCCGCCGGGCTCGCCGGAGTTCGACGGATTCCGGCCTCCCGGCCATCCCCCGAGCTCTCCCTCGCCGCTAGGGCCTAATTTCCCGTGCTGAACACGATGGAAGACTCTTCCCCGGTCGGCGATGGCTCTAACCTAGCTGGCCACGGTGCGGCGTCTCTGGACTGGTTCGGCAACGTCGCCCGGTCACCCTAGCCTGCCCAGACCTCGGTGGAACGGCGCTACAGCACCAGTGGACCAAAGGGATGCTCGACCTAGCCTCAGAACTGCTCGGGACCGGCGGCTAATGGTGCCTCACCGTGCACCCGAAACCTCCTCCGCGTTTGAGGTCAGAAATTCTGGATTTCATGCGGTCTACGTGCATATTTCCAACTAGGGTTGTGAAGGACTACTGATCGCCGGTTAGTGGCGGTCCTGTGTGCAAGGTTTCACGGCCTAAGAACAAGAGGGACGATCGAATTTGGTATTACCGTATCAGAAGGTCGGATGGTGCCCGACGGCGATCTTTTCCCAAATTCGAGCCTAGTAGATCATCTCATGGCTTGAGCCTCGGGGACGAGCATCAGGGGCTACCAGCGCATCCGAGGGTGCTCTAGCTCGGGCCTGAGAAGCTCTGGGTGGGTCTGTCCACGTGAGACCAGCTTCGGTTCTCCGCCGGACAGCTCTGTTTTCTCGGCGCCGTTTGCCGAATTGTGCGCGTCACAGGCTAGGGCCTCTGGGGTTGCGGGGCTGGTGTGGTAGAGCAGGCACAGGCGCTGCTTTTCTGTACTGCCGGTGCGCACAACCGAGGTTTGGTTGAGGCCGGCGATCGGGGAGAAAGGAGTGCGGCGGTGAGCGCCGATTGCTGTTTGCGCGTGGGAAGAACAGCTAGCGCGCGATCAAAGCGAAGATGGCAACGTGCTGCAGCCGGTTTCCGGGATAAGGAGCAGGCCAGCGCGAAATGGGAGCAGGAGGTGGAGCCTCGGTCGACGGGGGCGGCCGCTCGGTGTCGCCCCGGGGTTACACCTCGGTGGAGTGAAGTCCAGAGAGAAACTTAAGTGTTAAGTATACTCATTCCTATGACATGTGGGCCCCACAACTCAGTACCTCTTTTCCTCAAAATATCTCCAAAGTTTGACAATTATCCAACCCAGTTGTTTGAAAATTGGAAACTGAGCTCATTTGACAAGTTTGGACAAATTCCATGCAAATTCAAATATTCATTTGAATTCTTTGCCCATTTGATTTCCTTTGGAAAAATGGGCAGCAAGACTTTTCAAAATTAATGAAACTTTGCCTCCCCACTAATTTGGACCTAAGGAATCCAAATATGCCACTTGATCCTTGTGTTAGCTGCTGCAAACAATAGTTTGGACACAACAGTTTTGAATTCCTCATTGTGTGATCATATGTGTATAAACCCTACTTTGTGAAAGTGAAGACTCTCCCCTCTAATCACTCTTTTGATGGAGGTTACCTGCTTTTCACAACATTTCCTAAGGTGCCCACAATGAAAATTGTGGTGTTGTGAGATGAAGAAAAGTTTTTTACAAATCCCTTTTCTTGGGCTTTTACAGACAAGATCGCCGCGGTGGAGCTCGGGGAAGACCGCGCAGGGTCTGGAACGGATGCGAAGGTGTCGAAGATGGCTTGGCGCACCCGGTGCTGGTTTCAGATTGCCGAGAGGGTCACTGGATCGGCAGGGCGATGAGGAACCGAAGGTTCACTCGGGCGGCGAGGTGTTTCGGCGTTTTGAGTGGAAGTGCGACGAGGCAGCGGTGGAAGGCACCGGTGACCGCTCGGGCGGGTAGATAAAGACCCAGGGAGTCGGTTCCGTGGCTGAGATCGGCAAGCAGCTGGTGGCTTCACCGTTTCTTCGCCGTGGCGGCAGCTGCAGCGCGCGCGGTTACCCGAGCTGAGCTCTCAGTCGGTTTCTTTTGCTTCAGTGGCTGACATGTGGGTCCCACCCGGGGTATTAACCTCTGAAATTCACTCCTAATCACTGTTGTAAACAGTGAGCCCCAAAATACCCATGGTGATTCAAATTTTTCACCCATGAGCCATTTAAATTGAGTAGAATTCAAATTGGGTTTGGTTTGAATGAATTTCAGCACAAGTTCAGTTTTGAATTCAAATAAAGTTTGAATTTGCCCCACTTAGTTCATGTCAAGATCAACTCCAAATGGAGTAAAAATTGGTGTGTGATCTCACAAAAATGTGCTGAGTAAGAATATGCCTCCCACATTTAAATTCATGGGATAAAAACAGCTTGAATTTGAATCTGGTTTCAAACTGCCCTCTTTCTAGCTATACCCAAAATGACCTCAAAAAGGTTTTGAATTTGGATGAAACTTGGCATGGATATTCTTAGCAATGTGTAGGAGTTTTCATATGTCCAGCCCACCTATATCACATGTGGAAAATACCACTTTTGCAATGTGTGAGTTTGTTCTCTAATGAGCATGTTGATGGTGGTTACATGCTCTTCATTTGTGTTCATCATCTTTCCTCAAATGAGGTGTGTGTGCATGGTGATGAACACTTCAGTTATGTGTCCAAAACTGAGGCCCTTACATATATGAATCAAGGTGTAGGAACTAAGCAACTTCTTTTATTAATATCAGCCTATATGAGGATGTGAACAAGTGCCAGAGCATCTCACATCTCTCTACTATGTGTGGATGTGCACATTCACCAAAGCGTCCCACAACTCACACCCAAACATGCAAACATAAGCAATCATCACAAAAGTTCAGCACACCACTCTTATTCAAACTACTATGATCTAAGCGTTCTTATTACAACTTTATTCAATATGGAACCTAAACTTAATCGTGAGAACCGGTGATGTTCTCACCGTGTGATGGGGGTGGTCCATACATGGGCGCATGCCATGGTGAGTCAGCAGTCCATGTAGGGGTAGATGACACTGGTGCTCCATTTGTTCTCGCATTGGCACGAGTCTCCTCTTATTTCTCCAGCAAATACAGCTTCTTGCAGAGGTAACGGATGTCTTCTTGTGTGTTTGCATAGCAGTTTCGTAACTCCACGAGCATTCTCTGAGACTTGTCAGCAGCTTGTGTGTTGGAAAGAGCTCTTCCATGGGGTCCAATTATCTATCTTGTACCACTCTTCCGATATGGGTGCAGCTCAAAGGTAGTGTTATCAAGCTGCCCACGGAAAGCGTAGCACAGTCCGGTGAGTGCATCCCATGTAGCATCATCAACAGCTTCTGCCCTTCTGGCTCTCGTGTGGGTGTGAAGTGCCGGGTGAGAACCCTACCGTTAGATAGGATGGTTACTTAAGCCTTCCACTCCTCATGTCCGAGATGAGGGACATTCTTGAGGTGGTACTCCAGGTATAAGCTTCAGCAATCAAGAAACTCTCTCAGCTCCCTGGTTATGTGTCCTCCCTCCATCCCACCGGACCGGAATTCCTGAACAGAATGGATGGCCCGTCCATCGTCTTCATTCTCGGACTCAGTAGGGGATGGCTCCTCTTCGGACTCATCTTCTTCCGACATAGCTTCATGAGGATCCTCTGGGTGTAAACCCACGTGGTATCCCTCCTGAGGTGCATACCAATGCTGTTCTTCTTGTGGATCATCTTCCATGTCGTCTTCAATTGGTTTCACCTCTTCAGGATCCTCTTCCTCATGCATAGATCTACTGACTTCATGTTCATCATGAGGTTCCATCTTCACCTCCTCTCATCGTACACCTCGATGGGGTTAAGTGCACTTCCACGTGGCGGTGTACGAGTTCTCATGCATGTTGTGCTCCTTGTGACCGGCATCTATAAATAAGACATGAGAAACTTAGAGAAGAAGGAAATACATCCAAGCAGCTATGAAGCAAGAAAACATAAGGTGTGGCTGTCCAAAAGAAAAGAAGAAAGAGAGGATGAAAATAGCACTTTGCGGTGGCTGAGTTGACAAATAAAGTGCAGCAGCAAGAATTTTTTGAAAATAGCAGCTTAGAAGAGTGTTCCTATGTCTTCTAGAGTGTCCATTCTACCTAGGCTGCGGTCCTATGGTCAACGTGGCTCTGATTCCAATTTGTGACACCCGGTTCCAAAAATGAACCAAGTGAATGCGTATGTGTGCCCACGATGTTCATCAAATATACACACGTACTTCACAAACTGAATTTCAAAATATAACCACGTACATATAGTGTTTAAGAAATTTATTACAATGACTCAATGTCTCACTCATGGACTCCAATTTATTCTGCAGCGGAAGACTCTAAACAACAGTGGAAAATAACTAAAGGCGATGGACTCCAACTTCAACTCCACAGACATGTTAACGGTAGTGCACACTCCTAGTACTCCACCTGCTCTTCGAAGTACTCTTCTCCTGTAGCTAGATTATATGTGGGAATGCAAGGGTGAGTACATGTCGTACTCAGCAAGTGCGGGAAAGTGTGACATGTAGCTTAAAACAAGGTAGGGAACAAAAGGTTCATTTGCAGCAATCAATTTTTATTTTACAATCACAATAAAAACAGCCTACTATGTCTAGGAGAGTTAAATCCCAACATAAACAAGTAAATAATCAACCCACCATCATAATTCATCATTAATCAAGTCTCAACAAGCCAATATTCTTTCTCATGTTCGTCTCATATTCATAAATACTCATGATCAACACATATTCATATAACCGAATCCAATCTTATATTCAAGACCAAAACTAGTCCCAAAAGCCATCCCAATGACCATACCACAACCATACCTGAATAACCATCCCAACCTTTTCCTCTAATCATGGAAGTTGGCCAGGTGCTTGCAACCGGAAGCACGGCTATCATGATAGTTTTACTGTGACACCTGGTTTCAAAAATGAACCAAGTGAATGCATATGTGTGCCCAGGATGTTCATCACACATACACAGCTTTATCACAAATTGAACTCAGAATATAACCACGTACAAATGATGTTTAAGTACATTATTAAATTGACTCATTTTCCCACTCATGAATGTCTAACTTATTCTTGCAGCGGAAGACTCTAAACGACAGCGGAAAATGACTAAGACCGCGGGCTCTAACTTCAGCTCTACAGGCATGTTGACGGTAGTGCGCACGCCTAGTACTCCACATGTTCTTCGAACTATTCTTCTCCTGTAGCTGATGTATATGTGGGAATTCAAGGGTGAGTACATGTCGTACTCAGCATGTGCGGGAAAAGAATGACAAGTAGCTTACAAGGTAGGGAACAAAGAGGTTCATTGCAGCAATCAAATTTTATTTCACAAAAATGGTGAAAACAGTAACTATTTCTAGGTGAGTTAAATCCCAGCATAACCAAGTAATTCATCAACATTCTCTCATCATAATTCATCATTTATCAAGCCTCAACTATCCAATACTCTTTCTGAAGTTCATCTCATACTCATAAATGTTCATAACCATCTCATTTTCATAGAACCGAAACAAAGCTCATTGTCATGACCCAAAACAGTCCCAAAACCAATCCCACTGACCATATACAAATAACCATCCCTTGTTTTGCCTCTAATCATGGAAGGTTGCCAGGTGCTTGTAACAGGAAGCACGACTATCATGATAGTTTTATACTCTGCAGAGTTGGCACCACTTTACCCACAAGTTCGTGATTTCGTCACCCGTCGGCAACTAGAGAAAACCTCCATTGTACCAGTACAAAACCATCGGTGTATGGCCAAGAGATCTAAAATAGCCTTTACAAAGGGGCTACTAGGATGTACGGACCCATTAAGGTTTCACCGGCAGGCTCGAATCTCCATTCTCCCACCCACAGGCCCCCTCATGTGCCATGCAGTTCCTAGGACAGTCCTCCTTGGATCCCATTCCCCACGCCATACAATGGTCCATAACAAGCTAGCAACGTACCTAATTAGTCAGCTAAGCCGCACCCATATTTGGCCTTGTGGTGGCACTATTTTCCTGGCATGTGCTCGCATGAACCGGTCCTTAGATGTATGAAAAGCAAACGACCATCTCATTCAGAAACATCCACAAACCAAGCTCTCCTAGATCTCTCCGATTCCATGCCCAATAACATCATAAAGTTCTCATCATCTTTAATCGTTATGAGTCTAGTAGCTAACCAAGTTTTATTTCAGTTTTCCCGTATCCCGTAAATTAGGCGAAGCAAAAAGGAAAAAAGAGCATACCCGACTCATCAACTTTCCCGGTGACAAGGATGGTTAACAAAACTAGTAAACTCCTATAAAAGGATGTCCCATCAAGTTGACACAAGCATACAAGTTTTCGCAAGCAAAACAGTTTCAAAAACATGGGATCAATATGGTCAAGGGGCACTTGCCTTGCTCCCGTGGTTCGTGTTGCTCAAGCGTCTCGAAGTCTTGGTGCTGTAGTTCCTCGTAGACGGCCTCTTGAGCGTGTCCTTCTACTCACGACCACGCACATACAAAATTTACAGCAATCAATTATCATGCACAAACTTTACTCAAGATGCAATCAGATGGATGAATGCAATTCCTACGGTGCATATAAAAATCAGTTTGCACGTGTTCTTGCATGTTTTAGTAGGCTTCCATGGGGTTTTATGATGAACAAGGCTGCTGGGATCAAGTGTGGACGTGGTTAAGATCATGACACACTTTGTAGATCAATTGCACCGTCAAAAATCGACCAAAACATGGTCTGTCCACACGCAGAAATTTCTGCTCGCATGGGGTGAAGAAAACGGGTGCGTAGAAACAGCGGAAACGTGGTAAGAGGGGTAACGGAAACCTACCTCACTTTTTTCCCTTCTCTTCCTTGCCGCAGGACCTTTTTCGTTGCAATGGCAGCAGCGGCAGATTTTCTATGGAGAGTTATGAGGCTGCGGCTAGGGCAGAACGTTAGGGGCTTCTTTTCCGGTGACGGCGAGGCATGATGGAGCTCCTATGGTGGCCAAACTCCAGCAGACGGCGGCAACTTGAGCTGGGAAGTAGGGGATGGCAGCGGCCAGGGCTTTTGGGGGCTAGGGTGGCTGCTAAAGGGGCGAGTTTTGTATATAAGAGGGGAAAAGAGCTAGGGAGGCTGGGATTTTAGCAACTAAATTATCCAAGGGCTGAGATTTAATTTTAAAAGAGGTGGAAGCTAGGGTTAGGGTAGGGTTTTCCCTCCTAATGGGCTGCGGCCAAGGGGTTGTGGCCCATTAGGGTTTCGCCCCCCCTATGTGGGGCGGCCAAACTGGTGGAACCCCCCCCCCCTCATATGTGGGGAAAAATTCCCCAAGGGAATTTTGGGGAATTTGGGGAAATTCAGAAAAATTTGGGAAAATTAGGGAAATTAGGGGAGAGGGGAATTTGGGGAAATTTTGGAAAAATTTATGGGTGGCCAAATTTGGCTATTTTTATTTATTATTTATTTTTAATTCTTTTTATTTTCTATTTATTTTTATTATTTTCTATTTTTTTTCATTTTATTATTTTTTTGCTTCTATATTCCCCTCTTTATTTTTTCTTCATTTTTAAATGCTTCTCTACATGAAAAATGTATGCAATGTATGGTAGCAATTTTGAGGGTGTTACAAACCTACACCACTTAAAATGAATCTCGTCCTCGAGATTCGATAGAGTGGAGAAAAGATGAGAGAATTCTGCCTTGAGGTCTTCCTCACGTTCCCATGTAGTTTCAGCTTCCGTGTGGTGGCTCTATTGTACCTTGCACCAACGGATTACTTTATTCCTTGTGAACCTTTTCTTTACATCCAAGATTTTTATGGGTGTTCAGCATAGGTCAGATCCTTCTGAAGTTCTAGCTCATCCATCGGTACATGTTCTTCCGGCACTCTTAGACACTTCTTGAGCTGGGATATGTGAAATACGTCGTGCACGTCAGAGAGGTGCGTTGGCAGCGCTGTAGTTGACAGGCTACCTCTCCATTCTTGCTTGGAATCTTGAATGGCCTGATGTAGCAAGGTGCTAGATTGCCTCTGACGTTGAACCGTCGCTAGCCTCGTATTGGCGATACCTTGAGATATACGAAGTCTCCAACTTTGAATGTCAAACTCCTTCGCCTATTGTCCGCATAGCCTTTTTGTCGTGACCGAGCGGCCATCAAGTTTTCACGTATTGTTTGGACATGCTTTTCGGCATCTTGCAGCACTTTGGTTCCAAATACTTGGCTTTCTCCGGTCTCATTCCAGAACAGCGGTGTTCTACACCGTCTACCATACAATGCTTCGAAAGGTGACATCTTTTGCTAGGAATCTTCAAATTAGATGAAACCAATTTTTTTACAACCCTCTAAAAATCTAGTTTCCAGAAAGTCATTGCTTGCTCCATGAAATTCTGTAAAACACCCTAAGAGGTCCAATTAAGGTCAAATCCACATTTATTTGTTTAGGGCTCAAATGAGCTTTGCATCAAATGAAATTTGGCCATGTTTCTGTTTAGGTTGTATCCAAACCACAGTAAAAACTTCAGAGTCCTTAGGCCTGTCTAGTTATACTTATAGCCTTAACAATATCAAATTCAACCCACATGCATTTAAATTGACACACATATATGTTTATCTCGTGTAGTCGCTAAGATCGAAGAAGGCCCGTAGGTTCTGAATTTCATTACTCCGGATGAACAGCTAGCTTACGACCAGCAGCAAGGCAAGCTCCGGTTTGCATTAGCCGTTTCATAAATTCTTTTGTTTTGAGAACTTATTATTTGATATTTCGTACAATTGTGCATTAGAGTATTATTTGAAAACCCAAATGCATACCCAAGAGAACCAGGATTTTGGACTTAGATTTTAAATCTCGAGTAGCCACTTCAATGATAAATTGGTGTAGGATTCGGTACAACTCGAGTAGTTGGAAATACTCGCGAGAATAGGCTAGAGGCACACAACTCGGTAAGAGATAGAAAATGAATCACATGACAAGAAAAATGAGACCGAGCGGAGAGTAAGGGCAGCAGGACTTTGGGGCTTCGGTGCCATAGTTCCTCTTGTGACAATTGAGGACCGAGCCATGTGCGGGCCTGTTGAACAAGCTAGAACAATACTGAAGACGTATCGGATATATGGGAACCAGGAAACCGATGTAATTTGAGTAGCGATCTGTTAAGACATTGCTTGTCGTCAAGAGGGTAGGTTAAGAGCAGCGAGGTGTAAATCGGCTGGCGGGCACTGCGTATGCTCCATGCAGATACCTCCTGCTCAGCACGATAGGATGGGTTCAACACTTGGCTAACGGATGAAAGGTGGTTGTGTACGACGTCCGTGGTGGTTGCTGTAGGCAACATCGAGTACGGGCGTACATGACGGGTTATCACTACAGGAAAACGATTTATTTTCGTGGGCCGAAAGCACACAAAAATAGGCAGAAAGCCCACAAAAATATCTATTTTCGTGGGTTTTCCCATTATTTTTGTGGGTCACAGGCCCACCAAAATAAAATGTCAAAAATAAATTTATATTCATGGGCGGCCGATGAAAATACAATTATTGTCATGTGCTGGATAAGCCTCACGAAAATACAACTATTGTCATTTACCGACTGACACCCACGACAATATTTAGCGCATTTTCATCGGCTACAAAGGCGCCCACGAACATTATTTTCGTCAGCCCGAACCAGGCCCACGACATTAGTGTAACAGTAATTTCGTGGGCCATGTCAAGGCCCACAAAAATAATCAAACAATAATTTTTTGGGTTACTCTTTGGCCCACAAAAACAAAATGGCAGTATTTTGATGGGCTACTCTTCGGCCCACGAAAATAAAATGGCATTATTTTCATGGGCTACTCTTTAGCCCATGAAAATAATGTGGCACGAAAATTACAGATAATAATAAATCACAAAAACTGAAATACATATAAACAAAATAATATATCAACCACATAAACAGAATATATTTTACCATTCAAGTAAATAAATCAAACCAAATTCATTTCACATTAGAACGTTTGTCCAAATTACAAGTCATTCACGAGTTCGGATACACATCATTCACAAGTATGAATATTACATGGTCAATACATCATTTTTTCCAAATTAAGCTTTCCAAACAGCCAACAAATGACCTCTAAACCCTAATCTTCCCGGTCATCGTTATACCTGTATCAAGCCAAAGTGTTAGCATGACTTGATAAAATACCAATAAAAAGTAGGATGTATATAAAGAACAGAGAAGTAGTCATTACCAAGTTTTTTTGCTTATAGCATTATCGTGCTTAATATTTCTTTTATTTGTACTTTAAGTGTTATATTATGGGATTTTGTATGACAATAACTTTACCTCTAGCCGTTATCAATTCATTTGAATGTGTTGCACTTCATTTTCTTGTAAGAAAAAATTGGAGTTCATTTGTTCACTAACCTTTTATCTTAAACAAATAATGAGTGTGCATTCCGTTACCCCTAGAAAATAATAATAGTAATCATTTGTTCACTTAACCACTTAACTTAAGGCATGATTTAAAATAATAATATTAATATGGTGGTGAACAACTTACCTAGTTGCTAGAGCCAGGAGCAAAGAATTGATCGACACAGTCGTCTTCTCCACCACGTGCTTCTGAAAACGAAGTGTGCAAATTCAAAACAGGTGGGCCCTGCAGGTTTTGTACCCTTGACGATGATCCCTTACAATAAAAAATGGTACATGTTAAAGTAAACCAACAATTTAAAATAAAAATAAAGGAGAATCTAACGAGTATATATATACCTGTGTTCCAGCGGCAATAGGCGGTGTAGACATCGAATGCGAGGAATACGTCGATAACTGTAGAGGAGGCGGTAGCAATGGCATTGCGCCAGGCAGTCCAAGTTGAGAAAAATATTCTTAAATTGTTTCGAAATTGTTTAGTATAATTCTTCTCTTAATTGTCTATATAAATAATTGAACTCTGAGTAATGTACCTGCATATGTTGTTGCCATGCTGCGATATTTGAGAAGTAGTCATTTTGTACTTTTATGCACCCTTCCTGTCGTCTCATGTGGTCCTCCATTTGTTTGAACCGAGGATCATCTATGTGACGTGTAAGGGCCTAAGTTTTTGGCACATATTCAAAGTGTTCAGCACCACACACACACTTCATTTGAAGAAACTTGATGAATACATTTGAAGAGCTAGTAAACACCATCAACATGATCATTAGAGAATAAAATCACAAAATGCAAAAGTGGCATTTCCCACATGCATCATATAGGGGATGTACATATGAAAAAGTCCTACACCTTGCTAGGAATGTCCATGCCAAATTTTACCCAAATTCAAGACCTTTTTGATGTCCTTTTGGGTATAGCTAAAAAGAGGGTGGTTTGAACTCAAATTCAAATTCAAACTATTTCCATCACATGAATTCAAAAGTGGGAGGTATATTCTTACTCAGCACATTTTTGTGAGCTCACACACCAATTTTCACTCCATTTGGAGTTGATCTTGACATGAGCTAGGTTTAGTAAATTCAAACTTTATTTGAATTTCAAACTGTATATGTGCTGAAAATATATTCAAACAAAACCCAATTTGAATTCTATCCAATTCAAATGGCCCAGGGGTAGATAATTCAAATGACCAAGGTTAATTTGGTCTCTACTGTTTAGAGCACTGGGAAAATTTTAATTTCAGAAGTTAAACCCCGGGTGGGACCCACATGTCAGCCTCAGCAGCAAAATCAACCGACTGAGGAGTCGAGCTCCGTTACTTGCACGTGAGCCAGCAGCCGCCACGGCGAGCAGCGTCGAGGCCAGCAGCTGTTTACCGCCCGGGCCACCAAACCGCCTCGCTGCCTTCTTATCCCCGAGCCCGAGCCGGCGAGAGGCACATTCGGTTGCTTCTCTGCTCCCTCGCGCAAGAAACGCAGCTCTCACCGCCGCTCTCTCGGTTGATCGGAAAAGCCCACGATCACAGCCTCTCCACTCCCTCCAAGCTGCAAAACGGTACTAAGGACTCTCCTCCTTCCCCACCGTAGGAAATTAGCTGAACTTGGATAATCTCGTCCCTACCGGAGGTTCTGTTCGGTGACCTAAGTTCACCGCACCTCGGGCTCCCGTGGACAGCCCAAACGGGAGCATGCCACGCCCCAGCTAAGGTGTCCTCGGACGCGTTAGGGGCAGGTGCTGCTCACCCCCGGACCACAGCCCGAGTGTTTGATCACCGGCGACGAATTTTAGTTCTCCCTTTCATTCGATGCAGACCGACCTTCGGGTGCGGATCCGCCAAATTCCCACTCCATAGTTGTTTAGAGATCCTCAAACTGTTCCTACACGATCTAGACTTAGTGGCGCAAAAGTTAGCTTCACAACACCTAGCATGAGAACCCCTGTACATGGCGTATTTCGAAGCTTGCCAATGGCAGCTTATGCGGGAAGCATCAGGTGCACGGTGAGAGCCTACTTAGGACCTCTCTCGAGCTGCTTCGAGCCCATGCCGAGCTTCCCTAGGATTCCCCGATGCTCTCCGGCCCTTTGCTCGATCGTTTGGGGTGCTAAGAAGGCCGGCCGACACGGCCGAAGTTCTTCCGAAGCCACCGCTCATCGCCGGCCGTGTGCCGGTAATTTTCATGACGAGCTGAGCCCAGCATCGTGTTCCCCAGATGGATTTAGACAGAGGCGCCCAAGATCATTGAGTTTGGCGCACGACAGAGGCCACCGGCGAGCTCTCCGGTGAGGGGTCGTGGGGGCCAAGCGCGGGAGGCCGGAGGTAGACGAAGCCCCCGGTCCCACGTGTCAGCGGCCGATATTGTAAACCCCGAGATCTGCTGTGGCACCGGATCGGGTGCGGCTGTGCTCGTAGGATTCCGTAACCCCGTGTGTCGACCGCTGAGAAATTGACACGTAGCCCCGGTCCAACGTGCAGTGGTTTAAACTTTTTCCTGATTTTCAGATTTAGTTCAAACTTCAAACCCACATAACTTTGGCTAAGTAACTCCAAATCGAGTGAACCAAATTTTGTTGGATTCAGCTCTCTGAGTACTTTCTAACAAATCAAGTTTCACTTCATGAAAATCCTTATTTATCCATAATTAATTCTTCAAAATTCAAATTGGTTAGAATTTTAACTGGAGAACCCTTTGGAGAAAAATTCTGAAATTTTGCTGGGATGTTCACTAAAATATCCCGGAGCTACCATAAAAATTTCAGATCCATTTGAGCTCATTTGATCAACCTAATGGTGTGATTAATAAAACTGTTCCAGAGAAAATACAAAATGTCCAGAAACATTTTCAGAATTTCTCTGAACTTGTTTAGCTCATATGTTTAGCTAAGAACTTTCAAATTAAGTGAGACCAACTCCGTTAGAACCCTCTGAAAATCTAGTTTCCAGAAATTCATGGCTTGCTCCATGAAAATCCCTAGAACACCCTAGGAGCTCCAATTAAGGTCAAGTACATAATTATTTGTGGAAAGCTCAAATGAGCCTTGCTGCAAATAAAACTTGGCCAAGTCTCTGTTTCGGTTGTAACCAAACCACCGTAAAAATTTCAGAGTCATTGGGTCTGTCTAGTAGGACTTATAGTCTTCACAAGTTAAAGTCAATTCAAATGCATTTAAATTGATACATATACATGTTATCTCATGTAGTCGCTAAGATTGAGGAGGAACCCGAAGTCTTAGACTTCGTCACTCCGGAAGAGCAGCTAGCCTATGACCAAGAGCAGCAAGGCAAGCTCCGGTTTGCATTAACCCTTTTTATGAATTTTTATTGTTTTGAAGAACTTACTTTGAGCACCACTTACTTCTTGCATTAGAGTCTTGTTTGAAACCCAATTTCATAGCCAAGAAAACCATGGGTTGGGATTAGGATTGAAAACCCCGTTTAGCTACTGCAATGGTAAGATAGAGAAGGATTCGGTACAAGTCGAGTAGTTGGAAATACTCGCGAGGATAGGCTAGAGGCACTCGACTCAGGTAAAGATAGCAAATGAAACACATGGCGAGAAAAATGAGACCGAGAGGAGAGTAAGGGCAGCAGGACTTTGGGGCCTGGGTGCTATAGCTCTACTTGTGTTGATTGAGGACCGAGCCGTGTGCGGGCCTGTTGGACAAGCTAGAAAAGTACTGAAGACCTACCGGCTATATGAGAACCGGGAAACCGATGCAACTCGTGTAGCTGGGTGTTGAGGCATAGCTGGTCGTTCAGAGGGTAGGTTAAGAGCTCGAGGTGTAAATCGGCTGGCGGCACTGTGGATGCGTGCGCAGAGACCTCTTTGTCAGGACGATTGGACCGGTTCAACATTTGGCTGACGGGTGAAAGGTGGTTGCGTACGACGTCCGTGATGGTTGCTGTAGGCAACTTCGAGTACGGGCGTACGTTACGGGTTATTCGGGTAACCCTGCAGGTGTAAATCGATTATAATCACCGTCCCTCACGGTCAGCGAGTACCACTTGTTCACTGTACCGTGACGTAGATAGAACAGGCTAGATTCATGTTAAAAGTTTGCTGATTGAAAAGGTATATCTTGCTTGTTAATGTCTTGTTGTAGTTTAGAGCTAATTAAAGTTCTTTTCAACTTTGGGCAAAGTACATGAGAGAAATGTGTTTCTTGTTTGATTGCAGCTCTCTCATGTGCCTTAGTGTAGGGTTCTCCGCTACCTGCTGCTAAAACATTGAAAGTAAGGTCTAAATAATTAGGCGAGTCCTTTGCAAATTATTTACCTCATGTACCCTATACCCTTCATATTGAAGTTTCATGTATAGGAGAGACGGGTCAGTCTTGCTGAGCCATCGTGCTCACTGCTTGTGTTTGAAGCTTTTGCAGGGGTCTATGAGGAAGGGACTCCTGAGGAGGATACAGAACCCCAGGAGGGAGACCCCGTCGAGTGGGAGTCGTGCATGCCGCCGTGTTAGTGTGTGTGCGTGCTAGCGGGGACACGTTCACGAGCTGAACGTGAACTCGATGCATAGTCTACGCCTGTGAGTGTAGACTGAACATATTTTGTTGTACAAATGTTCATAAACCTGTTTTTGTAATAAAACTTTGCTTCGGTTTTGTATATTTGATGTGCGTTATCCGCTGCTGTGCAACGCAGTACCCCTCAGCGTGATCCTGGCTCGACAAGACCGTTGGGTCGTGTCAGCGTGGTATCAGAGCTTGCTTGAGGTTTAACAGACTACAAAGGTCATATTTTTCAAAAATCCAATGAGGAACAAGTTAGTAGCCCATATAAGGATGTTATTAGTATATAGAAAGTGGCATACTAACCTATTTGCTTATGTCGGAAAATCGTGCATCTCAGGACGCTTTATGTCTTGGGGGGTGCACGCATGCGCTGTCCACCAGTGCGCACAAGCTAAAGGGTGGAGCCCCGTGGGTGGCAGGTAACCCGACTCACTTCAATATCCTCTACGACTCTTCATGTCGTTTGGTGTATTCGAACAACGTCTGTCCCTGGCGTGCTTTGGGAAATTTGGGAGACCCCGTCACATGGTCAGTAACATGAACACGTAGCTAAAGGTGTGTTTGGCTTGAGAACATCCGGGCGAGTGATGACGGCCGGGTGTACGAACTGTATGGATACCGGGCTCGGTGTGCAGCCGAGTTTGACGATTGTTTGAGTTATCTGCAGGTATTCTAACCCCCAAAACGGTAGACGTGTAGCATCCATGTGCGAGAGACGCTTAGTGCCACTGAACTAACGAGGCCGGCTAAGTCCGGTATAGGTTTTTCTTTGTGAGGACGTAGTACCGACATGATCTGGTGATGCATCGACGTCACACCCCACTAACTGAGAAACTGCAGTGTGAAACTTGAAAGTTTTAATCCATAGCACTAGATTTTGATGTAACTCCTTCCCTTAATCAGGATATTCAAAGTTAATAAGTTTTCAACTTCTAGGATACTAAGGACAGAGTACCCTATTTTCAGCTGAAATAAGGCTGAAGTTAGTCAGAGGTTAGAGGTTGAGTACTTTCGATGTTAGGGTCATATGATACATTTCTGGAAAGCTTTGGAAGAGCTTTACGACTTTTCTGTTGAGGTCCAGAGGTTTTTCATCCCTTAACCAATCGAAAAATGCAGTAGAGTTGAAACTGTCCAGAAAACAGGGCAGAGCAGACACTCTCTATAACTCGCTGTAAATTGAGCATAACTTACTGCATAAAATCCAAAAATAGAAAATTAGGTAGTTCTGAAAAGTTCATGAGATGTGTTTCAACTTTGTAATAGAAAGCTTTGTCAAATTTGGTGTAGAATTAACTGGAATTCTTGGATCAAATCAGTACCTAAAGCAGGGAGGTGCTGTCCAATTTGCTCCAGAAATTCTATCAACTTTGACATCTCATAACTTTTGAACCAGGACAGATATTAGGCCAAGAAAATACTTTATGTAAAGATATTGAAGTTAGCTTTAAATTTGATGTTGAGCTCCAGAAGTGGTTGTGCCTTTAGTATGGTCTAAATCAGGTTGAAATGGAAACTGGTCAGAGTTGTCCTATTGGACAGCAGACCAGCGATCAAATTTATTCTAAGTTTGATTTGTGTTTCCAAGTTGTATGAGTTCAATGACATGTTTTATGTTATAACACAATGGTTTACTTTTCAAATAAATATTTTACATTTCGCAAATATGTTTCTACAGATGACAGCGGATAGACAGTTGGAGAACGGGTGGGTGGAATCTCACTGTTCTCACCACAGCGGCTATCAGGAAGCGTTGAGGCAAATGCTTCAATATTTCGGGTACAGCAAGATGCCACATTACTTCGCCAAAGAAGAAGGCGAGGAGGGGAACAAGACGTGGATGATCCATGTCGAAGTTTCTGCAGGACCTACGCCACCTGGTTGGGCGCCGTTCACCGTCACGGTGAGAGGTAGACAGCCGGAAAAAATGTGGCAAGTGGCAGCCCGCGACTTCATATCGCGTTTCTGCCAACTACACATGAGAGCTATGGAGGGCACTCCATATGCGCTCGTTCCGGTGGGGGGACGGGCTAATCATGTGTGGGAGGGGAGGTACATGGAGGCAACCGATCCGGGTTGCCCAATGTACAACCCCGCAGAGGCAAATCTCAGCCTCCAATTGAGGGCGGGAAAGGCCGTGATGGACAGCCAAGCTATTCATACGGAATGTCTCGCCGTGAAGCTCAAGGAGAGCAACAGCCGTGGACACCATTTTGACAGTGCTCACAGTGCACTCCGCAATGTGCTCCTTCTGACGATAAAGCGACTGAATGAGCAACACAATCAGTTGCATCATCTGAAGAAGGCGAAGAAGAAAAGCTGCGTCGACATCAAGGCTTTGCAACAACAGGTGCAGGCTCTGACCCAGAAGAACAAGGTCCTTACTCAAGAGCGGGACGACGCTTTTAAGGAGGGGCAAGACTGGGAAGAGGACTACAACCAAGCCATGGATGAGGTGCACGTGTTGCAGGACCTCGTACCTCCGGTAATGGGCATACCGGTGGTAGGTGCTGTACCCATGGTCTTGGGTCTTTCGGCAATGGGGGAACCCAAACCGGAAGAGGAGGTCATGGACCCGGAGCCACCAGCAGAGGTACCGGAGAAGGACGACCTGAAGGAGGTCGAGTTCTACTCTGAGTAGGAGGTTACCGTTGCCAAGTAGGACAGCTGGGTGATGTAACCAAAACTTTGTAATCGGTGACATGTCATGTAGACAGTAGTGCATGTATAGGTAGTGACGACATGAGCACGAATTCTCAAAGACCTGAGACTAATGTATCTTGTATAAAGTTTATGCTTTATCAATATATGTGAATGTTGTGCAAATTATTCATGCGTCACTTCAATACCTACTGTTTCATATGGAATTTTAAGTATGACATGTGCTGATCGCTGATGTTTTGAATTTCAGAATGACTCATACTCGTGCCAACCCGAACGTTGGGGGTTCCATTCAGGGGGGAGAAACCTCCCAAAAACCTCCCGAGGACTCCTCGGGGCAGCAACAGCAGCAGCAGCAACAGCAACCACCGACACCGCCACCGCCAATGGTTACATT
The DNA here is from genome assembly GCA_030760725.1 of Neostapfia colusana. Lineage (NCBI taxonomy): Eukaryota > Viridiplantae > Streptophyta > Magnoliopsida > Poales > Poaceae > Neostapfia > Neostapfia colusana. Next base: position 63,115,054 of record JASWHV010000006.1, on the reverse strand, counting down.
GGCGGACATTATGGCAGCGATGGCGGGCTCTCATCAGCAGCACACGGAGTTGCTGCAAACCCTCATTGCGAATACGTCTCGACTAGAGAGACGTCAAGATCGTGAGGAGCGCCAACAGAGCTCCTACTCCAATTTTCTGGCTACTCATCCCCCGGTATTCTCTAGGGCGGATGAACCACTCGATGTGGACAACTGGCTCCACACGATGGAGATGAATTTCAGGCTGCTCCAAGTGAATGAGCAGCGCAAGACTCAGTTCACGGTCCAACAGCTCCAGGGATCCGCGAGCGAGTGGTGGGCAAATTACTGTGCTTCGCAGCCCACCGAGCGAGTTATGACCTGGGCGGAATTCCGGACGGCCTTCAGGGCCTATCACATACCGCCGGGTCTCATGAAGAGGAAGACGCAGGAGTTCTTAAGCCTGAAACAAGGGAGCCGGAACGCACTGGAATACTCCAGGGCGTTCAATGATCTTGCACTCTACGCTTCGTATCACGCCGATACCGACGAGAAGCAGCGGGATCATTTCTACCAGGGGCTTAACCCGCTCCTGAAGGACAAGCTGGCGATGTTCAATCGCGGCAGCCTCAATGACATTATTGATGCTGCGATTGTTCAAGAGGTCTCCGGCAAGGAGTTAGCTGTGGTGGAGAGGAAGCGAAGCGCGCCGCAAAGCAGCGGAGATGGAGGTGGTCCTTCTCAAAAATATCGGATGGTGAGTCGCCCACCATCGGGTCCACGCTGGCAGCCACTGCAGAGGCCGATGCCATTCTGCAGTCAGCCATATTCTCCACCGGCATTCAGGCCGGCACTGCCAGTACCACTTCTGCAGCAGCAACAACAACAGCGGGCAATGCCGCGTGCGTATGCGCCTCAGCAGCGCATGCTGGGCTTTCGTCCCCCAAGCACCGGCCAAGCAGCAGCCACATGCTACAAATGTGGTCGTCCAGGACACTTCGCCATCAGTAGTCTGGAGAGACAAGGCGGCGGAGTTGCACCGCAACTTCCGGGGAGGAATCAGCCCCGGAACCCCACTAATGCGCGGCGGGCAAACCCTACGCCACACCCGGTTTCTCCGAAGAACAACCAAGTGAATATCACATGTATGCCAGGATCATTTTCTCATACATGTGATGACAAATAGTGAAGCATCATTTATTACAAGCCAGGTGTCGAATATAAATAAGTCTTACGTATCATACGTCTCGATGGACGATAATAAGTTCATGACATATAAATGAAACAGCAGCGGAATATAAATCTCGTGGGCTTCGTCACAGGCGTTGCCCGGGGGACTCCGTTAACCTAGAATCCTTCTTCAGGACCAAAGTCTTGGTCATTGAACACCACATCATTCTCTTGACCTGAGCAGCAATATAAACCAACAAAAAAGCAAGTTTGAGTACCATTGGTACTCAGCAAGTTTGGGAAAGTTATGTCATGCACGGCTAGAGCAAGGAGAGATTGAACTCATGGTTAAAGCACTACGCAATTAATACCTATCACCTTAGCTTATTAAGCACCTACATTACTACACAGGTGAGATGGTCCCAATCTCCCAACCCATCATCAAAATCAAGTAAACATAGTCTCATCTCAAATGTTAAGCTTCCCGCTCGACATCCTCAACTTCCCAATCCATCATCCTCTAATCATGAATAAGTCCAAGCCGCTCTTGACCGTAAGCACGGCTGTCATGTCAGTTTTGACTCTGCAGAGTTTGCACCACTGTACCCACATGTAGTGATTTCATCCCTCGTTGCCGGGTGGACTAAAAGAACCTCCATTATGCCGGTGGCCGCGAACCGCATTCACACTTCCCAGGTGTGTAGACATGAGATCACTATGAAGCCTTTACAAAGGGATTCCCGATGAGCGTGGACCCACTGAGGTTTCACCCCTAACAGCATACAAGAGGCTCCAACCCCGCTGCAGTGGCCCCCTCTTGACCCTTGCGGTTCATATGGTAGTCCAGCTGACACCTATTCCCCGTACCATCCAACACACTCATACTACGCCGGGGATACACCTAATTAATTGGCCAAGCTGCCCCATCTCAGCATGTGGTTGGCACGGTAAAGCCAGGTTACATGCTCCATGAACCGGTCCTTAGGATCCAGGCAAGTACTAAACACAAACCCGAGTCTCGTGCACCCAGCACCAACCAAATCAACCAACTTGCCTCGATCCCTACCTCTACATAACTCATAATATCTCATTCAAGAGTAAGGTAAATAAATTGATGATCTCATATCCCAATTATCCCATTCTAAGCATGGCTAAGCATAAGCATATAAATAAATGAAATGATAATATAAATCCCAACCCAAGCTACAAGGAAACAAGGTAATGCAATTCTAGGGAAACTTCCTAGCATGGGTTTCATATTTCAATTGACAATGCAAATAATTCTATCTACACATCCTAGTATAGGATCAAAGTGGTCAAGGACACTTGCCTTCTTCCTGCTGCTCTGGGAATGGAAAGTCCTGGTCTTGGAAGGGGAGAACTTGCTCTGGGGCAGGTTCTACTCATGCCAATACACATAGCAAAAGAAAACAACAATCCATAAGACATAGTTCACACTTTCACTTCATACAAACCACACATACATACCTATGAAAGTTATTCACATTTCTAAGTGTTGTGGTTACTCTACATGTGTTGATTTTTGGCCTACATGCACTTTTAAACATATGTATACGATTTCTAACTTTTGTATTCAGATTTCTGTTTGCACACTATATATAAATTTCTAATTTGAACAAATCCTTTATATTTTATCAATACACTTCTTAGCCACAAATTTTGCATTAAAGGCAATTCCCTACTCCAAATAGGTTTTGAGATCCTAAATTGAAGCTTTTGGATTTGGAGACTTTATTTATCATTTTCTAATTATGCATACCTATTTTCCTATATTTTTCAGATTTATTTTCTATGCCTAAAAGTGAGTTTTAATATTAAATAGTAGGACATATCATCTAAACAGAATAGGTTCTGACCTAAAATATTAAATAATATATTTTTGAACTTCTCCCCTGATGTGAACTAATTTAAATTTATTTTATCAGTTTTCAGAATTATTTCCTAGCCTAAAAATGTGTTTCTAGAACTAATAAATATGAACAACATTTAGACAGATTTCATTTCAGCCTAAAATCTATTTTTAACTCATTCTAAAGTTTTCCAAGTGCTAGGAGAGTTTAAATTTGAATTTGCATATGTGTTTGCCTTACCTTTTAAATTTAAATCCTAGTCACATATTCAAATTTCTGAATTTAATATCATATAGGGTCAAAAAGGTAAATCCACCCTACTGCAGGGTTTAATTTGCTATTTTATAAATTTCCAGGGGTCTAACTACACATAACAGAGGGGGTTTCTCTAATTTTTATTAAGTCCAGGGGCTAAAACTGATTTTTAAATGAATTTACACGAATTTCTGAAGTTCCAGGGGCTAGATCAGAAGTTTCCGGGGCTAGCTCATGTTTTCCGAGATCCCCAGGGGGTAGCGCGTAAGAATCCCGGCCTTTATAACACGGGGCTAATGTGGACCGTCCGATTTAAAATAGACGGCTCAGATTAGATCGCCGAACCGGTACGTGTGGGTTTTATTTCTACCGTGCGATTTAAAATAGACGGCCCTCAAGGGGCCACGTCGCCCTGGCCGGAACCAGCCCGCGCGCGTGGCGGGGCACAGCGGCGGGGGTGGCGATCTCGCCGGCGCAGCTTCGGTTCCTTGCCGCTATACGTTAAAACTTGCAGTTTTTCACATGGATCGACTGCGGAGGGATAGGGGAGCTCACCTAGGGGTTTCTCGGGCTTGGGGAGGTCGGAATTCGGCTCTGCGACGACGATGATTGAAGCCGCTCCTCGGTGCTCGTCGGAACCGATGCTAGGGCGCGAAACTTGTCGCTTCCTTCACCTGCAGGGCTCCCTGGAGGCGGTGGAGCACGGCGAGCTCGTTAGTCCAACGAAAAACGAAGAGATCCGAAGGTTTTTCGGTGGTGGATGATCGGTTCTCACCGGAGAGAAGAACGGCCGATCGGGGGGGGGGGGGGAAACAGGGCGATTGTCGGTGTTTAAATAGGCGAGGGAGGGCGGCGGCCTGTTGAGATCGAGTTGGGGGCGTCCGGGACCGGAAATCGGGCTGGGGGCGCGGGTTTCCGGAGGTGGTTTGGATTCGGGTGCGAGAGAAGAGTCCGGGGTCGGGCGGGTGCGTGGGAGGTGAGGGATGACACGCGGGCCCCGCGTGTCAGTGAGAGGAAGAGAGGGGCGCGGGTTTGGGCTGGCGCGGGGAGGTAGTGGGCCGACTGGCGGGTTTCGGCCCACTGGCCGGTTGGGGTTTTCTTTTTATTTTTATTTTTCCTTTTCTTTTCTATTCTGATTTGAATTTGAATTCCAGTTTGAATTTAAATTTCTGCACCACATGCAATACTTCCAAAAATTTTTAAATTCCCCTCTTTAGCAGGTTTTGGGGTGTTACACCCTAGGCCCAGCACCGTCCACCAACTTGCCATAGAGGACGTGCTGGAGGGAGAGCCGATCCTTGCGGGTATGTTCCAACTCCACCAGCATCCCGCCGTTTTATTATTTGATTCAGGCACCACGCATGGCTTCATTAGCCAAGCTTTTATTGCTAAATACAGCTTGCAAATACTACCCACCGATAGTCCATACTTGATTTGTTCACCGGATGGGAAGATTTCAACAAGCATGATGGTCCCAAAAGCGCCATTATGCTTACAGGGTAGAGTATACCCCACGTCTCTCATAGTTCTAGAGGGACAAAAGGTCGATGTCATCTTCGGGATGTCGTGGTTAACCCGCAACGGCGCTGTTTTAGACACTGTCCTCCGAATTGTGCACTTGAACTCAGAAGTGCACGAATCTCATTCCTTATTTCTGGACAGTCCAGAAATAAAACTTCCAAGTGTGTATCAATCCACAACCATGAGATTAGAAGACATTCCAGTAGTCCATGAGTTCCCTGATGTGTTCCCGGATGATTTACTGGGGACGCCGTCCGACAGAGAGGTGGAGTTCAAGATTGAACTAGCACCGGGGACCATGCCAATATCCCGAAGGCCGTACAAGATGGCGCCCAAGGAGTTGGCTGAACTGAAGATGCAGTTAACGGACCTGCTGGAGAAGGGTTTTATTAGGCCGAGCTCCTCGCCGTGGGGCTGTTCGGCATTATTTGTGAAGAAGAAAGATGAGACGTTGCGGCTTTGCGTGGATTATCGTCCACTAAACGTCGTAACAATCAAGAACAAGTACCCGTTGCCACGGATCGACATGTTGTTTGATCAGTTGGTCGAAACAAAGATCTTTTCAAAGATGGATTTAAGATCCGGGTACCACCAGATTAAAATACGGGCTGAGGATATTCTGAAGACGGCTTTCTCGACGAGGTACGGACTGTATGAGTACCTGGTCATATCCTTCGGCCTCACCAACGCTCCAGCTCACTTCATGTATTTGATGAACTAGGTATTCATGCCGGAGCTGGACAAGTTTGTCGTGGTCTTCATCGACGATATATTGGTATATTCCAAGTCGGAGGAAGAACACAATAAGCATCTGTGTATAGTGTTGCAACGGCTGCGGGATCACAAGCTATACGCGCAGCAAATGTGAATTTTGGATATCGCAAGTGCCTTTTCTCGGGCATATCATCACAGCAGAGGGCATCGCTGTAGACACGAGTAAGATCACACAAGTTCTGAATTGGAAGTCCCTGAGAACTGTTCATGAGGTACGGAGTTTCCTCAGACTCGCGGGATATTATCGGAGGTTCATTCTGAACTTCTCAAAGATTGCCAAGCCTATGAAGGAGCTGCTGAAAAAGGCTACAATATACGTTTGGAGTCCAGCATGTGAAGCAGCGTTCAAGGCATTAGTGAGACACCTAACATCAGCACCGGTGTTGGCGCAGCCAGACACAACAAAACCGTTCGATGTGTACTGCGATGCATCCGGCATTGGGCTCGGATGTGTGCTGATGCAAGACCGAAGGGTGTTCGCGTATGGATCACGGCAGCTAAGAAACCATGAGCAGAATTATCGAACTCACGACTTGGAGCTCGCTACCGTGGTGCTCGCACTTAAAATGTGGAGGCACTACCTACTCGGTAACCTCGTGCATTTATATACCGACCACAAAAGCCTCTAGTACATATGCACTCAGAAAGAGTTGAACATGAGGCAGCGAAGATGGTTAGAGTTGATAAAGGATTACGAAATAGAGATCCATTATCACCCCGGCAAGGCAAACATAGTGGCGGATGCGCTGAGACGCAAGTCACACGTCAACAACCTGACCATCACACCGTTGGAAGAGAGCGAACCACCATTACATGTGATTCCACATGGAGCTCTCTACAACTTAGCGTTGATCCCACCATCTGTGAAGAAATAGCGGCAGCTCAGAAAAATGATAAGGGCATGTCGCATTTACGGAGACGTGTAGACAGTGGGGAGCTGAAATGTTTCTGGAAAGACGGAGACGGCGTCCTATGGTTCAAGGACCGGATCGTCGTACCTCGTAACCCGGTGTTACGGAAGAAAATCTTTGATGAGGCTCACTTGTCAAAGTTTTCTATTCACATCGGCAGCAACAAAATGTATCAAGAACTCAGATGCAAGTTTTGGTGGACACGGGTGCAGCGGGAAATCGCAAAGTACGTGTCCGAGTGTGATACATGTCAAAGGGTGAAGGCAGATCATATGCGGAAACCGGGACTGCTACAACCACTGGGCGTTCCTGCCTGGAAGTGGGAAGACGTGAGCATGGACTTCGTCGTCGGTTTACCCACCACTTTTCAGAAGCATGATTCTGTGTGGGTGATCGTCGACCGGCTCACCAAAGTTATCCATTTTATCCCGGTCAACACCAACTACAACGCCAAGAAGTATGCTGAACTGTACATCTCACGGATCCTATGCTTATACGGCGTACCCCGTACCATCATATCAGATCGAGGCACTTTATTTGTGTCTCGTTTCTGGAAGCAGCTACACGATGCATTGGGGATGAAGCTGATCCATAGTTCAGCATACCACCCGCAGACAGATGGGCAAACCGAGCGGGTAAATCAAATTTTGGAAGATATGATACGAGCTTGCGCTATCAACCACGGCAAGAATTGGGATGATCACTTGCCGTTGGCCGAGTTCTCGTACAACAATGGGTACCAAGACAGCATCAAGATGGCGTCTTACGAGGCGCTATACGGGAGAAAATGCTGCAAACCACTGAATTGGTGTGAGTCTGGAGAAAGGGTTACCTTCGGGATTGACCTTGTCAAAAACGCGGAGGAAAAGGTTCAGCTGATTCAAGCAAACCTAAAAGCCTCCCAATCCCGACAAAAACAGTATGCAGACCGGAGAAGACCCCCATTACAATTCAAAGTTGGGGATCACGTATACCTACGTGTGTCTCCAATGAAGGGTGTAAACAGATTCGGGGTGAGAGGAAAGTTGGCACCCCGTTTCATCGGTCCATTTTAGATTACCGAAAGATGTGGATCGGTAGCATACCGGCTGAAATTACCAGAAGCACTTTCTGGTGTGCACGGCGTCTTTCACATCTCCCAGCTGAGGAAGTGTCTCAAGCTATCAACTACATTGAACTGGAGGATATAGAAGAACTGAAACCAGATCTCACGTATCGGGAGGAACCGGTTCAGATTATTGATGAAAAGGCCCGAACCACACACAACAGTACGTTGTGGTTCTACAAGGTTCTATGGAGTAATCACTCCATAGACGAAGCGACATGGGAGAGCGAAGGATTTCTTCGCGTGAACTACCCCGATTATTTCACGTTGCATATACAGTAATTTTTGCACCGTCCTCTCTCATTTTTACCTTATAATCTCGGGACGAGATTCTTTTAAGGGGAAAGGAATATAAGGGCCTAAGTTTTGGCACATATCAAAGTGTTCAGCACCACACACACACTTCATTTGAAGAAACTTGACGAATACATTTGAAGAGCAAGTAAACACCATCAATATGATCATTAGAGAATAAACTCAAAAAATGCAAAAGTGCCATTTCCCACATGCATCATATAGGGGCTGGACATATGAAAAAGTCCTACACCTTGCTAGGAATGTCCATGCCAAATTTTACCCAAATTCAATACCTTTTTGAAGTCCTTTTGGGTATAGCTAGAAAGAGAGTGGTTTGAACTCAAATTCAAATTCAAACTATTTCCATCCCATGAATTCAAAAGTGGGAGGCATATTCTTACTCAGCACATTTTTGTGAGCTCACACACCAATTTTCACAACATTTGGAGTTGATCTTGACATGACCTAGGTTTAGCAAATTCAAACTTTATTTGAATTTCAAACTGCATATGTGCTGAAAATATATACAAACAAAACCCAATTTGAATTCTATCCAATTCAAATGGCCCAGGGGTAGATAATTCAAATGACCAAGGTTAATTGGGTCTCTACTGTTTAGAGCAGTGGGGAAAATTTAATTTCAGAGGTTAAATCCAGGGTGGGACCCACATGTCAGCCTCAGCAGCAAAATCAACCGACTGAGGAGTCGAGCTCGGTTACTTGCGCGTGAGCCTGCAGCAGCCACGGCGAGCAGTGTCGAGGCCAGCAGCTGCTTACCGCCTGGGCCACCAAACCGCCTCACTGCTTTCTTATCCCCGAGCCCGAGCCGGCGAGAGGCGCATTCGGTTGCTTCTCTGCTCCCTCGCGCAAGAAACGCAGCTCTCGCCGCCGCTTTCTCGGTTGATCGGAAAATCCCACGATCACAGCCTCTCCACTCCCTCGAAGCTGCAAAACTGTACTAAGGACTCTCCTTCTCCATCCCCACCGTAGGAAATTAGCTGAACTTGGATAATCTCGTCCCTACTGGAGGTTCTGTTCGGTGACCTAAGTTCGCCGCACCTCGGGCTCCCGTGGACAGCCCAAACGGGAGCATGTCACGCCCCAGCTAAGGCGTCCTCGGACGAGTTAGGGGCAGGTGCTGCTCACCCCCGGACCACAGCCCGAGTGTTTGATCACCGACGACGAATTTCAGTTTTTCCTTTCATTCGGCGCAGACCGAGCTTCGGGTTCGGATCCGCCAAATTCTCACTCCATAGTTGTTTAGAGATCCTCAAACTGTTCCTACACGATCTAGACTTAGTGGCGCACAAGTTAGCTTTACAACACCTAGCATGAGAACCCCTGTATATGGCGTATTTCCATACTTGCCAACGGCGGCTATTGCGGGAATCATCGGGCGCACGGTGAGAGCATACTTAGGACCTCTCTCGAGCTGCTTCGAGCCCATGCCGAGCTTCCCTAGGATTCCCTGATGCTCTCCGGCCCTTTGCTCAATCATTTGGTGTGCTAAGAAGGCTGGCCGACACGGCCGAAGTTCTTCCGAAGCCACGGCTCGTCGCCTGCTACGTGCTGGTGATTTTCCTGACGAGCTGAGCCCAGCATCGTGTTCCCCGAATGGATTTAGGCAGAGGCGGCCAAGATCATTGAGTTTGGCGCACGACAGAGGCCACCGGCGAGCTCTCCGGCAAGGGGGTCACGGCGGCCGAGCGCGGGAGGCCGGAAGTAGACGAAGCCCCGGTCCCACGTGTCAGCGGCTGATATTGTAAACCATGGGATCTGCTGTGGCACCGGATCGGGTGCGGCTGCGCACGAAGGATTCCGTAGCCCCGTGTGTCGACCGCTGAGAAGTTGACACGTAGCCCCAGTCCAACGCGCAGCGGTTTAAACTTTTTCCCGATTTTCAGATTTAGTTCAAACTTCAAACCCACATAACTTTTGCTAGGAAACTCCATATCAAGTGAACCAAATTTTTTTAGATTCAGCTATCTGAGTACTTTCCAAAAATCAAGTTTCACTTCATGAAAATCCTTATTTCTCCAGAATTAATTCTTCAAACTTCAAACTGGTTAGAATTTTAACTGGAGAACCATTTGGAGGAAAATTCTGAAATTTCTCTGGGATGTTCACCAAAATATCCCTGAGCTACCATAAAAATTTCAGATCCATTCGAGCTCATTTGGTCCACCTAATGGTGTAATCAATAAAACCATTCCAGAAAAAAATAGAAAATTAAGTGAGACCAACTCCATTAGAACCCTCTGAAAATCTAGTTTCCAAAAAGTCATGGCTTGCTCCATGAGAATCCCTAGAACACCCTAGGAGCTCCAATTAAGGTCAAGTACATAATTATTTGTGGAAAGCTCAAATGAGCTTTGCTGCAAATAAAACGTGGACAACTCACTGTTTAGGTTGTGACCAAACCACAGTAAAAATTTCAGAGTCATTGGGTCTGTCTAGTAAGACTTATAGTCTTCACAAGTTTAAAGTCAATTCAAATGCATTTAAATTGATACATATACATGTTATCTCATGTAGTCGCTAAGGTTGAGGAGGAACCCGAAGTCTTAGACTTCGTCACTCTGGAAGAGCAGCTAGCCTACGGCCAAGAGCAGAAAGGCAAGATCCGGTTTGCATTAACCCTTTTTATAAAAAAATTGTTTTGAAGAACTTACTTTGAGCACCACTTACTTCTTGCATTAGAGTCTTGTTTGAAACCAAATTGCATAGCCAAGAAAACCATGGGTTGGGATTAGGATTGAAAACCCCGTTTAGCTACTGCAATGCTAAGATAGAGTAGGATTCGGTACAAGTCGAGTAGTTGGAACTACTCGCGAGGATAGGCTAGAGGCACTCAACTCGGGTAAAGATAGCAAATGAAACACATGGCGAGAAAAATGAGACCGAGCGGAGAGTAAGGGCAGCAGGACTTTGGGGCCTGGGTGCTATAGCTCTGCTTGTGTCGATTGAGGACCGAGCCGTGTGCGGGCCTGTTGAACAAGCTAGAACAGTACCAAAGACCTACCGGCTGTATGGGAACCGGGAAACCGATGTAACTCGTGTAGCTGGGTGTTGAGGCATAGCTGGTCGTTCAGAGGGTTGGTTGAGAGCTCGAGGTGTAAATCGGCTGGCGGCACTGTGGATGCGCGAGCAGAGACCTCTTGCTCAGGACGATTGGACCGGTTCAACATTTGGCTGACAGGTGTAAGGTGGTTGCTTACGACTTCCGTGATGGTTGCTGTAGGCAACATCGAGTACGGGCGTACGTGACGGGTTATTCAGGTAACCCTGCAGGTGTAAATCGATTGTAATCGTCGTCCCTCGCGGTCAGTGAGTACCTCTTGTTCACTGTACCGTAACATAGAGAGAACAGGCTATATTCATGTTAAAAGTTTGCTGATTGAAAAGGTATATCTTGCATGTTAATGTCATGTTGTAGTTTAGAGCTAATTAAAGTTGTTTTCACTTTTGGGCAAGGTACATGACAGAAATGCGTTTCTTGTTTGATTGCGGCTCTCTCATGTGCCTTAGCGTAAGGTTCTCCACTACCTGCTGCTAAAACATTGAAAGTAAGGTCCAAATAATTAGGCGAGTCATTGGAAAATTATTTACCTCATGTACCCTATACCCTTAATATAGAAGTTTCATGTATAGGAGAGACGGGTCAGTCTTGCTGAGCCATCAAGCTCACTGCTTGTGTTTGAAGCTTTTGCAGGGGTCTATGAGGAAGGGACTCCCGAGGAGGATACGGAACCCCAAAAGGGGAACCCCGTCGAGTGGGAGTCGTGCACGCCGCCTTGTTAGTGTGTGTGCGTGCTAGCAGGGACACGTTCATGGGCTGAACGTGATCTCGATGCATAGTCTACGCCCGTGAGTGTAGACTGAACATATTTTGTTGTACAAATGTTCATAAACCTGTTTATGTAATAAAACTTTGCTTCTGCTTTGTATCTTTGATGTGCGTTATCCGGTGCTGTGAAACGCAGTACCCCTCATCGTGTTCCTGGCTCGACAAGACCGTGCGGTCATGTCATGACGCGAACGGCGAGAAGAACTCTGTCCACTCTGTGTTGACCTTAACTCCGAGAGAACCACATCAGAGTTCATTATACCGTTGAACATTGAATACCTACAATTATAATTATAAGGTTGACACTTGAAAACCAATTTATGAGAATGAAAGAATAAAAGAGATACAAGTTCACCTCCCGTGACGCTTTCCCCCACTGGATTGGTATAAAGCAACGACGTCGACTTCTTCCTTTCTCCAATCATATTCATCTCCATGACGTCAGACTACCTCTTTACCATATTTCTCCTACACCAAAAAATATTTGTAAACCTGCTACGAAACGATTTTAATGTTAATTATGAACTTCAGTAATATGACGCACCAAGTTCTTAATGGCTGCCGGAGTGCATAATTGAGTGTCGTCGGTGCCCCTGTGTCCTTTTTATATAAGTATCGATGAAAGAGGGCTGCTCGCCACTTTCAGCAGCCTTCACAAACATATTAAAAACATGAATTTGCTACAGTATACATAATATGAATGAACTGTAAATTTTTGTAAACTAACCATTCACTTCGAAAGGAGAATATGAACATCTCCACCATAACGATGAAGAATTTATCCATCGGCCTCGCGATTGATTCTTTTTGAGGTAGATTTCTCTTGATACTCCCTCGATGCCCAATAGGAACATAAAGCATAATAAGCGTCAGAGCATTTAACCATCCAAGGAATCATTACCTGACGGTATTGATCCTCCTCTAAGTAAATTTTGGAAGCTCCCAGACACTTGTTTATCATTTTTCCAAGCTTCTCCATGTAATACATGCACATAGCTGTGATTCGTGCATTGGACATCATGTCATTTACAACTTTACGCGCTGCTCTATAAAAGACTTTATGTGCTTGTGACTCTAGAGAAGCGTCATGATCATCAGTCAAGCAATATCGTTCCTTCAAAGACAACACTAAATTCGTTAGAGAAATATCATCAAGTAAACATGATGCGTTATAAAAAAATCATACCCAAAAATCATGCCAGACAGCTCTAGCCACATTTTCATGTACAGCATGTGGAGCAATCTTGATGTGCTCCCAATTCATTGCTGGTTTTTCTTCGCTTTTTATATTAACAAGAACTGGATAATGGTGCCGACATATAGCACCCAACACAGCATTAGGTTGCCTACGATGTCGTTTACCATCCCAATCCAAGTCATCCCATTGTCTACAAGGAATTTTAACGCGATATTACATTTGTCAAAAAATATGAATCACCAATTTAATACTTAATTATATTATTACTAACCAGTCACCGACAGGAGTGATCCTTATTATCTATTGTGGAGGCACAGCCAGCGGGAGAGTGTTTGAAGACCGATATTGTAAAATCCCCAAAAAGTGGTAGCAAGAATTTCAACACATTTACACTTAGGAAAAATGAGGAGAATTAAAACTTTGAATTATAACGGTGTGAGTTCAAAGTGATGATTCAAACCTCCCAAAAACTTCTAACATGGAGATCTAAATTCATAACTTGGGTCTTCATGTTTCAAATATTCAACCTTCAAAATTTCAGCTCATTTGGAGGGGTTCTAATATTGGTTTGGGATTAAAAGAGGAAGCCCTCTAATCTAAATTTAAATTTCAGTTTCAAATCCCAACTTCCTCAATTTGCAAATTTGGTTCCACAAATGTGTTCTCCACATTTGAATTAGCAGCCATGCCAAAATTCAGAAATAATTAAGTTGGTTTGCTATGTTTTTTGGAACAATGCAAATGAATCATTCAAATTCCATTTCAAATTCAAATAACTAAACTCAAGTCAAATTCCACACTAGAATTCAAATCTGTTGGAATTCAAATTTTCAAACCATAACTTTGAGGTGAAGCAAAGCATTTAATTTTGAGTAGCTGTGGTGAAAAGATTAGTGGGAAAATGGAACAAGAACTAAGAAGGTGGAGCCCACTAGTCAGCTCCCACATATGCAAACCACCTCTGTTCTCTTCGGACGATCGCCGAACGTCGCCAGCTCCCGGCGCGACCTGCTCCTGATGACCTTCACCGTGCCACATCCTGCTTGCTCAACCTGTGCTCGTTCTGATCACTATGCCACGAGTGCCACAGAGCCATTTTGTTTTCCCCAGCTCGCTCTCGCCCTCGGTTGTTGCCTCGCGAAGAACACAGCCGCTCGGTTCCTCCCGGATCAACCACAGCAACCCGAGTTCGGTTGCTCGAGCGTTACACAGCAAAAATCATCACCAATACGTGCTCTAGCCGTCCACCATCTCCAGCCCTTCGGTCTCTGCCCCTTGGAGCTCGAAAATTCTGGAGTTGTAGCTGTGCCGCAGTGAACACAGAAGATTCCCACTTTCGGTCGCCGTGGACAGCTCAAAATGGAGAAGCTCACGCTCAAGCAATCTAACCCATCGATACACCCGTGAACTGAGCTTCTCACCCCAAAAACTAACCCCAAGCCATGACTCCTCGGAGGAGAATTTGGAAAATTTTCACCAGGCAGCGCAACTCGACCCCGAGGTAAAGAATTGCAGAATTCGTCTTCAATTCGTGTTGTTTGTGGTTCATGTGACACCCTCATTTTTGGTTTCTGCATGTATTCATGTTTCCTGTAGAACAACGTTTTAAAATAAGCTAAAACAGAGAAAATATCAAAAACATAGCCAAAAGGAGCCAAATCCAGTTCACAGAAAGCGCCGAAGACAACTCCCGCCGCTAAACTGGCTACGTGGCAGGCTCGGGGCTCATCTCCGCAAAGGGAGAGAGGTCCGACCCTGTGGGACACGTGTTGCCCCCGGAGCTAGCCTCTGCGGAGAAGCGAGGCCAGTCCCGCAGGACACGTGTCACCTTAGGAGCTATTCACCGCGGAGAAGAGAGGACCAGCCACGTGGGACACGTGTCGCTCTCGGAGCTCACCTCCGGGAGGTCCGACATTACCGGACACGTGTCACCTCCGGAGCTCATCTCTAGGAGGTCAGGTCCTATTGGACACGTGTCAACCTCGGAGCTCGTCTCTAAGAAGGAAGGAAATCTGGCACTGTTAGGACACGTGGCACACCCGGAGCCACCTCCGAAGAGAGGGGAGGTCCAGAACTGACATGTGGCATTCGCGGAGCTTGCCTCTGTTGAGAGGAGAGGTCCTGACCGCCAGGATACGTGGCGCACGAGGAGCCCGCCTCTGAGAAAGAGGGAGGTCTCGATCGCTTGACACGCGGCACAACCGGGGCACGTCTCTGCGGAAGGGAGGAGACCAGGCCCGATGGACACGTGGAGCTTCCGGAGCTCATCACCGCGGAGGTAACGAGTTCTGGAGCGGTTTTTGCTTCTGTACGCGTGGAAATACTGGTACGGGAGGAAACCGACACAAATTCCAAAATGCTACTGCACCAAATCAACTAGAGATAAGTTATTAAGATTCAACGACACGTTAATAGGACTCTTATTTGAAGTCCGATCAGATTAGAACTCTTTCCTCCCGATTATATATAGAACCCAGAACCTTTGGCCGAAACCACGAACATATTTTCCACATCCTGAGCCGACGACTTAGAGCCCTAGCCCCAGCTCGTCGAGTAAACCCTTCATCGGAGTTTTGTCAAGAGAAATCGCTGGAAGGGAGACCCAACGATCTGTCTAATAGGAGAAGGACCCGAGACTAAGAAGAACATATGGTAGGTCTCCAATACTACCTTACGACATCATCGCATTTTCTTTGCATCTGTTCTTCGATTCCTTTCAAACAGAAGCTTTTTTGTGGACAGATCACTTGTTGATCGATTTGATCTAAAAGTCAAGATCATCGCCACATCCACAATTGATCTCTACAACTCTGTTCATCGTAAAACCCATGCAAGCCATGCAGGAACACGTACAAACTAAACTGCATCATAAGATTAACATGCATAAGCATCATCGCATCTAGTTAAAGTTTGTGCATCATATTGATGGCGGCAAAGGAGGTTTCACCGTGCGCCTGATTAGTTCCGCCATGAACATGCTCGGAAGACCTCAAAATCCACTGCTCCAAGGTGATTCCATGCCACGATTGCTAAAGGAAAAATGATCGCCGGTTAGTCCAGCTTCTATTGGCATGATTTGACAAGCTACGGAGAATCGACGAGTGAGAATTTTTGAGATCATTACCGGACGCTCGGTTTGAAGCCGCCAGAACCAAATTCCAAAATTCGCCCGCTATTCTCCATGGTTTGGCTTGAGTTTCGGGTGGAAGCAGCGCAGTGGTTGTGCGCTTCCGTTGCCACTCTTGCTCGGCCGTGAAAGCTCCTGTGGAGAGCTGTCCACGTGATGTTGACCGCCGGTATGAGTTAGGTCGCCGTGGAGGGGGTGTTTTAGGGCTTGGGAACGCCGGAAAGCGGCTGTTTGTGCGTCGAGGAAATGGGAAATGGGCTCACGGTGCCGTTTATCGGCTCGGGGGCAGTGGGCACGAGCGTTTCCCGGTATCCCAGTTGTGTACAGAGACGGCGGCATCGAGGTAGCTCTGTTCGATGTTGCTCGTGAGGAGGAGAAAGCAAAGAACGTTTGCCTTGGCTGTGGAGAGGAGATCACATTGACACAGCGCACACCCCGGGTGCCAGCGCTTGAGAGAGCAGGAGGTGGCTCGGCAGCTGCTCCCTCGGTGGCTCACGGTGAGCCCTCAAGGTATTCGAGTGAAAAGCAGAGAGTCTCGGTTGCTTTGTGTGCAAGTCTCCATTCTCAACTCAATGACATGTGGGCTATCATTTGAATTTTGAATTTTGAATCTATTCCATTCAAAAGTTTTGAATTTTAAAAATGGGCTAGCATTTGAATTCCCCCAAATTCAGTTTGAATTTGCATAGCAAATTTGAATTGGGTTTGAATTTGAAATGCGTCTATTTAATTACTTTTGAGCCCACCGTACAATGACAAGTTTGTCATCCAACTTTTTCCACAAATTCCGAACTATATGGCTGCATAGGTATTTAAAGTTTTTGCCCACAAACTGGTATGAACTTTGAATTTGAAATCCTATTTTTAATACTTCATGCAAAGGGTTATTTATGTCCTTGTTGGTTCAACACCATCAAATGAAAATGTGAGCCTCATTTTGGATGAACATCCACATAGCACTTTGCATGAAGAAAAGTTTTAGAAAGTCTCATTTTTCATGACTTTTCCACACATATGAATTCAAACCTCGGTTTTATTCATATACATTTTTGGGACTACGGTGTAGTACGGTGGCGATGCACCGTAAGACATATGACGGTACTACGTTGCCTCACAAAAGAAAAACCTAATCGGATTACACCGGCATATACATATCCTTAGGTGGCAATAAGATGGTCACTCGCAAATGCGTTCTACTCGTACTATGGTTTTCGTGGTTAGTACCTACATAAAAGAAACTCAATCATCAGGTTTGGCTGCACACCGAACCCGGTCCCAATACAGTTCATACACCCATCCGTCATCACTCGCACGGGTGTTATCAAGCCAAACCCGCCTTAAGCTACGTGTTCACGTTACTAACCACGTAATGGGGTCTCCCATACTCGCCCGAAGCACGCCAGGGAATGGCGTTGCTCGAATACCCCAAACGACATGATGAGTCGTAGAGGATACTAAAGCTGGCTGGGTTACCTACCACCCGTGAGGCTCCACACATTCAGCTCGTGCGCACTGGTGGACAGCGCTTACGTGCACCCCCCAAGACATAGAACGTCCCGAGATGCACGATTTTTCTGACATAACAAATAAGTCAGGTTACCACCTTCAAAATATGCTACAATAGTAGTCCTTATGTGGGTCTAGTACCGTTATCTCACCGTATCCTAAGTTTTTATCGTAATATGATGCTCAATCCGTGCGCTACTTCAAACGCAGCTCTGATACCATGCTGTGGGGGACTGGAACGCGGCCCCGGTAGGACCTCATCGGGTGGTGTTGTGATATGCGGCACCCAACAGCACACGGGTCGAGAAAACACACCACATTACATAAATCATTTGTGGAAGCGTACAAGAGTATTTTACAAATACATATCTAAAAATAAACTACAGCGGAAAACTATAACTCTCACGACTCATTTCTAACTTAGCAACAAATAAACAGTCCAGCCCGCGGACGTTTCATACTAGCAACACGAAGAAAAAACCGCAGCGGTGAGGATGCTCTTGAGTAACCACTCGGAGGTTTCTGAGTCTCATCGGCATCCCTTCTCATAAGCATGAAGTCAAATACCTGCAAAACAACTTGGATAGCATCCATGAGCATAACGCTCAGCAAGACTTAACCATCACCCTAGTCATGAAACTCTACATGAGGTTATGAACATAAAGTAGAATGGCATAATGCATAATAACTCGCCTAAAAGTGAATCCTTACTTTCAAATATTATTTGCAGCAAATTAAGAGTAACCTTGGACGCGCCACATTGGGAGTCCACAATCAAACAAGAAACGCTTTCCCCCGATGTAATTTTCTCAGAGTGGAAATGAATCGAGTTTGCACTAGCCTAATCATACAAAGTATCATCACAATGCTAGTATTAACTTCAAACCAATGTGATTAGTTCCTTTCTCATGCAAGTTCTTACTACGTCACGACTGTGAGAACAAGTATGCTCGGTCCTTTTCCACGAGCGATGGTGATTCGAATCAATAACACCCGGACTAAACGACACGTATGCCCGTACTCGACGTTGCCTACATCAACCATCACTGACGTCGTACATGGCAGCCTTTCCCCCGTTTCACCCACGTTGAATCGATCAAATCGCCCCGTACAGTAGCCACTCTCATGGTGCACCTACCGACATGAGATGTCATGAGAATGTTACCCACATACTCCACACCGGCCGTCTCGCCTGAGGCGACTCAAAAAGGATCAACGCAAGCTTCCCGAGGTACATCGGTTTACTGGTCCCATATAGCCAGCATGAGTCCGGTACACAACTCAAACTTGTTCAACAGGGCCGCATACGGATCGGTCCTTGACCGACACGGACAGGTCTATGTCACCCAGACCACTATGTCCTGCTGCCCCTACAACCTTCCGGTCTCAACTTTAACTTGCTACACATTTTCTGAACCAATCCCGTATGCCCCTGTTGTCATGAACATGCGAGTAGTATCTCACCACTCGACCTCTACCAAACCTTACATAAGCATGGCAGTTCTACATGGTGAAAGACACGTACCCAATACTCCATGGGTTCATTTGGTCATGCAAGAGGAATACCAAAGCACTAGACCTAATGCACATATCATATCCTAACTGAAAGTGAATACAAAGTAAAAACTTAAAAGCTGTTAAATGCAAACCGGAGCTTGCCTATTTTGCAGAGTAGTAGCATATAAGTAGTTAGTGATCCCTGCTGATCAACCCTTTATTCTCCGGAGTTTGGTCCACTTCAATGAATCGCTCCTTCGAATCCCCTTCGTTGTGATTCCTATTGAAATGTATGCACAATTTTTTTATAGAATGCAATGGCAAGAATTAAAGACTGGATTTTATTAAGAACATAGGCGGTGTGGAAATGGCATGAAGGGCTGGGTTTGCCTCTGTTGTGCAAAGAAGTTTGAATGAACTAAATTTGTCTTCGTGTTTTAGTTTCTAACTAACTAAGTTTCCTATTGACCATAAGAGGTGTGCTGAAAAGAATTGATTGCAACTGAAGAACAAGAACTCCAATGGCTTCAACACTTTTACAGCATGTTCTATACTAACCAGAGAGTTAGCTTGCCAAATTGTAGCTAATGTGAATGCAAATTATGTCTACCGTAATTCCCACAAGAGTCTTATGTATTTTCCCACATACATAAGTATGGTAGAACAAGGACAGGGAGTTCTAGGGCTCAATATCAGCTGATAATTTACATGTGACTTCCTGGTCACATGAAAATAATTTGGTCCAGAATTTAGACCTTTTACTTGAGTAGTTCCTCCAGAACAATTCCTTAAGCATTTCTATTCAAATGAATTAATTCTGGATTAATGTGCATTTTCATGCCCAATAAAGTGAACTACAATTTCAAGTATGTCTCAGAGAGCTTGCATAAATTTTCCTATGATTTTTGGAGTTATGAATTGCTTAGAATGGATTTTACAAGTGGACAACAATTTCTGAAAATGTTTCTGGACTCTTATGAACACAGCAGTTTGTATTTAGCAAATTCCTACTTAAATGATATTCAAATGAGCTGAAAATTTGCTAGAAGGTCAAAAATATGCTAAAGAATATTCGTCCAAAATTTGATGATTTTTTGATGAACCAAACTCCCTCAATAATTCTTTTTCCGAAAATCTTCAAAGAATTTTCCAGATTGGAGTTCATATATGGATAGATCTTTCCAGATTGGAGTTCATATTTGACTTTCATACAAATTGGAGTTCATATTTGGATAGATCTTTGCCAAATGAATCCAACCCAATTTGAATAACTCAATTTGGAGGTTTCTACACAAAGATATGATTTTCCAAAGTTGGAACAATCTATGGAATTATTTTGCTACGGGAAATCAGTTGGGCCCACGGGTTTAAACTCCAGCCACTCAGAATTGAGCCACACCGGTTCACAGGGTTTTGGCGCGCCTTCACAGCGGATCCGAAAGCCAAAGGAGATCCAGAATTTAAATTTCGAGCCGCTGACGGCCGGGGCCCACGCTTCCTTCTTCCTCCCGTTGCCCCTTCACGCGCGCGCCGCGCAGCTCGCCGGCCCGACGCTGCCCCTCGCCGGCGACCACTTTCCTCCCATCTTCCGATCGGAGGCTTGCCGCTAGAGGGTTTGTGAGGCCGGGGAACACAATGGTGGCACTTGCTCGGGCTGTCGGTGACCGAAAATACCCCGGCGACGCGCGGCGGCTTCGAGTGCCCTTTGGCACCGTCGGCCGGCCGACCTAGCCCGCCAAACACTCGACCAACCCGCGCGAAAGCACCCTGGACACTTAGGGCAGACCAACACGGCCTCAAACTATCTCGGGAATGGCATCAAAGGAGATTTCACCGTGCGCCCGATTAGTTCCGCCATGAACACGCTCGGAAGACCTCAAAATCCACCGCTCCGAGGTGATTTCATGCAATGGTTGCTAAAGGAAAAATGATCGCCGGCTAGTCCAGCTTCTATGTGCAAGATTTGACAAGCTATGGAGGATCGACGAGTGAGAATTATTGAGATCATTACCGGACGCTCGGTTTGAAGCCGCCGGAACCAAATTCCAAAATTCGCCGGCTATTCTCCATGGTTTGGCTTGAGTTTCGGGTGGAAGCAGCGTAGTGGTCGTGTGCTTCCATCGCCACCCTTGCTCAGCTGTGAAAGATCCTGTGGAGAGCTGTCCACGTCAATACGACCGCCGGTATGAGTTAGGTCACCACGGAGGGGGTGTTTTAAGGCTCGGGAACACCGGAACGCCGCTGTTTGTGCATCGAGGAAACGGGAAATGGGCTCGCGGTGCCGTTTAGCAGCTCGGGGGCAGTGGACATGAGTGTTTCCTGGTTTCCTGTTTGTGTACAGAGACAGCGGCTGCGAGGTAGCTCTGTTCGGTGTTGCTCGCGAGGAGGAGAAAGCAAAGAACGTTTGGCTCGGCTGTGGAGAGGAGATCACGTTGACACAGAGCACACCGCGGGTGCCAGCGCCTGAGAGAGCAGGAGGTGGCTCGGCAGATGCTCCCTTGGTGGCTCACGGTGAGCCCTCGGGCTATTCGAGTGAAAAGCAGAGAGTCTCAGTTGTTTTGTGTGCAAGTCTCCAATTTCAGCTCAATGACATGTGGGCTCCACTTTCCTCCACTCAATTACCTCCCCCAAATATCTTCTCATGTCAATCTATTCCATTCAAATGTTTTGAATTTGAAAAGTGGGCTAGCATTTGAATTCCCCCAAATTCAGTTTGAATTTGCATAGCAAATTAGAATTGGGTTTGAATTTGAATGCGTCTATTTAATTACTTTTGAGCCCACCCTACAATGACAAGTTTGTCATCCAACTTTTTCCACAAATTCCAAACTATATGGCTGCATAGGTATTCAAAGTTTTTGGCCACAAATTGGTATGAACTTTGATTTTGAAATCTGATTTTTAATACTTCATGCAAAGGGTTATTCAAGTCCTTGTTGGTTCAACACCTTCAAATGAAAATGTGAACCTCATTTTGGATGAACATCCACATAGCACTTTGCATGAAGAAAAGTTTCGGCAATCCCATTTTTCATGACTTTGCCACACATATGAATTCAAACCTCGGTTTTATTCATGTACGTTTTTGGGACTTTTACATGTTCGATATGACAATTTAAATGCAATGTGTTAAATTGAATATGTAAAGACCATAACTCTAGCTAGCCCTCCCCTTTGGCTCTGAAATTTTTATGGTGGCTTTGTAGGATCCTAACCAGAGACTTGACCAAGTTTCATTGGAAACAAAGTTCATTTGTGCTCTGTACAAATAAAAGTCTATTTTGTCAATTCTAGAGCTTCTAAGGATTTCCAGGGATTTTCACAGCTCAAACCGTTACTTTCTGGAAACTAGAGTTGGAGATGGTTCTAGTCGCATTGGTTTCATGTCATTTGAAGAATACGAGAGGAAGTTATGCCCTAAACAAGATTTGAGAAAATCTGAAAAATGTCTCTGTACATTTATCCATTTTCTCAGGGCAGTTCACTCAATCACACAATTAGGGGGACTAAATGAACTTGGATGGATCTGAAAATTTTCCTGTGACTCTAGGATTTTCAAAAGAACCTCCTGGCCAAATTTCAGAATTTTCCATAAAAGAAATCTCCAGAAAAAATTCCCAATAGTTTAAATTAGGGAATTAATTCTGGAAAAATACTAAGTTGCATGAGCTGAAACTTGTTTTTCTGGATAGTACTCGAAAAGCTGAATCTAACAAAATTTGGTTCACTTAATTTGGAGCTCCCTCGCAAAAGTTATAGGCAGTTAAATTTGAACAAAATCTGAAAACCATATAAATATTTAAACTCTGATTGTGGGCCCCAGTCTTTAAGCCGGCCCACTGAGATCGTGGCCACACAGCAGCCCACGGGGTTTTACCCGTGCTGCCGCATTGGATCCCAGCCGCAAAATGGATCCCCACTGGAAAACAGAGACTGACCGGTGGACCGGGCCCCTCTTCGTCTTCCTCGCGACAACCCGCGCTCCCCACGGTGGCGCTTCGCCGGAGAGCTCGCTGCCGGTCGATCTACTGCACGACCTTCGATGAAACTCGCCACCTGTGCCCAACTTTGATCGGAGAATATGTTGGTGCGCTCACCGAAGCTCGGCGATGGCCAGAACCATGCTCGCGACGGTGACAGTGGCGACTCCAACTCCGGTGATGTCGCCCGAGCTACATAGGGCCCTATTTTTGGAACGGTTTCCTCCTACAGCTCCGTGGTGGTATGCTGAGCATGAAAATGAACTCGGTTTGCCATGGAAACGGCCAGAGCTAGGACCTCACCGTCGACCTAGAGTTAAAAACGGCGGCGATCGGAAAAACTCAAAGAACAGCCACCATGGTCGATGGTTTTCGTCGGTTGTTGAACCTAGAGGTCCGTCGGAAGGCCTAGGACGTATGTCTAAAAGAAAACGAGCTGGTATGGACTGACCACCAAGAATTTTGAGTCGAGCCCGCTCTCGGTCCTAAAAACGGCAATTCGGTAAACCTCAAAATACTCCCTCACTACTGAACGAAAAGGAGGAAGGCATTCTCCGGAAGATCGAGGAGGGGACGGCGCGTGTTTTTGCTGTAGGTGATCGACTGAGTATCGTCTTGTATCGAGGAGACGGTGGAGAGCCGAGAGTCGCTCGGGTGGTGAGAACAGAGGCGATACGCGCGCGTGAGGGAGGGCACAGTGGTGAAATGGATCCGATTGGGGTCGAACGACGTGGAGAAGACGTCTTCGCGGTCTGATCCCCGGAGCAGGAGGTGGCATGGCGAGTTCATTGGGGCGAGGTTCCACCGTGCGCTGGCGAGCTCTCAGTGTTGGACCGAAGAACAGAGCCGGTTTTGCCTCTGTGTATCTGATGAGTGGGTCCCTCCTCTCCCCTCGAATTCATTTCCCCCATTCTTGCTGCAAATATCCCAACTACTCACACTTAAATGGGAGACTTAGTCACAAAGTCATGGTTTGAATTTGATTTCCTCAATTTGAAATTGGTTTGGCTAAATTTGCTTCACATTTGAATTCAAAATTAAAATTCTGTTTTGAATTAATGAAAATTTAGCTCCCGACAAGATGAACTCCATTGAGGATGAAACTTGGTGGACCAACTCAGAAAAAATGTGCTGATTTTTAATATGAAATCAACTTTTGAATTCAAGTGATGAAAACTAGCTGAAATTTGAATTTGCATTCAAATAGCCCTTTTTATAAATATCTCCAAAAGTGACTCAAAAAGGCTTGGATTTGCATGAAACATGGCCTAAGCCTTCCCAAGAATATTTAAGGTCTAGGGGTGAGCTCAATCTCTCATGTTTATGTGTATGAACTCCTACTTTTTGAAGTTATGGGTTTTTTCTCTAACCCCCCTGTTGATGGTGTTTACTTGCTCTTCACAAATGTTCATGAGCTATCCACCAAATGAGGTGTGGTATGGTGATGTGATGAACATTTTTGCAAGTAAATTCTTGGGCTTTTACACGTGCCACCAAGATTGAGCTCCGAAAAAATCAAATTAGCTCGTGTACAATCGGTTTCTAGCCAGGGTTCTTAAGGAAAATCGACCGCTAGCAAATCTAGTGCACGTGTGCATGATTTAGTGAGCTAAAAACATGAATTGCAAACGAATTTGATAGATTCTCACCCGGGGGTCACTTTGCACGCGCCGAGAGCAAATTGCTAAATTCTCCCTCGGGGTTCCATGGCTTAAGCTGGGGTTTGGCGACGGGCAGAGGGGAGCTCCGATGCTCTTCTGGGCGTCCTTGCTCGGGCGTGAAAGTCCCTCTGTTGGGCTGTCCAAGTGAGCACCTAGTGGTGGTAAAGCTTTGCCGCCGTGAAGAACAACCGGACTAGGGTCGGGGAGCCCGAATCTTGCGCGTTTTCTTGCCGAGGATATGGAGGATGATCACTCAGTACCATTTTGCAGTTCTGAGAGGCGTTGTGCACACGCGTTTGCCAGCTACCGACTGAATTTCAGAGACGGCGGCGAGGGGCTGGGTTCTGTTCTTGTGCGAGTGGTACAGCGACTCGGTGTGACGGTTTGTGAGCGAAAAGTTCGCGTTCTGAGGTGCTAAAGCCACGAGCTGAGCCCTGATCGACGCAAGCAGCTAGTGAGGTGTCTGTTTTTGCCTCCCTTGGTGGTACTCGGAGGTCCTTCGGCTGCTCGAGACTGAACCGAGAGTGGAGACTTAGGGTGCAAGTCTAATTGGCTCAATGACAGGTGGGGTCCACCCCTCTTTTTCCTCTTCTTACCCCCCCCCAAAAAAAATAATCCTCACAAATATCTCCCAAATTCAGCAAGTAATGGATTCCAATATGTAGAGCTCAAATTTGGGAATTCATTTGGACATATGGCAAAGTTTCATCCAAGTTCGAATTTGAATTCAAATGCCATTTCACGTCCTGTGGCAAATACTTAGTCAAACACCTCCAAATGTAGTAAAAATTTATATTCCCACAAATTTGGAGCTTAGGATTTCAATGATGGGATCAGATTTCAAATTCGGATGCCGCAAACATATAATTTGAACCATCAGTTTTATAGCCTCTTTTGTGATGACCCATTTGAATTTAAGTGAAAAATTGTGTTTTCTCATAGCACAGGCTTGATCACTCTTGGTCCTAATCTGAACTGCACAAGTTCAGTTTTAACTTGCCCTTTCAAATCTGAATTCAGCGTGGATTCGCAATTGATCTTGATTAACTCCCTTTTAGCCCACCCTAAAATCAGAAGGTCGCCACCATAAATTTCCTCAATTTCAATTGTATGAGGTTCCATGTGTATTCAAAATTTTGGCGGCAATTTGATGTGAGCATTTGAGTCTAAAGATCTGCTTTTCATTCTTTCTCATACACATGTATGATTTACACAAGAGTTTAACTTAACATTGGTTCAACCCATTCACATGAATCTTTGAGCCCATGTTGTTGAACCCCAGGTACATCATCCCGTGTAAGAAAGTTTTTGTAAGTCCCATTTTTCCTGAACCAGGAACACAATGGTGTTCAAACTCAGTTTCTTTGCATCCACATGTTTGGGAGTTCTACTGTTGTCACTCAGCACTTCGCACCCACATGGAGAGCTACAAGGGCAGAAGCTATTGATGATGCTGCATGGGATGCACTCACCGGATTGTGGTACGCTTTCCGTGAGTAGCTTGAGAACACTACCTTTGAGCTGCACCCGTATCGGAAGAGTGGTACAAGGGAGATCATTGGACCCCATGAAGGAGCTCTTTCCAACCCACAAGCTGCTGACATGTCTCAGAAGTTGCTCGTGGAGTTAGGAAACCGCTATGCAAGCGCACAAGAAGAGATCCGTTACCTCCGCAAGAAGCTGTACCTGCTGGAAAAACAAGAGGAGACTCGTGCCAACACGGGAGCAAATGGAGCACCGGCGTCATCAATCCCTACATGGACTGCTGACTCACCATGGCGTGCGCCCATGTATGGACCACCCCCGTCACACAGCGAGAACAACACCGGTTCTCACGATTAAATTTAGGTTTCTCATTGAATAGCTGTAAAAGCCCAAGAAAAGGGACTTGCAAAAACTTTTATGCACCTCACAACACAACAGTTTTGTTGTGTGTAGATTGTGAAATATTGTGAAGAGCAAGTGGCCTCCATCAAAGGAGTGATTAGAAGGGAAAGCCTTCACTTTCACAATGTAGGGTTTCTACACATGAGCATGAGAGGTTGAGCTCACCCCTAGGATTTGAAAAGTCTTGGGAAGGTTCAGTCCAAAGCTCATGCAAATTCAACAATTTTTTGAGGCACTTTTGGGTTATTTCAAAAAGAGGCCAATTTGAATGTAAATTCAAATTGCAGCAACTTTCATCACCCAAAATTAAAAGTTAGCTCCATATCTATACTCAGCACATTTTTCTGAGTAAACCCACCAATTTTTATCTCCATTGGAGCTCATCTTGTCAAGAGCTAAATTTGCAAGAATCCAAAACTGAATTTGAATTTCAGTTTAAATATGAACCACATTTAACCAAACAAAGTTTGAATTTGAGAATTGAAATTCAAACAAAGACTTGGGAGCTAAGTCTCACATTAAATTGTGAGTAGCTGGTGGGATAATTAGCAAAAACAGAAAAGAAATATTAGGGAAAAAGAAGAAAGGGGGAGGCCCACAGGTCAGTGGGGGAAAATTGGTTTCAGCTGAACGGGTCCGGCTTCTCACCGAAGCAAACGCTCCCGGCGTGCCACCGAGCCAATTCTTCGGACGCCCCCGCGTGAGACGATGCAGCCAGCTCCTGCTTCCTCCCTCGCGCTGGTCAGCTGCTTCTGCCGATCATCACGCGCCTACACCGCTGAACAGAGGCGCCGTGTTCTGTTGCCCAAGGAACGACCGAGCGCACGCCGCCGACTTCGTTCGATCGAAACCCGGAAATTCACCGCGAGCAGCGCCTCTCCTAGCCACAGAACCGCACCAGCTACTCGCCCTTTACCTCCTCGGCACGAGAGCAGTCGAGTTCAGCCCTTCCCCAGCCTTAGCTCCACGTTTCCGAGCAACACCTGAGAGACCGCCACCACTCGGCTCACGGTGACAGCCCAGCAGAGGGCCTGTCACAGCTGAGCAAGGACGGTTTCGGACGCGCCGGTGAGCACTACTGCTCCCACCCAAACCACAGGACCCACCGTGAACAGCTGAGCAAGAATTTGGAGAAACTCCGCCGGCGACCACAGAACAACGTTCCGGTAAGAGACCTCCGAATTCCCACTCCCTTCTCGTCATTAGTTCGCTAAACTGTGCACACAGGAGCTAGGCTTGACGGCGCCCAAGTTTGCTCCGCAACCCTAGCTTACTTTTGGCTATAGCCGGCGTATTTCCCGGTTTTCCAGCTGCAGTTGTGGCGGGAAAGGTCGGGCTCACGGTGACGACTAGGTTAGAGCTCTCCCCGATCCCTAGCATGGCCTTGTCGACCTTCCATGAGATCCCCCGGTGCTGTAGAGCCTATCCGCCGAGCTTTTGGCGGGCTAATGTGCCCGAGCGACGGTGCCGATAGTCACCGAAGGCCGCGGCTCGTTGCCAGCCTACTTCCGGCCACCGGCAGCCCGAGCCAACCCCGTAGACTTGTTCCCCGACCCTGAAAACCCCCAGGCGGCGAGCCTCCGGCCGAGAGGTGGCCGGGAAGCTGGGTCCGGCGAGCTCCAGTACAGCGCCGGCGAGGGGGAGGCGCGGGAGCGAGAGGAGGAAGAAGACCCACCGGGCCCACGTGTCAGCAGCTGAAGATTAAAACCCCGGATCAGCTGTGGCGTGTGATTCCGTGTGGTGGCGCGGGAAAGGGTCTGTGGCCCCCGTGTGGCGCGAGTCCGGCGGTTGACACGTGTATGGTTGACCCACAGGCAGAGTTTGAACTTTTACCGAATTAGTTTGAATTCCAGATTCGGTTCAAACTTTGGAACTGCATAACTTTTGCTAGGAAGCTCCGAATTTAGTGATTCAAATTGGGTTGGATTCATCATGCCTAGCTCTGTCCAGATATACAACCCAATTTGTATGAAACCCATTAATTAATTCTGGAAAATTCTTTAAAGCTTTTCAGCAAAAGAATTTTAGAGGGAGTTTGGTTCATCCAAAAATCCCCAAATTTTGCCAGAATGTTCTTTAGGACATTAGTAAACCCCTGTAAAAGTTTCAGACCATTTGGAGTTGATTTGATCAGAGCAATTCAAATTGGAAGGTGCTGTGTTCATTTGAATGCAGAAACATTTTCAGAGAATTTCCAAAACTTGGAAATTCAATTCTGGGCAAACCTTGACTCCAAAAATGCTAGGAAAATTCATGCAAACTCTATGAGCTATAATAGAAATTGTAGTTCATTAAGTTGAGCATGAACAGGGGTATTACCTCAGAATTAATTCTTCCTTGCTGATTTGCCAAGAGAATTATTCTGAGCAAACCACTCCATGAAAAGTGCTAATGTTGGGTCCAGAGAGTTTTCTTGTGACAAGGAACTCACACAAAAATTCTCAGCTCTATTGGAGCTCTAGATCACCCCTGTCCTGTTTACCCACTTAAGGGATTAAGATGGAAAAGGGGGAAAACCACTTAGCATTTAACCATGTGACTAAGTCCAAGCCAAACCACCAACACCAGTTCATATTTAAATTCTTAAACAAAGTTCCAGGGGTTAGAGGCTGGTTATTAGAACCAATAGTAGAAGTTTTACTCTAAAACTCACATTTGCATCTAAATTAACATGTAGTATTTCATTAACGTGTAGCCAGTGAAGAAGAGACTCCGGAAGTGCTGGACTTCCTCCTTCCGGACGAAGAACTAACTCCTGACCAGCAGCAACAAGGCAAGCCCCGGTTTGCATTAACCCTTTTTAAAAGCTTTACTTTGTTCACATGTGTCATATGAAGTATGTATGTGCATTAGGTATAGAATGAATGAAACCCCACTTGCATAACCAAAGGTTCCTAAAAGAGTGAGGGTAGTGTCAAGGACCTCGAGTAGACAGGCTATGCTTAATGAGTCATAGGACTTCGGTACAAGTCGAGTAGTTGGAATCTACTCGCGAGATAGGCTTGGGACACACGGGTTCGGTTGAGTGATGTGAGATCACTTTAGTAATGAAAATGAGACTAGGCAGGGGCTAGGGTGCAGCAAGAGAGAGTCTTGTGTGCGCAGCCCTGCCCGTGTCGATTGAGGACCGATCCGTGTGCGGCCCTGCTGAACAAGTATTGAACGTACCGAAGGCATATCGGATATATGGGCCCCGATAAACCGATGTAGCCTAAACCTCCGGGCGTCGAGGCATAGCACACCGATTTATAGGTGTAGGTTGAGGGCAGCAAGGTGGAAATCTGCCAACGGGCATAGAGAGATGCTCTGTGTGGGGAACCTCCTGCTCGTTTCGGTGCGACCGGTTCGACGTTTGGGCTGTTGGGTGAAAGGTTGTCCCGTACGACATCGAGTGAGCGCGCTGTGCAGCTCCACGGGTGGGCGTATGTGACGTGCTCTTTGGGTTTTCCCTGCAGGTGTATATCGAGTCGATTCGCCGTCCCTCGCGGTGACGAGTGTTGCTTGTTCACTACGTCGTAACGTAGACTAATGGATGAAATATGTTGATTCAATGATGCTGATTGATATAATTGTACTGCTACATGTGTGCCACCAAATACTGCTTACTAAATTTCAGATTTCATGAACTGTTAACTTGTTGCTAAAAGATGAACTAAGGATGAATTTGTAGGCGTGTCGTTTTGCTAAAATGTTACTATCCTATGTCCATTGTACCCCTCATGTAGAGTTTCATGCTTAGGTGAGTCGGTTAAGCCTTGCTGAGCCTTCGTGCTCACGGTTGCTGCTTAAGTGTTTTTCAGGTGAGGAGCCACCCACGGACTCGGAGTACGAGTCCACCGGCGAGGGTTACCCTCCGTCGGGGACTACGGCTGAGTGGGAGCCGTACACGCCGCGCTGAGCTGAGACGTGCAGCTAGTGTGGGTTGCCCTAGGGCTGGGCAACCGACTTTTGTTAAATAGGCGGGCGTGAGTTGTATAGTGTAGTCTTCCGCTGTGTAATAGAACAATAGTTGTAACTGAAGTTTGTATCTGATTGTACAGTTTCAGCTGTTTTTCCCATGTAATATATTGCGTTCTTATGACGTGTGCTGTCGGGTGTCGCATCGCGCGGCACCACCCTCTGCGATCCTGGATGAGCGGATTCCGGTCCGCCACAGCCATTTATTGTGTGATATCCTGACTCTCGGCTTAATAGGATTGATAGAGTACTCATACCACCAAGGTATACCTTCTTTTCCGGAAGCCCACCTGCAAAGAACTCCGGGGTTAAGCGTGCTTGGCCCGGGGGAATTTGGGGATGGGTGACCGACTGGGAAGTTTTCCCGGGTGCGCGCGAGTGAGGACAAAGTGCGCAGAAAAGACGAGTGGTGGTATGTGGGGACAGTCTATGATCCTAGAGAGCCATTACAAATGGTATCAGAGCCGACCCTCGCAGTTTCACGGGTGCGTACGGGTCAGTGAGAAGGATACGGTAGCGTACGGGTCGGGGACGTGGGTACGTATGCATGACGCGTGGGTCCTCTATGTGGGACACGGTATGGTACGTATGCTGCTAACCGGATGTACGGTATGCGTATGCCAGCACTGAACGTACGGACGTGGCTAAGAGGGGACGTTCCTGTCTTGGCGTTGACCGACGAGGAAGTCGGTCTTCTAAGGGGGGTGGATTGTGTGATATCCTGACTCCCGGCTTAATAGGATTGATAGAGTACTCATACCACCAAGGTATACCTTCTTTTCCGGAAGCCCACCTGCAAAGAACTCCGGGGTTAAGCGTGCTTGGCCCGGGGGAATTTGGGGATGGGTGACCGACTGGGAAGTTTTCCCGGGTGCGCGCGAGTGAGGACAAAGTGCGCAGAAAAGACGAGTGGTGGTATGTGGGGACAGTCTATGATCCTAGAGAGCCATTACAATAGCTGTAATAGGAACGTTTACATTGCAGTAAATCAAATAAGAGTGGTGTGCAGAAATTTTTATGATGATTGCTTGTGTTTGTGTGCTTGGTGTGAGTTGTGGGACGCTGTTCACATCCACACATAGTGAAGAGATGTGAGATGCTTCAACACTTTTTCACATCCTCATATATGCTGAAATTAATAAAAGAAGTTGCTTAGTTCATACACCTTGATGCATATAGTTGGGGGATCAATCTAAATTTCTATTTCCTACTCTACTCTCTCTCACAGATGGTGAGGGAAGACTCCAACCGCCAATGAAGGAATGCTCGTGGTCACAATGAACCACAGGAGGATGGCAATGTGGAAGTTCCTGAGAATACCAACCCCGGGGCTGATGCAAGCAACCTTGAACGGTTGATGGCTATGCAGAACCAGCTCATACAAACTATGATACAAACGTCGGGACAGCTGCAGACCAACAACAATAATAATCCTAACCCCATTCCTGCACCCCAACTGCCGCCACCGCCACCACCCCCGGCTCACAACAGATTGGGAGGGTTCATGAGGACTAGGCCGCCTACTTTTGCACAAGCCAATGATCCTATGGAGACTGATGATTGGCTGAAGTCTATGGAAAATAAGCTTGCTACTGTTCAATGCAATGATCGGGAGAAAGTTCTCTTCGCATCACACCAACTTATGGGAGCAGCCACTGATTGGTGGGACACTCTTTGCAATGCTCATGTCAACCAGGAGACTATCACTTGGGCCAAATTCAAGGAGAGTTTCCTCTCTCACTATGTCCCTGCAGGACTCATGATGCTTAAACGGCAAGAGTTTGAAGGTCTCCGTCAAGGAAGGAAGAGCGTGAATGAGTACCTCAACAAGTTCATGCAGCTGTCAAGGTATGCTCCAGAAGATGTCAACTCGGATCACAGGAAGTAGTACTTGTTCATGAGGGGATTGAACAATGAAATTCAAGTCCAGCTGCTCAACAATGACTATGCAGACATTCAAAAGCTCGTTGTCAAAGCTATAGTGGTGGAGAGCAAGATCTGTGAGATTGAACAAGAGGGAAAGAGAATGCCATATCAAGGACAGCCACAAGGAAGCAGTGTACGTCCCCGCTTCGTGCCACCAGCCGCACCACACTATGGCTCATCCGCTTCTACTTTCTTCCCTGCAAATCCACCTCACTCTAATCAGCCACTGCAGCAACGTCATGCTATGCGAACACATCGCATGCCTATGCCTCCTGTGCCCCGTCCCATCATGGGCGCCTATGCTCAAAACCAGCCTCGCCCCAACATTCCTGCTGTTATGGGCAGCAAGGCATGTTTTTCATGCGGAGAGGCGGGACACTTTGCGAGTCAGTGCCCCAAGAAAGGCCTTGGACAGCCGAGCAACGCACTTAAGCAGAACCCGCGGCCGAATGGAGGAG
The DNA here is from genome assembly GCA_030760725.1 of Neostapfia colusana. Classification (NCBI taxonomy): domain Eukaryota; kingdom Viridiplantae; phylum Streptophyta; class Magnoliopsida; order Poales; family Poaceae; genus Neostapfia; species Neostapfia colusana. The sequence continues at coordinate 63,082,148 of JASWHV010000006.1, read as the reverse complement.
CTATGCAAGGTAACCGTGGACAGCAGAACTATGCTCGTGGCAATGCGAATCATGTCTCCGCTGAGGAATCACAACAAGCTGAGCACGTCGTGATTGGTATGTTTCTCGCCAATTCCAACCCAGCCACTGTTTAATTTGATTCCGGAGCTTCGCATTCATTCATCTCATCCAAGTATGTTGCCATGTATAACCTGCCCATATCACACATGAAACAAACTATGTTGGTTAATTCTCCCGGTGGAGAGATGAGGACTAATATAGTATGTCCGAAAGTAAGCCCTGAAATAAGGGGGTAGACTTTCCTACCAACCTTATTGTCTTGGATTCCCATGGGATTGACATAATACATGGAATGGACTGGTTAAGCAAGTACAACGGAATGATTCAATATGCTTAGAGGATCGTGCAGTTGATGAGTGAGCACGGTACTCGTATTGGGTTCGAGGCAGCCCAACCTACAATGGAGAAAGCAGTGCTGAACCACATCAAAGAAGCGACATTGGAAAGCATTCTGGTGGTTCGGTAGTATTCAGGTGTGTTTCCGGAAGAACTTGCAGGTATGCCACCTGACCGGGACATTGAATTTGCCATTGATTTAGTACCCGGAACTGCACGTATAGAAAAGAGGCTGTATAGGATGCCTGCTAATGAATTAGTGGAGCTCAAGAATCAAATTCAGGAGCAGCTAGATAAGAGTTTTATATGCCCAAGCTCATCACCGTGGGGAGCCCCCGTGCTCTTCATAGACAAGAAAGATGGGACCCAAAGGATGTGTATGGACTATAAGTCTCTCAACGAGGTGACGATAAAGAATAAATACCCGCTGCCCCGCATAGAGGACCTATTCGATCAAACGAAAGGTGCCCAAATTTTCTCCAAGATTGATCTTTGGTTGGGATAATTCCAGCTGAAGATTAAGCCCTCCGACATACCCAAGACTGCATTTTGAACACAGTATGGTTCGTATAAATATACCGTTATGTAATTTCAGTTGATGAATGCACCTGCATACTTTATGTACCTCATGAATAAGGTCTTCATGGAGTACTTAGACAAGTTCGTCATGGTTTTCATCGACGATATCATGGTGTATTCAAAAAGTGAGGAAGAACATGAAGAATACTTGAGATTGACGTTGCAGGAACTGCGAGAGCATCAATTGTAAGCTAAGTTCAGCAAGTGTCAGTTTGGCTAAAGGAGATATCGTTCCTAGGCCACATCATCTCCGAGGGAGGAGTATCGATTGATCCCAGAAAAGTGAGGTATGTTTTGAAGTGGAACCAACCACAGAATGTGAGGGACATTCAGAGTTTCCTTGGGATGGCTGGATACTACCGCTGGTTCATCAAGGATTTCTCCAAAATAAAGAAGCCTATGACTGAATTGCTGATGAAAGGGAAAGCATTTCAGTGGACACAAGTGTAAAAGTCCCAGAATGCAAAGTCAATAAAGTGGATGTTGATTTCCATTTGTGTTAGGAATGCATGAAAATGGGACTTACAAAAAAAATTTATACACATGATGATGCACATGGGTGTCCAACCAAACGAGCTCTCACGTTCAATTGAAATGTGTTAAGCCAAGGTTGAATTAACACCATGTGTAAAGTTATCATGTGTGAGAGGGAGTCTAAATCCAGATTTGAACTCAAATGTTTCCCTCAAGTTGCTGCCAAAAAGATGGAGTACACACGTATCCTCATAACTTGGAATTTGAGGAAACTTAGGTTGGCAACCTTCTGATTTTAGGATGGGCTAAAACGGGGTTAAATATGATAATTTCCAAATTTGAGCGGAATTCAAATTTGAAAGTGAAATTAACACTGGATTTGGTTTATTCAAAATTCAGCCCACGTTTAAACTCTCAAAATATCAGATTGAGGGGATTTACTTGAATGAATATCTTTTGGGAACATTTGGGGGATAAGAAGAGGAAAGGGGTGGACCCTACATGTCATTGGGCCACTTTAACTTGCTCCCGAAGACTTTTCTCTGTTCAATGTCGAACACCATCAGCCTCCTCAGAGCGCCACCGAGGGCTACCACCTCCAGCTTCTTGCATCGAGCTGGCGACCTGCTCGTGGCTTCAACACCTCACGGCGTGATCCTCTCACTCACCAACAGAGCTGCAAGCGGAGGCCACATCCTCGCTATTTTTCATCAAGCGGGCGACCAGCTCGTGGGATTGAATAGCTTCCGGCGTGATCTTTTGCTCACAAAACAGCAACCTCGGGCATTATTTTCCTCACACGAGAACTGAACCAAGAGGATGGAATTTAAAATATTTTTGAACCCAACAGAAGGTTAACTCCCAGTAATCAAAATTCAGTTTGCGGAAATTGCTGCAAATTTTGAATTTGAATTGGGGAGCTACTGTTGTTTGGAGGGAATGACTTCAGTGGGACCCGCATGTAAAATCCCCAAAAGTGCTAACAAAGATTTCAGCACCTTTACACTTAGGAAAAATGAGGGGAATTAAAACTTTGAATTATAACAGTGTAAGTTCAAAGTAATGATTCAAACATCCCGAAAACTTCCGAACATGGAGACCTAAATTCATAACTTAGGTATTCATATGTCAAAGATTCAGCCTCCCACATTTCAGCTCATTTGGAGGAGTTTTAATATTTGTTTGGAATTAAAAGAGGAAGCCTCAAATTTGAATTTAAATCTCAGTTTCAAATCCCAATTTCCTCAAATTGCAAATTTGGTTCCATAAATGTGTTCTCCATATTTGAATTAGCAGACATGCCAAAATTCAGAAATATTTGAGTTGGGTTGCTATGTTTTGGGAACAATGCAAAGGGAGAATTCAAATTCCCATTTCAAATTCAAACAACCAAAATCAGTTCAAATTCCACCCAAGAATTCAAATCATTTGAATTCAAAGATTTCAAACCATGACTTTGAGGTGAAGCAAAGCTTTTAATTGTGAGTAGCTGTGGAAAAATATCAGTGGAAAATTTATTAAGAAATGAGGGGGTGGGACCCATCTTTCAGCCACACACTCTTCACAACCGACTCATTTCTTTGCTTCGGTCGCGTAGCGAGCGCCACCGAGCTGCACCGTAGCCGGCGAGCTGCCTGCCTACGTGTTTCTCCAACCGGTGGCCACCTTTATCCTCCACACATGAAGCAACATCGAAGTTCTTCTCTCCCAGCTCGTACAACGCACTGCTTTGCTCACGCGCGCCCGAAGAACCCTCCCTCCGATGCTCTCGGCGTTCCACCGAAACCACAGTCCCCGATCACTGGTTCCTCGAGGTGCCAACACCAAAAAGAAGCACCACAACGAGCTACCATGATCTGCCGCATCAACTCGACCGTTCCTTGCTGCTGTGGACCGCAAATTGGAGTTTTTGGCGAGCTCCCGAGGTGAACCGGTGGAACGTCACTTCGGCTCACCGTCAACAGCCCAATCCAGCCACCCTCTCTTCCAACTTTCTACACAAGAAAGGTGCGTTGGTAACCCTAGATGGTGTAGCTGCAAGCCGTTTGGCAAATGATCCACCGTGTAGCTTGAATTTCATTTTTTCTCGAACCCTAATGTAGAAGAGTCGAGCTCGGTTTAAACCCAAATTCGGGTTACACAATCAACCAACCCTCGACCTGACTTGAACATAGCTTCTACACTCCCTTGTGCCCATCCTCGACGAAGAACCGAGGAAAACCATCAAGATTTTGCCATGTTCTAGCCGATTTTCCCGCCGCCATTGGAAACAACCTCGGCTCAATGTTGAACCCTAGTTTGCCGGCAGTTTCATCAAGTTAGGCCGCCGGGTCCTCTGTTTGGCGCGAGGTTGAAGAGAGTGCTGATGTGTGGGGCCCACCAACAGCGTTTAAACATTTCCAGGATTTTCCTATTTTAGTTCAAACTATGAAGAGCCATAACTTTGTGTAGGAATGTCCACAAATTGTTAAACAAATTTTGTTGGATTGCACTCAAAGAGTACTATCAAGGGGTGCAGCCCAATGGTTATGAAAATCGCTGGATTTGGCTCATTAATTCATTTAAAGAAAATCTTGTAGAAATTGTTACAGGAGTTCTGTTTATTGGAAAATTTCCAAATTTGAGCAGGATATTCTTCCAAAAGTCCTTGAACTCCAGTAAAAATTTCAAAGGCATTGAACCTAATTTGCTTGGCCAAATGTGATGTCAATCCTTTATGTCTCTGAAAAATGGGAAAAATGAACAGAGACATTTTCAGATTTTTACCCAAACTTGAAAAACCCATATCTCCCTGTTGGTAGCTCCAAAAATGGTGAAACAAATTTTGTTAGAACCATTGAGAGGTACCCTAATTAGACCTACCCAAACTTGAAAAATGGGAAAAATAAACAGAGACATTTTCAGACTTTTTCCCAATCCTTGTAAAATCCATATCTCCATGTAGGAAACTCCAAAAATGGTAAAACCAATTCCTATGCACTCAGGACATTTTTTACTTCACAAAAGTCTACTTTGCAGCCTAGGAAAGCTTAATATTTAGGGCGTAAAGGCAGATTAGTGAATATAACATAAGGAATTATTGTGGTCACGTTGAGCCATTTTATGAGCTCAATATTTGCACACTGCCTAAATACCTTCCATAGAAGCTGTGGTTAAATTTTCAACTTCATTGGACCTCTGGAACTTGAGCTACCATCTTTTAGGTTTAAGAGTTCATATAATGGACTTAATCACATGGTGATTACTAGTATCCCTTTTCACCTAGCTTTCATCATCTCTAAGGCTGTAGATCCAACAACAGAAACCTTGCTGTTGTTTGTTTCTATTAAGTGTGAGTTAACTTGAACAACAGTTTTGAAACAGTTTCTAAATTGCTTTTGAAATACATGTGCATCGTTCATCTTAATAGCTCACGTGACGTCGACGTTCGACGAGGACTCAACTCCACAGCGACGATCTCCATCTCTTGATGAGTTTGGCGGATTCTCCGGAGGAAGACTAACTCATAGCTTCTAACAAAACCGTTGAGCAAGGCAAGCCCCAGTTTGCATATCGTTACCGTTTTAAATTTTGCTTTACTTCACCGCATGTTTATTAGACTTGATATTGTGCATTATGTTAAGGATGATTGAAGCCCACTTGCATGGATATTACATCCCTGAGTAGAAGGTTTTGTGTAGGCTTTGCCTCGTCTTAGATGCTAGGCTAATGTTGTAGCTAGCTCGGTAGAAGTCGAGTAGTAAAAAGCTACTCGCGAGAAAGGTCTAGTAATGGGGTTACTCGCGAGAGGTTGAGGATAAGAGCACCCTCATGAAAATGAGATGGGGACGGGGATGTTCCTGTAGGATGGAGCGCTCAAGGATGGTCTCGACCTTTGATGGGTGTGACAATGCTTGAGACCACATTTGGCCTGGACCGGGATGGTAAGTCAAATGTGGAGGTTGGTATTAGCCCCGTCCGTATTGGTTAAGGACCCCGCGTATGCGGCCCTGCTGGACAAGATTGAGCTATACCGGATATATAGTGGTGTATGGGACCCATGAAATCAATGTAACTCGATGGACCGTGATATAGAAACTCATCCTTCACGTGGGAATGGTGTTGAGAAGGCAGGAGGTGTAAATCCTTTAGCGGGCAACTTCGACGTGTCCGCGTAGAGGACCATCCTGCTGGTGCGAAACGTTTTTCTATTTCGGGGTGTCATGTGAAAGGTTGCTGCCTACAATGTAAGAAAGAGCTCTTGAGAGAGTCTTTCAAGGCATGTGTATGTGTCGTGTATTCCGGGTTGTTATTGATTCGAATCACCGTCGCTCGCGGAAGAGGATTGAGCATACTTGCCCACTGCACCGTGACGTAGTAAGAAGTGGAACTAAGTCTATTAACATGCTGTTTACAGATTAATCATTGTATTGGAACCTTTACTGAAGTAGACATAGAGCCAACTAAATTTCTGTTCCACCTTAGGCTAGTAACATCGGGATAAGCGTTTCTTGTTTGATTGTGCACTTCCGGTGTTGTGAGACGTGAGGACCACTAAAATGAAGGCTATAAGAATCTGAATATAAGGATCAAGTTTAGTCAAGCTGCATTTTGTAAATTTATGTTCCTACTGTCTTACTACCCCAGCGTGTAGTGTTACATGTTTAGGATTGAATGGTAAGACTTGCTGAGCCTTAGTGCTCACGGTTGCTACTGAGTTGTTTTGCAGGTAGCAGGATGCATGCTATGAAGAGGTTTATTTGGTGAGACGATGAACCTCACGGTTCGTTATACTCATCGGAAACCTAGCCGCTGCCTTTCTTTGGTGAAGCTAGTAGGAAGCGTTCACGGGCTGAACAACTTCTCTTCGGCGTAGTTAGGGTCGAGAGTGATTAGATTGTCCAGCTAGTTTTAATTTCCGCTGCGTGTGTACAATATGTTGTAAAAGAACTTATCTTGAGTAACAAAATGGTTTCATATGTTCTTAAGCTTCTTTTCGTGAATGCTGTTGGGTGCCGCATTACACGGCACCCCCAAGCGCGATCACCGGGCATCACAGCATGGTATCAGAGCCGCATTGGGAATAGCACGCATGAAAATAGTCTATTTTTGAAAACTTAGGAGTATACAAGTGAGGAACGTATAGTATGTCCACATAAGAAGTACTATTAGCATAGTTACTTAAGGTAGCAAGCTAACAATGTGTTATCATTCAGTATTTCAATTCTGTAACGACGCACCTATGTGGAGGTAAGAATGGTAAGGAACACCACCGAATGCGGATCAATTTCGGTTAGCTCCCCCGTACGAGGAAAGTAGTGTGGGATGTTCCATTCAGCAATGGACGTGAAGTGAATATGTTTTCTAAGACTCTTCATGTCTTAGAGACATATGAATGGCACTAGCCTCAAGTGCGCAAACCCAGGGGCAAGAGAAGGAGACCCCATCGTGTGGTTTGTAACACGAAGTGTGTTCTCTAGGACTCTTCATGTCCTATGAGGCTTACGAAAGCGCTGTTCCACCTGTGTGCTTTATTGCAAAGGTGTGGAGCCCCTGTCGGGTGGTGAATAATCTGAACATGTACCTTGAGACGTGGCTTGACTCAAGGACGGCCCGTTTGGCAATGATACGGGCCGTAAGTTTTTACCATTATATGGACCTGCCTGAAATGACAAACCATTGAGTGCATCACTATTGAGTGATTTTCTGCAGGTACCTTAACCACATTAGAACATGTCGTTTAGAAAACGTTTGTGAGTGATCGTTTTAGTGCTACCATTTGAGACGTATATGTCGGTATACAGCCGGTTAGGATTTTAATTTGGTGAGGAAATGTAGCACCGTGATATGTTTTGAACTGCATGAAAAAGGAGGTTTGAAAAGAAAAGAGTGAATTTGCAGTCTAGGATTATACTAGGGGGTAATGAACTCCTATATTGAACTAAGAATCAATTGGGGTATAGATTTATTCAAAAAGACTTAGGAATAACCTCCCCTGTTTTCGGCAGAATTTTTGCTGAAGTTTAACAGGGCATAATTTTTGTTTGGTTGAACCAATGGAGGTAAGTGATACATTTATGGAAATCTTTTGAAGTCTTCTACAACTTCTCTGTAGAAGTCCAGACCAGAAACACCCTCCAAATGGATGAAATTCTCAGATGAGTGTGAACTGTCAAAAAACAGGGCAGACACAAATTGCTCTCTGGAAATTTCTGCATTTCGACCATAACGTTATGTAGAAAAATTTCTAAGGGCCAATTAAGACACCATTGGAAATTTTACAATATGTGCTTCAACTTTGTAGTTCAAAGTTTCTCCAGATTTGGAGTCTTATTGTATGAAATCTTGCGGACAAAAAAGCCATTTTCAAAGGAGGTGCTGTCAAAATTGTTCCAGATTTCTGTTAACTTTGAAATATCATAGCTTTTGATCCAGAACCGATATGAAGGCAAATAAATACTCGTTGGAAAGATATTGAAGTTAAGTATATCTTTGATATTCAACTTGAGACATGAAATTGCAAATTCCATATTCAAATTCTGGGATTAAGACCAATTGGTCATTCTGAAGAGAGTAGTGCCTATAGCTATTTAGCTTGAGTCTTGTTGTGGACGGGGATTTTTTAAACTTCTCTAAGTTCCCTAACATGTTCCTGAGTTATTTTTCAGTGTTTCCTACTGTTCGAGTTAAGGGTTTGGACAAACTTGCTCAAGTTTGGTAGATTTCTGAATTGTCGAAACCCTGGTTAGATTGTGTAGTGCTGCAATATCTATGTGATGCTTTTATGATTATGTTTTCAATTCAAGTTGAGTTTAAACTTTGAATTTTAACCGTAAATTGCTCATATTGCAGCATGGATTATGCTCATTCCACGAGTTGGGTTGGTGAGTCGAGTCACAGCGAAAGTAATTCGCCACGACAAGAAGTGCTGACATCATCAACCCGTTTGGCGGAAATTTTAGGAAAGATGGCTGAGTCTCTTGATTTGTTGGTGCGACAAAGTATCCGACAGGAGACCCTACAGCGTAATCCCCCGCCAAGCACTTATCTGGATTTTTTAGCAAGACAACCATTGGTTTTCTCGGAAGCGAAGGAACCGTTGGAGTCGGCTCATTGGCTCCAATGTATTGAAGCCAAGTTCGATATGCTTGAGTGCGATGAATATCATAAGACTCTATTTGCCGCTCAAAAACTCCACGGAGCCGCTGGAGCTTGGTGGCCGGAGTACATCGCTACTCTTCCTGAAGGTCATCGTGTGATGTGGGATGAATTCCGGACTGTTTTCCTGGCACGTCACGTTTGTATGGGAATTATACAAACAAAGTATCAAGACTTTCTGGAATTAAAGAAAGGGGAAAGGAGTGCGTATGAGTACTTCAAAGAGTTTGAAGAATTGATGCAATACGCCACTCACATGGTAGACTCGGAAGCATTAAAGTGCGAGTATTTCTTCCAAGGTTTGAATGTCGATCTTAAAGAACAAGTGACCTTGTTCAATAATGGTATTTACAATGAGTTGGTAAATGCCGCTATCATTAAAGAAGACATGCATCTCCATTGTGAAGCGGAGCTGAAAAGGAGTATACCACCGGACAGTGATATCGAGGTTCCTCTGAACTATCGAGTGCGGTATTACTCGCCAGTTAGGCAACAAATTCGGCCAGTGGTGCAACTCTCACAACCACGGCTGGAGTTGATCACTTATGAGCCTCCATCTCAACAGCAGCTATCAGAAGTTGTTTGTGCAACCCTACTACAACCTGCTGTGCACAGTATATCTCCACCTCATGTTAGTAGAGAGATGAGGATTTCTGCAACACAAAACCATCATGGTGCTGAGCAGAGTCACACTCGTGTGTTGTCTCGTCAATGCTCAGATCAGCATCATGAACATTCAAAGAAGAACCTTTCAAAAGCTGGCAGGGTTAATTACACAGCTATTGAGGACATTGAAAAAGGAGACCAGTTTTAGCGGGTATGTTCACTTTACGTGAACAACCCACTTTCGTGTTGTTTGATTTTGGAGCCACCCACAATTTTATTAGCAGAGACTATGTGATGAAGAATAATCTTCCAGTTAGCACAGTTAAGCATCCGTTTCAGATCAGCTCACCTGGGGCAAGATATCAACTGATGAAATGGTCTCTCGGGCACCTTTATGTTTGGGTGGAAACATCTATCCTGCAAGCCTTATCATACTCAAAGGCCAAAGGATTGATATTATCTTGGGGATGTCATGGTTGACACATTATGGAGCTATCTTTGATATAAGCTCTCAGACTGTCCAACTGAATTCCCCAATACACGGTTGCAACACACTAAATCTTGTAGATCCATCACAACGAGTTGTAGCAGTGCATCAGATTGAAGCTCATAAGATTGAGGATATTCCAGTGGTGTGTGAAGATCCAGATTTGTTTCCCGACGATTTGCCGGGCATGCCGCCCGAACGTGATGTAGAGTTCAAGATTGAACTAGCACGGGAAAAATACCTATTTCTCGGCAACCATACAAAATGGCACCAAAGGAGCTAGCAGAATTGAAGGAGCAGCTTAGTGACCTCATGGACAACGTTTTTATACGCCCAAGTTAATCACTTGTAGCTGTTCTGCACTCTTCATGAAGAAGAAGGACGAGACGTTGAGACTATGCGCAGATTATCATCCACTGAATGCGGTCACTATCAAGAATAAGTATCCACTACCACGTATCGATATTTTGTTTCATCAACTAGTGGGTGCTAAGGTATTCTCCAAGATGTATGTTCAGTCCGGGTATCACCAGATAAAAATCCGGACAGAAGATGTACCTAAGACGGCGTTCTCTACAAGATATGGTATGTATGAGTATCTTGTCATGTCTTTTGGGTTGATCAATGCTCCGGCTCACTTTATGTATCTCATGAACTCTGTGTTCAAGCCGGAGTTAGACAAGTTCATCATGGTCTTCATAGACGATATCTTGGTCTATTCAAGGTCAGAAGAAGGACACGCTGAACATTTGCGTATTGTACTCCAACGCTTGAGAGATCACAAGCTTTATACAAAGTTCAGTAAATGTAAGTTTTGGATCAGCAAAGTGCCGTTTCTTTGGCATATTATTTCAGAGGAAGGCATCGCTGTGGACCCAAGTAAAATCGAGCAAATGCTGAATTGGAAATCTCCAACATCTGTTCATGAACTGAGGAGTTTTCTAGGTTTAGCGGGTTATTACCGGAGATTCATTCCAAACTTCTCCAAAGTCGATAAACCTATGACGGAGTTGTTGAAGAAGAGCACCAAATATGATTGGAGTAATTCATGTGAACAAGCTTTCAATCTTTAGTGAAGCATCTCAGTACAACTCAAGTTTTGGCCCAACCGGACACAACGAAGCCGTTTGATGTTTATTGTGATGCATCTGGCATCGGTTTGGGTTGTGTGTTGATGCAAGAAGGACGTGTGGTCGCGTATGGATCCCGACAACTCAGGGGTCATGAGCAGAAGTAGCCGACGCATGACCTTGAACTACCTGCAGTGGTCCTAGCATTAAAAGTGTGGAGACATTATTTACTAGGCAATCTAGTACATCCCTGCACTAACCACAAAAGCTTAAAGTACATCTTCACACAGAAGGAACTGAATATGAGGAAGCGAATATGGCTTGAATTGATCAAGGACTATGAACTTGTAATTCATTACCATCCAGGTAAAGCGAATGTGGTTGCCGGCGCACTTAGTCGGAAGGCCCACGTTCACCATTTTGCCATGGCTGCACATGAAGGAGAAGAACCAAGCCTGCGCTTAGTTCCCTTCGCTCTTATTCCTACAATCTGAGATGAGATTGTAGAGGCTCAGAAGAGAGATAGGGGTATGTCTCATATCCGAAGGAGAGTGGACAGCGCCAAGTTGAAGATGTTCCGCAAAGATGAAGAGGATACTCTATGGTTTAACAACCGCATAGTGGTATCCCGGAATATGAAATTGCGGAGGAAGATATTGGATGAAGCTCATTTGTCCAAGTACTCCATTCATCCAGGAAGCAACAAGATATACCAGGACATAAAATCTAAGTTCTGGTGGACACGGATGAAAAGAGAGATTGCAAAGTACGTACCAAATGATGAGTTGTTTAGGCCCGATCTTCCGAAAGGTGCGTCGATTGAAGTGGAGATCTCGACGTTTATGATCCGAGGAACTCGAGCAGACCCGAACACCCCGGCAATCACTACACCACTGCTCCGTTGGTTATCAACCGTGCTTCACACGCTTGACCTCGCCAAGAAGGCTATCCGTGCAGGTCCAACCGAGAACACAAGCAAGAACGACGAAGATGCAATCTGAAATTGCGAAATTGGGGTCTCACAAACCGTAGAACGGCGAAAGTGTTTAATCTCAGAAAAACCCACCAAATATGGCCGGCGGCTGCAGTATTTAAAGGGTAGGGTTCGACCATAAGACCCTTAGACGCGTCCCTAATGGACTCATATGGGATACAAAGCCCAAAAGCCCAATACGGTGGTGCAACACCGGACAGAACTCCGAATTCAACTTATTTTGACAACTTCCAACGACTCCTGGCGAATTTTAATGTGGGACCAGAATCATTGCAAAGTTTATCTTCTCATCTTTCCATGCATATGTGGAACGTCAAAAACGGAGTCCGTATGCATCCTGGGCGTCCATTTTAAGATGTACTGCTCCTGGACTACGAGTTGAACTCGAGTCCGAGTTGGTGACTGTTTCCATCAACTTGTGGACCTCCCATCTGATTCTCCACGTCCCCAAATCCCCCTCCCTTTACTTGTTGATCATGTCCATGGTTCCTAATAACAATCAAATCATTCAATAGCAATCCATTCTCAAAATCACATGGGTAGGAAGTTAGGAACGAGTTCACCTGCTGATTTAGTAACCGTGCTCGTCCTCTTGTGATTGGTCCTTGTATATCAATGTGAGTATCCACTGTTGTGATGTCCTCATCAGTGGTTGTGGTGGTGGTGCAGGAACGGGGTTATTGTTATTGGCTTGCAGCTGACCCAATGTTTGGATCATAGTTTGCATAAGCTGGTTTTGCATAGCCATCAACCTTTCAAGGTTGTTTCCACCAGCCTCGGGGTTGTCATTCTTAGGAACCTCAACGTGGTCATTGTAACACCACAAAACCTGTTAAAGAGGGGAATTTAAAATTTTTGGACGTAATGCATGTTGAGAAGAAATTCAAACTCAAACTGGAATTCAAATTTGAATCAAAACAGAAAAGAAAAAGGAAAAAGAAAAAGAAAAACGGCTAATGGGCCGAAACCCACCTCATCCGGCGCCCGCGGCTGTTTTCCCCCTCCCCCTCTCTCTGACGTGTGGGGCCTGCATGTCATATCCTTCCTCCGCGCGCGCCCCCAACCGCCTCGATTCTCCCGCGCCGATCGCCGCTGCCTCGCCCGATTTCCATGCCACGAGCCACAATCTTCGGCAAAGCGCTGCTGCACATCTAAACCGACCCCCGCCGCCTCTCCTCGTGCCTTTAAACTCCAGAAAACCCCGTCGGTCTCCCCGCATCGCCACGTTTTCCGCTCCGGTGAGAACCGATTGTCCCCCGCCGAAAAACCTTCGGATCTCGTCGCTTTTCTCTGATCTAACGGGCTTGTCATGTTCCACCGCCGCCGGGGAGCGCAGCAGGTGAAGGAAATGACGTGTCTTGCGCCCTAGCTACGGCTTCGACGAGCACCGAGGAGCTGCACCAACCACCGTCCTCGCAGAGCCGAATTCCGACCTCTCCAAGCCCGAGAAACCCCTAGGTGAGCTTCCCCTACCCATCCGCAGTCGATCCGTGCGAAAAGATGCAAGTTCTAGCGTGTAGCGGCAAGGAACCGAGGCTGCGCCGGCGAGATCGCCGCCCCCGCCTTCGCGCGCCGCCGCGCCCGTGGGCTGGCTCCGGCCAGGGTGACGTGGCCCCATGTGGCCCGTCCGTTTTAAATCGTGCGGTCCCGAATAGATTAAACCCGTACCGCTTCGCGATCTAATCTCAGCCCTCGGTTTTAAATTCAACGGCCCACATTCGCCCCGCGTTATAAAGGCCGAGAATCTTACACGCTACCCCCTGGGGATCTCGGAAAACACGAGCTAGCCCAGGAAACTTCTGATCTAGCCCCTGGACCCTCAGCAATTCATGTAAATTCAATTAAAAAAATCAATTTTAGCCCCTGGACTTAATAAGAATTAGGAAGACCTCCCTGTTTTGCACACTTACACCCCTGAAAATTAAGAAAATGAGAAATTGGGCCCCACAGCAGTGTGGATTTGCACATCAGCCCCTGAGGGTTATTAATTTCAGGAAATTGAATATGTGAATATGATTTAAATTCAAACATAGGTATATGTTCAGTTTAATTATTCTAACCCTGTTGGAGATTTGTAGAAAAATCTGAAGTCTGAGTTTAGAAGGGAAATAAACTTTTAAACTAAATAAGGTTGCTGTTTTGTAATTTATCTCTGAAATATACCCTTTAGGCATAAAACAAATTTAAATAGGTGGAATAATGAATGTAAATAATAAAAAAGGAGTAGGGAAAATTTATAAAGGTTCTGTTAGGGTAATTGGAACAGTAGAAATTTTTGTACGAATTTAGGTTGCTGTTTTATGGCTGGAAATTCATTTCTAGGCTAGAAAATAAATTCTGAAAATAGTTAAAAACAAATTTAAATTGATCCACATCAGAGAGGAAGTCAAAAGGTAATTTACGGGACATTTTAGATCCGAACATATTCTGTTTAGGTGATATGTCTTGTTATTTTAATATTAAAGTTTATTTGTAGGTATAAAAAATAATCCTGAAAATATAGGAAAATAGGTATGCATAATTAGAAAAGGTTAAATGAGGTCCCCAAATCCAAAAACTTCAAATTAAGATTTTGTAGGAGATCTGAAAACCTAATTGGAGTAGGAAATTATCTTTCATGCAAATTTTGTGGCTAAGAAGGATATTATCTAATATACAAAATTTGTTCAAATTGGAAATTCATATATAGTGTGCACTTAGAAATCTGAATATTAAAGCTAGAAATAATATATATGTTTAGAAGTGCATGTATGCTTAGAATCAACATATCTATGGTAAACACAACACCTAAATATGTGTATGACTTTCATATGTATGTATGTGTGGTTTGCATGAGCAGAAATGTGGACTATGGCTTATGGAATGTTGTTTTCTTTTTGCTATGTGTATTGGCATAAGTAGAAACAGCCCCAGAGCAGGTTCTCACCTTTCAAGATCAAGACTTTCCATTCCCAGAGCAGTAGGAAGAAGGCAAGTGTCCTTGACCACTTTGATCCTATACTAGGATTTGTTGTTAGAATTTAATTGCGTTGTCAATATGGAATATGTTACCCAAGCTAAAAAGTTTCCCCAGAATTGCATTATCTTGTTTTCTTGTAGCCTTGGTTTGGGAGTTACTTTATTATGTCATTCAATAATACTATTGATGCTTAGCCATGCTTAGAATGGGATTAATGGGATATGAGATCATCAACTGGTTTACTTTATCCTTGAATGAGATATTATGAATTATGTAGAGGTAGAGATCTAGGCAAGTTGGATGCTTTGGTTGGTGCTGCGTGCACGAGACTCAGGTTTGTGTATAGTACTTGCCTGGATCCTAAGGACCGGTTCATGGAGCATTTAACCTGGCTTTACCGTGCCAACCACATGCTGAGATGGGGCAGCTTGGCTAATTAATTAGGCGTATCTCCGGCGTAGCATGGGTGTTTGGATGGTGCGGGGAGTAGGTGTCAGCTGGACTACCATATGAACCGCAAGGCTCAAGAGGGGGCCACTGCAGCGGGGATGGAGCCTCTTGTATGCTGTTAGGGGTGAAACCTCAGTGGGCCCACGCTCATCGGGAATCGCTTTGTAAAGGCCTCGTAGTGTTCTCCTGGCTGCACACCTCGGAAGTGTGAACGTGGTTCGCGGCCACTGGCATAACGGAGGTTCTTTTAGTCCACCTGACAACGGGGGATGAAATCACTACATGTGGGTACAGTGGTGCAAACTCTATAGAGTCAAAACTGTCATGACAGCCGTGCTCACGGTCAAGAGCGGCTTGGACTTATTCATGATTAGAGGATGATGAATGGGAAGGTTGAGGGTGTTAAGCGGGGAGCTTAACATTGGAAATGCTGTTATGGTTACTTGATATTGATGATGGGTTGGGGGATTGGGACCATTTCACCTATGTAGTAAAGTAGGTGCTTAATAAGCTAAGGTGATAGGTGTTAATTGCGTAGTACTTTAACCATGAGTTCAACCTCTCCTTGTTCTAGCCATGCATGACATAACTTCCCCACACTTGCTGAGTACGAAAGGTACTAAAGCTTGTTTTTTTTGTTGGTTTAAATTGCTGCTCAGGCCAAGGGAATGACGTGGTGTACAACGACCAAGACTTCAGACCCAAAGAAGGATTCTAGGTTCACGGAGTCCCTCGGGCAACGCCTGTGACGGAGCCCACAAGACTTATCTTCCGCTGCTGTTTTATTTACATGTTATGAACATAATATTCGTCCATCGAGACGTTATGCTATGTAAGACTTATTTATATTTGAATACTTGGCTTGTAATATAATGATGCTTCACTATTTGTCGTCACATGTATGAGAAAATGATCCTGACATACATGTGATAATTCACACGGTGGTTCTTCGGAGAAACCGTGTGTGACAGAAGTGGTATCAGAGCCAGGTTGCCCGTAGGAACGTGGACCTAGGTAGAAATGGACGTATTTAAGGACCCTATGTTCTTAAAAACTATTTTACAAAAGGTTTGGGGTGAAAGTGTTATTTAATGTCATCACTTTAATTGTTCATCTTGCCTCAACTTTTATTTAAAATACAGTCTTTATTTAATTCTTATCTAACTTGATTTTAAATGTTTTATGTTTTAGATGGTTCGCATGGTCCGCACCGCTCGCAAGTCCAACGGAGGGAGAGTTCCTGTAGCTGCCCTTGCCTTGAGAGAGGAGAACCGCCCGGTGACGTACCACTCCTACAGGTTGGCAGTAGGAGGCTTGTTGCGCCGTCTTCGGCATATGCTCCACGCCGCCGGCAATGTTGGCAAGCTGATCATACACTACAGATCCACCAGGACCATCTGTGAGAAGCATGAAGAATGGAGCTCAGAGATGAGGATTATCCAGGACAACCAGCTGCTCAAGATCCACCGCTCTCCAGCTTGTCGGGTGACTCAGGCCGATGCTGAGAAGGATGTCACCTGGGAGGCCATCACCTGCCAGAGTTACATCAACCGTCGCCACCTGAACAGGACTGAGTACATGTATGTCCTCCAGCGTGAGAGTGGCACAGCGGAGTACAAGTACCCGACGGTGCAGCAGGGGACTTCCCATGAGCACATGGACCTGTGCTTGGAGGAGGCAGCTATGCTCAGCATTCGACTACAGGAGTGCCAGTAGGAGCTTCAGGATGTCCGTGACACCCTGAAGGAGACTGAGGCGTTGCTTCGTGCGAACTTGAGGGCGAGGGAGAGAGGAGATGGGAATGAACTGTGTGTCACCGAGAATGACACATGGACTCCTGACTCCCCAGACCGCCGGACGAGCAAGCGTCGCCGCACATCTCCACCAGCAGCCTCCCCACCTAAAGCGGAATCAGAGGGCAGCCGCAATGATGAGGAAGACCCCGACGAGCTAGCTCAGTGATACGAATTGTTAGAGTCATTTCCCTTATTTCCGCATGTTATCGAGTAGTCGAGTCAAGAACCTATCTATTTGTTTGTTAGTGTTTGGTGTGTGACATGAGTTGTGGAAGCCATGGGCACTTGTCCACAACCTCGTCTTTAAGTTTGCATTACTTTGGTGTGTGAACCCCTATGAATCAATAGTGCATTTATTTTCACGTGAGACATGACGCCCAAAGATCTATGTGAAATCTTCAGAAATTGTCTAAATATTAAGGCCTCAAAAGTTTAAGTTTAAACAAGCAATTTGGGAAGTTAATGCGTAATGATTAAAGTTAACATTTGGTTGATCATGATAGATGGCTGGAAGAGGACGAGGTCGTGGTGCCAACCCCAACAACAACAACAATGAGGCTGCGGATCCTCAACTTTCTGGAGGGCAAGACAGGGGTGGCCGCCGAGAAAGAGCTGATCCCATCTACCAAATGATCGACAATCAAAATCAGCTCATTCAGAATTTGACTCAAGTGGTGGCCAACTTACACCAAGCTCCACCCCCACAAGCTGCACCACGACAACCAAGGTTGAGTGAGTTTCTGGGAACTTAACCCCCAAAGTTTTCAAGTGCTGCTCAACCTCTGGAGGCAGATGGTTGGCTCAAGACCATTGATAACAAGATGAGGATCATGCAATGCCAAGGATATGAGAGGGTGCTGTTTGCCTCTCATCAATTGCATGGACCCGCTGCTGATTGGTGGACCGCATACGTGGCAGCCCATCATGACCCCGAGAACATAACTTGGGAAGAGTTCAAGCGCAGTTTCCGTAACCACTACATACCAAGGAGAGAACTCAAGAACAAGAGGAAGGAGTTCTTGGGACTGCAGCAGGGCAACATAACTGTGAGAGAGTACCTCACCAAATTCACCCAACTGTCCCGTTATGCACCACGGGACATCGAAACTGATGAGCAGAAACAGGACTGTTTTGTGGAGGGACTTACAATGGAAATGTAATGTGCAATGTCCTCCAACGAATATGAAAGTTTCCAAAAGATGGTGGACAGGGTGTTTGTTGTGGAGAGAAAGCTGAAGGCCTTGGAGAATGAAAACAAGAGGAAGATGGGATGGTCACACCAAGCCTCAAGCAGCAACACACGTCCACGTCTGATGCAGCAACCTGCAGGGCAGACGAGCCGTGCTGCAGTACCTTACTCGACACCGAGAGGGTACAACCCGAACTTCAGGCCTCCATCAGCACCAGTACAGCCGCAGCGTCAGTTTGTGCAGCAGCCACGCCCCACCTACCAACCTCGACAAGCAGGACAAGGGCCACAGAACCAACCCCAAGATAACAAAGGCCAGGCACCTAAAGTCAGGGTGCGATGCTTCAACCTTCGTTCATAATGTGATGCGAGGACGAGTGAACCACATGACCATGGATGAAGCGCAAAGAGGCACCGGACACTACGCTAATAAGTGCCCAAAGAAGAAGCCTATGCAGCCACAGCAGCAGAATGTGATGTGAGGACGGGTGAACCACATGACCATGGAGGAAGCGCAAGAGGCACCGGAAGTGGTGATTGGTAAGTTCTCTGCAAATTTACACATTGCGACCATTTTGTTCGATTCTGGTGCTACCCACTCGTTCAATGCTCAAGGATTTGTTAAGAAGAATGATCTAACAACAACACAAATGAATCATATGTTAGCAGTGAACTCTCCAGGGGGAGAAATAAGAACAAGACAAGTGTGTCCCAAGGTGAATCTAGACCTTAATGGGGTAGTATTTACTGCAAACCTCATAGTGATAAACTCATAAGGGATAGATATTATTTTGGGTATGGATTGGTTGACCAAACATAAAGGTATCATTCATTGTTCGACTATAATGGTGAGCTAACTCACCCTATTGGCACAAAAGTGAAGTTCATAGCCGTACAAGGACCCACGAGGGACATTAAAATCAATCAAGTGGAAGTGGAAGTGGAAGAGATAAGGGTTATCAAGGAATATCCCGATGTTTTTACTGAGGAGTTGCCAGGTATGCCCCTAGATCGTGAAGTGGAATTCGCGATTGAACTAGTGCCTGGAACAGCCCCGATATACAAGATGCCTTATCAGATGGACTCCAAACAGCTGGAAGAGCTCAAAGAACATATAAGAGAATTGACAGAGAAGGGGTATATTCGTACTAGTTCCTCGCCATGGGGAGCTCCAGTGATGTTTGTGCCCAAGAAGGACGGAACCAAAAGGTTATGCGTAGACTACCATGTGTTGAATGAAGCAACCATCAAGAACAAGTAACCATTACCCCGCATTGAAGACTTATTTGATCAGTTTAGGGGAGCTTGTGTATTCTCAAAAATTGATCTCAGGTCGAGATATCACCAATTGAAAATAAGGCCAACCGACATTCCCAAGACGGCTTTCGTATCTCGGTACGGGTTGTATGAGTACACAGTCATGCCATTCGGGCTAACTAATGCCCCGACATACTTCATGTATCTCATGAACAAGGTATTCATGGAGTATTTGGATAAATTTGTGGTGGTTTTCGTTGATGACATTCTCATCTTCTCCAAAGATGAAGAAGAACATGAGGGGCATCTAACACTGGTGTTGCAAAAGTTGAGAGAACACCAACTATATGCCAAGCTGAGCAAATGCGAGTTTTGGCTGAGAAGAGTCCCCTTCTTAGGACACATAATCTCGGAGGGAAGAATCTCCATAGATCCCGCCAAGATCGAGGATGTGCAGAAGTGGAAGACCCTTGAAAATGTTGGCGAAATTCAAAGCTTCTTAGGATTGGCTGGGTATTATCGACGGTTCATTGAGGGATTCTCCAAGATCTCGAGACCCCTCACCAAATTATTAGAGAAGGGAATCAAATTCACGTGGACGCCGCAGTGTGAGACATGTTTCCAAGAGCTGAAGAGAAGATTGACAACAGCCCCAGTGCTAGTTATGCCAGACATGCAGAAGAATTTTTCAGTGTATTGCGATGCTTCTGGACACGGGTTGGGATGTGTTCTCATGCAAGAGGGGCATCACGGCAGCTCCGAAAACACGAGAAGAACTATCCTACGCATGACCTCGAGCTAGCCGCAGTGGTCCACGCACTGAAGCTTTGGAGGCGTTACTTGATGGGAAAGAGGACAGAAATATATACAGACCATAAGAGCTTAAAGTACATTTTTACACAGCCCGATCTCAACCTCAGACAAAGGAGATGGTTATAGCTAATCAACGACTTTGATGTGGGCATCAACTATCATCCTGGGAAAGTGAATGTCATGGCAGATGCTTTAAGCCGGAAGGTGCATGTCAACGTGTTGAGCTTAAATGACACGTCTACGGAATTGAAGGAAGAGATTGCAAAACTCAATCTATGCCTGGTAAATAGTGGTGAGGCCATCGCCATGGAAGTGGACTCCACATTGGAGCAAGACATACGCAATGGTCAGAAGAATGATGAGAAGATACAAGAAATCAGAGAACTCATCAAAGAGAATAAAGCTCTTGGGTTCAGTGAGGATGAACAAGGTACGGTGTGGCATGGGAAAAGAATCTGTGTGCCTGAGATAAAGGAGATCCATGAACTGATTTTGAGGGAGGCTCATGATTCCGACTACTCCATTCACCCTAGGAGTACAAAGATGTATCATGACCTTAAGAGCAGATATTGGTGGTATGGCATGAAGCGAGATGTCGCGGAACATGTTGCCCTATGTTACACATGTCAGTTGGTGAAAGCAGAACATCAACGACCCACCGGACTGTTGCAACCACTCAAAGTGCCCGAATGGAAATGGGAAGAAATAGGTATGGACTTCATAGTGGGACTGCCTAGGACCCAATCGGGATATGATTCGATATGGGTCATCATCGACAGGCTAACTAAGGTAGCTCATTTCATCCCCATGAAAGAAAGCTACAGCGGATCCAAATTGGCAGAATTGTACATGTCAAGAATTGTGTGTTTTCATGGAGTGCCAAAGAAGATAGTGTCAGATCGAGAGACACAGTTCACCTCGAGGTTCTGGCAGAAGTTACATGAAACCATGGGAACTCATCTGAATTTTAGTTCCGCCTATCACCCACAGACTGACGGGCATACCAAAAGGACCAATCAAATCCTTGAGGATATGCTGAGAGCTTGTGCACTCAAGAACAATAGAAGTTGGGATAAGAACTTACCGTATGTGGAGTTCTTCTACAACAACAGTTATCAGGCTAGTATGAAGATGTCACCATTTGAGGCGTTGTATGGGAGGAAGTGCAGAACTCCACTATTTTGGAACCAAACTGGGGAAAGTAAAGTGTTTGGACCCGAGGTACTACAAGAAGCCGAGGCGAAAGTGAGGGAAATCCGCAACAACTTGAGGATAGCCCAGACCCGACAAAAGAGCTATGCCGATGTACGGAGAAGAGAGTTCATTTTCAACGTGGGAGACTATGTCTATCTAAAGGTGTCCCCTATCCGAGGGCTTCATCGGTTCAAGGTGAAAGGGAAATTATCACCTCGATACATCGGACCCTTCCAAATTCTGGAGAGGAAGGGCGAAGTGGCATATCAGTTAGAACTACCGGATCACCTATCAGATGTTCACGATGTATTCAATGTGTCACAACTCAAGAAATGTTTAAGGACACCCGAAGAGATGTTACCCATGAATGAGGTGGACGTGCTAGAGGATCTTTCATATGCCGAGCAACCGGTCAAGATCCTGGAGACAATGGAACGCCTCACAAGAAATAAAAGAATCCGAATGCGCAAAGTGCAATGGAAGCATCACTCGGAAGCAGAAGCCACATGGGAGCGAGAAGACGAGCTCAAGGCACAGTTTCCGGATTTGTTTTCCTAGAGTCACCAATCTCGAGAACGAGATTTCTTTTAAGGGGGGTAGATGTAAGGGCCTCAGTTTTTGACACATAATTGAAGTGTTCATCACCACACCACACACCTCATTTGAGGAAAGTTGATGAACACAAATGAAGAGCAAGTAACCACCATCAACATGCTCATTAGAGAACAAACTCACATATTGCAAAAGGGGTATTTCCCACATGTGATATAGGGGGGCTGGACATATGAAAACTCCTACACATTGCTAAGGATGTCCATGCCAAGTTTCACCCAAATTCAAAACCGTTTTGAGGTCATTTTGGGTATAGCTAGAAAGAGGGCAGTTTGAAATCACATTCAAATTCAAACTGTTTTTATCGCATGAATTTAAAAGTGGGAGGCATATTCTTACTCAGCACATTTTTGTGAGATCACACACCAATTTTCACTCCATTTGGAGTTGATCTTGACATGAGCTAAGTGGGACAAATTCAAACTTTATTTGAATTCAAAACTGAACTTGTGCTGAAATTCATTCAAACCCAACCCAATTTGAATTCTATTCAATTCAAATGGCTCATGGGTGAATAATTTGAATCACATGGGGTATTTTGGGGCTCACTGTTTACAACAGTGATTAGGAGTAAATTTCAGAGGTTAAAACTGGAAGTGGGACCCACATGTCAGCCACCACTCCAACCAAAACCGACTGAAAACCCAGCTCGGGTTCTTGCGCCGGACGGAGCAGCCGCCACGGCGAAGAGGTGACCGGGACACCACCTGCTTGCCACCCCGACGTGCTGAACCGCCTCACAGCCCCCTTATCTACGCCACTGCCCTGATCGGAGCGATCATCGCCCACTCTGCTGCCTCCTCGCATCAGAACCGCGCCATCGCTGCCGATCACTCGGAGCTGATAAGAGAAGCTTGATCACCGCCTCTCCGTCCCCTCCAGAGCCACGGCAAGGTACTAGAGACCTTCCTCCGTCCTCCCCGCTGCTAGAATTCAATTGAGACCGATTGAAATCGGTTATGCCGAAAGATCAATTCGGTGATTTAGAACCACCGCACCTCGGGCTTCCGTGGACAGCCCAACCAGGGCGTTGTGACGCCCGAGCCAAGGCACCCTTGGACGCGCTGGTTACCGGTGCTGCTCACACCTGAGCCACAGCCCGAGTGATTGCTCACCGGCGGCGAATTTCCAGTTTTCCCCTTTCTGTGTGCAGCACGACCTTCGGGGGCGATTCCGTCGAATTCGTGCTCCAGAAAGGATTAGAGGGCTGCAATCCGCTCTCACACAAACTAGACACGGTAACGCACAAGTTGCCTTCACAACCCTTGTCCGGAGAACCTCTGTACCCGGCGTAATTCGAGGTTTACCAACGGCGGAACAAAAGGGAGGCATCGGGTGCACGGTGAGGAGCTACTTCGGGCCTTTCCCGAGCTGCCTCAAGCTCATGTCGACCTTCCCTGAGGTCTACTGATGCTTCCCGACCGGTTCCTTGAGTAGTTGAGGTGCTAGGGAAGTCAGCCGACATGGCCGAAGTCTTTCCGAGGTGGCGGCTCGTCGCCGACCATGCACCGGCCATTGTCATGAGTAGCTGACCCCAGAATCCTGTTCCCCGAGTGAAAGTAGGCAGGGGCGGCCAAAATCATGAAGTTTGGAGCTGTACGGAAGCCGGCGGCGAGCTCTCCGGCGAGGTCCCTCGGCGGTGGAGCGCGGGCGTCACGAGGTTGAAGAAAGGGGTGGACCCCAGCTGTCAGCGGCCGATATTTTGAATCAGGATCGGGCTGCGGCCGGGATCAGGTGTGCTGGCGTGCAAAATCCTTGTGGGCCGCGGTGTGCTGTCGCCTCGGCGTGAGACGCGTGTCCCCGGGGCCCACGCGCGAGTTTAAACTTTTCCCTGATTTTCAGATTTCCTTCAAACTTCAAATCCTCATAACTTTGGCTAGAAAGCTCCAAATCGAGTGAACCAAATTTTGCTGGATTCAGCTCTCTGAGTACTTTCCAGCAAATCAAGTTTCACTTCATGAAATTCCTTATTTCTCCAGAATTAATTCCTCAAAATTTAAACTGGTTGGAATTTTAACTGGAGAATCCTTGGGAGGAAAATCCTGAAATTTTGCTAGGATGTTCACCAAAATATCCCAGAACTACCATAAAAATTTCAGATCCATTGGAGCTCATTTGATCCACCTAATGGTGTGATTAGTGAAACTGTCCCAGAGAAAATAGAAAATGTTCAGAAACATTTTCAGAATTTTCTCTGAAATTGTTTAGCTCCTATCTTTAGCTAGGTACCTTCAAATTAAGTGAGACCAACTCCATTAGAACCCTCTGAAAATCTAGTTTTCAGAAAGTCATAGTTTGTTTCATGAAAATCCTTAGAGCACCCTAAGAGTTCCAATTAAGGTCAAGGACATAATTAATTGTGGAGGGCTCAAATGAACTTTGCTGCAACTAAAACTTGACCAAGTCTCTGTTTAGGTTGTAACCAAGCCATAGTAAAAGTTTCACATTCATTGAGTCTGTCTAGTGGGACGTATAAGCTTCACAAGTTCAAACATAATACAAATGCATTCCAATTAATACATGTACCTCTCTTATCATGTAGTCGCTAAGGTCGAGGAGGAACCCGAAGTCCTAGACTTCGTGACTCCGGAGGAACAGCTAGCCTAGGACCAAGAGCAGCAAGGCAAACTCCGGTTTGCATTAACCATTTTACAAATTTTTATTGTTTTGAGCACTTACTTGAGTATTATAATTCCGTGCATTAGAGTCTTGATTTGAAACCCAATTGCATAGCCAAGAAAACCAAGAGTTGGGTGTAGGATTACGAACCCCATTAGCTACTGCAATGCTAAGATAGTGTAGGATTCGGTACAAGTCGAGTAGTTGGAACTACTCGCGAGCATAGGCTAGAGGCACTCGACTCGGGTAGTGATAGCACATGAAACACATGACAAGAAAATGAGACCAAGCGGAGAGTAAGGGCAGCAGGACTTTGGGGCCTGTGTGCTATAGCTCCGCTTGTGTCGATTGAGGACCGAGCCGTGTGCGGGCCTATTGAACAAGCTAGAACAGTACCGAAGACCTACCGGCTATATGGGAACCGGGAAACCGATGTAACTCCGGTAGCTGGGTGTTGAGGCATAGCTGGTCGTTCAGAGGGTAGGTTGAGAGCTCGAGGTGTAAATCGGCTGGTGGCACTGAGATGCGCGTGCAGAGACCTCTTGCTCGGGACAATTGGACCGGTTCAACATTTGGCTAACGGGTGAAAGTTAGTTGCGTACGGCGTCCGTGATGGTTGTTGTAGGCAACATCGAGTACGGGCGTACGTGACGGGTTGTTCGGGTAACCCTGCAGGTGTAAATCGATTATAATCGTCGTCCCTCACGGTCAGTGAGTACCACTTGTTCACTGTACCGTGACGTAGAAAGAACAGGCTAGTTGCATGTTAAAATGTTGCTGATTGAAAGATGGACTTGATCGCTAATGATTTGCTGTAGTCTAGAGCTAACTAAAGTTCTTTTCAACTTTGGGCAAAGTACATGAGAGAAATGCGTTTCTTATTTGATTGCGGCTCTCTCATGTGCCTTAGCGTAAGGTTCTCCACAACCTGCTGCTAAAACTGGAAAGTAAGGTTCTACTAATTAGGCGAGTCCTTGCAAATTATTTTTACCTCATGTAACCCATCACCCCTCATGTAGAAGTTCCATGTTTAGGTGAGACGTGTCAGACTTGCTGAGCCTTCATGCTCATTGCTTGTGTTTGAAGCTTTTGCAGGGTTCTATGAGGAAGGAACTCCCGAAGAGGAGACGGAACCCCAGGAGGGGAACCCCGTCGAGTGGCAGTCGTGCATGCCGCAGAGTTAGTGTGTGTGTGTGCTAGCAAGGACACGTTCGAGGGCTGACCGTGGACTTGATGCGTAGTCTATGCCCGCGAGTGTAGACTAAACTTAATTTTGATGTAAACATGTTCATAAGCCTGTTTATGTAATAAAAATTTCGCTTCCGCTTTGTACCTTTGACGTGTGTTATCCGGTGTTGTGCAACGCAGCACCCCTCAGCGTGATCCTTGCTCGACAAGAACGTGGGGTCGTGTCAGTAGAGTTGTAACACCCCAAAACCTGTTAAAGAGGGGAATTAAAAATTTTTGGACGTAACGCATGTGGAGAAGAAATTCAAACTCAAACTGGAATTCAAATTTGAATCAAAACAGAAAAGAAAAAGGAAAAAGGAAAAAAACGGCCAATGGGCCGAAACACACCTCATACAGCCCAGCAGCCCGTGGATGTTTTCCCCCTCCCCCTCTCTCTGACGCACGGGGCCCGCATGTCATCTCCTTCCTACGCGCGCGCCCCCAACCGCCCCGATTCTCCCACGCCGATCGCCGCTGCCTCGCCCGATTTCCACGCCACGAGCCACAATCTTCGGCAAAGCGCTGCTGCACATATAAACCGACCCCCGCCGCCTCTCCTCGTGCCTTTAAACTCCTGAAAACCCCGTCGGTCTCACCGCATCGCCACGTTTTCCGCTCCGGTGAGAACTGATCGTCCACCGCCAAAAAACCTTCGGATCTCATCGCTTTTCTCTGATCTAACGGGCTTGTCATGTTCCACCGCCGCCGGGGAGCGCTGCAGGTGAAGGAAACGACGTGTCTAGCGCCCTAGCTACGGCTTCGACGAGCACCGAGGAGCTGCACCAACCATCGTCGTCGCAGAGCCGAATTCCGACCTCTCCAAGCCCGAGAAACCCCTAGATGAGCTTCCCCTACCCATCCGCAGTCGATCCGTGTGAAAAGATGCAAGTTCTAGCGTGTAACGGCAAGGAACCGAGGCTGCGCCGGCAAGATCGCCACCCCCGCCTTCGCGCGCCGCCGCGCACGGGGGCTGGCTGCGTCCAGGGCGACGTGGCCCCCTGTGGCCCGTCCGTTTTAAATCATGCGGTCCCGAATAGATTAAACCCGTACCACTTCGCGATCTAATCTCAGCCCTCCGTTTTAAATCCAACGGCCCATATTCGACACGCGTTATAAAGGCCAAGAATCTTATGCGCTACCCCCTGGGGATCTCGGAAAACACGAGCTAGCCCCGGAAACTTCTGATCTAGCCCCTGGACCCTCAGGAATTCATGTAAATTCAATTAAAAAAAATCAATTTTAGCCCCTGGACTTAATAAGAATTAGGAAGACCTCCCTGTTTTGCACACTTAGACCCCTGAAAATTTAGAAAATGAGAAATGGGGCCCCACAGCAGTGTGGATTTGCACATCAGCCCCTGAGGGTTATTAATTTTAGGGAATTGAATATGTGAATAGGATTTAAATTCTAACATAGGTATATGTTCAGTTTAATTATTCTAACCCTGTTGGATATTTGTAGAAAAATCTGAAGTCTGAGTTTAGAAGGGAAATAAACTTTTAAACTAAATAAGGTTGCTGTTTTGTAATTTATCTCTGAAATATACCCTTTAGGCATAAAACAAATTTAAATAGGTGGAAAAATGAATCTAAATAACCAAAAAGGAGTAGGGAAAATTTATAAAGGTTCTGTCAGGGTAATTGGAACAGTAGAAATTTTTGTATGAATTTAGGTTGCTGTTTTATGGCTGGAAATTCATTTCTAGGCTAGAAAATATATTCTGAAAATAGGTAAAAACAAATTTAAATTGATCCTCATCAGAGAGGAAGTCAAAAGGTAATTTACGGGACATTTTAGATCAGAACATATTCTGTTTAGGTGATATGTCTTGTTATTTTAATATTAAAGTTTATTTGTAGGTATAGAAAATAATCCTGAAAATATAGGAAAATAGGTATGCATAATTAGAAAAGGTTAAATGAGGTCCCCAAATCCAAAAACTTCAAATTAAGATTTTGTAGGAGATCTGAAAACCTAATTGGAGTAGGAAATTATCTTTCATGCAAATTTTGTGGCTACGAAGGATATTATATAATATACAAAATTTGTTCAAATTGGAAATTCATATATAGTGTGCACCTAGAAATCTGAATATTAAAGCTAGAAATAATATATATGTTTAAAAGTGCATGTATGCTTAGAATCAACATATCTAGGGTAAACACAACACCTAAATATGTGTATGACTTTCATATGTATGTATGTGTGGTTTGCATGAGTGGAAATGTGGACTATGGCATATGGAATGTTGTTTTCTTTTTGCTATGTGTATTGGCATGAGTAGAACCAGCCCCAAAGCAGGTTCTTACCTTTCAAGATCAAGACTCTCCATTCCCAGAGCAGCAGGAAGAAGGCAAGTGTCCTTGACCACTTTGATCCTATACTAGGATGTGTAGTTAGAATTTAATTGCATTGTCAATATGGAATATGTTACCCAAGCTAGAAGGTTTCCCTAGAATTGCATTATCTTGTTTCCTTGTAGCCTTGGGTTGGGAGTTACTTTATTATGCCATTCAATAATACTATTCATTCTTAGTCATGCTTAGAATGGGATAAATGGAATATGAGATCATCAATTGGTTTACTTTATCCTTGAATGAGATATTATGAATTATGTAGAGGTAGGGATCTAGGCAAGTTGGATGATTTGGTTGGTGCTCCGTGCACGAGACTCAGGTTTGTGTATACTTGCCTGGATCCTAAGGACCGGTTCATGGAGCATGTAACCTGGCTTTACCGTGCCAACCACATGTTGAGATGGGGCAGCTTGGCCAATTAATTAGGCGTAACTCCGGCGTAGCATGGGTGTTTGGATGGTGCGGGGAGTAGGTGTCAGCTGGACTACCATATGAACCGCAAGGCTCAAGAGGGGGCCACTGCAGCGAGGTTGAAGCCTCTTGTATGCTGTTAGGGTTCAAACCTCAGTAGGCCCATGCTCGTCGGGAATCCCTTTGTAAAAGCCTCGTAGTGATCTCCTGGCTACACACCTAGGAAGTGTGAACGTGGTTTGCGGCCACTGGCATAATGGAGGTTCTTTTAGTCCACCGGGCAACGGGGGATGAAATCACTACATGTGGGTACAGTGGTGCAAACTCTGCAGAGTCAAAATTGTCATGACAGTCGTGCCCACGGTCAAGAGCGGCTTGGACTTATTCATGATTAGAGGATGATGAATGGGAAGGTTGAGGGTGTTAAGCGGGGAGCTTAACATTGGAAATGCTGTTATGGTTACTTGATATTGATGATGGGTTGGGGGATTGGGACCATTTCACCTATGTAGTAATGTAGGTGCTTAATAAGCTAAGGTGATAGGTGTTAATTGCGTAGTGCTTTAACCATGAGTTCAACCTCTCCTTATTCTAGCCATGCATGACATAACTTTCCCACACTTGCTGAGTACCAACGGTACTCAAGCTTGTTTTTTTTGTTGGTTTAAATTGCTGCTCAGGCCAAGGGAATGACGTGGTGTACAATGACCAAGACTTTGGACCCGAAGAAGGATTCTAGGTTCACGGAGTCCCCCGGGCAACGCCTGTGACGGAGCCCACAAGACTTATCTTCCGCTGCTGTTTTATTTACATGTTATGAACATATTATTCGTCCATCGAGAAGCTATGCTATGTAAGACTTATTTATATTCGAATACTTGGCTTGTAATATAATGATGCTTCACTATTTGTCGTCACATATATGAGAAAATGATCCTGGCATACATGTGATAATTCACTCGGTGGTTCTTCGGAGAAACCGGGTGTGACAGTCATCCTCTTAGTTGCCACGGACGTTCCTCCTTTGTCGGCCGGCGTTTTCTCTCACCATCTTTGAGAGAGAGTTGAGTAGAATAGAGGTTAGAAGTTTTGATTGATTCCCCCCAACTATATGCATCAAGGGTATGAACTATATATCAACCTATATGAGGATGTGAAACATGCCGAAGCATCTCACATCTCTCTACTATGTGTGGAAATGGACAACGCTGAAATGACCCACAACTCACACTAAGCACTCGCACAACAATCATCACAAAAGTTCAGCACACAACTCCTATTCAAGGTTATTCAATGGGGGTCCTATGTGGTTTGGGGTGATACCAATCTGTGACCAATCTGTGACTACCAATCTGTGACTTTGCCCTATGGTCAATGGGGTTCTAATGCCTATCTATGCATTCTACCTAGGCTTGCATCCTATGTTCAGCGTGGCTCCTAATACCAATCTACGACTAGGCTTGCGTCCTACGGTCAACCGTGGTTCTGCTACCAATCTGTGATTTCTATATAGGCTTGTGATCTACAGTAAACCGTGGTAGCTTGATACCAATCTGTGACCTATCTAGGCGTGTGACCTACGATCAACCGTGGCTCTGATACCAATCTGTGACGCCCTGGTTCTGATAGAAAACCTCTCGGAACCGAGACTGATGCATATGTGTGCCCAGGATGTTCATCACACATACACATATAATCCACAAACTGAATTCAGAATATATATAACCACGAATGAAAAGATTCAAGTACTTTATTACATCAATCTTTATCGCAGCAGAAGTCTTATCTTAGCAGCGGAAGTCTTCTAAACTATAGCGGAAGCAAACTAAGAAGCAGCAGCGGCTCCATATCTACTCCACAGGCAAGGTTGAGGGTAGATTACACGCCTAATACTCCACGTGGTCTTCATAGTATTCCTCTCCTGTTGCTGATGATGAAGTAATAATGCAAGTTTGAGTACATGATATACTCAGCAAGTGCGGGAAAATATGATATGTAGCTTACAACAAAGTAGGTATAAAAAGGCTCATTGCATAAAAGCAAATTTTATTTCACAAATCATGATAAAAACAACAACTTTCTTTTAAGTGAATGTAATCCCAACATGTATTTAAACATCAACATACCTTATGTAGCTTACAACAAGGTAGGTATAAAAAGGCTCATTGCATAAAAGCAAATTTTATTTCACAAATCATGATAAAAACAGCAACTGGCTTTTAAGTGAATGTAATCCCAACATGTATTTAAACATCAACATACCTCCATCATGATTCACCACTTTTCATATCTCATCCGAACATTTATCTTTCTCGGCTTTTCACATGCTCATGAATACCATCTCGTATTCACTTCCATCTCATCTCATAACCGAGATCAAATCTCATTGCCATGACTCAACAGTCATGCAACCAATCTCATTACCCGGACTCAACAGTCCCGAAAACCAAATCCAAAGACCAAACCATCACCAAACCAATAACCAAATCAACTACCATCCCAGTAAGCATCCCATATAATCATGTGAGTTGTCCAGGCGCTTGTGACCATAAGCTTGGCTATCATGATAGTTTTAGACTCTGCAGAGTTTGCACCACTTTACCCACAAGTTTGTGATTTCATCACCCATCGGTGACTGCAGAGCCTCCAGTATACCAGTACACAACCGTCGGTATATGGCCAAGAGATCACAAAATAGCCTTTACAAAGGGGCTACTAGATGTATGGACTCACTAAGGTTTCACCGGCAGGCTAGAATCTCCAATTCTCCCACCTACGGGCCCCCTCTTGTGCCATGCAATTCCCAGGGCAGTCCTCACTCGACTCTCATTCCCTGCGCCTTCCATGGTCCATAATAATCTAGCAACTTACCTAATTAGTCAGCTAAGCCGCACCCATATTTGGCCTTGTGGTGGCACTGTTATCCTGGCATGTGCTGGCATGAACCGGTCCTTAGATCTATGGCAAGTAAACCACCATCTCATTCTACCTCATCCACAAACCAAGCTTGCGTAGATCTCCCCCGATTCATGTTCATTAACATCAAGTTCTCATTATCATTATGAGTGCAGTAGCTAGACACAGTCTATCGCTTCCCATATCCCGTGGACTAGCGAAGCAAAAAAAAAATGACCATACCCGACTCATAAACTTCCCTCGCGACAAGGGTGGTTAACAAAACTAGGAAACTTCTATAAAGGGTTTCCCATCAAGTTGACTCAAGCACACACACCTTTTCACAAACAAAACAGTTTCAAAAACATGGGATCAATATGGTCAAGGGGCACTTGCCTTGTTCCTGTGGCTTCTGTTGCTCACGGATCTCAAACTCTTGTTGTTGTAGTCCTTCGTAGATAGCTCCACGAGCTTGTTCTTCTATTCACGATCACACACATACAAGATTCACAGCAATCAATTATTATGCACAAACTTTACTCAAGATGCAATGGTGCATATGCATGCTAATCGTATGGTGCTGTCTTATTTAGATCGGTTTGTACGTGTTCTTGCATGTTTTAAGGGTTTGCATGGGGTTTTATGATGAACAAAGGTGTACAGATCAAATGTGGACGTGGTAATGATTTGTACTCAAGATCTAGATCAAACTGATCAACACGTGATCTATCCATGAAAAAGCTTCTGTTTCGAAGGGATCGAAGAAACAGATGCAAAGAAAACCGCGATCTCGTCGTAAGGTGGTAATGGAAACCTACCTTGCTTCCTTCGGTCCTCCCTCCTAGCAAAAACAGATTGTCAGGCTCTCTTCCAGCGGCGGCGATCGTGTCTGGGCTCGTCGGCGGTCTCTCCGGTGGTCAACTTCGGCGAAGGGGTTTAGCTCGGCGAATTTGGGGGCTAGGGTTTCTAAGTTTTCGGCTTAGAAAAGATGTTACGACCAAGGGGGTGTTTCGGGTTCTATTTATAATCGGAAAAAGAAGAGTCATAATCTGATTGGATTTCAAATAAGAGTTCTATTCAAATTGTTTTTGAATTTTAACAACTTATCTCCAATCGATTTGGTTGCAGTATTCAACGTAGAAGAGTTCATGTCGGTTTCCTCAGTAACACGTACTCACGTACAGAGAAAAACCGCTTCAGAATCGCGTCCTTCCGCAGGGATAAGCTCTGGAAGCTCCATGTGTCCAGCGGGGGCCTGGGCTTCCCTTTTCCTCAGGGGCGAGCTCTGGTTGTGCCGTTTGTTAAGCGGGCGGGACCTCCCTCTTTTTCGGAGGCGATCTTCCGCGTGCGCTACACGTCTGGCGGGCGGGACCTTCCTCTCCATCAGAGGTAAGCTTCACGTGCGCCATGTGTCTGGTGGGTCGGGACCTCCCCTCGCTCCAGCGACGAGCTCCACGTACGCCACGTATCAGTGACGGACCTCCCCTCTCTTCGTAGGTAGCTCCGAATGTGCCAAGTGTCAGTGCCGGACCTCCCCTCTCTTCGGAGGTGAGCTCCGATAGTGCCACGTGTCCTAGCAGCTCGGACTTCCTTTCTGCTCAGGGACGAACTCCGAGGTTGACACGTGTCTATCAGCGTCAGACCTATCAGAGGTGAGCTCCGGAGGTGACACGTGTCCGGTAGGACCGGACCTCCCGGATGTGATCTCCGAGGATGACACGCGTCCAGTAGGACCGGACCTCTCGGAGGTGAGCTCCGAGAGCGGCACGTGTCCCGCGGAATCGGACCTCGCCCCCTTTTTAGAGGCAAGCTCCGAGCCTGCCACATAGACAGTTAACGGCGGACCTCTCCCCCTTTGCAGGGATGAGCTCTGAAGGCGCCACGTGGCCAGCGGGCCGCGGGAAGTGCTTACAGCGCTCTCGGTGAACTGGAATTGGCTCGTTTCAGCTATCTTTTTGATTCTTTCTCTGTTTCCACTTCTTGTTTTCTCTATATAAAATATGAATGCATGCAGAAATCAAAATTGAGGGTGTTACAGATGACTAGAGAAATTTGTACAAACGATGAACTTGAGCTAAAGGAGAGTCCTTTATTCAAGTTTTATGCAACTTTTATAGCACTCACACAATTTACATCGAGACTCCACAATCAAACAAGAAACGCTTCATCTCGATGCCACTTACCCGAGGAGAAAGTAAATTTAGTGAGCTACCCTAGACCCACACGTACCTTGCGCCATCAACGCCGAGACTCCACAATCAAACAAGAAACTCTTTGTCTCGACGCCACTAGGACAAGGTAGAAAGTAAATTTAGTGATGGTGTTGATCATCCCTCATCTCCAATATGAGGATTACTGACAAAGCATTTTAATTTTTCCCAGTTTCTTACTACAAAATGACGCAGAGAACAAGTATGCTCACTACTGCGAGCGACGGCGATTCGAATCAAAAACACCTAGCTTATACGACACATACGCCCGTCCGAGACCGGTGATCAACCAATCCCCTCAACGGCGTATGTGGCAACCTTTCACACGACACCCAAATATCGAACCGCTCCCAGCGACTTAGATTAAGTCGCACTACGGCAAACCCTCATAGAGCCGA
Organism: Neostapfia colusana; assembly: GCA_030760725.1. Taxonomy (NCBI): domain Eukaryota; kingdom Viridiplantae; phylum Streptophyta; class Magnoliopsida; order Poales; family Poaceae; genus Neostapfia; species Neostapfia colusana. The sequence goes on along the minus strand of JASWHV010000006.1, from coordinate 63,048,015 downwards.
CTTCTCTATCCTTTCAGCATCTGCATAAGACGGTGGGCATTGCCTCGACACCCAGGTTAACATGTTATATCGGTTTCCTGGATCCCATATAGCCAGTAAGCATCCGGTACAAACCTCAAACTTGTCCCACAGGGCCACACACGAGAACGGGACTTAATCGACTCATACAGAGACTAGGTTCACAGGACCACATCCTTGAGCCTTCCATCCATACTGCCCGGTCTCCATTCCCAACTATGAGGATCAATTCCCAACTCTTCCGATTGATCCCCCTTAACCCCGGTTCAGGAGTAGGAAACGGCCTACTCGAGTTATGCCTCTTTTAATCCACTTTTGTTAACATGAGATCAGCTGTTATAATTAAGTGATAACCTACTCTAAATCAAACTCCAGGGTTTTTCTGGGTCATGCATGTGGAGTGTCATACAAACCTAGCCATAATGCACAACCAATATTCTAGACAATATAAAGCGTATACAAATAAAACTTGTAAATTTGGATGCAAACCGGGGCTTGCCTTTGGTTTGCAGGGTACTAGTATATAATCAGTTAGTGAAGATCGTTTGAGGCTTGATCACTTGTTTTCATACCTCTTTGATCTCCACTTCAATTACTTCACAAGTCTTCACGTAGATGCTACATGTTATGAATATGCACAAGTATTTAATTGTAAAGATTTTTCTAACCAGTTCTAATGACAAGTTTAAAACTGGAACTCTGTTTAAGAATTTAAAATGGCACTGGTGCTAAGGTTTGGGTTTGGGTTCATCCACATGACCAAGTGCTAAGTGTTTTTCCCCACTTGTGTTTTGAGCACCTAAAGAGGTTAAACAGAACAGAGGTGATCCAGAGCTTCAATGCAGCTGAAAATTTTCATGTGAGTTCCTTCTCAAAATAAAATGTTCTGGACCAAAAATTAGCACTTTTCATTGAGTGCTTTATTCAGCACAATTCTCTAAGCAATTAAGCAGAAAGAAGTTAATTCTGAACTAACTCACATGTTCATGTCAAACTTAGTGAACCATAATATCAATTATAGTTCATAGAGCATGCATGAATTTTTCTAGGATTTTTAAAGCTAAGAATTGCCCAAAACTGAATTTCCAAGTTTTTGAAATTCTTTGAAAATGTTTCTGTATTAATTTGAACACAGCAACTTGAAATCTGAATTCTCCTAATCAAATCAACTCCAAATGATATGAAATATTTACAGGAGCTCATTAATATCCTAAATATTATCCTGGCAAAATTTGAGGATTTTTGGATAAACCAAACTCTCTAAAAATTCTTTTGCTGAAAAGCTTGAAAGAAATTTTCCAGAATTAAATAATGACTTTCATACAAATTGGGTTGCATATTTGGATAGAGTTTTTCAACCTGAATCCAACCAAATTTGAATCACTATATTTATACTAGCAAAATATATGCTCATTTAAAGTTTGGGGATATTCTAGAATTCAAATTAACCGGGAAAAGTTTAAATCCCTGACAGCGGGTCTGGTAGCCACGTGTCACCCTCTCGGTTAAACCACAAGGGGCCACAGGTCCTTCCCGCGCTGTCACAAAGTGATCTCAGGACACAACAGATCGTCCGCTTTTTAACTCAGACGCTGACGCATGGGGCCGACCCATCCTTCACCTACCTCCAGCCCCCCTCCCCCCCGCGCCGCCGAGCTCGCCGGATCTTCTCGGCAACCACTACTCCGGCCACTTCCCGAGCTCTCCCTCGCTGCTAGAGCATAAAATCGTGCACTGAACTTGTTGGGGTGACTTTCCCCCGCCGACGATCCAACACAGCCCGCGAAGGTGCGGTGGCTCGGTGAAAGTTCAGCGACGTCGCCCGACCCTTCTAGCCCGTCAAAACTTCGGTGGAGTGGCTCTACAGCAATGGTGGATGCTAGGGATGGTCAAAATGGTCATACAATGGCTCAGGAATAGCTCTAACCATGGTTTCACCGTGCACCCGGCGGCTTCACCTACGGTCGCTGTTGGAAAACCTTCAAATACGTCGGCTACAGCCGTTTTCAAGCTAGTTGCGAAGCAAACTTGTGCTAGCCCTCTATTCTAGCTCTTGTGAGTGCAATTTCGTGGGCTCTAAACAAATAGAGATTGAGAATTTGATGATTTCATACCCGAGGGTAGTTTTGCACAGGCCGGAAGAAAATTGGGAAATGCTCCGGCGACGATCACCCACTTGACTCAAGCTTCGGAGGTGAGCAGCGTGGTGGTCATGTGTGTCCAAAGGCGGTCTTGCTCGACCGTGAAATGCTATGGTTGAGGCTGTCCACGGAAGCACCGTTCTTCGGTTGTGGTTTGGCCACCGCAGGAAACTTTGTTTCTCGGTGTGAGGAGGCCTAGCACGCTCGGGGGCGTGTTGAGGGAGTAGAAGGTGATGGCCTGGTGCCGTTTTGCTAGTTTGCCAAGGCTTGCACGCAAGAGAAACCAGCTCCCGAGTGATCAAAACAACGGCAGCGTGGCTCTATTGTTCTTGCGTGCGAGAGAGGGCAGAGCCGTGTCTTCGGTGCTGTGGCAAAGCTGGGCACGGCTGTGAGTGAATACAGTGCAAGAGTAGCTCGCCAGTGCTAGTAAACGGCAGAGGGGCGGTGGTTCTCGGTGCCTTCGGTGTCACATGGTGCTGCGGCTCTGCTCGGGTGAGAGAAGAAAAACAGAGACTGTGCACTGAATTTCGTTTGCAAGTTTTACTGCCTCAATGACTTGTGGGTCCCACAAGACAGTCCCTCCTTATCCCTCAAAACATCTTCAAAATTTGGTAAATGCTGGAAATCAAATTTTGGAAGTTCAAATCTGATTTGTGTTTGGATAATTGGACAAGTTTCTTCAAAATTCAAATGTATATTTGAATTCATTGCAAATTTAAGTCCATTTGGAAAATGGATAGCAAATCATTTCAAAAATTCATGAAACTTTGCATACCTACTAATTTGGGCCTAAGGAATTCAAATATGAAACCTGATTTTTGTGTTAGCTGCTGCAAACAAGAGTTTGAACAGAACAGTTTGCATCCCCATTGTGTTTCCCTCATTTGAAATTTGAGTTGAATATTTAGTTCAAAATTCTGATTTTTAAGCTTTACATTGCACATGAGACTTCACATCTGTGGTTTTAATCCACCTATCCAAGCTTATGAGTAACCATAAGCTTATTTAGAAAGAACTCTCATGTCTTATCACATGTGGAGAAAGTTTAAACCAGTCCCATTTTTCATACTCATGAAACCAATGTTGTGCAAAAAACTCAAGTTTCTTTGTATTCATATTTTTGGGACCTTTGCATAAGCCTCTTCTCGCGAGTAGTTCCAACTACTCGACTTGTACCGAATCCTATACCATCTTGAGCATTGCTGTGGCTACTCGAGGTTTAAATCCTAAGCCCAAAATCCCTAGTTCTCTTGGCTATGCAATTGGGTTTTCAAATCAAGACTCTAATGCACATTGTAGGAAATGCATAAGGTAAGTGATCAAAACATAAGACTTTATAAAAGGGTTAATGCAAACAGGAGCTTGCCTTACTGCTGATCGTTGGCTAAATGTTCTTCCGGAGTAATAAAGTCCAGAACCTCTGGTTCTTCTTCGACCTTAGTGACTACACGAAAAGGAAAATACGATGCGTGTCAATTTAAATGCATTTGAGTTACTTTGATTATGTGAAGACTATAAGTATAGCTAGACAGCCCTGTGGACCTTGAAACTTTTACTGTGGTTTGGTGACAACTTAAACAGGAACTTGGTCAATATTCATTTGAAGCAAAGCTCATTTGAGCCCTGCACAAATAAATGTGTATTTGGCCATAATTAGAGCTCTTATGGTTTTCTCGGGATTTTCATGGAGCAAGCCATGACTTTTTGGAAACTAGATTTTCATATGGTTCTAATGGAATTAGTTTCATCTAATTTGGAGAATCCTAGCAAAAGATATGAGCTAAACAAGTTCATGGAAATTCTGAAAAATGTTTCTGGACATTTTTCTTTCTCTTGACCAGTTTACTAAATCACACCATTAGGTGGACTAAATGATCTCGTATGGATCTTAAATTTTTATGGTGACTCAGAGATATTACAAGAACATCCTGGTAAAATTTCAGAATTTTCCATCAAAGGAATCTCCAGTTAAAATTCCCAAAAGCTTAAATTTTGGAGAATGAATTATGGAGAATTAAAGGTTTTCATGGAGTTAAACTTGTTTTGCTAGAAAGTACTCAGAGGGTTGAATCCAACAAAATTTGGTTCACTCGATTTGGACATTCCTAGCGAAAGTTATGAGTGTTAGAAGTTTGGGGGAAAATCTGGAAATTGGAAAATCTGAGAAAAGTTTAAATTCTGCCGCTGGGGTCCACAGGCGACGTGTCACTTACTGGAGAATCGACACACGGGACCACAGAATTGAATCCGCGTAGACACACTTCGATCCTGAGCCACAGATAATCTGGCGCCTGGAAAACCGACGCTGACACGTGGGGCCCGCGGGTTGTCTTCAACCTCGTGCTCCCACGCTCAGCCACCGCCCCCTCGCTGGAGTGCTCGCCGGAGGGGCTTTGCAATGTGCCAAGCTTCACGATTTTTGCCGACTCTGCCTAATGCTACATGGGGAACACTCTGCTGCACTTAACTCGACATGAGAATTACCGGAGCATGGCCGGCGATGTGTGGCTGCTTTGGGGAAACTTCGGCTGCGTCGGCCGACCTCCCTAGCACTCCAAACGCTCGAGCAAAAGGTCGTACAGAATCAGTTCACCCTAGAGAAGATCATCGTGGATTCAAATGAGCTCAGAAAAGGCTAAGTAGTATCTCACCGTACGACCTAGGTTAAAAATCGGAGAAAATAGCAAAACTCAGAGAACAGCGGCTATACTCAATTGTTCTCCTAGGTTTCTGATCCTATTAACTCGCATGGACCTCTAGAAGTGGTTTGCTAAGTTTGGTGATGAGTGGTGCGATGTGTAGCACCAATTTTGGAATGTTGGCCGGCGGTTCATATTGCACATCTACACAAAAACTTGAAATTCCAGCAAGCGCAGCCCATGGCATGTGGTCGGGGTTTGCGGTGAAGGAGTAGGAGACCTTAGCGAACCTCTTCATTGTTCGCAGCTTGCGGAGAGATGGACAGTGGTGTCCGTACGACGTGTTCTTGTGGCGGCGGCTCATTTTGAACCGAGAAGGAAGAAGAGGCTCAGTGCCGGCCAGAGGAAGGTGATCACAAGCTGCGGAGGACTGGAGCACGTAGAGTGAACGTCGGCGATCTCGTTTGCGGCCTCAGCTCAAGATCAACTCCGAATGGAGTGAAAATTTGTGTGTGAGCTCATAAAAATGTGCTGAGTGTGAATATGAATCCCTCTTCTGATTTCATTGGATAAAAGGAGTTTGAATTTGAATTTAAGTTCAAACTTGCCTTTTGATGATTGAATCCAAAAGTACCTCAAAAGGTTTTGGATTTGCGTGAAATTTGGCTTGAGCATTCCCAAGTATGTCCTAAAGTAAACCTATGAGTGAATGGAGTGGAATTCCTTGCAAATCTCATAGTGATAGAATCACAAGGAATAGATATTATCTTGGGAATGGATTGGTTGACAAAGTATAAAGGAGTTATACATTGTTCAACAAGAACCGTGGTGCTAACTCATACGGATGGAACAAAGATTGAGTTTACCTCCATTCAAGTACCATCTGGAAATGTTCAACTCAACAAGACAGAGGTATCCATTGAAGACATAAAGGTTGTCAACGAATTTCCAGATGTATTCTCCGAAGACTTACCAGGTATGCCACCGGATCGAGAAGTAGAATTCATTATTGAATTAGAACCTGGTACTGCTCCAATATACAAAAGACCATATAGAATGGATACTGAACAGTTAGCAAAGCTCAAGGATCATATCCGAGAGTTATCGGATAAAGGGTATATTCGTCCCAGTTCCTCACCATGGGGAGCTCCGGTCATATTTGTACCGAAGAAGGAAGGGACTAAGAGGTTGTGTGTAGATTACCGTGCACTGAATGAAGTGACAATCAGAAACAAGTACCCTTTACCCTGTATTGAGGACTTGTTTGACCAATTGAGAGGTGCATGTGTATTCTCCAAGATTGACCTCCGTTCAGGATATCATCAACTAAGGATAAGAGAGTTGGACATTCAAAAAACAACATTTGTCTCTAGGTATGGACTGTATGAATATACAGTTATGCCTTTCGGATTAACGAATACTCTAACATATTTCATGTATCTTATGAATAAGGTATTCATGAAATATTTAGACAAATTTGTGGTAGTATTCATTGATGATATCCTAATATTATCAATGAATGAGGAGCATGAAAAACACTTAAGAATAGTGTTACAAAAGCTAGAAGAAAATCAACTTTATGCCAAATTCAGTAAATGTGAATTTTGGCTTAAGAAAGTTGCTTTTCTGGGACATATTATATCTGAAGGAGGAATATCTATAGACCCAGAGAAGATAGCTGGTGTTCAAAAATGGAAGACACCTGAGAATGTCGGAGAGATCTGAAGTTTCTTAGATTGGTTGGATATTACCGAAGATTTATTGAAGGATTTTCCAAGATTGCAAAACCACTCACAAGAATGTTAGAGAAAAGAGCTGCTTTCGTATGTACTCTTGAGTGTGAATCAAGCTTTCAAGAGTTAAAGAAGAAGTTGACTACATCCCCAATCTTGGTTATGCCAGATATGGAGAAAGCATTTTCTTTTTATTGTGATGCTTCAAGGCAAGGATTGGGATGTGTTCTTATGCAAGAAGGGCATGTTATTGCCTATGCTTCAAGACTACTTTGTAAGCATGAGAAGAACTATCCTACTCATGATTTAAAATTGGCAGCAGTAGTACATGCACTTAAGCTTTGGAGACATTATTTAATGGGTAAGAGAACCGAGATTTACACAGACCATAAAAGTTTGAAATATATCTTCACACAACCAGATCTCAATCTCCGAAAATGAAGATGGCTAGTGTTCACCAATGATTTTGATGTAGAAATCAATTATCATCCTGGAAAAGCTAATGTGGTTGCAGATGCTTTAAGCAGGAAGACCCATGTCAATATGTTGACAATGAGAAATCTACAACCTCAACTTTGTGAAGAGTATGCAAAATTAAATTTATATCTCGTGAATCACACGGAGGCCATAGCAATGGAAGTTGATTCCACTTTGGAACAAGATATTCAATATGGCCAAAAGAATGATGAAAAGATACAAGAAATCAAGAAAATAATCTGTAGGATCGAAGTACACGCGTAAAGCTACCAGAGGGGGGTGAATGGTAGGTAAAAGCTTTTCAGCGGAAGCAATAAAACACTCCTCAGCAGAAAATCAATCTGTTAAAGGTCCCAAAAATGTGAATACAAAGAAACATGAGTTTACACAAATGTTGGAGTCATGTGTATGAATAAGGGGCTTAGTTGAAACTTTTTCCCACATATGATAACATTGGTGAGAATTCTTCTAAACAAACTTAGGGTTGCTGCATGGATGGACCTCATGTAGATTAAAACCCCAGAAATGAAGAGCTCAAGTGCAAGGGAAGGGTTTAAAAATCAGAGATGGACTAAAGGTAAATTCAAACTTCAAGTGAGAGAAGGACACAATGAGAAATTCAAAACTGTTGTGTCCAAACTATTGTTTGCAGCAGCTAACACAAGGATCAAGTGGCATATTTGGATTCCTTAGGTCCAAATTAGTGGGAAGGCAAAGTTTCATTAATTGTTGAAAAGAGTTGCTGCCCATTTTTCCAAAGGGAGTCAAATGTGCAAAGAATTCAAATGAACATTTGAATTTGCATGGGATTTGTCCAAACTTGTCAAATGAACTCAGTTTCCAATTTTCAAACAATTGGGTTGGATAATTGTCAAACTTTGGAGATATTTTGAGGAAAGAGGTACTGAATTGTGGGGCCCACATGTCATTGGGAGAGATGAGTGTGCAAAAGATCTTCATCTCAGGAGGTGCACGGTCTCTGTTTTTCTCCTCCTCACGAAGTCATCGCGCCACCGAACCGCCTCGGTCCTTCTCACCGTGCGACACCGGGGCAAAGCCGATGCCACCTCTCCCTCGCGACCTCTGTGCTGGCGAGCTGGTTTTCCCTCTCCTTATCACGCAGCTCGCGCGTTGTCCTCGTTTTCCACTCTCGCGCGCACAACCGGAACCTCCCGGCACCGTTTCTCGTTCTGCCTGTTGCAAACCGCGTCGCCCCCTCCACTGCCCGAGTGATCCACGGGAGAAGTGAGCGCCAGCGTGTGCTCTAGCGACCCATCGCTCTACTCCGTGGCGTTGCCGCATCGTTTGATCACAATTTGACGAATTTCACCGGGCACCGAGGCTCACCATCGGGAAACCGAGCGGGTCTCACGTGGACAGCCCCACCGAGAGCTTCTCAGGCCCGAGCTAGAGCGCCGTCGGATGCGCTGGGAGCCCCTGATGCTCATCCCCGAAGCTCAAGCCATGAGATGAGCTACCGGGCTCGAATTTGGAAAAAGATCGCCGTCGGGCACCATCCGACCTTCTGATACGGTAATACCAAATTCGATTGTCCCTCTCATTCTTAGGCCATCAAATCTTGCACACACGAGCTGGGCTAGCCGGCGATCTTTTGCCCTTTTTCAACCAATGCCTGAAAACCATTGTGCACGACGTATTTCATACTTTTTCCACGGCGGTTATGGTGGGGCGGTTCGGGCTCCCGATGAGAGCTAGGTTAGGGCCATTTGCAGGCTGCTTCACTACCCGGACGATCCTCCCTGGCGTCCACTGGTGCTGTAGCGCCGTTCCACCGAGGTCTTGGCAGGCTAGGATGACCGGGCGACGTTGCCGAACCGGTCCAGAGCCGCCACGCCGTGGCCAGCTAGGTTAGAGCCATCGCCGGCCGGGGAAGAGGGTTCCATCGTGTTCAGCACGTGAAATAAGGCCCTAGCGGCGAGGGAGGGCTCGGGGGATGGCCGGGAGGCCGGAATCCGTCGAACTCCGGCGAGCACGGCGGCGCGCGGGCGCAGGGGCCGGAGGTAGAAGACGACCCGGTGGGTCCCGCCCGTCAGCGACAGTTTTTCAAATATTTGATCGGCTGTGGCGCAGGGATCTGGTGTGGTGGCGCGGGAAATACCCTGTAGCTCCCGTGTGGCTTGCCCCGACGCGTGACACCTGTCCCCGGACCCACAGCCAGTATTTGAACATTTTGGGGAATTTCAGTTTTCAGTTCAAACTTTGAATAGCTACAACTTTGGGTAGGAGAATCCAAAAATTGTGAAACAAATTTTGTTGGATTCCTCTGATAGAGTACTATCCAAATGTAGAACCCAATTTGTATGAAACCCTTTATTTAATTCTGTAAAATTCTTTAAAGCTTTCTAGCAAAAGGATTTTTAGAGGGAGTTTGGTTAATCCAAAGATCCTCAAATTTTGCCAGAATAGTCTTTAGGGTATTAGTGAACACCTGTAAAATTGTCAACTCATTTGGAGTTGATTTAGTTAGGTTAATTCTGATTTTAAGTTTCTGTATTCAAATGAATACAGAAAACAATTTCAGAGAATTTCCAAAACTTGGAAATTCAGTTCTAGCCATTCTTTAGCTCCAAAAATACTAGGAAAATTCATGCAAACTTTATGAGCTATAATGGAAATTGTAGTTCACCAATTTTTGCATGAACATGGGTGTGATCTCAGAATTAATTCTTCATTGCTTAATTGCCTAGAAAATTATTCTGGACAAACCACTCAATGAAAAGTGCTAATTTTTGGTCCAGAGGACTTTCTTGTGACAAGGAACTCACATGAAAATTCTCAGCTCCAGTGGAGCCCTGGATCACCCCTGTGCTTTTAACCTCTTTAGGTGATCAATATAAAAGAGGGGGGAAAACCATTTAGCATTTAATCATCTGTTTAGATCCAAACCTAAACCACTAGCACCAGTGTTATTTTGAATTCTTAAACAGAGTTCCAGTTTTTGAAAACTTGTTAGTAGGACTTGTAGCAAAGTCTTTACAATTAAACAATATGCATATTCTTCACGTGTAGTATCTACGTGGAGGAGTTGAAATCATCGGAGTAGAAATCAAGAAAGGAGGAAAGAGGTTGATCAAGCACCAAGTGATCTTCACTAACTGCATATATATATATAAGTCACCTGCAAAACAAAGGCAAGCCCCGGTTTGCATCAAATTTACACGTTTTTATTTGTATTCACTTCATACGTCTAGTATTATATTTATTGCATTACGTCTAGATGGTATGAAACCCCAAATGCATGACCCAGAAAACCCTGGAGTTTAATGTAGGATATGTTATCAATTCATTATAACTGCTGATCTCAACAAAAGTGGATTAAAAGAAGCAAACCTCGAGTGGGCAGATTCCTACTCGTGAACAGGGGTTTAGGGGGATCAATAGGAAGAGTTGGGAATTGATCCTCATAGTGGGAATGGAGACCGGGCAGTGGATGGAAGGTCAAGGACGTGGTCCTGTGAGCCTAGTCTATGTCTGAGTCGATTAAGGCCCGTTCTCGTGTGCGGCCCGTTGGGCAAGTTTGAGTTGTGTACCGGATGCATACTGGCTATATGGGACCCAGGAAACCGATGTAACATGTTAACCTGGGTGTCGAGGCATACCTCACCGTCTGATGCCGATGCTGAAAGGATAGAGAAGTCTGCCCTACGAGGGTTTGCCGTAGAGAGACTTAATCCCAGTCGGTGGGACCGGTTCGACATTTGGGTGTCGTGTGAAAGGTGGCCACGTACGACGTCAGTGACGGTTGTTGTGTGCAACGTCGAGTACGGGCGTACGTGTCGTGTCAGCCGGGTGTTTTTGATTGCAATCACCTTCGCTCGCGGTAGTGAGCATACTTGTCCTCTGCGTCGTGACGTAGTAATACACCGGGAAACATTTAACATGCTTCGTGGGTAATCCTCATAATGGAGATGAGGAATGATCAACACTTCACTAAATTTAATCTCCACCTTGGGCTAGAAGCGTCGAGGCAAAGCGTTTCTTGTTTGATTGTGGAGTCTCGACGTTGATGGCGCAAGGTCAGTATGAGTCTAGGGTAGCTCACTAAAGTTACTTTCACCTCGGGCAAGTGACATCGAGATGAAGCGTTTCTTGTTTGATTGTGGAGTCTCGATGTAAATTGCGCGAGGGCTATAAAAGTTGCTTAAAACTTGAAGTAAGGACTCCCCTTTAGCTCAAGTTCATCGTTTATGCAAAATGCTATAATCAGCCCTCTATTTCCATCATGTAGAGTTTCATGCCTAGGGTGACGGGTCAGTCTTGCTGAGCTTCGTGCTCACAGATACTGCATAAGTTGTTTTGCAGGTAATAACTGTACGCTGAGATGTACGGGTACCTGATGAGACTCGGAGCTCTCCGAGGGATGAACTCAGGGTAACCTCTGCCGCTGCTATTATGACAGTGTTGCTAGCGAGAGGGGTCCGCGGGCTGGACACCTTCTCTGTTGCTTAGCATAGGTATGAGACGTGAGTTGTAACAGTCTTCCGCTGTAGTTCATTTTGAGAAGTATGTGTAAAATTTACACGTTATAAGCTTCAGCCTGATGTATGTAATATGATGCTTTATTATGTGTGCTGTTGGGCGCCGCATCGCACGGCACCACCCAATGCGATTCCCGGGCGAGGTGCCCCGTCCCCGTGAATGATCGGGACGGTGGGTCCTCACAGCGTGGTATCAGAGCCGCATTGGTAATAGCACACGGAATAAGGATTGTATTACGACAAAAACTTAGGGTACGGTGAGGAAACGATAGTAGGCCCACATAAGGACTATAGTAGTATATTTACTTAAGGTGGCAGTACTAACATACTTGTTATAATTCTGAATTTTAATTATGTAACGACGCACCTACGATCTGGTAAGAATGGTAAGGGACGCCACCGAAAGCGGTTCAATTTCGGTTAGCTCCCCTGACGAGGAAAGTGGTTCAGGGATAGGTCTCACAGCTTGGTGTGAGACGTTAATATGAAACTCTTGAACTCTTCATGTTCCTGAGTTCATATGGAACGCTGATCCCTAGCGTGCATTAGGCAAGTAAGTGGAGACCCCGTCGCGTGGTCAGTAACGCGAGAGTGTGTTCGTCTGGGAGTAGCCCAGGAGGATATACGCAGCGCTTGCCATCGGCGTGCCCTGCAGGGAAGTAGGTGGTATCCGTTGGGTTGATAACATTCCCAACCGTGACGACCCGTTCATGATATACTCGGGTTCCCCGTCGTGTGGTGTTGAAACACGATCACGTACCTTGAGACGTGACTTAACTCAAGGACGGCCGTATGACAATGATACGGGCGTTTGTATTTACTTTCAATTATAGAACTGCCTGAAATGAGAAAAACTTTGAGTGCACCACTATTGAGTGATCTTCTGCAGGTACTAACCACGTACGTATCCCGTGTAGTACACGTGTGCGAGAGACTGTCTTAGTGCCACTGATAAAACGGATATGCCGGTATAATCCGGATTAGGATTTTCTTTTGGGGAGGCAACGTAGTACCGACATGTTCTTACGGTGCATCGACACCGTACTACACATAATAACCTCTTCCCTATGAAGAAATGGGTCATGAGCTAACTTTCAACTAAAAATGGAAGTTTGAAACAAATATTAGTTACTGAACTCTTAATTTGAACTAAGATTCAAATGAGAGAGTGTCTAGGTTTCAAAGATTTCAAAAACAGAGTGCTCTGTTTCTAGCAGAAATTCTTGCTGGATTTCTACAGAGCATAACTCTGAGTAGCTTTAACCAATTAAGGTGTATGATACAGTTCTGGAGAGATTTTCAAGTGCTCTACGACTTTCTTGTAGACCTCCAGAGCAAAATCACAGATTAAGTTGGTGAAAAGTTCAGTTGAAGGCAAACTGTTCAGAACCAGGACAGTAACAAAGCCTCTTTGAACCTTTCTGTTTTTAAGCCATAACTTCCTGTAGAAACATCCCTAGGAGGCCTTTGGATACTCATTGGAAAGATATTAAAGTTAACTTTCACTTTGATATTCGACTTGAGTTACGAAAGTGCTTTTAACTGGATCAGAATCTGATCTGTTTGAAGACCAATCAGTCGGCTTGTAAATCCTTGCTGTTGGATACATCAGTTTGCGCTTAAACCATTTTGCTTGCATGTTGAGGTTTCATTATCAGTGTTGCACTACTTTGTTTATAGAATAAATCAAGTGATAGTGTTGAACTGATAATGAACTCGTGCAATTGCAGAATGGTGCGAACTCGTTCCATGAGTGAGGTGGGTGGTTCCAGTGGTGGTGGTGGTGATAACTCTCCACAGCGGGAGCAGCGAGCTCCGCAACAGCAGCCTTCACCAGGACCTTCACCCACGGTCACAATGGCGGACATTCTGGCCGCCATGACGGGTGCAAGCGATGAGCGAACCGACTTGCTCCGCACCCTAGTGATGAATACATCCCGTCCAGGGGGATGTCGAGACGAAGACTTGCGCCAACCGCAGCTGAATTCCTATGTTGAGTTCTTGGCAACTCAACCACCGGTTTTCATTGAATCTGAGGATCCTCTGGTGGCGGATAGCTGGATCCGTACCATTGAATCTAAGTTCGGGTTGCTTCAATGCACCGAACATCAGAAGGTTTTATACGCGGCGCAACAACTTCACGGGTCCGCCAGTGCATGGTGGGCAAATCAACTCGCCTCCTTACCAGCTGGACATGACTGTACATGGGCAGAATTCCGAAAGGCATTTCTCGCGTATCATGTTCGTCCGGGATAATTCAGCGGAAACTCGAGGAGTTCCTGGCCTTAAAACAAGGAGGGAGGGGTGCATACGAGCATTCACGAGTGTTCAACAAGCTGGCGCAGTACGCGCCTCAACATGTGAACACCGAAGCACAAAAGTGTGAATGGTTCTTCCGCAGCCTCAATCCCAAGCTAAAGGAGAGACTCATTTTAGCTGATCGAAAGAACTTCAACGAATTGATGAGTGCTGCCATCATGGTTGAAGATGCTCAACGGGAAGTTCAGGCTGAGAAAAGAAAGAACCATGTACCACCGGAGAGTAGCAGTGGTGCTCCGCAGAAATACAGGGTGGTAGACAGTACCTTGAACTGTCAGCTGATACAGCCGGCTCGACGACTCCAGCAATATTCCAGTCGATCATCCCAATACTCTGATTTCGGACAGCTGCAACAACGGTATAGGCAGCCACGTTATTCTGCTCCTCAAGTGTTCTTGCCGCAGCAGAATACCACCAATGTCCATGCACAGAGCAACCAGGAACCGGCTGAGAAACCGTGCTTCACGTGCGGGTACTTGGGTCACATCAGCAGAAAGTGTCCAGAAAGGATACGCCACAAAGAAACTACACCAAAGCGGGGTATGAATCAACCCCGTGCTCAGCTTCAAGGAACAGCACCAAAACCCGGGTGCATTTATCATACAGCTCTAGAGGATGTGCCAGATGGGGCACCTGTACTAGCGGGAATGTTCACCCTCAATGGACTGCCCGTATTAATTCTGTTTGACTCTGGAGCTACACACAATTTCATCAGCAGGATGTTTGTGTGCAAAGCTGAGCTCTCCACCTCTACACCGAAGGATCACTACCTTATCCGCTCACCGGGTGGAAATATAGCTGCTAATGAAGTAGTGATCAAAGCACCCTTGTGCTTAGGTGGAAACTTATACCCCACCACCCTCATTGTGTTAGAGGGGCAGAAGATCGACGTGATTCTAGGAATGGCGTGGATGAACTATCACGGGGCTGTTCTTGATATTGGTCCACGGATTGTTAGTTTGGACTCTCCAATCTACGGTATCCAAACGCTCATACTTGAAGCCGTGGATTCTAAAAATCCAGTGGTATACCACAGTGTGACCACGAAACTGGAGGATATTCCAGTGGTCCGTGAGTACCCAGATGTGTTTCCCGACGATCTTCCAGGGATGCCGCCCGAGAGGGATGTGGTATTCAAGATCGAGTTAGCACCGGGAACCACACCAATATCTCGGAGGCCGTACAAAATGTCTCCGAAGGAATTAGCCGAACTAAAAGAACAGCTAAAGGACTTAATGGACAAAGGGTTCATCCGACCAAGCTCATCGCCATGGGGCTGTTCAGTCCTTTTTGTGAAGAAAAAGGATGAGTCACTTCGATTATGTGTGGATTATCGGCCGCTGAATGCAGTGACGATCAAAAATAAATATCCGTTGCCGCGGATCGATATATTATTTGATCAGTTAGTGGGTGCCAAGGTATTCTCCAAGATGGACTTACGGTCTGGTTATCATCAAATAAAGATCAGAGCGGAGGATATACCGAAAACGGCCTTCTCGACTAGATACGGGCTCTATGAGTATCTAGTCATGTCTTTCGGGCTAACAAATGCACCCGCACATTTCATGTATCTCATGAATTCTGTATTCATGCCAGAGTTGGATCAGTTCGTCGTGGTTTTCATCGACGACATTCTCGTTTACTCCAAATCGGAGGAGGAGCACACCAAACATCTCCATATTGTGCTCCAACGCCTACGAGAACATAAGCTGTATGCCAAATTCAGCAAGTGTGAATTTTGGATCAGCAAAGTACCATTTTTAGGCCACATTATTTCAGCAGAGGGTGTGGCCGTGGATCCAACAAAAATTGAGCAAGTCTTGAAGTGGGAGTCTCCGACATCGGTTCATCAAATCCGCAGTTTCTTAGGACTAGCGGGTTATTACCGGAGATTTATTCCCAGCTTCTCGAAGGTGGCTAAACCAATGACGGAGTTATTAAAGAAGAGCAGCAAGTATGTGTGGACAGAGGCCTGTGAAAAGGCATTTCAAACTCTAAAGAAACATCTCACAACGGCACCGGTGTTAGCCCAACCGGATACAACAAAGCCATTTGATGTTTATTGCGATGCCTCAGGCATTGGACTTGGCTGCGTCTTAATGCAAGATAGACGCGTGATCGCGTATGGGTCTCGTCAACTCCGCAACCATGAGCAGCACTACCCCACTCATGACCTAGAGCTTGCTGCGGTGGTGCTTGCGTTGAAGATGTGGAGGCACTACTTACTTGGAAATTTAGTGCACCTCTACACCGACCATAAGAGCCTCAAATATATATTCACTCAGAAGGATATTAATATGAGGCAGCAGAGATGGCTGGAATTAATTAAAGACTATGAGCTCGAGATCCATTACCATCCGGGCAAAGCTAACGTGGTGGCTGATGCACTCAGTCGTAAGTCCCACGTTAATAATTTGGCAGTTGTTCCGGAGGAGGAGGAAGAACCAAGCTTGCGAGTGATTCCGTATGGGGCGTTGTATAACCTTGCTCTTGTGCCTACCATTAGAGAAGAGATTGTACAAGCCCAGAAGAGGGATAAAGGAATGCGGAATATACGAGCAAGAATTAAAGAGGATAAGATGAAATGTTTCCGGGAAGATGATCAAGGCGTGTTATGGTTTAAGGACCGTATTGTGGTACCCCGGAACCTGAAGCTAAGAAAGAAGATCTTGGACGAAGCTCATATGTCCAAGTACTCGATACATCCAGGGAGCAATAAGATGTATCAAGATCTTAAAACAAAATTTTGGTGGACTCGGATGAAGCGAGAAATTGCCAAGTATGTATCCGAGTGTGATACATGTCGGCGAGTCAAAGCTGACCACATAAAGAAGGCAGGAATGCTACAACCCTTAAGCATTCCGGCATGGAAGTGGGAGGACATCAGCATGGACTTTATTGTTGGACTACCTCTCACGTCCAGAAGGCATGACTCCATTTGGGTGATTGTTGATCGCTTAACAAAATCAGCCCACTTCATCCCAGTGAGTACAAGATATTCAACTAAGCAATATGCAGAGTTGTATCTTTCAAGGATTGTGTGCTTACATGGAGTCCCCAAGACCATCATATCGGACCGAGGTTCAATATTTGTTGCTCGTTTCTGGGAACAACTACATGAATCTCTGGGAACGAAATTAATCAGAAGCTCAGCATACCACCCCCAGACCGACGGTCAAACAGAGAGGGTGAATCAAATTTTGGAAGATATGCTGAGGGCATGTGCCATAGATCATGGAAAGAACTGGGATAACCATTTGCCATTAGCAGAGTTCTCTTACAACAATGGTTACCAATCCAGCATTAAAATGGCACCATACGAAGCACTTTATGGCAGGAAGTGCCGCACGCCACTCAATTGGTGTGAATCTGGCGAGAGAGTGATTTTCGGCATTGATCTTGTAAAAGATGCCGAAGAGCGAGTCCGGCTAATTCAAGAGAACCTCAGGGCCGCTCAATCTCGCCAGAAGAGCTATGCGGACCAGCGACGCCGACCCTTGAGTTTTGAAGTCGGAGATCACGTCTATCTCCGAGTGTCCCCGATGAAAGGGATTCATCGATTCGGGGTCAAGGGAAAGCTAGCTCCTCGCTTTGTGGGTCCGTTCCTTATTACAGAACGGTGTGGGCCGGTAGCCTACCGTTTGGAGCTGCCGCCATCCTTATCGGGCATCCACGATATCTTCCATGTCTCACACTTGAGAAAGTGTTTGAAGAAACCGACGGACATCCTTTCGGAAGACATGGAAGTATTGCAACCGGACCTCACCTACACCGAGAAGCCCATCAAGATTATCGACGAGAAGAGCCGGATCACTCGAAATCGGGCTTTGAAATTTTACAAAGTCCTGTGGAGTAATCACACACCGGAAGAAGCGACGTGGTAAAGTGAAGATTTCCTCCACAAGAACTATCCGGAACTTCTGTCATAATTGTTATAATTACTTTCCGTCTCATCTTTCTTTTGTAATCTCGGGACGAGATTCTTTTAAGGGGGGAGGATTGTAAAGGTCCCAAAAATGTGAATACAAAGAAACATGAGTTTACACAAATGTTGGAGTCATGTGTATGAATAAGGGGCTTAGTTGAAACTTTTTCCCACATATGATAACATTGGTGAGAATTCTTCTAAACAAACTTAGGGTTGCTGCATGGATGGACCTCATGTAGATTAAAACCCCAGAAATGAAGAGCTCAAGTGCAAGGGAAGGGTTTAAAAATCAGAGATGGACTAAAGGTAAATTCAAACTTCAAGTGAGAGAAGGACACAATGAGAAATTCAAAACTGTTGTGTCCAAACTATTGTTTGCAGCAGCTAACACAAGGATCAAGTGGCATATTTGGATTCCTTAGGTCCAAATTAGTGGGAAGGCAAAGTTTCATTAATTGTTGAAAAGAGTTGCTGCCCATTTTTCCAAAGGGAGTCAAATGTGCAAAGAATTCAAATGAACATTTGAATTTGCATGGGATTTGTCCAAACTTGTCAAATGAACTCAGTTTCCAATTTTCAAACAATTGGGTTGGATAATTGTCAAACTTTGGAGATATTTTGAGGAAAGAGGTACTGAATTGTGGGGCCCACATGTCATTGGGAGAGATGAGTGTGCAAAAGATCTTCATCTCAGGAGGTGCACGGTCTCTGTTTTTCTCCTCCTCACGAAGTCATCGCGCCACCGAACCGCCTCGGTCCTTCTCACCGTGCGACACCGGGGCAAAGCCGATGCCACCTCTCCCTCGCGACCTCTGTGCTGGCGAGCTGGTTTTCCCTCTCCTTATCACGCAGCTCGCGCGTTGTCCTCGTTTTCCACTCTCGCGCGCACAACCGGAACCTCCCGGCACCGTTTCTCGTTCTGCCTGTTGCAAACCGCGTCGCCCCCTCCACTGCCCGAGTGATCCACGGGAGAAGTGAGCGCCCTCGTGTGCTCTAGCGACCCATCGCTCTACTCCGTGGCGTTGCGGCATCGTTTGATCACAATTTGACGAATTTCACCGGGCACCGAGGCTCACCATCGGGAAACCGAGCGGGTCTCACGTGGACAGCCCCACCGAGAGCTTCTCAGGCCCGAGCTAGAGCGCCGTCGGATGCGCTGGGAGCCCCTGATGCTCATCCCCGAAGCTCAAGCCATGAGATGAGCAACCGGGCTCGAATTTGGAAAAAGATCGCCGTCAGGCACCATCCGACCTTCTGATACGGTAATACCAAATTCGATTGTCCCTCTCATTCTTAGGCCATCAAATCTTGCACACACGAGCTGGGCTAGCCGGCGATCTTTTGCCCTTTTTCAACCAATGCCTGAAAACCATTGTGCACGACGTATTTCATACTTTTTCCACGGCGGTTATGGTGGGGCGGTTCGGGCTCCCGATGAGAGCTAGGTTAGGGCCATTTGCAGGCTGCTTCACCACCCGGACGATCCTCCCTGGCGTCCACTGGTGCTGTAGCGCCGTTCCACCGAGGTCTTGGCAGGCTAGGATGACCGGGCGACGTTGCCGAACCGGTCCAGAGCCGCCACGCCGTGGCCAGCTAGGTTAGAGCCATCGCCGGCCGGGGAAGAGGGTTCCATCGTGTTCAGCACGTGAAATAAGGCCCTAGCGGCGAGGGAGGGCTCGGGGGATGGCCGGGAGGCCGGAATCCGTCGAACTCCGGCGAGCACGGCGGCGCGCGGGCGCAGGGGCCGGAGGTAGAAGACGACCCGGTGGGTCCCGCCCGTCAGCGACAGTTTTTCAAATATTTGATCGGCTGTGGCGCAGGGATCTGGTGTGGTGGCGCTTGAAATACCCTGTAGCTCCCGTGTGGCTTGCCCCGACGCGTGACACCTGTCCCCGGACCCACAGCCAGTATTTGAACATTTTGGGGAATTTCAGTTTTCAGTTCAAACTTTGAATAGCTACAACTTTGGGTAGGAGAATCCAAAAATTGTGAAACAAATTTTGTTGGATTCCTCTGATAGAGTACTATCCAAATGTAGAACCCAATTTGTATGAAACCCTTTATTTAATTCTGTAAAATTCTTTAAAGCTTTCTAGCAAAAGGATTTTTAGAGGGAGTTTGGTTAATCCAAAGATCCTCAAATTTTGCCAGAATAGTCTTTAGGGTATTAGTGAACACCTGTAAAATTCTCAACTCATTTGGAGTTGATTTAGTTAGGTTAATTCTGATTTTAAGTTTCTGTATTCAAATGAATACAGAAAACAATTTCAGAGAATTTCCAAAACTTGGAAATTCAGTTCTAGCCATTCTTTAGCTCCAAAAATACTAGGAAAATTCATGCAAACTTTATGAGCTATAATGGAAATTGTAGTTCACCAATTTTTGCATGAACATGGGTGTGATCTCAGAATTAATTCTTCATTGCTTAATTGCTTAGAAAATTATTCTGGACAAACCACTCAATGAAAAGTGCTAATTTTTGGTCCAGAGGACTTTCTTGTGACAAGGAACTCACATGAAAATTCTCAGCTCCAGTGGAGCCCTGGATCACCCCTGTGCTTTTAACCTCTTTAGGTGATCAATATAAAAGAGGGGGGAAAACCATTTAGCATTTAATCATCTGTTTAGATCCAAACCTAAACCACTAGCACCAGTGTTATTTTAAATTCTTAAACAGAGTTCCAGTTTTTGAAAACTTGTTAGTAGGACTTGTAGCAAAGTCTTTACAATTAAACAATATGCATATTCTTCACGTGTAGTATCTACGTGGAGGAGTTGAAATCATCGGAGTAGAAATCAAGAAAGGAGGAAAGAGGTTGATCAAGCACCAAGTGATCTTCACTAACTGCATATATATATATAAGTCACCTGCAAAACAAAGGCAAGCCCCGGTTTGCATCAAATTTACAAGTTTTTATTTGTATTCACTTCATACGTCTAGTATTATATTTATTGCATTACGTCTAGATGGTATGAAACCCCAAATGCATGACCCAGAAAACCCTGGAGTTTAATGTAGGATATGTTATCAATTCATTATAACTGCTGATCTCAACAAAAGTGGATTAAAAGAAGAAAACCTCGAGTGGGCAGATTCCTACTCGTGAACAGAGGTTTAGGGGGATCAATAGGAAGAGTTGGGAATTGATCCTCATAGTGGGAATGGAGACCGGGCAGTGGATGGAAGGTCAAGGACGTGGTCCTGTGAGCCTAGTCTATGTCTGAGTCGATTAAGGCCCGTTCTCGTGTGCGGCCCGTTGGGCAAGTTTGAGTTGTGTACCGGATGCATACTGGCTATATGGGACCCAGGAAACCGATGTAACATGTTAACCTGGGTGTCGAGGCATACCTCACCGTCTGATGCCGATGCTGAAAGGATAGAGAAGTCTGCCCTACGAGGGTTTGCCGTAGAGAGACTTAATCCCAGTCGGTGGGACCGGTTCGACATTTGGGTGTCGTGTGAAAGGTGGCCACGTACGACGTCAGTGACGGTTGCTGTGTGCAACGTCGAGTACGGGCGTACGTGTCGTGTCAGCCGGGTGTTTTTGATTGCAATCACCGTCGCTCGCGGTAGTGAGCATACTTGTCCTCTGCGTCGTGACGTAGTAATACACCGGGAAACATTTAACATGCTTCGTGGGTAATCCTCATAATGGAGATGAGGAATGATCAACACTTCACTAAATTTAATCTCCACCTTGGGCTAGAAGCGTCGAGGCAAAGCGTTTCTTGTTTGATTGTGGAGTCTCGACGTTGATGGCGCAAGGTCAGTATGAGTCTAGGGTAGCTCACTAAAGTTACTTTCACCTCGGGCAAGTGACATCGAGATGAAGCGTTTCTTGTTTGATTGTGGAGTCTCGATGTAAATTGCGCGAGGGCTATAAAAGTTGCTTAAAACTTGAAGTAAGGACTCCCCTTTAGCTCAAGTTCATCGTTTATGCAAAATGCTATAATCAGCCCTCTATTTCCATCATGTAGAGTTTCATGCCTAGGGTGACGGGTCAGTCTTGCTGAGCTTCGTGCTCACAGATACTGCATAAGTTGTTTTGCAGGTAATAACTGTACGCTGAGATGTACGGGTACCTGATGAGACTCGGAGCTCTCCGAGGGATGAACTCAGGGTAACCTCTGCCGCTGCTATTATGACAGTGTTGCTAGCGAGAGGGGTCCGCGGGCTGGACACCTTCTCTGTTGCTTGCATAGGTATGAGACGTGAGTTGTAACAGTCTTCCGCTGTAGTTCATTTTGAGAAGTATGTGTAAAATTTACACGTTGTAAGCTTCAGCCTGATGTATGTAATATGATGCTTTATTTTGTGTGCTGTTGGGCGCCGCATCGCACTGCACCACCCAATGCGATTCCCGGGCGAGGTGCCCCATCCCCGTGAATGATCGGGACGGTGGGTCCTCAAAGATCTGTAAGACTCGAGTTATGATAAAACCACCAAAGCAAGGTAGTGCTGAACAGAAACTCGATGAGAAAAACTTGTCTGAAACAAGTCGGACGAACAAGGCACAAAAGTTCCTTTAGAATACGAATTTTATTTATCAAAACACAAGAGGAACAGCCCCAAAGTCCTGCTCTCTATGAGCCTTGGCCTCCCTTGCTTATATAACCAGCTCGATGGCCAATCCAATTCAAACTAGGACTCCTACTCCTACTTGGATTCAAACTGTAACTTTCCAATACTGCACAAGACTCTTCTATACGCAGATAGAAGTAATCTTAAGACTTCCAAACACCTTAGGAACGTCCCAAACATTCCTAAAACAACTCTACTTCATGCCTAACACGAAATCCTGTTATAACCAACTCGAAACTTTCCATAAACAAACCATAACCGCCTCAGCCACAGCCTGAGCGCAAAATCCAGCCGGTTGAACCTTTTCAACCATATCTCCACTTCCATATCTCTTCACCACGCCTTAGAACCATGTTGCCACATCCATGCACTCCTTGCACACGTGCAAACACCTTCCAACAACGTCCACGATACCTTCATATGCATTGTTCTTGATCCAAACATGCTGCGTGACCTCCCGATCAACTCAACCATAATTCCTCCCGAACTTGGTTGTTGAACATCATCTTCTCCCTAAGACTAGTTCAATGGATCCCGACACCAGCCATGTCTTGAACTCAAGCAACACCTGCACATGAATAAACAACCAATACTTCCAAGCACAAGTCCTCGACTTGACTCTCATTAGTTCCGAAACTACAACATCTTACGTGAGCACCTCACAAGCATGTTGTAAATCATAGCAAAATGATATCAGCAATAACCACCAAAACACACCAAAAACATAGTAAAATAATACTAAGCAAACTTTCCGTAAGAGTAAAGCAAGTTCGAAACATTGCAAGTTAAAAGCAGAACCATTGCAATCAAGCTCTGAACCTTACCAAAGCTAGCCGTACCTTGAACCGGAGCTTACCAAAGCTAGTCGGACCTAGCGCCGGAGCTTACTAAAGCTTAGTTGGACCTAGCACTGAACTTACCAAAGCTAGTCGGACCTAGCACCGGAGCTAGCAAAAACAAGTCGGACCTAGCCAAAGTAAGTCAGACCTAGACAAAGCAAGTCGGACCTTACGTCGGACCTATCGTCGGACCTTGCAGGAACTCGGACCTAGAGTCAGACCTCGTTAAAAAGGTGTTTTGGTAGTATTCAAAACTTTTATCGTCAAAGCCAATGTATTCAGCACGCATAGGTCTCACAATCTCCCCCTTGATGAATGCATTGGCAACACCACTTAAAATCCAAACATTGGCTTATTCACATGAAAAGTTTTGAAAACAATTTCTCCCCCTTTGTAAATCAGAAATAAAATGAGAAGAAAAACAAAAATACCAAAAATTCTCCCCCTGAGAAGAATCATGCCAAAACACTTGTGAATGTGTGCAACGTGTGATCAATTTATCCCCCTTTGACAATGTATTCAGCAAGGTACAAAAGAGAAATTTTAATTTGTTATGAGCACATTATAACATATACATATAAAACAAAGCTCATCCAAATCATACTATCAAGTAACTTACACTAACACATCAATGAGATACATAAAGTAGTGTAAGCCATGCTAGAGATCAAGTGTAATTTTCAATATAAGCAAGTCATGATCTCACAAACTTAACTATTTCAAGACCTGAAAGCATGACACTTGTTGCTGCATTTTATTTAACATTTAAAGCACAAATTTTGATGTTATGACATTTGCAAGAGATTATATGCAGCATCAGCCTTATTCTAACCAACCATGCCAAACCTATGTCATTTGATAGTCAGAAGCTTAAGTACATGGTTTTAGTCATACACAACTCCTTTCAAGTTCATATCTAAGTGCAATGATAAGCCATCTCAAAAGAAGAAGTGCGATGCATGCATATTCTCTTGATCTTTTCTCATTTTTTTATTTGAACATAAAAACTCAATATGTGAGTTGATTAGTTGATTAATTCTTTATGATTAAAAGCACTTGTGAGCATGCAACAAGTTCAAAACAGCAAGAAAGTTCGACCATGACCAGATTTAGTGTAAGTAATTATTCCAATTACTAGACATGGTAAAAACTACAAAATGTATAACACGAGTAATGTAGTAAGAACTTTCAACATGAAAAAGGAATCACAAAGTCATATATGCATGAAATACTTATGATCATATTATTTTCATTTCAGATTCACACATAGACTTCCCAAGTTTCAAAACTCTCCCTCAATTTAAGCCATGAGGATGCATAACCCCTATTTCACTACGGATGTAACAAAAACGAGTGAAATCCAAAGGTTTTGTAAAATGTCAGCCAATTGTTGTTCGGTATCTACATGGTGAAGCACAATGTTCCCTTTTTTGACATTATCACAGAGAAAGTGATACCTAATGTCAATGTGCTTAGTTCTCGAATGTTGCACGGGGTTTTTAGCAATGCAAATGGCACTAGTGTTATCACAAAACAGTGGAACACTATCTAGATCAACCCCATAGTCCTTAAGTGTTTGAACAATCCAAAGAATTTATCAGCAAGCACTAGCAGCAGCTACATATTCAGATTCAGCTGTGGATTGTGCAACTGAACTTTGTTTTCTAGAGGACCAGGCAACAAGTGAATTACCAAGAAAATGACAAGCACCAGAACTACTTTTCCTATCAATCCTACAACCCCCAAAATCAGCACCAGAAAAAGCTTTCAAAGTAACGGTTGAGGAAGAAGGAAGAAAAATGCCAAATTCTTGAGTTTCATTTAAGTACCTGAGAATCCTTTTGATGGCTTGACGATGTGAAGCACGTGAGGAGGCTTGAAACCATGCACAAACACATACACTGAATTGTATGTCCGGTCTTGATGCCGTGAGATACAAAAGTGATCCGATCATGCTTCTATATTCTTTTTGATCAACGGGATCACAATCTTCATCAAGTTCAAGTGTTGTTGCTGTTCCCATTGGTGTCCGAAGAGGCTTGCTTTTGTCCATGTTGAAGCGCCTTAGGAGATCATTTGTATACTTTGTTTGATGCACAAAGGTACCCTCATTGGTTTGCTTGATTTGCAGCCCCAAAAAGTACGTGAGTTCTCCCATCATACTCATCTCAAATTCTGAACTCATCATAGCTGAAAACTTGGACACAAGATCATGAGAAGCACAACTAAAAATAATATCATCCACATACACTTGAACGAATAATGAGTCATTGTCATGCTTAAGCACAAAAAGAGTTTTATCAGCCTTGCCCATGGTAAACCCCTTTTCAAGTAAGAATGTTTTTAACCTATCATACCATGCCCTAGGGGCTTGTTTGAGACCGTACAAGGCTTTGGACAGTTTGTAAACATGATTAGGAAAATTTGGATTTTCAAAACCAGGTGGTTGTTTGACATAAACCTCCTCATCTATGTAGCCATTAAGAAAAGCACTTTTAACATCCATTAGATATAGCTTAAAACCTTTAGATGCAGAAAAATCTAACAAAATTCTTATGGATACTAATCTAGCAACAGGAGCAAAAGTTTTATCAAAATCTAGACCTTCAACTTGTGTGAAACCTTGAGCAACCAACCTAGCCATATTCCTAACCACAACCCCATCCTCACTTTGTTTATTTTTAAACACCCATTTAGTTCCAATTAAAGTGTGACCTTGAGGTGGAGGTACAAGTTTCCAAACATTATTTCTTTCAAAATTTTCTAACTCTTCTTGCATGGCAATAATCCAAGATTCATTAGTGAGTGTGTGTGATATATCTTTGGGTTCAAAATAAGAAACAAAAGCAGAATGAGCATGAGAATTGGGGTCAAAAAACCTGGATCTTGTAACTCGTTCATGCAAGCTTCCAATAATTTGTTGTGGAAGATGACTTTTGAGAATCCGGAGGGGAGTGGACACTTAACAAGTTTCTTCTTCTTCATGTTCATCACAAATAGATGAGCTTGTGACGTGAGGAGGATCTGGACCAGCAATGGTGGTCGTCGGTGCTGGTTGTGAATCAAGATCAGGAGCTGGAACAATGTCATTAGCTGCTGAATTTTTGGGCAGCAGCACCACTTCTTCCTCTTCTTCAATGAAAATACTCCCCCCCTGCGGATATGGATCCGGACCTGCAATATTTGAACTAGTACCTGGGCTAGCTTCATCAAAAGAAACCTCACAAGTCTCCACAATTTTGTTAGTATCAAGTAAAAGCACACGGTAGCCTCTAGTATGAGATGGATAACCAAGAAACATGCCATCAACAGATCTAGCTTCAAATTTATCAAGATTACCATGTTTCTTAACAAAGCATTTGCATGCAAAGACCCTAAAGTGTGTGACACTAGGCCTATGTCCAAACCTGAGCTCATATGGTGTTTTACCTATCTTAGCACGCAAGAAAACACGATTTGAGACATAACAAGTGGTTGCAATTGCATCAGCCCAAAATTTCCTAGAGTTTGATATTAATCAAGCATAGTACTAGCCATCTCAACTAAGATTCTGTTCTTTCTCTCTACAACACCGTTTTGTTGAGGTACATATGGTGAAGAAAATTGATGATCTATTGCATTTTCAGCACAGAAGTGATCAAACGCTTGGTTTTTAAATTCGGTTCCATTATCACTTCTAATTTCTCTTAAAGATCCTGGGTGATCAATTGATAATCTAAGAAATAAAGTTCTAAAGTGACTAAAAGCTTCATTCATAGATGCCATAAAGTAAACCCAAGAGTATCTAGAATAGTCATCAACAATCACAAGAACATACCATTTACCTCCGAAGGATTGAACATGTGAAGGTCCTACGGTGTCAAGGTGTAAAAGTTGACCCGGTTCAGTTGTCATAGTCATTGTGAGAGGAGCATGTGAACCTGCAACCATCTTAGCATGCCTACAAGAAGAGCACACAATTTCTTTGTCCCCTTTAAGCTTAGGCAGCCCACGGATGCGATCAAGAGCACTAACACGCGTGAGATGATCAAAGCCTACGTAACCAAGTCTATGATGCCAGAAATATAAATCTTTGGAATCATTTGCACCTAGACATCTATGCTTAGAGGAAGACATATCGAAATCAGCTATAAAAAATCTTTCAAACCGAGACATGGCAAAAATAAGCTCACTATTTGAACCTACAACTTTGCAGCAGTTTTTATTGAAAATAATTTCCAGATTTTCATCTAGCAATTGTGAAACAGAAAGCAAGTTGTATTTCAAATTTTTGACAAGTGCCACATCCTTCAAAGTGTAGTGATCATTTACTCTAACCGAACCCTCAGCAATTATAGGAGTTGAAGAATTATCGGCAAAAGTAACATTCTCTACACGTGACACAAAAGAGAGAGAGGAGAACCATTCTTTGTTACCGGTCATGTGGCGTGAGCAACCTGAATTCACAATCCAAATGTTCTCCTTCCTCAAGCGTGTAACCTACATAGAAGCACAATACGTCGATGACTCAATATTAGGGTTAGTTAAAAGGCATTTAGGAATCCAGTACTGAGTCACACGACGTCCAGCAGGAATAACATGTGAAAGCTGAGATAAAACAGCAGGTTTATGAGTCAAAGTTTGAGATTTTTTGTTCTTAACTACTGACCTATGAGGTGTTACTTGTGTAGCACGAAAATCAGTAGCTCCGGAGGCAAAAACAGAAGGTCCGGAGGCAAAAACTGAAGCTCCGGAGGTAAACATTGAATATTTCTGACTCATAACAGCAGGTTGCATGTTCCTGACATTCAGTTTAGTATGTGCAGCAAATTTTGCATAAGAGTTATAAGATCTAGATTGCATTCTTTTTTTATGTTGTTTAGCTAGTCTATAACAAAAATCTATGACATGACCATCTCTTTCACAATAGGTACAATGAAATTTAACTTTATGTTTATGTCTAGATGAGCATGCAGTATGCTTATTTGAACCCGAATGTGACAACACTCCTGCAGATTTAAAAACCACTTCTTTTTGTTTAGGAACTGTTTGAATCAATCCACTTCCTAATGATTTTACAATTTTAGGTGGATGTTCCTTAGCATGAGCATGTGAATCAAAATCTAAACCAGTTTTATCATTGCAAGACTTGGAAGAATTCAGCAGCAAGTTTAGGTTCTTATTCCCATTACAAAACCGATCTAATGTCCTATGCAAGTTATCAAGTTTATTTGATAGACCAAGACAATTTTCACATGAAGTTTTTTCCTTTTAATTTGCAATTGGAACAATATTTAACTTCTTGAGAATGTAAAGCATTGTTCAATATAGAAATTTCTTTGGTAGCATCTTGTAGTTTCTTATCAAGATCATCGCAAGTAGAACAATGCAAATCAATTGTAGAACAACAAGCATCTTTCAAATTTTTATCATTAAGTGCCGCAAGCTTTTTGTTCTTTTCGATTTTAAGTTCAAGTTTATCAAGTGTGGAGGTGTGTGCACTTCTTAGAGAGGACAATTGTTCATATATTAAATCACATGAGGAACAAGAATCATCACTAGGAATCAAGGATTTTAAACGATTAATTTCAGATTCTAGTGACTCAATTTTAACAGAATTGTCCCTAAGCTTTTTGTCTTTTTTCTTAACAATAATAGTGGCACGAGAAATAGCATCACACATTTCTTCGCAAGTAGGACACACCTCTTCGTTGTCACTGTTGTGTTCTGCATCCTCCATACTTGATTTTGATTTGCCCGCCATGAAGCACAAGTTTGCCAGATCATCTTCATCTTCATCACTTCCAATGTCTACATCACTCGAGCCAAGTTCTTGAAGTGCGGTAATAAAACTGTTTATCAGTTTGCGTCCTGTAAAACCCTTCTTTTTCTTGTTGGTGTTGCCAAAAGAGGACTTGACTTTATTCTGCTTTTCATCACGGTTAGAAGGACCTGAAAAGTTAGGGAAATCTGTACGAAAGTGTCCTGTCTTACCACATTCAATGCATCGTTGAGGTCCGGAGCTTCCTCTCCTTCTAGTTCTCACATTTTGCAATGCTTTTGAGAACCTAGTAGAAAGAAGTACTAGCTCCTCCTCTAGAAACTCCTCAATCTGTTCCATGGTTAGTGAAGACAGCAAAGCAAGTGTATTGCTAGATGATTGGCCGGAGCTAGGCATATCACGTTGTGAGACAAATGCAATAGTCTTATTTGGGTTCTTATGTGATATAATGTCAATTTCATGAGTTTTTAGCTTAGAATAAAGCACATCTAATGTAAGAGTACTCATGACAGTGGATTCACGTATGGATGTTACTTTCATCTCCCAAATTGGCATGTCTAATGCACTTAGTAATCGCCTAGCATTTTCAGCATCTGAAAAATTAACAGCATTTTCAGCATCTGAAAAATTAACATTGACGCTACGCAAGTTGCTGAGAATTTTATTAAAGCGAGCAAAGAGGTCATCATTGGACACACCGGGTTGCATCTCAAAGCGCATGTATTCTTTCTTGAACATATACTGTCTTACCTCCTTGATCGTGTTGGATCCTTCGTGGTAGTCACAAAGTGCTCTCCACACATAGTAAGCCGATCGGAGGTGTGCAACACGGTTGAAGTCGCTCTGAGTTAGTCCTTGTATGATCAAGTTCCGAGCCTTGTGGTTGTTGTCGACATCTCTCATATTTGTAGTCGTAACTTGATCGTTTGAAGGCACATCGTAAGGCTTGTACACCTTTTCCCATATTGCAAAGCCTTGCGCCTGGATGAAAGCTTCCATGTGTGCCTTCCAAACCTGAAAATCAATACCACTAAGCACACAAGGTTTGGCGGAGTATTTCTCCATGATGATTAGTCAAAACACGTGGAAATCACAAAGATTAGAGCAAACTGGCTCTGATACCAATTGTAGGATCGAAGTACACGTGTAAAGCTACCAGAGGGGGGTGAATGGTAGATAAAAACTTTTCAGCGGATGCAACAAAACACCCCTCAGCAGAAAACCGATCTGTTAAAGAAACCGTGTGTGCGACTAATATAAACGTGTTCAGCTGTTACAAAACTAGAATAAATTGTAGAGAATCAAGTCACGAAGACTTCACAACAAGAATCATGAAAATCCGTTGAGAGAAACTCAAGTTACGATCGAAAGATCGAACAAACATCAATCTGTCCTACGCGAGAAAAACAGTTCTGGAATACTGCAAAGAAACTCGTGTAGATCAGAAACCACAAATTCAATGACCGTGAAATTTTCACAGATGATAGATAATCAAGTTGTGAAGACAACCAAAAAGGAATCACATAAATTGGATCTGTAAAACTCGAGTTATGATAAACCACCGAAGGAAGGTAGTGCTGAACAAAAACTCGACGAGAAAAACTTGTGTGAAACAAGTCGGACGAACAAGGCACAAAAGTTCCTTTAGAATAAGAATTTTATTTATCAAAACACAAGAGGAACAGCCCCAAAGTCGTGCTCTCCACGAGTCTTGGTCTCCCTTGCTTATATAACCAGCTCTATGGCCAATCCAATTCAAACCAGGACTCCTACTCCTACTTGGATTCAAACTGTAACTTTCCAATACTGCTCAAGACTCTTCTATACGCAGATAGAAGCAATCTTAAGACTTCCAAACACCTAAGGAACGTCCCAAACATTCCTAAAACAACTCTACTTCATGCCTAACACGAAATTCTGTTATAACCAACTCGAAACTTTCCATAAACAAACCATAACAGCCTCAGCCGCAGCCTGAGCGCAAAATCCAGCCGGTTGAACCTTTTCAACCATATCTCCCCTTCCATATCTCTTCACCACGCCTTGGAACTATGTTGCCACTAGGGATGGCAACGGGTGCCCATTACCCGTTTACCCGCGGATATCCGACCCGATGGGTACGGATTCGGGTATAAGTTCACATCCACGGGTACGAGTTCGGGTAACGGGTTGAATCCAACGGATATTTATTATCGGGTAAAAAAAATCCATACCCATATCCGTATACCCGAACCCGTTCTGACATGTAGGCCAATACACCATTATATAATAGTTCTATCTTCTAGGATTTGGTTTTCTTTTCTTTCCAACTCTCTTGCTCGGCTGCTCGGTGTTAAACTGTTCCATAAATCTATATGCAATGTATTTTTTATTAAAGGTTTTCGGGTAACGGATATACCCGCGGATAAAAAATATCCGCGGGTAACGGATACGGATAATGTTTTATACCCGCTGCAGGTAACAGGTACGGGTTCCGGTAAGGATTTTATCCAGCGGGTACGGGTAACCCAGAGTGATATCCACGGGTTTTTTACCCGTTGCCATCCCTAGTTGCCACGTCCATGCACTCCTTGCACACGTGAAAACACCTTGCAACAACGTCCATGATACCTTCATATGCATTGTTCTTGATCCAAACATGATGCGCGACCTCGCGATCAACTCAACCACAATTCCTATCGAACTTGGTTGTTGAACCTCATATTCTCCCTAAGACTAGTTCAATGGATCCTGTCACTAGCCATGTCTTGAGCTCAAGCAACACCTGCACATGAATAAACAACCAATACTTCCGAGCACAAGTCCTCGACTTGACTCTCGTTAGTTCCAAAACTACAACATCTTACGTGAGCACCTCACATAAGCATGTTGTAAACCATAGCAAAATGATATCAACCATAACCACCAAAACACACCAAAAACTTAGTAAAATAATACTAAGCAAACTTTCCATAAGAGTAAAGCAAGTTCGAAACATTGCAAGTTAAAAGCAGAACCATTGCAATCAAGCTCCGAACCTTACCAAAGCTAACCGGAGCTTACCAAAGCTAGTCGGACCTAGCGCCAGAGCATACTAAAGCTTAGTCGGACCTAGCATGGAACTTACCAAAGCTAGTCGGACCTAGCACCGGAGCTACAAAAACAAGTTGGACCTAGCCAAAATAAGTCAGACCTAGACAAAGCAAGTCGGACCTTACGTCGGACCTTGCAGGAGCTCGGACCTAGAGTCGGACTTCGTTAAAAAGGTGTTTTGGTAGTATTCAAAACTTTTATCGTCAAAGCTAATGTATTCAGCACACATAGGTCTCACATAATCAAAGAAAACAAAGCTCCAGGAATTAAAGAAGATGAGCAAGGTATCGTGTGGCATGGTAAAAGAATATGTGTACCAGATATCAAGGAGATAAGAAAGTTACTTTTAAAAGAGGCTCATGATTCGGATTATTCTATCCACCCTGGAAGTATAAAAATGTACCATGACCTTAAGATTAGGTATTGCTGGTACGGAATGGAAAGAGATGTTGCAGAGCATGTGGCATTGTGCGACACATGTCAGCTAGTCAAGGCAGAACATCAAAGGCCTGCAGGATTATTACAACCACTAAAAATACCTGAATGGAAGTGGGAAGAAATTGGAATGGACTTCATAGTAGGTTTGCCCAGAACACAATCAGGATATGATTCAATATGAGTGATAGTGGATAGATTGACCAAAGTTCCCAATTTCATACCCGTGAAGGAAAGTTATAACGGATAAAAATTAGCGGAACTATATATGTCCAGAATAGTCTGCTTGCATGGTGTACCCAAAAAGATAGTGTCGGATAGAGGTACACAGTGTACTTTAAGATTCTGGCAAAAATTACATGAGTCTATGGGAACTCGATTGGATTTCAGTTCTGCATATCATCCGCAAACTGATGGGCAGACCAAAAGAACTAACTAAATTCTTGAAGATATGCTTAGAGCTTGTGCACTTAAGAATAGTAAGAGCTGGGATAAGAATTTACCATATGCGGAATTTTCTTACAATAATAGTTACCAGGCAAGTATTAGCATGTCTCCATTCGAGGCATTATATCGAAGAAAATGTAGAACTCTATTTTGGGATCAAATAGGCGAGAATAAAGTGTTTGGGACAGAGGTATTAAGAGATGTAGAAAATAAAGTAAAAGAAATCCGCAATAATCTAAAGATAGCTCAAGCAAGACAAAAGAGTTATGCAGACACAAGGCGAAGAGAATTAATTTTTGAAGTGGATGACTGTGTATCTCAATATGTCACCCATGCGTGGACTTTGAAGATTTAAACTAAGAGTAAAGTTAGCTCCTTGGTATATCGGATCATTCAAGATACTGGAACACAAAGGAGAGGTAGCATACCAGTTGGAATTACTTTCTCGATTATCGGATGTACATGATGTGTTCCATGTATCACAACTTAAGAAGTGTTTAAGGACTCTAGAATAGCAACTACCAATGGAAGAGTTGGATGTACAAGAAGATCTTTCATATACCGAGTACCCAGTCAGGATTCTTGACACGATGGAAAAGATTACAAGAAACAAAAGAATTCGTATGTGCAAAGTTCAATGGAAACGTCATTCGGAGGCAGAAGCTACATGGGAAAAAAAGACAAACTCAAATCACAATTTCCTAATCTGTTTTCTTTGTGATTTCAAATCTCGAGGACGAGATTTTTCTTAAGGGGGTAGAATTGTAACACAAAAAATCTCATTCCTCTCACTGCCTAATGGGGCCCAATCGTCAGTTCCTTCTTCCCTAAAGCAACCGCAGCCCCTCCTCTCTCTCTCTCTTCTCTCTCACGCTATTATCCCATGTGATCAAATCATTCGGCCATGAGCAAAATTCCCGTGTCTCTTCTCCAACCGACGCGGCCACAACCGCCGCCTCCTCCTCTCATATAAAACCGCACCAAAACCGACCAAAATCCCTTACCATTCGCGCTAGTTTTCCCCTCGGTGAGAACCACCGCCCTAATGCTCAGTTCTTTGAATTCGAGCACCGATCCTTTGTTCTAACACTCCCTACAACATCACAAGGCCACAAGGAGGCGATCCCGACAAAAATCCCTGAAGAACTGTGCTTGGATAGCGTTCCCGACGAAGTTCACCGGAATCCGCTGCTGCTCGCCATCTCCGACGCCCTTCCGGCCACTTCGGGTCCAAATGATCGCTCTAGGTAAGTTCTCCATGGCCTCCTCTACGTTTTGTAGTAGAAAAACCAAGAAATGGTGAAGAAAGCGTGAAAACCGAAGTTTTCCGGCGACCGCCGCCGCTCGCCGGCGAGTGCGCTGCCGCACGCGGGGAAGAAGAGGGGGAGAGCAACGTGGCTGAATCCTAGCCCTCCGTTTCCCGTGTACAGCTAGGATTAAAAGAAACGATACTGGTTTGAATTAAATCTGGACCCTCCATCTAGGATCCAACGACCCACGTTTAAAATGGTTATAACTGTTGGGATTTTCACGGTTAGGCTCCTGGAGATTAAAATTAATATTAAACAGACCCTGTGCTTTACAGAATCAACCCTAGGCTTATGGAAATTAGGAAAATCACTGTAAAATAGCCAATCAGCCCCTGTTTTCTCTTTAATTTAGGAAAATGACTGTAGAATTTCAATTTGAACCCTGGAAAAATTATAATTGTTGCAATCTAGCCCATAATAGTTTATAGATTTATTATTTATTCTGTAATTAGCCAAATTAGTGAAATTACATTCTGGAAAATCATAAAAGTTGCATAAAACATTCTGTTTTCATATTTCAGTACATATATAAGTTCTGAAATTAAAAATAATTATTTCTATAAGCTGAATGTTTTAAAGTAATTATTTCTATAATATATATTCTGGAAAAAATTGTAGTAATATTTTAAAGTAATGTTTAGGTCTAAAGTTATAATAAAATTTGTATATATTATATATGCACTTCAAAAATTATTAAAAATCACTACAAAATTAGAAAATGAATATTTTATCATAACAAAAATAAAGTAAAAGATATATATGTTAAGTTGAAATCTAACATGTAGAATAATATGATGCCATATGTAGATGAAGAAAACAAATAGAAATAAATAATATATGTATATAATTAAGTATATATATATGATTGAAATGTGTTGTTAAGTTTCTTATTGCATGTTTTGCATTGTTTTGTGTGCATATACATGGGTAGAACCGTCACAAGAACCATTCCTTAATCTTCAAGAGCAAGATTTCTAGATTTCCAAGCAGCAATTCAAAGGCAAGTGTTTCTTGACCACTTTGTTCCTATTCTAGGATGATTAGTTAGAATATTTGCATGATGTCTTCAATATGAAACCCAGTTTAGGATGTTTCACTAGTTTTCTTCCTTATCATTCCTTGCAAAACCATGGAAGTATTTAGTTAGGATTTGTTGGTTATTATTTTATGTGCTTAGCCATGCTTAGGACTCAAAAAATGAATGAAACATTGTTGTTGCTAGTCTTGTGGATTATATTAGAGACACAAGTGTGTGTGTCATGGTGTTAGGAATCTAGACAGGCTGGTTGTTTTGGATGGTGCTTCGTGTCTCTCTTAGATTCTAAGGACCGCTTCATGTAACAGTTGACCCGGCTTTACAGTGCCACCATAAGACTTAGATGGGGCAGCTTGGCCAATTAATTAGGAGTTTGCCGGTATAGTATGAGTGTTTGGATGGTGCGGGGAATGGGAGTCCATTTTTGACGACCTTGGGAACTGCAAGGCTCAACAGGGGGATTCTGCAGCGGAGGGTTTACTCCCAGGAGCTGCAGCGGTGAAACCTCAGTGAGCTTGTACTTGCCGGTAGACCCTTTGTAAAGGCCATGTAGTGATCTCTTGATCGCACACCAAAGGAAGTGTGTAATGTGGCTTGCAACCACGGATATCAGTGAGATTCTTAGTCCACCTGGCAACAGGGGATGAAATTACTACTTGTGGGTAAAGTGGTACAATATCTGCATAGAATCAAACTGTCATGACAGCCGTGCTCACGGTCAAGAGCGGCTTGGACTTGTCCATGATTAGATGAACATGGATGTGAGTTGGAAAGGGTTGTTAGGTGGTGTAACCTGACATTAATGACTTATTTATAAAGATGGTGGGATGGATCACTTAGTACTATAGGTTGCTAATGAAAGCTAAGGAACTAGGATTAATGCATAGTGCTTAACCATGTCAACCTTTCCTTTCTATTAGCCTTCATAACATCCTTTCCTACACTTGTTGAGTACCTTTGGGTACTCAAACTTGCTTTTGTTGGATATCATATGCTGCTTAGGTGTAAATGAAGATATAGACATCGATGAAGAGGACTTTGATCCCGAAGAGTTGTTCTAGGCTGGCGAAATCCCCGGGCAACGCCTGTGAACTGGAGCACCATGCTATAGACTTCCGCTGTTTTTATAATTAATGTAATAGTATTTTTATTAGTCTATTATGACTTATGTTGTAATATTATGTTATACATTGAACTTGGCTTGTAATATAATATAATGAACTTGGTGAGGTGTCCATGGTGGTGACACATGTATGACTCAACTGATCCTGGCATACATGTGAGAATACTCTCGGATGTTCTTTATGGAAAACCGGGTGTCACAATCTTCCAATCTGATGGTGTTGGATTGGTATACGGTTGGAAGTTTTATTTCTGGACTGTGCAGAGATAATGAATGAGACTTGTGCATCTCTAGATGCAAATGCATGACTCGAAGGACGGTGTCTAAAACAGCATCGTGGCAGTTTAGCCACGACATCCATATGATGACATCGACGTTTTGTCCCTCTAAGACTATGAGAGACGTGGGGTATACCATTCCCCCTGAGCATAACGGTGCTTTTGGGACCACTACGTTTGCTGAAATTCTACCTCCCGGTGAACAAATCAAATATGGACTCTTGGTGAGTAGTATTTGCAATCTGTGCTCAGCAATATATGCTTGTCTAATAAAATTATGCGTGGCACCTGAATAAAATAAGACTATGGCGGGATGTTTGTGGAGATGGAAAATACCCGCAAGGATGGGTTCTCCCTCCGGCACGTCCTCTACGGCGAGTTCGTGGACGTTGCTGGGCTTAGGGTTTGCCCGCCGCGCATTCCTGGAAACTGTGCTCAACAATGGGATTCTGGGGCTCATTCCTCCCTGGAAACTGTGGTGTCACTCTGCTGCCTTGCTTCTTGGGGCAATTGTTGGTGAAGTACCCCTGGTGACCGCACTTGTAACATGTGTACGGTAGCTGGCAGGTGCTTGGGGGACGAAAGCCCGGCATGCGCTGCTGAGGTGCAAACGCACACGGCATCACCCGCTGCTGCTTTTGTTGCTGCAGAGGTGCTGGTAATGCCTGTCGGAACGCCAGCTGTGGATACGGCCGATTGCGACACTGCATCGGTCGCTGTGGTGGCTGCCAGCGTGGACCTGATGGTGAGCGATACACCATCTGATATTTTTGTGGAGGACCACCTCACTCTCCGCTCTCTGTGGCATGCTGCGCTTCTTCTCCGCAGCCGCCAACTCCTTGCTGGAGTCGTCCTATACAATCACAGCATCAATCATCTCATTGAGGCTGCCGCGATTGAACATCGCAAGCTTGTCCTTCAGGAGCGGATTTAACCCCTGGTAAAAGAAATCCTGCCTCTTCTCATCCGTGTCGGCGTGATTGGAAGCATAGAGCGTGAGATCATTGAATGCCCTGGCATACTCCAGTGCGTTCCGGTTCCCTTGTTGCAAGTGGAGGAATTCTTGCGTCTTCCTCTTCAGAAGACCTGGCGGTATGTGATAGGACCTGAAGGCCGTCCGGAATTCCGTCCTAGTAAGCACTCTCTCGGTGGGTTGAAAGGTGCAGAAGTTCAACCACTAAGCGCTCACGGATCCCATAAATTGTTGGGCCACGAACTGAGCCTTCCGCTGTTCACTAACTTGGAGCAGCCCAAACTTCATTTCCATCATGTGGATCCAGTTGTCCGCATCGATGGGCTCATCCGCCCGTGAAAATACTGGGGGTGCGTCGCCAGAAAATCCGACTAGGAACTTTGTTGGCGTTCCTATCGGTCTTGACGCCTCTCTGGATGAGATGTATTGGCAATCAGTGTTTGCAGCAACTCGGTGTGCTGCTGGTGCGAGCCAGCCATGGCCGCAACTATATCTGCCAACGTGACCATTGGCGGTGGTGGTGGCTGTGGTTGCTGCTGCTGCTGTCCCGAGGAAGTCTCGGGAGGCTGTTGGGAGGCATATCCCCCCTGACTAGAACCCCCAACCTCAGGGTTGGCACGAGTGCGAGTGATTCTGAAATTCAAAACAGCAACGATCAGCACATGTCATACTCGAAATTCCATGGAAAACAGTAGGTACTGTAGTGGCACATTGAGAAAAAGGCACAACATTCACATATATTGATAAAGCAAAAACTTTATACAAGATACATTATTCTCAGACCTCTTAGAAGTTGTGCTCATGTCTTCACTACATATACACACGCTACTGTTTACACGACATATCACTGTTACAAAAGTTATTACACACCACCCTCGCTGCCCTACTTGGCAACAGTAAACTCACTACTCGGAGTAGAAGTCGACCACCGGCGGATCTTCCTCCTCTGCTGGTTCTGCTGGTGGCTCCGGGTCCATGACCTCCTCTTGGGGTTCGGGTTCCGGCATCACCGGAATACCGAGAACCATGGTGACCGCACCTACCATTGGTAGGCCCTCTACTGGAGGTACGAGGTCCTGCAAGGCATGCACCTCGTCCATGGCCTGGTTGTAGTCCATCTCCCAGTTTTGGCATTCCTCAATCGCGTCATCACACTCTTTAGTGAGGACCTCATTCTGCTGGGTCAAAGCCTGGACTTGATGCAGCAAAGCTGTGATGTCGACACGGCTTTTCTTCCCCTACTTTTTCAGACGATGCAACTGATTATGCTGGTCATTCAGTTGCTTAATCGTCAGAAGAAGCATATTATGGAGTGCGTTGTGAGCACTCTCGTAATGATCACGGCAGCTGGTGCTCTCTTTGAGCTCCACGGCAAGTCGAGCCGTATGGACAGCTTGGCTGCCCATCACGTTCTTCCCTGCCATCAACTGGAGGCTGAGGTTTGCCTCCGCTGGATTCTACCTTGAGCTACTAGGATCAGTTGCCGCAAAGTACCACCCCCACAACACGTGGTTAGCTCGTCCCTCCACTGGGACAAGCGCGTATGGAGTGCCCTCCAAAGCTCTCACGTGTAATTGGCAGAAACGCGACATAGCGTCGCGAGCTGCCACTTGCCACATGTATTCCGGTTGTCTCCCTTTCACTGTGACGGTGAACGGTGCCCAACCCGGTGGCGTAGGTCCTGCTGGAACATCAACATGAACAGTACATGTATTATTCCCCTCCTCACCTTCTTCCTTGGAAAGGAACCGTGGCATCTCCACATATACGAAATATTGAAGCATCAGCTACAACAAGTCCGGATACCCGCTGCGTTTAGAACAGTGGTAAACCACCCATCCGTTCTCCAATTGCTTATCCACTGCCATCTGTGGAACAACATTTGAAAAAGGTCAAATATTCATATCACCAGTAAATCTGTGAGTTATAACATAAAACATATCATTGAACCCATAAAACGTGGAAATATAAATCAAACTTTGAACAAATTTGATTTCTAGTCTGCTGTCCAAAATGACAATACTGACCAGTTTCCCTCCTACCCAGATTTAGACCATGTTTAAGGGCAACTTCTGTCACACCCGGTTTTTTCGAAGAACAACCAAGTGAATGTCACATGTATGCCAGGATCGTTTTCTCATACATGTGATGACAAATAGTAAAGCATCATTTATTACAAGCCAGGTGTCCAATATAAATAAGTCTTACATAGCAAATGTCTCGATGGACAATAATAAGTTCATCACAAGTAAATAAACTAGCAGCGGAATAATTATTCTTGTGGGCTCCGTCACAGGCGTTGCCCGGGGGACTCCATGAACCTAGAATCCTTCTTCGAGTCCGAAGTCTTGGTCATTGAACACCACATCATCCCCTTGACCTGAGCAGCAATTTAAACCAACAAATATGCAAGGTTGAGTACCGTTGGTACTCAGCAAGTGTGGGAAAGTTATGTCATGCATGGCTAGAACAAGGAGAGGTTGAACTCATGGTTAAAGCACTACGCAAGTATGGCCTACCACCTTAGCTTATTAAGCACCTACATTACTACACAGGTGAAATGGTTCCAATCTCCAATCCCATCATCATAATCAAATAACCATAACATCATTTCCAATGTTAAGCTCCCCGCTTAACATCCACAACTTACAAAGCCATCATCCTCTAATCATGAATAAGTCCAAGCCGCTCTTGACCGTGAGCACGGCTGTCATGACAGTTTTGACTCTGCAGAGTTTGTACCACTGTACCCACATGTAGTGATTTCATCCCCCGTTGCCGAGTGGACTAAAAGAACCTCCATTATGCCAGTGGCTACGAACCACATTCACACTTCCAAGGGGTGTAGCCAGGAGATCACTACGAAGCCTTTACAAAGGGATTCCCGACGAGCGTGGGCCCACTAAAGTTTCACCCCTAACAGCATACAAGAGGCTCCAACCCCGCTGCAGTGGCCCCCTCTTGAGCCATGCGGTTCATATGGTAGTCCAGCTGACACCTATTCCCCGCACCATCCAACACACCCATACTACGCCGGGGATACACCTAATTAATTGGCCAAGCGGCCCCATCTCAGCATGTGGTTGGCACGGTAAAGCCAGGTTACATGCTCCATGAACCTGTCCTTAGGATCCAGGCAAGTACTAAACACAAACCCGAGTCTCGTGCACCCAGCACCAACCAAATCATCCAACTTGCCTTGATCCTTACCTCTACATAACTCATAAGATCTCATTCAAGAGTAAGGTAAACAAGTTGATGATATGATATCCCACTTATCCCATTCTAAGCATGGCTAAGCATAAGTAATATGAATGAATGACATAATAAAGCAAATCCCAACCCAAGCTACAAGGAAACGAGGTAATGCAATTCCAGGGAAACATCCTAGCATGGGTTTCATCTTTTCAATTGACAATGCAAATAGTTCTATCTACACATCCTAGTATGGGAACAAAGTGGTCAAGGACACTTGCCTCCTTCCTGCTGCTCTTGGAATGGGTAGTCCTGATCTTGGAAAGGAAGAACTTGCTCTGGAGCAGGTTCTACTCATACCATCACACATAGCAAAAGAAAACAACAAGTCATAAGACATAGTTCACACTTCCACTTCATACAAGCCACACATTCACATTTATGAAAGCCATTCTCATTTCCATGTGTTGTGGTTACTCTATATGTGTTGGTTTTGGCTTACATGCACTTTTAAACATGTACATATGATTTCTATTTTTGTATTCACATTCATGTTGGCATACTATATATGAATTTCTAATTTAAGTAAATCCCTTGTATTTAATTGATACACATTTTAGCTACCAAGTATGCATGAAAGGTATTTTCCTACTTCATATGTGTCTTCAAACCTTCTACCAACCCTAAACTGAATTCTTTGGATTTTGGAAACTTCATTTATCATTTTCTAGTTACTTATACCTAGCTTGCTATATTTTCAGAT
Source organism: Neostapfia colusana (assembly GCA_030760725.1). Taxonomy (NCBI): domain Eukaryota; kingdom Viridiplantae; phylum Streptophyta; class Magnoliopsida; order Poales; family Poaceae; genus Neostapfia; species Neostapfia colusana. The sequence goes on along the minus strand of JASWHV010000006.1, from coordinate 63,006,447 downwards.
TTATTTCCTATGCCTAAATGTGCACTTTATTATGAAAATAGTAAGACACCTCATCTAAACAGAATAGGTTTTGGGTCTAAAATATTAAATAATATATTTTTGAACTTCTCTTCTGATGTGAACTATTTTACATTTATTTTACTAATTTTCATAATTATTCTCTACTTAAAAATGTGTCCCTATTACTAATAAATGTGAATAATCAATTAAACAGATTCATTTCGGCCAAAAATCTATTTTTATCTCACTCCAAAGTTTTCCATTTACTAGGAAAGTTTTTAATTTGAATTGACAATATGTTTGTCCCATCTTTTAAATTTTAAATACTAACCACATATTCAAATTCCTAAATTTAATATCAAATTGGGTTATAAAGGTAAACTCACCCCACTACAGGGTCTATTATACTATTTTAAGAATTTCCAGGGGTCTAACTACACATAACAGAGGGGTTTTCCAAATTTTTATTAAGTCCAGGGGATAAAACTGATTTTTAAATGAATTTACATGATTTTCTGAAGTTCCAGGGGCTAGATCAGAAGTTTCCGGGGCTAGCTCTTATTTTCCGAGAACCCCAGGGGGTAGCGCGTAAGAATCCCGGCCTTTATAAGGCGGGGCTGACGTGGACCGTCCGATTTAAAACAGACGGCTGAGATTATAACGTCGAACCGGTACGCGGGGATTTAAATTCTACCATGCGATTTAAAATAGATGGCGCACAAGCGGCCACGTCGCTCTGATCGAGCGCGGGCGGCGCTGCCCGGCGGCGCACGGCGGCGGGAGGCGGCGTTCTCGCCGGAGAGTTTCGGGTCTTCGTCAATTCTTCCTAAAACTGTGATTTTATGGCATAGATCGGTGGAGGGGAGGTCGGGGATCTCACCTCGGTAGTTTTCTTGAGCTCGGAGGTCCTGAAAAGCGATCGGCGACGAGGTCTGAGGTGAATTCACGGCGAGGCTCGTCGGTGCTGTGTTTGAACTGCGAACCACCGAGTTTTCTGCACCTGCGAGGTTCCCCGGAGGTGGTGGATCAAGACCAGCGAGTTAGATCAGAATTCCTGAGCGAAGATCGAGCAGAATTCGCCGGAGAAGCTCGGGTTCTCACCGGAGAGAAAAATGGCAGATCATGGGGAAAAACAGGACGATGCCGGTGTTTTTATAGACGGGGGGAGGGCGGCGGGTTGGTTTAGATCGAGCTGGAGTCTTCTGGGACCAGGAGTCGGCTGGGAACGCGCGGTTTTCCGGTCGGTTACGATCGCGCGCGCGGGGAACAGTCCGGGTCGGCGCGATCGGGAGCTCGGGGATGACAGGTGGGTCCCACCTGTCTGCGAGAGGGGGCGCGGGCGCGCGGCTGCGGGCTGGCGCGGGGGTTGGGTGGGCCGGCTGGTGGGTTTCGGCCCACTGGCCGGGAAAGTATATTTTTTCTTTTTCTTTTTCTTTTTCATTTCTGTTTTGAGTTTAATTTGAATTCCAGTTTGAATTTGAATTTTTGTAACACATGCAATACGTCCAAAAATTTTTAAATTCCCCTCTTAACAGGATTTTGGGGTGTTACAGCTCTACCCCCTTAAAAGAAATCTCGTCCTCGAGATTGGGGTTCTAAGAAAACAATTCCGGAAATTGTGCCTTAAGCTCATCTTCTCGCTCCCAGGTGGCTTCCTCTTCCGAGTGATGCTTCCACTGCACCTTGCACATCCGAATTCTTTTATTTCTTGTGAGGCGTTCCATTGTCTCCAAAATCTTGGATGGTTGCTTGGCATGAGACAGATCCTCAGCTACGTCAACCTCATTCATGGATAACATCTCTTCAGGCGTTCTCAGACATTTCTTGAGCTGTGACACATGGAATACATCGTGCACATCCGATAGGCGAGCCGGTAATTCTAGTTGATACGCCACTTCGCCTTTCCTCTCTAGAACTTGAAAGGGTCCGATGTATCGAGGTGACAACTTCCCTTTCACCTTGAACCGATGAAGTCCTCGGATAGGGGACACCTTGAGATAGACATAGTCTCCCACGTTGAAAACGAGCTCTCTTCTCCGTACATCGGCATAGCTCTTTTGTCGTGTCTGTGCTATCCTCAAGTTGTTGCGAATTTCCCTCACTTTCACCTCGGCTTCTTGTAGTGCTTCGGGACCAAACACTTTACTTTCCCCTGTTTGGTTCCAAAATAGGGGAGTTCTGCACTTCCTCCCATACAAAGCTTCGAACAGTGACATCCTCATACTAGCCTGATAGCTGTTGTTATAGGAGAATTCCGCATACGGTAAGTTCTTGTCCCAACTCCGGTTGTTTTTGAGTGCACACGCCCTCAGCATATCCTCAAGAATCTGATTCGTCCTTTCCGTCTGCCCGTCAGTTTGGGGATGATAGGCAGAGCTGAAATTCAGATGGGTTCCCATGGTTTCATGCAACTTCTGCCAGAACCTTGAGGTGAACTGTGTCCCTCAATCTGATACTATCTTCTTTGGCACTCCATGGTAACACAAGATTCTTGACATGTACAATTCTGCCAATTTGGATCCGCTGTAGCTTTCTTTCACGGGGATGAAATGAGCTACCTTGGTTAGTCTGTCGATGATGACCCATATTGAATCATATCCTGATGGGGTCCTAGGCAATCCCACTATGAAATCCATACCGATTCCTTCCCATTTCCATTCAGGCACTTTGATTGGTTGAAATAATCCCGCGGGTCGTTGATGTTCTGGTTTCACCAACTGGCATGTGTCACATAGGGCAACATGTTCCACGACATCTCGCTTCATGCCATACCACCAATACCTGCTCTTGAGGTCCTGGTACATCTTCGTACTCCCAGGATGAATGGAATAGTCAGAATCGTGAGCCTCCTTCAAAATCAATTCATGGATCTTCTTTACTTCTGGCACACAGATTCTTTTCCCGTGCCACACCATACCTTGTTCATCCTCTCTGAAACCAGGAGCTTTATTTTCCTTGATGAGTTGTCTGATCTCTTGTATCTTCTCGTCATTCTTTTGACCCTCGCATATGTCTCGCTCTAGTGTAGAGTCCACTTCCATGGCAATGGCTTCACCACTATTCACCAGGCATAGATTGAGTCTTATAACCTCGTCCTTCAAGTCTGCAGGGATGTCCTTCAAGCTCAAATTATTGACCTGCACTTTCTGAATTAAAGCATCTGCCACGACGTTTGCTTTCCCAGGATGATAGTTGAGGCCCACATCAAAGTCATTGATTAGCTCTAACCATCTCCTTTGTCTGAGGTTGAGATCTGGCTGTGTGAAAATGTACTTCAAACTCTTATGATCCGTATATATCTCTGTCCTCTTCCCCATCAAGTAGTGCCGCCAAATTTTCAACGCGTGTACCACTACGGCTAGTTCTAGGTCATGTGTAGGATAGTTCTTCTCATGCTTCCGGAGCTACCGGGATGCATAGGCCACGACATACCCTTCTTGCATGAGAACAAATCCCAACCCGTTTCCAGAGGCATCACAGTACACCGTAAAGTTCTTCTGCATATCTGGCATAACGAGCACTGGGGCTGTTGTCAATCTTTCCTTTAACTCCTGAAAACTCGTCTTGCACTGCGGCGTCCATGTGAATGTGATTCCCTTCTCCAACAGTTTGGTGAGGGGTCTCGAGATCTTAGAGAATCCCTCAATAAACCGTCGATAGTATCCAGCCAATCCCAAGAAGCTTCGAACTTCCCCGACATTTTCAGGGGTCTTCCACGTCTGTATATCCTCGATTTTGGCGGGATCCACGGAGATTCCTCCCTCCGAGATTATATGTCCTAAGAAGGGAACCCTCTTCTACCAAAACTCACACTTGCTCAACTTGGCATATAGTTGGTGTTCTCTCAGCCTCTGCAACACCAACCTTAGATGTTTCTCATGTTCTTCTTCATCTTTGGAGAAAACGAGAATGTCACCTATGAAAACCACCACAAATTTGTCCAGATATTCCATGAATACCTTGTTCATGAGATACATGAAATATGCCGGGGCATTAGTTAGCCCGAAAGGCATGACAGTGTATTCATACAGTCCGTACCGAGATACGAAAGTTGTCTTGGGAATATCAGATTGCTTTATCTTAAGTTGGTGGTATCCCGACCTGAGATCAATTTTCGAGAACACACAAGCTCCCCTCAACTGATCAAACAAGTCTTCAATGCGGGGTAACGGGTACTTGTTCTTGATGGTTACCTCATTCAGGGCACGGTAGTCTACGCATAACCTTTGGGTTCCATCCTTCTTGGGCACAAATATCACTGGAGCTCCCATGGCGAGGAACTAGGATGAATATACCCCTTCTCCGTCAGTTCTCTCAAATGATCCTTGAGTTCTCCCAGCTGTTTGGAGTCGATCCGATAAGGTCTCTTGTATATCGGGGCTGTTCCAGGCACTAGCTCAATTGCGAATTCCACTTCACGATCAGGAGGCATACCTGGCAACTGCTCCAGAAAAACATCTGGATATTCCCTGATGGTCCTGATCTCCTCCACATTCACCTCCACTTGATTTAATTTAATATCCCTCCTAGGCTCTTGTATTGTTATGAACTTTACTCTTGTGCCACTAGGGTGAGTTAGTTCCACCATTCTAGTCGAACAATGGATGATTCCCTTATATATGGTCAACCAATCCATACCCAAAATAATATCTATCCCTTGTGAATCTATCACTATGAGGTTAGCAGTAAATACTACCCCATTAATGTCTAGGTTCACCTTGGGACACACTTGTCTTGTCCTTATTTCTCCACCTGGAGAGTTTACTGCTAGCATATGGTTCATTTGTGTTGTTGCTAGATCATGCTTATTAACAAACCCTTGGGCAATGAACGAGTGGGTAGCACCAGAATCAAACAACAGGGTTGCAATGTGTAAATTGGCAGGAAACTTACCAACTACCACGTCAGGTGCCTCTTGCGCTTCCTCCATGGTGACGTGCTTCACCCATCCTCTCATTACATTCTGCTGTTGTGACTGCGTGGGCTTCTTCTTTGGGCACTTATGGGCGTAGTGCCCCACTTCACCACAGTTTAAACATTGCACCCCAACCTTAGGTGCCTGGCCTTTGTTGTCTTGGGGTTGGTTTGGGGGTCCTTGTATGGCTGGTCGAGGTGGATATGCGGGGCGAGGCTGCTGTACGAACTGACGTTGTGGCTGTATTGGTGCTGCCGGAGGCCTGTAGTTCGGGTTGTACCCTCTTGGTGCTGAGTAGGGTACCGCAACACGGTTCGTCTGCCCTGCGGGTTGCTGCATCAGACGTGGGCGGGTGTTGCTTCCTGAGGCTTGATGTGACCACCCGGCCTTCCACTTGTTCTCATTCTCCAAGGCCTTCAGCTTCCTTTCTACCACAAACGCTCTGTCCACCATCTTTTGGAAGCTTTCATACTCGTTGGAGGACATTGCACACTGCATTTCTGCGGTAAGTCCTTCCACGAAACAATCCTGTTTCTGCTCATCAGTCTATATGTCCCGTGGGGCATAACGGGAGAGTTGAGTAAATTTAGTGAGGTATTCCCTTACAGTCATGTTTCCTTGCTGCAGCCCCAAGAACTCCTTCCTCTTGTTTTTGAGTTCACCCCTTGGTATGTAATGGTTACGGAAGCTACGCTTGAACTCTTCCCAAGTGATGTTCTCAGGGTCATGATGGGTGGCCACGTAAGTGGTCCACCAATCAGCAGCAGGTCCATGCAATTGGTGAGAGGCAAACAGCACCCTCTCATACCCTTGGCATTGTATGATCCTCATCTTGCTTTCAATGGTCTTTAGCCAGTCATCTGCCTCCAGAGGTTCAGCAGCACTTGCAAACTTTGGAGCTTGAGTTCCTAGAAACTCACTCAACCTTGGTTGGCGTGGTGCAGCTTGTGGAGGTGGAACTTGATGCAAGTTGGCCACCACTTGAGTCAAGTTCTGGATGAGCTGATTTTTATTCTCAAGCATTTGATGGAGGGGATCAACTCCTTCACGGCGTCCACCCCTGTCTTGACCTCCAGAAAGATGAGGGTTGCAGGCCTCATCGTTGTTGTTGGCAGGGTTGGCAGCACGACCTTTTCCTCTTCCGGCCGTCTCGCATGATCAACCAAATGTTAATTTAGAGCATTACGTATCACCTTACTACTTTCACTTGTTTTTACTTTGAAGAGTTGAGGCTTTGTTATAGTTTCTGAGGGTTCATGTCTCACACAAAAATAAATGCATTATTATTTCATGTGGGTTCACACACCAAAGCAAAACAATCTGAAGACGAGGATGTGGACAATTGCTCATGGCTTCCACAACTCACGTCACACACCAAGCATTAACACACCATTTACTAAGGTATTGACTCGACTACTCGATAACTTGCTGAACTAAGGGAAAAGACTCTACACGACTCGTATCACTGAGCTGGCTCCTCGGGATCTTCCTCATTATTGCGGCTGCCCTCTGACTCTGCTTTGGGTGGGGAGGCTGCTGGTGGAGAAGTGCGACAACGCCTGATCGCCCGGCGATCTGGGGAGTCAGGAGTCCATGTATCATTCACGGTGACACACAGTTCATTCCCATCTCCTCTTTCTCTCGCCCTCAAGCAGGCTCGAAGCAACGCCTCGGTTTCCTTCAGGGTGTCACGAACATCCTGAATCTCCTGCTGACACTCCTGCAGTCGAGTGCTAAGCATAGCAGCATCCTCCAAGCACAGGTCCATGTGCTCATGGGAAGTCCCTTGCTGCACGGGCGGGTACTTATACTCCGTTGTACCACTCTCACGCTGGAGGACATACATGTACTCAGTCCTGTCCAGGTGTCGATGATAGATGTGACTCTGGCAGGTGATGGCCTCCCAGGTGACATCCTTCTCCGCGTCGACCTGTGTCGCTCGACAAGCTGGAGAGCGGTGAATCCTGAGCAGCTTATTTTTGTGGATAATCCTCATCTGTGAACTCCATTCTTCCCTCTTCTCACGGATGGTCCTGGTGGAGCTATAGTGTATGATTAGCTTGCCCGTATTGCCGGCGGCTTGGAGCATACGTCGAAGACGGCGCAGCAAGCCTCCAACTGCCAATCCGTAGGAAAGGTACGTCGCCGGACGGCTCTCCTCTCTTTGGGCAAGGGCAACTACGGAAACTCTCCCTCCTGTGGACTTACGAGCGGTGCGAATCATGCGAACCATCTAAAACAGAAAGCATTTAAACTTAGGTTAGATAAAGTTTTAAACAAAAATCCTATTTTGAATGAAAGATGGGGTAAGATGAAGAAAGTGACTCCATTAAATAACACTTTTCAACACACACCTTGTAAAATAGTTTTTAGGAAAATAGGGCCCTTAAATACGTCCATTTCTACCTAGGTCCACGTTCCTACGGGCAACCTTGGCTCTGATACCACTTCTGTCACACCCGGTTTTTTCGAAGAACAACCAAGTGAATGTCACATCTATGCCAGGATCATTTTCTCATACATGTGATGACAAATAGTGAAGCATCATTTATTACAAGCCAGGTGTCGAATATAAATAAGTCTTACATAGCAAATGTCTCGATGGACAATAATAAGTTCATCACAAGTAAACAAACTAGCAGCGGAATAATTATTCTTGTGGGCTCCGTCACAGGCGTTGCCCGGGGGACTCCATGAACCTAGAATCCTTCTTCGGGTCCGAAGTCTTGGTCATTGAACACCACATCTTCCCCTTGACCAGAGCAGCAATTTAAACTAACAAATATGCAAGGTTGAGTACCGTTGGTACTCAGCAAGTGTGGGAAAGTTATGTCATGCATGGCTAGAACAAGGAGAGGTTGAACTCATGGTTAAATCACTACGCAAGTATGGCCTACCACCTTAGCTTATTAAGCACCTACATTACTACACACGTGAAATGGTTCCAATCTCCCATCCCATCATCATAATCAAATAACCATAACATCATTTCTAATGTTAAGCTCCCCGCTTAACATCCACAACTTACAAAGCCATCATCCTCTAATCATGAATAAGTCCAAGCCGCTCTTGACCGTGAGCACGGCTGTCATGATAGTTTTGACTCTGCAGAGTTTGTACCACTGTACCCACATGTAGTGATTTCATCCCCCGTTGCCGGGTGGACTAAAGAAACCTCCATTATGCCAGTGGCTACGAACCACATTCACACTTCCCAGGTGTGTAGCCAGGAGATCACTACGAAGCCTTCACAAAGGGATTCCCGACGAGCGTGGGCCCACTGAGGTTTCACCCCTAACAGCATACAAGAGGCTCCAACCGCGCTGTAGTGGCCCCCTCTTGAGCCTTGCGGTTCATATGGTAGTCCAGCTGACACCTATTCCCCGCACCATCCAACACACCCATACTACGCCGGGGATACACCTAATTAATTGGCCAAGCTGCCCCATCTCAGCATGTGGTTGGCACGGTAAAGCCAGGTTACATACTCCATGAACCGGTCCTTAGGATCCAGGCAAGTACTAAACACAAACCCGAGTCTCGTGCACCCAGCGCCAACCAAATCATCCAACTTGCCTTGATCCCTACCTCTACATAACTCATAAGATCTCATTCAAGAGTAAGGTAAACAAGTTGATGATATTATATCCCACTTATCCCATTCTAAGCATGGCTAAGCATAAGTAATATGAATGAATGACATAATAAAGCAAATCCCAACCCAAGCTACAAGGAAACAAGGTAATGCAATTCTAGGGAAACATCCTAGCATGGGTTTCATCTTTTCAATTGACAATGCAAATAGTTCTATCTACACATCCTAGTATGAGATCAAAGTGGTCAAGGACACTTGCCTCCTTCCTGCTGCTCTTGGAATGGGTAGTCCTGATCTTGGAAAGGAAGAACTTGCTCTGGAGCAGGTTCTACTCATACCATCACACATAGCAAAAGAAAACAACAAGTCATAAGACATAGTTCACACTTCCACTTCATACAAGCCACACATTCACATTTATGAAAGCCATTCTTATTTCCATGTGTTGTGGTTACTCTATGTGTGTTGCTTTGGCTTACATGCACTTTTAAACATGTACTTATGATTTCTATTTTCGTATTCACATTCATGTTGGCATACTATATATGAATTGCTAATTTAAATAAATCCCTTGTATTTAATTGATACACATTTTAGCTACCAAGTATGCATGAAAGGTATTTTCCTACTTCATATGTGTCTTCAAACCTTCTACCAACCCTAAACTGAATTCTTTGGATTTTGGAAACTTCATTTATCATTTTCTAGTTACTTATACCTAGCTTGCTATATTTTCAGATTTATTTCCTATGCCTAAATGTGCACTTTATTATGAAAATAGTAAGACACCTCATCTAAACAGAATAGGTTTTGGGTCTAAAATATTAAATAACATATTTTTGAACTTCTCTTCTGATTTGAACTATTTTACATTTATTTACTAATTTTCAGAATTATTCTCTACTTAAAAATGTGTCCCTATTACTAATAAATGTGAATAATCAATTAAACAGATTCATTTCGGCCAAAAATCTATTTTTATCTCACTCCAAAGTTTTCCATGTACTAGGAAAGTTTTTAATTTGAATTGACAATATGTTTGTCCCATCTTTTAAATTTTAAATACTAACCACATATTCAAATTCCTAAATTTAATATCAAATAGGGTTAAAAAGGTAAACTCACCCCACTACACGGTCTATTATATTATTTTAAGAATTTCCAGGGGTCTAACTACACATAACAGAGGGGTTTTCCAAATTTTTATTAAGTCCAGGGGCTAAAACTGATTTTTAAATGAATTTACATGATTTTCTGAAGTTCCAGGGGCTAGATCAGAAGTTTCCGGGGCTAGCTCTTATTTTCCGAGAACCCCAGGGGGTAGCGCGTAAGAATCCCAGCCTTTATAACGCGGGGCTGACGTGGACTGTCCGATTTAAAACAGACGGCTGAGATTATAACGTCGAACCGGAACGCGGGGATTTAAATTCCACCGTGCGATTTAAAATAGACGGCGCACAAGCGGCCACGTCGCTCTGATCGAGCGCGGGCGGCGCTGCCCGGCGGCGCACGGCGGCAGGAGGCGGCGATCTCGCCGGAGAGTTTCGGATCTTCGTCAGTTCTTCCTAAAACTGTGATTTTATGGCATAGATCGGTGGAGGGGAGGTCGGGGATCTCACCTCGGGGGTTTTCTTGAGCTCGGAGGTCCTAGAAAGCGATCGGCGACGAGGTCCGAGGTGAATTCACGGCGAGGCTCGTCGGCGCTGTGTTTGAACCACGAACCACCGAGTTTTCTGCACCTGCGAGGTTCCCCGGAGGCGGTGGATCAAGACCAGCGAGTTAGATCAGAATTCCCGAGCGAAGATCGAGCAGAATTCGCCGGAGAAGCTCGGGTTCTCACCGGAGAGAAAAACGGCGGATCGTGGGGAAAAACGGGACGATGCCGGGGTTTTTATAGACGGGGGAGGGCGGTGGGTTGGTTTAGATCGAGCTGGAGTCTTCTGGGACCGGGATTCGGCTGGGAACGCGCGGTTTTCCGGTCGGTTACGATCACGCGCGCGAGGGGAACAGTCCGGGTCGGCGCGATCGGGAGCTCGGGGATGACAGGTGGGTCCCACCTGTCTGCGAGAGGGGGCGCGGGCGCGCGGTTGCGGGCTGGCGCGGGGGTTGGGTGGGCCATCTGGTGGGTTTAGGCCCACTGGCCGGGAAGGTTTATTTTTTTTCTTCTTTTTCATTTCTGTTTTGAGTTTAATTTGAATTCCAGTTTGAATTTGAATTTTTGTAACACATGCAATACGTCCAAAACATTTTAAATTCCCCTCTTAACAGTATTTTGGGGTGTTACAACTTCAGTTCTGGAGTTCAACATCAAAGTTAAAGCTAACTTCAATATCTTTGCAGAATGTATTTATATGCCCTTTGATCTGTCCTGGTTCAAAAGTTATGAGATTTAAAAGTTAACAGAATTTGTGGAGAAAATTGGGCAGAACCTCCCTGCTTGAGGTACTGACTTGATCCAAGAATCCCAGCTAATTCTATACCAAATTTTAACAAAATTTTCTGTTACAAAGTTGTAACCCATCTCATCAACTTTTCAGAACTGCCTTATTTGATAATTATGGATTTTTATGCAGGAAGTTATGCTCATTTTACAGAGAGTAACAGAGAGTATTTGCTCTGCCCTGTTTTCTGGACAGTTTCAACTCTACTACACTTTTCGACCAGTTAAGGGATGAAAAACCTCTGGACTTCAATAGAAAAGTTGTAGAACTCTTCCAAATATTTCCATAAATGTATCATAGAACCCCAATGTTGGAAGAACTCGACCTCTATACTCTGTATAACTTCAGCAATATTTCAGCTGAAAACAGAGGACTCTGTTCCTACCATATTATAAGTTGAAACTTGCTCAATTTTGAAATCCTGATCATGGGAAGGAGTTTAAATCATTTTTTAGTTCTCTAGATCAAAACTTTCAACTTCTACAATGATTTTATGCATTTAGTAGAGTGTGACGTCGAAGCGTCACCCAAGTCATGCCGGTACTACGTTCCTCATAAAGAAACCTTACACCGGACTTAGCCGGCTTCATTAATTCAGTGGCACTAACCGACTCTCACTTACGTGTGCTACTCGTCTACTGATTCGTGGTTAGACTACCTTCAATAAACCAAACAATCATCAGGCTCATCTGCACACTGAACCTGGCCCAATACAGTTACATACACCCGTCCGTCATCAGTAGCACGGGTGTTCTCTTACGAACCACATGACGGGGTCTCCACCTACTTGCCCGTAGCACGCCGGGGACTGGCGTAGCTCGAATACCCCAAATGACATGAAGAGTCGTAGAGAATACCAAGGCTGTCCGGGTTACCTGCCACCCGTGAGGCTCCACCCTTAAGCTTGTGCGCACTGGTGGACAGCGCTTACATGCACCCCTCAAGACATAAAGAGTCCCGAGATGCATGATTTTCCGACATAGCAAATAGGTTAGTGTTGCCGCTTTCTATATACTAATAACATCATTATATGGGCTAATAACTCATTCCTCACTGAGTTTTTTAAAAATATAACCTTTTTGAGTGCGTTAAACCTCAACGATGCTTTGATGCCACGCTGCAAGGACTAGACGGTCTTGACAATCCAGGATCTCGCTGAGGGGTGCTGCAATGGACAGCACCGGAAAACACACGAAAAAGGTAATAAGCGGAAGCTAAATTTTATTAAATAAACTTGTTTATCAACATAGTTACATCAAAATATCGTTCAAGTCTACACTCACGGGCATAGACTAAGCAAAAGGTCTCATGTTCAGCCCGTGAACGTGATCTCACTAGCACGCACACACACACACACACACACAGACACACACACAGACACACACACAGACACACACACACACACAGACACACACACACACACACACACACACACACACACACACACACACACACACACACACACACACACACACACACACACACACACACACACACACACACACACACACACACACACACACACACACACACACACACACACACACACACACACACACACACACACACACACACACACACACACACACACACACACACACACACAAACACACCCGCGCGCGCGCTAACACGGCTGCGTGCACAGCATCCATTCGACGGTGGTTCCCTCTTTGGGGTTCGTCTCCACCTCAGGAGCCTCCTCCTCATAGAACCCTGCAAACGCTACAATAAACAAGCAGTGAGCATGATGGCTCAGCAAGACTGACCCGTCTCACCGAAACATGTAACCCTACATGCTGTATTTGCAGTGTAGGATAGGTAAATACTTTGCATAAGACTCGCCAAATTAGTAGAACCCTGTGCTAAGGCACATAAGAAATCCGCAATCAAACAAGAAACAAATTTCTCTTATGTGCTTTGGCTAAGGTTGAAAAGAACATTGATTTTCTCTAAAACTAAAGCATTTTATTAACAACCAACGTAAAGCTTTCAACCAGCAACTTTTATCATGACAACTAGCCTGTTCTTTTTACGTCACGGTACAGTGAACATGTGGTACTCACTGATGCGAGGGATGGCAATTATAATCAATTTACACCTGCAGGGTTACCCGAATAAAACATCACGTATGCCCGTACTTGACATTGCCTACAGCAACCATCACGGACGTCATACACAACCACATTTCATCCGTTAGCTAAGTGTTGAACCGGTCCTATCGTCCCAAGCAGGAGGTCTCTACGAGGAGCATCCTCGGTGCCCGTGTGAGGGGGCCGCCCGCCCCGCCGATGACTGGACCGGCGCCTCTCGCTCGAGAATCGCACTGGGTGGTGCCGTGCGATGCGGCACCCAACAGCATGCACGAAAAGACAGTAAGAACATATGAAACCATTTACTTACTCAAGATAGCTCTTTTACAACATATTGTACACACGCAGCGGAAATTAAAACTGGACAACTACTCACTCTCAACCCTAACTACGCCGAAGAGAAGTCGTTCAGCCCTGGACGCTTCCTACTAGCTTCACCAAAGAAAGGCAGCGGCTAGGTTTCCAATGAGTTGAACGAACCGTGAGGTTCGTCGTCTCACTGAACATCCCTCTTCATAGCAGGCATCCTGCTACCTGCAAAAACAACTCAGAAGCAACCGTGAGCACTAAGGATCAGCAAGCCTTAACCGTCAATCCTAAACATGTAACTCTACATGCAGGGGTAGTAAGACAGTAGGAACATGAATTTGTAAAATGAATCTTGACTAGCTTGATCCTTATATTCAGATTCTCATAGCATTCCTTTTAGGAGTCCTCACGCCTCACAACACCAGAAGTTTACAATCAAACAAGAAACATTTATTCCGATGTTGGTAGCCTAAGGTGGAAATGAACTTTAGTTGGCACTATATCTAATTCAGTCAAGGTTCCAATACAATGATTAATCCATGAACAGCAAGTTAAGAGACTTAGTTCCTCTTCTTTCTACATCACGGTGCAGTGGGCAAGTATGCTCAATCCTCTTCCGCAAGAGATGGTGATTTGAATCAATAACAACCCGGAATACACGACACATACACACGCCTCGAAAGACTCTCTCAAGATCTCTTTCTTACGTTGTATGCAGCAATCTTTCACCCGACACCCTGACATAGAAAAACGTTTCGCGCCGAGCAGGATGGTCTTTGCCTTGTTGTGTTTATCATTTTATGTGACACAAATATAGTCTGTCTTTGCCTTAACTTTGTTTCATCAGTTGAAATCAAACTTTACAAAAGTTAGGGCTGTTACATTCTTCCCCCTTAAAAGAATCTCGTCCCGAGATTAGAAAAAGAAGAAGGAAGGGAGAATGACTACTGGACATATGGTACAAACAAGTCGGGAAAAATTAAACCGAGAAAATCGTCGCTTCCCCACGTGGCTTCATCAGCGGTGTGGTTGCTCCACAAGACTTTGTAAAATCGCAATGTCCTATTTCTTGTGGTGCGAGTCTTCTCGTCGATAATATGGATCAGATACTCAGAATAAGTGTGATCCGGTTGAAGATCCTCAATGTTCGCCATATGATCTGCGGTTGGGTACTTAAGACATTTCCACAACTGAGAGACGTGGAAAACATTGTGAATACCTGAAAGTGACGGCGGTAACTCCAGCTGATAAACTACGGGTCCGCATACTTTAGTGACAGCAAACGGCCCGATGAATCATGGAGCGAGTTTTCCCTTCACTCCAAAATGATGAATCCCTTTCATTGGAGAGACACGAAGATAAACGTGGTCCCCGATGTCGAGGTGGGGAGGTCGACGTCTTTTGTCTGCATAGCTCTTCTGCCGAGATTGAGCAGCCTTTAAGTTCGCTTGAATCACTCGCACTCGTTCCTTGTCTTCATTCACAAGATCAATCCTGTAGACCACTCTCTCGCCTGACGCACACCAATTCAGTGGTGTGCGGCACTTCCGGCCATAAAGAGCTTCATATGGGGCCATCTTGATGCTGGATTGATAATCGTTATTATATGAGAATTCTGCTAACGGTAGATGGTCATCCCAATTCTTCCCATGATTGATGACACATGACCGTAGCATATCCTCCAGAATCTGATTTACCCTTTCCGCTTGACCATCAGTTTGCGGATGATACGCTGAACTCCAAATTAACTTGGTTCCCAGTGAAGCATGTAGTTTCTCCCAAAATCTGGATACGAATAACGCACCTCGGTCAGAAATGATGGTGTGGGGAACCCCGTGTGAACACATGATTCTCGAGATGAACAGCTCCGCATATTTCTTTGCCACATATTTAGTATGAACTGGAATAAAATAAGCTGTCTTGGTCAAACGATCGACGACTACCCAAATAGAAGCATGCTTGTTGCTGGTCATGGGTAATCCGAAGATGAAGTCCATACTTATGTCTTCCCACTTCCAGCTGGGACCTTCAGCGGTTGAAGTGGTCCGGTTTTCCTCATATGGTCGGCTTTAACCCACCGACACTTATCACACTCGGATACGTATTTTGCAATCTCCCTTTTCAACCGTGTCCACCAGAACTTAGATTTCAAGTCTTGGTCCATCTTATTGCTTCCCGGATGAATGCAGTACTTGGACAAAAGCGCTTCATCCAATAGCTTCTTCCGCAATTTTATATTCCGGGGTACAACTATTCGGTTGTTAAACCAAAGCGTACCCTCTTCATCTTTGTGGAATATCTTCAACTCACTGCTGTCTACTCTTCTCCAGATATGAGACATACCCCTGTCTCTCTTCTGAGCCTCTACAATCTCATCTCTGATTGTAGGAATAAGAGCAAGATTGAACAACGATCCATAGGGAACTAAGCGCAGGCCTGGTTCTCCTTCTTCATATGCAGCCATGGCTAAATGGTGAATGTAAGCTTTCTGACCAAGTGCATCGGCAACCACATTCGCTTTGCCCGGATGGTAATGAATTTCAAGTTCATAATCTGTGAGGCCCGGTGATCGCAGTTGGTGGTGCCGTGCGATACGGCACCCAACAGCATGCATGAAAAGAGTCTCAAGAACATAATGAAACCATTTTGTTACTCAAGATAAGTCCTTTTACAACATAAGTACACACGCAGCGGAAATTAAAACTAGCTGGACAATCTACTCACTCTCGACACTAACTACGCCGAAGAGAAGTCGTTCAGCCAGTGAATGCTTCCTACTAGCTTCACCAAGGAAAGGCAGCGGCTAGGTTTCCAATGAGTATAACGAACCGTGAGGTTCGTCGTCTCACCGAACAACCCTATTCATAGCAGGCATCCTGCTACCTGCAAAAACAACTCAGAAGCAACCGCGAGCACTAAGGCTCAGCAAGACTTAACCGTCAAACCTAAACATGTAACTTTACATGCAGGTGTAGTAAGACAATAGGAACATATATTTGTGAAAATGAAGCTTGACTAAACTTGATCCTTATATTCAGATTCTTATAGCCTTCATTTTAGTGGTCCTCACGCCTCACAACACCGGAAGTCCACAATCAAACAAGAAACGCTTATCCCGATGTTGCTAGCCTAAGGTGGAAATGAAATTTAGTTGGCTCTATATCTACTTCAGTCAAGGTTCCAATACAGTGATTATTCCACAAACCACAAGTTAAGAGACTTAGTTCCTCTTCTTACTATGTCAGGGCGCAGTGGGCAAGTATGCTCAATCCTCTTCCGCGAGCGACGGTGATTCGAATCAACAACAACCCCGAATATATGACACATACACCCACCTCGAAAGACTCTCTCAAGAGCTCTTTCTTATGTTGAATGCAGCAACCTTTCACACGACATCCCACATAGAAAAATGTTTCGCGCCGAGCAGGATGGTCCTCTACGCGGACACGTCGAAGTTGCCCGCTAAAGGATTTATACCTCCCGCCTTCTCAACGCAATTCCCACGCGAAGGATGAGTTTCTATATCATGGTCCATCGAGTTACATCGGTTTCATGGGTCGCATACCCCACTATATATCTGGTACAGCTCAATCTTGTCTAGCAGGGCCGCATACATATGGTCCTTACCCGACACGGATGGGGCTACAACCAACCTCCACATTTGCCTTACCATCCCGATCCAGGCCAAATGTGGTCTCAAGCATTGTCACACCCATCGCAGGTCGAGACCAACCTTGAGCGCTCCATCCTACAGGAACATCCCCGTCCCCATCTCATTTTCATGAGGGTGCTCTTATCATCAACCTCTCGCGAGTAACTCCATTACTCGACCTTTCTCGCGAGTAGCATTTTACTACTCGACTTCTACCGAGCTAGCTACAACATTAGCCTAGCATCTACATCAAGGCAAATCCTACACTAAACCTTCTAATCAGGGATGTAATAGCCATGCAAGTGGGTTTCAATCATCCTATACATAATGCACAATATCAAGACTAATAAACATGATGTGAAGTAAAGCAAAATTTAAAACGGTAACGATATGCAAACCGGGGCTTGCCTTGCTCAACGGTTTTGTTAGAAGCTAGGAGTTAGTCTTCTTCCGGAGAAGCCTCCAAGCTCGTCACAAGATGGAGATCCTCGAGGCGGAGTTGAGTCCTCGTCGAACGTCGACGTCACGTGCTATTAAGATTATTTATGGACATGTATTCAAAAGCAATTTAGAAAATGATTCAAAACTGTTGTACAAGTTAACTCACACATAAGAGAGAAAACAACAGCAAGGTTTCTGTTGTTGGAGCTAAATCTTAGAGAAGATGAAAGCTAGGGTGAAAAGAGATACTAGTAATCACCATGTGATTAAGTCCATTATATGAGCACTTAAACCTAAAAGAGGGTAGCTCAAGTTCCATAGGTCCAATGAAGCTGAGAATTTAACCACAGCCTCTATGGAAGGTATTTAGGCAGTGTGCAAAAATTGAGCTCATGAAATGCCTCAAGGTGATCACAATAATTCACTATGTGATTTTCACTAATCTGCCTTTACCCCTAGGTATTAAGCTTTACTATGCTGAAAAGTAGACTTTTTATGAAGTACAAAATGTCTTGAGTCCATAGGCATTGGTTTTACCATTTTTGGAGTTTCCTACATGGAGATATGGATTTTACAAGGATTGGGGAAAAGCTGACATTGTCTCTGTTTATTTTTCCCGTTTTTCAGAGATATAAGGAATGAACACATCATTTCACCAAGCAAATGAGGTTCAATGCTTCTGAAATTTTTACTGGAGTTCAAGGATTTTTGGAAGAATGTGCGGTACAAATTTGGGAATTTTCCAATAAACATAACTCCTGTAAAAATTCCTACAATATATTATTTAAATGAATTAATGAGCCAAATCCAGGTATTTTCATAAACATTGGGCAGCATCGCTGGATAGTACTCTTTGATAGGAATCCAACAAAATTTGTTTCACAATTTTTGGACACTCCTACACAAAGGTATGGCTCTCCAAAGTTTGAACTAAAGTGGGAAAATCTGGAAAATATTTAAATGCCGACAGTGGGTCCCACTAGTCATCCCTAACCTCCAGCCTCGCGCCAAACAGGGCAGTGGCGGCCCCCTCCGGTGAGGTCGCCAGAAAAGCACTTCCCAGCCACCTCCGGGATCCCGTGCTGGCCGCCCCCCCCCCTCCATTTTCCCCCACGCTGAACACGTTGGTGAGGTCGCCGGCGGCTGAAACTCGCCGGAAAACAGGGCGCACCGGCAACAGCAAACCCTAGGACTCCGGCGAGGTCGTGCACGGTGAATTCTCCACCAAATGGTCGGTTCTTAGGATCTAAAGCACCAGGGGATTGCATAGAAGACCGACATGAGGTCTAAACAAGCCGGGGAGAGCTCCAAACCTATAGGCACCGTGCGCCCGATATGGTCCAGCGCTATACCCTCGAAAAGAACTCGGATTCCTCGCTACACTCAATTTCATGGTCTAAAATCGATGGAGTAGGTGTGCTAGGAAGTTAACATCCTGTGTGTGAAGTTTGAAACACAACAAACAAGATTTGAGGATGAATTTTGCAATTCCTTACCTCAAGGTCAGTTTCTGCCGCCTGGGAGAAAAACTTGAAATTATCCCTCTGTGATCAATGGCTAGAGCTGAGCTTCGTAGGTGAGCAACTAGACTTGTAGGTGCACCGATGGTGTGGCTTGCTTGGGCGTGATCACTCCTGGTTTGGGCTGTCCACGGCGATCAGTTCCGGCTTCTTCAGTTTCAACTCGGGAGCAGCGGCAAACAAACTGTTTCTAGGCGCAAGCAGGCATGGATCACCGGGGTGAGGTTGCTAGCCGGCTAGAGCACGAGTATGCGATGATCTTTGCTGTGGAGACCTCAAGCATCCAGTGCTCGGGTGGCTGTGTATGAGCGGGAGAAGCCGAGCTGCCGAGGCCGGGGTGTTCTTCGTGCGTGCGGCAAGAACAGAGGGTCGACGGGAGCTGGGAGCGAAGGCAAGTTTGTTTTGCCGTTGTGTACGAGAGATAAGGGTGAGAGCCGGTCGAGGAACCCTGCACCCCGCTCGCAAGCCACCTCCCTCGCCATGGCACGCTCTGAAGAGCCGAGGGAGTTGGTTTGCATTTTTGTGAGACTGACCAGTGGGGTCCACAGCCACAATTCTCCCTCTTATCCCCCATTTCGATTTAAAATAGCAAACGAGCTCCGAATTTAATCAAACTTGGAGGATAGGTCAAAAGAATTATGAGGAACTCAAATCTGAAATCAGATTTTGGAATTGAGTTTGTTTAGTTCAAATTCAAGTTTGAATTTGAACGTGCCCTCATTTAATCCTCGGAATAAATAGTATTTGAAACCTAAATGTAAAAGCCCAAGAAAAAGGGACTTGCAAAAACTTTTCATCACCTCACAACACCACAGTTTTTGTTGTGGATATCTTGTGAAAAATTGTAAGGAGCAAGTAACCTCCATCAAAAGAGTGATTAGAGGAGAAAGCCCTAACTTTCACAAAGTAGGATTTCTACACATGAACATGAGGGGTTGAGCTCACCCTAGGACTTAAAAAGTCTTGGAAAGGGTCAAGCCAAGTTTCATACAAATCCAACACTTTTTGAGGCACTTTTGGAGGCATTGGAAAAAGAGGCCAATTTGAATGTAAATTCAAATTGCAGCAACTTTCATCACTTAAATTCAAAAGTTAGCTTCATATTCAAACTCAGCACATTTTTATGAGTTGGTCCACCAATTTTCATTCCCATTGGACTTCATCTTGTCGGGAGCCAAATTTGTGACAATTCAAACTGAATTTGGAATTTCAAATTCAAATATGGAGGGAATGTGGCCGAACCAGTTTCAAACTGATGAATTCAAATTCTTCCTCTGAATTGGTGGCTAGGTTTCCTTTTCAAGTCTGAGTAGGTGTGATATTTGCACAACAGAGAGGATTAGAAGGGAGGAGAGGGCCCACTTGTCAGTAGACTAAGTACAGAAGCCTCCTCAGCCGACTCTCTCTCGACCGAGCACGCTCGCCAGCTGCGGCCAGCGTCGGCGCCCGACCGCCTCAGCCGGCCAGCTCCTGCTTTGGTATAGGAGGTGGCACAGCAGGTGTCGCGCCCTTCACCGCCCTCAGTGGCCTATAAAAGGAATGAGACCGCCGGCGAGTTTCTGTTTTTGCGAGTTCCCGCAACCAGCCGCCTAATCGCCCGAGCTCCGATCGCTTGCCACCCGAGCTGTGATCATCCTCCGGCCTCGACGTCCATAGGAAAGTTGAGTGCTAGCTTGTCCTCGAGACCACCGCGCAAACCGTCCCAAGGTTCAACCTTTGTGCTCGGAGAATTTTCCAGTTTAGGGCGGGGAGCTCATTTCGGGACCCGATTAGGTTTAGGAGAAATTCGGGAAGATTGTCGGGTGGGAGGTCAAACGGAGCTGTGAGAGATCATCTAGAGGTTCTTGCGACCCTTCTCGATCAAAACCCGGAAGGAAACCACCGCCGGAACCCCAGGTTCACCATAGAACAGTTTGGCGGAAGAGGGGGTCACTGGTGAGGTCTAGGTTGCCGGCCGTTTAGGGCCCAACGGAGATCGTGCCGAGCTTTCCGAGGTTCCCCTGAGCATGGTGACGCGATTAGCGCACGAAGGAGATGGTCAGGAGGGTGGGAACATGTTGCCGAGGTAGCACAGAGGCATAGAACTCGTTGCCGGCGAGCTACGGCGGTTAGCCGGCGGCGGCATGGTGTCCAGTGTGTTCAGCACCCGAAATTATGTGGGAGCGGCGAGTCTCACCGTCGCCGGCGAGCTAGATCGCCGGGAATGCCGACCTCGCCGGAGCTCCGGCGGCTCGGGATGGCGGCGTCGGGAGGTAGACGAAGGGTGCGGTCCCACGTGTCAGCCACTGTGCTAATCACGCGCGAGCGTGCAGTTAGTTCAAATTAAACGGGCGGGCCCCGCTGTCAGCCTCTGGTTTAGCCCGGGAGAGGATTTTCTGTGGGATAATAATTCAGGGATCAGCCCAAACTTTAGAATTCATAACTTTGTGTAGGAAGCTCCAATTCAGTGAACCAAATTTTACTGAACTCAGAATTTTGAGTACTTTCCAGCAATACCAATTTCAGCTCATGAAACTTAATAATTGTCCAGAATTAAATCCCTAATGTTTAAACTGTTGGGAATTTTATCTGGAGAATTGCTTCATGAAAATTCTGAAATTAGGCTGAGAGGTTCATTGGAAAATCCTTGAGTCATAGTAAAATTTTCAGACTCATCCAAGTTCATTTAGTCCCCCTAATGGGGTGATTAATCGAACTGTTCTGAGAAAATAGAAAAATGTTCAGAAACATTTTTCAGATTTTCTCCAAAACATGTTTAGGGCATAACTTCCTCTAGGATTCTTCAAATTACTTGAAACCAACTCCATTAGAACCATCTTAAATTCTAGTTTCCAGAAAGTAATGGTTGGAGCCCTGAAAACCCCTGGAATTACTTAGAGGCTCAATTATTGACCAAATAAGCTTTTATTTGTACAAGGTTCAAATGAAATTTGTTTCAAATGAAACTAGGTCAAGACTCTGGTTAGGACCCTACCAAGCCACCATAAAAATTTCAGAACCAAAGGGGAGGGCTAGCTAGAGTTATTAGTAATTATGTATTCAAGTTTACACATTGCATTTAAACTGACATGTAGTATTTCATTAACGTGTAGTCGCTGAAGGCGAGGAGACTCCGGAAGTGCTCGACTTCCTCCTTCCGGACGAAGACCTAACTACTGACCAGCAGCAACAAGGCAAGCCCCGGTTTGCATTAAACTATTTTTCAAGTTTTGCTTTATAAACACTTAGTATGAAGTATGGGTGTGCATTAGGTATAGGATGAATGAAACCCCACGTGCATGACCAAAATTTTTCCCTAAGAGTGAGAGTAGTGTCTAAAACCCCGAGTAGACAGGCTATGCTTAATGATTCATAGGAATTCGGTACAAGTCGAGTAGTTGGAATCTACTCGCGAGTTACGTTTGGGACACACGGGTTTGGTTCGAGTGATGTGAGATCACTTTAGTAATGAAAATGAGACTAGGCAGGGGCTAGGGCACAGCAAGAGGAAGTCTTGTGTGCGCAGCCCTGTCTGTGTCGATTGAGGACCGATCCGTGTGCGGCCCTGCTGAGCAAGTATTGAACGTACCGAAGGTATATCAGATATATGGGCCCCGATAAACCGATGTAACCTAAACCTCCGGGCGTCGAGGCATAACGCACCGATTTATAGGTGTAGGCTGAGGGCAGCAAGGTGGAAATCTACTAACGGGCATAGAGAGATGCTCCGTGTAGGGAACCTCCTGCTCGTTTCGGTGCGAACGGTTCGACGTTTGGGCTGTTGGGTAAAAGGTTGTCCTGTACGACATCGAGTGAGCGTGCTGTGCAGCTCCACGGGTGGGCGTACGTGATGTGCCCTTTGGGTTTCCCTGCAGGTGTATATCGAGTCGATTCGCCGTCCCTCACGGTGACGAGTACCGCTTGTTCACTGCATCGTAATGTAGATAATTTATGGAAGGTTATGATTCAATATTGCTGTTATGATATAATTGTATTGATACATGTGTGCCACCAAATATTGCTTACTAAATTTCAGATTCCCGAACTGTTAACTTGTGGCTAAAAGATGAACTAAGGATGAACTCGTAGGTGTGTCCATTTGTTGCAATGTTACTATCCTATGTTCATTGTACACCTCATGTAGAGTTTCATGCTTAGGTGAGTCGGTTAAGTCTTGTTGAGCCATCGTGCTCACGGTTGCTGCTTAAGTGTTTTTCAGGTGAGGAGCCACCCACGGACTCGGGTTACGAGTCCACCGGCGAGGGTTACCCTCCGTCAGGGACCACGGCTGAGTGGGAGCCGTACACGCCGCGCTGAGCTGAGACATGCAGCTAGTGTGGGTTGCCCTAGGGATGGGCAACCGACTTTTGCTAGATAGGCGGGCGTGAGTTGTATAATTTAGACTTCTGCTGTGTAATATAAACAATAGTTTGTAACTGAAGTTTGTACCTGTTTGTACAGATCAGTTTGCTTTCCCATGTAATATAATGTGTCCTTATGACGTGTGCTGTCGGGTGTCGCATCATGCGGCACCACCCTCTGAGATCCTGGATGACCGGATCCAGGTCCACCACAGCCTGGTATCAGAGCCACATTGGGGATAGCACAGTACTTAAGGACTGTATTACGGGAAAAACTTAGGTTACGGTGAGGATTCGGTAGTTGCCCAAGTAAGGACTATATTAGCATAGTTACTTAAAGTGGCAAAGACTAACCTATGTGTTATAATTCTGAATTTCAATGATGTAACGACGCACCTACGCTCTGGTAAGAATGGTAAGGAACGCCACCGAAAGCGGTTCAATTTCGGTTAGCTCCCCTGACGAGGAACGTGGTTCAGGGATAGGTCCCACAGCTTTGTGTGAGACGTCAATATGAAACTCTTGGACTCCTCATGTTCCTGAGTTCATATGAAACGCTGATCCCTAGCGTGCATTAGGCAAGTAAGTGGAGACCCCATCGCATGGTCAGTAACGCGAGAGTGTGTTCGTCTGGAAGTAGCCCAGGGGGACATACGCAGCGCTTGCCATCGGCGTGCCCTGCAGGGCAGTAGGTGGTATCTGTTGTGTTGATAATATTCCCAACCGTGACGACCCGTTCATGACATACTCGGGTTCCCCGTCGTGTGGTGTTGAAACACGATCACGTACCTTGAGACGTGACCTAACTCAAGGACGGTCGTATGACAATGATATGGGCGTTTGTATTTACTTTTAAATATGGTCCTCCCTGAAATGAACAACCATTGAGTGCATCAACATTGTGTGGTCTTCTGCAGGTATTAACCACGTATGTATCCGTGTAGAAAACGTGTGCGAGAGACCGTCTAGTGCCACACTTGAGACGTGTATACCGGTATAATCCGGTTAGGATTTTCTTTTATGAGGAACGTAGTACCGAGATATCATAGGCATATGCATGAAAAATAATGATAAAAAGGAATTAAAATCACTAGGTTCAACATTTAGGACCCTGGTTGGGTAGAAAAATTGGAGGGTGATGAGTATAGTTCCAAAAGACTGAAAAACAGAGTGCTCTGTTTTGGGCAGCAAGTCTGCTGAACTTTACCAGGGCATAAATAACAGATCATTTAGTCAATGGAAGTGTGGTATATAGTTATGGAAAGCTATTTAAGTACTATACAACTTTGTTGTAGATTTCCAGAGCTGAATCACACCTGAAGATGGCTTAAATCCCAGAGGAATGTAAACTGTCGAGAATCAGGACAGAGTTAAACACTGTCTGGACTGTTCTGTTTTTCAAACATAACTCCCAGTAGAAAAATCTAAAATTGTCATATGATACATCTTTAGAAAGGGTAGAATATGTGTTACATCTTTGCAATTCAAAGTTTCTGAAATTTCAGCAAAGATTTCAGTGGAAACCAGAGTTAAAAACAGCAACTTCCCAAGGGAGGTGCTGTTAAAATTCTTCCAGAAATATTGCTGAATTTGAATTACCATAACTTTTTAACCAGAGCTGATCTGAGGGCAAATAAGTACTCGTTAGAAATATACTGAAGTTAACTTTAACTTTGGTATTCAGCTTGAGTCAAGAAAATGCCCAGAACCAGATAAAAATCTTGGATAGGTAGAAACTGGTCATTCTGACAGAGGAATGACAGTTGAACACATTTGAGAGATTGTTGTACCCTAGAAGGGGTTTGAATACTTCCAATGGGGTAGGACATGCTCATGAGAGGTTACCTTAAACTAGTGAAAGATCTGAGTATAGGTCTCACTCAAGTTTCTTTTAATAGAGACCATGTTTGTGTCGTATTGAAGGTAAAAAGGGTGGTATACGTGATGACAAAGCGATAGTAACGTCCCGTAGCGACCGAACCTAGTTGTGATGAACTTCCAAAGAGGAAGTCCGTCAAATTGGATGTAACTAGCTTGTATTTAGTCTGGTAATGGTGTATTGTCACACCCGGTTTTTCCGAAGAACAACCAAGTGAATATCACATGTATGCCAGGATCATTCTCTCATACATGTGATGACAAATAGTGAAGCATCCTTTATTACAAGCCAGGTGTCGAATACAAGTAAGTCTTACATATTAAATGTCTCGATGGACAATAATAAGTTCATCACAAGTAAATAAACTAGCAGCGGAATATTATTCTTGAGGGCTCCGTCACAGGCGTTGCCCGGGGTCTCCATGAACCTAGAAACCTTCTTCGGTTCCAAAGTCTTGGTCATTATACACCACCTCATTATCTTGACCTGAGCAGCAATATAAATCAACAAATATGCAAGGTTGAGTACCAGCAAGTGTGGGAAAGTTATGTCATGCATGGCTAGAACAAGGGGAGGTTGAACTCATGGTTTAAAGCACTATACAAATAATACCTATCACCTTAGCTTATTAAGCACCTACATTACTACACAGGTGAAATGGTCCCAATCTCCCATCCCATCATCATAATCCAATAACCATAACATCATTTCCAATGTTAAGCTCCCCGCTTAACATCCACAACTTCCAAAACCATCAATCCTCTAATCATGAATAAGTCCAAGCCGCTCTTGACCGTGAGCAGGCTGTCATAACAGTTTTGACTCTGCAGAGTTTGCACCACTGTACCCACATGTAGTGATTTCATCCCCCGTTGCCGGGTGGACTAAAAGAACCTCCATTATGCCAGTGGATATGAACCACATTCACACTTCCCAGGTGTGTAGCCAGGAGATCACTACGAAGCCTTTACAAAGAGATTCCCGACGAGCGTGGGCCCACTGAGGTTTCACCCCTAACAGCATACAAGAGGCTCCAACCCCGCTGCAGTGGCCCCCTCTTGAGCCTTGCGGTTCATATGGTAGTCCAGCTGACACCTATTCCCCGCACCATCCAACACACCCATACTACGCCGGGGATACACCTAATTAATTGGCCAAGCTGCCCCATCTCAGCATGTGGTTGGCACTGTAAAGCCAGGTTACATGCTCCATGAACCGGTCCTTAGGATCCAGGCAAGTACTAAACACAAACCCGAGTCTCGTGCACCCAGCACACAACCAAAACATCCAACTTGCCTTGATCCCTACCTCTACATAACTCACAATATCTCATTCAAGAGTATGGTAAAATAAACTGATGATCTCATATCCCAAATATCCCATTCTAAGCCTGGCTAAGCATATGCATAATAATAAATGACATGATAAAATAAATCCCAACCCAAGCTACAAGGAAACAAGGTAATGCAATTCTAGGGAAACTTCCTAGCATGGGTTTCATATTTCAATTGACAATGCAAATAATTCTAGCTACACATCCTAGCATAGGATCAAAGTGGTCAAGGACACTTGCCTCCTTCCTGCTGCTCTTGGAATGGGTAGTCCTTATCTTGGAAAGGAATAACTTGCTCTTGAGCAGGTTCTACATCATACCATCACACATAGCAAAAGAAAAACAACAACCCATAAGACATAGTTCACACTTCCACTTCATACAAACCACACATTCACATTTATGAAAGTCATTCACCATTATATGTGTTGTGGTTACTCTATGTGTGTTGATTTGTGGCTTGCATGCACTTTTAATCATGTGTATATGATTCCTACTTTTATGTTCACATTTATACTTAACTACTGTATATATATGAGTTTCCCATTTAAATAAATTCCTTATATTCAACTACTACACCTTTTCACTACCAAGTATGTATGAAAAGTATTTTTCTTCTCCATATGTGCCTTTAGAATTTCTACCAACCTTAAAATGAATTCTTTGGGTTCTAGAAACTCCATTTATCATTTACTAGTTGCTATATTTTCAGATTTATTTTCCTATACATAAATGTGTTCTTTATTATGAAATTAGTAATACACATCATCTAACAGAATAGGTTCTGGTCCTAAATAATTTAATAACATATTTTGACCTTTGCCTCTGATGTAAACTATTTCACAATTATTTTCCCTATTTTCTAAAACTATTCATTGCTTAAAAATGTGTCCCTAAATGTGAATGATAAATTAGACAGATTCAATTCAGCCCAAAATATGTTTTTATCTCACTCCAAAGTTTCCTAAATACTGAGAAAGTCTTTAATTAAATTTTGACAATATGTTTGTCCCACTTTTTAATTTTTAAACACTAGCAACATATTCAATTTCCTAAATTAAATACTAAACAGGGCTAAAAAGGTAAACTCACCCCATTACAGGGTCTATAATATTATTTTCAGAATTTCCAGGGGTCTAGCTACACTTATCAGAGGTGTTTTTCCTAATTTTCATTAAGTCCAGGGGCTAAAACTGATTTTTAAATGAATTTACATGATTTTCTGGAGTTCCAGGGGCTAGATCAGAAGTTTCCGGGGCTAGCTCTTATTTCCCGAGAACCCCAGGGGGTAGCACATAAGATTTCCAGTCTTTATAACGCAGGGCTGACGTGGACCGTCCGATTTAAAACAGACGGCTGAGATTATAACGCCGAACCGGTACGCGGGGTTTTAAAGTCTACCGTGCGATTTAAAATAAACGGCGCACAAGCGGCCACGTCGCTCTGATCGAGCGCGGGCGGCGCTGCCGGCGGCGGGAAGCTGCGATCTCGCCGGAAACTTTCGGATCTTCGGGAATTCTTCCTAGAACTGTGATTTTATGGCATAGATCGGTAGAGGGGAGGTCGGGGATCTCACCTCGGGGGTTTTCTTGAGCTCGGAGGTCCTGGAAGGTGATCGGCGACGAGGTCCGAGGCGAAACCACGGCGAAGCTCGTCGGCGCTGTGTTTACACCGCAAGTCACCGAGTTTTCTGCACCTGCAAGGTTCCCCGGAGGAGGTGGATCAAGACCAGAGAGTTAGATTGGAAATTCCGAGCTTAGATCGGCCAGAATTCGCCGGAGAAGTCTCGGTTCTCACAGGAGTAAAAACAGCCGATCGCGTGGGAAAAACAGAACGAGGCCCGGGTTTTTATAGACGGGGGAGGGCGGCGGGGTGGTTTAGATCATGTCCGCGTCACCTACGAACAGAATTCAGCGGGGATACGCCGAAATCCCGATCGGTTTTGATTCGGGTGAGAGGGAGTCCGGCGCGGGCGCGAGGTAGACGACGATCTGGTGGGTCCCACCTGTCAGCGGAAGGAAGCGGCGCGCGCGGCTGCGGGCTGGCGCAGGCGCTGGCTGGGCCGGCTGGTGGGTTTTGGCCCACTGGCCGGTTTTTTTTTGTTTTCTCTTTTTCTTTTCTATTTCTTTTCTGATTTGAGTTTAATTTGAATTCCAGTTTGAATTTGAATTTTTGCAAAACATGCAACACGTCCAAAAAATTTTAAATTCCCCTCTTAACATGATTTAGGGTCTTAACAATATTTTTGGGGTGTTACAGCTCTACCCCCTTAAAAGAAATCTCGTCCTCGAGATTGGTGTTTCTAAGAAAACAATTCCGGAAATTGTGCCTTGAGCTCATCTTCCCGCTCCCAGGTGGCTTCCTCTTCTGAGTGATGCTTCCACTGCACCTTGCACATCCGGATTCTTTTATTTCTGGTGAGGCGTTCCATTGTCTCCAAAATCTTGTATGGTTGCTCGGCATAAAACAAATCCTCAGCTACGTCCACTTCATTCATGGGTAACACCTCTTCAGGCGTCCTCAGGCATTTCTTGAGTTGTGACACATGGAACACATCGTGCACATCCAATAGACGAGCCGGTAACTCTAGTTGATACGCCACTTCGCCTTTCCTCTCCAAAACTTGAAAGGGTACGATGTATTGAGGTGACAACTTCCCTTTCACCTTGAACCAACGAAGTCCTCGGATAGGGGACACCTTGAGATAAACATAGTCTCCCACGTTGAAAACGAGCTCTCTTCTTCGTACATCAGCATAACTCTTTTGGCGTGTTTGTGCTATCCTCAAATTGTTGCGAATTTCCCTTACCTTCGCCTCGGCTTCTTGTAGTACTTCTGGACCAAACACTTTACTTTCCCCCGTTTGGTTCCAAATTGGGGAGTTCTGCACTTCCTCCCGTACAAAGCTTCAAACGGTGACATCTTCATACTAGCTTGATAGCTGTTGTTATAAGAAAACTCCGCATACGGTAAGTTCTTGTCCCAACTCCTATTGTTTTTGAGTGCACATGCCCTTAGCATATCTTCAAGGATCTGATTGGTTCTTTCCGTATGCCCATCAGTTTGGGGATGATAGGCAGAACTAAAGTTCAGATGGGTTCCCATGGTTTCGTGTAACTTCTGCCAGAACCTTGAGGTGAACTGTGTCCCTCGATCCGACACAATCTTCTTTGGCACTCCATGGTAACACACGATCCTTGACATGTACAACTCTGCCAATTTGGATCCGCTGTAGCTTTCCTTCACGGGGATGAAGTG
The DNA here is from genome assembly GCA_030760725.1 of Neostapfia colusana. Taxonomy (NCBI): domain Eukaryota; kingdom Viridiplantae; phylum Streptophyta; class Magnoliopsida; order Poales; family Poaceae; genus Neostapfia; species Neostapfia colusana. The sequence continues at coordinate 62,976,674 of JASWHV010000006.1, read as the reverse complement.
AGCTACCTTTGTTAGCCTATCAATGATGACCGATATCGAATCATATCCTGATTGGGTCCTAGGCAATCCCACGATGAAATCCATGCTGATTTCTTCCCATTTCCATTCAGACACTTTGAGTGGTTGCAATAATTCCGCGGGTCGTTGATGTTCTGCTTTCACCAACTGACATGTGTCACATAGGGCAACATGTTCTGTGACATCTCGCTTCATACCATACCACCAATACCTGCTCTTAAGGTCCTGGTACATTTTCGTACTCCCAGGATGAATGGAATAGTCAGAATCATGAGCCTCCTTCAAAATATATTCCCGGATCTCCTTTACTTCAGGCACACAGATCCTTTTCCCGTGCCACACCGTACCTTGTTCATCCTCTCTGAAACCTGGAGCTTTATTTTCCTTGATGAGTTGTCTGATCTCTTGTATCTTCTCATCATTCTTTTGGCCCTCGCGTATGTCTCGCTCGAGTGTGGAGTCCACTTCCATGGCGATGGCTTCACCACTATTTACTAGACATAGATTGAGCCTTATAACCTCGTCCTTCAATTCTGCAGGCATGTCCTTCAAGCTCAACTTATTGACCTGCACTTTCCGACTCAAAGCATCGGCCACGACATTTGCTTTCCTGGGATGATAGTTGATGCCCACATCAAAGTCATTGATTAACTCTAGCCATCTCCTTTGTCTGAGGTTGAGGTCTGGCTGTGTGAATATGAACTTCAAACTCTTATGATCCGTATATATCTCGGTCCTCTTCCCCATCAAATAGTGCTGCCAAATTTTCAACGCGTGTACCACTGCGGCTAGTTCTAGGTCATGTGTAGGATAGTTCTTCTCGTGCTTCCGAAGCTGCCGGGATGCATAAGCCACGACATGCCCTTCTTGCATGAGAACACATCCCAACCCGTTTCCAGAGGCATCGCAGTACACCGTGAAATTCTTTTGCATATATGGCATAACTAACACTGGGGCTGTTGTCAATCTTTTCTTTAGCTCCTGAAAACTCGTCTCGCACTGTGGCGTCCATGTGAATGTGATTCCCTTCTCCAACAGTTTGGTGAGGGGTCTTGAGATCTTAGAGAATCCCTCAATAAACCGTCGATAGTATCCAGCCAATCCCAAGAAGCTTCGAACTTCCCCGACACTTTCAGGGGTCTTCCACTTCTGTATATCCTCGATTTTGGCAGGATCTACGGAGATTCCTCCTTCTGAGATTATATGTCCTAAGAAGGGAACTCTCTTCAGCCAAAACTCACACTTGCTCAACTTGGCATATAGTTGGTGTTCTCTCAGCCTTTGCAACACCAACCTTAGATGTTTCTCATGTTCTTCTTCATCTTTGGAGAAGACGAGAATGCCATCTATGAAAACCACCACAAATTTGTCCAGATATTCGATGAATACCTTGTTCATGAGATCATGAAGTATGCCGGGGCATTAGTTAGCCCGAAAGGCATGACAGTGTATTCATACAGTCCGTACCGAGATACGAAATCTGTCTTGGGAATATCAGATTGCCTTATCTTGAGTTGGTGGTATCCCGACCTGAGATCAATTTTCGAGAACACACAAGCTCCCCTCAACTGATCAAACAAGTCTTCAATGCGGGGTAATGGGTACTTGTTCTTGATGGTTACCTCATTCAAAGCACGGTAATCCACGCATAACCTTTGGGTTCCGTCTTTCTTGGGCACAAATATCACCGGAGCTCCCCATGGTGAGGAACTAGGGCGAATATACCCCTTCTCCGTCAATTCTCTCAAATGATCCTTGAGTTCTTCTAGCTGCTTGGAGTCCATCCGATAAGGTCTCTTGTATATCGGGGCTGTTCCAGGCACTAGCTCAATTGCAAATTCCACTTCACGATCGGGAGGCGTACCTGGCAATTCTTCCGGAAAAACATCTAGATATTCCCGGATAATCCTGATCTCCTCCACTTTCACCTCAACTTGATTTAATTTAATGTCCCTCCTAGGCTCGTGTATTGTTATGAACTTTACTCTTGTGCCACTAGGGTGAGTTAGTTCCACCATTCTGGTCGAACAATGAATGATTCCCTTATGTTTGGTCAACCAATCCATGCCCAAAATAATATTGATCCCTTGGGAATCTATCACTATGAGGTTAGCAGTAAACACTACCCCATTAATGTCTAGATTCACCTTGGGACACACTTGTCTTGTCCTTATTTCTCCATCTGGAGAGTTTACGGCTAGCATATGGTTCATTTGTGTTGTTGCTAGGTCATACTTCTTAACAAACCCTTGAGCAATAAACGAGTGGGTGGCACCAGAATCAAACAGCAGGGTTGCAAGGTGTAAATTGGCAGGAAACTTACCAACTACCACGTCGGGTGCATCTTGTGCTTCCTCCATAGTGACGTAGTTCACCCGTCCTCTCATTACATTCTGCTGTTGTGGCTGCGCGGGCTTCTTCTTTGGGCACTTATGGGCATAGTGCCCCACTTCACCACAGCTAAAACATTGCACCCCACCCTTAGGTGCTTGGCCTTTGTTGTCTTGGGGTTGGTTCGGGGGTCCTTGCACTGCTGGTCGAGGTGGATATGCAGGGCGAGGCTGCTGTACAAACTGACGTTGTGGCTGTGCTGGTGCTGCCGGAGGCCTGTAGTTCGGGTTGTACCCTCTTGCTGCTGAGTAGGGTACCGCAGCACGGTTCGTCTGCCCTGCAGGTTGCTGCATCAGACGTGGGTGGGTGTTACTTCCTGAGGCTTGATTTGACCACCCGGCCTTCCTCTTATTCTCATTTTCCAAGGCCTTCAGCTTCCTTTCCACCACAAATGCTCTGTCCACCATCTTTTGGAAGCTTTCATACTCATTTGAGGACATTGCACACTGCATTTCTGCGGTAAGCCCTTCCACAAAACAATCTTGTTTCTGCTCATCAGTCTCTATGTCCCGTGGGGCATAACGGGATAGTTGAGTGAATTTAGTGAGGTATTCCCTCACCGTCATGTTTCCCTGCTGCAGTCCCAAAAACTCCTTCCTCTTGTTTTTGAGTTCACCTCTTGGGATGTAATGGTTGCGGAAGCTACGCTTGAACTCTTCCCATGTGATGTTCTCAGGGTCATGATGGGCGGCCACATAGGCGGTCCACCAATCAGCAGCAGGTCCATGCAATTGATGAGAGGCAAACAGCACCCTCTCGTACCCTTGGCACTGGATGATCCTCATCTTACTTTCAATGGTCTTCAGCCAATCATCTGCCTCCAGAGGTTCGGCAGCGCTTGCAAACTTTGGAGGTTGAGTTCCTAGAAACTCACTCAACCTTGGTTGGCGTGGTGCAGCTTGTGGAGGTGGAACTTCATGCAAGTTGGCCACCACTTGAGTCAAGTTCTGGATGAGCTGATTTTGATTCTCCAGCATTTGGTGGAGGGGATCAACTCCTTCACGGCGACCACCCCGGTCCTGGCCTCCAGAAAGATGAGGGTTGCATGCCTCATCGTTGTTGTTGGTGGGGTTGGCCGCACGTCCTTTTCCTCTTCTAGCCATCTGGCAGAATCAACCAACGTTAATTTGAAAGCATTTAGTATCATCTTACTACTTTCATTCGTTTGTACTTTGAAGTGTTGAGGCTTTGTTATACTTTTACGAGGGTTCATATCTCACACCAAATAAATGCACTATTATTTCATGTGGGTTCACACACCAAAGCAAAACAATCTGAAGACGAGGCTGTGGACAATTGCTCATGGCTTCCACAACTCACGTCACACACCAAGCATTAACACACCATGAACTTAATGTAACAACTCGACTATTAGACATCTTGCTAACTAAGGGAAGGACTCTACACTACTCGTTTTCTTGAGCTGGCTCCTCAGGATCTTCCTCATCATTTCGGCTGCCTTCTGACTCTGCTTTGGGTGGGGAGGCTGCTGGTGGAGAAGTGCGACGACGCCTGATCGCTCGGCGATCTGGGGAGTTAGGAGTCCATGTATCATTCGTGGTGACACACAGTTCATTCCCATCTCCTCTTTCTCTCGCCCTTAAGCAGGCTCGCAGCAACGCCTCCGTTTCCTTCAGGGTGTCCCGGACATCCTGAAGCTCTTGTTGGCACTCCTGCAGTCGAGTGCTGAGCATAGAAGCATCCTCCAAGCACAAGTCCATGTGCTCATGGGAAGTCCCTTGCTGCACCGGCGGGTACTTGTACTCCGTGGTACCACTCTCACGCTGGAGGACATACATGTACTCAGTTTTGTCCAAGTGGCGACGATAGATGTGACTCTGGCAGGTGATGGCCTCCCAGGTGACATCCTTCTCCGCATCGACCTGTGTCGCTCTACAAGCTGGAGAGTGGTGAATCTTAAGCAGCTGATTTTCGTGTATAATCCTCATCTCCGAACTCCATTCTTCCCTCTTCTCACGGATGGTCCTGGTGGAGTTATAGTGGATGATTAGCTTGCCCGTATTGCCGACGGCTTCGAGCATACGCCGAAGTCGGCGCAATAAGCCTCCTACTGCCAATCCGTAGGAAAGGTACGTCACCGGACAACTCTCCTCTCTCTCGGCAAGGGCAACTACAGGAACTCTCCCTCCTGTGGACTTGCGAGCGGTACGAATCATGCGAACCATCTAAAACAAAGAGAATTTAAACTTAGGTTAGATAAACTCTTAAACCAAAAATCCTATTTTGAATGAAAGTTTGCGTAAGATGAAGAAAGTGACTCATTTAAATAACACTTTTCATTCCACACCTTTGAAAAATAGTTTTTAAGAAAATAGGGCCCTTAAATACGTCCATTTTTACCTAGGTCCACGTTCCTACGGGCAACCTTGGCTCTGATACCACTTCTTGTCACACCCGGTTTTTCCGAAGAACAACCAAGTGAATATCACATGTATGCCAGGATCATTCTCTCATACATGTGATGACAAATAGTGAAGCATCCTTTATTACAAGCCAGGTGTCGAATACAAGTAAGTCTTACATATTAAATGTCTCGATGGACAATAATAAGTTCATCACAAGTAAATAAACTAGCAGCGGAATATTATTCTTGAGGGCTCTGACACAGGCGTTGCCCGGGGTCTCCATGAACCTAGAAACCTTCTTCGGGTCCAAAGTCTTGGTCATTATACACCACCTCATTATCTTGACCTGAGCAGCAATATAAACCAAGAAATATGCAAGGTTGAGTACCAATGGTACTCAGCAAGTGTGGGAAAGTTATGTCATGCATGGCTAGAACAAGGGGAGGTTGAACTCATGGTTTAAAGCACTACGCAAATAATACCTATCACCTTAGCTTATGAAGCACCTACATTACTACACAGGTGAAATGGTCCCAATCTCCCATCCCATCATCATAATCCAATAACCATAACATCATTTCCAATGTTAAGCTCCCCGCTTAACATCCACAACTTCCAAAACCATCAATCCTCTAATCTTGAATAAGTCCAAGCCGCTCTTGACCGTGAGCACGGCTGTCATGACAGTTTTGACTCTGCAGAGTTTGCACCACTGTACCCACATGTAGTGATTTCATCCCCCGTTGACGGGTGGACTAAAAGAACCTCCATTATGCCAGTGGCTACGAACCACATTCACACTTCCCAGGTGTGTAGCCAGGAGATCACTACGAAGCCTTTACAAAGGGATTCCCGACGAGCATGGGCCCACTGAGGTTTCACCCCTAACAGCATACAAGAGGCTCCAACCCCGCTGCAGTGGCCCCCTCTTGAGCCTCGCGGTTCATATGGTAGTCCAGCTGACACCTATTCCCCGCACCATCCAACACACCCATACTACGCCGGGGATACACCTAATTAATTGGCCAAGCTGCCCCATCTCAGCATGTGGTTGGCACTGTAAAGCCAGGTTACATGCTCCATGAACCGGTCCTTAGGATCCAGGCAAGTACTAAACACAAACCCGAGTCTCGTGCACCCAACACACAACCAAAACATCCAACTTGCCTTGATCCCTACCTCTACATAACTCACAATATCTCATTCAAGAGTATGGTAAAATAAACTGATGATCTCATATCCCAAATATCCCATTCTAAGCATGGCTAAGCATATGCATAATAATAAATGACATGATAAAATAAATCCCAACCCAAGCTACAAGGAAACAAGGTAATGCAATTCTAGGGAAACTTCCAAGCATGGGTTTCATATTTCAATTGACAATGCAAATAATTCTAGCTACACATCCTAGCATAGGATCAAAGTGGTCAAGGACACTTGCCTCCTTGTCACACCCGGTTTTTCCGAAGAAACAACCAAGTGAATATCACATGTATGCCAGGATCATTCTCTCATACATGTGATGACAAATAGTGAAGCATCATTTATTACAAGCCAGGTGTCGAATATAAGTAAGTCTTACATAGTAAATGTCTCGATGGACAATAATAAGTTCATCACAAGTAAATAAACTAGCAGCGGAATATTTATTCTTTAGGGCTCCATCACAGGTGTTGCCCGGGGGTCTTCATGAACCTAAAAACCTTCTTCGGGTCCAAAGTCTTGGTCATTATACACCACCTCATTATCTTGACCTGAGCAGCAATATAAACCAACAAATATGCAAGGTTGAGTACCAATGGTACTCAGCAAGTGTGGGAAAATTATATCATGCATGGCTAGAACAAGGAGAGGTTGAACTCATGGTTAAAGCACTACACAATTAATACCTACCACCTTAGCTTATTAAGCACCTACATTACTACACAAGTGAAATGGTTCAAATCTCCCATCCCATCATCATAAACCAATAACCATAATCATCATTTCCAATGTTAAGCTCCCCGCTTAACTTCCAAAACCATCAATCCTCTAATCATGAATAAGTCCAGGCCGCTCTTAACCGTGAGCACGGCTGTCAAGACAGTTTTGACTCTGCAGAGTTTGTACCACTGTACCCACAAGTAGTGATTTCATCCCCCGTTGCCGGGTGGACTAAAAGAACCTCCATTATGCCAGTGGCTACGAACCACATTCACACTTCCCAGGTGTGTGGCCAAGAGATCACTACGAAGCCTTTACAAAGGGATTCCCGACGAGCGTGGGCCCACTGAGGTTTCACCCCTAACAGCATACAAGAGGCTCCAACCCCGCTGCAGTGGCCCCCTCTTGAGCCTTGCGGTTCATATGGCAGTCCAGCTGACTCCTATTCCCCGCACCATCCAACACACCCATACTACGCCGGGGATACACCTAATTAATTGGCTAAGCTGCCCCATCTCAGCATGTGGTTGGCACTGTAAAGCCGGGTTACATGCTCCATGAACCGGTCCTTAGGATCCAGGCAAGTACTAAACACAAACCCAAGTCTCGTGCACCCAGCACACAACCAAAACATCCAACTTGCCTTGATCCCTACCTCTACATAACTCATAATAGCTCATTCAAGAGTATGGTAATGTAAACTGATGATCTCATGTCCCAATTATCCCATTCTAAGCATGGCTAATCATATGCATGTATATACATGACATGACAAAATAAATCCCAACCCAAGCTTCAAGGAAATAAGGTAATGCAATTCTAGGGAAACTTCCTAGCATGGGTTTCATATTTAACTTGACAATGCAATTAATTCTAGCTACACATCCTAGCATAGGATCAAAGTGATCAAGGACACTTGCCTCCTTCTTGCTGCTCTTGAAATGGGTAGTCCTGATCTTGGAAACTGATAGCTTGCTCTTGAACAGGTTCTACTTCATACCATCACACATAGCAAAAGAAAAACAACAATCATAAGACATAGTTCACACTTCTACTTCATACAAACCACACATTCACATTTATGAAAGTTTCTTTACCATTTTATGTGTTGTGGATACTCTATGTGTGTTAATTTGGGGCTTGCATACACTTTTATTTACATGTGTATGATTCCTACTTTGTTGTTCATATTTATACTCACATACTATATATATATATATATATATATATATATATATATATATATATATATATATATATATATATATATATATGTATATATGTGTGTTTCAGTTTTAAATAAATTCCTTATATATTAAACTACCAAGTATGTATGAAAAGTATTTTTCTTCTTCATATGTGCCTTCATAATTTCTATCAACCCTAAACTGAATTCTTTGTATTTTAGAAACTCCATTTATCATTTACTAGTTTCTATATTTTCAGATTTATATTCTTATGCATAATTGTGCATTTTATTATTAAATTAGTAATACACACTACCTAAACAGATTAGGTTCTGGTCCTAAATAATTTAAGATCATATTTTGACCTTGGCTTCTGATGTATACTATTTCATAATTATTTTCCCTATTTTTCTTTAACTATTCTTTACTTAAAAATGTGTCCCTATACTATTAAATGTGAATAATAGATGAAACAGATTTATTTCAGCCCAAAAATATATTTTTATCTCACTCCAAAGTTTTTCTAAGTACTGAGAAAGTTTTTAATAATTTTGACCATTAGGTTTGTCCCCCTTTTTAATATTTAAACACTAGTTACATATTCAATTTTCTAAATTAAATACTAAACAGGGCTAAAATAATGAATTCACCCCATTACAGGGTATATAATATTATTTTCATAATCTCCAGGGGTCTAGCTACACTTTTCAGAGGTGTTTTTCTTAATTTCTATTAAGTCTAGGGGCTAAAACTGATTTTTAAATGAATTTACATGATTTTCTGGAGTTCCAGGGGCTAGATCTGAAGTTTCCGGGGCTAGCTCTCAATTCCAGAGAACCCCAGGGGGTAGCACGTAAGAATTCCAGTCTTTATAACGCGGGGCTGACGTGGACCGTCTGATTTTAAACCGACGGCTGAGATTATAACATCGAACCGGTACGCGGGGTTTTAAAGTCTACCGTGCGATTTAAAATAAACGGCGCACAAGCGGCCACGTCGCTCTGATCGAGCGCGGGCGGCGCTGCCGGCGGCGCACGGCGGCGGGAAGCGGCGATCTCGCCGGAAACTTTCGGATCCTCGAGAATTCTGCCTAGAACTATGATCTTATGGCCTAGATCGGTAGAGGGGAGGTCAGGGATCTCACCTCGGGGATTTTCTCGAGCTCGGGGGTCCTGGAAAGTGCTCGGCGGCGAGGTCCGAGGCAAAACCACGGCGAAGCTCGTCGGAGCTGGATTTGCACCGTAAGTCTTCGGGTTTTCTGCACCTGCAAAGTTCCCCGGAGGCGGTGGATCAAGACCAACGAGTTAGATCAGAGTTTCCGAGCTTAGATCGGCCAGAATTCACCGGCGAAGTCTCGGTGCTCACCGGAGTGAAAATCGGCGATCGCGTGAGGAAAACTGATCGGATCAGTGGTTTTTATAGCCGGGGGAGGGCGGTGGTTCTGTTGTGATCGAGTTGGAGTCCGCTGGGACCGAAATTCGGCTGCGGGAACGAGTTTCCAATCGGTTAAGATCGAGCGCGTGCGCGGGAGAGAGTCCGGGGTCGCGGGGTTAGGGATGACAGGCGGGTCCCACCCGTCAGCGAGGGGCAGCGCGGCGCGCGCGGGGGCGGGCTGCGCGGGGGTTTGCTGGGCCGGCTGGGGTTTCGGCCCACTGGCCAGTTTTTTTCCGGTTTTCCTTTTTCTTTTTCCATTTCTTTTCTGTTTTGAGTCTAATTTGAATTCCAGTTTGAATTTGAATTTTTGCAAAACATGCAACACGTCCAAAAATTTCTAAATTCCCCTCTGAACATGGTTTATGGTTCTAAATCAAAATTTGAGTTTTGACTAAAAATTTGGGGTGTTACAGCTCTACCCCCCTTAAAAGAAATCTCGTCCTCGAGATTGGTGTTTCTAAGAAAACAATTCCGGAAATTGTGCCTTAAGCTCATCTTCCCGTTCCCAGGTGGCTTCCTCTTCTGAGTGATGCTTCCACTGCACCTTGCACATCCTGATTCTCTTATTTCTGGTGAGGCGTTCCATTGTCTCCAAAATCTTGTATGGTTGCTCGGCATAAGACAAATCCTCAGCTACATCCACTTCATTCATGGGTAACACCTCCTCAGGCGTCCTCAGACATTTCTTGAGTTGCGACACATGAAATACGTCGTGCACGTCCGATAGATGAACTGGTAACTCTAGTTGGTACGCCACTTCGCCTTTTCTTTCCAAAACTTGAAAGGGTCCGATGTATCGAGGTGACAACTTCCCTTTCACCTTAAACCAACGAAGTCCTCTAATAGGGGACACCTTGAGATAAACATAGTCTCCCACGTTGAAAACGAGCTCTCTTCTTCGTACATCAGCATAACTCTTCTGGCGTGTCTGTGCTATTCTCAAGTTGTTGCGAATCTCCCTCACCTTCGCTTCGGCTTCTTGTAGCACTTCGGGACCAAACACTTTACTTTCTCCTGTTTGGTTCCAAAATAGGGGAGTTCTGCATTTCCTTCCATACAAAGCTTCAAACGGTGACATCTTCATACTAGCTTGATAACTGTTGTTATAGGAAAACTCCGCATACGGTAAGTTCTTGTCCCAACTCCTATTGTTTTTGAGTGCACATGCCCTTAACATATCTTCAAGGATCTGATTGGTTCTCTCTGTCTGCCCGTCAGTTTGGGGATGATAGGCAGAGCTGAAATTCAGATGGGTTCCCATGGTTTCATGCAACTTTTGCCAAAACCTCGAGGTGAACTGTGTCCCTCGGTCCGACACTATCTTCTTTGGCACTCCATGGTAACACACAATCCTTGACATGTACAATTCTGCCAATTTAGATCCACTGTAGCTTTCTTTCACAGGGATGAAATGAGCTACTTTGGTTAGCCTATCAATAATGACCCATATTGAGTCATACCCGGATTGGGTCCTAGGCAATCCCACGACAAAATCCATGCTGATTTCTTCCCACTTCCATTCAGGTACTTTGAGTGGTTGCAGCAATCCCGCGGGTCGTTGATGTTCTGCATTCACCAACTGACATGTGTCACATAGGGCAACATGTTCCGCGACATCTCGCTTCATGCCATACCACCAATACCTGCTTTTGAGGTCCTGATACATCTTCGTACTCCCAGGATGAATGGAATAGTCGGAATCGTGAGCCTCCTTCAAAATTAATTTACGAATCTCCTTTACTTCTGGCACACAGATCCTTTTCCCGTGCCACACCGTTCCTTGTTCATCCTCTCTAAAACCAGGAGCTTTATTTTCCTTAATGAGCTGTCTGATCTCTTGTATCTTCTCATCATTCTTTTGGCCCTCGCGTATGTCTTGCTCGAGTGTGGAGTCCACTTCCATGGCGATGGCTTCACCACTATTTACTAGACATAGATTGAGCCTTATAACCTCGTCCTTCAATTCTGCAGGCATATCCTTCAAGCTCAACTTATTGACCTGCACTTTCCGACTCAAGGCATCGGCCACGACGTTTGCTTTCCCGGGATGATAGTTGATGCCTACATCAAAGTCATTGATTAGCTCTAACCATCTCCTTTGTCTAAGGTTGAGATCAGGTTATGTGAATATGTACTTCAAACTCTTATGATCCGTATATATCTCTGTCCTCTTCCCCATCAAATAGTGCCGCCAAATTTTCAACGCGTGTACCACTGCAGCTAGTTCTAGGTCATGTGTAGGATAGTTCTTCTCGTGCTTCCGAAGCTGCCGCGATGCATATGCCACGACATGTCCCTCTTGCATGAGAACACATCCCAACCCGTTTCCAGAGGCATCGCAGTACACCGTGAAATTCTTCTGCATATCTGGCATAACCAACACGGGGGCTGTTGTCAATCTCTTCTTTAGCTCCTGAAAGCTCGTATCGCACTGTGGCGTCCAGGTGAATGTGATTCCCTTTTCCAACAGCTTGGTGAGAGGTCTCGAGATCTTGGAGAATCCCTCAATAAACCGTCGATAGTATCCAGCCAATCCCAAAAAGCTTCGAACTTCCCCGACATTTTCAGGGGTTTTCCATTTCTGGATATCTTCGATTTTGGCGGGATCTACGGAGATTCCTCCCTCCGAGATTATATGTCCTAAAAAGGGAACTCTCTTTAGCCAAAACTCACACTTGCTCAACTTGGCATATAGTTGGTGTTCTCTCAGCCTCTGTAACACCAACCTTAGATGTTTCTCATGTTCTTCTTCATCTTTAGAGAAGACGAGAATATCATCTATGAAAACCACCACAAATTTGTCCAGATATTCCATGAATACCTTGTTCATGAGGTACATGAAATATGCCGGGGCATTGGTTAGCCCGAAAGGCATGACAGTGTATTCATACAGTCCGTACCGAGATACGAAAGCTGTCTTGGGAATATCAGATTGCCTTATCTTGAGTTGGTGGTATCCCGACCTGAGATCAATTTTCGAGAACACGCAAGCTCCCCTCAACTGATCAAACAAGTCTTCAATGTGGGGTAATGGGTACTTGTTCTTGATGGTCACCTCATTCAAGGCACGGTAATCCACGCATAACCTTTGAGTTCCATCTTTCTTAGGCACAAATATTACCGGAGCTCCCCATGGTGAGGAACTAGGGCGAACATACCCCTTTTCCGTCAATTCTCTCAAATGATCCTTGAGCTCTTCTAGCTGCTTGGAGTCCATTCGATAAGGTCTCTTGTATATCGGGGCTGTTCCCGGTACTAGCTCGATTGCGAATTCCACGTCACGGTCGGGAGGCATTCCTGGCAACTCCTCCGGAAAAACATCTGGATATTCCCTGATAGTCCTGATTTCCTCAACTTTCACCTCCACTTGATTTAATTTAATGTCCCTCCTAGGCTCGTGTATCGTTATGAACTTTACTCTTGTGCCACTAGGGTGAGTTAGTTCCACCGTTCTGGTCGAACAATGGATGATTCCATTATGTTTGGTCAACCAATCCATACCCAAAATAATATCTATCCCTTGTGAATCGATCACTATGAGGTTAGCGGTAAATACTACCCCATTAATGTCTAGGTTCACTTTGGGACACACTTGTCTTGTCCTTATTTCTCCACCTGGAGAATTTACCGCTAGCATATGGTTCATTTGTGTGGTTGCTAGGTCATGCTTCTCAACAAACCCTTGAGCAATGAACGAATGGGTAGCACCAGAATCAAACAGCAGAGTTGCAAGGTGTAAATTGGCAGGAAACTTACCAACTACCACGTCGGGTGCCTCTTGTGCTTCCTCCATAGTGACGTGGTTCACCCGTCCTCTCATTACGTTCTGCTGCTGTGGCTGCGTGGGCTTCTTCTTTGGACACTTATGGGCGTAGTGCCCCACTTCACCACAGCTGAAACACTGCACCCCAATCTTAGATGCTTGGCCCTTGTTGTCTTGGGGTTGGTTTGGGGGTCCTTGCACTGCTGGTCGAGGTGGATATGCAGGGCGAGGCTGTTGTACAAACTGACGTTGCAGCTGTGCTGGTGCTGCGGGAGGCCTGTAGTTTGGGTGGTACCCTCTTGGTGCTGAATAGGGTACCGCAGCACGGCTCGTCTGCCCCGTAGGTTGCTGCATCATACGTGGGCGGGTGTTGCTCCCTGAGGCTTGATGTGACCACCCAGCCTTCCTCTTATTCTCATTTTCCAGGGCCTTCAGCTTCCTTTCCACCACAAATGCTCTGTCCACCATCTTTTGAAAGCTTTCATACTCATTGGAGGACATTGCACACTGCATCTCTGCGGTAAGTCCTTCCACAAAACAATCTTGTTTCTGCTCATCTGTCTCTATGTCTCGTGGAGCATAACGGGATAGTTGAGTGAATTTAGTGAGGTATTCCCTCACCGTCATGTTTCCCTGCTGCAGTCCCAAAAATTCTTTCCTCTTGTTTTTGAGTTCACCTCTTGGGATGTAATGGTTGCGGAAGCTACGCTTGAACTCTTCCCAAGTGATGCTCTCAGGGTCATGATGGGCGGCCACGTAGGCGGTCCACCAATCAGCAGCAGGTCCCTGCAATTGATGAGAGGCAAACAGCACCCTCTCATACCCTTGGCATTGTATGATTCTCATCTTACTTTCAATGGTCTTCAGCCAATCATCTGCCTCCAGAGGTTCAGCAGCACTTGCAAACTTTGGAGGTTGAGTTCCTAGAAACTCACTCAACCTTGGTTGGCGTGGTACAGCTTGTGGAGGTGGAACTTGATGCAAGTTGGCCACTACTTGAGTCAAGTTCTGGATGAGCTGATTTTGATTCTCCAGCATTTGGTGGAGAGGATCAACTTCTTCACGGCGACCACCCCGGTTCTGGCCTCTAGAAAGATGAGAGTTGCACGCCTCATCATTGTTGTTGGCGGGGTTGGCAGCACGTCCTTTTCCTCTTCCGGCCATCTGGCAGAATCAACAAATGTTAATTTGAAAGCATTTAGTATCATCTTACTACTTTCACTTGTTTGTACTTTGAAGTGTTGACGTTTTGTTAAAATCTTACGAGGGTTTTATATCTCACACCCAATAAATGCACTATTATTTCCTGTGGGTTCACACACCAAAGCAAAACAATCTGAAGACGAGGCTGTGGACACTTGCTCATGGCTTCCACAACTCACGTCACACACCAAGCATTATCACACCATTAACTACGTAACGTCTCGACTACTCGACCTCTTGCTAGCTAGGGGAAAGACTCTACACTACTCATCCTCTTGAGCTGGCTCCTCGGGATCTTCCTCCTCATTTCGGCTACCTTCTGACTCTGCTTTGGGTGGGGAGGCTGCTGGTGGAGAAGTGCGACGACGCCTGATTGCTCGGCGATCCGGGGAGTCAGGGGTCCATGGATCACTTACGGTGACACACAGTTCAGTCCCATCTCCTCTTTCTCTCTCCTTTAAGCAAGCTCGCAGCAATGCCTCCGTCTCCTTTAGAGTATCTCGGACATCCTGAAGCTCTTGTTGACACTCCTGCAGTCGAGTGCTGAGCATAGCAGCATCCTCCAAGCACAAGTCCATGTGCTCATGGGAAGTCCCTTACTGCACCGGTGGGTACTTGTACTCCGTGGGACCACTCTCACGTTGGAGGACATACATGTACTCAGTTTTGTCCAAGTGGCGACGATAGATGTGGCTCTGGCAGGTGATGGCCTCCCAGGTGACATCTCTCTCTGTGTCAACTTGTGTTGCTCGACAAGCTGGAGAGTGGTGAATCTTAAGCAGCTGATTCTCGTGTATAATCCTCATCTCCGAACTCCATTCTTCCCTCTTCTCACGGATGGTCCTGGTGGA
Source organism: Neostapfia colusana (assembly GCA_030760725.1). Lineage (NCBI taxonomy): Eukaryota > Viridiplantae > Streptophyta > Magnoliopsida > Poales > Poaceae > Neostapfia > Neostapfia colusana. Next base: position 62,961,535 of record JASWHV010000006.1, on the reverse strand, counting down.
GTTATAGTGGATGATGAGCTTGCCCGTATTGCCGGCGGCTTCGAGCATACGTCGAAGACGGCGCAACAAATCTCCTACTGCCAATCCGTAGGAAAGGTACGTCACTGGACGACTCTCCTCTCTCTCAGCAAGGGCAACTACGGGAACTCTCCCTCCCGTGGACTTACGAGCGGTGCGAATCATGCGAACCATCTAAAACAAAAGAATTTAAAATTAGGTTAGATAAAATCTCAAACAAAAATCCTATTTTGAATGAAAGTTGGGGTAAGATGAAGAAAATAACTCTTTAAATAACACTCTTCAACCCACACCTTGGAAAATAGTTTTTAAGAAAATAGGGCCCTTAAATACGTCCATTCCTACCTAGGTCCACGTTCCTACGGGCAACCTTGGCTCTGATACCACCTCTGTCACACCCGGTTTTTCCGAAGAAACAACCAAGTGAATATCACATGTATGCCAGGATCATTCTCTCATACATGTGATGACAAACAGTGAAGCATCATTTATTACAAGCCAGGTGTCGAATATAAGTAAGTCTTACATAGTAAATGTCTCGATGGACAATAATAAGTTCATCACAAGTAAATAAACTAGCAGCGGAATATTTATTCTTTAGGGCTCCATCACAGGTGTTGCCCGGGGGTCTTCATGAACCTAAAAACCTTCTTCGGGTCCAAAGTCTTGGTCATTATACACCACCTCATTATCTTGACCTGAGCAGCAATATAAACCAACAAATATGCAAGGTTGAGTACCAATGGTACTCAGCAAGTGTGGGAAAATTATATCATGCATGGCTAGAACAAGGAGAGGTTGAACAAATGGTTAAAGCACTACGCAATTAATACCTATCACCTTAGCTTATTAAGCACCTACATTACTACACAGGTGAAATGGTTCAAATCTCCCATCCCATCATCATAAACCAATAACCATAATCATCATTTCCAATGTTAAGCTCCCCGCTTAACTTCCAAAACCATCAATCCTCTAATCATGAATAAGTCCAGGCCGCTCTTAACCGTGAGCACGGCTGTCAAGACAGTTTTGACTCTGCAGAGTTTGTACCACTGTACCCACAAGTAGTGATTTCATCCCCCGTTGCCGGGTGGACTAAAAGAACCTCCATTATGCCAGTGGCTACGAACCACATTCACACTTCCCAGGTGTGTGGCCAAGAGATCACTACGAAGCCTTTACAAAGGGATTCCCGACGAGCGTGGGCCCACTGAGGTTTCACCCCTAACAGCATACAAGAGGCTCCAACCCCGCTGCAGTGGCCCCCTCTTGAGCCTTGCGGTTCATATGGCAGTCCAGCTGACTCCTATTCCCCGCACCATCCAACACACCCATACTACGCCGGGGATACACCTAATTAATTGGCTAAGCTGCCCCATCTTAGCATGTGGTTGGCACTGTAAAGCCGGGTTACATGCTCCATGAACCGGTCCTTAGGATCCAGGCAAGTACTAAACACAAACCCAAGTCTCGTGCACCCAGCACACAACCAAAACATCCAACTTGCCTTGATCCCTACCTCTACATAACTCATAATAGCTCATTCAAGAGTATGGTAATGTAAACTGATGATCTCATGTCCCAATTATCCCATTCTAAGCATGGCTAATCATATGCATGTATATACATGACATGAAAAAATAAATCCCAACCCAAGCTTCAAGGAAATAAGGTAATGCAATTCTAGGGAAACTTCCTAGCATGGGTTTCATATTTAACTTGACAATGCAATTAATTCTAGCTACACATCCTAGCATAGGATCAAAGTGATCAAGGACACTTGCCTCCTTCTTGCTGCTCTTGAAATGGGTAGTCCTGATCTTGGAAACTGATAGCTTGCTCTTGAACAGGTTCTACTTCATACCATCACACATAGCAAAAGAAAAACAACAATCATAAGACATAGTTCACACTTCTACTTCATACAAACCACACATTCACATTTATGAAAGTTTCTTTACCATTTTATGTGTTGTGGATACTCTATGTGTGTTAATTTGGGGCTTGCATACACTTTTATTTACATGTGTATGATTCCTACTTTGGTGTTCATATTTATACTCATATACTATATATATATATATATATATGTATATATGTGTGTTTCAGTTTTAAATAAATTCCTTATATATTAAACTACCAAGTATGTATGAAAAGTATTTTTCTTCTTCATATGTGCCTTCATAATTTCTATCAACCCTAAACTGAATTCTTTGTATTTTAGAAACTCCATTTATCATTTACTAGTTTCTATATTTTCAGATTTATATTCTTATGCATAATTGTGCATTTTATTATTAAATTAGTAATACACACTACCTAAACAGATTAGGTTCTGGTCCTAAATAATTTAAGATCATATTTTGACCTTGGCTTCTGATGTATACTATTTCATAATTATTTTCCCTATTTTTCTTTAACTATTCTTTACTTAAAAATGTGTCCCTATACTATTAAATGTGAATAATAGATGAAACAGATTTATTTCAGCCCAAAAATATATTTTTATCTCACTCCAAAGTTTTTCTAAGTACTGAGAAAGTTTTTAATAATTTTGACCATTAGGTTTGTCCCCCTTTTTAATATTTAAACACTAGTTACATATTCAATTTTCTAAATTAAATACTAAACAGGGCTAAAATAATGAATTCACCCCATTACAGGGTATATAATATTATTTTCATAATCTCCAGGGGTCTAGCTACACTTTTCAGAGGTGTTTTTCTTAATTTCTATTAAGTCTAGGGGCTAAAACTGATTTTTAAATGAATTTACATGATTTTCTGGAGTTCCAGGGGCTAGATCTGAAGTTTCCGGGGCTAGCTCTCAATTCCAGAGAACCCCAGGGGGTAGCACGTAAGAATTCCAGTCTTTATAACGCGGGGCTGACGTGGACCGTCTGATTTTAAACCGACGGCTGAGATTATAACATCGAACCGGTACGCGGGGTTTTAAAGTTTACCGTGCGATTTAAAATAAACGGCGCACAAGCGGCCACGTCGCTCTGATCGAGCGCGGGCGGCGCTGCCAGCGGCGCACGGCGGCGGGAAGCGGCGATCTCGCCAGAAACTTTCGGATCCTCGAGAATTCTGCCTAGAACTATGATCTTATGGCCTAGATCGGTAGAGGGGAGGTCAGGGATCTCACCTCGGGGATTTTCTCGAGCTCGGGGGTCCTGGAAAGTGCTCGGCGGCGAGGTCCGAGGCAAAACCACGGCGAAGCTCGTCGGAGCTGGATTTGCACCGTAAGTCTTCGGGTTTTCTGCACCTGCAAAGTTCCCCGGAGGCGGTGGATCAAGACCAACGAGTTAGATCAGAGTTTCCGAGCTTAGATCGGCCAGAATTCACCGGCGAAGTCTCGGTGCTCACCGGAGTGAAAATCGGCGATCGCGTGAGGAAAACTGATCGGATCGGTGGTTTTTATAGCCGGGGGAGGGCGGTGGTTCTGTTGTGATCGAGTTGGAGTCCGCTGGGACCGAAATTCGGCTGCGGGAACGAGTTTCCAATCGGTTAAGATCGAGCGCGCGCGCGGGAGAGAGTCCGGGGTCGCGGGGTTAGGGATGACAGGCGGGTCCCACCCATCAGCGAGGGGCAGCGCGGCGCGCGCGGGGGCGGGCTGCGCGGGGGTTTGCTGGGCCGGCTGGGGTTTCGGCCCACTGGCCAGTTTTTTTCCGGTTTTCCTTTTTCTTTTTCCATTTCTTTTCTGTTTTGAGTCTAATTTGAATTCCAGTTTGAATTTGAATTTTTGCAAAACATGCAACACGTCCAAAAATTTCTAAATTCCCCTCTGAACATGGTTTATGGTTCTAAATCAAAATTTGAGTTTTGACTAAAAATTTGGGGTGTTACACTCCTTCCTGCTGCTCTTGGAATGGGTAGTCCTGATCTTAGAAAGGAATAACTTGCTCTTGAGCAGGTTCTACATCATACCATCACACATAGCAAAAGAAAAACAACATTCCATAAGACATAGTTCACACTTCCACTTCATACAAACCACACATTCACATTTATGAAAGTCATTCACCATTATATGTGTTGTGGTTACTCTATGTGTGTTGATTTGTGGCTTGCATGCACTTTTAATCATGTGTATATGATTCCTACTTTTATGTTCACATTTATACTTACCTACTGTATATATATGAGTTTCCCATTTAAATAAATTCCTTATATTCAACTACTACACCTTTTCACTACCAAGTATGTATGAAAATTATTTTTCTTCTCCATATGTGCCTTTAGAATTTCTACCAACCTTAAAATGAATTCTTTGGGTTCTAGAAACTCCATTTATCATTTACTAGTTGCTATATTTTCAGATTTATTTTCCTATACATAAATGTGTTCTTTATTATGAAATTAGTAATACACATCATCTAACAGAATAGGTTCTGGTCCTAAATAATTTAATAACATATTTTGACCTTTGCCTCTGATGTAAACTATTTCACAATTATTTTCCCAATTTTCTAAAACTATTCATTGCTTAAAAATGTGTCCCTAAATGTGAATAATAAATTAGACAGATTCAATTCAGCCCAAAATATGTTTTTATCTCACTCCAAAGTTTCCTAAATACTGAGAAAGTCTTTAATTAAATTTTGACAATATGTTTGTCCCACTTTTTAATTTTTAAACACTAGCAACATATTCAATTTCCTAAATTAAATACTAAACAGGGCTAAAAAGGTAAACTCACCCCATTACAGGGTCTATAATATTATTTTCAGAATTTCCAGGGGTCTAGCTACACTTATCAGAGGTGTTTTTCCTAATTTTCATTAAGTCCAGGGGCTAAAACTGATTTTTAAATGAATTTACATGATTTTCTGGAGTTCGAGGGGCTAGATCAGAAGTTTCCGGGGCTAGCTCTTATTTCCCGAGAACCCCAGGGGGTAGCACGTAAGATTTCCAGTCTTTATAACGCGGGGCTGACGTGGACCGTCCGATTTAAAACAGACGGCTGAGATTATAACGCCGAACTGGTACGCGTGGTTTTAAAGTCTACAGTGCGATTTAAAATAAACGGTGCACAAGCGGCCACGTCGCTCTGATCGAGCGCGGGCGGCGCTGCCGGTGGCGCACGGCGGCGGGAAGCTGCGATCTCGCCGGAAACTTTCGGATCTTCGGGAATTCTTCCTAGAACTGTGATTTTATGGCATAGATCGGTAGAGGGGAGGTCGGGGATCTCACCTCGGGGGTTTTCTTGAGCTCGGAGGTCCTGGAAGGTGATCGGCGACGAGGTCCGAGGCGAAACCACGGCGAAGCTCGTCGGCGCTGTGTTTACACCGCAAGTCACCGAGTTTTCTGCACCTGCAAGGTTCCCCGGAGGCGGTGGATCAAGACCAGCGAGTTAGATCGGAAATTCCGAGCTTTGTCACACCAACAGATCGAGAGACTCAGCCATCTTTCCCAAGATTTCCGCCAATTCGGTTGATGACGTCTGCACTTCTTGTCGTGGCGAATTATTTTCGCCGTGGCTCGACTCACCAACCTCACTCCTGGAATGAGTGTGATCCATACTGCAAGAGTGAGCGATTTACGGTTAAAATTCAAAGTTCAAACTCAACTAGAATTGAAAACATAATCGTAAAAGCATCACATAGATATTGCAGCACAACACAAGCTAAACAGGGTTTCAACAATGATATCTACCAACTTTAACAAGTTGGCCCAAAACCTTAATTCCAACAGCAGGACAAACTGAAAAATAACTCAAGAAAGTTATGGAACTTAGAGAAGTCTAAAAACATCCCTGTCCGCAATAAGTCCTAAGTTACATTGGCAATAAGCAATACTCTGTTCAGAATGACCAATTTGTATTAATCCCGTAATTTGAATATGAAATTGCAATTTCTTGACTCAAGTTGAATTTCAAAGTTATCGTTAACTTCAATATCTTTCTAACGAGTATTTATTTGCCTTCATATCACTTCTGGATCAAAAGTTGTGATATTTCAAAGTTGACAGAAATCTGGAACAATTTTGACAGCACCCCCTTTGCAAGTGGCTGTTTTGTCCGCAAGATTTCATACAATTAGACTCCAAATCTGGAGAAACTTTGAACTACAAAGTCGTAGCACATATCCTAAACTTTCCAACGGCGTCTTACTTGACCCTTAGAAAATTTTCTTCAAAAAGTTATGGTCGAAATACAGGAATTTACAGAGAGCATTTTGTGCCTGCCCTGTTTTTGGACAGTTCACACTCATCTGAGATTTTCATCCATTTGGAGGGAGATTCTGTTCTGGAGATGTAATGAAAATTGTAGAAGACTTCAAAATCTTTCCAGAAATGTATCACACACCTCCATTGGATAAACCAAACAAAAGTTATGTCCTGTTCAATTTCAGCAAAAATTCTGCCGAAAACAGGGGAGGTTACTCCTAAGTCTTTTTGAATAAATCTATACACCCAATTGACTCTTAGTTCAATATAGAAGTTCATTAACCCCCTAATGGAATCCTAGACTCCAAATTTCCTCTTTTTCTTTTCAAACCTTCTTTTTCATGCAGTTCAAACATAGCATGGTCCTACGTTTCCTCACCAAATTAAAATCCTAACCGGCTTTATACCGGCATATACGTCTCAAGTGGTGGCACTAAAATGATCACTCATAAACGTTTTCTAAACGCCATATTCTAAGGGTGTTAAGATACCTGCATAAAACCACTCAACAGTGATGCACACATTGGTTTGTCATTTCAGGCAGGTCCATATCATAGTAAAAACATACACCCTGTATCATTGCCATACGGGCCGTTCTTGAGTCAAGCCACGTCTCAATGTACATGATCGGGTTATTCACCACCCGACGGGGGATCCACACCTTTGCAATAAAGCACACCGGTGGAACAGTGCTTTCGTAAGCCTCATAGGACATGAAGAGTCCTAGAGAACATACTTTGTGTTACAAACCACACGATGGGGTATCCTCCTCTTGCCCCTGGGTTTGCGCACTTGAGGCTAGTGCATTTCATATGTCTCTAAGACATGAAGAGTCTTAGAAAACATATTCACTTTCCGTCCATTGCTTAATGGGACATCCCACACTACTTTCCCCGTATGGGGGAGCTAACCGAAATTGATCCGCTTTCAGTGGTGTTCCATACCATTCTTACCTCCACGTAGGTGCGTCGTTACGGAATTGAAATACTAAAGAATAACACAAGTCAGCTTGCCACCTTAATTAACTGTACTATTATAGTCCTTGCATGGGCATACTATACGATCCCCATTCGTATACTTCTAAGTTTTCAAAAATAGAATATTTTCATGCCTGCTATTCCCAATGTGGCTCTGATACCACGTTGTGAGGGGCCGCCCGCCCCGCCGACGAGGGGACCGGCGCCTCTCGCCCGGGAATCACACTGGGTGGTGCCGTGCAATGCGGCACCCAATGGCATGCACAAAAAGACGGTAAGAATATATGAAACCATTTATTTACTCAAGATAGCTCTTTTAAACATATTGTACACACGCAGCGGAAATTAAAACTGGACAACTGCTCACTCTTGACCCTAACGACGCCGAAGAGAAGTCGTTCAGCCTCCGAACGCTTCCTACTTGCTTCACCAATGAAAGGCAGCGGCTAGGTTTCCAATGAGTTGAACGAACCGTGAGGTTCGTCGTCTCACCAAAGAACCCTCTTCATAGCAGGCATCCAGCTACCTGCAAAAATAACTCAGAAGCAACCGTGAGTACTAAAGCTCAGCAAGCCTTAACCCTCAATCCTAAACACGTAACTCTACATGTAGGGGTAGTAAGACAGTAGGAACATGAATTTGCAAAATGAAGCTTGACTAACTAGATCCTTATATTCATATTCTCATAGCATTCCTTTTAGTGGCCCTCATGCTCTCACAACACCGGAAGTCCACAATCAAACAAGAAACGCTTATTCCGATGTTGCTAGCCTAAGGTGGAAATTAACTTTAGTTGGCACTATATATACTTCAGTCAAGGTTCCAATCACTACAGGAAAAACGATCATTGACGACGGCCAAATTTATTGTCGACGGGGCCGTCGTCTTTAATGTTATTGACGACTGCTTTGTCTAGCCGTCGTCAATAACTGTAAACACAGTTATTGACGACGGCTAAACGAGTACTGTCGTCAATAATTTATTGACGACGGTGCCCGTCGTCTTTAACTTAATTCGGGCCCACCCGAGGAGTTATTGACGACGGTGACCTACCACCGTTGTCAATAACACAGTTATTGATGACGGCTGAACGAGTACCGTCGTCAATAAATAATTGACGACGGTGCCCGTCGTCTTTAACTTAATTCGGGCCCACCCGAGGAGTTATTGACGATGGTGACCTAGCACCGTCGTCAATAAAACAGTTATTGACGACGGCTGAACGAGTACCGTCGTCAATAAAATTATGACGACGGTGCCCGTCGTCTTTAACTTTTATTGACGACGGTGACCAGGCACCGTCGTCAATAACGGGACATATAACCCGTACGCAAGCCGGGAGGCGGCCAGTGCCGCCTCCCGACTCGCGGCGAGGTCTCGTCGCCGCCGCCCTCCCCGCCGCCGGTCCCCGTCGCCGCCGGTCCCCATCGCCGCCGGTCCCCGCTGCCTCCGCCGGTCCCCGCCGCCGCCCGAGGTAAGTCCCCCTCCGGCCTCTCCCCCGCTTGCCTCGCCCCCCGGCCGCGCCGCCGGCGACCGGCCGGCCGGCCTCGCCGTCCTCCCCCCGTCTGGCCTCTCTGGTCCCTCCCCCGTCCCGGTGACCGCGACTTGCATGGACAGCGACAGCGCCAAACACATCCGGGACTGGTCTCCCATGCCCACCCTGCCCTCCGCAGCCTTCTTTCTCTGCAGCATCGTCCCTGCCTACTTGCCACAATGATCAACCGTTCCCGATGCTGCAGTAACTAGTTTGCGATGAGATGTTTTGAGCGAAGCGAGGCCGCTCACTTATCGAAGAAGCGATGATGGGAGGATAGCTGGTGCCTGGAAGGGTCAGGTGGGGAGGCCGATCGAGATGAAACTGGTTCACGCGCGGAATTGAAGTATTGAATGCTACACAGACGTCTGCATCCTCGAGTTGCATTCGTGGATTGTTGCGCTTATTTGTCTAACCTCCCGACTCGCGCCGAGGTCTCATCGCCGCCGCCCTCCCCGCAGGTCCCCGCCACCAGTCCCCGCACCCTCCACCCTCTGTCCCACGCCTCGGTCCCCCGCGGAAGGCGGGCTCGAGGTTGTAGGATGGACGGCCCCAGAGGGATTGTTGGTGGCGTTGCTAGTGGTTCAGCTGCTGCTGCAAGTGGTAGAAGAAGAAGATGGAGCACCACTATGAGGAGGATTATTTAATTCGTTAAGCTTCATTTTAATTGGGAACTTCAGCTCAGTGCACAGTTCACTCTTATTCTTGCAATTTTTATGTGGCCACTCATTGTGGTACCGATGGATTTGTCCCAAGAAATCTGCCAAGGCAAGTTCAAGTTCATTTTCTTCTGATTCTTTCATGTATTTGGAACCACTGGGATCCAAAGGCCCAGATGTAGAAGCCACGCTTATGCTTGTGCTCTGATTTTGGTGTCCTTTTGATTTGCTGTCCTGAGTTGCACTTTTGTCCAGATAGACACCATGTCCAAAATCAGCAAATATTCTTTGAACCTCATCATTTGGGATCTTCAACTGTTTTACCTTTCCTAGCTCATCCTCCATAAGTCTTTTAACTGCTGGTTTTCTTGAACTGCATTCCTCCATATTCTGAGAAACATAAGGGCAGCTGATGTATAGTTTTTGCAGAAAGTAAGCTTCACTATGTCACATAAACATTGCATAATGAGACACTGCATAGGATTATATCATGGGCTATTGAAACTGATGAAAGTTAGATCGGTTGTCCACTTTGATGCTTTATCATGCTAATATAAATGAAGCAAATAGGACTTTGTCAGGAAACTTCTTTGTGTGAAATGTTCTTGTTTCAATTTCGATGGAGTGACTTAGATTTCAAGCAGATACAGAAGTAACAGAACGATGCAATTATTGTTGTTTATTCATTGAACAGTTGTTCAGTAGGTTTATGACCAAAACACAAGTCAGCTTTTTCTACAGGTCATAGAAATGTCTTATGCAAGTGATCTTGTACTCCCTCCATTTTGAATTATTTGACGCTGGATCAGCAGTAGTACAAACTCCAGGAACTACGTGTAAAAACATAATGCTTCTTAAAATGTCTTAATTAATAATGTCTTATGCATCAGCAGTAGTACAAACTCCAGGAACTACGTGTAAAAACATAATGTTTCTTAAAATATCTTAATTAATAATGAAGCGTTCGCTGAATCCGCCCGCGCCCCGCCCCGCCGCAGCCGCTGCCGTCCTGCCCCAAGCCCCGCCCGGCCGCCCCTGGTCGCGCTGAGCCCTGGCCGCGCCTTAGCCGCCGCCGCTCGCCACGCCCCGCCCTGCTGTGCCGCCCTGCCCCTCCCCAAGCCCCGCCCTGCCGCGCGGCCCGACCTTAGTTGATTAATTGTTTAATTAGTATTGTAATTGATTATTATTTAAATAATACTTTGATTGATTGCGTGATTAGTTACTATATGTAAATAAATGGGTTTTGGCCCAGTCTGGCCCGACACGACCAATTTAGGGTCCATCACGGCCCATTTATTGGTAATGTATTAGTCCAGACAGGCACGGAGGACGGCAAGCTCCCGCGCGTGGACGGCGGGCCCCGACGGTGCGGTTTCATCTTTGACCCACTTACGACAGGGCATAACGTACGACGGCTAACCCTAGGCGTCGTAAGATAATGGGAGGCCCCAACGGGGCATAACTTAGGACGGCTGACCCACTTCTTTGTCTCTCGTTCTTTCCTTCTCTCTCGTTCTTTCCTCTCTCTTTTTTAAATGACTCAAAAATGAAAGATTGACGTAAACCTATACAACATGCATCACCCATTTCGAACGGACCCGTCTCACATGTGTTACTCATGTGAGGCGTGTACGTTCGGAATTGTCACTTTTTGGACAGCCTGGGAGTGACCGAGGAGGCGTGGTATGTGATGAGACGCGGGTTTAGATCTAGACGAGATTTCGACGGCATAACCCTGTTGTTCTCTGCTGCACCATTTTTGGGCATGCAGTGGAGAACAGCGGGGTTATGCTGCCGAACTTTCGTTCGGATCCATACCACGGGTCTCGTCATGAGCACGCTCCACTCGATCACTCTTGGGTGGGTTTAGGACCTATCCTTTCCAATAGATGTAGGGCCGTGACATAAATAAATTATAAAGTAACGTTAATTTCCTTGACATTAAACTGCAGATTCAAACATGGGTGAGGATCGTAGCTGGATGTATACCGGTTGGAAGAACAGTTCTGGTGGTCACTCGGATGAGTGGTTCGCAAAGACAGATGCTTTTGTAGATCGAGCTTTTTCATTGTCAAATATCGATAAGGTGCGGTGCCCATGTACGAAATGTCAAAGTGTAAAGTGTTGGGACAAAGTGAATTTGGCATTTCACTTATGTCGATACGGTTTCATGCAAGATTATGAGGTGTGGACCTTTCACGGTGAGACATCTTCTCAACCCTTACAAGTTTCAGATGAGGATGACAACACGGGGGTCGATAGGATGGACGAGATGCTTGATGCCATAAATCCTGAATTGATGGAGGATCCTCCTACAACGGAGGTTGAAGCGTTTTTCACGCTTCTCAAAGCTTCAGAAGAGCCGTTGCATGAACACACCGAAGTGACGCTCCTTACTTTCATGACTAGATTTATGGCCATTAAGTCTAAGTATTTCTTCTCCAATAACTGCTACAACGATCTCATCAAATTGATCAGCGATATCCTTCCAGAACCACATAAAGTGCCTAAAGATATGTATCAGTCTAAGAAGTTGATTTCTGGTCTACGTATGAAAAATGAGAAGATTGATGTGTGTCTAGACAATTGCATGCTTTTTTGGAGAGAGCATGCCAACAAGAACAAGTGCTTAAAATGTGGTAAAGCGAGATTTGTCGAAGTTGTTAATGACGACGGTTCAAAAGTAATGACTCAAGTCGCACAGAAGCAGCTTCGCTACTTGCCTGTCACACCTAGGTTCAAGCGTTTGTTTCTATCTAAAAAAAACAGCGAGATACACGAGGTGGCATAAAGAAGGTGTACGTGAGAACAACAGCATGATGGTGCACCCGTCGGACGGTGAGGCATGGAAGATGCTTGACCGCTTCGATCCAGATTTCGCCAATGACGCAAGAAATATTCGTTTGGGTTGGCGACAGATGGCTTCTCACCGTTTAGTACAAACGCCACACCATACTCTTGTTGGCCCGTGTTCGCTATTCCGTACAACTTACCACCATCGCTTTGTATGAAGTATGAGTTCATGTTCCTGTGCCTTATTGTACCTGGACTGGATCATCCTGGTCCACGACTGAACATGATGATGCAGCCATTGATTGAAGAGTTCAAAATGTTATGGACAGGAGTCAAAGCGTACGACTGTTATTGAAAACAGAAATTCAACCTTCGAGCTGCGTACTTGTGGTCTGTTCATGATTTTCCAGCTTACGGCATGTTTTTTGGCTGGAGCACTCATGGTCGATTGACATGTCCAATATGTGCTTTGGACACGGATTGTTTTCGTCTAAGTCATGGTGGCAAGATATGCTACTTTGATTGTCATAGACGTTGGTTACCGCCAAATCACGTGTTTAGGCAAAAGAGAAATGCCTTCAGGAAGGGTACCATTGGTAAAAAAGGGACCACCACAACGTCTGAACGGGTCGGAAATTGTTAAACAGCTCAACAATCTAGTGCCAGATGAAGGTCGTCCTGGATATTTTGTTGGTTACGGAGAGGATCACAATTGGACTCATATATGTGCACTATGCGAGTTACCGTATATGAAGTCTTTAATTCTAATGCATAACATTGATGTCATGCACCAGGAACGTAACATGAGCGAATGCATCATAAGCACGTGCTTGGATATGATGGGCAAAACAAAAGACAATATAAAAGCTCGGAAGGATTTGGCAGAGGTTTGTAACCGACCAAGTCTTGAGCTCTCCGAAGCTGGTGGCAAACCACGAGCTTCTTTCTACCTTCGACCAAAAGAAAAGAAAGAAGTCTTCAAGTGGTTGAAACAGTTGCAGTTCCCAGACGGTTATGCTGCTAGCCTGAGAAGAGCCGTTAATGTTAAGACTGGAAATCTTACTGGTTTGAAGAGCCATGATTATCACATAATAATGGAAAGACTTCTGCCGGTTATGTTTCGAGGCTATATTGACGATGAGGTGTGGAAGGTGTTAGCCGAGCTTAGCTATTTTTATAGACAGCTTTGTGCTAAAGAAATCAAAAGGGAGATGATGCAGAAGTTGGAAAAAGAGATACCCGTGCTTTTATGTAAGATGGAAAAAGTATTTCCTCCAGGGTTCTTCAATCCAATGCAACATCTTCTAATCCATCTTCCATATGAAGCTAAAGTAGGCGGCCCTGTTCAATATAGGTGGATGTACCACATTGAAAGAGCACTCAGATGTCTAAAACTGATGGTTCGTAATAGGGCAAGGGTTGAAGGATGCATCGCCGAAGCATTTACACTTCAGGAGATAGGATACTTTTCAAGTGTCTACTTTGCAGAAGAACACAATGTTAATGCATTGGTGTTGCGGTACAATATGGCTGAAGCAACCTCTTTAGCGAACTTTCACTTTTTCAAACGAGAGGCACCACTGTTGGTAGTGGCACGAGCTATGATGCTTCAACAGATGAAAAGACATCTGCTTTGTTATACATGTACGCTAACATAGATGGGATGGACAATTTTTTTCAGTAAGTGGTTGTTCAACATCTATACTAATTTGCGTGGTGTGTTATACATCTACGCTAATAATTCTGTTTTGTCCTTATTTAGTGAGTTCGATCGACAAAATTGGAAGTCTAAGCAGCAACCTACTAGCAAGCAAATACAAACAATGCGACATTATGTAGTAAATGGAGGACCTAACTTCCAAACCTGGTTTCGAAATCATGTAACGTTTTCCTTGTCTTGTTCCTCTTAGTAATTATGTTTATAGCATAAAATAGTCTTCTTACTTCATATGTTGGACAGTGCAAGACACAAGCCGGTGTTCATGAAGATTTGCGACAACTGTCCAACGGATCCATTAAAGTTAAACTCTTTGGTCTATATGATGTCAATGGGTTCCGATTCCGTTCAACTCAATTTGAAGCTCAACGTCCTCTAAGGGCAACATCAAACACTGGAGTTGTGACGAGGGCCGCCGATGCCGAAGGACTTGAAACTAATTTCTATGGGATCATAAACAAAATCCTAGAATTCAGTTTTGCAGGGAGTAAAGACCATAAAGTAGTCTTCTTTGACTGCGATTGGTTTGATAATAACAATGGAACTCGACAAAACCAATTTGGCATGGTAGAAGTCAAACACAAGGACCGACTACGAGGCTACGACACCTTGTCCTTGCACACCAAGTCGAACAAGTGTACTATCTACAATATCCATGCGAAAAACTTAGTGCATGGTGGGTTATACAAAAGGTGAATCCTCGTGAGCGGTTATATACACCAGACAATACTGGTTACATTGATGAGGCTGATGTTGTTTACCAAGAAGAAGAGTTGCCGGATTCTTTTGTCGTTGAGCCTAGTCTACGACTCGATGAATTAGTTGGAGATGCACAAGATGTACAGACTCATAATGTGAAAAAACGAAAACGGCGAACAACCATGACAAAAGATCGATGGTCCGGTTTACGAAGTAGAGTACATGATCGTGATACTGATGAATTTTGAAATTGAGTACAAGTAACGTTTCCTTCATCTCTTCTTTCGTCTTCTATATTTTCCTTTAAATTCATTATCAAATTTCCTTTCATCAGGATGTCGTCGAGCAGTAGACGACGGGGGACGCGGGGCTTTCTGCCCCCGAGAGCAGACCCCATTTTCCAGGGCTGTCAGTCTAGCAATGGTAGACTGTCTCAGCTGTTGGGCCTCAACAGAGGCCAAGGGTCACGAGAGCGGTCACGACAGGTAAAGAATATTAAATTATATAAATTATATAAATAACTTTCTTAAATCTATATTACCAATCTTTAAATTTTTAGGACAACTCTACGTCTGAGGAGACAGAGGCTAGGGGTCCTCTTCAGACACCACAGGTTTCGGACCTCCTCCGGTTCCTACACGGCCAGAAGATCGGGTCGTTATTCGTCCGGTTGGCGATAGGTAAGTAAATCTATAACAAATCAATTTAGATATTTTAACACTTATATATGTACTAATTGAGAATCGTGTATTAGGTCTTGGGCCGATGACTCGTTCACGGGTCAAGGACGCCACCGCCAGGTTAACGCTGTCCTGGGCCAGCTCATCCGTTGTCACTACCCCGGTCTAGTGAACGGACGGGCTGCTACGTCTTAGGACGATTACGCTACGGCCCAGGACATTACCTACCGCAACCACCAGGAGCATGTGTGGCATGAATTCATGGTAAGTAAATCGTCTATTCGTTAAATGCGAACCTCTTATATGTTAAATACATTAACTTGTATATTTCTTCTTATAGAAATATTACTGTTTGGAGGACGAGGCACAGCTGGATCACGCTCGCCTGGTCTTCAACAACAACGCTAGGAAGCTCCTGACGCAGTCGATTTCAACGGCTCGCATTCAGGCTACGAAGGCGTACTATAAGTTGCATCCGGACGAGGGTGAGCCGGGGCAGTTTAGGGATGTGGCGGACAAGTACTTAATGGAGGCACAGTACGCAGAGGTAAATTCTTTATTTTACTTTGCTTGATTATCCAATTTTCATCAATGTTTTCATCCAACAACAAATGTGTGCAGGTCAGCGTACCGTGGCTTGAGTCCTGTCCGGACGCCTACAGTTCCCTGTGTGCTCGTTGGGCGAGCCAGGGCTTCCAAGGCGTGTCGATGACCCGCCGATAGAGTCGAGGGATGGACGGGAAACACCGTCTTGGCGGGGACGGCTACGTACGCCTTGCTAAACGGATGGTAAGTGATACTCTTATTATATTCTAGTTAATTTCTATCACTATCATTGTGCTAACACGTATCGATAGGAGCGCGAGATCGGTCTGGAGCCGACCACTATCCAGGTGTGGAGGAGGGGTCACATGGGAAGTGACCCCTCGCAGCCTGATCAGCTGTCTTCTCAGACAGCGACGGAGACGTTGGTGAGTTCTTTAGTTGACTTAATTGTATTCTCTTTAAAACTTTTGATGACTTTAATTTTCTGTATTTTCAGGAAAAGTATGGGGAGGAGGTGCGGAGGTCCGAGGCCACGATTACGATTGGCAGAACTCGCCGATCGTACCTGAAGCCGCCTATGCAAGCGGTGGCGGTAAACCTCACGGCCGGTGAGTTCTGTTGTTTTTCATTTACTTTCATGAACTTCGAGACACGAAACTTTAATACTCTTACTTTGTTGTGTATGTTGGCCATCTTCGATGGAGTAGTAGACTCGAGGGAGGCGCGGTCTTACTCGAGGGCCTCTTCATCGCAGGGTGGATCCAGCTGGCGTGGCAGCCGCGATCTAGAGCTCCAGAGTGTCCAGGAGGAGCTCCAGAGGACGCATGAAGCACTGAGGCTCGCGAACGAGAGGCAGGCAGTCGAGCTCCGGGCTAGGGACGAGTATCAACACTCGTACATGCTACAGCTGCAAGCTGCCATGTAGGTAAGTTCAGATCATTGTACTCAACATTTTAATATAGAAATGACATGTATAATAATTTACTTCATATTTGCAGGCTATGGCCACAGGACAGCCTGTTGTCTTTCCTCAGTGGGCGCCGCCACCGATACAGCTACCACAGGGGCCAACGTCAGGAGCACAGGTACAAAATTTCTCATAATAGCTGCAACTAGTTAGACTTGCTCAAATTTAGTTGAATTTGATTAAACTTAATTAAACTTAGAGAAAACTAGTTAAACATTCTCAAACTGAGTAAAATATGGTACAACTTACTCAACTATAGTCAAATATGACCAAACTTACTCAAACATAGCCAAAACTATTTGAACTAGCTCAAACACAAACACTACTAGTCCATACTTCTCAAACATAGTAAAATATGAGCAAACTTACTCAAACATAGCCAAATATAGCTAACTTGCTCAATTCTAACTTGTAATGAGTTTATTTAATCATATACACATTTGTGAACTTCTAATTTGTCTAACTATACATGTACATCATAGGGATCGGCGACGCGGGCTCAGGAAACTCCATCCCCTCAGCAACCAGCGTTTGGACGAGCGCACGACGACTTCCTGGACTTCGGTGGCAGCGGTCGGGGTAGCGTAGGGTAGTGTGGCGTGCGTATAGTGTTTTTGTGCCTGCCTGTGATGTATATTTTGATTGCCTGTGATCTGGCCATCGAGCCAGGGCTGGCCTCGAAGCCAGGGCAGGATTTTCTGTTTTTTTAAAAAAAATTTGGAAAGCTTATTGACGACGGTTTCTGGTACTTGACCGTCGTCAATAAGCCATTAGTATTGACGATGGCCAGGTACCAGAAACCGTCATCAATAAGCCATTGTTATTGACGGCGGCCAAGTAGAAACCGTTGTCAATAAGCCATGGTTACTAACGACGGTTCAAATCCTGGCCGTCGTCAATACTCTGCTCTAGCTTATTGATGACAGCCTGATTTAGCTGTCGTCAATAAGCCACTGTTATTGACGACGGCCAAGTACCAGAAACCGTCTTCAATAAGCCATCGTTACTGATGACGGTACATATCCTAGCTGTCGTCAATAAGGTTATTGACGACAGCTAAATTTAGCTGTCGTCAATAAGATTATTGACGACGGTTACCGTCGTCAATAAAGTTATTGACGACAGCCGAAAACCATCGTCTATAAAGTTTTACCGTCGTCAATAACTTATTGATGACGGTAGTGTTCTTATTGACGATGGTTTCTGGCCGTCGTCTATTGTCCGGATTCTTGTAGTGAATACAATGATTAATCCATGAACAGCAAGTTAAGAGACTTAGTTCCTCTTCTAACTACTTCACGCCGTTGAAGACAAGTATGCTCAATCCTCTTCCTCTTGTGACGGTGATTCGAATCAATAACAACCCAGAATACACGACACATACACTCACCCCGAAAGACTCTCTCAAGAGCCCTTTCTTACTTTGTATGCAGCAACCTTTCACCCGACACCCTGACATAGAAAAATGTTTCGCGCCGAGCAGGATAGTCCTCTACGCGGACACGTCGAAGTTGCCCGCTAAAGGATTTACACTTCCCGCCTTCTCAACGCCATTCCCACGCGAAGGATGAGTTTTTATATTACGGTCCATTGAATTACATCGGTTTCATGGGTCCCATACCCCACTATATATCCGGTACAGTTCAATCTTGTCCAGCAGGGCCGCATACGCGTGGTCCTTAACAGATACGGGTGGGGCTAAACCCAAACTCCACAATGGCCTTACCATCACGGCCCAGGCCCAATGTGGTCTCAAGCATTGTCACATCCATCGCAGGTTGAGACCAACCTTGAGCGCTCCTTCCTACAGGAACTCCCCATCCCCATCTCATATTTTTTATGAGGGTGCTCTTATCATCAACCTCTCGCGAGTAAACTCCATTACTCGAACTTTCTCGCGAGTAGATTTTTACTACTCGACTTCTACCGAGCTAGCTACAACATTACCTAGCCATCTTCTACGAGGAAAATCCTACACTAAACCTTCTACTTAGGGATGTAATAGCCATGCAAGTTGTAAGGGCTTAAGTTTTTGGCACATATTCAAATTGTTCATCACCACACACACACACACACCTCATTAGAGGAAACTTTGTGAACACATTTGAAGAGCAAGTAAACACCATCAACATGGTTATTAGATAATAAACTCACAAAATGAAAAGTGGCATTTCCCACATGCATCATATAGGGTTGAGCATATGAAAAGCTCCTACACCTTGCTAGGAATGCTCATGCCAAATTTCACCCAAATTCAAAACCTTTTTGAGGTATTTTTGGCTATAACTAGAAAGAGGCTAGTTTGAACTCAAATTCAAATTAAAACTACTTTCATCCCATGAATTCAAAGGTGGGAGGCATATTCATACTCAGCACATTTTTGTGAGCTCACACACAAATCTTCACTCCATTTGGAGTTGATCTTAACATGAGCTATGTTTAGTAAATTCAAAAACAATTTGAATTTCAAACTGCATATGTGCTGAAATTATATTCAAACACTCCACAATTTGAACTCTATCCAATTCAAATGGCCAGTTGGTATATAATTCAAATGACAGAGGGTATTTAGGTCTCTACTGTTTAGAGCAGTGGGGAAAATTAAATTTCATAGGTTAAAACAGGAGTGGGACCCACATGTCAGCCTCACTCAATGTTTTAACCGACTGAAGAGTTGATCTCGGTTTCTTGCGCCTGACCGAGCTGCCGCCACGGCGAGAAAATGTCGAGGCCAGCAGCTGCTTGCCGCCCCTGGCTGCTGAACCGCCTCACCCTCCCTCTTATCCCCACAGCCGAGCCGGTCGAAGGCAGAACCGCTCCATCTTTGCTCCCTTGCGCAAGAAATTGATCAGAGCAGCCGCTGCTCCTCCGATCTTCGGCCACCCGCCAAACTCACGTGTGAGCCTCGGCTGGGCAGCAAAACGACACCACAGGACTCTCCACTACCTTCTCAAACCATCATCGAGTGAGCTCATGCTCCATACACCGAGAACCACACTGTTCCGCAGCGGTCGCTACAAAGCCGAGAAGAGGTGCTCTCGTGGGAAGCCTCACCCTGGGCTTGTCACGGCCGAGCAAGGTTGTTTCCGAACGCGCAAGGACCTCCTGCAGCTCACCTCCGAAGCTTGAGCTGAGATGTTGAGCGTCTACAGGGAATTTTGCAGTTTACGTCCAGCCGGTGCAAAGTTACCTTGGGGTAAGAAACTTTGAAATTTCTGCTTGGTTCTCGTTTAAATCCCACAAAACTTCACACATAGGAACTAGACTCAGTGGCGCACAAGTTGGCTTCACAACACCTAGCATGAAAACCCCTGTACATGGCGTATTTCCAAGCTTGCCAACGGTGGCTTATTCGGGAAGCATCAGGCGCACGGTGAGAGCTTACTTAGGACCTCTCCCGAGCTGCCTTGAGCCCATGCCAAGCTTCCCTAGGGTCCACTGATGCTCTACGACCTTTTGCTCGATCGTTTGAGAGGCTCAGAAGCCCGTTCGATGCGGCCGAAGTTCTTTCGAAGCCGCCACTCGTCGCCGGCCGTGTTTCGGTGATTGTCACGACGAGCTGAGCCCAGCATCATGTTCCCCAGGTGGAATTAGGCAGAGGCGGCAAAGATCATGGAGTTTGGCACACGGCAGAGGACACGGACGAGCACTCCGGCGAGGGTTCGCGGCGGCCGAGCGCGCGAGGCTGGAGGTAGACGAAGCCCCTGGTCCCACGTGTCAGCGGCCGATATTTTAAAACCTGGGATTAGCTGTGGCACCAGATCGGGTGCGGCTGCGCACAAAAGACTTTGTAGCCCCGTGTGTCGACCACTGAGAAGTTGACACGTAGCCCGGTCCCACACACAGCAATTTAAACATTTCCCTGATTTTCAGATTTAGTTCAAACATCAAACCCACATAACTTTGGCTAGAAAACTCCAATTTGAGTGAATCAAATTTTGTTGGATTCAGCTCTCTGAGTACTTTCCAACAAATCAAGTTTCACTGTATTAAAATCTTTATTTCTCCAGAATTAATTCTTCAAAACCTAAATTGTTTAGAATTTTAACTGGAGAACCCTTTGGAGGAAAATTCTGAAATTTTGCTAGGATGTTCACCAAAATATCCCTGAGCTACCATAAAAATTTCAGATCCATTTGAGCTAATTTGATCAACCTAATGGTGTGATTAATAAAACTGTTCCAGAGAAAATGAAAAATGTCCAGAAATATTTTTTAGAAATTCTCTGAAATTGTTTAGATCATATCTTTAGCTAGCAACCTTCAAATTAAGTGAGACCAACTCTATTAGAACCCTCTGAAAATTTAGTTTTCAGAAAGTCATGGCTTGCTCCATGAAAAATCCTTATAACACCCTAGGAGCTCCAATTAAGGCCAAGTACATAATTATTTGTGGAGAGCTCAAATGAGCATTGCTGCAAATGAAACTTGGCTAAGTCCCTGTTTAGGTTGTATCCAAACCACAGTAAAAATTTCAAAGTCATTGGGTATGTCTAGCAAGACTTATAACTCTCACAAGTTTAGCTTCAATACAAATGCATTTAAATTGATACATATTTATCATATGTAGTTGCTCAGGTTGAGGAGGAACCCGAAGTCTTAGACTTCGTCACTCCAGAGGAACAGCTATCCTACGACCAAGAGCAGCAAGGCAAGCTCCAGTTTGCATTAACCCTTTTTACAAATTTTTACTGTTTTGAGAACTTACTTTGAGCACCCACATAATTCTTGCATTAGAGTCTTGTTTGAAACCCAAATGCATAGCCAAGAAAACCCTGGGATGGGATTAGGTTTGAAAACCTCGTTAGCTACTGCAATGCTAAGATAGTGTAGGATTTGGTACAAGTCGAGTAGTCAGAACTACTCGCGAGAATAGGCTAGAGGCACATTGCTCAGGTAAAGATAGCAAATGAAACACATGGCAAGAAAAATGAGACCGAGCGGAGAGTAAGGGCCGCAGGACTTTGGGGCCTGGGTGCCATAGCTCCGCTTGTGTGATTAAGTACCGAGCCGTGTGCGGGCCTGTTGAACAAGCTAGAACAGTACCGAAGACCTACCGGCTATATGGGAACCGGGAAACTGATGTAACTCGGGTAGCTGGGTATTGAGGCATTGCCTGTCGTTCAGAGGGTAGGATGAGAGCTTGAGGTGTAAATCTGCTAGCGGCACTGCGGACGCGTGCACAGAGACCTCTTGCTCGGGACGATAGGACCGGTTTAATATTTGGCTGGCGGGTGAAAGGTGGTTGCGTACGACGTCCGTGATGGTTGCTGTAGGCAACATCGAGTGCGGGCGTACGTGACGGGTTATTCGGGTAACCCTGCAGGTGTAAATCGATTATAATTGCCGTGCCTCGCGGTCAGTGAGTACCACTTGTTAAAAGTTGCTGATTAGAAAGATATACTTTGCTTGTTAATGTCTTGTTGTAGTTTAGAGCTAATTAAAGTTCTTTTCAACTTTGGACAAAGTACATGAGAGAAATGCATTTCTTGTTTGATTGCGGCTCTCTCATGTGCCTTAGCGTGAGGTTCTCCACAACCTGCTGCTAAAACTTGAAAGTAAGGTTCAATTAATTAGGCGAGTCCTTTGCAAATTATTTACCTCATGTACCCTAAACCCTTCATGTAGAAGTTTCATGTATAGGAGAGACGGGTCAGACTTGCTGAGACATCGTGCTCACTGTTTGTGTTTGAAGCTTTTGCAGGGGTTTATGAGGAAGGGACTCCCGAGGAGGAGACGGAACCCCAAGAAGGAAATCCCGTCGAATGGGATTCGTGCACGCCGCCATGTTAGTGTGCGTGTGTGCTAGCAGGGACACATTCATGTGCTGAACGTGAACTCGATGCGTAGTCTACGCCCCTGAGTGTAGACGAAACATATTTTGTTGAAGAAATGTTCATAAACCTGTTTATGTAATAAAACTTTGCTTCCGCTTTGTATCTTTGATGTGCGTTATCCGGTGCTGTGCAACGCAGCACCCCTCAGCGTGATCCTGGCTCGACGAGGCCTTGGGGCCGTGTCAGCGTGGTATCAGAGTTTGCTTGTGGTTTAACGCACTACAAAGGTCATCTTTTTCAAAAATTCGGTGAGGAACGAGTTAGTAGCCAATATAAGGATGTTATTAGTGTATAGAAAGTGGCATACTAACCTATTTGCTTATGTCGGAAAATCGTGCATCTCGGGACGCTTTATGTCTTGGGGGGTGCACGTAAGCGCTGTCCACCAGTGCGCACAAGCTGAAGGGTGGAGCCCCACGGGTGGCAGGTAACTCGACCCGCTTTGATATCCTCTACGACTCTCCATGTTTTTTGGGGTATTCGAGCAACACCCGTCCCTGGCGTGCTTTGGGCAAGTTTGGGAGACCCCGTCACATGATCAGTAACGTGAACACGTAGCTCAAGGCGTGTTTTGCTTGAGAACATCCGGGCGAGTGATGACGGCCGGGTGTATGAACTGTATGGATACCGGGCTTGGTGTGCAGCCGAGTCTGACGATTGTGTGAGTTATTTGCAGGTAGTCTAACCATGAAACAGTAGACGTGTAGCATCCGTGTGCGAGAGACGCTTAGTGCCACTGAACTAACGAAGCCGGCTAAGTCCGGTATAGGTTTTTCTTTGGGAGGACACAGTACCGACATGAACTGATCACGCATCAACGTCACACCCCAAAAAATGAGCAACTTCATTGTAAAACTTGAAAGATTTAATCTAGAGAACAAAAACTTTGATGTAACTTCTTCCCTTAACCATTATTTTCAAAGTTAACAAGTTTTCAACTTTTAGGATACTAAGGACAGAGTCCCTTGTTTTCAGCTGAAATAAGGCTGAAGTTAATCAGAGGTTAGGGGTTGAGTTCTTTCGAGGTTGGAGTCATATGATATATTTCTTGAAATCTTTGGAAGAGCTTTATAACTTTTATGTTGATGTCCAGAGCTGTTTCATCACTTAACCAATCAAAAAATGCAGTAGAGTTGAAACTGTCCAGAAAACAGGGCAGAGCAAACACTCTCTGTAACTCTCTGTAAATTGAGCACAACTTCCTGCATAAAATCCAAAAATAGAAAATGAGGTAGTTCTGAAAATTTCATGACATGGGTTACAACTTTGTAACAGAAAGTTTTGTCAAATTTGGTGTAGAATTAACTGGAATTCTTGGATCAAATCAGTACCTCAAGCAGGGAGGTGCTGTCCAATTTTCTCCAGAAATTCTGTTAACTTCGACATCTCATAACTTTTGAACCAATACAGATATTAGGCCAAGCAAATACTTTCTGGAAATCTATTGAAGTTAGCTTTAACTTTGATGTTGAGCTCCAGAATTGGTTTTGCTGTTAGCATGGTTTAAATCAGGTTGAAATGGAATCTGGTCAGGGCTTTCATTTTGGACAGCAGATCAGTAAACAAATTTGTTTGAGTTTGAACTATGTTTCCAGTTTTTGTGAGTTCGATGACATGTTTATGTTATAACTCAATGGTTTACTGTTCAAATTAATATTTGAAAATTCTCAAATATGTTTCTACAGATGACAGCGGATAAACAATTGCAGAACGGGTGGGTTGTATCCCACTGTTCTCACCGCAGCGGTTATCCGGAAACGTTGAGGCAAATGCTTCAATATTTCGGGTACAGCAAGATGCGGCAGTACTTCACCAAGGAAGAAGGCGAGGAGGGGAACAAGACGTGGACAATAAATGTCAAAGTTCCTGCTGGACCCACGCCACCCGGTTGGGCGCCGTTCACCATCACGGTGAGAGGTAGACAGCCGTAGGGGATGTGGCAAGTGGCAGTTCGCGACGCCATGTCACGTTTCTGCCAACTACATGTGAGAGCTATGGAGGGCACTCCATACGCGCTCGTTCCGGTGAAGAGACGAGCTAAACATGTGTGGGGGGAAAGGTACATGGAGGCAACAGATCCGGGTTGCCCAAGGTACAACCCCGCGGAGGCAAACCTCAGCCTCCAATTGAGGGAAGGAAAAGCCGTAATGGACAGCCAAGCTGTTCATACGGATTGTCTTGCCGTGAAGCTCAAGGAGAGCAACAGCCATGGAGAACATTTCGAGAGTGCTCACAGCGCACTCCGCAATGTGCTCCTTCCGACGATAAAGCGACTGAATGAGCAACACAATCAGTTGCATCGTCTGAAGAAGGCGAGAAAGAAAAGCCGTGTCGACATCACGGCTTTGCAACAGCAAGTGCAGGCCCTGACCCAGCATAATGAGGTCCTCACTCAAGAGCGGGATGACGCTATTGAGGAGGGGCATGGCTGGGAAGAGGACTACAACCAGGCCATGGACGAGGTGCACGCGTTGCAGGACCTCGTACCTCCGGTATTGGGCATACCAATGGTGGGTGCCGTACCTGTGGTTTTGGGTCTTTCAGCTATGGGAGAACCTGAACAGGAAGAGGAGGTCATGGACCCGGAGCCACCAGCAGAGGTAGCGGAGGAGGACGACCCACAGGAGGTTGAGTTCTACTCCGAGTAGTGGGTTACCGTTGCCAAGTAGGGCAGCGAGGGTGGTGTAAGAGAAAATTTTTATAATCAGTGACATGTTGTGTAGACAGTAGTATATGTATAGGTAGTGACAACATGAGCACGACTTCTCGGAGACCCGAGAATAATGTATCTTGTATAAAGTTTATGCTTTATCAATATATGTGAATGTTGTGCAAATTATTCATGTGTCACTTCAATACCTGCTGTTTATATGGAATTTTAAGTATGACATGTGCTGATCGCTGCTGTTTTAAATTTCAGAATGACTCGCACTCGTGCCAACCCAGACGTTGGGGATTCCAGTCAGGGGGGAGAGACCTCCGAACAGCCTCCCGAGGATTCCTCTTGACAGAAGCAGCAGCAACAGCAACAGCAACAACCGCCACCGCTACTACCAACGGTTACTTTGGCTGACATCGTTGCGGCGATTGCGGGTTCTCATCAGCAGCACACGGAGTTGCTGCAGACTCTCATTGCGAATACGTCTCGACCAGAGAGGTGTCAAGATCGCGAGGAGTGCCAACAAAGCTCCTACTCTGACTTTCTGGCTACTCACCCCCGGTATTCTCAAGGGCGGATGAACCCATCGATGCGAACAACTGGCTCCGCACGATGGAGATGAAGTTCGGGCTGCTCCAAGTTAGTGAGCAGCGCAAGACTCAATTCGCGGTCCAACAGCTTCAGGGATCCGCGAGCGCTTGGTGGGTGAATTTCTGCGCCTCGCAACCCACCGAGCGAGTTATGACATGGACGGAATTCCGGACGGCCTTCAGGGCCTATCACATACCGCCGGGTATCATGAAGAGAAAGACGCAGGAGTTCCTACGCCTGCAGCAAGGAAGCAGGAACACGCTGGAATACTCCAGGGCGTTAAATGATCTTGCACTCTACGCTTCGTATCATGCCGATACCGATGAGAAGCGGCAGGATCATTTCTACCAGGGGCTTAACCCGCTCCTGAAGGATAAGCTGGCGATGTTCAATCGTGGCAGCCTCAATGATATTATTGATGCTGCGATTGTTCAGGAGCACTCCGGTATGGAGTTAGCAGCGGCGGAGAGGAAGCAAAGCGCACCGCAAAGCAGTGGTGAAGGAGGTGGTCCTTCTCAAAAATACCGGATGGTGAATCGCTCACCATCGGATCCACGCAGGCAGCCACCAAAGAGGCCGATGCCATTCTGCAGTCGGCCATATTCTCCACCGGCCTTCAGGCCGGCACTGCCAGTATCACCTCCACAGCAACAACAGCAGCAGCGGGCGATGCTGCGTGCGTATGCACCTCAGCAGCGCATGCCGGGCTTTCGTCCCCCAAGCACCGGCCAGGCAGCAGCCAAATGCTACAAATGTGGTCGCCCAGGACACTTCGCCAACAATTGTCCTGAGAGGCAGGGTGGTGGAGTTGCACCACAGCTTCCGGGAAGGAATCAGCCCTGGAACCCTACTAATGCGCGGTGGGCAAATCCTAGGCCCGGCACCGTCCACCAACTTTCCATAGAGGACGTGCCGGAGGGAGAGCCCATCCTTGCGGGTATGTTCCAACTCCACCAGCATCCCGCTATAGTATTATTTGATTCAGGCGCCACACATAATTTTATTAGCCAAGCTTTTATTGCTAAACACTGCTTGCAAATACTACCCACCGAAAGCCCATATTTGATTTGTTCACCGGGTGGGAAGATTTCAGCAAGCATGATGGTTTCTAAAGTACCATTATGCTTAGCGGGTAGAGTGTACCCTACGTCTCTCATAGTTTTAGAGGGACATAAGGTCGATGTCATCTTAGGGATGTCGTGGTTAACCCGCCATGGCGCTGTTTTAGACACCGTCCTCCGAGTCGTGCATTTACACCTAGAGATGCACGAGTCACATTCATTATTTCTGGACAGTCCAGAAATAAAACTTCCAAGTGTATATCAATCCACAACCATCAGATTGGAAGACATTCCAGTAATCCGTGAGTTCTCTAATGTGCTCCCGGATGATTTACCGGGGATGCCGCCCGACAGAGAGGTGGAGTTCAAGATCAAACTTGCACCGGGAACCATGCCAATATCCCGAAGGCCGTACAAGATGGCGCCCAAGGAATTGGCTGAACTGAAGACGCAGTTGACGGACTTGCTGGAGAAGGGTTTTCTTAGGCCGAGCTCCTCGCCATGGGGCTGTTCGGCATTATTCTTGAAGAAGAAATACGAGACGTTGCGGCTTTGCGTGGACTATCGTCCACTAAACGCCGTAACCATCAAGAACAAGTACCCATTGCCATGGATCGACATGTTGTTTGATCAGTTGATCGAAGCAAAGTTCTTTTCCAAGATGGACTTAAGATCCGGGTACCATCAGATTAAGATACGGGCTGAGGATATTCCGAAGACGGCTTTCTCGACGAGGTACGGGCTTTATGAGTACCTGGTCATGTCCTTCGGCCTCACCAATGCTCCAGATCATTTCATGTACTTGATGAACTCGGTATTCATGCTGGAGCTGGACAAGTTTGTCGTGGTCTTCATCGACGACATATTGGTATATTCCAATTCGGAGGAAGAACACGCAAAGCATCTGCGTATAGTCTTACAACGGCTGCGGGATCACAAGCTATGCGCGAAATTCAGCAAGTGCGAATTCTGGATATCGCAAGTGCCTTTTTTCGGGCATATTATCTCAGCGGAGGGCATCGCTGTAGACCCGAATAAGATTACACAAGTGCTGAATTGGAAATCGCCGAGAACTGTTCACGGGGTACGGAGTTTCCTGGACTCACGGGATATTATCGGAGGTCCATTCCGAACTTCTCGAAGTTGCCAAGCCTATGACAGAGCTGCTGAACAAGGCTACTAAATATGTTTGGAGTCCAACATGTGAAGCAGCGTTCAAGGCCTTAGTGAAGCACCTAACATCAGCACAGGTTTTGGCGCAGCCAGACACAACAAAACCGTTCGATGTGTACTGCGATGCACCGGCATTGGGCTCGGATGTGTGCTGATGCAAGACCGAAGGGTGGTCGCGTATGGATCACGGCAGCTCAGAAACCATGAGCAGAATTATCCAACTCATGACTTGGAGCTCGCTGCCGTGGTGCTCGCACTTAAAATGTCGAGGCACTACCTACTCGGTAACCTCGTACATTTATATACCGACCACAAAAGCCTCAAGTACATATTCACTCAGAAAGAGCTGAACATGAGGCAACGAAGATGGTTAGAGTTGATGAAGGATTACGAAATAGAGATCCATTATCACCCCGGCAAAGCAAACGTGGTGGCAGATGCGCTGAGTCGCAAGTCATACGTCAACAATCTGACCATCACACTGTTGGAAGAGAGCGAGCCACCATTGCATGTGATTCCACATGGAGCTCTCTACAACTTAGCTTTAATCCCCACCATCCGTGAAGAGATAGCGGCAGCGCAGAAACACGACAAGGGCATGTCGCATTTATGGAGACGTGTAGACAGTGCGGATCTGAAATGTTTCCGGAAAGACGGAGACGGCGTCCTATGGTTCAAGGACCAGATCGTCGTACCTCGTAAACCGGAGTTACGGAAGAAAATCTTTGATGAGGCTCACTTGTCAAAGTTTTCTATTCACCCCGGCAGCAACAAAATGTATCAAGAACTCAGAAATAAGTTTTGGTGGACACGGATGAAGCGGGAGATCGCAAAGTACGTGTCCGAGTGTGATACATGTCGAAGGGTGAAGGCAGACCACATGAGGAAACAGGGACTGCTACAACCACTGAGCGTTCCTGCCTAGAAGTGGAAGAATGTGAGCATGGACTTCATCGTCGGTTTACCCACCACTTTTCAGAAGCATGATTCTGCGTGGGTGATCGTCGACCGGCTCACCAAAGTTCCCATTTTATCCCGGTCAACACCAACTACAACGCCAAGAAGTATGCTGAATCGTACATCTCACAGATCCTATGCTTGTACGGCGTACCCCGCACCGTCATATCGGATCGGGGCACTTTATTTGTGTCCCGTTTTTGGGAGCAGCTACATGCTACATCCGTAGATCAGCGTACCACCCGCAGACAGATGGGCAAACCGAGCGGGTAAATCAGATTCTAGAGGACATGCTACGAGCTTGTGCTATCAACCACGGTAAGAATTGGGATGATCACTTACTGTTGGCCGAGTTCTCGTACAACAATGGGTACCAAGCCAGCATCAAGATGGCGCCTTACGAGGCGCTATACGGAAGAAAATGCTGCACACCACTAAACTGGTGTGAGTCTGGCGATAGGGACACCTTCGGGATTTATCTTGTCAACAATGCGGAGGAAAAGGTTCGACTAATCCAAGCGAACCTAAAAGCCGCCCAATCCCAAACAAAAACAGTATGTGGACCGGAGAAGACACCCATTACAATTTGAAGTCGGGGATCACGTATATCTACGTGTGTCTCCAATGAAGGGCGTGAACAGATTCGGAGTGAGAGGAAAGTTGACACCCCGATTCATCGGTCCATTCAAGATTACGGAAAGGTGTGGATCGGTAGCATACCGGCTGGAATTACTAGAAGCACTCTCTGGTGTGCACGACGTCTTTCACATCTCCTAGCTGAGGAAGTGTCTCAAGCTATCAACTACCATTCAGCTGGAGGATATAGAAGAACTGAAACCGGATCTCACGTATCGGGGGGAACCGGTTCAGATTATTGATGAAAAGGCCCAAACCACACGCAACCGTACGTTGTGGTTCTACAAAGTTCTATTGAGTAATCACTCCGTAGATGAAGCGACATGGGAGAGCGAAGGATTTCTTCGCGCTAACTACCCCGACTTTTTCACGTCGCATATACGGTAATTTTCCACCGTCCTCTCTCTTATTTTCACCTTACAATCTCTGGACGAGATTCTTTTAAGGGGGGAGGAATGTAAGGGCCTAAGTTTTTGGCACATATTCAAAGTGTTCATCACCACACACACACCACAATAGAGGAAATTTGTGAACACATTTGAAGAGAAAGTAAACACCATCAACATGGTTATTAGAAAATAAACTCACAAAATGCAAAAGTGTCATTTCCCACATGCATCATATAGGGGTTGAGGTATTTCCCACATGCTCCTACACCTTGCTAGGAATGCTCATGCCAAATTTCACCCAAATTCAAAACCCTTTTGAGGTATTTTTGGGTATAACTAGAAAGAGGATAGTTTGAACTCAAATTAAAATTCAAACTACTTTCATCCCATGAATTCAAAAGTGGGAGGCATATTCATACTCAGCACATTTTTGTGCACTCACACACCAATTTTCACTCCATTTGGAGTTGATCTTGACATGAGCTAAGTTTAGTAAATTCGAACACAATTTGAATTTCAAACTGCATATGTGCTGAAATTATATTCAAACACTCCACAATTTGAAATCTATCCAATTCAAATGGCCAGTTGGTAGATAATTCAAATGACAGAGGGTATTTAGGTCTCTACTGTTTAGAGCAGTGGGGAAAATTCAATTTCACAGGTTAAAACCGGAGTGGGACCCACATGTCAGCCTAACTAAACGTTTTAACCGACTGTAGAGTTGATCTCGGTTCTTGCGCCTGACCGAGCTGCCGCCACGGCGAGAAAACGGCGAGGCCAGCAGCTGCTTGCCGCCCCTGGCTGCTGAACCGCCTCACCCTCTCTCTTATCCCCGCAGCCAAGCCGGTCGAAGGCAGAACCGCTCCATCTTTGCTCCCTCACGCAAGAAATTGATCAGAGCAGCCGCTGCTCCTCCGATCTTCGGCCACCCGCCAAACTCGTGTGTGAGCCTCGGCTGGGCAGCAAAACGGCACCACGGGACTCTCCACTACCCCCTGAAACCATCATCGAGTGAGCTCGTGCTCCATACAACGAGAACCAAACCGTTCCACGGCGGTCGCTACAAAGCTGAGAAGAGGTGCTCTCCTGGGCAGCCTCACCCCGGGCTTGTCACGGCCGAGCAAGGCTGTTTCCGAACGCGCAAGGACCTCCTGCAGCACACCTCCGATGCTTGAGCTGAGAGGTTGAGCATCGACAGGGAATTTTGCAGTTTACGTCCAGCCGGTGCAAAGTCACCTTCGGGTAAGAAACTTTGAAATTCCTGTTTGGTTCCCGTTTAAATCCCACAAAACTTGATACATAGAAACTAGACTCAGTGGCGCACAAGTTGTCTTGACAACACCTAGCATGAAAACCCCTGTACATGGCGTATTTCCAAGCTTGCCAACGGCGGCTTATTCGGGAAGCATCAGGTGCACGGTGAGATCATACTTAGGACCTCTCCCGAGCTGCCTTGAGCCCATGCCAAGCTTCCCTAGGGTCCACTGATGCTCTAAGACCTTTTGCTTGATTGTTTGAGATGCTCAGAAGCCCGGTCGATGCGGCCGAAGTTCTTCTGAAGCCGCCGCTCGTCGCCGGCCGTGTTCCGGTGATTGTCACGACGAGCTGAGCCCAGCATCGTGTTCCCCGGGTGGAAATAGGCAGAGCCGGCCAAGATCATGGAGTTTGGCACACGGCAGAGGCCACCGGAGAGCACTCCGGCGAGGGTTCGCAACGGCCGAGCGCGGGAGGCCGGTAGACGAAGCCCCCGGTCCCACGTGTCAGCGGCTGATATTTTAAAACCTGGGATTAGCTGTGGCACCAGATTGGGTGTGGCTGCACGCGAAAGACTTCGTAGCCCCGTGTGTCGACCGCTGAGAAGTTGACACGTAGCCCGGTCCCAGGCGCAGCTATTTAAACATTTCCCCAATTTTCAGATTTAGTTCAAACTTCAAACCCACATAACTTTGGCTAGGAAACTCCAAATCGAGTGAACCAAATTTTGTTGGATTCAGCCCTCTGAGTGCTTTCCAACAAATCAAGTTTCACTCTATGAAATGTAAAGGTCCCAAAATTGTGAATACAAAGAAACACTTGTTTGCAAAAATTGGTTTCAAATGTATGGAATTTGGGATTTGTTAAAACTTTTTCCACATGTGATAACACACATGAGGGCTTTCTTCACACAAGTTCAAATGTTTATTTGAAAACTTGGAACCCATGAGCGGTCAAAAACCAAGATGGGAAGTCCCCATATGTGTGAGAAAACTAAAGTCAGATTTGGAACAAACTTGTTCAACTCAAAAATTCAAATGAGAGCAACACTATGAATTTCAAAACTGTTGCGCTACAAATCCCATTTGCAGCAGCCAAATTAAGAATCAGATTTCATATTTTAGTTCCTTGGGTCCAAATTAGGTGGTATGCAAAGTTTCATGATTTATGGAAATGATTTGCAACCCATTATCCAAAATGGACTTTAAATAACAAAGAATTCAAATGCATGTTTGAATTTGGATGAAACTTGGCCAATTGTCCAAATGCCTCTCAGATTTAAACTCCCACAATTGAATTCCATCATATTCAAACTTTGGGAGATATTTTGGAGAGGGATAAGGAGGGACTGAGCTGTGGGACCCACATGTCATTAAGAGAGATGAAAAATTTGCAAAATATCTTCAGTGAAGAACACAGTCTCTGTTTGTTTACCTCCTACGTGAAGTAACTCGGGCAGAGCCAACTCCCTCCCGGGCAACTACTGCCGTGCTCGCTCTCGACCTCTTCACCGAAGCCTCGACGCTGTCTTTCCGGCCCCGCGCGAGAAACCAACCGAGACAGCTGCCGCTGCCCTCTGATCGATCAGCCGCCACCGAAAGCTCGTGTGCGAGCCTCAGCTGAGCGATCAAACGGCACCACAAACCCTCCCACAAACCCCTCGCACCATCCCTGTGTGAATTTAGTCATCACAACCGGAGAGAACCGAGTTTCAGCGGCGGCCGGAAGGAACCGCCACCAACTGCTCTCATGGGCAGCTCTACAGAGCGGTTTTCACGACCAAGCAAGAGGGCCCTCGGGCGTGCAATAGCTCCATGCAGCTTCCATCCGAAGCCTAGCTCTTGCCCTTGCGTCTTGCCGACAAATTTCAGGATTTCCCTCCGGCCGGTTCAAACAGAGGTGCGGGTAAGAATCTGTTAAATTCTCGTGCTATGATTGTTTAGAGCACTGCAAATTTCACTCACATGAAGTAGCCTTGCTTAGCAACAACTTTCCTTTTGAAACCTAGCAAGAAACAAGCTCTGCGCGGCGTAATTTTAATCTTTCCGACGACGGTTTTAGCCGGACACGTCGGGCGCACAGTGAACCCTAGCATGGAGCCATTCCCGAGCCCATGTGCGGCCATGCCTACCTTCGCCAACCTTCACTGGTGCTGTAGGGCCTTTCCAGGGAGCTTTTGGCGGGCTAAATCATCGGGGCGATGTCGCCGGACCTCCTCCGAGCCGCTGCACCGGTGCGGGATAGTTTAGGGGCTTCGCCGGTCCACGGAACTCGTCCCATCGTGTTCCTCGAGTTAAATTAGGGCCTGGCGGTGAGTAGCAGCTCAGGATTTGGCCGGAGCGACGAAAACCGGCAAGCTCCGGCGAGCCCGGCGGCGTGGGAGCGCGGGGCGGGAGGTAGACGAAGGCGCTACCGGCCCCACGTGTCAGTCACACAGCAACAGTGGCCAGATCCTCTGTGGCGCCAGATTAACTGTGGCAACACGGAAAAACAGCTCTGTGGCCCCGTGTGGCTTAACTCAGGGAGTGACACGTGTGCTCCCCAGACTTATTCGAATTCCAGAATTTCCCCAAACTTTTTCCGGATTTATTCGAATTCCAGAATTTCCCCAAACTTTAGAAGAGCATAACTTTTGCTAGGAACCTCCAAATTTAGTGATTCAAATTGGGTTAGATTCAGATGGACAAACTCTATCAAAATATGCAACCCAATTTGTACGAAAGGCTTTATTTAATTCTGGAAAATTCTTTAAATCTTTTCAGAAAAATAATTTTAGATGGAGTTTGGTTTATCCAAAAATCATCAAATTTTGCCAGAATATTCTTTAAGGCGTTGTTAGACTACTGTAAAAGTTTAAGCTCTTTTGGAGTTGATTTGATCAGGGTAATTAAGATTTTAAGTTGCTGTGTTCAATATAATACAGAAACATTTTCAGAGAATTTCCAAAACTTGTAAATTCAGTTCTGGGCAATTCTTAGCTTCACAAATCCTATGAAAATTCATGCAAGCTGTATGAACTATAATTGAAATTTTGGTTCACTGAGTTTTACATGAACATAGGTGCTACCTCAGAATTAATTCTTCTTTGCTTAATTGCTTAGAAATTTTTTCTGAATAAACCACTCGATGAAAAGTGCTAATTTTTGGTCCAGATAACTTTCTTGTGAGGAGGAACTCACATGAACATTTTCAGCTCCATTGGAGCTCTGGATCACCACTGTTATGTGTAACCTCTTTAGGTGATCAATACACAAGTGAGGAGTAGCACTGAAACACTTGATCATAGTGTTTAAACCCAATCTAAACCACTAGCACCAGTGTCATTTTAAATTCTTAAATAGAGTTCCAGTTTTAAAACTGTCATTAGATATTATTAGCAAAAGCTTTTCAATTAAATACAAATGCATGATCATATCGTGTAGCATCTACGTGAAGAACGTGAGAAGGACTTGAAGTGAATATCAAGGAGGGAGGAAAGCGAGTTATCAAGCTCCAAGTGATCGTCACTAACTGATTGTATCTTAGTCACCTGCAAAACAGGCAAGCCCCGGTTTGCATTTGAACAGTTTTATAAAATATTTCCATTTCTAGAGATTATAGCTTGAATTGTTTGTTTGCATTAAGTCTAGTTGATATAGAAAACCCCAGTTGCATAACCAGAAATACCTAAGAGATAAAGGGTAGAATATCACCTCCTCGAGTGGATTTGGCTACGCTAATGTTAGTAGGAAAGGTCCGGTAGAAGGCGAGTAGTTGGAATCTACTCGCGAGTTTAGGGCTGGTTTGTTCGGAGCGGGTCCAAAATAGAAAAGATGAAGAAAGTTCACACATAAGAAATGGAGACCGGGCAGGGAGGTTTAGATGCAGCAGGTTGCGGACAGTGCGTGCATAGCCTGCCTGTGTCGGTTAAGGCCCGTCCATGCTTAGCCCTGTTGGACAAGTTTGAGTTGTGTACCGGGCACATACTTGCTATATGGGACCCAGGAAACCGATGTACCTTGGGAGATCCATAGTGGAACTTTTCCAACTGCCTTAGGCTTTCGGCGTCAGGGTAGCAGGAGGTAACTCGCTCAAGAACATACCACTGCGGGTATGTACCTTGAGGAATCTTGCGTACTCGGGGCAGTTGGACTGCGTCCAATGTGGAAGATCATGGGAATGGTGGCCTCGTACAACGTCAGTCGAGGTTGCTTCCGGCAACTCGGAGTACGGGTGTACGTGTCGTGTAGTCCGTGCGTGTACTGATTCGAATCACCGTCGCTCGCGGTTATATGAGCATACTTGCCCACTGCGTCTTGACATAGTAACAACTGGAACTGGTTATCTTTTGTACTTGATAAGACTGTGATGTAACTTGTATTGCAACCATGATTGATTTGGAGATAGGATCATTAAACTTTACTTTTACTTTGTGCAAGGAGCATCGCACAAAAGTGTTTCTTGTTTGATTGTGGAGTTGCGATGCTTTTTGGCTCAAGGTCTGCACAATGTGGCCTAAAATTTGAAAGTTAAGGATCAACTTTAGGCGAGTCCTTTATGCACATCTAGCTAACCTAATTGCAACCGTCGTGCATGTAGAGTTTCTTGTTTAGGAGAGACGGATCAGTCTTTCTGAGCCTATGTTCTCACACTTGCTATATAAGTGGTTTTGCAGGTTAACATCGATGCTAAGAAGAAGGTTGTCCGGTGAGACTCGGAGATTTCCGAGTCATGTAACACATGGAGAACCCAGCCGCTGCTGTTGTCTTTATGTTGCTAGCGAGAGGAGTCTGCGG
This sequence comes from Neostapfia colusana, assembly GCA_030760725.1. Taxonomy (NCBI): domain Eukaryota; kingdom Viridiplantae; phylum Streptophyta; class Magnoliopsida; order Poales; family Poaceae; genus Neostapfia; species Neostapfia colusana. The sequence goes on along the minus strand of JASWHV010000006.1, from coordinate 62,925,438 downwards.
GCTGGACTTCATCTCGAGTGGTCTTAGTTATTCGACGTGAATTGTTATTGACTTCCGCTGTAGCTATTTGATGTAAACTATTTACAAATAAAAACTTGTAAGCTTCCGCTACTGTTTTATGTAATACATCGTTCCTTGTATGTGTGCTGTTGGGTGCCACACAACACGGCACCACCCAATGCGATTCTCAGGCAAGTGCCCCGTCCCCGTGACTAAACGGGTGGCCTCGGACCGTCTCATCGTGGTATCAGAACTGTGACAAGTGGTATCATTAGCTGATCCCTGTCTCAGTCGGTATCCCGGCCCGTCTCAGCTGGTATCAAAGCCGCATTGGTAATAGCGCACGGAAAAAGGACCGTATTACGACAAAAATTTAGGATACGGTGAGGAAACGGTATTAGGCCCACATAAGGATTACTATTAGCTTAACATGAAGGTGGCAAACTAACTTATTTGCTATGTCGGAAATTGTGCATATCGGGATGATTTATGTCTTGGCGGGTGCCCGTAAGCGCTGTCCACCAGTGCGCACAAGCTGAAGGGTGGAGCCTCACGGGTGGCAGGTAACCCGACCCGCTTTAGTATCCTCTACGACTGTTCATGTCGTTTGGGGTACTCGAGCAACGCCCTTCCCTGGCGTGCTACGGGCAGGTTTGGGAAACCCCGTCACGTGGTTAGTAACGTGAACACGTAGCTCAAGGCGTGTTTGGCATGAGAACACCTGTGCGAGTGATGACGGACGGGTGTAAGAACTATATGGATACCAGGTTCGGTGTGCAGCCGGACCTGACGATTGAGTGTGACTTATGTAGGATTACCCAAGAAACCGTAATACGAATAGAACACGTTTGCGAGTGACCGTTATAGTGCCACCTAAGATAAGTTTATGCCAGTATAATCCGGTTAGGATTTTCTTTTCGTGAGGCTACGTAGTACCGACATGCTTCTTACGGTGCATCAACGCCGTACTAAACTTAATAACCCCTTTCTTTTGAAGAAATGAATCATGAACTAACTTTCAACTAAAAATGGAAGTTTGAAACAAATATTAGTTACTGAACTCTTATTTTGAGCCAAGATTCAAATGAGAGGAAGACTAGGCTTCAAAGATTTCAAAAACAGAGTGCTCTGTTTTCGGCAGAAATTTTTGCTGGACTTTAACAGAGCATTACTCTGAGTAGCTTGACCCAGTGTAACACCCCAAAATCCTGTCAAGAGGGGAATTTAAAAATTTTTGGACGTGTTGCATGTGTTGCAAAAATTCAAATTCAAACTGGAATTCAAATTAAACTCAAAACAGAAATGAAAAAGAAAAAGAAAAAAACAAATCTTCCCGGCCAGTGGGCCAAAACCCACCAGCCGGCCCACCCAGCCCCCGCGCCAGCCCGCAGCCGTGCGCCCGCGCTCCCTCTTGCAGACAGGTGGTACCCACCTGTCATCCCTAACCCCCGATCGTCCGAAACCCGGACTGTTCCCCGCGCGCGTGCGATCGCAACCGACCGGAAAATCCCGCGTTCCCAGCCGACTTCCGGACCCCGAAGACTCCAGCTCGATCTAAACCAACCCGCCGCCCTCCCCCATCTATAAAAACCCCGGCATCGTCCCGTTTTTACCCCACGATCCGCCGATTTTCCTTCCGGTGAGAACCCGAGCTCCTCCGGCGAATTCTGCTCGATCTACGCTCGGGAATTCTGATCTAACTCGCTGGTCTTGATCCACCGCCTCCGGGGAACCTCGCAGGTGCAGAAAACTTGGTGGTTTGCGGTTCAAACACAGCCGACGAGCCTCGCCGTGAATTCACCTCGGACCTCGTCGCCGACCGCCTTCCAGGACCTCCGAGCTCAAGAAAACACCCGAGGTGAGATCCCCGACCTCCCCTCCACCGATCTATGCCATAAAATCACAGTTTTAGGAAGAATTGACGAAGATCCGAAACTCTCCGGCGAGACCGCCGCCTCCCTCCGCCGTGCGCCGCCGGGCAGCGCCGCCCGCGCTCGATCAGAGCGACGTGGCCGCTTGTGCGCCGTCTATTTTAAATCGCACGGTAGAGTTTAAATCCCCACGTACGGGTTCGATGTTATAATCTCAGCCGTCTGTTTTAAATCGGACGGTCCACGTCAGCCCCGCGTTATAAAGACTGGAATTCTTACGCGCTACCCCCTGGGGTTCTCGGAAAATAAGAGGTAGCCCCGGAAACTTCTGATCTAGCCCCTGGAACTTCAGAAAATCATATAAATTCATTTAAAAATCAGTTTTAGCCCCTGGTCTTAATAAAAATTAGGAAAACCCCTCTGTTAAGTGAAGTTAGACCCCTGGAAATTCTTGAAATAATATAATAGACCCTGTAGTGGGGTGAGTTTACCTTTTTAACCCTATTTGATATTAAAGTTAGGAATTTGAATATGTGGCTAGTATTTAAAATTTAAAAGATGGGACAAACATATTGTCAAATTCAAATTAAAAACTTTCCCAGTACTTAGAAAACCTTGGAGTGAGATAAAAATAGATTTTTAGCTGAAATGGATCTGTTTAATTGATTATTCACATTTATTGGTTATAGGGACACATTTTTAAGTAGAGAATAATTCTGAAAATCAGTAAAATAAATGTAAAATAGTTTACCTCAGAGGAGAAGTTTAAAAATATATTATTATATATTTTAGACCCAAAGCCTATTCTGTTCAGATGAGGTGTCTTACTATTTTTATAATAAAGTTCACATTTAGGCATAGGAAATAAATCTGAAAATATAGCAAGCTAAGGATAAATAACTAAAAAATGATAAATGAAGTTTCCAAAATCCAAAGAATTCAGTTTAGGGTTGGTAGAAGGTCTGAAGACACATATGAAGTAGGAAAATACCTTTCATGAATACTTGGTAGCTAAAATGTGTATCAATTAAATATAAGGGATTTATTTAAAATAGAAATACATATATAGTATGCCAACATGAATATGAATACAAAAGTAGAAATCATATGTACATGATTAAAAGTGCATATAAGCCAAAATCAACACATATAGAGTAACCACAACACATAGAATTGTGAATGGCTTTCATAAATGTGAATGTGTGGTTTGTATGAAGTGAAAGTGTGAACTATGTCTTATGGATTGTTGTTTTTATTTTGCTATGTGTGATGGTATGATGTAGAACCTGCTCCAGAGCAAGTTCTCCCTTTCCAAGATCAGGACTACCCATTTCAAGAGCAGCAGGAAGGAGGCAAGTGTCCTTGACCACTTTGATCCTATACTAGGATGTGTAGATAGAATTATTTGCATTGTCAAATGAAATATGAAACCCATGCTAGGAAGTTTCCCTAGAATTGCATTACCTTGTTTCCTTGTATCTTGGGTTGGGATTCATTTTATCATGTCATTTATTATTATGCATATGCTTAGCCATGCTTAGAATGGGATATTTGGGATATGAGATCATCAGTTTATTTTACCATACTCTTGAATGAGATATTGTGAGTTATGTAGAGGTAGGGATCAAGGCAAGTTGGATGTTTTTGGTTGGTGCTGGGTGCACGAGACTCGGGTTTGCGTGTAGTACTTGCCTGGATCCTAAGGACCGATTCATGGAGCATGTAACCTGGCTTTACCGTGCAAACCACATGCTGAGATGGAGCACCTTGGCCAATTAATTAGGTGTATCCCCGGCGTAGTATGGGTGTGTTGGATGGTGCAGGGAATAGGTGTCAGCTGGACTACCATATGAACTGCAAGGCTCAAGAGGGGGCCACTACAGCGGGGTTGGAGCCTCTTGTATGCTGTTAGGGGTGAAACATCAGTGGGTCCACGCTCGTCGGGAATCCCTTTGTAAAGGCTTCGTAGTGATCTCCTGGCTACACACCCGGGAAGTGTGAATGTGGTTCGTAGCCACTGGCATAATGGAGGTTCTTTTAGTCCACCCGGCAACGGGGGATGAAATCACTACATGTGGGTACAGTGGTGCAAACTCTGCAGAGTCAAAACTGTCATGACAGCCGTGCTCACGGTCAAGAGCGGCTTGGACTTATTCATGATTAGAGGATGATGGCTTTGGAAGTTGTGGGTGTTAAGCGGGGAGCTTAACATTGAAAATGGTGTTATGGTTATTTGATTTTGATGATGAGATGGGAGATTGGGACCATTTCACCTGTGTAGTAATGTAGGTGCTTAATAAGCTAAGGTGATAGGTATTAATTGCGTAGTGCTTTAACCTTGAGTTCAACCTCCCCTTGTTCTAGCCATGCATGACATAACTTTCCCACACTTGCTGAGTACCATCGGTACTCAACCTTGCATATTTGTTGGTTTATATTGCTGCTCAGGTCAAGATAATGAGGTGGTGTATAATGATCAAGACTTTGGACCCGAAGAAGGTTTTTAGGTTCATGGAGTCCCCCGGGCAACGCCTGTAATGGAGCCCACGAGAATAATTATTCCGCTGCTAGTTTATTTACTTGTGATGAACTTATTATTGTCCATCGAGACATTTGCTATGTAAGACTTATTTATATTCGACACCTAACTTGTAATAAATGATGCTTCACTATTTATCATCACATGTATGAGAAAATGATCCTGGCATACATGTGATATTCACTCGGTTGTTCTTCGGAGAAACCGGGTGTGACAGAAGTGGTATCAGAGCCAAGGTTGCCCGTAGGAACGTGGACCTAGGTAGAAATGGACGTAGCTAAGGACCCTATTTTCTTAAAAACTATTTTACAAAGGTGTGGGTTGAAAAGTGTTATTTAATGGAGTCACTTTCTTCATCTTACCCCAACTTTCATTCAAAATAGGATTTTTGTTTAAAAGTTTATCTAACCTAAGTTTAAATGCTTTCTGTTTTAGATGGTTCGCATGATTCGCACCGCTCGCAAGTCCACAGGAGGGAGAGTTCCCGTAGTTGCCCTTGCCCAAAGAGAGGAGAGCCGTCCGGTGACGTACCTTTCCTACGGATTGGCAGTAGGAGGCTTGTTGCGCCGTCTTCGACGTATGCTCCAAGCTGCCAGCAATACGGGCAAGCTAATCATACACTATAGCTCCACCAGGACCATCCGTGACAAGAGGGAAGAATGGAGTTCAAAGATGAGGATTATCCACGAAAATCAGCTGCTCAAAATCCACCGCTCTCCATCTTGTCGAGCGACACAGGTCGATGCAGAGAAGGATGTCACCAGGTAGGCAATCACCTGCCAGAGTCACATCTATCGTCGACACCTGGACAGAACTGAGTACATGTATGTCCTCCAGCGCGAGAGTGGTACCACGGAGTATAAGTACCCGCCAGTGCAGCAAGGGACTTCCCATGAGCATATGGACCTGTGCTTGGAGGATGCTGCTATGCTTAGCACTCGACTGCAGGAGTGTCAGCAGGAGCTTCAGGATGTTCGTGACACCCTGAAGGAAATCGAGGCATTGCTTTGAGCCTGCTTGAGGGCGAGAGAAAGAGGAGATGGAAATGAACTGTGTGTCACCGTGAATGATACATGGACTCCTGACTCCCCAGATCGCCGGGCGATCAGGCGTCGTCGCACTTCTCCACCAGCAGCCTTGCCACCCAAAGCAGAGTCAGAAGGCAGCCGCAATAATGAGGAAGATCCCGAGGAACCAGCTCAGTGATACGAGTAGTGTAGAGTCCTTCCCTTAGTTTAGCAGGATGTCGAGTAGTCGAGTCGTTATCTGAGTTAATGGTGTGTTAATGCTTGGTGTGTGACGTGAGTTGTGGAAGCCATGAGCAATCGTCCACAGCCTCGTCTTCAGATTTTTTTGCTTTGGTGTGTGAACCCACATGAAATAATAGTTCATTTATTTTTGTGTGAGACATGAACCCTCAGAAAAGTATAACAAAGCCTCCACTCTTCAAGTACAAACAAGTGAAAGTAGTAAGATAATATGTAATGCTTTAAATTAACATTTGGTTGATCATGCTAGATGGCCGGAAGAGGAAAAGGTCGTAGCGCCAACCCCGCCAACAACAACGATGAGGCCTGCAACCCTCATCTTCATGGAGGCCAAGACAGGGGTGGATGCCATGAAGGAGTTGATCCCCTCCACCAAATGCTGGAGAATCAGAATCAGCTCATCCAGAACTTGACTCAAGTGGTGGCCAACTTGCATCAAGTTCCACCTCCACAAGCTGCACCACGCCAACCAAGGATGAGTGAGTTTCTAGGAACTCAACCTCCAAAGTTTGCAAGTGCTGCTGAACCTCTGGAGGCAGATGATTGGCTAAAGACCATTGAGAGCAAGATGAGGATCATACAGTGCCAAGGGTATAAGAGGGTGCTGTTTGCCTCTCACCAACTGCATGGACCTGCTGCTGATTGGTGGACCGCCTACGTGGCCGCCCATCATGACCCTGAGAACATCACTTGGGAAGAGTTCAAGCATAGCTTCCGCAACCATTACATACCAAGGGGTGAACTCAAAAACAAGAGGAAGGAGTTCTTGGGGCTGCAGCAAGGAAACATGACTGTGAGGGAATACCTCACCAAATTTACTCAACTCTCCCGTTATGCACCACGGGACATAGAGACTGATGAGTAGAAACAGGATTGTTTCGTGGAAGGGCTTACCGCAGAAATGCAGTGTGCAATGTCCTCCAACGAATATGAAAGCTTTCAAAAGATGGTGGACAAAGCTTTTGTGGTAGAAAGGAAGCTGAGGGCCTTGGAAAATGAGAACAAGAGGAAGGCCGGGTGGTCACATCAAGCCTCAGGGAGCAACACCCGCCCACGTTTTATGCAGCAACCTGCAGGGCAGACGAACCGTGCTGTGGTACCCTACTCAACACCAAGAGGGTACAACCCGAACTACAGGCCTCCGGCAGCACCAATACAGCCACAACGTCAGTTCGTACAGCAGCCTCGCCCTGCATATCAACCTCGACCAGCCGTACAAGGACTCCCAAACCAACCCCAAGACAACAAAGGCCCGGCACCTAATGTTGGGGTGCAATGTTTCAACTGTGGTGAAGTGGGGCACTACGCCCATAAGTGCCCAAAGAAGAAGCCCACGCAGCCACAACAGCAGAATGTAATGAGAGGACGGGTGAACCACGTCACCATGGAGGAAGCACAAGAGGCACCTGACGTGGTAGTTGGTAAGTTTCCTGTCAATTTACACATTGCAACCCTGATGTTTGATTCTGGTGCTACCCACTCGTTCATTGCTCAAGGGTTTGTTAAGAAGCATGACCTAGCAACAACACAAATGAACCATATGCTAGCAGTAAACTCTCCAGGTGGAGAAATAAGGACAAGACAAGTGTGTCCCAAGGTGAATCTAGACATTAATGGGGTAGTATTTACTGCCAACCTCATAGTGATAGATTCACAAGGGATAGATATTATTTTGGGCATGGATTGGTTGACCAAACATAAAGGAATCATCCATTGTTCGACCAGAACGGTGGAACTAACTCACCCTAACGGCACAAGAGTAGAGTTCACAACAATACAAGAACCTAGGAGGTACATTAAATTAAATCAAGTTGAGGTGAAAGTGGAGGAGATCAGGATTATCAGGGAATATCCAGACGTTTTTCCGGAGGAGTTGCCAGGTATGCCTCCCGATCGTGAAGTGGAATTCACGATTGAGCTAGTGCCTGGAACAGCTCCGATATACAAGAGACCTTATCGGATGGACTCCAAGCAGCTGGGAGAACTCAAGGATCATTTAAGAGAATTGACAGGGAAGGGGTACATTCGTCCTAGTTCCTCACCATGGGGAGCTCCAGTGATATTTGTGCCCAAGAAGGATGGGACCCAAAGGCTATGCATGGACTACCGTGCCTTGAATGATGTAACCATCAAGAATAAGTACCCATTACCCCGCATTGAAGACTTGTTTGATCAGTTGAGGGGAGCTTGTGTGTTCTCGAAAATTGATCTCAGGTCGGGATACCACCAACTTAAGATAAGGCAATCTGATATTCCCAAGATAGCTTTCGTATCTCGGTACGAACTGTATGAATACACTGTCATACCTTTTGGGCTAACTAATGCCCTGGCGTACTTCATGTATCTCATGAACAAGGTATTCATGGAATATCTGGACAAATTTGTGGTGGTTTTCATAGATGACATTCTCGTTTTCTCCAAAGATGAAGAGGAACATGAGAAACATCTAAGATTGGTGTTGCAGAGGCTGAGAGAACACCAACTATATGCCAAGTTGAGCAAGTGTGAGTTTTGGCTGAAGAGAGTTCCCTTCTTAGGACATATCATCTCGGAGGGAGGAATCTCCGTAGATCCTGCCAAAATCGAGGATATACAGAAGTGGAAGACCCCTGAAAATGTCGGGGAAGTTCGAAGCTTCTTGGGATTGGCAGGATACTATCGACGGTTTATTGAGGGATTCTCTAAAATCTCGAGACCCCTCACCAAACTGTTGGAGAAGGGAATCACATTCACATGGACGCCACAGTGCGAGACGAGTTTTCAGGAGTTAAAGAAAAGATTGACAACAGCCCCAGTGCTGGTTATGCCAGATATGCAAAAGAACTTTACGGTGTACTGCGATGCCTCTAGAAACGGGTTGGGATGTGTTCTCATGCAAGAGGGGCATGTAGTGTCTTATGCGTCCCGGCAGCTCCGGGAGCACAATAAGAACTATACTACACATGACCTAGAGCTAGCCGCAGTGGTACACGCGTTGAAGATTTGGCGGCACTATTTGATGGAGAAGAGGATAGAGATATATACGGATCATAAGAGTTTGAAGTACATTTTCACACAGCTAGACCTCAACCTCAGACAAAGGAGATGGTTAGAGCTAATCAATGACTTTGATGTGGGCATCAACTATCATCCTGGGAAAGCAAACGTCGTGGCCGATGCTTTAAGTCGGAAAGTGCAGGTCAATAAGTTGAGCTTGAAGGACATGCCTGCAGAGTTGAAGGACAAGATTATAAGACTCAATCTATGCCTGGTAAATAGTGGTGAAGCCATCGCCATGGAAGTAGACTCCACACTAGAGCGAGACATACGCGAGGGTCAAAAGGATGACAAGAAGATACAAGAAATCAAGCAAGTCATCAAGGAAAATAAAGCCCCTGGTTTCAGAGAGGATGAACAGGGAACGGTGTGGCACGGGAAAAGAATCTGTGTGCCAGAAGTAAAGAAGATCCGTGAATTGATTTTGAGGAAGGCTCACGATTCTGACTATTCCATTCATCCTGGGAGTACGAAGATGTACCAGGACCTCAAGAGCAGGTATTGGTGGTATGGCATGAAGCGAGATGTCGCGGAACATGTTGCCCTATGTGACACATGTCAGTTGGTAAAAGCAGAACATCAACGACCCGCGGGATTATTGCAACCACTCAAAGTGCCTGAATGGAAATGGGAAGAAATCGGCATGGATTTCATAGTGGGATTGCCTAGGACCCAATCAGGATATGATTCGATATGGGTCATCATCGACAGGCTAACCAAGGTAGCTCATTTCATCCCCGTGAAAGAAAGCTACAGCGGATCCAAACTGGCGGAGTTGTACATGTCAAGGATCGTGTGTTACCATGGAGTGCCCAAGAAGATAGTGTCAGATCGAGGGACACAGTTCACCTCAAGGTTCTGGCAAAAGTTGCATGAAACCATGGGAACCCATCTGAATTTTAGCTCTGCCTATCATCACCAAACTAACGGGCAGACGGAAAGAACCAATCAGATTCTTGAGGATATGCTGAGACCGTGTGCACTCAAAAACAATCGGAGTTGGGATAAGAACTTACCGTATGCGGAGTTCTCCTATAACAACAGCTATCAGGCTAGTATGAAGATGTCACCGTTTGAAGCTTTGTATGGGAGAAAGTGCAGAACTCCCCTATTTTGGAATCAAACAGGGGAAAGTAAAGTGTTTGGTCCCGAAGTGCTACAAGAAGCCGAGGCGAAAGTGAGAACAACTTGAGGATAGCACAGACACGACAAAAGAGCTATGCCGATGTACGGAGAAGAGAGCTCGTTTTCAACGTGGGAGACTGTGTCTATCTCAAGGTGTCCCCTATCCGAGGACTTCGTCGGTTCAAGGTGAAAGGGAAGTTGTCACCTCGATACATCGGACCCTTTCAAGTTCTGGAGAGGAAAGGCGAAGTGGCGTATCAACTAGAGTTACCGGCTCGCCTATCGGATGTGCACGATGTATTCCATGTGTCACAGCTTAAGAAATGTCTGAGAACGCCTGAAGAGGTGTTACCCATGAATGAGGTTGACGTAGTGGAGGATCTGTCTTATGTCGAGCAACCATTCAAGATTTTGGAGACAATGGAACGCCTCACAAGAAATAAAAGAATCCGGATGTGGAAGGTGCAGTGGAAGCATCACTCAGAAGAGGAAGCCACCTGGGAGCGAGAAGATGAGTTTAAGGCACAATTTCCGGAATTGTTTTCTTAGAACCACCAATCTCGGGGACGAGATTTCTTTTAAGGGGGTAGAGCTGTAACACCCCAAAATCCTGTCAAGAGGGGAATTTAAAAATTTTTGGACGTGTTGCATGTGTTGCAAAAATTCAAATTCAAACTGGAATTCAAATTAAACTCAAAACAGAAATGTAAAAGAAAAAGAAAAAAACAAATCTTCCCGGCCAGTGGGCCAAAACCCACCAGCCGGCCCACCCAGCCCCCGCGCCAGCCCGCAGCCGCGCGCCCGCGCTCCCTCTCGCAGACAGGTGGGACCCACCAGTCATCCCTAACCCCCGATCGTCCGAAACCCGGACTGTTCCCCGCGCGCGCGTGATCGCAACCGACCGGAAAATCCCGCGTTCCCAGCCGACTTCCGGACCCCGAAGACTCCAGCTCGATCTAAACCAACCCGCCTCCCTCCCCCGTCTATAAAAACCCTGGCATCGTCCTGTTTTTTCCCCACGATCCGCCGATTTTCCTTCCGGTGAGAACCCGAGCTCCTCCGGCGAATTCTGCTCGATCTACGCTCGGGAATTCTGATCTAACTCGCTGGTCTTGATCCACCGCCTCCGGGGAACCTCGCAGGTGCAGAAAACTCGGTGGTTTGCGGTTCAAACACAGCGCTGATGAGCCTCGCCGTGAATTCACCTCGGACCTCGTCGCCGACCGCCTTCCAGGACCTCCGAGCTCAAGAAAACCTCCGAGGTGAGATCCCCGACCTCCCCTGCACCGATCTATGCCATAAAATCACAGTTTTAGGAAGAATTGACGAAGATCCGAAACTCTTCGGCGAGATCGCCGCCTCCCGCCGCCGTGCGCCGCCCGCGCTCGATCAGATGGACGTGGCCGCTTGTGCGCCGTCTATTTTAAATCACACGGTAGAGTTTAAATCTCCGCGTACCGGTTCGATGTTATAATCTCAGCCGTCTGTTTTAAATCGGACGGTCCACGTCAGCCCCGTGTTATAAAGACTGGAATTCTTACGCGCTACCCCCTGTGGTTCTCAGAAAATAAGAGCTAGCCCCGGAAACTTCTGATCTAGCCCCTAGAACTTCAGAAAATCATGTAAATTCATTTAAAAATCAGTTTATGCCCCTGGACTTAATAAAAATTAGGAAAACCCCTCTGTTAAGTGAAGTTAGACCCCTGGAAATTCTTGAAATAATATAATAGACCCTGTAGTGGCGTGAGTTTACCTTTTTAACCCTATTTGATATTAATGTTAGGAATTTGAATATGTGGCTAGTATTTAAAATTTAAAAGATTGGACAAACATATTGTCAAATTCAAATTAAAAACTTTCCCAGTACTTAGAAAACCTTGGAGTGAGATAAAAATAGATTTTTGGCTGAAATGAATCTGTTTAATTGATTATTCACATTTATTGGTTATAGGGACACATTTTTAAGTAAAGAATAATTCTGAAAATCAGTAAAATAAATGTAAAATAGTTTACCTCAGAGGAGAAGTTTAAAAATATATTATTATATATTTTAGACCCAAATCCTATTCTGTTCAGATGAGGTGTCTTACTATTTTTATAATAAAGTTCACATTTAGGCATAGGAAATAAATCTGAAAATATAGCAAGCTAAGGATAAATGACTAGAAAATGATGAATGAAGTTTCCGAAATCCAAAGAATTCAGTCTAGGGTTGGTAGAAGGTCTGAAGACACATATGAAGTAGGAAAATACCTTTCATGCATACTTGGTAGCTAAAATGTGTATCAATTAAATATAAGTGATTTATTTAAATTAGAAATACATATATAGTATGCCAACATGAATAAGAATACAAAAGTAGAAATCATATGTACATGATTAAAAGTGCATGTAAGCCAAAATCAACACACATAGAGTAACCACAACACATAGAATTGTGAATGGATTTCATAAATGTGAATGTGTGGTTTGTATGAAGTGAAAGTGTGAACTATGTCTTATGGATTGTTGTTTTTCTTTAGCTATGTGTGATGGTTTGATGTAGAACCTGCTCCAGAGCAAGTTCTCCCTTTCCAAGATCAGGACTACCCATTTCAAGAGCAGCAGGAAGGAGGCAAGTGTCCTTGACCACTTTGATCCTATACTAGGATGTGTAGATAGAATTATTTGCAATGTCAAATGAAATATGAAACCCATGCTATGAAGTTTCCCTAGAATTGCATTAACTTGTTTCCTTGTAGCTTGGGTTGGGATTCATTTTATCATGTCATTTATTATTATGCATAAGCTTAGCCATGCTTAGAATGGGATATTTGGGATATGAGATCATCAGTTTATTTTACCATACTCTTGAATGAGATATTGTGAGTTATGTAGAGGTAGGGATCAAGGCAAGTTGGATGTTTTTGGTTGGTGCTGGGTGCACGAGACTCGGGTTTGTGTGTAGTACTTGCCTGGATCCTAAGGACCGGTTCATGGAGCATGTAACCTGGCTTTACCGTGCCAACCACATGCTGAGATGGGGCAGCTTGGCAAATTAATTAGGTGTATCCCCGGCGTAGTATGGGTGTGTTGGATGGTGCGGGGAATAGGTGTCAGCTGGACTACCATATGAACCACAAGGCTCAAGAGGGGGCCACTGCAGCGGGGTTGGAGCCTCTTGTATGCTGTTAGGGGTGAAACCTCAGTGGGCCCACGCTCGTCGGGAATCCCTTTGTAAAGGCTTCGTAGTGATCTCCTGGCTGCACACCCGGGAAGTGTGAATGTGGTTCGTAGCCACTGGCATAATGGAGGTTCTTTTAGTCCACCCGGCAACGGGGGATGAAATCACTACATGTGGGTACAGTGGTGCAAACTCTGCAGAGTCAAAACTGTCATGACAGCCGTGCTCACGGTCAAGAGCGGCTTGAACTTATTCATGATTAGAGGATGATGGCTTTGGAAGTTGTGGGTGTTAAGCGGGGAGCTTAACATTGAAAATGATGTTATGGTTATTTGATTTTGATGATGGGATGGGAGATTGGGACCATTTCACCTGTGTAGTAATGTAGGTGCTTAATAAGCTAAGGTGATAGGTATTAATTGTGTAGTGCTTTAACCTTGAGTTCAACCTCCCCTTGTTCTAGCCATGCATGACATAACTTTCCCACACTTGCTGAGTACCATCGGTACTCAGCCTTGCATATTTGTTGGTTTATATTGCTGCTCAGGTCAAGATAATGAGGTGGTGTATAATGATCAAGACTTTGGACCCGAAGAAGGTTTTTAGGTTCATGGAGTCCCCCGGGCAACGCCTGTAACGGAGCCCACGAGAATAATTATTCCGCTGCTAGTTTATTTACTTGTGATGCACTTATTATTGTCCATCGAGACATTTGCTATGTAAGACTTATTTATATTCGACACCTGACTTGTAATAAATGATGCTTCACTATTTGTCATCACATGTATGAGAAAATGATCCTGGCATACATGTGATATTCACTCAGTTGTTCTTCGGAGAAACCGGGTGTGACACCCAGTTAAGGTGTATGATACGGTTCTGGAAAGATTTTCAAGTGATCTACATCTTCTTTGTAGTGATCCAGAGCAAAATCACAAGTTAAATTGGTAGAAAGTTCAGAGGAAGGTAAACTGTCCAGAACCAGGACAGCAGCAAAACCTCTCTGGACCTTTCTGTTTTTAAGCCATAACTTTCTGTAGAAGAATCCTTAAGAAGCATATGATATACCGTTTATGAATTGTGCCACATTTTTGTAGTTCAAAGTTTGTTTAGATTCTTATGGTATTTACATATACAACTGTGATAAAATCAGCCACGTACAAAGGAGGTGCTGTCAAATTTTATCCAGGAATTCTGTCAACTTTGTAAAATCATAACTTTTAATACGGAGATGATCTGGAGGCATCTGAGTACTCGTTGGAAAGATCCTGAAGTTAACTTTAACTTTTGTATTCGACTTGAGTTATGAAAATACTCTTAACTAGATAAAAATCGTGAGATAGTGCATAAAGGTCTGTTCGGTACAGATAGGCTGGATAGCTATGCCTACTAAGGAGTTGTGTAAACATGAATTTTGTTACTGCTTTCATAAAGTTTTGACATAATCATGTTTTCATTAGTCTCACAAACTTGTGAATTCTTGTTTAACTCTTCTTAACTACATTTATGCAGTATGGTTCGTACTTGCTCCAGGAGTAGGGCCGGAATTTCTCGTCGAGGTGGTGATGCTTCTATTCCACCATCGGAACCACCATCCACTGGATGGATGGATATTATGACTCGAGTCGTTGAGTCTAATCAAGAGAACACTAGGTTACTCCAAGAAGCAACGCAAGAACACACACGCTTACTCCAAGCTTTGGTACAGCAAGGCATACTCCAGGACACGCAACAAGTCGTTCCACCTCACACCGCTTATATGGATTTCTTGGCGACTCAACCGCCAATGCACTACAGGAAACAGGGCAACATACGACAGCCAGTATAACATACGACGGCTAGCTGTCGTATATAAACTTACATACGACGGTCAGCCGAAGCTGTCGTATATAAGCATATGGCTGTCGTATATAGTTCTTATATACGACAGCCAACCCTAGGCTGTCGTATATAGCTGTTATATACCACAGCCAACCCTAGGCTGTCGTATATAGCAGTTATATACGACAGCCGCACCGGGGCCGTCGTAAATAAGACTTATTTACGATGGCCATTGTTGTGGCCGTCGTAAATAAGGCTTCTATACCCGCAGGGGCTCGGGTCGGCGCGGGCATTCACGCCCGCGCCGACCCGAGCCCGAGCCTCCCGCCGCCGCCCGCCCGCCGCCGCCGGTCGCCGCCCGCCCTCGCCCGGCCGCCGCCCGCCCTCCGCCGCCGGTCGCCGCCCGCCCTCCGCCGCCGGTCGCCGCCCGCCCGCGCCCGGCCGCCGCCCGCCCGCGCCCGGCCGCCGCCCGCCCGCGCACGGCCGCCGCCCGCCCGCGCACGGCCGCCGCCCGCCCGCGCCCTGCCGCCGTCCGGCCGCCACCCGGCCGCCGCCAGCTAGGCGCCGCCCCCCCCGGCCACCCCCGCCAGCCGGCGCCCCAGCGGCCGAAGCCCCGGCCGCCGCCCCGGCCGGCCCCCGCCCGCCAGCCGGCGCCCCGGCCGCCACCCGCCGCCGCCCCGGCCGCCCACGACAGCCGGCGCCCCGGCCGCCACCCGCCCGATAGGTGGATAATTTATTAGCTTTAGATGAATTGATATGGTTAGTTTTAATTATTGTCCATTTTTATTTGAATTGCTAGCTAGGTGTTTTTTTAATTGCTTAGAATTGATAAGTTTGTTAACTACGGTAATTATGTTTGTTTAGATGATTTGTTAATTGCTTAGAAGATTAATGCATATGAGTTAATAGTTTAATTGATTATTGTTTCGATTGTTTGAGTGTTTAAAAGTACTATATGTATATAAATGGGCT
Source organism: Neostapfia colusana (assembly GCA_030760725.1). Taxonomy (NCBI): domain Eukaryota; kingdom Viridiplantae; phylum Streptophyta; class Magnoliopsida; order Poales; family Poaceae; genus Neostapfia; species Neostapfia colusana. Next base: position 62,909,643 of record JASWHV010000006.1, on the reverse strand, counting down.
TAGGGCCCGATACGACCCATTTAGTGGTAACGTATACGTCTAAAAAAGGACGATGTGAACAACCTAGGCCGCCTCGCCCTACCCCCCTCTCCCCCCCCCCCCCCCCGCGGCGTTCGGCCTCCGATCCCCCATCCCCCTCCCCCCCCTGCGGCTTAGCCAGCGCTCGGCCGTCGCCCGCCCGCCGCCGCCCCGGCCGCCCCCGCAAGCCGGCGCCCCGGCCTGCCACCCGGCCACCGCCCGCCAGGCGCCGCCCGTCCGCCACCCGGCCGCCGCCCCGGCCGCCCCCCGCCCGCCAGCCGACGCCCTGGCCGCCACCCGCCGCCCGCCCGCCAGCCGGAGCTCAACCTCATACGAACGCAAGATCCTGTGCGCGGGCGCCGCCGCCGCCTCCCTTGTGTGCAAGCGCCGCCGCCGTATTCACCTGCCTTACGCCGGGATCTAAGGCGATGGGACGCCTTACGATCCCCAGGCTTCTTACCGCTTAAGCGCTGCCTTAACAACTATGGTTCTTTCCTTCTCTCTATTGTTCTTTCCTCTCTCTCTCTTTGAAATCACTCAAAAATGAAAGATTGACGTAAACCTTTACAATACGCTTCACCCGTTTCGAACCAGCCCGTCTCACACGTGTTACGCATGTGAGGCGTGTAGGTTCGGAATTGTCCCTTTTTGGACAGCCTAGGAGTGACCGAGAGGGCGTTCTTATAATGAGACGCGGGGTTTAGATTTGGACGTAGTTTCGACAGTGTCACCCTAATGTTCTCCGCTGCTCTATTTTTGGACGTGCAGTTGGAGAACAGCGGGGTTATGCTGCCGAAATTTCGTCTGAATCTAGACCTTGTGTCTTGTTATAAGCATGTTAGGAGTAATTACTTTTGAAACTGATTAGGAGTAATTACTTTTTAAACTGATTAGGTGTAATTACTTTTGAAACTGATTAGGAGTAATTACTTTTTAAACTGATTAGGATGTCGTCAAGCAAGGGTTCAAAGGGTTCAAAGGGGAAGAAGGCGCCGAGTGTGAGGGGTTTCCTCCCCTCGCAGGAGAGGGACAACTACTTCTACGGTTCCACTTACAGCGGGAGCAGACGCACTCAGCTGTTAAGTGCGTGTCCAGAGTTGCGGGACAGGGTTGTCAGTTTGCAGCGTACAGAGGTAAATTTTTCTACAATGCACAAAATTATTAAAATCACTTTTTCAATTTAGCTTACTTACTTTACCATTGTAGTCTGATTCGGACTATGAGTCCGAGGCTAGAGCGGCACCTCAGGAGACGGGTACGCAGCGCAGCGTGCCCTCGGGCAGCGAGCCCTCTGGTAGCCAGCCCTCCGGCAGCCACCCCCAGGGTAGTCTGCCCAGCGAGCCCGAGGGCACCCAGCCTGAGGACACGTCCGGTGACCAGCCTTCTGGGTCACCAGACGTGGTGCCGCAGCTGAGGAGACGCACGAGGAGGAGTAACTTTGTTGGTCCTCCACCTATTCATAGAGAGCCGATAATTATTCGTCCGGTTGGAGACAGATAACACATTACTAAAGTATTCATTTCTATTTGTTCTCAAAGACAATGATCTTACTTAATGACTTAACAAACAACTTTTTAGTTCTTGGGAGGACCTCTCGTACGACGGGCAGAAACACCACAGGACGGTGAACGGTTGCATCGGGAACTTAGTGCGTCTGCACTACCCCGGTGCGATTGATGGACGTGCAGCTACGTCGTGGGACGACTACGCGCGCGTTCCTCACCCGGAGAACGACAACCTACAGGGAGTCGTGTGGGCAGATTTTTGGGTAAGTTACTTTCATAAATATTTGAAGTTTCAATTCTTTATGTTCATTCAAATATTAACTTGCGTATATGTCGAACTGTGTTGGCTTCCTACAGCTCAGGTACCGCCTTGAGGACCCGGCTGAGCAGATGGATCACGCCCGCTCCGTGTTCGAAGTAAACGCTCGGAAGCTTGTTATGCAAATGCTTTCGAACGCTCGGAGTCAAGTAGTTAATGACTACTTAATGCTCCACGACCACGAGGTTGGGTCGCTCAGAGACGCCTCCGACACGTACTTGACGGAGGAGCAATACGCAGAGGTAGGTTGCGTAATCTTTAAATTGTTCATATTAATATTGCTAAGTAACACCTAATGAACTACGCATGTGTGCAGGTTAGTGTCCCTTGGTTACAGGGACGAACTGAAGATTACCGAGCCCTTTGCAGGTATTGGGCTAGCGATGAGTTCATCGCTAAGTCCAAGAAGGCTCGAGATGCCAGAGGGAGCTCAGGGAAGCACGGTATGGGCGTCCAAGGTTTTGTGCGAATGGCTAAACGGATGGTAAGTTTCTTGGTAGTTTTTATTATATTCATAATGTAGTATTGTTCGTACTAACATATGTTCACAGGAAAAGGAGACCGGCGTGCGACCGAGTGCTACTGCGGTCTATAGGAGAGGTCACGCTGACCCTTCTCAGCCGGAGCAGTGTAGTCAGTACGCAGCGGAGCGCCTGGTAAGTTTCATGACCTCTGAAATTATTTGACACTGTATATGTTGTTGAACTTACACAATTTCATTGTTTTTTCAGACTAGGTATGGGCAAGAGGCTCTGAGGATACACGGCGAAGGGTTCGACTGGGAAAACTCCCCGAACATCGACCCTCAAGCCGCGTATGCAAGCGGAGGTGGAAAAGCACACGGAAGGTGAATTCATTTACTTTCATTGTTTTCAATTCAAGATTATTTAATTTTACCTTGAATTGATTCTTTTTTTAGGCTTGCCATATTCTCTGGAGTCGTCAACTCTAGGGAGGAACGACCTGCGAGAGGCAGCTCCTCGCAGTCTTCGGCTGCAGGCTCCTCCGCTGTGTCACCGAGAGAGATCTCGAAGTCATGGCGCTTCGGGAGAGCTTGGCTCGGCAGGAGGAGGCCTTGGCGAGAGAGCGAGAGAACAACAGGGCTGCCATGGCGTACCATGCGTCCTATATGGCATAGATGCAAGCGGCAATGGAAGTAAGAAACATACAATTATAGTTTAATTACATTGCATTTCAATTAGTTTTGTAAATTGTAATATTTGAAATGGCAGGCGCTAGCTCGACAGCAAGGGCAGCAAATCTAGATACCGTTGTGGCAGCCACCTCCGTTCGTGCTGGAGCCGTCGCCACCACAGGAGCAGTTTCCTGGAGTACAGGTATAAAAAGAAAGTTACATTAAGTGGAAGCCCCAACCGCTAAGAATCCTAATGAAACTAGAAAAACAATTGTAAACTTGTACATGTCACTTTGTTTCGCAGGGATCAGGGACGGAGGCTCAGACTCCATTGCCACAGCTAAGGGCGCCAGGTTCGCCGCGGCAGGATGACTTCTTCGCTACCGGAGGTAGTGGAGGGGCTAGCAATCAATAGATTTGTGATTTTGTTTTCATTTGTGTCAGACTTTGTGATTGTTGATGTGTACTATTGCACTTTGTTGTGAATTTATATATCAAACTGTTTTTTTGTTGTCTTTGTATGTGTAGCTGGCCATCGAGCCAGGTTAGCCGTTTTCTATTTTTTTTAAAAAAATGGAAAAGCTTATATACGACGGCCTGTATAATTTATATACAACGGCTGCTATACAGGGCCGTCGTATATAAGCCTAAATTATATACGACGGCGGGGCCAGGCTATCGTATATAAGACCTTATATACGACAGCCAGGGCCCAGCGGCTGTCGTATATAAGACCTTATATACGACAGCCGCTGGGCCCAGCCGTCGTATATAAAGGCCCTGGTCCACTGGGCCAAGTCCACGAAACCGGCCGTTGTATATAAGCGGCCGTCTTATATATACTGTTATATACGACGGACCGTCGTATATAACTATATATATGACAAATTATATACGACGGCCGCGAACCGTCGTATATAAACAACTGCCGTCGTATATAACCTATATACGACGGCTTCGGCTTTATATATGACGGTTTTAGCCGTCGTATGTTGACAGGAATCCTGTAGTGATGTTTACTGAAGCTACTGAACCTGTGGAAGCAGATCAGTGGCTTCGTGTCATGGAGTCCAAATTTTGAGTATTCAAGTGTGATGAAGTACAAAGGACAAAGTTTGCCGCTCAGCAACTCCATGGAGCCGCCGGAAACTGGTGGGTGGATCATCTTGCCACCGTTCCGGAGGACCATCAAGTGATATGGAGTGAGTTTTGTGAAGCCTTTCGTACTCGTTACATACCATTAGGTATTGTCAAGGCAAAGTGGGAGGAATTTTGGGGCTTGAAGCAAGGGGACATGAGTGTCCTCGAGTATGTCAGAAGGTTTAATCTTTTGGCCCAATATGCTCCTGAATATGTGGCGAAAGAAGAGGCGCGTGCGACTTATTCTTCCATGGCCTGAGTGCTATATTACAGGAGAAGTTGGCCGTACACAATAACGGCAGTTACACCGACATGGTCGATGCAGCTTTCATCCAAGAGAAGCCGACACTTGAGTGTCAAGCCGAGAAGAGAAAGATCAGTGAGATCGAGCAGGCCAGCACGAGTTATGTGCCTCAGAAGTACCGTTTGGTGTATCGAACGCCACCCAGTGAAATATGGAGGCCACCTGTACGATAAACTCCTCAGAGATTGATTGCTGGTCAAGTTCTACAACTTGCACCACCTCCACAGCCGCAGCATCAGACGGTGGTTTGTGCTCCATCGCTGCAGCCAGGTGTACCTAGCATCCCACCGCAAGTCAACGAAGAACCGGAAAGACACCCGTGTTTCACTTGTAGGAGTATGGGCCATTATGCTAGGCATTGTCCGGAGGGAACTCAAGGCTGCGGGTCATCATATTTACAACAATATGACCCGTACCTAAATCTGCAGACAGGAGGGCAGATAAGGGGCAATATTCACTATACCGTGATTGATGATGTTCCAGAAGGGGAAGCCGCTTTAGCAGGGATATTTTCTCTGAATCAGCTACCGGTTGTAGTTCTCTTTGATTCCGGTGCCACACACAACTTCATTAGCCAATCTTTCATGGCTCAACATCAGCTCCAAACAGTTTATAAAAAGAGGCAATACCTCATATCTTCGCCCGGGGGCAGCAGTACTGCAAGCGATGTTGTCTGCCGAGTACCACTTTGTTTGGGTGTAGAATATACCCTACGACTCTCATTATTCTTTAGGGTCTGAAGATCGACATCATTTTGGGGATGTCGTGGTTGAATTACCACAGAGCGGTTCTTAACATCAGCTCTAGGACCGTTGAGCTCAACTCCCCACAGCACAGTCTTCATATATTAATTCTGGGCGCTAGACGGCAACAGATTGCAACAGTGAACCACACGGAAGCTGTTAAGATAGAGGACATTCCGGTGGTACGTGAGTATCCGGATGTGTTTCCCGATGATTTACCGGACATGCCGCCTGAGCGAGACGTTGAGTTCAAGATTGAACTTATACCGGTAACAACACCGATATCACGAAGGCCGTACAAGATGGCACCCAATGAACTGGCAGAATTGAAGACACAGCTGAATGACCTAATGAGCAAGGGATTTATACACCCAGTTCGTCACCTTGGGGTTGTTCAACATTGTTTGTCAAGAAGAAGGACGGAACACTAAGGCTTTGTGTTGATTATCGTCCTTTGAACGCCGTTATCATCAAGAACAAGTATCCACTACCTCGCATTGACATGCTCTTCGATCAATTAGTGGGTGCGAAGATATTTTTGAAGATGGATCTTCGGTCCGGTACCACCAGATTAAAATCCGGGCAGAAGATATTCTGAAGGCGGCATTCTCAACGAGATACTGGCTGTATGAGTATCTCGTTATGTCTTTTGGTTTGACCAATGCCCCGGCACACTTTATGTACCTGATGAATTCAGTGTTCATGCCGGAGTTGGATAAATTCGTCGTTGTCTTCATCGATGATATCTTGGTGTACTCCAAGTCGGAGGAAAAACATGCTGAACATCTGGATATTGTGCTACAAAGATTGCGAGATCCTCAGCTCTATGCAAAATTCAGCAAGTGTGAATTCTGGATTAATCAAGTACCATTTCTCGAACACATTATTTCAGCGGAGGGCATCGCTGTAGATCCGAGTAAGATTATCCAAGTACAGAAATGGGAGTCACCAATGCCAGTACATGAAATCCGTAGTTTCCTCGGTTTAGCGGGTTATTACCGGAGGTTCATTCCGGGTTTCTCTAAGATCGCTAAACCGATGACGGAATTATTAAAGAAGAATGCCAGATTTGTGTGGGGTGCTGCGTGTGAACAAGCTTTCAAGACTTTAGTGAAGCATCTCACAACAGCCCCAGTTCTTGCTCAGCCGGATACAACGAAGCCATTCGACGTTTATTGCGATGCATCTGGCATTGGTCTTGGCTGCGTGCTGATGCAAGAAAGACGAGTGTTCGCTTATGGATCTCGTCAACTCAGAAATCACGAGCAGCATTATCCAACTCGTGATCTTGAGTTAGCTGTCGTGGTCCTTGCATTGAAGATGTGGAGGCATTACTTGCTCGGAAACCTTGTACACCTCTACACCGAACACAAGAGCTTGAAGTACATCTTCACTCAGAAAGAATTGAACATGAGGCAACGAAGATGGCTAGAGCTCATTAAAGACTATGAACATGAGATTCATTATCATCCAGGAAAGGCGAATGTGGTCGCCGATGCGCTCAGTCGTAAGGCGCATATCCATCACCTAACTATTGCTGAAATGGTTGATGAAGAACCAAGCCTCCGTGTCGTTCTGTATGGAGCTCCCTAAAATCTCGCTCTCATTCCGACCATCCGATCAGAGATCATTGAAGCTCAACGAAAATACAAGGGTATGTCTCACATAAGGCGAAGGATAGACAACGGAGAAATGAAGTGCTTCCGGAAGGACGAGGATGGTACCTTGTGGTTCAACGACCGGATTGTACTACGGAAGAAAATTTTGGATGAAGCTCATTTGTCCAAGTTTTCCATTCATCTGGGCAGCAACAAAATGTACCAAGATCTCCGGAAGAATTTTTGGTGGACACATATGAAACGTGAAGTTGCAATGTACGTTTCAGAGTGTGATACGTGTCGAAGAGTCAAGGCCGACCATGTGAAGAAGTCAGGCCTGTTGCAGCCATTGCAAGTACTGGCATGGAAGTGGGAAGACTTGAGTATGGACTTCATCGTCGGGTTGCCGATGACCTTCCACAACCATGACTCAATTTGGGTAATCGTTGATCGGTTAACCAAATCAGCACATTTCATCCCGGTGCATACTAGGTATAACGCAAAGCAGTATACAGAGCTGTACATATCACGGATCTTGTGCTTACAGGGAGTTCCCCGTACCATTGTGTCAGATAGAGGATCGTTGTTCGTAGCCCGTTTCTGGGAGCAGATACACGCATCCTTGGGGACGAAGTTGATTAGAAGCTCTGCGTATCACCTTCAAACCGATGTGCAAACTGAGAGGGTGAATCAAATACTGGAAGATATGCTAAGAGCATATGCAATCCACCACGGTAAGAGCTGGGATGATCACTTACCGTTGGCGGAGTTCTCGTACAACAACGGATATCAGACAAGCATCAAAATGGCACCATATGAAGCTCTATACGGCCGGAAGTGCCATACGCCATTGAGCTGGTGTGAGTCCAGTGAACGAGTAACATTCGGGTTTGATCTTGTCAATGAAGCCGAAGAGAGAGTTCGGATAATACAAGAGAACCTCAAAGCTGCCCAATCTCGTCGGAAAAGCTACGCGGATCAGAGGCGTCGACCGCTGCATTTCAAAGTCGGAGAGCACGTGTATCTTCGTGTGTCTCCGATGAAAGGGATTCATTGGTTCGGTGTCAAGGGGAAACTTGCTCCCCGATTCATTGGTCCGTTTGCCATAAAGGAGAAGTGTGGAACTGTAGCCTACCGGCTGGAACTACTGTGGGGACCACCCCGTGGTTCACCCACTCCAGGATCGCATAGGGTGGTGCCGTGCGATGCGGCACCTAACAGCACACGCGAAAAGATTAAAGAACAACATACAAACTTTTATTTGATATAAAACAGCGGAAGTCTTTTTACAAAACCTATTCATACAGCGGAAATAATATACATATATGTCCTCTCATCCTAGCTGTGCAAAAGTGCAGCCGTCCAGCCCGGGGACGCTACACACTAGCAGCAAGTAACCAGAGATCACGGCCGCGTGCAGGGCTCCAGCTCGGCCGTATACCCCGACGGGGGCATCGCCTCGTCCTCGGAACCTTCCTCATAACTTTCACCTGCACACAGCTCAAAATATTGCAACCGTGAGCACGATGGCTCAGCAATTCTTTATCGTCAACCCTAGACATGGAACTCTACGTGCAAGGATATGTAAGATGGGAAAAGGAATTTGCGACAAAGACACACCTATAAGTTGGTCCTTACTTTCAGTTTTATAGCAGCAGATTCATGTGCCTTAGGCAGCCCTCACATCGGAAGTCCACAATCAAACAAGAAACGCTTTCCTCCGGTGTGGTGATGCCCAAAGTGGAATATAAACTTAATTAGCTCTATATCTACAGCAATCAAGGTATTCAAGACATTAAGATCAATACAGCATTTTCAGTTGGCTTATTTCACTTCTTACTACGCCACAGCGCAGTGAACAAGCGGGTACTCAAATAACTGTGAGGGACGGTGATTGCAATCAAGACACACCCGGATAACACGTTGCATACACCCACTTTCAGAAGCGTGATTCCACACCCCTTCCTACTCTGTTGTATACAATAACCTTTCAAAGGCAACCCAAATGCCGAACCGGTCCATCCGTAACGGGCAGGAGGTCCCCGCGTGGAGCGTGACTGTGCCCACCGGCAGATTTACACCTTGCTACCCTCAACCCACTCCTATTTACGGTTGGGTAAGCCTCGACACCCAGGTTAACCAATTACATCGGTTTCCTGGTTCCCATATGCCAGTATGCATCCGGTACTGTTTGATACTTGTCCAGCAGGGCCGCACACGGACGGTCCTCAACCGACACCAACAGGGCTAAGCACGTGAGACCTCTGCTCACTGCATCCTATCCCCCCTGCTGGGTCTCATTTTTATAACTCAAGCCATTATCTACCTCTTTTCTTTCCGGGTAATAAGTACTATCTCGCGAGTAGCTTCCAACCACTCGACTTCTACCGAGATCCTATACATTAGCATGGCATTCTCTACTCATCGAGTTTGTAAACTACCCAACCCTCCATAGGATTTAAAGAGGCTATGCAAGTGGGGTTTCAATCACCCTAACTCTAATGCATACAATTCAAACTAGACATAAGTGATACAAATGAAAAACTTTATAAAAGGTACTTAAGTGCAAACCGGGGCTTGCCTGGTTGCGAGTTAAATGGGAAATCAGCTTCTGGTGGGAGGACGTCCAAGGGCTCCGGTGCGTCCTCAACTTCGGTCACTATTATGAAATGTATTAAAATACATGTGTAAGTATTAAAGGTTTATAGAAATTGAACTTCTATTCATAGCTACTGCTATTTAAATCCTTAATTGGCTTTGGGAATTTTACAGTGGATACTAGACCCTCTAAGGATGATTTGAGCCGAATTTGGAGATATGTCATTGCACAATGTAGTATTTAAATTCCTACAAGTACAATGCTTCTCTGAATTTTGATCCCAATTCAGGAGCTTTGACATATCTAATAGTGGAAGATATGATTAGGGTAAGTCTCCATGGTTCTAACAAAATTTGTTTCACCATTTTTGGAGCTACCATCAGAGAGATATGAATTTTTGAAGTTTGGACAGGAGTGCTGAACAGTTTCTGTTTAAATTTGAATTTCCAAATAAAGGCTGAACTTGGGAAGGTAATTTGACCTAGCAAATGAACTCCAATGAAGCCCAAATATTTACTGGAGATCAGTATCTATGGAGAGGATTTGCTGCTCAAATTTGGGAATATTTCATAAAGAATTGCTCCTGTAATAAATCCATAAAGGATTTACTAAAAACAATTCTACAGAAATTCATGGGTATTTTCATAGCATAAAATTGGTTTCTCTGTGAAGTACTCCTCATGAGGATTCTAACAAAATTGGTCTCACTCCTTTTGGAGTTTTCTACACAAAGTTATGGGCTTGGAAAGATCAGCTAATTCCTGGAATTATTTTCCTAATAGAAACTTCAAATAATTGGAACTGGGCCCACTGTTTTAAATCGGACCAGTGAGATTTCGGCAACACCGGGGGCTACGGAGTTAACCCGCGCAGCCACAGCCGATCCCAAGCCACACCCCGATCCGGCGCCAACCCGGTGCCACTGACAGGTGGGGCAGGCCCCCACCTTCTTCAACCTTGCGCCAACAGAGGATTCCGCAGCGGTTGCTCCGGCGAGGGTGGCGGGAACGGCTCTCCCGGCCATCTCCCGGGCCTAAACTCACCGCTCCCCCGTATTCAGCCATGCTGAACACTGTGGGAGGGTCGCCGGCGGCCGTGGCTCACCGGAAACCATCGCGCACCGGTGACAGCAAAGTTTTGAACTCCGGCGAGGTCGGGAACCCTTATTCCTCCATCATACGATCGATTCTCGGGCTCTAGAGCATCAGTGAATGATGTAGGAGCCCGTAAGGGTCCTGGACGCCGGTGAAACAGCCGGCAACCTAGGGCTCCACGGCGACCCGAGGTGCTTTTGCACCGGCGACTAATAAAACAGCTAGAGCTCCCTCGTTTCTTGATGTTTTTGCTCGGTTCTTCGTCGAGGAGGGGCGCTAGGAAGTAGAGAAGCTCTGTGCAAGCTTACTCGAGGTCTAAAGGATCGTGCACCACAAATTTTTTACTAGACCGAGCACTATCCGTCGGTGTACCGTTTGGGGAAACGGTGAAATTCTCGCCACCGGTTCTAGCAATCACTAAACGGCTTCCGGCTACACGATCAGAACATGCAAACGCACCTTTCTTGTGTAGGGAAGGGGCGGTGACACCGGCCGTAGCGCGCTGTCCACTGTGACCTTCTTCGGTTCTTCCCCGTTCACCCGAGGATCAAGGCTGTCTTGCCAATTTCTGGAGGAATCACGCTCGGGACAGGACAGGAGAGGTGCTGGATGGCTAGAGCACTGGTGGGTGCAGCTCTTCGCTGTTGGGCGCTCGAGCAACCGAGCTCAGTAGCTGCGGCGTGATCGGGAGGAATGGCGGCGGTGTTCTGGGCGAAAGAAATGGCGGAGGCGCGAGTTATAGCAGGGGAAGAAGTGAAACAGCTCCGGCGCACCCCTTGCCGTGATCCAACCAAGCCACCGAGGCAGCAGGAGGTGGCGCGGGCTCTCCCTCGGGCGCGGGTTCAACCGGGAGCTGGCGCGCTCCCGCTGTTCGACCGCCGTCGGCTAAGGCGGTAGCTCCTGTGGGTGGCTGACAAATGGGCCCCACCTCCCCCCTTTGTTTAATCAACTTTTTTGATATTTTCCCACCAGCAACTCAACATTAAAGACTTGACTTCATCCCAAAGTCATAGTTTGAATTTGCTGAATTCAAATAGTTTGAATTCTGGTGTGAAATTTGGATGTGGTTTGATTATTTGAATTTAAAAAGGAGTTTGAATTCTCCACTTTGTATTACCTCAAAAATATAGCAAACCAGCTCCAAAGTTTCCAATTTTTGGCATGGCTGCTCATTCAAAGGTGGAGGACTTAGTTGTGAAACCAAATTTTGAAATTGAGGGAATTGGAATTTGAAACTGAATTTGAAATTCAGATTAGAGGGCTTTCCCTTTTAATCCCAAACAAATATTGAAACTCCTCCAAATGAGCTGAAATTTAAAAGGTTGAATATTTGGACTATGAAGATCCAAGTTATGAATTTAGATCTCCATGTTTGGAAGTTTTGGGAAGTCTAAACCCTCACTTTGAACTCACCCCCTTATAATTCAAAGTTCTAGTTCCCCTCATTTTTCATAAGTGTATATGAGCAGAATTTTCTTGCTACCACTTTTTGGGATTTTACATCCCTCCCCCCTTAAAATAATCTCGTCCCGAGATTCCAAAGGAAAAGCAAAGCTGGGAGAACTTTACCGGGTATATGATGATAGCAAGTCCGGATAATACGTTCGTAGATAATCCTCGCTTTCCCATGTCGCCTCATCAGCGGTATGGTTACTCCACAAGACCTTGTAGAACCGTAAGGTACGGTTTCTTGTGGCACGAGTCTTTTCATCGATAATCCGGATTGGATACTCCGTGTACGTGAGGTCCGGTTGTAGAACTTCTATGTCTTCTGTGCGGATTTCAGCAGAGGGTTTGAGGCACTTCCTCAGCTGAGAGATGTGGAAGACGTTGTGAATGCCTACGAGTGACGCTGGTAACTCCAAGCGATAGGCCACGGGTCCGCATCTTTCAATAACGATGAATGGACCAATGAACCACGGCGCAAGTTTACCCTTCACTCCGAAACGGTGAACTCCCTTCATCGGAAACACATGGACATAAACATGGTCCCCGATGTCGATGTGGAGAGGGCGGCGTCTCTTATCTGCATAGCTCTTCTGACGAGATTGAGCAGCATTGAGATTGGCTTGTATTACTCGCACTCGTTCTTCAGCTTCATTCACAAGTTCAATGCCGTAGATGACTCGCTCGCCGGACTCGCACCAGTTGGGAGGTGTGCGGCATTTCCGGCCGTAGAGAGTTTCATACGGCGCCATCTTGATGCTAGCTTGATAGCCATTGTTGTAGGAAAACTCCGCCAATGGCAAATGATCGTCCCAATTCTTGCCGTGGTGGATGGCACAAGCACGTAGCATGTCTTCAAGCACTTGATTCACCCGTTCAGTTTGACCATCCGTCTGCGGGTGATACGCGGAGCTTCGGATTAGTTTGGTTCCCGGTGATGCGTGCAGCTGCTCCCAGAACCGAGAGACGAACAGCGCACCGCGATCTGAAATGATGGAGCGGGGAACACCGTGCAAACACAAGATCTTTGCAATATACAGCTCCGCATATTGCTTGGCCACGTACTTTGTATGTACGGGGATAAAATGAGCCGACTTGGTTAGTCGATCGGCTATCACCCAAATCGAGTCATGCTTGTGAGACGTGAGAGGTAATCCGACTATGAAGTCCATGCTGATATCCTCCCACTTCCATGCCATAATATTTAAGGGTTGCAGCTGTCCGGCTTTTCGCATATGGTCGGCCTTCACACGCCGACACGTATCACATTCGGATACGTATTTCGCGATTTCTCTTTTCATCCGTGTCCACCAAAACCTGGTTTTCAGATCCTGGTACATCTTGTTGCTGCCCGGATGAATAGATTACTTGGACAGATGAGCTTCGTCCAAGATTTTCTTCCGAAGCTTCATGTCACGGGGTACCACTATACGGTCTTTAAACCATAGAGTGTCGTGTTCATCTCTTCGGAAGCACTTCATTTCGCTTTCATCCTTCTCCGAATGTGCGACATTCCCATGTCCTTCTTCTGAGCTTCCATAATCTCCTCTCTTATGGTTGGGATGAGAGCAAGATTATATAGTGCCCCAAAATTGTGAATACAAAGAAACACTTGTTTGCAAAAATTGGTTTCATATGTATGGAATTTGGGATCTGTTAAAACTTTTTCCACATGTGATAACACACATGAGGGCTTTCCTCGCACAAGATCAAATGTTTATTTGAAAACCTTGAACCCAAGAGGGGTCAAAAACCAAGATGGGAAGTCCCCATATGTGTGAGAAAACTAAAGTCAGATTTGGAACAAACTTGTTCAACTCAAAAATTCAAATGAGAGCAACACTCTGAATTTTAAAACTGTTGTCCTACAAATTTCATTTGCAGCAGCCAAATTACGAATCGGATTTCATATTTGAGTTTCTTGGGTCCAAATTAGGGGTATGCAAAGTTTCATGATTTATGGAAATGATTTGCAACCCATTTTCCAAAATGGACTTTAAATAAAAACGAATTCAAATGCATGTTTGAATTTGGATGAAACTTGCCCAATTGTCCAAATGCCTCTCAGATTTAAACTCCCACAATTGAATTCCATCATATTCAAACTTTGGGAAATATTTTGGAGAGGGATAAGGAGGGACTGAGCTGTAAGACCCACATGTCATTGAGAGAGATGAAAAATTTGCAAAGATCTTCAGTAAAGAACACAGTCTCTGTTTGTTTACCTCCTACGCGAAGTGACTCGGGCAGAGCCGACTCCCCCCCGGGCGACACCGCGCGGGACCGACGCCTCCACCTCCTGCTGAATTTCCTTCGCGCTGGAGAGCTGCCGGACGTCGTTAACTACTGCCGTGCTCCCTCTCGACCTCTTCACCGAAGCCTCGACGCTGTCTTTCCCTCCCCGCGCGAGAAACCAACCGAGACAGCTGCCGCTGCCCTCTGATCGATCAGCCGCCACCGAAAGCTCATGTGCGAGCCTCAGCTGAGCGATCAAACGGCACCACAAACCCTCCCACAAACCCCTCGCACCATCCCTGTGTGAATTTAGCCATCACAACCCGAGAGAACCGAGTTTCAGCGGCGGCCGGAAGGAACCGCCACCAACAGCTCTCGTGGGCAGCTCCACAGAGCGGTTTTCACGACCAAGCAAGAGGGCCCTCGGACGCGCAAGAGATCCCTGCAGCTTCCATCTGAAGCCTAGCTCTTGCCCTTGCGTCTTGCTGACGAATTTCAGGATTCCCCTCCGGCCGGTTCAAACCGAGGTGCGGGTAAGAATCTGTTAAATTATCGTGCTATGATTGTTTAGAGCACTGCAAATTTCACTCACATGAAGTAGCCTTGCTTAGCAACAACTTTCCTTTTGAAACCTAGCAAAAAACACGCTCTGTGCGGCATAGTTTCAATATTTCCGACGACGGTTTTAGCGGGACACATCGGGCGAGCAGTGAACCCTAGCTTGGAGCCATTCCAGAGCTCATGTGCGGCCATGCCTAGCTTCGCCAACCTTCACTGGTGCTGTAGGGCCTTTCCAGGGAGCTTTTGGCGGGCTAAATAATCGGGGCGATGTCGCCGGACCTCCTCCGAGCCGCTGCACTGGTGCGGGATAGTTTAGGGGCTTCGCCGGTCCATGGAACTCGTCCCATCGTGTTCCTAGAGTTAAATTAGGGCCTGGCGGCGAGTAGCAGCTGGAGATTGGCCAGAGCGACGAAAACCGGTGAGCTCCAGCGAGCCCGGCGGCGCGGGAGCGCGGGGGCGGGAGGTAGACGAAGGTGCTACCGGCCCCACGCGTCAGTCGCACAGCAACAGTGGCCGGATCCTCTGTGGCGCCAGATTAACTGTGGCAACACGGGAAACAGCTCTGTGGCCCCATGTGGCTTAACTCAGGGCGTGACACGTGTGCTCCCCAGACCCACAGTCAGTTTTAAACTTTTCCCGGATTTATTCAAATTCCAGAATTTCCCCAAACTTTAGAAGAGCATAACTTTTGCTAGGAACCTCCGAATTTAGTTATTCAAATTGGGTTAGATTCGGATTGACAAACTCTATCCAAATATGAAACCCAATTTGTATGAAATTCTTTATTTAATTCTGGAAAATTCTTTAAACCGTTTCAGAAAAAGAATTTTAGAGGGAGTTTGGTTTATCAAAAAATACTCAAATTTTGCCACAATATTCTTTAAGGTGTTATTAGACTCCTGTAAAATTTTCAGCTCTTTTGGAGTTCATTTGATCAGGTTAATTCAGATTGTAAGTTGCTGTATTCAATTGAATACAGAAACATTTTCAGAGAATTTCCAAAACTTGTAAATTCAGTTCTGGGCAATTCTTAGCTTCAAAAATCCTAGGAATATTCATGCAAGCTCTATGAACTATAATTGAAATTGTGGTTCACTGATTTTGACATGAACAAGGTGCTACCTCAGAATTAATTCTTCTTTGCTTAATTGCTTAGAAAATTTTTTCTGAATAAACCACTCAATCAAAAGTGCTAATTTTTGGTCCAGATAACGTTCTTGTGATTAGGAACTCACATGAAAAGTTTCAGCTCCATTGGGAGCTCTGGATCACCACTGTTATGTATAACCTCTTTAGGTGATCAATACACAAGTGAGGAGTAGCACTCAAACACTTGATCATAGTGTTTAAACCCAACCTAAATCACTAGCACCAGTGTCATTTTAAATTCTTAAACAGAGTTCCAGTTTTAAAACTGTCATTAGATCTTATTAGCAAAAGCATTTCAATTAAATACATATGCATGATCATATCGTGTAGCATCTACGTGAAGAACGTGAGAAGGACTTGAAGTGAAGATCAAGGAGGGAGGAAAGCAAGTTATCAAGTCCCAAGAGATCGTCACTAACTGATTTTATCTTAGTCACCTGCAAAACAGACAAGCGCCGGTTTGCATTTGAACAGTTTTATAAAATATTTCCATTTCTAGATATTATAGCTTGAATTGTTTGTTTGCATTAAGTCTAGTTGATATTGAAAACCGCAGTTGCATAAACAGAAATACCTAAGAGAGAAAGGGTAGAATAGCACCTCCTCGAGTGGATTTGGCTACGGTAATGTTAGTAGGAAAGGTCCGATAGAAGTCGAGTAGTTGGAATCTACTCACGAGTTTAGGGCTGGTTTATTCGGAGCGGGTCCGAAATAGAAAAGATGATGAAAGTTCCGCTATTGTTTTATGTAATACATCGTTCCTTGTATGTGTGCTGTTGGGTGCCGCACAACACGGCACCACCCAATGCGATTCCTGGGCGAGTGCCCCGTCCCCGTGACTAAACGGGCAGCGTTGGGCCATCCCATCGTGGTATCAGAACTGTGACAAGTGGTATCATTAGCTGATCCCTGTCTCAGTCGATATCCCGGCCCGTCTCATGAAAATTCATATTTCTCCAGAATTAATTCTTCAAAATCTAAATTGTTTAGAATTTTACCTGGAGAACACTTTGGAGGAAAATTCTGAAATTCTGCTAGGATGTCCAACCAAATATCCCAGAGCCACCATAAAAATTTCCGATCCATTTGAGCTCATTTGATCCACCTAATGGTGTGATTAATAAAACTGTTCCAGAGAAAATGAAAAATGTCCAGAAACATTTTTCAGAATATCTCTGAAATTGTTTAGCTCATATCTTTACCTAGGAACCTTCAAGTTAAGTGAGAACAACTCTATTAGAACCCTCTGAAAATCTAGTTTTCAGAAAGTCATGGCTTGCTCCATGAAAAATCCTTATAACACCTTAGTCGAGTAGTTGGAACTACTCGTGAGAATAGGCTAGAGGCACATTGCTCGGGTAAAGATAGCAAATGAAACACATGGCAAGAAAAATGAGACCGAGCGGAGAGTAAGGGCGGCAGGACTTTGGGGTCTGGGTGCCATAGCTCCGCTTGTGTCAATTGAGGACCGGGCCGTGTGCGGGCCTGTTGAACAAGCTAGAACAGTACCAAGGACCTACCGGCTATTGGGAACCGGGAAACCGATGTAACTCGGGTAGCTGGGTATAGAGGCATTGCCTGTCGTTCAGAGCGTAGGTTGAAAGCTTGAGGTGTAAATCGGCTGGCGGCACTGCAGATGCGTGCGCAGAGACCTCTTGCTCGGGACGATAGGACCGGTTCAATATTTGGCTGACGGGTGAAAGATGGTTGCGTACGACGTCCGTGATGGTTGCTGTAGGCAACATCGAGTGCGGGCGTACGTGACGGGTTATTCGGGTAACCCTGCAGGTGTAAATTGATTATAATCGCCGTCTCTCGCGGTCAGTGAGCACCACTTGTTCACTGTACCGTGACGTAGAAAGAACAGGCTAGATACATGTTAAAAGTTGCTGATTAGAAAGATACACTTTGCTTGTTAATGTCTTGTTGTAGTTTAGAGGTAATTAACGTTCCTTTCAACTTTGGGCAAAGTTCATGAGAGAAATGCGTTTCTTGTTTGATTGCGGCTCTCTCATGTGCCTTAGCGTGATGTTCTCCACAACCTGCTGCTGAAACTTGAAAGTAAGGTTCAAATAATTAGGCGAGTCCTTTGCAAATTATTTACCTCATGTACCCTAAACTCTTCATGTAGAAGTTTCATGTATAGGAGAGACGGGTCAGACTTGCTGAGCCATCGTGCTCACTGCTTGTGTTTGAAGCTTTTGCAGGGGTTTATAAGGAAGGGACTCCCTCGGAGGAGACGGAACCCCAAGAGGGAAATCCCATCGAATGGGAGTCGTGCACGCTGCCGTGTTAGTGTGCGTGTGTGCTAGCGGGGACACGTTCACAGGCTGAATGTGAACTCGATGCATAGTCTACGCCCGTGAGTGTAAACGGAACATATTTTATTGTACAAATGTTCATAAACCTGTTTATGTAATAAAACTTTGCTTCCGCTTTGTATCATTGATGTGCGTTATCCGGTGTTGTGCAACGCAGCACCCCTCAGCGTGATCCTTGCTCGACGAGGCCATGGGGCCGCGTCACAAGTGGGTTTCAATCATCCTAGACATAATGCACAATATCAAGTCTAATAAACATGAGGTGAAGTAAAGCAAAATTTAAAACGGTAATTATATGCAAACCAGGGCTTGCCTTGCTCAACGGTTTTGTTAGAAGCTAGGAGTTAGTCTTCCTCCAGAGAATCCACCAAACTCGTCACGAGATGGAGATACTCGCTGCGGAGTTGATTCCTCGTCGAACGTCAACGTCACGTGAGCTATTAAGATGATTTATGCACATGTATTCAAAAGCAATTTAGAAAATGATTCAAAGCTGTTGTACAAGTTAACTCACACATAAGAGGGATAAACAATAGCAATGTTTCTGTTGTTAGATCTATAATCTTAGAGATGATGAAAGCTAGGTGAAAAGAGGTACTATTAATCACCATGTGATTAAGTCCAATATATGAACACTTAAATCTAAAAGATGGTAGCTCAAGTTCCAGAGGTCCAGTGAAGCTGAAAATTTAACCAAAGCTTCTATGGAAAGTATTTAGGCAGTGTGCAAAAATTGAGCTCATGAAATGGCTCCATGTGAGCACAAAAATCGTTATGTGGCTTTCACTAATCTTCCTTTAGCCCATAGATATTAAGCTTTCCTATGCTGCAAAGTAGATATTTTGTGAAGTAAAAAATGTCCTGAGTCCATAGGAATTTTTTTACCATTTTTGGAGTTTCCTGCATGGAGATATGGATTTTACAAACTTGGGTAAAAGTCTGAAAATGTCTCTGTTCATTTTCCCTATTTTTCAGAGACAAAGGATTGACACTTCATTTGGTTAAGCAAATGAGGTACAATGCTCGGAAATTTTTTCTGCAGTTCAAGGAGTTTTGGAAAACTTTCCTGCCCAAATTTGGGAATTTTCCAATAAACAGAACTCCTGTAATAATTCCCACAAGATTTTCCTTAAAAGAATTAATGAGTCAAATCAAGGGATTTTCATAACCATTGGGCGGCACCCATGGATAGTACTCTCTGAGAGGAATCCAAAAAAATTTTGTTTGACAATTTTTGGACATTCTTACCCAAAGTTATGGCTCTTCAAAGTTTGAACTAAAATGGGAAAAATCTGGAAATGTTTAAAACCTTCCCGTGGGCCCCACCCATCATCCCTCACCTTCAACCTCACGCCAAACAGAGGACTCGGCAGCGCCCTCTGGCGAGGGTCTCCGGAACGGCCTTCCCGGCCACCTCCTGACCTGCTTCTCGCCGCCCCCCAAATATGAGACGCTGAACACTTTGGAGGGGTCACCGGCGGTTGGAGCTCACCAGAAAGCAGTGCACACCGGTCACAGTGCTTGCTAGGGTTCCTGTGAGGTTTCAGTGGCTCATTTCTTTACCAAATGATCGGCCCTCGGGCTCTAGAGCACAAGGGAAACTTGTAGAACATGGACATGGAGTCTAAACGGGCAGTGGAACTCTCCAAACCCATCGGCACCGTGCGGCCGACGGGGTCCGGCGGTGTTTCCTCGGCAAGAACTCGGAATTCTTGCTCTACACTCAATTTCTGGGCCTAGAATCGAGGGAGGAAGTGCGCTAGGTAGTGAGGAAGCTTTGTGTAAAGTTTGAAGCCTTAACAACCCAAATTAACAACGAATTTTGCAAATCCTTACCTCGGGGTCGGTTTGCGCCGGCCGGGAGAAATTCTCAAAATTCTCCTCTGAGGAGTCACGGCTTGGGCTGAGCTTTAGGGATTAGCAACTAGGGTCGTAGGTGCACCGATGGGGTGGATTGCTTGAGCGTGAACTTGCACGGTGTGGGCTGTCCCTGGTAGCCGAATCCGGTTCTTCGGTGTTCACTACGGGAGCAGCGGCAACTTGCCGTTTTTAGGTGCAAGCGAGCTCGGGACAGTGCGGGGAAGTTGCTAGCCGGCTAGAGCACACGTTGGCATAGGTTTTTGCTGTGGGGAGCTCGGGCATCCAGTGTTCGGTTGGCGATCGGGAGAAGAACAGTGAGCATGGCGGTGTTCTTCGCGTGAGAGAAACACACGGGAGCGAGACAGAATGAGGAGGAAGAGAAATGGCTTTGGTGCACTTGCTTCATGGAGGATTAGACCGAGAAAACAGGAGGGAAGCAGGTACTGGCGTCGGGAGTGGATTGCACCGGCTGTTGATGCGCGCTCAGCCGAAGAAAGATCAAAACAGAGGCGGTTTTCCGTGTGGTGTGGCTGACATGTGGGAGCACAGCACCCCAATTATCTACCCCCTCTGTGCTTTAATATTCCTGCACCGCCTTTGTCTGAATTCCACCAAAATTGGACGGTAGACCAAACATGATGTGAGGAATTGGAATCTAAACTTGGATTTCAAAATTGAGCATGTTTGGTTCAGTTTTCAAATTCAAATTTGAATTTGAACTCTCCCTCCTTTATTCATCGGAATAAATAGTATGAACCCTAAAATTCTCCAAATTTGAAACTTAGGCTCTCAAATACATGAGGAATGCATCGATGATCTCACATATAGGCCGTTGGACAAACTGAACATGAATCCTTTGAAAAGATTCAAAATGGTGTTTAAATTTTTCCCTCCATCCTCTACATATTGAGTATGTGCACATGAGTGAAATTTAGGGAGTAAAGTTCTTTCCCTAGGTTAACATGTGTTGAGCATGGGCTAGAGAAAATTTGTAAATCCCTCACATGTCCATTGTTGTGTTTATCATTTTATGTGACACAAATATAGTCTGTCTTCGCCTTAACTTTGTTTCATCAGTTGAAATCCAACTTTACAAAAGTTAGGGCTGTTACAGCCCGCTAGCCGATTTACACCTCGCTGCTCTCAACCTACCCCCTGGACGACAAGCAATGCCTCAACAGATCGCTACCCGAATTACATAGGTTTCCCGGTTCCCATATAGCCGGTAGGTCTTCGGTACAGTTCTAGCTTGTTCAACAGGCCCGCACACGGCTCGGTCCTCAATCGACACAAGCAGAGCTATGGCACCCAGGCCCCAAAGTCCTTCTGCCCTTACTCTCCGCTTGGTCTCATTTTTATGCTATGTGATTCATTGTCTATCTCTCTAACCAAGTGTTGTGCCTCTAAGCCTATTCTCGTGAGTAGTTCCAACAACTCGACTTGTACCGAAATCTATACCATCTTGAGCATTGCTCTGGCTACTCGAGGTTTAAATCCTAAGCCCAAAATCCCTGGTTCTCTTGGCTATGCAATTAGGTTTTCAAATCAAAACTCTAATGCACATTGTAGGAAATGCATAAGGTAAGTGATCAAAACATAAGACTTTATGAAAGGGTTCATGCAAAGTGGAGCTTGCCTTGCTGCTGGTCGTTGGCTAAATGTTCTTATGATGCGTGTCAATTTAAATGCATTTGAGTTACTTTGATTATGTGAAGACTATAAGTATATCTAGACAGCCCTGTGGACCTTGAAATTTTTACTGTGGTTTGGTGACAACCTAGACAGGGACTTGGTCAAATTTCATTTGAAGCAAAGCTCCTTTGAGCCCTGCACAAATAAATGTGTATTTGGCCATAATTAGAGATATAATGGTTTTATAGGGATTTTCATGGAGCAATCCATGACTTTTTGGAAACTATATTTCCATATGATTCTAATGGAATTGGTTTCATCTAATTTGGATAATCCTAGCAAACAATATGAGCTAAACAAGTTCAGGAAAATTCTGAAAAATGTTTCTGGATATTTTTCTTTTTCTCTGGACAAGTTTCCTTAATCACACAATTAGGTAGAATAAATGGGCTCGGATGGATCTGAAATTTTTATGGAAACTCAGGGACATTACACGGAACATCCTGGCAAAATTTCAGAATTTTCCATCAAAGGAATCTCCAAATAAAATTCCCAACAGTGTAAAATTTGGAGAATTATTTCTAGAGAATTAAGGATTTTCATGGACTGAAACTTGTTTTTATGGAAAGTACTCAGAGAGCTGAATCCAACAAAATTTGGTTCACTCGATTTGGACATTTCTAGGCAAAGTTATGTGTGTTTGAAGTTTGGGGAAAAATCTGGAAATTGGAAAACCCGACAAAAGTTAAAATCCTGCCGCTGGGGTCCACAGTCGACGTGTCACTCCCTGGAGCATCGACACACGGGACCACAGAATTGAATCCGCATAGCCACACTTTGATGCCGAGCCGCAGAAAATCTGGCACCCGGAAAACCGATGCTGACACGCGGGGCCCGCGGGTTGTCTTCAACCTCGCGCTCCCATGCTCGGCCACCGCCCCCATCGCTGGATTGCTCGCCGGAGGGGCTTTAAAGTGCGCCAAGCCTCGTGATTTTTGCCCCCTCTGCCTATTCCTGCATGGGGAACACACTGCTGCACTTAGCTCGACATGAGAATGACTGGAGCATGGCCGGCGACGTGTGGCGGCTTCGGGGAAACATCAGCTGCATCGGCCGGCCTCACTAGCACCCCAAATGCTCAAGCAAAAGGTCGTACAGAATAAGTGCACCCTAGAGAAGATCTTCGTTGATTCAAATGAGCTCAGAAAAGGCTCTAAGTAGTATCTCACCATGCGACCTAGGTCAAAAATCGGAGAAAATAGCAAAACTCGGAGAACAGCGGCTATACTTGATGGTTCTCTGAGGTTTCTGATCCTATGAACTCACACGGACCTCTAGAAGTGGTTTGCTAAGTTTGGTGATGAGTGGTGCGACATGTAGCACGAATTTTAGAAAGTTGGCCGGTGGTTCATATTGCACACCGGCGCAAAAACTTGAAATTCCGTTGAGCGCAGCCCATGGCATGCGGCCGGAGTTTGCGGTGAAGGAGTAGGATACCTTAGCGAACCTATTCGATGTTCACAGCTTGCAGAGAGATGGACGGTGGTGGCCATACGATGTGTTCTCGTGGCGGCGGCTCGGTTTGAACCGAGAAGGAAGAAGAGGCTTGGTGCCGGCCAGAGGAAGGTGATCACGTGCTGCGGAGGACTGGAGCAAGTCGAGTGAAGGTCAGCGATCTTGTTTGTGGCCTCAGCTCAGCGTGAAAGTCGTTGGTTCGGCCAGTAGACGGTGGAGCAGTGGGTTCAGGTGAGCAGCGAGTGTTGCGACGTTTCTGTGCGAGAGGGTGTCGGGAAAGTGATGAAGCGGTCCGGAACTCGTCCGAGGGTGCGAATGAGAGCGCTGGAAAACTGCTCAGTGGAAAGAGAAGGCAAGCAGCAGCTGTCCGAGACTCCTCCCGTGATGGTCGCCTGAGGGCGTGCAGAAAACCGAGCGAGCAGCTGTGGAGTCGGTTCACTCGGCTATGTGGCTGACAGAGGGCCCCACTTTTGATTTTTGTCCTCCAAAATTGAATTTGTCCACTTTTTCAAATTTGTGTGCCCCTCCTGCCCTTTTATCATTGATCAAACTACCCAGTAACCATTTGAATTTGAATGATTCAAAGTATCAATTGGTTTGATGAATTTGCAGCACATATGAAGTTGAAATTCAAATTTTGTTTGAATTTGCTCAAAATAGCTCATGTCAAGATCAACTCCAAATGGAGTGAAAATTGGTGTAGGAGCTCATAAAAATGTGCTTAGTGTGAGTATGCATCCCTCTTTTGAATTCATTGGATGAAAGGAGTCTGAATTTGAATTTAAGTTCAAACTAGCCTTTTGATGATTGAATCCAAAAGTACCTCAAAAGGTTTTGGATTTGTGTGAAATTTGGCACGAGCATTCTACCAAAGTTTAGGAGTTGATAATGTGCTCAGCCCCTATCTGATGCATGTGGGAAATACCACTTTTGCATTTTGTGAGTTCATCTTCTATTTATCTATTGATGTTGGTTACTTGCTCTTCAAATGTGTTCATAAGTTTACCACAATTGAGATGAGGTATGTGGGGTGATGAACACTTTTAGCAAGTAAAAAACTTGGGCCCTTACAATAAGAGTGCCATAAAGATCACCCATAACCCCGTTGAGCACTGTAGAATCAAACACACTGACATCCGGCACCACTTCTTGAGACATCACTCAATCAAGGGAGATATTGTTATTTCACATGCTAGAACAGAGAAACAATTAACCGATATCTTCACCGCACTAGATGAGAAACGTATTTGTGAACTTAGAAATGAGTTAAATATCATTGATTCTCGAAATATGGCTTGAAATGTTGTATATCTGATTGCTAGTAGAGTAGATTCCTCAAAATTTCATTGTTTTTCCAAAAAATTACCTTGTGCCCATTTTCTCCAATTGAAATTATCAGCTCTTGGTTAATCATGGTCATAGTTTGATTGTTGATTGCTTACTGATCATGCTCACCAGGAATATTTGTTATAAAAACATGTCCAAATAATCAACAATAGTTTAAATCCCCTATATACAAGGATTATAGGGAATATTCTCTGTCATACCAGAGAAGTCCGTGGTACAGACTAGTCTGGCTCTTGTACGCAGTATTGGACTAGTCTGGCATAGATCGGACAAGTCCGTTGTCCGGAGACTTAATCATCCAGACGACCTCGAGTCTCTCTTCTTCCTCATCCTCACTTGTTCACCAGCGTTCTCTGTAGTCAAACTCAAGCACCCAAGGCGATTTCACAAATCCACCACCAAAACCTCAACTTCCTCGAAGTTTCAAGTTTCCATCATCGAAGGGAGGTCCACCCCAGACATCTCCGCCCATGTAAACTCCATCCATCGACAAAACAAGCATTCACATGGTAATTCTTGACCTAACCCTAGCCTCCACACTTTTCCAATATTTCGATCAAATTTTGTGCACCATAGGGATTCTGTATCATCTAGTAGCATCTACATTGTCATTCCCCTAAAACTTGAACCACCCTAATCTAAAATTCGATGAATTTTGGGTTAAAATTGTTGAATACCTGACAAGTATGGAGTGCTATGCAGACAAGTCCGGTATGCCGGACTAGGCCGGATAAACATCGGTCAACTCCGGTTATCGGGGTTTAGATTTCCAACTAGTAACTAATGTACCGCACATTCTACCTCGAGGTGGCCTAGCTAAGAACACAAAGGGATTATCCTGGTTTGGGAAAGGTGCCCTAAATCCAGCCTACGGTGTCTCGCTGTTCTTTCTCAATAATGGGGGTGGTTCTTACAAGTGTCAGATCATGTCCTCCTTTTGTCGACAGGCCCCTCTATTTATACTCTCTCTCTCTCTCTCTCTCTCTCTCTCTCTCTCTCTCTCTCTCTCTCTATCCCTCCGTATTACAAAGGAGGAGCGAGTCGTGGAAACAGGGACGGCTTGTCCTTTCGCACGCTCGACAGAGCACTCGATGGAGCCGCCGTATTCATAGCCTGCCGCTACGCCTGCTCCTGTCCTGTCATCAAGGTAGACCATACCGAGGCACACGGGCGCCCGCATTCCACTCCTCTTCTATTCCATCGGAGGCGACAGGCATTCAATGTCGAGGTCAGGGATGGCACTCGAGTGCCCTCCCACTTGGTCAGGGCGGTGCCTACTCCGCATTTAAGGCCACTTGCTTCTCTCCTACGCGAGGTCGTTCTCGGACCTTCCCTTCGAGATATTTTCCTTCGTCTGCACTATAAGGGCAAGTTTCACGGCTAGCCCAGGAGTCGGTACCAGGCTCCCTGTCCTATTCGCTTCGCCTTCTCCCGAGCTCAGGCTAGGGTCTACTCCTTCGTTGTCCTTCACGAGGTATCTTTCCGCTTCTTCCCATGGGGTCAGAGTCAGGAACCCTGTCAGTGTGAAAGCCCAGTTTTACACAGTTGGGTTGGCATAAAAAAGGTGAAGGAAATTCAAATTTTCAAACTTTTTGACAACCAGTCAGCCACATAAGATATTAGTGCAAATTTCAGTCTGAGCTTACCACTGGATTCCAAATAATTCCAATAGCCCTCGTGCAAAATTCTATAATTTTGGAAACATATTTGCTATTTAATTCTAGGGTGACATCAAAAACCAATGGAATTTAAATTTGCATTTGGAATTCGAAAAACTTTATCAAATGTAGAATTGAAGTTCATAATTAAATTCTACATATTTGATCTTGCTTCCCTGCAAATATCCAGAATTTTTGGACAAAGTTTGGTGGCTGAATTAAAAGGTCAGAAACAGTAGGAGGGGAAGTGAGAGGGTGGCATGTGGGACCCCTTTGTCAGCCACTCCCGAGCATGTCGGTTCCCGTTTTGCTCCTACGGCCGCCACCGCAATGAAGTCCGCGCACCACCGCGACGTCTCTGGCTTGGCGCTGAAGTCACCGTTTGCCCGAGTGTTTCCACTGAAGCCGACACCCCAAAGCTATCGCTGTTTCCACTCGCTCGGTGAAGCAAACGTGTACTTCCTCTGTTCTTGCCGCCGGACCGGAAAACCACCGCTCTTCTACTCTCCGCGCGCTAGACCGGGCGTTCTCTGGCTGAGCAGGATCGCCGACGGTACGGGGTGTGACTGTCAAGCCTAGGAGCAGCCGTGTTCCCTCTCCGGTCTCGATTACCTTCCTTTTCTCTCGAGATTCTGCAAGAACCGAAGGATGTCTGCGCTGAAATTCGGTTCCAAGGTGAAGTCATATTCTAATCATTTTAGTTCGACGCTTCTATGCACTCTAGCGCAGCTCCTCGACAAAAAATCATCAGAAACCGTCAAGAAATGGAGTTGTAATTCGAGTTTTCCCGGCCACCGACGCGTAACCCTAGCCGCACCGTCGAGGAAGACGACGAAGGGGCGTGGCCCACCAGTCGGTGTCTCGGCTCAGGCGTGGGATCTGGGTGTGGAATGGGATTGGGTGTGACTGCACTGGTTAACTTCGTAGCCCCAGGTGTCTTCACAATTTCACTGGCACGATTTAAAACAGTTGGCCCGGTTGGGATTATTTGAAGTTTTATACTAGCAAACAATTCCAGAAATTCACTCATCTTCTAAATTCAATTATGCCCAGTAGATGTTCTCCAAAAATTCCAACTAAATTCTGGTAGAACCCTCATGTGCTAAAATTTGCAGTGATGTGATTTTCTAAACATGAAAGTCAAAATATTTCTGTAATAAATTTCTTTTATATAATTGATATGGAAATTAATTACCACTGTTCCTGTAATGGGAAAATTCCCAATTTTAGTAAGGAAACTTCTTTAATAGCCTAGACCATCAGTAAAAATTTCAAGTCCACTAGGCTTTATTTACTGGGTCAAACTGTCTTCTAATCTTCAGCCTTCATTAAAAATTCCCCAAAATAAACAGAAACCTTTTCAGCATTTCATATTAACTTCAAAAAATCATTTCTCCCTGTAGGTAGCTCGAAAAATTATGAAACAAATTTTGCTAGAACCAGGAAGACCTCCTTCATTTAGATATTCCACTCATAGCCATGTCAAAACTTCAGATTTGGGATCAAAATTCAGAGAAGCCTTGTACTTGTGTGAATTTGGAGACCACAAGCTTCCATGAGAATTTCTCAAAGTTTGCTCAAATCATCCTCAACGAATCTAGTATCCACTGGAAAAATCCCAAAGCCAATTAAGAAACCTTAATAGCAGTAGCTAGTAATAGATGTTTACTTCTTATAAATCATTATCGCTTATACAGATATTTTGTTGCATATCATATAGTGACCGAAGTTGAGGACACTACGGAGCCGTTGGAGGTCCTTCCACCAGAAGCTACATTCTGTGTAACTCGCAACCAGACAAGCCCCGGTTTGCATTTAATTACCTTTTGCAAAGTTTTCATTTGTATCACTTATGTCTAGGGTGAAATGCTTGCATTAGAGTTAAGGTGATTGAAACCCCACTTGCATGACTTCTAAAGCCTATGGAGGGTTGGGTAGTTTACAACTCCATGAGTAGAGAATGCCACGCTAATGTTCTTAGGATCTCGGTAGAAGTCGAGTGGTTGGAATCTACTCGCCAGATAGGAATTTTATCACACGGGATAGAAAGAAAGAAAGAATGGATTAATAATGTGAAATTGAGACCCAGCAGGGGATATAGGATGCGGTGAGCAGAGGTCTTACATGCATAGCCCTGTTGGTGTAGATTGAGGAACGAGCCGTGCGCGGCCCTGCTGGACAAGTTTGAACAGCACCGGATGCATACTGGCATATGGGAACCAGGAAACCGATGTAATTGGTTAACCTGGGTGTCGAGGCTTGCCCAACCGTTTTTTAGGAGTATGTTGAGGGTAGCAAGGTGTAAATCTGCCGACGGGCACATACATGCTTCGCGCGGGGACCTCCTGCCCGTTATGGATGGACCGGTTCAACATTTGGGTTTCCTTTGAAAGGTTTCTGCATACAACAGCGTACGAAGGTGTGAAGCACCACACTTCTGAAATGGGTGTATGTGACGTGTTATCCGGGTGTCTATTGACTGCAATCACCGTCCCTCACGGTTATTTGTGTACCGCTTGTTCACTGCGCTGTGACGTATTAATATTTGAAAGAGCCCGAAGAATATGATGCATTGATCTATTATTGTATTGAAACCATGTATGCTGTAGATTTAGAGCTCATTAAGTTTATATTCCACTTTAGGCATAACCACATATGAGGAAAGTGTTTCTTGTTTGATTGTGGACTTCCGATGGGAGGGCTGCCCAAGGCATATTAATCTGCTGCTGTAAAACTAAAAGTAAGGATTAACATGTGGGCGTGTCTTTATCGCAATATCATTTTCCTATATTAACAATCCCTGCATGTAGAGTCTCATGTTTAGGAGTGATGGTTAAGACTTGCTGAGCCATCGTGCTCACAGTTGCTATATTAAGATGTTGCAGGTGAGACGTACGAGGAAGGCTCCGATTATGAGGCGATGCCCCCGTCAGGGTACACGCTGGGGCCCAGCATGCCACCGTGACCTTCGGATGATTGCTGCTAGTGTGTAGCGTCCCCGGGCTGGACGGCTGCACTTTTGCATAGCTAGGCTGAGAGTTTATCTATGAATAAGACTTCCGCTGTACATTATTTTTGTAAAAGACTTCTGCTGTTTTTTGTAAATAAAAGTTTGTATGTTGTTCTTAATGTTTTCATGTGTGCTTTTCGGTGCCGCATATCACGGCACCACCCTCTGCGATCCCGGAATGGGAGGACCACGGGGTGGCTCCCCATAGTCAGTAGCCCCTGAGCCCCTGATCGATCTCGCTGATCGGCCAGGGGATGAACACTGGTCGGCCTCGCTCCTGCACAACTAAAAACAAGAAAAAGATCATTGGTACTTGGATTATCTATGAAGCCACGACGAATGAACCTCCAGTGGCTGGTTTTGACTCTTGGTCGCCCCTGCTGGGGTCCTGCGGCAAGCCCCCGGGCTCCCCTTTCGAGGGGCTGGTTTGTCGTTTATGATGAGTTCACCTCGTCCCCCATCCGTGAGCCGTTCGTGACTCATAGGGGTCGGGTCGATCGGGAGCTTTCCTCTACAGTCAATGCCCCAAGCCCGATGAGCTGCCTACCGGGTGGAGCCGAGTGAAATCCATTCGTCATGTTTGTTTCGGACGGCTGGAACCATTGGCCCTGCTGCGCGCCGAGGGGCTTTCTGTACGTTTCATTAGATCCCTGCTCGAGGCGTGCACGTGGTTCCCAAGCTCATCACCAGCTCGTACGGCTCGCTGACGACCCTTCGGAGGGTTACCACAGCGTTCATGGTGCTGGGACTCAGCTACAAGCTTAGAGACATCGGGCAGATTCGTTTCCCGATGTTGTCTCTGTCATGGACCCCCTCACGTCGCTTGCTCCTCGCTCGGGGTCATCCCGGGCGGCCTCCGAGCCTTTCGCAGGCCAGCCAAAGGGACTTTTCGAGCCCATAATGCGGGCTTGGAGACTTACCTTCCTCCAATGGTCGCGTCGTCCTCCATGTCCTCCTTGTCTGGGGGGTTTGAGGAGGCACCGCTCGACTCAACTCAAGTGCGGCGATCGTGGTTTGCGTCGTGAGGCCAAACAGCTGCTGCCTGGTGGGGCCTCCGTGCCTTCTTGGACAGTTTCACCGCAGGGGAACCAAGGAGCTGCCGCTCAACTCGGCTCCCTAGCAGCCTATGTGGTTTTAATCCGGGGAGGTGGGTCGAGTGGCATTACAGTGATGGTTTCTTCGAGGCAGTGGCGAAAGGTCACCTGCCATCTGACGGTTGTCAGTTCTGGTGCCACTTCATCCACTTTATATTCCCCTCCACGGCAACTTTCTTTTGGGTTCACCTGCTGTGCCTTCATGCTCCTCTGTTTCGCATAGCGCTCCTGTCTTTCTATGCCTCTTTCACCTTTGTCCTGCCATTGCTCCTTCCTCTCGGTGCTTCTGCTGGAGAGAGAAAAATGTCACTTTCTCTTGCGTGATGCGCCTTCCTGTTCTCTCGGCGAGATGTCTTCATGGTCAAAGTCGGAGTTCCGTTAGAGCCACATCGCCATCCTTGAGGAGATTGTGCTGCTGTCGGAGCGCGACGCCCGTGCCATCCGCGTCCGCGTGTAGGAGCGATTCCCCATTCCTCATGCCAATGAGGTCGTGTCGCTGATCGGATTTCATTTGTGCGGGCTTGGTTTGCAGGCGCAGCACTTCTTCCGCGGCTTGATGTATGAGTACGGGCTGGAGCTCCACCCCCTGACGCCTGATGGTGTATTCCGAGTGTCGCTGTTCATCGTCTTGTGCAAAGAATATTTGGGGATGACTCCTCATTCCGGACTTTGGAGGCACTTCTTCCGCGTGCGGCCGTCGTCTGATCAGGTTCTGCTTCTGTCCGTGGGGGCGCCATCATCGAGCTGCGTCGAGGGCGGACTGACTTCATCAGCACGCACTCGCCCCCTCTCCCCACCAGGTGGTGGCGTCAGTGGTTCTATATTAAGAACGTTGCTCCCTCTCTTCCACCTTTCTCGGGCAGTCTCCCCAGGAACAAGATTCCTGTAAATGGGAGACCCCGAGGAGGGAAATGGGGAAGCTCGACCGAATCCTGCATCACGTCTGAAGTTTGAAGAACAGCATCCTTTCAGGCACCCATCTTCTGCAGACCTTTCTTCGGTGGAGGGTGCTGCCTATCCGAGTTCGGTCCCATACCCTGAATTTCTACAGGAGGGGCCGAGTGATCCGTCGGGCGAGGAGCTCTCCCAAGAAGAGGTGTCCCGCCGCATCCAGATGATCCTGGGGCCAGACGCTGGTGAGCCCTGCTCCCCTGAGCTGCTCCCTCTCCATGCAGCTTCTCCGAATCCTTACGGGCTGTGGGGCAGTGTCAACCGTCCCAAGGTCACTGAAGACCCGGAAGAGCAGGCGGCACAGGCCACCTTGGAGGCTGCCAGAAAGTAAAAGAAGGAAGAGACCAAGATTCGCCGGATACAATGCGAGAAGCAGAGGCGAGCGGCGCGGGCGGCTGGCAAATCTACCCCGGAGTCTTCATCAGAAGATGACACCGACTTGGAGAAGAGTGGCGGTGGTCCGTCTGAAATTCCAGCCTTCGCTGGCGAAGAGGCGGCTGAATGGGTGTCCGAGACCGTTCGGTATAGGGGGCCGAAAGAGAGGGCAAGCGCTGACCCCACCAAGAACCTCTGCGTGGGGCAAGACGCTGACCTTTAAGTGGCTCAGGCGCCGGGTGCTTGGATCGTTGGGGGGGCCTTGCCCTTCGGTGAGGGATTGCGGTGGATGGGTGGTCGAGCGTTGAAGGGAGGTCAGTCGGGTGTCGAGCCCAGACCGACGGCTCTCTTCGAGAGCGTCTCCATGTCCTTGGGTGCTCGAAGGCTAGAGGTTAGGGTCGTTTTAGCTCCCGCCACCGTCGAGGTGTGGGGACCACTCCATGGTTCACCCACTCCGTGATCGCAGAGGGTGGTGCCGTGTGATGCGGCACCCAACAGCACACAAGAAAAAAATATGAACAACATACAAACTTTTATTTTACGTAAAAACACAGTGAAGTCTTTTACAAAAGTAATGTACAGCAGAAGTCTTATTTATAACTATTCTCTCATCCTAACTAAGAAAAAGTGCAGCCGTCCAGCCCGGGGACGCTACACACTAGCAATATACAACCGGAGATCACGGCGGCGTGCAGTGCTCCAGCTCGGCCGTGTACCCCGACAGGGCATTGCCTCGTCCTCGGACCCTTCCTCATAACTCTCACCTGCACACAGCTCAAATATTGCAACCGTGATAACGATGGTGCTCAGCAAGGCTTATCCGACACTCCTAATCATGAAACTCTACATGCAGGGATTGGTAATAAAGGAAATGAAACTTGTGATAAAGACACGCCTCAATGTTAATCCTTACTTTCAGTTTTATAGCAGCAGTTTAATGTGACTAGGAAGCCCTCACATCGGAAGTCCACTATCAAACAAGAAACACTTTCTTCCGATGTGGTTATGCCCAAAGTGGAAGATAAATTTAATGAGCTCTACATCTACAGCATACATGGTTTCAAGACATTAATAGTTCAATGCAGCATCATTATCTGGCTTCTTTCACTTCTTACTACGTCATAGCACAGTGAACAAGCGGTACTCAAATAACCGCGAGGGACGGTGATTGCAATCAGGAGACACCCGGATAACACGTCATATACACCCACTTTCAGAAGTGTGGTGCTTCACACCTTCCTACTCTGTTGTATGCAGCAACCTTTCCAAGGCAACCCAAATGCCGAACCGGTCCATCCGTAATGGGCAGGAGGTCCCCACGTGGAGCATGTCTGTGCCCACCGGCAGATTTACACCTTGTTACCCTCAACCCACTCCTATAAAATGGTTGGGTAAGCCTCGGCACCCAGGTTAACCAATTACATCGGTTTCCTGGTTCCCACATGCCAGTATGCATCCGGTACTGTTCAAACTTGTCCAGCAGGGCCGCACACGGCTCGGTCCTCAGTCGACACCAACAGGGCTATGCACGTGAGACCTCCGCTCATTGAATCCTATCCCCCCTGCTGGGTCTCAGTTTCACATTCTTAAGCCATTCTCTACCTCTTTCCATACCGTGTGAATAAATTCCTATCTCGCGAGTAGATTCCAACCACTAAACTTCTACCGAGATCCTAGGAACATTAGCATGGCATTCTCTACTCTCGAGTTTGTAAACTACCCAACCATTTATAGGATTTAAAGTCATGCAAGTGGGGTTTCAAACACCCTAACTCTAATGCAAACATTTCACCCTAGACATAAGTGATACAAAAGAAAACTTTGCAAAAGGTAATTAAATGCAAACCGGGGCTTGCCTGGTTGCGAGTTAAATGGGAAGTTAGCGTCTGGTGGGAGGACGTCCAACGGCTCCGGTGTGTCCTCAACTTCGGTCACTATATGAAATGTAGCAAAATATATGTATAAGTGCTAATGAAGTATAAGAATTACACTTCTATTCATAGCTACTGCTATTTAGGTTCCTTAATTTGCTTTGGGATTTTTCCAGTGGATACTAGATTCTATAAAGATGATCTGAGCAAAATTTGGAGAAATTTCATTGAAGCATGTGGTCTCCAAAATTCCCACAACTACAAGGCTTCTCTGAATTTTTATCCAAATCTGAAGTTTTAACATGGATAAAAGTGGAAGATCTAATTAGAGTATGTCTCTATGGTTCTAACAAAATTTGTTTCACCATTTTTGGAGCTACGTACAGGGAGAAATGGAATTTTGAAGTTGGACAAAATTGCTGAAAAGTTTCTGTTTAGAATTGGAAATTCCAAATGACGGCTGAACTTTGGATCAGAGTTTAGCCTAGCAAATATACTCCAATGAAGCTCATATTTTTACAGAAGATCAGTAATGTTATAAAGAATCTTCTTTCCAATTTGGAGGAAATTCCATAACAGGGATCTTCTGGAATTAATTCCCAAATATTTAAATTTGATGAATTTTGGAGAAAATTACAGAAAGCTTCGGATCAAATTCTTTGCATTTCTGCACAGTACTGACTGAGAGAAATCCAAAAATATTTTGTTTCACAAATTTTGGATACTACTGAAAGTTATGGAGGTTTGAAGTTTGAAATATTTTTCTGTAAATTAACTCTGTGATTTTTAGCTAGGTTATTTAACCCTGAGATAACCTCCTGATTAAGCCACCTTAATCACCTACAAAAATCCTAAGATTTTTACTGGAGCTCAGGAACTAGGATAAGAGATTTCTGACCAAATATGGGAATATTTCATAAAGGAATATTCCTGGAATTACTCACTAATGGATTGTCTAAAAAGAATTTTATAGAACATCCTAGGCGTTTTCATAGCAAGAATTTTGTTTCTCTGCAAAGTATTCTTCCTAAGGATTCCAGAAAAAAAATTCACTATTTTTGGAGATAAGGATTTCCTAGAATGAATTTTACAAAGTGGAAACTTTTTCTGAAAAGTTTCTGGACACTTTTAAGCACAGCAGTTTGGACTCAGAAAAATGCTACTCAAACCAACTCCAAATGATATGAAACTTTGTGGGAAGTTAAATAATACCCTAAAGAATATTCTGGCGAAATTTGGGGATTTTTGGCTTACCCAAACTCCCTACATAATTCTTTTACAGAAAAATTTAAAAGAATTATCTAGAATTTATTATTGACTTTCATACAAATTGGGGTACACATTTGAATAGATCTTTGCAAACTGGATCTAACCCAATTTGGAGTTCGCTAAAAAAATTTATGAATTTTCAAAGTTTGAACATTTTTTGGAACCTAATACTGGCTGACAGTGGGGTCCACACGTCAGATCCTTCTTCAACCTCGGGACAGAGCCCGCGCGCACGCCGGAACAGAGGGATGGCGCGCCGCGTTCTCCCTAATTTCTCCACCGTTTTTGCTCTGTTTTTGACCTACACGACCGTTGGAACGTGGCGCAGCTGCCGGGCAAGGTCTTACCTCATGAAAACTGCCGGAAACAGGTCGGCACCATCGGCGGCGTGGCATCGATGTGTTCCGGTGTGTCCCAAGCCGATTTCAACCGCACAAGCTGCCATACAGCATACCTAGAGAATGTGGAACATGGAACACATGCCAATTCTTTCAGCAATCGGCGGTAAGAGGGCGGTCACCGGAGGACCGACCCGTTTTTGCTACCGGCGGTGAATTCTCGTCGCCCGGGGTGTGTGGTGGACGGTTTGCTTCAGGCTTCGGCGTGGTGGGGCGCTAGGGTCCGAGGTTGCTATGGTTTGAACCAAAGGACGAACAATCAACCACGTTTGGAGAATTTCCCAACTTGGTTATCAGCGGTTCCTCACGTACACCAGCGCCAATTTTCAAATTACTGCTAGACGGCAATGGAGATGAGCAAAGGAAGATCGGGAGCATGATATACACCTCATGGCGCACCTTAGGGTGGTGTATTTGTGCCGGAATACGCTTGGAATCGGCCGGGCGCTGTGGAGTTGTATGGGAGCGATATGTTCGGTTTTTTCGGAGGAAGAACAGCTTGATAGCTTCGGAGGAAGGCCGGGAACGAGCTGTGGAGGTTCGTATGATGTCCAGTGGAGGCCGGCGCATCCTCTGTTCAGCTCAGCTAGGCGCCACAGTGGATGGAGGTCGATCGAGGTGAGGAGCAGAGGGCGTACGGTGTGTTTCTTCTTCGGTTGAGCGTCCGTGAGCTAGCGAGAAGGAGAAACAGCAATTTGATTATGCCTCTGTGATATTTAGCGAGCAACCAAGAGCAACTACAGGAACCGCCTCAGGGAGCAAGCGCACAGGCAGCTCGCTGGAGCTCGCCCTCCCTCTCGGTGTCACGCCCCGGCTGAAGGAAACCTGAAGTTTGTGTCTTTCCCACTTACAGGTGGGTCCCACCGAAGTCTCCCCCAAACAACAGCGGCCCCGATTTCAAATGCGTGTGTAAATTCAAATCTGTGGATGATTGGAACTGTTGAAACAATGTCACACGGAGGAAAATCTTCGGTTGATTGTGTGAGCAGAGAATCGGCAATTGAGTTGTGCAGCTGCTGTGAGTAACAATCAACAACGCCGTGGAATTGCCTGCCTTCGGGAGCAAGGCACGGCAGCAGCTCGGTGGCTGCCTCAGTGGCAAGCTCGCCGAGAAATAAACACTGAGGGTTCTCGGTTCCAATGACGTGCGGGTCCTGTGAAGTTTTCCCATCCAAACAACAGTGACTCCACAATGCAAATTAAAAATTTGCAGCAATTCCGAAAACTGAATTTGATTACCGGTAGTTAACCTTCTGTTAGGTTCCAAACTTTAAATTTGGAGCTCTCAGTTCAGTTCCTGTGTGAGGGGGAAATAACGACTGGGTTTAACGTTTTTGGTGAGCAAAAGGTCACGCTGAGAGCTACTCAATCCCACGAGCTGGTTGCCAGCGTGATGAAAAACAGCGAGAAGGTGGCCTCTGCTCGCAGCTCGGTTGGTGAGTCAGAGGATCAAGCCGTGAGGTGTTGAAACCACGAGCAGGTCGTCAGCTCGATGCAAGAAGCTGGAGGTGGCTGCCTCGGTGGCGCTCTGTGGGAGCTCGGTTGGTGTTCGACACTGAACAGAGGAAGTCTTCGGGGGCAATTTAAAGCGTCCCAATGACATGTGGGGTCTACCCCCTTTACTCCTCTTCTTATCCTCCAAATGTTTCCAAAAGATCTTCATTCATGTAAATCCCCTCAATCTGATATTTCGGGAGTTTAAACGTGGGCTAAATTTGAGTAAACCAAATCCAGTGTGAAGTTCACTTTCAAACTTGAATTCAGTTCACATTTTGAAATGATCATATTTAACTCCTTTTTAGCCCACCCTGAAATCAGAATGTGTCCACCATGAATTTCTTCAAATTCAAACATATGAGGATACATGTGTGCTCCAAATTTTTGGCAGCAACTTGAGGCGAACATTTGAGTTCAAATCTGAGTTTAAACTTCCCCTTACATGTTAGAACATTACACATGATGTTTAATTCAACCTTGGCTTAACACATTTCAAATGAACGTGAGAGCTCATTTTGTTAGACACCCATGTGCATCATCATGTGTATAAAGTTTTTGTAAGTCCCATTTTCATGCATTCCACACGTTATCTGTATTCAACCCTCTGTTTATTGCCTTTACATTTTTGGGACATCTACACGAGTTTGCGGCTCCGGCCTTCGTTCCGCCGCCTGCCGTTCCCTGTTCCCCAGATAGTGCAACTTCGTTGTGCGAGTCATGCGCCATTCTTCGGTGGTGGGGAAGGTAACTTTGTTCTTCCTTTTGTTGCATCATCCTCCTTTCGTTCAGGTTTTTTTGATCTGTGCCTTCGTGCAGGAGATCCGTCCCGGCGCTCGAGGCTTTTCTGGCCGCCATGG
The DNA here is from genome assembly GCA_030760725.1 of Neostapfia colusana. NCBI lineage: Eukaryota > Viridiplantae > Streptophyta > Magnoliopsida > Poales > Poaceae > Neostapfia > Neostapfia colusana. The sequence goes on along the minus strand of JASWHV010000006.1, from coordinate 62,872,142 downwards.
CCCCAGCTGAGGACTCAGCAAGGAGGCCCGCCTTGTCGGTGACTGAGCCAGCGAGGGCGGGTCTTGTCCCAGCCTCTAGTCCGGTGTTCGTTCTGGGTTCCTCCGTCGATTGAGGTGGAGTGGTGGCTTTGGGCACTGTTCCCTAGCTCCCAATGCCGGGGCACCTGCCAACCCTGGGCGCAGGGGTTGCTGGGGCCGAAGCTAGCGGCGCCTCGGGGCCAGAGGAACAGAGGCGGGGGGGGGGGGGGGGGGGGAGGAAACCTGGGCTCCCTTTGCTCCCAACTAGTTGGCGTTCAGTCGAGTCTTTCGGCAGAGTGCGATCGTCTGGACGTCGTGCTCGGGCGGTTGCGGGAAGTACCTCCGAGCGGACTGGTGAGACTTTTTCTCCTCTCATTATTCTTACTGTGAACTCTAGGACATTGACGAGGAGTTTCTCCCTTGTCGACAGGAACTGGTTCGCCGAGCTGCTAAAGACTCACGCCGTCTTTGTGAGAGCCAGGATCGTCATCTTCATGTGGAGGCTGAGCTGGCTGAGGTGTGGGCGGAGCTCGAGAGGGCCCAGGCCGCTGTGGAGGGAGCGGCTCGAGCGGTGGTGGTCGCGATCGATGGGGCGGCAGTCATCCACGGAGCTCGCTCGCCTTCGTGCGGTTTCCGAGACGGCGCGAGGGGGCGCGTCTCAGGCTCTGAATTAGCTGATGGCCCATGGCCAGAAAATCCGGGAGGCCCTGGTCGTTATAGAGAGGTCGAGGGACCAAATCCTGGGTTGGTCCATTTTTCGTTTCCTTATTTTGGTTTCATGCATCCGCGTTGGTCTGAAACTTTTGTGGTGTGTCTTGTGTAGAAACGCAAGGGTGCATCACCGTTTCTAGAAACTTGGTCGAGGCTTGAGGAGGGGATGTCGAGGATCTTCGTGCTCATCTTTCTGTTGAGGAGTGAACACTAGAGAAGACTCGGCCCCTGGTGGCAGCTTCTTGCGACAGGATGTTGGGTTCGATGCTGGCGACTACTTTGGTGGGCCTTGCTTCCCCAAAGTCGCGGCTTCGGCAGGTTCCCCAATGCTTCATGGTGCTTCAGTGGGAGCTAGCCAGCCTCCGGGGCGTTGGGCGGTCAATATGTGACCTGGTGCTCGAGGACTGGTCTGGAGTCAAGCTTGCCACTCGGCTGGTCAGGGCACTCGGCGATGTGGACGGCCGGCGACGGGATGTCAGGAAAGCCGGAGTCTCGTGCGGGGCCTGAGTTGCGCTAGGTGCCATGTTGTCTCAATACCCCGCCCCTCGATCTTCAGCTTCTTCGCGATTTTCGCGGGGCAGCCACGGATACTGAAGGGGCTAGCGACGCGATCGCGAAGGCCGCACTCTCCTTGGCCGAGCTCATCCCAGAAGAGGCGATCAAGGAAGAGGCAGACAGGAAACAGAGGAGGAGAGACCCCTCTTCATAGTTAGGACTTTTTTCTTAGTATTCTACTTCGTATTTGTAACTTGATGGGGACATGATTTCTCCCTTTGTGAGATGGAAAAAGCTTTTTATATCTTGGTTGTGAGTTGAGACGAGAATTGGAATATATATAATTTTTAACGTTTTGTTTGGATTTCTAGTGGATGGGTAGCCCCCAAGCACCGTGCGAGGGCCGGTTCATTCCTTCCCTCATGTGGTGCTTCTCTATACATGTTTCTGTGACACACTCATCTCTGGTTTCTGCATGTATTCATAATCCATGTAGAGAAAATATTTTTAAAAGAAGTGGGAACAGAGAAAATATAAAAAAGATAGCCAGTAAGAACCGAATCCAGTTTTCCGAGAGCGCCGAAGACAACTTCCACGGCCCGCTGGCCACGTGGCGTGTTCGGAGCTCATCCCGGCGAAGTGGAGAGAGGTCCGCCGCTAAAATGGCTACGTGACAGGCTCGGGGCTCATCTCCACAAAAGGGGAGAGGTTCGACCCTGTGGGACACGTGTTGCCCGGAGCTAGCCTCTGTGGAAGAAGCAAAGGCATTCTCCGCAGGACACATGTCACCTTCGGAGCTAGTCACCACGGAAATCAGAGGACCAGTCGCGCGGGATACGTGTCGATCTCGGAGCTCACCGCCGAGAGGTCCGGTTCTATCGGACCCGTGTCGCCAACGGTGCTTATCTCCGGGAGGTCCATCACTGTTGGACACGTGTTAACCTCGGAGCTCGTCTCTGAGGGGAAAGGAAGTCTGGTGCTGGAGCTACCTCTAGAGAGAGGAGAGGTCCGGCACTGACACGTGGCGTGTGCGGAGCCACCTCCGAATAAGAGAGGAGGTCCTGACCGCAAGGATACGTGGCGCACGCGGAGCTCACCTCCAAAGGAGAAGGGAGGTCTCACTCGCTTGACACGCGGCACCACCGGAGCTCGTCTCTGCGGAAAAGGAGAGACCAGGCCCGATGGACACGTGGAGCTTCCGGAGCACATCACAAAGGAGGTAACGAGTTCTGGAGCGGTTTTGGATTCTGTACGCATAGAAATATCGGTACGGAGAAGAAACCGACCCGAATTCCACAATAATACCGCATCTTATGAACTTGAGATAAGTTATTAGGATTCAACGACGATCTGAATAAGACTCTTATTCGGAATCCAATCAGAATAGGACTCTTCTTCTCCCAATTATAAATAGAACCCAGAACCCCTAGCCGAAACCACAAACTTCTTTTCCAACTCCTAAGCCGGCGACTTAGAGTCCTAGCCTCAACTCGCTGAGAAAGCCATTGCCGGAGTTCAGCAAGGGAGATCGCCGGAAGAGAGCCCAACGATCTGTCTGATCAGAGAAAGACCCCGAGACCGAGAAGAACGTAAGGTAGATCTCCAATACAACCTTACGACATTGTTGCATTTTCTTTGCATTTGTTCTTCGATTCCTTTCGAACAGAAGCTTTCTCGTGGAACAGATCACTTGTTGATCGGGTTGATCCTCACCACGTCCACATCTGATCCGAACACCCCTGTTCATCATAAAGCCATGAAAGAACACGTACAAACCGACCTAATAAAACTAAACTGCATTATAGGATAGCATGCATACGCATCATCGCATCTAGTTTAAAGTTTGTGCATGGTATTGATTGTTATGAATCTTGTATGTGCGTGATCCTGTATAGAAGGACAAGCTCAGGGAGCTGTCTACGACGAGCTGCAACAACAAGGTTTTGAGATTCAAGAGTCACCAGAACCGCAAGAACAAGGCAAGTACTCCTTGACCATATTGATCCTATGTTTTGGGTAAAACTGTTTTGATTTGCGAAAAGGTGTGTGTGCTGAGTCAAACATGAGGGGAAACCCTTTTATAGGAGTTTACTAGCCTTGGTTAAACCACCCTTGGCGCCAGGGAAGTTTATGAGTCGGGTATAGTTTTACTTTTATGCTTCGCTGAGTCCATGGGATTGGGAAGCGAGATAGATGTTTCTAGCTAACTGCACTCATAATGATAATGAGAAAACTGATGTTGTTAATGAACATGGATCAGAGGGAGATCTAGACAAGCCTGGGTTTGTGAATGAAATAGAATGAAATGGTGGTTTACTTGCCATAGATCTAAGGACCGGTTCATGCATGCACATGCCAGGATAACAGTGCCACCACAAGGCCAAGTATGGGTGCGGCTTAGCTGAGTAATTAGGTAAGTTGCTAGAGTGTTATGGACTGTGGAAGGCGCGGGGATTGGGAGTCGAGTGAGGACTGCCCTGGGAACTGCATGGCACAAGAGGGGGCCTGTGGGTGGGAGAATTGGAGATTCTAGCCTGCCGGTGAAACCTTAGTGAGTCCATACATCTAGTAGCCCCTTTGTAAGGGCTATTTTGTGATCTATTGGCCATACACCGACGGTTGTGTACTGGTATAATGGAGGTTCTGCAGTCGCCGACGGGTGACGAAATCACAAACTTGTGGGTAAAGAGGTGCAAACTCTGCAGAGTTCTTAAAACTATCATGATAGCCGAGCTTACGGTCACGAGCGCCTGGCCAACTGCCATGATTAGTTGGGATGATTATTGGGAAGGTTATTGGTTATGGTTTCGGATGGTTTGGTTATGGTTTGGTTTTAGGACTGTTGAGTCCGGGTGATAAGATGGTTGCATGACTGTTGAGTCATGGCGACAAGGATGGTCTCGATGGAGACAAAGTTGTTTATGAGATGAAATGGTAGCGAATACGATATGGTATTCTTGAGATGGTAGCGAAAACGAGGAGGTATTCGTGAGAATGAGGTTGGTTGATGACTGGTTATGACATGGAAAGGTAATGAACATAACGGAGGTACGATTGGTATTTTAATACATGTTGGGATTACATTCACTTAGAGATAAGTCGCTGTTTTATCGTGCTTTTGGTAAATAACTTTGCTTTACTGCAAATGAGCCTTTTTATACCTACCTTTCTATGAGCTTCATATCATATTTTCCCGCACTTCCTGAGTACATCATTGTACTCAAACTTGCATTATTACTTCATCATCAGCAGCAGGAGAAGACTACTATGAAGACCAAGTGGAGCGTTAAGGTGTGTGATCTGTTCTCAACCTTGCCTGTGGGAATGGAGAAGAGATGGAGCCATTGCTGCCTAGAATTGCTTTCGCATTAGTTAAATTGCTTCCGCATTAGAATAAAGACTTCCGCTGCATAGAAATAAAGACTTCCGCTGTGAGCATGAGTCCAAGACTCACGAGACATTGTAATAAACTCTGTTATTCGTGGTTATATATATTCTGAATTCAGTTTGTGGAATATATGTGTATGTGTGATGAACATCCTGGGCACACATACGCATTAGTTCTCGGTTCCGTGGTTTTTCCACAGAATTGAGGGCGTCACAGTTTCTTAGGGGGTTGCATGGTGCCGGTGGTTGGGTCCATCTTTGTCGTGGGGGGGAAGATGTCGGACATAGAAAGAGCCCAAAAGGCGAAAAGGAGATAAGACTTGGCGTCTGTATATAAATTCTGCCCGACTTATGTAGCAGCCACCCCTTCTCGGGGTTGCACGCTGTCCCGGGAATCTCATTGGGTGGTGCCGTGCGATGCGGCACCCAACAGCACACTTATAAGGACATCATATTACATAAATCAAATGTGGAAGCTTACAATTTCAGTTGTAAATAATTTACATCAAAATAAACTACACTGGAAGACTAATTTAACTCACGTCTCATATCTAAACTAAGCATACGAGAAGACGTCCAGCCCGTGGACTCTTCTCTCTAGCAACACGAAGACATACGGCAGCGGCAGGGGTTTCCATGAATTAAACGACTCGGATGGTTCCGAATCTCACCGGACAACCTTTTCATAAGCATAGATGTTAACCTGTAAAACCACTAATATAGTGTAACAGCCCTAACTTTTGTAAAGTTTGATTTCAGCTTATGAAACAAAGTTAAGGCAAAGGTATAGCTTGAGTTGGTGTCACATGAAATGATGAACACAAAAAGGGACATGTGAGGTAGTTAAAAATTTCTTTAGCTCATACTAAACACATGTTAACCTAGGGGAAATAATTTGACTCCCAAAAATCTAACTCATGTGCACATCCTCTATGAGTAGAGTGGAGGGAATTTAAACATAATTTGAGTTCTTTTGAAAGGATTCATGTTCAGATTGTCTAAATGCATCCGGGTGAAGTTACTAGTGCATTCCTCATATACCAAAGAGCTGCTGGTCCAAAGTTGGATATTTTTAGAGCTCGTCTACTATTTATTCAAAGGGTTAAATGAGGGAATGTTCAAATTCAAACTTGAATTTGAATTTTGTATCAAAAAACTCAATTTCAAAATCTGATTCCAGATTCTAGTTCCTGATACTTCTCTTAGCCTACTCTCCAAGTTTAGTGAGATTTGAACAATTTTTGTGTGGGAATCTCGAAGCACAGTGAAGAAAAATTAAATGAAGGGGGGTGGACCCCATCTGTCAGCTACACACACAGAGAACCGACTCTGTTTTTCCTCTCGGTTGCACACGAGCTCGACAGCGCGTCGGAGCCCACTCCCGCCTGATGCTCTCTCGTGCCAGCTCCTACTTCCTCTCTTGTGCTCGGCCTCATCTTCACGCAGCTAGTGCACCAAATCAACTACCTCTCTCGCTCAATCAGTGGTTTGCCCTGTTTTCTCCCGAGAACAACGACACCGGCGCCCACGATTTGTTTTCCCACCGCACACCACCACATAGCCTCGAATGATCAAGCTCTCCACAGCAAAGATCATCACACCAATGCGCTCTATCCGTCTACCCTCTCCACGCCGCAGATCTCTGCTCGTTGCACTCGGATAATTTCGGAGTTGTAGCGAGGCCCGAGGTGAACACCGGGAAAAATCAGCTTCGGCTCCTGTGGGAAGCCCGAACCAAGAGAGATCACACTCAAGCGAGCCACTCCATCGGTGCACCCATGACCGGAGCTGCTCACGCCCAAAGCTCATCCCAAGCCATGACTCGTCGGAGGGGAATTTGGGGATTTCCTCCTGGGCGGCACAAACCGACAATGAGGTAGGGAATTGCGAAATTCATCGTCAGTTCATGTTGTTAGTGTTTCAAACTTCGCACAAAGGCTCCTCACTAGCTAGTGCACATCCTCCATCAATTATAGGCCGAGAAAGTAGATGTAGAGTGAGAATTTTGAATTCTTGTCAGGGGAAAGCCGCCGAACCGCATCGGCCTCACGGTGCCAACAAGGTTGGATAGCTCCCCGGCCGGTTTTGTTGCCATTTCCATCTTCCTCACAACTCTCTGGTGCTCTAGAACCCGAGAGCCGATGATTTGGTGAAGAAATGAGCCTCCCCGACCTCGCCGGAACCATAGCAAGTGCTGTGGCCGGTGCGCGATGGTTTCCGTGGTCGCCGGCCACCTGCGATCTTACCAACGTGTGCAGCGTCTCAAATTAGGGGGTCGGCGAGTATAAGGCCGGGAGGTGGCTGGGAAGGCCATTCCGGCGACTCTCGTCAGAGGGCACCGCCGGTGGCTCTGTTGGCGCAAGGTTGTAGATGAGTTCTGACGTGTGGGGCCCGCCGGCAGCGTTTAAACATTTTAGGATTTTGCTATTTCAGTTCAAATTTTAAACAGCCACAACTTTGTCTAGGAGTATCCAAAAATTCCCAAATAAATTTTGATGAATTCCTCTCAAAGAGTAATATCCAGGGGTGCAGCCCAACGTTTATGAAAATCCCTGGATTTGGCTCATTAATTCATATAAGGAAAATATTGTAGGATTCAATTAAGGAGTTCTGTTATTTGGAAAATTTCCAATATTGGGCAGGAGATCCTTCCAAATATACTTTAACTCCAGTAAAAATTTCAGAGGAATTGGACCTCAATTGCTTGGTCAAATGATGTGTCAATCCTTTATGTCTCTGAAAAATAGGAAAAATGAACAGAGCCATTTTCAGCTTTTCCCCAATCCTTGAAAAATCCATATCTCCATGTAGGAAACTCCAAAAATGGTAAAACAAATTCCTATGGAGTCAGGACATTTTGTACTTCATAAAAAGTCTACTTTGCAGCATAGGAAAGTTTAAGATCTGGAGGGTAAAGGCAAATTAGTGAAAACATCATAATGATTTGTTTTCCTCACACTGAGCCATTTCATGAGATCAATTTTTGCACACTGCCTAAATAGCTTCGCTAGAAGCTGTGGTTAAATTTTCAGCTTCATTAGAATCCTGGACTTTGAGCTACCATTATGTAGGTTTAAGTGTTCATATGAGGGATTAATCACATGGTGGTTAATTTTTCCTTAGTTTCACCTAGTTTTATTACTTTCTAAGGTGATAGATCCAACAACAGAAACCTTGCTTTTGTTATCTCCTTTTAGTCATAGTTAACTTATGCAAACCCATTAAATCACTTTCTATGTTGCTTTTGAAATCTATGTGCATCATCATCTCATTAGCACGTGACGTCGATGCTCAACAAGGAGATCAGGTCCGAGGCAAGGATCTCCCTCTCGTGACGGACCTGGCGGATTCTCTGAAGGAAGATTAACCTCATAGACTAACAAAACCGTTGAGCAAGGCATGCCGTGGTTTGCATATAATTACCGTTTTAAATTTTGCTTTACTTCACCTCATGTTTATTAGACTTGATATTGTGCATTATGTCTAGGATGCTTGAAACCCACTTGCATGGCTATTACATCCCTGAGTAGAAGGGTTAGTGTAGGCTTTGCCTCGTTGTAGATGCTAGGCTAATGTTGTAGCTAGCTCGATAGAAGTCGAGTAGTAAAAAGCTACTCGAGAGAAAGGTCGAGTAATGGAATTTACTCGCGAGAGGTTGATGATAAGAGCACCCTATTGAAAATGAGATGGGGACGGGGAAGTTCCTGTGGGATGGAGCACTCAAGGTTGTCTCGACTTGCGATAGGTGTGACAATGCTTGAGACCACATTGGGCCTGGGCCGGGATGGTAAGGCAAATGTGGAGGTTGGGTTGTAGCCCCGTCCGTGTCGGTTAAGGACCGCACGTGTGCGGCCCTGCTGGACAAGATTGAGCTGTACTGGATTTATAGTGGGGTATGGGACCCATGAAACCGATGTAACTCGATGGACTGTGATCTAGAAACTTATCCTTCACTTGGGAATGGCGTTGAGAAGGCAGGATGTGTAAATCCTTTAGTGGGCAACTTTAACGTGTCACGGGGAGAACCATCCTGCTCGGCGCAAAACGTTTTTCTATGTCGGGGTGTCGGGTGAAAGGTTGCTGCATACAACGTAAGAAACAACTCTTGTGAGAGTCTTTCGAGGCGGGTGTATGTGTCGCGTATTTCAGGTTGTTATTGATTCGAATCACCGACGCTCGCGGAAGAGTATTGAGCATACTTGCCCACTGCGCCGTTACATAGTAAGAAGAGGAACTAAGTCTCTTAACTTGCTGGTCATGGATTAATCATTGTATTGGAACCTTGACTGAATTAGATATAGTGCCAACTAAAGTTCTATTCCACCTTAGGCTAGCAACATCAGGATAAGCGTTTCTTGTTCGATTGCAGACTTCCGGTATTGTGAGACGTGAGGACCACTAAAATGAAGGCTATAAGCATCTGAATATAAGGATCAAGTTTAGTCAAGCTTTATTTTGCAGATTCATGTTCCTACTGTCTTACCACCCCTGCATGTAGAGTTATGTGTTTAGGATTGACGGTTAAGACTTGCTGAGTCTTAGTGCTCACGGTTATTTCTGAGTTGTTTTTGTAGGTAGCAGGATGGCTTCTATGAGGAGGGTTGTTCAGTGAGACGACGAACCTCACAGGTCATTTAACTCACCTGAAACCTAGCCGCTGCCTTATTTGGTGGAGCTAGTAGGAAGTGTTCATGGGATGAACGACTTCTCTTCGGCGTAGTTAGGGTCAAGAGTGAGTAGATGTCCAGCTTTTAATTTCTGCTGCGTGTGTACATTATGATGTAAAAGATCTTATCTTGACTAATAAAAGGGTTTTATTATGTTCTACCGTCTTTTCGTGCATGCTGTTGGGTGCCGCATCGCACGGCACCACCTAGTGCGATTCCCAGGCGAGTGGCACGACCCCGTCATTGGCAGGCCCTCACATATAGCAAGCGTGAGCACATAGGCTCAAGACTGATCCGTCTCCTCTAAACATGAAACTCTACATGCACGAAGTATTAAATATGGTAGCTGAAATTTGCATAAAGGACTCACCTACAGTTGATCCTTAACTTTTAGATTTATAGCCTCATTTTAGAGTCTTGAGCCGAGCAGCATCACAACTCCACAATCAAACAAGAAATGCTTTGTTACGATGCTACTTCCACAAGGTGAAGTAAACATAATGGCACTATCTCTAATTAAAGCATGGTTGCAATACAATTTATAGCACAATACTTATCAAATCATGGTAATTCACTTCACTTCTTACTACGTCAAGACTCAGTGTTCAAGTATGCTCATATAACTGCGAGCGACGGTGATTTGAACCAAGACACGCTGGGACTGCACGACACGTACACCCATCTCCGAGTTGCCATCGGCACACTCGACCGATGTTGCACGCAGCCACCTTTCCCAAGTTCATCCACACTGGACGCGGTCCTATCGACCCAAACAGCAAGCTCCCTCAAGGTACATATCCGCTGTGATATGTTAGGGACCGAGTTACCTTCTGCTGTACTGACGCCGAAAGCCAAAGCCGATCGGAAAAATTCCAATATGGATCTCACAAGGTACATCAGTTTCCTGGATCCCATATAGCCAGTATGCACCCGGTACACAACTCAAACTTGTCCAATAGGGCCAAGTAGGGACGGACCTTAACCGACACAAGCCAGGGCTATGCACGCACGAACCTCGTCCTGCTGCATCTGTACATCCCTGCCCGGTCTCATATTCTCATTGTGAATTTTCCTCACTGTTCTAATCATATACCCGTACCAATAAAACCAAGCCCTAAACTCGCGAGTAGATTCCAACTACTTAATTTTTACCGGTCCTTCCAAATGAACATTAAGCATAGCCTATCTCACTCGACAGGGTGCTATTCTACCGATTTCTCTCAAGGTAATTATGGTCATGCAATTGGATATTCAATATCATCTAGACCTAATGCACAAACATAATGTCATACCTATAGTATCTATAAATGAAAAGACATTACAAAAACAGGCTTGAATGCAAACTGGGGCTTGCCTGTTTTGCAGGTGATTAATAGTATATAGTTCAGTTAGTGACGCTGATCACTTGAGGCTTGATCACTTGCTTTCCTTACTCCTTGATCCAACTTCACTTCGCTTTACAATTCTCCACGTCAATGCTACACGTTATGAGATGCATATGTCTTTAATTGTAAAGACTTTGTGATCAAGATCTAATGACAATTTAAAAACAGAACTTCTGATTAGGAGTAGGATTTGAACTGAATCCTAGTGGAAGAAGATGAATCTTAGCAAAGTGGGTTAAACACTAAGTGTTCTCACTCATTGTTGTATTTTTCACCTAAGCAAAGTATACTGAAAAGTACTGATCCAGAGCTCAAATTTAGCTGAAACTTTTCATGTAAGTTCCTTGTCAGAAAAAAGTATTCTGGACCAAAATTTAGAACTTTTCATTGAGTTGTTTATCCAGAACCATTCCCTAAGCATTTAGGCTAAAAGGAATTAATTCTGAAGTAACTTACCTGTTCATGCAAAACCAAGTGAACTACAATTTCAAGTATAGTTCAGAGAGTATGCTAAGAATTGCCCAGAAATGTTTTTACAATGCTGGGACTTTTTCTGAAAAAAGTTTCTGAACTCATTTGAATACAGCAGTTTGTATTCTAAATTTTCCTACCCAAATAAACTCCAAATGAGCTGAAATTTTAACAAGAGTTCAATAATTCCCGAAAGAATATTCTGGCAAATTTTGGGAAATCTTGGATGAACCAAATTTCGTCAGTAATAACTTTTCTTAAAAGCTTCAAATAATTTTCCAGAATTTATTATTGACTTTCATAAAAATTGGGTTGCACATTTGGATTGATTTTTCCAAGCTAAATCTAACCCAATTTGAAGTTTCCTACACAAAGTTATGGGCTTCTAAAGGTTAAAAAAAATCTGCAATTCAAATTAACCTGGGAAATGTTTAAACTCTGACAGCGGGCCTAGGGGTGATGTGGCGCCATCAGCGACAGCGACACACGGGGCCACTGGGTCATTTGCGCATAGCCACAACCTGATCCGGGGCCACAGAAGATCCTATTCAGTTTAAACCGAGACTGACACATGGGACCCACGAGGGCTTCTTTCTCCTCGCGCTCCTGCACCGGCCCGCTGCCATGTAAGGGCCTAAGTTTTTGCACACAATCAAAGTGTTCATCACACCACACACACATCTCATTTGAGGAGAACTTGTGAACATATTTGAAGAGCAAGTAAACACAATTAATATGGTTATTAGAGGATAAACTCACAATATACAAAAGTGCTATTTCCCACATGCATCACATAGGGGCTGAGCATATGAAAAACTCCCCCACTTTGCTAAGGATGCTCATGCCAAATTTCACCCAAATCCAAAACCTTTTTGAGGTATTTTTGGGAATATTTAGAAAGAGGCTAGTTTGAACTCAAATTCAAATTCAAACTCCTTCCACCCCATGAATTCAAAAGTGGGATTCATATTCACACTCAGCACATTTTTGTGAGCTCATAGAGCAATTTTCAGTCCATTTGGAGTTCATCTTGACATGAGCCAATTTGAGCAAATTCAATTTGAATTTCAAACTGCATTTGTGCTATGAATATATTCAAACACTTCACAATTTGAATTCTACCAATTTCAAATGGGAATTTGGTGGATAATTCAAATGGCAAAGGGAATTAGGGGTACTACTGTTTAGAGCAGTAGGAAAAATTGAATTTCAGAGGTTAAAATGGGAGTGGGCCCTCCTGTCAGCTTCTCTGGTGATCAACCGACTGAAGAGTGCCGGGACTCGTTTTCTCGGGCCACTGCTGCTGTCGCCACCGAGCCAGACGCCGCTGTCACCTCCAGCTCGTCAATCTGTGCAACCGGCCAATGTCGCCGGCCCCTCATCCTCGCGCCCGACCCTTCCACAGATATTTTCACGGCTCACAGTTCGACTGTTGTGTTCCCGAACGAAAGAACACCGCCACTCACCCAAACTCGCTGTGCAACCGTCGACCGGCCAAAGCAAAGGCTCACACACTGAACTGAGGATGCACACGAGGTCGCTGACCCTCACTCGACGTGTTCCAGCCCTTCGCCGCGTGCGATCGGTTTCCATCGAGCTCCACAGCACCGTTCTTTTTCCATCGGTTCAAACCGAGCCGCCACCACGGGAACCACTCGTCTGGCCACCACAGCCCACCTTTCCCTGAGCTGTGAACAGCAAAGAGGTTCGTTATCGATCCCTCTTTCATTACCGCAAGCTCCGGCGGCGTGACAGGAGCTGCCGTCGCCAGAATTTCACGATTTTGCGCCGGTGTACAAAAGAGGCCGCCGGACCTCTTCACAAAATTGGTTCTATACACCGCACCACACATCACCAAACTTAGAGAGCTATGGCTAGATGTCCGTGCGAGTCTATAGGATCCAAAACTTCGAAGAACTGTCGGGTGTAGCCACTGTTCTTCGAGTTTTGCTAGGATTTCAGGTTTCCGACTTAGGTCACACGGTGACATCCTAGTTGCGGCCGTTTCCGAGCTCCTTTGAGTTCATGACGACCTTCCCTATGTTGCACTGATGCTCTACGACCATTGGCTCGATCTTTTGAGGTGCTAGGAAGCCCGGCCGACACGGCTAAAGTTCTTCTGAAGCCGCCGCTCGTCGTCGGCCATGTTCCGGTAGTTATCATGTCGAGCTAAGGCCAGAATCGTGTTTCCCGTGCGGTATTAGGCAGAGGTGGTGAAAATCTTGGAGTTTGGCGCATGGCAGAGCCCCTCCGGCGAGGGTGGCGGCGGCCGAGCGCGAGAGGTCGTGAGGTAGAAGAAGCCCCCGGTCCCATGTGTCAGCGGCCAGATATTTAAACAAGGGATCTGCTGCAGCACCGGATCTGATGTGGCTGCACGCAAAATACTCTGTAGCCCCGTGTGTCAGCCGCTGAGAAATCGACAAGTAGCCCCGGTCCCACGCGCAGCAATTGAAACTTTTCCCCGATTTTCAGATTTGGTTCAAATTTCAAACCCACATAACTTTGGATAGGAAACTCCAAATCGAGTGAACCAAATTTTGTTGGATTCAGCTCTCTGAGTACTTCCCGAAATATCAAGTTTCACTTTATGAAAATCCTTATTTCTCCAGAATTAATTCTTCAAATTTTAAACTGTTTAGAATTTTATCTGGAGAACCCTGTAGTGGAAAATTTTGAAATTTGGCTAGGATGTTCACCAAAATATCCCAGAGCTACCATAAAAGTTTTAGATCCATTTGAGCTCATTTGATCCACCTAATTGTGTGATTAATAAAACTGTTCCAGAGAAAAACGGAAAATGTCCAGAAACATTTTCAAATTTTCCCTTAAATTGTTTAGCTCATATCTTTGGCTAGGAAACTTAAAATTAAGTGAAACCAACTCCATTAGGACGCTCTGGAAATCTAATTTTCATAAAGTCATGGCTTGCTCCATGAAAATCCCTAGAACACCCTAAGAGCTCGAATTAAAGTCAAGTACACATTTATTTGTGGAGGGCTCAAATGAGCTTGGCCGCAAATGAAACTTGGCCAAGTCTCTGTTTAGGTTGTATCCAAACCACAGTAAAAATTTCAGGGTCACAGGGCCTTTCTAGAAAGACTTATAGTCTTCACAAATTCAACTTCAAATTGAAATGGATTCAAATTGATACATATATGTATTTATCTCATGTAGTCACTAAGGTTGAACAGCTAGCCTAGGACCAACAGCAGCAAGGCAAGCTCTGGTTTGCATTAGTCTTTTTTTATAAATTTTAGTGTTCTGAGAACTTACCTTGAGCACCCAATTCAATTTTGCATTAGAGTCTTGTTTGAAAACCCAAATGCATAGCCAAGAAAACCCTGGTTTATGCTTAGGTTTGTAAACCTCGATAGTGTAGGATTTGGTACAAGTCGAGTAGTTGGAACTGCTCGCGAGAATAGGCTAGAGGCGCACTACTTGGGTAAAGATAGCAAATGAAACACATGGCAAGAAAAATGAGACCGAGTGGAGAGTAAGGGCAGCAGGACTTTGGGGCCTGGGTGCCATAGCTCCGCTTGTGTCGATTGAGGACTGAGCCGTGTGCAGGCCTGTTGAACAAGCTAGAACATTACCGAAGACCTACCGGATATATGGGAACCGGAAAACCAATGTAATTCAGGTAGCTGGGTGTTGAGGCATTGCTTGCCGTCCAGAGGGTAGGTTGAGAGCTTGAGGTGTAAATCGGCTGGCAGCACTGCAGATGCGCACGCAGAGACCTCTTGCTCGGGACAATAGGACCGGTTCAACATTTGGCTCAAGGGTGAAAGGTGGTCGCGTACGACGTCCGTGATGGTTCCTGTAGGCAACATCAAGTACGGGCGTACGTGACGGGTTATTCGGGTAACCCTGCAGGTGTAAATCGATTATAATCACCGTCCCTCGCGGTCAGTGAGTACCACTTGTTCACTGTACGTGACGTAGAATGAACAGGCTAGATACAGGTTAAAAGTTTGCTGATTTGAAAGATGCATTTTGATTGCTAATGAAGTGCTATAGTTTAGAGCTTATTAAAGTTCTTTTCGACTTTGGGCAAAGTACATGAGAGAAATGTGTTTCTTGTTTGATTGCGGCTCTCTCATGTGCCTTAGTGTGAGGTTCTCCACAATTTGCTGCTAAAACTTGAAAGTAAGGTTCAAATAATTAGGCGAGTCCTTTGCAACTTACATTCCCATGTACGCATGATCCAGCATGTTGAAGTTTCATGTATAGGAAAGACGGGTCAGACTTGCTGAGCCATCTTGCTCACTGCTTGTGTTTGAAGCTTTTGCAGGGTGATATGAGGAAGGGACTCCCGAGGAGGAGACGGAACCCCAAGAGGGAAACCCCGTTGAGTGGGAGTCATGCACGCCACCGTGTTAGTGTGCGTGTGTGCTAGCGGGGACACGTTCACGGGCTGAATGTGAACTCGGTGCGTAGTCTACGCCTGTGAGTGTAGACTGAACATATTTTGTTGTAAAAATGTTCTTAAACTCATTTATGTAATAAAACTTTGCTTCCTCTTTGTACCTTTTATTTGTGTTATCCGGTGTTGTGCAACGCAGCACCCCTCGGTGTGATCCTGGCTTGACGAGGCCGTGGGGTCGTGTCACGCCACCCACGCCGGAGCGCTCACCGGGAGGGGGTTCCCGTGCTCTGAACTCAATTAAACTCGCCGCCTCTGTGTCAAATTGCCCAGGGAGTACGCTGCCGGTCTCGGTGCCGACCGGCGATGGCCGGAGGACCCCGTGCGACGAGCGGCGGCTTCGGTGACACTTCGGCGACGTCGCCCAGCCTCACTATCCCTCCAAACAATCGGGTTTTTGGCTCTACAGGATCAGGGGTTCATGGGGGTGGTCGACATGGATGTCAAGGAGCTTGGGAGAGTCGCTAACACCGGTTGCACCGTGCACCCGAGGTCCCCCGCCATGGTCGCCAACAGCAAAACTTGAAATTGTGCCTCTACTTCTGATCTTAGACTATGGTTCCAGTCGTGGTTGTTTTCGGCTGCCGCAAGAGGAAGGCATTCTCGAGTTGTGGCAGCCGATCACCGAACCGCTGTGCGCCGAGGAGGTCTAGGAAGACGCCACGGTATCGTTTTGATACCCAAAGAGGCTCTGCACGCACTAGCTTGCCCACTCTCGATCAAAACAGAGGCGGCGGTGATGGCGCTACTGAGCTCAGGGCGAGGGAGGAAGGAAGCCGTCGGTGTTGTGGTTTGTGAGCAAAATGGACACAGCATGAGGTGATAAGAACAACGAGCAGGTCGCCAGCGTGAGAGGAACTGCGAGGGGGTGTCCTCGGCCTGCAGTTCGGTGGCGCCCGGGGAGTTCTCGGTTGCTTCGAGTGAGAAACAGAGGAACCGACTGAATTTTGCATATATTTGGGGTAGCTGACCAGGGGGTCCCACTGCCCCCCTTTGAGAGGGCCCACCGTCCCGTTCACGGGGACGGGGCACCTCGCCCGGGAATCGCATTGGGTGATGCCGTGTTATGCGGCACCCAACAGCACACATATAAGGAAAACTGTATTACATAAATGAAAGTGGAAGCTTACAATTGTTCTTTGTAAATAATTTACATAAAATAGCTACAGCGGAAGTCTATAAACAGCTCACGTCGAATAACTAAGAAGCACTCGAGAAGAGGTCGAGCCCGCGGACTCCTCTCGCTAGCAACACGAAGACATGGCAGCGGCTAGGTCCTCCATGTGTAACATGACTCGGACGTTTCCGAGTCTCACCGGACAACCTTCTTTATAGCGTCGTATTAACCTGCAAAACCACTCATATAGCAGGAGTGAGCACAAAGGCTATGCAAGACTTAACCATCTCTCCTAAAGCATGCAACTCTACATGAGGTAACTGAAGACCCAATCCTGTAATCTGCGAAAAGACTCGCCTACGAGTCCATCCTTAACTTTCATATTTTAACCATAATAGTAGTGACCTTGCGCCCAGCAACATTGGAACTCCACAATCAAACAAGAAACGCTTCATTCCCATGTTACTTGCCCCAAGGTGGAAAAGTAACTTTAGTTTGCTCTAATTCTACTTTAAACAAGGTTTTCATGCAATTTACAATAATCATAGCAGCAATTAAACTTTGCAAACTGTTTCCACACAAGTTGATGACTATGTCACAACATCGAAGCAAGCGGTACTCAATAACCGCGAGGGACGGTGATTCGAATCAAACACTACCCGGATAATTCGACACATACGCCCGCCTCTGAAGACCCAAATCTGGCGTCCTTCATTACGTCGTATGTGGCAACCTTTTCTCAGGACACTAGACTGTAGAACCGGTTGCGCCGTCTCGGGCTCATAAGTCTAATGAGACAATGTGGTATGCCTCTACAATCCAGTGAACCTGGTACATCGGTTTCCTGGTTCCCATAAATCAGTAAGCATCCGGTACACAACTCAATACTTGCTCCTGGATGTGGCACACGCATCGGTCCTTAACCGACACAGGCAGAGCTACCCGACCAAGACCTCGTCTTGTCGCTGCTTAATCCCCACTGCCCGGTCTCATCTTTAGAAATGTAAACTTTAGTTTGCCTCTCTCTTCCAACAATACTTATGTAATCCCGAAATATAGCTCACAAGTAGATTCCAACTACTCGACTTCTACCGGATGTCCTAAGCTATTTATCATGGCATTATTCTACAGCGATGATACATTTCTACCCTTGACATCAGGGTTCATACAAGCCTTGACCCATAGTAATGAACAAATAGAAAATCGGCTCGGACAAGCTCAACAGAAGTTGATCACGAGCAGCTGAGGGCTGTAGCACGTCGAGCAAAGGCCGGCGGTGCCTTTTGTGTCCTCAGCTTGCGGTGGGATGGACTGCTTTGGCCGGTCGACAGCGGGGTGGTGAGTTGGGGTGTGAGGCGACTTGCTTCGGTTTCTCAGTGCGGGGAAACGTCGAGGCAGCGTGAAAACCGGCTGCTGCCGTCGGCAGCTCGAGGCTAAATAGCTGAGGACGTTGGTTGCAGCTGTGATCGGCGACCAGGAGGTGGCAGCGGCGTGCAGCACCGTGGCGATCGCGTGGGTGCGCGCAGGACCCAAGTCTCGGCTGCTTCAGTCGGTTCACTGGCTTGTGTGGCTGACAAGTGGGACCCACTCTCCTTTTAACCTCTGAAATTGAATTTTCCCCACTGCTCTAAACAGTAGAAACCCAAATACCCTTTGATATTTGAATTATCTACCAACTGGCCATTTGAATATATCGAATTCAAATTGTGGAGTGTTTGAATATATTTTCAGCACATATGCAGTTTGAAATTCAAATTGAGTTTGAATTTGCTAAAATTAGCTCATGTCAATATCAACTCCAAATGGAGTGAAAATTGGTGTGTGATCTCACAAAAATGTGCTGAGTATGAATATGCCCCCCCACTTTTGATGTCATGAGATAAAAGTAGTTTGAATTTAAATTTGAGTTCAAACTAGCCTCTTTTTAATTACACCCAAAAATACCTCAAAAAGGTTTTGGATTTGGGTGAATTTTGGCATGAGCATTCCTAGCAAGATGTTGGAGTTTTCCAAATGCTCAGCCCCTATAAGATGCATGTGGAAAATGCCAGTTTTGTATTTTGTGAGTTTATTCTCTAATGACCATGTTGATGGTGTTTACTTGCTCCTCAAAGGTGTTCATAAAGTTTCCTCAAAAGAGGTGTGTGTGGTGTGATAAACACTTTGGATGTGTGCAAAAACTCAGGCCCTTACATTCCTCCCCCCTTAAAAAATCTCGTCCCGAGATTATAAGGTGAATACCAGAGAGAGGACGGTGGAAAATTACCGTATATGCGACGCGAAAAAGTCGGGGTAATTAGCGCAAAGAAATCCTTTGCTCTCCCATGTTGCTTCATCTACAGAGTGATTACTCCATAGAACTTTGTAGAACCACAACATACGGTTGCGTGTGGTTGGGACCTTTTCATCAATTATCTGAACCGGATCCCTTTGATAAGTGAGATCCGGTTTCAGTTCTTCAATATCCCCCAGCTGAATGGTAGTGGATAGCTTGAGACACTTGCTCAGCTGAGAAATGTGAAAGACGTCGTGCATACCGGAGAGTGTTTCTGGTAATTCCATCCGGTATGCTACCGATCCACATCTTTCTGTAATCTGAAATGGACCGATGAATCGGGGTGCCAACTTTCCTCTCACCCCGAATCTGTTCATGCCCTTCATTGGAGATACACGTGATCCCCAACTTTCAATTGTAATGGGCGTCTTTTCCTGTCCGCATACTGTTTTTGTCGGGATTGGGTGTCTTTTAGGTTTGTTTGGATCAGTCGCACCTTTTCTTCTGCATTGTTGACAAGATCAATCCCGAAGGTGATCCTTTCGCCAGGCTCACACCAATTTAGCGGTGTGCGGCATTTTCTTCCGTATAGCACCTTATAGGGTGACATCTTTGAAAGTGCATCTAGATAATCCCCGAGATTTTGGTTGATTGATGATGACAATTAAGATGCTAATAAGTTTCTACTGAGTATGAGCACAGGTGTTTATCAAAGAAATGGATATGGAGTCTCTCAAGAAGCAAAAGGAAAAGAAGAAGACTTGAAAGAGTAGAAAATTGCATTTTCTATTAATCTTCAGATTTTTCTAGTTGTGTATAGGGTCTTCTCTTTTAGAGTGCTTGAGAATCACTAGAGAGCTCAAACGAAGGATAGAAAGCTAGCATCATGAGACGAAGTAGTCATAGATATGAAGAAAAGGGAAGACCGGACTTGCCCAGACAAATGGCCAGACTAGTCCGTTCATACCCAGACTAATTCGCTTTAGACCGGATAAAGAGTCTCTGAGTCAGTTCGGACTTGTCCGTTAAAGGCCGGACTAGTCCATTGTTGTGTAAGTCTGAGCCGTTATGAGACTAAGTCTCAGAAGGCCGTACTAGTCCGCCCAAGAGGCCGGACTAGTCCGCTAAGCGTACTAAGCCGCTTAGGTCGGAGAAGAAGTCTCTGAGTGCCATCGGACTAGTCCGCTCCACAGGCCGGACTAGTCCGATCTTTTTAGACTAGTCTGAATTAGGACGGAACAAAGATTCCTGTCTGAGATCGGACTAGTCCGAGGTTGGCTGGAATAGTCCGCAGCTCCAGTTGAGAGAGTTTTTAGACTAAGTCTGGTAAGACCGGACTAGTCCGCCCCTACGAGACTAGTCCGTTCTCATACGGAACAAAGGTTCCTGATTGAGATCGGACTAGTCCGCTCTTGGCCAGACTAGTCCGGGGTTTCATGACCGTTTGAATCCAACGGTCACTAAAACTTTATTTGGTAAGCTGTGACGTGAGTGGTCCCTTAAGATAGGACTAGTCCGGGGTTGGGACCGGACTAGTCCGGACTTTAGTTGGTAACGGCTAAATACCAGGATTTCTATAAAAGGAGACCCCCCAGCTGAGAATTAGAATAGACACGAACCCAAGCGCTGAAAACTCATTCCTAGAGCTCTTCTAAGCCTCTTTCCTCACCTTCTAGACCCCTAAGATCGGATCTTAAGGAGTTAGTGGTTCTTGTGAGGGGAAAGACGTGGTGACCAATGTTTGAGCTCTCTGTTTGATTCCTTTGCACTCTAACTGTTATTTTGAGTTTTTAACAGTTGTACTTTGAATTCTAGAACTACTTGGTTGGTGTAGGGAGCCTCAAAGTGTGAGTAGCCCCTAAGAGCATTGTATTCATATTCGATTGATAGTGAGAAAGCCCGGGCTTGATCTTGGTGATCGCTCGGTGAGGGAAGGGTTGGAAAAGACCCGGTCCTTGGTGGACTCCTCAACAAAGACGTAGGTTCCTGTGTGGAATCAAACCTCGGGATAAATCATGTCTCTTGTCTTCTCTACTATCTTACATGCTCACTAGAATTACTTGTTAAACTTTCATTGTGTTCTTTTCTGCAAATTGTTCTATTATTTTGCAATCTGATTATTCTCAACTAATTTGTGATATCATTTGACTACCACATATTTTTAGCTCAAACAAACTTAAAAGGAAACCTAAAACACAAATTAAGCTTAAACCGGACTAGTCCGACCTCACATCGGACTAGTCCGGCCTACTCTGGTTTTATCCGCTATTTATTTTAATTTCAGATTTTATTAGCCTATTCACCCCCCTCTAGGCAACTTTCAATTGGTATCAGAGCCTAACTCTCCACAAAAGCTTAACCGCTTGGAGAGGAGATGGGGGACAAGGTCAGTAGCCAAATTGATCTCAACAAGGGAAAAGAAGCAAGTTCGAGCAACTTTGAAGAACAAGGTTCTAACCCACCTCCCGCAGTTGCTCCTCCACAAGACGTTACAAGCTCAGAAGAAGATGAAGAAGTTCTTCGTCTCATGGCACTCCTCAAAAAGAAGGAGGAGGCTAAAAAGAAAAACAAGGAGAAGTTAGAGAAGAAACTCAAGAGTAGTCAACAAGACTACTCGCGATATCCTTTCAACTATGAACGACTAAATTCTCATTCCAGTTATTTATCAATTCCTCTAGGCAAACCACCTCACTTTGATGGAACTAACTATACAATGTGGAAACACAACATGAAGTTGCATCTAATTTCCTTGAACCCAAGTCTTTGGCATGTGGTATGTACAGGTATAGATATCCCCGAAGACGAGGATGAACTCACTATAGAACAAGAACAACAAATCCATCGCAATGCACAAGCAGCAGCCGTGCTCAACTCATCTCTGAGCATTGAAGAATTTAACAAGGTAGATGGGTTGGAGCTCGCCAAAGACATTTGGGACACCCTCAAGATTGCACATGAAGGAAACCGATCCGTTAGGGAAGCTAAGATTGAGATGATAGAAGGAGAGCTTGGAAGGTTTGCCATGGAAGAAGGCAAAACACCTCAAGAAATGTACAACCGACTCAAAACTCTTATCAACAAGAGTTGGGCGTACGGATGCAAGAAATGGAATGACCATGAGGTGGTTAAAAGAATGATAAGAGCATTTATGCCTCGCAATGTGACCCTATGCACCTTAATCCGGGAAAGTCCAAACTTTCATTTGATGACTCTGGATGAAGTGCTAGGGAAGATCATTAACCATGAGATGATGGATAAGGAAGCCCAACACGTCAATGACTTAGCCAAGATCAATTCATCCAAGAAGAAGGGCATTTCTCTCAAGGCCACATCCAAGTCCAAGGCAAAAGAAACACAACTCACAAGTGAAGATGAAGAAAGTGATGATGAGAGCACAGACATGGATGATGAAGAAATGGCGTTCTTCATCAAAAGATTCAAAAGGTTGATGAGGAGAAGGAGAAGCCATCACTATGAGAACAAGAGCAAAGACAAGGGCAAGTCAAGAACAAAGAAGACTTGCTACAACTGTGGAGAACATGGGCATTTCATTGTGAACTGCCCCCATAGCAATGAAGATGACAAGAGAAAGAAGAAGGATGGGAAGCCGCAGGACAAGAAATTCTTCACAAAGAAGAAGACATATGGACAAGCCCACATCGGAGAAGAATGGGACTCAAATGAAGAATCCTCCTCCGAAGATGAAGAAAAAGTGGCAACCGTAGCCATCAAGAGGCCAACCATGAAGAAATCACTCTTGCCAAACAAGGGTGATTGGAAGAGCTGAAGTCACACATGCCTCATGGCAAAGGAAGGAAAGCGCAAGGTAATGACTAAACCTTCTAAGTTACATATTGAAGATGATAGTGACTTTGATAGTAGTAGTGAAAACGAATTCATGTTTAGAGGATTAAACAAAAAGGCTATAGCTAAAATGAAAATGCTATCAGATGAAATATTTGAACAAGAAGAGCTTCTCAATCAACAAGAAAAATTGCTTATCCTTGAAAAGGAAAGAAACCTTGAGATTGAGAAACTTCTTGAACTTGAGAGAGAAAAGTGTAGAACACTTGAAAGCGAACTTGCCATGAGCAAGGAGACATGAGTTCAGCTTAAAAGTGACAATGTAGCACTTCAAGATGAACTTGTAAGCTTAACCAAAGCTCACAAGAATCTTGAAGCACAACTTGACTCACTTAAGTCAAATGTCCCAACTAATTCATCCTCCAAAAGCTCTCTCTCAACAAATATAGAATCCAATACTAAAACTTGTAAATGTGCTAACATTGTCTTAAACGTAAAAAATGAGCTCAAAGAGGCACAAAGCAAGAATACACACAAGAGTGGGATCTTTGATAAAGAAAAAATCAAATATGCACGTAGTGCATACACAATCACAAGATCTCCCTTCATCAAAGATGGACATGGATATACTATGGGAGGAAAGCAAAATGCTAGAATCCTTAAAAACAATAGCAAATTCGTAGCCTTCGTGAAAGAAAAGTCAAGTCAAGACAAGAGTAACAACCTTGCATCTACCTCACATAAGATTACCAAAAATGTAAAATCTATAGTATTTCATAATTTCGATGCATCTTATGTTCTTATGAAAAGCAAGTATGGTAAAGATTATGCAAAATATGTTGGGCCACTCCACAAGAGTCCAAAAACTTGTGTGTGGGTGCCCAAATGCCTAGTAACTAACCTCAAAGGATACAACCAAGCTTGGATACCTAAGAGCAATGTTTAAATTGTTTTGCAGGTCTACTCCTCCGGTGGCACTAAATGGGTGCTAGATAGTGGGTGCACTAACCATATGACCGGAGAGAGGAAAATGTTTGTTGAGTATAAAGAAAATGATGATCCAAATGAAGGCATCTATTTTGGAGACAACAGCCAAGGAAGGGTACTAGGTATTGGTAAAATTGCAATCTCCTCTCAACACTCTCTTTCACATGTTCTACACGTTGAATCATTGGATTATAACCTATTGTCCATATCTCAACTATGTGAGAAAGGTTATAATTGCTTGTTTACTAACGAGGATGTGACCGTCTCTAGAAGAAGTGATAACTCAATTGCCTTTAAGGGTGTGTTAAAGGGAAAGCTTTACTTGGTGGGTTTTTCCACAGATAAAGCTCAGCTTGACACATGCTTAATAGCAAAAACCAACATGGGATGGTTGTGGCATAGAAGACTAGCCCATGTTGGAATGAGGAACTTAGAAAAACTTCTAAAGGGGGATCACATCCGTGGACTAAAAGGTGTTGTTTTTGGAAAGGATAGACCATGTAGTGCGTGCCAAGCAGGAAAGCAAATTGGAACAGCTCACCCCGCCAAGAACGTGATGACGACAACAAGACCATTGGAGATGCTTCATATGGACCTCTTCGGCCCTGTCACCTATATAAGCATTGGCGGTAACAAGTATGGTCTTGTAATTGTTGATGATTATTCTCGTTTCACTTGGGTATTTTTCTTGCATGATAAGAGAGAAACTCAAGGAATCCTCAAGAAGTTTTTGAGGAGAGCTCAAAACGAGTTTTCTTTAAAAAACTAAGAAGATTAGAAGTGACAATGGTTCTGAATTCAAGAACACTCAAGTAGAAGAGTTTTTGGATGAAGAGGGCATCAAACATGAGTTTTCCGCCCCTTATACTCCCGAAAAAAAGGGGGTAGCTGAAAGGAAGAACCGAACACTCATAGAGATGGCAAGAACCATGCTCGACGAATACAAGACCTCGGATCGATTTTGGGCGGAGGCAGTCAACACCGCTTGTCATGCTACAAACCGCCTCTACCTCCATCGACTCTTGAAGAAAACCTCATACGAGCTCCTAACCGGTAACAAACCCAATATCTCCTACTTTTGAGTTTTTGGATGTAAATGCTATATTCTTAACAAGAAGCCTAGGATTTTAAAATTTGCTTCGAAATCCGATGAAGGCTTCCTACTTGGGTATGACTCAAACATCTACGCTTATCGTGTCTTCAACAAAACCTCCGGGTGCGTTGAAATGACACGTGAAGTGGTGTTTGATGAAACTAATGGCTCCCAAGTGGAGCAAGTTGATCAATGTGTATTAGATGAAGAAGAAGAACCAAGTGAAGCACTAATAAGAATGGGGCTTGGAGAAAACCGTCCCCAATAAAATGTAGGACAAGATGCTACAAGCTCATCAAAATTGGCACCTCTCACTCAAGATCAAAATCAAACACCCCAAGATCAAGATGGTCAGTTTGAGGAAGAAGAAAATTGAAACCATGGTGTTGATCAAGGGGGAGAAGAAGAAGAAAAACAAAACCACTCAAGAAATCAAGTGCCTCACCTAAGGGTTCATCAAAGCATTCAACGAGATCACCCCGTTGATAACATCCTTGGAGATATCACAAAAGGGGCAACAACACGTTCTCGTATAGCTAACTTTTGTGCACATTACTCTTTTGTGTCGTCCTTGGAACCATTTCAGGTGGAAGATGCACTCAAGGACCCGGAGTTGGGTAGTAGCCATGCAAGAAGAATTAAACAACTTTACAAGAAATCAAGTATGGGAGCTAGTGAAAAGACCAAACGCAAGGGTGGTAGGAACCAAGTGGGTGTTCCGCAACAAGCAAGACGAACACGGAGTGGTGACGAGAAACAAGGCTAGACTTGTAGCAAAGGGATATGCTCAAGTCGAAGGTTTGGATTTCGATGAAACCTTTGCTCCTGTAGCTAGGCTTGAATCTATTCGTATTCTATTAGCCTATGCTACTCATCATGATTTTAATCTCTATCAAATGGATGTGAAAAGTGCCTTCCTAAACGGTCCAATCAAGGAGGAGGTGTATGTGGAGCAACCACATGGCTTTGAAGACCAAGAATATCCTGATCATGTGTTTAAATTGCATAAAGCTCTCTATGGCCTCAAACAAGCTCCTAGAGCTTGGTATGAATGTCTTAGAGACTTTCTCATTGATAATGGCTTTAAGATAGGCAAAGCAGATTATACACTATTCACAAAGAATGTAGACAACGATCTCTTTGTGTGCCAAATATATGTCGATGACATTATATTTGGTTCTACTAACAAATCTTTTTGCAATGCGTTTAGCAAGATAATGACAGATAAATTTGAGATGTCCATGATGGGAGAGTTGAAGTTCTTCCTCAGATTTCAAGTCAAGCAACTCAAGGAAGGCACGTTCATTAGTCAAACCAAGTACACACAAGACATACTCAAGAAGTTCGACATAGACAAAGCAAAACCTATCAAGAAACAAATGGCAACAAATGGGCACCTTGACCTCAATGAAGATGGACCAAGCGTGGATCAAAAGGTATATCGCTCCATGATTGGCTCATTACTTTATCTTTGCGCATCTAGACCCGATATCATGCTTAGTGTATGTTTATGCGCAAGATTTCAAGCATCACCTAAAGAATGTCATTTAACAGCCGTTAAAAGGATCCTAAGATATCTAGTTCACACACCTAACCTAGGATTATGGTATCCAAAGGGGTCTAAGTTTAATCTCATCGGATACACCGATGCGGATTATGCTGGATGTAAAATAGATAGAAAAAGCACCTCAGGGACTTTTCAATTTTTGGGTAGGTCCCTAGTATCATGGTCATCCAAGAAACAAAACTCCATTGCTCTCTCCACAGCTGAGGCAGAGTATGTCGCAGCTAGGAGTTGCTGTGCTCAACTTCTTTGGATGCGACAGACTCTAAGAGATTATGGTCACAATATGAACAACATTCCACTCATTTGTGACAATGAGAGTGCCATTAAAATAGCCCACAATCCTGTTGAGCACTCTATTACCAAACATATAGACATCCGACATCACTTTCTGAGAGATAACTCTATAAAGGGGGACATAGCTATCTCACACGTAAGAACTGAAAAACAACTAGCAGAGATTTTTACAGAACCACTAGATGAAAAACGATTTTGTGAACTTCGAAATGAGCTGAACATACTAGACTCTAGGAATGTGAGTTGAAAAATTGTGCAAATAGAAGTTCTCAAAATTCTTCCATAACTTTCAAAAGTGTGCATGATTGTGAAAAATTCCTCCTCTATTTTCTTCTCTCATATTACTTTTGGCTATATTGTGGTCATCATGTAATTATTTGTTCAACATATATATATGGACCATATAGCAGGTGAAATTAAACCCACCACTAATAAAGGCAAAATTCTGATACTTATAAGAATTTTTAGACTTTAAGAACCGGACTAGTCCGACCTAGAGGCCGGACAAGTTCGGGCATTCTAAGAAGTCCGAGATGCAGCGGACAAGTCCACAACGGACTAGTCCACCTGTCACCCGGACAAGTCCAGACTATAGACTAGTCCGGACCTAGTCCGACAGACCGGACTAGTCTGGACCAAGGACCGGACTAGTCCGGCCCCTGGTGATTTAACCTCCAAGGGTCGGGCTGACACCCCTCCCTCTCCCTCATTCACCTCCACTCCACTTCTCTCCTCCAAAACTCGCCCCCATTGGCGATTTTGGAGTTCTCCCTCAAATCCCTCGAAGGCATCCTCGATTCAAGGCTTGTGGAGTGCGGGGAACTCTTCTCCGACCATCTCCGCTCCTTCGAACCGTGGATTTCATCACATTCCTTCACTCCAAGGTACTTTTTAACCTAGTCTTGACTCTTCACAAAAATCCTATTCCTAGAACATATCTCGGGTACCGTAGGGCTTCTCTGAGATTCATATGCCATATTATTTCAAAAGCCCATAGTATTGCAACTACCTTGATGAATTAGTAATCAAATCACATTAGTTAGGGTTTAAAACTGTAAAGTCCGGACTAGTCCGGACTCCAACCGGACAAGTCCGGCCGGAGCGGATTAGTCCGCCTCCTGCCCGGACAAGTCCGGATGATACAGTCTTAGCCCCTAACTTTGGGTTTGTAAACTAATTCAAACACAATACTCCATCAGCTAAATACTTCTTTTCTCACCAGATCGTGTCAGGACCCAACGACAGCCCTCTTCCAAATCCTGAGGCCAAAGCGGCTTGTCAAGCCGCTTATCTTGCGACAGCCGATGCAGAGGCAGTAGAGGCAGCAACAAGGGAGGCTCGGACGAAGAAACGGGCTGACAGAGAAGCCCAAGCCTCCCAGTCCATTGATCCTCCAAGGAGGAAGAGACTAGTCACCCTGAAGGACAAACAGCCTGCCGAGCCACAAAAATCGACCCAAGACAAAGGAAAAGGCAAAGCAGCTGATCCTTCCAGGAAAAAGGCTCTAGCCAACAGGGGACTCGTCATTCGTGACAACCCTAGACGGGGAAGGGAAAATCCCCCACAGGGACCTGTTGGGCCCCTTGAAAGGGCACCTCCCATGCACAACCCAAACCGCCAACCCAATTTGGCAAGTACAACCTTCAAGGGGAAAGGAGCCGACAAAGCCAGAAGGTTCCGGGAGGAGGAGGTTTACAAGTACGAGAAGTCCACACCAGACCCTCGCTTCTGGTGTGACTTCCATTGTGACTACTACCGGCATGTCTATCTCCCAATGAAGACACCGGTAGTTGATGCTCAGTGGGTGGACTGGCCATACATGGCCAACAAGAAACATCAAGCCATTGATGCAGTAATTGAAGCAACAGAACGCCATGGGATCAAAGACATGATGGCTTTTCAATATGATTGGAACATTGAGGTCATAGTCTAGTTCTACACCAGCTGTTACTACCACACCTATGTTAAAAGAAAAATCACGTGGATGACAAATGGTGTGGTGTACTCGGTTCTATATGATGAGTTTGCTCGCATCCTAGGACTTGGGGAGCATTTGAACTATGAGATTATGGTTCACAATGAGAGAACTCTGGGAAAGGATGACTTGGACTTCATTTATCCCTCCTATCTCTCCTATGAGGCATCCTCCACCCACAACATCAAACCCTTCTTTGGAGTGATGAACAGAGTTCTGAGGAAGACTCTAGCTCCAAAAGATGGAGATGCGGGAATGATACAGGGGTAACTCAGAAACCTGTTGAAACCGCTCAATGAAGAAGAGAAATTCAATGTCTTCGACTACATCTACAACGACTTCTTCAACATCTCCCACACCCCAAACAGATCCTGTGGCTATGCACCATACATCATGTGCATGATTGAAAAAGTCACAGGGCTAGAGTTTGCAAAGGATGTGAAGCACAGGAAGCTCCGTCCTCAGATACCGACTCCTCTTCCTCGCCCTCATGCATCCATGGGCAGGGGATCCACTGCAGCTCCATCCTCTTCTGCCGGACCATCCATTCCTCCGTCATCGAGTGGCTCCTCTAGTGGACTGCTCAAGATCTTCAAGGCCATATTCTCCTCGTGCCGGAAAGTGGAAGTTCGTACGCAGAAGATGAAGCAACGCCAAGAGAAGTATCTCAAGGCCATGTGCGACAAGATTGAGATACCTATGTCTCCACCGTCATCATACGATGACGACGTGACTGAGTTTCCCACTCTCACGGAGGATGAGCTTGCCTATTTTGGATCCTCCTCAGGTGCTCCTCCTACCTCCCACACCCATCACCAGGATGACGATGACGATGAGGATGAGGACGAAGAGACCTAGAGTGACCACGACGAAGATCAAGATGATAGTGATTAGGTTTTCTCCTTTTCTTTCCTTTTTTTGGTGGCTTGATGCCAAAGGGGGAGAGAATAAGGGGGAGTAGTCTAGTGGGGGAGTAGTCTAGTCATAGTCTTGCTCGTTAAACTCATTTTATGGTTTGTAATAACTATGCTACATTATGCCACGTTATGTTTGTAATGACTATGTTACTTTATCTCTTCAAATTATGCCATAATGAAATTTGCTTGCTCGTAAATGTTATATCTTTCTTAATGTGGTTACTGCTTATACTTAGTCAAACCACCACAACACATGTAAGCATGAACTTCCCCATAAACTCACTCTTGTGCATATTTTTCTTTCGTTCTTGATAATCCATTATGCACACATCTAGGGGGAGTAAATATTTATGAAAACAATCTACTATATCTACCTTTCAAAAATCTTAATGAGTTGTCATCAATCACCAAAAAGGGGGAGATTGAAAGTGCATCTAGATAATCCCCGTGGTTTTGGTTGATTGATGACAACAATTAAGATGCTAATAACTTTCTACTGAGTATGAGCACAGGTGTTTATCAAAGAAATGGATATGGAGTCTCTCAAGAAGCAAAAGGAAAAGAAGAAGACTTGAAAGAGTAGAAAATAGCATTTTCTATTAATCTGTACATTTTTCTAGTTGTGTATAGGGTCTTCTCTTTTAGAGTGCTTGAGAATCACTAGAGAGCTCAAACGAAGGATAGAAAGCTAGAATCATGAGACGAAGTAGTCATAGATATGAAGAAAAGGGAAGACTCCGCTTTAGACCGGATAAAGAGTCTCTGAGTCAGTTCGGACTTGTCCGTTAAAGGCCGGACTAGTCCGTTGTTGTGTAAGTCTGAGCCGTTATGAGACTAAGTCTCAGAAGGCCGGACTAGTCCGCTAAGAGGACTAAGCCGCTTAGGTCTGGAGAAGAAGTCTCTGAGTGCCATCGGACTAGTCCACTCCACAGGCCGTACTAGTCCGATCTTTTCAGACTAGTATGAATTAGGACGGAACAAAGGTTCCTGTGTGAGCTCGGACTAGTCCGAGATTGGCTGGACTAGTCCGCAGCTCCAGTTGAGAGAGTTTTTAGACTAAGTCTGGTAAGACCGGACTAGTCCACCCCTACATGACTAGTCCGTTCTCATACGGAACAAAGGTTCCTAATTGAGATCGGACCAGTCCGCTCTTGGCCAGACTAGTCCGGGGTTTCATGACCGTTTGAATCCAACGGTCAATAAAACTTTATTCGGTAAGCTGTGACGTGAGTGGTCCCTTAAGATCGGACTAGTCCGGGGTTGGGACCAGACTAGTCCGGACTTTAGTTGGTAACGGCTAAATGCCGGGATTTCTATAAAAGGAGACCCCCCGTCTGAGAATTAGAATAGACACGAACCCAAGCGCTGAAAACTCATTCCTAGAGCTCTTCTAAGCCTCTTTCCTCACCTTCTAGACCCCTAAGATCGGATCTTAAGGAGTTAGTGGTTCTTGTGAGGGGAAAGACGTGGTGACCAACGTTTGAGCTCTCGGTTTGATTCCTTTGCACTCCAATTGTTATTTTGAGTTTTTAACAGTTGTACATTGAATTCTAGAACTACTTGGTTGGTGTAGGGAGCCTCAAAGTGTGAGTAGCCCCTAAGAGCATTGTATTCATATTCGATTGATAGTGAGAAAGCCCGGGCTTGATCTTGGTGATCGCTCGGTGAGGGAAGTGTTGGAAAAGACCCGGTCCTTGGTGGACTCCTCAACGAGGACGTAGGTTCCTGTGTGGAATCAAACCTCGGGATAAATTGTGTCTCTTTTCTTCTCTACTATCTTACTTGCTCACTAGAATTACTTGTTAAACTTTCATTGTGTTATTTTCCGCAAATTATTCTATTATTTTGCAATCTAATTATTCTCAACTAATTTGTGATATCATTTGACTACCACATATTTTCAGCTCAAACAAACTTAAAAGGAAACCTAAAACACAAATTAGGCTTAAACCGGACTAGTCCGACCTCACACCGGACTAGTCCGGCCTACTCTGGTTTTATCCGCTGTTTATTTTAATTTCAGGTTTTATTAGCCTATTCACCCCCCTCTAGGCAACTTTCAATTGGTATCAGAGCCTAACTCTCCACAAAAGCTTAACCGCTTGGAGAGGAGATGGGGGACAAGGTCGGTAGCCAAATTGATCTCAACAAGGGAAAAGGAGCAAGTTCGAGTAACTTTGAAGAACAAGGTTCTAACCCACCTCCCGCAGTTGCTCCTCCACAAGACGTTACAAGCTCATAAGAAGATGAAGAAGTTCTTCGTCTCATGGCACTCCTCAAAAAGAAGAAGGAGGAGGCTAAAAAGAAAAAGAAGGAGAAGTTAGAGAAGAAACTCAAGAGTATTCAACAAGACTACTCGCGATATCCTTTCAACTATGAACGACTAAATTCTCATTCCAGTTATTTATCAATTACTCTAGGCAAACCACCTCACTTTGATGGAACTAACTATACAATGTGGAAACACAACATGAAGTTGCATCTAATTTCCTTGAACCCAAGTCTTTGGCATGTGGTATGTACAGGTATAGATATCCCCAAAGACGAGGATGAACTCACTCTAGAACAAGAACAACAAATCCGTCGCATTTCATAAACAGCAGCCGTGCTCAACTCATCTCTGAGCATTGAAGAATTTAACAAGATAGATGGGTTCGAGCTCGCCAAAGACATTTGGGACACCCTCAAGATTGCACATGAAGGAAACCGATCCGTGAGGGAAGCTAAGATTGAGATGATAGAAGGAGAGCTTGGAAGGTTCGCCATGGAAGAAGGCGAAACACCTCAAGAAATGTACAACCGACTCAAAACTCTTATAAAAAAGAGTCGGGCTTACAGATGCAAGAAATGGAATGACCATGAGGTGGTTAAAAGAATGATAAGAGCATTTATGCCTCGCAATGTGACCCTATGCACCTTAATCCGGGAAAGTCCAAACTTTTATTTGATGACTCCGGATGAAGTGCTAGGGAAGATCATTAACAATGAGATGATGGAGAAGAAAGCCCAACACGTCAATGACTTAGCCAAGATCAATTCATCTAAGAAGAAGGGCATTGCTCTCAAGGCCACATCCAAGTCCAAGGCAAAAGAAACACAACTCACAAGTGAAGATGAAGAAAGTGATGATGAGAGCACAAACATGGATGATGAAGAAATGGCGTTCTTCATCAAAAGATTCAAAAGGTTGATGAGGAGAAGGAGAAGACATCACTATGAGAACAAGAACAAAGACAAGGGCAAGTCAAGAACAAAGAAGACTTGCTACAACTGTTGAGAACATGGGCATTTCATTGTGAACTGCCCCCATAGCAAGGAAGATGACAAGAGCAAGAAGAAGGATGGGAAGCCGCAAGACAAGAAATTCTTCACAAAGAAGAAGACATATGGACAAGCCCACATCGAAGAAGAATGGGACTCAAATGAAGAATCCTCCTCCGAAGATGAAGAAAAAGTGGCAACCGTAGCCATCAAGAGGCCAACCATGAAGAAATCACTCTTGCCAAACAAGGGTGATTGGAAGAGCCGAATTCACACATGCCTCATGGCAAAGGAAGGAAAGAGCAAGGTAATGACTAAACCTTCTAAGCTACATATTGAAGATGATAGTGACTTTGATAGTAGTAGTGAAAATGAATTCATGTTTAGAGGATTAAACAAAAAGGCTATAGCTAAAATGAAAATGCTATCGGATGAAATATTTGAACAAGAAGAGCTTCTCAATCAACAAGAAAAATTGCTTATCCTTGAAAAGGAAAGAAACCTTGAGATTGAGAAACTTCTTGAACTTGAGAAAGAAAAGTATAGAACACTTGAAAGCGAACTTGCCATGAGCAAGGAGACATGCGTTCAGCTTAAAAGTGAGAATGTAGCACTTCAAGATGAACTTGTAAGCTTAACCAAAGCTCACAAGAATCTTGAAGCACAACATGACTCACTTAAGTCAAGTGTCCCAACTAATTCATCCTCCAAAAGCTCTCTCTCAACAAATATAGAATCCAATACTAAAACTTGTAAATGTGCTAGCATTGTCTTAAACGTAAAAAATGAGCTCAAAGAGGCACAAAGCAAGAATACACACAAGAGTGGGATCTTTGATAAAGAAAAAATCAAATATGCACGTAGTGCATACACAATCACAAGATCTCCCTTCATCAAAGATGGATATGGATATACTAGGGGAGGAAAGCAACATGCTAGAATCCTTAAAAACAATAGCAAATTCGTAGCCTTCGTGAAGGAAAACTCAAGTCAAGACAAGAGTAACAACCTTGCATCTACCTCACATAAGATTACCAAAAATGTAAAATCTATAGTATTTCATAATTTCGATGCATCTTATGTTCTTATGAAAAGCAAGTATGGTAAAGTTTATGCAAAATATGTTGGGCCACTCCACAAGAGTCCAAAAACTTGTGTGTGGGTGCCCAAAAATGCCTAGTAACTAACCTTAAAGGACCCAACCAAGCTTGGTTACCTAAGAGCAATGTTTAAATTGTTTTGCAGGCCTACTCCTCCGGTGGCACTAAATGGGTGCTAGATAGTGGGTGCACTAACCATATGACCGGAGAGAGGAAAATGTTTGTTGAGTATAAAGAAAATGATGATCCAAATGAAGGCATCTATTTTGGAGACAACAGCCAAGGAAGGGTACTAGGTATTGGTAAAATTGCAATCTCCTCTCAACACTCTCTTTCACATGTTCTACACGTTGAATCATTAAATTATAACCTATTGTCCATATCTCAACTATGTGAGAACGGTTATAATTGCTTGTTTACTAACGAGGATGTGCCCGTCTCTAGAAGAAGTGATAACTCAATTGCCTTTAAGGGTGTGTTAAAGGGAAAGCTTTACTTGGTGGATTTTCCACAGATAAAGCTCAGCTTAACACATGCTTAATAGCAAAAACCAACATGGGATGGCTGTGGCATAGAAGACTAGCCCATGTCGGAATGAGGAACTTACAAAAACTTCTAAAGGGGGATCACATCCGTGGACTAAAAGGTGTTGTTTTTGAAAAGGATAGACCATGTAGTGCGTGCCAAGCAGGAAAGCAAATTGGAACAGCTCACCCCGCCAAGAACGTGATGATGACAACAAGACCATTGGAGATGCTTCACATGGACCTCTTCGGCCCTGTCACCTATATAAGTATCGGCGGTAACAAGTATGGTCTTGTAATTGTTGATGATTATTCTCGTTTCACTTGGGTATTTTTCTTGCATGATAATGGAGAAACTCAAGTAATCCTCAAGAAGTTTTTGAGGAGAGCTCAAAACGAGTTTTCTTCAAAAAACTAAGAAGATTAGAAGTGACAATGGTTCTGAATTCAAGAACACTTAAGTAGAAGAGTTTTTGGATGAAGAGGGCATCAAACATGAGTTTTCAGCCCCTTATACTCCCGAACAAAATGGGGTAGCTGAAAGGAAGAACCGAACACTCATAGAGATGGCAAGAACCATGCTCGACGAATACAAGACCTCGGATCTATTTTGGGGGGAGGCAGTCAACACCGCTTGTCATGCTACAAACCGCCTCTACCTCCATCGACTCTTGAACAAAAACTCATACGAGCTCCTAACCGGTAACAAACCCAATATCTCCTACTTTCGAGTTTTTGGAAGTAAATGCTATATTCTTAACAAGAAGCCTAGGATTTCAAAATTTGCTTCGAAATCCAATGAAGGCTTCCTACTTGGTTATGACTCAAACACCTACGCTTATCATGTCTTCAACAAAACCTCCGGGTGCGTTGAAATTGCACGTGACGTGGTGTTTGATGAAACTAATGGCTCCCAAGTGGAGCAAGTTGATCAATGTGTATTAGATGAAGAAGAAGCACCAAGTGAAGCACTAAGAAGAATGGGGCTTGGAGAAAATTGTCCCCAAGAAAATGTAGGACAAGATGCTACAAGCTCATCAAAATTGGCACCTCTCACTCAAGATCAAAATCAGACACCCCAAGATCAAGACGGTCAGTTTGAGGAAGAAGAAAATCGAAACCATGGTGTTGATCAAGGGGGAGAAGAAGAAGAAGAAAACCACTCAAGAAATCAAGTGCCTCACCCAAGGGTTCATCAAAGCATTCAACGAGATCACCCCGTTGATAACATCCTTGGAGATATCACAAAAGGGGTAACAACACGTTCTCGTATAGCTAACTTTTGTGCACATTACTCTTTTGTGTCGTCCTTGGAACCATTTAGGGTGGAAGATGCACTCAAGGACCCGGAGTTGGGTAGTAGCCATGCAAGAAGAATTAAACAACTTTACAAGAAATCAAGTATGGGAGCTAGTGAAAAGACCAAACACAAATGTGGTAGGAACCAAGTGGGTGTTCCGCAACAAGCTAGACGAACACGGAGTGGTGACGAGAAACAAGGCCAGACTTGTAGCAAAGGGATATGCTCAAGTCGAAGGTTTGGATTTTGATGAAACCTTTGCTCCCGTAGCTAGGCTTGAATCTATTCGTATTCTATTAGCCTATGCTACTCATCATGATTTTAAACTCTATCAAATGGATGTGAAAAGTGCCTTCCTAAACGATCCAATCAAGGAGGAGGTGTATGTGGAGCAACCACCCGGCTTTGAAGACCAAGAATATCCTGATCATGTGTTTAAATTGCATAAAGCTCTCTATGGCCTCAAACAAGCTCCTAGAGCTTGGTATGAATGTCTTAGAGACTTTCTCATTGATAATGGCTTTAAGATAGGCAAAGTAGATTATACACTATTGACAAAGAATGTAGACAACGATCTCTTTGTGTGCCAAATATATGTCGATGACATTATATTTGGTTCTACTAACAAATCTTTTTGCAATGAGTTTAGAAAGATAATGACAGATAAATTTGAGATGTCCATGATGGGAGAGTTGAAGTTCTTCCTTGTATTTCAAGTCAAGCAACTCAAGGAAGGCACGTTCATTAGTCAAATCAAGTACACACAAGACATACTCAAGAAGTTCGACATGGACAAAGCAAAACCTATCAAGACACCAATGGCAACAAATGGGCACCTTGACCTCAATGAAGATGGACTAAGCGTGGATCAAAAGGTATATCGCTCCATGATTGGCTCATTACTTTATCTTTGCGCATCTAGACCCGATATCATGCTTAGTGTATGTTTATGCGCAAGATTTCAAGCATCACCTAAAGAATGTCATTTAACAGCCGTTAAAAGGATCCTAAGGTATCTAGTTCACACACCTAACCTAGGATTATGGTATCCAAAGGGGTCTAAGTTTAATCTCATTGGATACTCCGATGTGGATTACGCCGGATGTAAAATAGATAGAAAAAGCACCTCAGGGACTTTTCAATTTTTGGGTAGGTCCCTAGTATCATGGTCATCCAAGAAACAAAACTCCATTCCTCTCTTTACAGCTGAGGCAGAGTATGTCGCAGCCAGGAGTTGTTGTGCTCAACTTCTTTGGATGCGACAGGCTCTAAGGGATTATGGTCACAATATGAACAACATTCCACTCCTTTGTGACAATGAGAGTGCCATTAAGATAGCCCACAATCCTGTTGAGCACTCTATTACCAAACATATAGACATCCGGCATCACTTTTTGAGAGATCATTCTATAAAGTGGGACATAGCTATCCCACACGTAAGAACTGAAAAACAACTAGCGGATATTTTTACCAAACCACTAGATGAAAAACGATTTTGTGAACTTCGAAATGAGCTGAACATACTAGACTCTAGGAATGTGAGTTGAAAAATTGTGCAAATAGATGCTCTCAAAATTCTTCCACAACTTTCAAAAGTGTGCATGATTGTGAAAAACTTGTTCCTCCTCTATTTTCTTCTCTCATATTACTTTTGGCTATATTGTGGTCATCATGTAATTATTTGTTCAACATATATGTATGGACCATATAGTAGGTGAAATTAAAATCACCGCAAATAAAGGCAAAATTCTGATATTTATAAGAATTTTTAGACTTTAAGAACCGGACTAGTCCGACCTAGAGGCCGGACAAGTCCGGGCATTCTAAGAAGTCCGAGATGCAGCGGACAAGTCCACAACGGACTAGTCCACCTGTCACCCGGACAAGTCCGGACTATAGACTAGTACGGACCTAGTTCGACAGACCGGACTAGTACGGACCAAGGACCGGACTAGTCCGGCCCCTGGTGACTTAACCTCCAAGGGTCGAGCTGACACCCCTCCCTCTCCCTCATTCACCTCCACTCCACTTCTCTCCTCCAAAACTCGCCCCCATTAGCGATTTTGGAGTTCTCCCTCAAATCCCTCGAAGGCATCCTCGATTCAAGGCTTGTGGAGTGCGGGGAACTCTTCTCCGACCATCTCCGCTCCTTCGAACTGCGGATTTCATCACATTCCTTCACTCCAAGGTACTTTTTAACCTAGTCTTGACTCTTCACAAAAATCCTATTTCTAGAACATATCTTGGGTACCTTAGAGCTTCTTTGAGATTCCTATGCCATATTATTTCAAAACCCCATAGTATTGCAACTACCTTGATGAATTAGTAATCAAATCACATTAGTTAGGGTTTAAAACTGTAAAGTCCGGACTAGTCCGGACTTCAACCGGACAAGTCCGTCCGAAGCGGACTAGTCCGCCTCCTGCCCGGACAAGTCCGGATGATACAGTCTTAGGCCCTAACTTTGGGTTTGTAAACTAATTTAAACGCAATACTCCATCAGCTAAATACTTCTTTTCTCACCAGATCATGTCAGGACCCAACGACAGCCATCTTCCAAATCCCGAGGCCGAAGCGGCTCGTCAAGCCGCTTATCGTGCGGCAGCCGAGGCAGAGGCAGTAGAGGCTGCTGCAAGGGAGGCTCGGACGAAGAAACGGGCTGACAGGGAAGCCCAAGTCTCCCAGTCCGTTGATCCTCCAAGGAGGAAGAGACTAGTCACCCTGAAGGACAAACAGCCTCCCGAGCCACAAAAATCGACCCAAGACAGAGGAAAAGGCAAAGCAGCTGATCCTTCTAGTAAAAAGGCTCTAGCCAACAGGGGACTCATCATTCGTGACAACCCTAGACGGGGAAGGGAAAATCCCCCACAGGGACCTGTTGGGCCCCTTGAAAGGGCACCTCCCATGCACAACCCAAACCGCCAACCCAATTTGGCAAGTACAATCTTCAATGGGAAAGGAGCCGACAAAGCCAGAAGGTTCCCGAAGGAGGAGGTTTACAAGTACGAGAAGTCCACACCAGACCCTCGCTTCTGGTGTGACTTCCATTGTGACTACTACCGGCATGTCTATCTCCCAATGAAGACACCGGTAGTTGATGCTCATTGGGTGGACTGGCCATACATGGCCAACAAGAAACATCAAGCCTTTGATGCAGTTATTGAAGCAACAGAACGCCATGGGATCAAAGACTTGATTGCTTTTCAATATGATTGGAACATTGAGGTCATAGTCCAGTTCTACACCACCTGTTACTTCCACACCTATGGAAACAGGAAAATCACGTGGATGACATATGGTGTGGTGTACTCGGTTCTATATGATGAGTTTGCTCGCATCCTAGGACTTGGAGAGAATTGGACTATGAGATTATAGTTCACAATGAGAGAACTCTGGGAAAGGATGACTTGGACTTCATGAATCCCTCCTATCTCTCCTATGAGGCATCCTCCACCCACAACATCAAACCCGTCTTTGGAGTGATGAACAGAGTTCTGAGGAAGACTCTAGTTCCAAAAGATGGAGATGCGGGGATGATACAGGGGTAACTCAGAAACCTGTTGAAGCTGCTCAATGAAGAAGAGAAATTCAATGTCTTCGACTACATCTACAACGACATCTTCAACATCTCCCACACCCCGAACAGATCCTGTGGCTATGCACCATACATCATGTGCATGATTGAAAAAGTCACAGGGCTAGAGTTTGCAAAGGATGTGAAGCACAGGAAGCTCCGTCCTCAGATGCCGACTCCTCTTCCTCGCCCTCCTGCATCCATGGGCAGGGGATCCACTGCAGCTCCATCCTCTTCTGTCGGACCATCCATTCCTCCGTCATCGAGTGGCTCCTCTAGTGGACTGCTCAATATCTTCAAGGCAATATTCTCCTCGTGCCGGAAAGTGGAAGTTCGCACGAAGAATATGAAGCAACGCCAAGAGAAATATCTCAAGGCCATGTGCGACAATATGGAGATACCTATGTGTCCACCGTCATCAGACGATGACGACGTGACTGAGTTTCCCAGTCTCACGGAGGATGAGCTTGCCTATTTTGGATCCTCCTCAGGTGCTCCTCCTACCTCCCACACCCATCACCAGGATGACGATGAAGATGAGGATGAGGACGAAGAGACCCAGAGTGACCACGACGAAGATCAAGATGATAGTGATTAGGTTTTCTCCTTTTCTTTCCTTTTTTGGTGCCTTGATGCCAAAGGGGGAGTAGTATAGCGGGGGAGTAGTCTAGTCATAGTCTTGCTCGTTAAACTCATTTTATGGTTTGTAATAACTATGCTACATTATGCCACGTTATGTTTGTAATGACTATGTTACTTTATCTCTTCAAATTATGCCATAATGAAATTTGCTTGCTCGTAAATGTTATATCTTTCTTAATGTGGTTACTGCTTATACTTAGTCACACCACCACAACACATGTAAGCATGAAATTCCCCATAAACCCACTCTTGTGCATATTTTCCTTTCGTTCTTGATAATCCATTATGCACACATCTAGGGGGAGTAAATCTTTATGAAAACAATCTACTATATCTACCTTTCGAAAATCTTAATGAGTTGTCATCAATCACCAAAAAGGGGGAGATTGAAAGTGCATCTAGATAATCCCCGTGGTTTTGGTTGATTGATGATGACAATTAAGATGCTAATAAGTTTCTACTGAGTATGAGCACAGGTGTTTATCAAAGAAATGGATATGGAGTCTCTCAAGAAGCAAAAGGAAAAGAAGAAGACTTGAAAGAGTAGAAAATAACATTTTCTATTAATCTTCACATTTTCTAGTTGTGTATAGGGTCTTCTCTTTTAGAGTGCTTGAGAATCACTAGAGAGCTCAAACGAAGGATAGAAAGCTAGAATCATGAGACGGAGTAGTCATAGATATGAAGAAAAGGGAAGACCGGACTTGTCCGGACAAATGGCCGGACTAGTCCATTCATACCTGGACTAATCCGCTTTAGACCGGATAAAGAGTCTCTGAGTCAGTTCGGACTTGTCCGTTAAAGGCCAGACTAGTCCGTTGTGGTGTAAGTATGAGCCGTTGTGAGACTAAGTCTCAGAAGGCCGGACAAGTCCGCCCAAGAGGCCGGACTAGTCCGCTAAGCGGACTAAGCCGCTTAGGTCCGGAGAAGAAGTCTCTGAGTGCCATCGGACTAGTCCGCTCCACAGGCCGGACTAGTCCGATCTTTTCAGACTAGTCTGAATTAGGACGGAACAAAGGTCCCTGTGTGAGCTCGGACTAGTCCGAGGTTGGCTGGACTAGTCCGCAGCTCCAGTTGAGAGAGTTTTTAGACTAAGTCTGGTAAGACCGGACTAGTCCGCGCTTTGGGCCGGACTAGTCCGCCCCTACCATACTAGTCCGTCCTCATACGGAACAAAGGTTCCTGATTGAGATCGGACTAGTCCGCTCTTGGCCAGACTAGTCCAGGGTTTCATGACCGTTTGAATCCAACGGTCACTAAAACTTTATTTGGTAAGCTGTGACGTGAGTGGTCCCTTAAGATCGGACTAGTCCGGGGTTGGGACCGGACTAGTCCGGACTTTAGTTGGTAACGGCTAAATGCCGGGATTTCTATAAAAGGAGACCCCCCGGCTGAGAATTAGAATAGACACGAACCCAAGCGCTGAAAACTCATTCCTAGAGCTCTTCTAAGCCTCTTTCCTCACCTTCTAGACCCCTAAGATCGGATCTTAAGGAGTTAGTGGTTCTTGTGAGGGGAAAGACGTGGTGACCAACGTTTGAGCTCTCGGTTTGATTCCTTTGCACTCTAACTGTTATTTTGAGTTTTTAACAGTTGTACTTTGAATTCTAGAACTACTTGGTTGGTGTAGGGAGCCTCAAAGTGTGAGTAGCCCCTAAGATCATTGTATTCATATTCGATTGATAGTGAGAAAGCCCGGGCTTGGTCTTGGTGATCGCTCGGTGAGGGAAGGGTTGGAAAAGACCCGGTCCTTGGTGGACTCTT
This sequence comes from Neostapfia colusana, assembly GCA_030760725.1. Lineage (NCBI taxonomy): Eukaryota > Viridiplantae > Streptophyta > Magnoliopsida > Poales > Poaceae > Neostapfia > Neostapfia colusana. The sequence continues at coordinate 62,830,391 of JASWHV010000006.1, read as the reverse complement.
CAACGAGGACGTAGGTTCCTGTGTGGAATCAAACCTCGGGATAAATCATGTCTCTTGTCTTCTCTACTATCTTACTTGCTCACTAGAATTACTTGTTAAACTTTCATTGTGTTATTTTCCGCAAATTGTTCTATTATTTTGCAATCTGATTATTCTCAACTAATTTGTGATATCATTTCACTACCACATATTTTCAGCTCAAACAAACTTAAAAGGAAACCTAAAACACAAATTAGGCTTAAACCGGACTAGTCTGACCTCACACCGGACTAGTCCGTCCTACTCTGGTTTTATCCGCTGTTTATTTTAATTTCAGGTTTTATTATCCTATTCACCCCCTCTAGGCAACTTTCAATCTTGATGCTGGCTTGGTACCCATTGGTGTACGAGAACTCGTCCAACGGTAAGTGATCATCCCAATTCTTACCGTGGTTGATAGCACAAGCTTGTAGCATATCTTCTAAAATTTGATTTACCCGCTCGGTTTGCCAATCCGTCCGCGGGTGGTATGCTGAACTACGGATCAGCTTCGTCCCAAACGTAGCGTGTAGCTGCTACCAAAACGGGACATGAATAAAGTGCCCCAATCCGATATGATGGTGCAGGATACGGCGTACAAGCATAGGATCCGTGAGATGTACAATTCAGCATACTTCTTGGCGTTGTAGTTTGTGTTGACCGGGATGAAATGGGCATCTTTGGTGAGCCGGTCGACGATCACCCACACCGAATCATGCTTCTGAAAAGTGGTGGGTAAACCAACGATGAAGTCCATGCTCACATCCTCCCACTTCCAGGCAGGAACGCCCAGTTGTTGTAGCAGTCCCAGTTTTCTCACGTGGTCTGCCTTCACCCTTCGACATGTATCACACTCGGACACGTACTTTGTGATCTCCCACTTTATCCGTGTCCACCAAAACTTGTTTCTGAGTTCTTGATACATTTTTTTACTGCCAGGGTGAATAGAAAACTTTGACAAGTGAGCCTCATCAATGATTTTCTTCCATAACTCCGGGTTAAAGGGTACGACGATCCGGTCTTTGAACCATAGGACGCCGTCTCCGTCTTTCCGGAAACATTTCAGCTCCCCACTGTCTACACGTCTCCGCAAATGTGACATGCCCTTGTCATGTTTCTGAGCTGCCGCTATCTCTTCACGGATGGTGGGGATCAAAGCAAAGTTGTAGAGAGCTCCATGTGGAATCACATGCAATGGTGGCTCCCTCTCTTCCAACAGGGTGATGGTCAGATTGTTGACGTGTGACTTGCGACTCAGCACATCCGCTACTACGTTTGCTTTGCCGGGGTAATAATGGATCTCTATTTCGTAATCCTTTATGAACTCTAACCATCTTTTCTGCCTCATGTTCAGCTCTTTCTGAGTGAATATGTACTTGAGGCTTTTGTGGTCGGTATATAAATGCACGAGGTTACCTTGTAGGTAGTGCCTCCACATTTTAAGTGCGAGTACCACGGCAGCGAGCTCCAAATTATGAGTTTGATAATTATGCTCATGGTTTGTGAGCTGCCATGATCCATACGAGACCACCCTTCGGTCTTGCATAAGCACACATCCGAGCCCAATGCCGGATGCATCGCAGTACACATTAAACGGTTTGTTGTGTCTGGCTGCGCCAAAACCATTGCTGATGTTAGGTGCTTCACTAATGCCTTGAACGCTGCTTCACATGCTGGACTCCAAACATATTTGGTAGCCTTCTTTATCAGCTCTGTCATAGGCTTGCCAATCTTTGTGAAGTTCGGAATGAACCTCTGATAATACCCCGCGAGTCCAAGGAAACTCCGTAACTCGTGAACAGTTCTCGGGGACTTCCAATTCAGCACTTGTGTGATCTTACTCGGCTCTACAGCGATGCCTTCTGCTGAGATAATATGCCCGAGAAAAGGCACTTTTGATATCCAGAATTCTTACTTGCTGAAATTTCGTGTATAGCTTGTGATCCCGCAGCCGTTGCAAGACTATACGCAGATGCTTCTTGTATTCTTCCTCCGACTTGGAATATACCAATATGTCATCGATGAAGACCACGACAAACTTGTCCAGCTCCGGCATGAATACCGAGTTCATCAAGCCGATCTTCCACTGCTCTTGAGTATAAAACATACTTGACCTAATGCACATACAAGCCTTGACCCATAGTAATGAACAAATAGAAAACTTTATAAAACAACTTAAATGCAATCCGGGGCTTGCATTGGTTTTGCAGGTGACTAAAGTCAGATGATTATGAAGTTAGTTGCAGATGACTTGAAGCTTAATCACCGCCCTTCTTGTTCCTTGATCCAAGCTTTACTCCTTCTCCACTTTTCCACGTTTAATCACTACACGTTATGAATATGCATACAGGTTTAATTGTAAAACTTTTGCTAACAAGTTCTGAAGACAAGTTTTAAAACTGGAACTCTGTTTAAGAATTTTAAATGACACTGGGGCTAGTGGTTTGGGTTTGGTTTAAAGTACTAGGATAAAGTGATAAGTGGGGTTCATCACTTGGGTGGTGATCACCTAAGGAAGTTGAACAGAACACTACTGATCCAGGGCTCCAATGGAGTTGGAAATTTTCTTGTGAGTTTCTTGTCAGAAGAAAGTCATCTGGACCAAAATTCAGAATATTTCCATGAGTAGATCACTCAGAACAATTTCCTAAGCATTTAGGCAAAAAGGAATTAATTCTGAATAAATTTGCACTTTCATGCAAACTCAAGTGAGCTACAATTTCAGACATAGCTCAGGGAGCATGCATGAATTTTCTTAAGATTTTTGGAGCTAAGGAATGTCTAGAACTGAATTTCCAAATTTTGGAAATTCCCTGAAAATGTTTCTGTATTCATTTGAATACAGAAACTTAAAATCAGAATTACCATAATTAAACAACTCCAAATGAGCTGAAACTTTTACAGGAGTTCATTAATATCCTATAGAATATTCTGGCAAAAGTTGGTGATTTTTGGATGAACCAAACTCCCTCTAAAATTCTTTTGCTGAAAAGTTTTAAAGAATTTTCCAGAATTTTCTATTGGTTTTCATGCAAATTGGGTTGCATATTTGGATAGAGCTTTTCATCCTGAATCCAACCCAATTTGAATCCTTAAATTTGGAGCTTCCTAGCAAAAGTTATGAGGTTACTAAGTTTGAACTGAATCTGGAATTCAAATTAATTCGGGAAATGTTCAAACTCTGACCGTGGGTCCATCACACACGTCTCAACTGCTTGAGCTGAGCCACACCGGGCCACAGACCCCTTCCCGTGCAGCCACACTGGATCCCGGAGCCGCAGCGGATCAGCGATTCAAAATTTTGTCACGGACATGCGGGACCCGCCCGACCTTCTTCCTCCTCGAGCTGTTTTCCTCTCCCACACTGCCCCCTCGCCGGACCCTCGTCGGAGCTCACCGGAGTCGGCTTCCCGGCCACTTTTCGGCTTGGTACTCGCCGCCTGGGGGTTTCCACCTATGAGGAATTCATTGGTGCGGTGCTCTCGGGCTGCCGGTGACAGGAAATCGGTCGGCGACGTGCGCACACCTCGGTGAAGATTCTGCGCCGTTGTCCGAGCACCTTAGCCCGCCAAAGGCTCGGAGGATTCCCTCTAAAGCATCAGTGGAGGATAGGCTAGATCGGCAGGGTGTCAACGTTGCTCCGAAACGGCGGCAAGTTGAGGTTCACCGTGTGCCCGAGCGTCCCCACGATGGCCACCGATAGGAAAGCTCAAAATTGGCCGCTAACACGGGGTTTCTAGCTAGGGCCGTGAAGGGGATCGGATCGCTAGCCAGTCTAGATTATTTGTGTACAATTTGAGGAGCTAAGAACGAAGAGCAAATGAGAATTTTGGGTTTTCATACCGGATCATCGGTTGGTGGCCACCGGTGAAGTTTTCCTGAATTCCCACTCGGTGGTTCACGGCTCGCCGCGAGGGTTGAGGATGAGCAGCATGGGTTAACAGCGCGTCCGGGGGCGCCGGACTTGGTCGTGACAGGTACTAGACTCAGCTGTCCACGGGAGCCCGCTCCTCAGTTCTCTTTCGGCCGCCACGCGGACATGGCGCCCTTGGGGCAGAGCGGCCAACCCTCGGTCGTTTTTGTGTCGGGGAGATGGAGAGTGGGCACGTGGTGCGGTTCAGCAGCTCAGAGGGAGGCTGTGCACCGATTTTTGCTGTGTTCTGATGGAGCACCGGAGAGTGGCGGCAGCGTGCTGTTCGGCTGTTGATCTGGGAGAGGCAGGGTACCACAGCTCGATTAAGGGGCTACTTAGCACGCTGAGAACAAGTGAACCGTCGAGTAGGTCACCAGCGTGAGATTGAAACCAGGAGGTGGCCTCTCCATGCGGTCTCGGTGTCGGCCTGCAGTCGGTTGCTCCGAGCTCGGTCTGAACAGAAGAATTGGTTTGCTTCAGTGGTAAGTTTCCTCCCAATGACATGTGGGTTCTACATCTCCTCTCCCAAATATCTCCAAATTTTGGCACATTGCAAATTCAGCTATGAGGAGACCAAATTCAAAAGCCATTTGGCCATTTGACAAGTTGTGCCACAGTTTCAAATTTGAATTCAAATTTCAAAGAAAATTCACAAGTCCCTTTGATATACATATCAAAGCACCTCCAAATTTTCTCAAAATTTGTCTCCCTCATAATTTGGACCTGAAGAATTCAAATATGCCCTCTGATTCTTGAGTTGGCCATTGCAAATACAACTTCTTAAGCAACAGTTTGAATTCCTCCTTTTGGAAATGGCCTTCTTCTTTTCGAAGTTACCCTTTTTGTTCAAACCGAATTTAAAGTCTTATTGCACATGCCAACACTTACATGAGTAAAAAAAAGTTTGTGCAAGTCCCATTTCTTGGATTTCAACTGAACTTTATTCATCACTAAAGTTTTCCCTTTACAAGTTTTGGGACTTTTACACCCTTATCCTTCCAAAATCTCTCAAATTTGGCCAGTGATATAATTCAAATGTATGGAACTAAATTCTGGAATTCATTTGGAGAATTGATGTAAGGGCCTCAGTTTTTGACACATATTTGAAGTGTTCATCACCATACACACACACCTCATTTGAGGAAAGTTGATGAACACAAATGAAGAGCAAGTAACCACCATCAACATGCTCATTAGAGAACAAACTCACATATTGCAAAAGTGGTATTTCCCACATGTGATATAGAGGGGCTGGGCATATTAAAACTCCTACACATTGCTAAGGATATTCATGCCAAGTTTCACCCAAATTCAAAACCTTTTTGAGGTCATTTTGGGTATAGCTAGAAAGAGGGCAGTTTGAAACCATATTCGAATTCAAACTGTTTTTATCCCATGAATTCAAAAGTGGGAGGCATATTCTTATTCAGCACATTTTTGTGAGATCACACACCAATTTTCACTCCATTTGGGGTTGATCTTGACCTGAGCTAAGTGGGGCAAATTCAAACTTTATTTTAATTCCAAACTGAACATGTGCTGAAATTCATTCAAACCAAACCCAATTTGAATTCTAACAAATTCAAATGGCTCATGGGTGAACAATTTAAATGACCATGGGTATTTTGGGGCTCACTGTTTATAACAGTGATTAGGAGTAAATTTCAGAGGTTAAAATTGGAAGTGGGACCCACATGTCAGCCACTACTCCAAATCAAACCGACTGAAAACCCAGCTCGGGTTCTTGCGCTGGACTGAGCAGCCGCCACGGAAAAGAGGCGATCGGGACACCACCTGCTTGCCACCCCGACGTGCTGAACCGCCTCGCAGCCCCTTATCTACGCCGTCGCCCTGATCGGAGTGATCACCGCACACTCTGCTGCTTCCTCGCATCAGAAACGCGCCATCGCTGCCGATCACTCGGAGCTGATCAGGGAAGCTTGATCACCGCCTCTCCGTCCCCTCCAGAGCCACGGCAAGGTACCAGAAACCTTCCTGCGTCTTCCCCGCTGCTAGAATTCATCTGAAACCGGTCGATCTCGGCTATACCGAGAGTTCAATCCGGTGACCTAACGCCACCGCATTTCGGGCTCCCGTGGACAGCCCAACCGGGGAGTTGTCACGCCCGAGCCAAGGCACCCTTGGACGCGCTGGTGACCGGTGCTGCTCACCCCTGAGCCACAGCCCGAGTGCTTGCTCACCGGCGGCGAATTTCCAGTTTTCCCCTTTCTGGGTGCAGAACGACCTTCGGGTGCGGTTCTGTCAAATTCTTACTTTAGGAAGGATTAGATCACTTCAATCCACTCTCACATAAACTAGACACGGTAGCGCACAAGTTGCCTTCACAACTTTTGGTCTAAGAACCTCTGCAACCGGCGTATTCCGAAGTTTACCGAAGGTGGAATATGAGGGAGGCATCAGGCGCACGGTGAGGACCTACATCGGGCCTTCCCCGAGCTGCCTCAAGTTTATGTCGACCTTCCCTGAGGTCCATTGATGCTTCCTGACTGGTTGCTCGAGTAGTTGAGGTGCTAGGGAAGTCAGCCGACACGGCCAAAGTCTTTCCGAGGCGGCGGCTCGTCCCCGACCATGCACCGGCCATTGTCATGACGAGCTGACCCCAGAATCCTGTTCCCCGAGTGAAAGTAGGCAGGGGCGGCCAAGATCGTGAAGTTTGAAGCTCCACAGAAGCTGCCGGGGAGCTCTCCGGCGAGGTCCCCCTGCGGCAGAGCGCGGGCGGCGAGAGGTTGACGAAGGGGGTGGACCCCAGCTGTCAGCAGGAGATATTTTAAATCGGGATTGGGCTGCGGCCGGGATCGGGTGTGCTGGCGCGCAAAAACCCTGTGGGCCTCGGTGTGCTGTCGGCTCCGCGCTTAACAGTGTCCCCGCGGGCCTCGGCAGATTTAAACTTTTCCCCCGATTTTCAGATTCCCTTCAAACTTCCAATCCTCATAACTTTGGCTAGAAAACTCCAAATCGAGTGAACCAAATTTTGTTGGGTGCAGCTCTCTGAGTACTTTCCAGCAAATCAAGTTTCACTTCATGAAAATCGTTATTTCCCCATAATTAATTCCTCAAAGTTTAAATTGTTTGGAATTTTAACTGGGGAATCCTTTGGAGGAAAATCCTGAAATTTTGCTAGGATGTTCACCAAAATATCCCTGAACTACCATAAAATTTTCAGATCCATTTGAGCTAATTTGATCCACCTAATGGTGTGATTAGTGGAACTGTTCCAAAGAAAATAGATAATGTTCAGAAACATTTTCAGAATTTTCTCTGAAATTATTTAGCTCATATATTTAGCTAGGAACCTTCAAATTAAGTGAAACCAACTCCATCAGAACCCTCTGAAAATCTAGTTTTCAGAAAGTCATAGTTTGTTTCATGAAAATCCTTAGAACACCCTAAAAGCCTTCAATTAAGGTCAAATACATAATTAATTGTGGAGTGCTCAAATGAGCTTTTCTGCAACTAAAACTTGACCAAGTCTCTGCTTAGGTTGTAACCAAGCCACAGTAAAAGTTTCACGGTTACAGAGTCTGTCTAGTGGGACTTATAAGCTTCACAAGTTCAAACTTAATACAAATGCATTTAAATTGATACATGTACTTCTTCTATCATGTAGCCGCTAAGGTCGAGGAGGAACCCAAAGTCCTAGACTTCGTTACTCTGGAGGAACAGCTAGCCTACGACCAAGAGCAGCAAGGCAAGCCCCGGTTTGCATTAACTGTTTTACAAATTTTTATTGTTTCGAGCACTTACTTGAGTATTATGATTCCTTGCATTAGAGTCTTGTTTGGAAACCCAATTGCATAGCCAAGAAAACCCTGGGTTGGGTTTAGGATTGCAAACCCCGTTAGTTACTGCAAAGCTAAGTTAGGGTAGGATTCGGTACAAGTCGAGTAGTTGGAACTACTCGCGAGCATAGGCTAGAGGCACTCGACTCGGGTAGAGATAGCACATGATACACATGGCAAGAAAGATGAGACCAAGCGGAGGGTAAGGGCAGCAGGACTTTGGGGCCTGTGTGCTGTAGCTCCGCTTGTGTCGATTGAGGACCGAGCTGTGTGCGGGCCTGTTGAACAAGCTAGAACAGTACCGAAGACCTACCGGCTATATGGGAACCGGGAAACCGATGTAACTCGGGTAAATGGGTATTGAGGCATTGGCCATCGTTCAGAGGGTAGGTTGAGAGTCCGAGGTGTAAATCGGCTGGCGGCACGGAGATGCGCGTGCAGAGACCTCTTGCTCGGGACGATGGGACTGGTTCAATATTTTGGCTGACGGGCAAAAGGTGGTTGCGTACGGCGTCCGTGATGGTTGCTGTAGGCAACATCGAGTACAGGCATACGTGACGGGTTGTTCGGGTAACCCTGCAGGTGTAAATCGATTATAATCGCCGTCCCTCGTGGTCAGTGAGTACCACTAGTTCACTGTACCATGACGTAGAAAGAACAGGCTATTTACATGTTAAAATGTTGCTGATTGAAAGATGGACTCTGATTGCTAATGATTTGGTGTAGTTTAGAGCTAACTAAAGTTCTTTTCAACTTTGGGCAAAGTACATGAGAGAAATGCGTTTTTTGTTTGATTGCGGCTCTCTCATGTGCCTTCGCGTAAGGTTCTCCACAACATGCTGCTAAAATTTGAAAGTAAGGTTCTACTAATTAGGCGAGTCCTTGCAAATGATTTTTACCTCATGTAACCCATCGCCCCTCATGTAGAAGTTCCATGTTTAGGTGAGACGGGTCAGACTTGCTGAGCCTTCGTGCTCACTGCTTGTGTTTGAAGCTTTTGCAGGGTTCTATGAGGAAGGGACTCCCGAAGAGGAGACGGAACCCCAGGAGGGGAACCCCGTCGAGTGGGAGTCGTGCACGCCGCCGTGTTAGTGTGCGTGTGTGCTAGCAAGGACACGTTCACGGGCTGAACGTGAACTTGATGCGTGGTCTACGCCCGTGAGTGTAGACTGGACCTATTTTGATATAAACATGTTCATAAACCACTTATGTAATAAAAGTTTTGCTTCCGCTTGGTACCTTTGATGTGTGTTATCCGGTGCTGTGCAACGCAGCACCCCTCAGCGTGATCCTGGCCCAACAAGACCGTGGGGTCATGTCAGCGTTGGTATCAGAGCTCGCTTGAGGTTTAACGCACTAAAAAGGTCATCTTTTTCAAAAATCCAGTGAGGAACGAGTTAGTAGCCCATAGAAGGATATTATTATCATATAGAAAGTGGCATACTAAACTATTTGATTATGTCGGAAAATCGTGTATCTCGGGACGTTTATGTTTTGGGGGGGTACACGTAAGCGCTGTCCACCAGTGCGCACAAGCTGAAGGGTGGAGCCCCACCGGTGGCAGGTAACCCGACCCGCTTTGATATCCTCTATGACTCTTCATGTCGTTTGGGGTATTCGAGCAACGTCTGTCCCTGGCGTGCGTGGTGCAATTTGGGAGACCCCGTCACGTGGTCTGAAACGTGAACACGTAACTCAAGGCGTGTTTGGCTTGAGAACATCCGGGCGAGTGATGACGCCGGGTGTATGAACTGTATGGATACAGGGCTCGGTGTGCAGCCGAGTCTGATGATTGTTTGAGCCTCTGCAGGTAGTCTAACCACAAAACGGTAGACGTGTAGTATCCGTGTGCGAGTGACGTTTAGTGCCACTGAATTAACGAAGCCGGCTAAGTCCGGTATAGGTTTTTCTTTGTGAGGACGTAGTACCGACATGAGCTGGTGACGCATCGACGTCACACCCCACTAAATGAAAAACTTCATTTAAAATTTGAAGGTTTTGATCCAAAGTAGTAAAACTTTATGTAACTCCTTCCCTTAATCAGAATATTCGAAGTTAACAAGTTTTCAACTTATAGGTTGTTAAGGACAGAGCACTCTGTTTTCAGCTGAATTAAGGCTGGAGTTAATAAGAGGTTAGAGGTTGAATTCTTTCGAGGTTTGGGTCATATAATACATTTATGGAAAACTTTGGAAGAGCTTTAAAACTTTTCTGTGGAGGTCCAGAGGTGTTTCATCCCTTAACCAATCGAAAAATGCAGAGGAGTTGAAACTGTCCAGAAAACAGGACAGAGCAAAGACTCTCTGTAAACTCTCTGTAAATTGAGTACAACTTACTGCATAAAAATCCAAAAATAGAAAATGAGGTAGTTCTGGAAAGCTTATGAGATGGGTTACAACTTTGTAACAGAAAGTTTTGTCAGACTAGGAACAGAATTAACTGGGATTCTAGGATCAAATCAGTACCTAAAGCAGGGAGGTGCTGTCCAATTTTCTCCAGAAATTCTGTTAACTTTGACATCTCATAACTTTTGAACCAGGATAGATCTTAGGCCGAGCAAATACTTTCTAGAAAGCTATTGAAGTTAGCTTTAACTTTAATGTTGAGCTCCAGAATTGGTTTTGCCTTTAGCATGGACTAAATCAGATTGAGATGGAAACTGATCAGGGCTGTCATGGGAACAGCAGGTCAGCAGTCAAATTTGTTTAAAATTTGAACTATGTTTCCAAGTATTATGGGTTCAATGACATGTCTTATGTTATAAATCAATTTTTTACTGTTTAAATAAATATTTGACATTTCTCAAATATATTTTTACAGATGACAGCAGATAAGCAGTTGGAGAACGGGTGGGTAGTATCCCACTGTTCTCACCGCAGCGGCTATCCGGAAGCATTGAGGCTGATGCTTCAATATTTCGGATACAACCAGATGCCGCAGTACTTCACCAAGGAAGAAGGCGAAGAAGGGAACAAGACGTGGACAATCTATGTCGAAGTTCCTGCAGGACCTACTCCACCCGGTTGGGGTGCCGTTCACCATCACGGTGAGAGGTAGGCAACCGGAAGGGATGTGGCAAGTGACAGCCCGTGACACCATGTCACGTTTCTGCCAACTACACGTGCAGGCTATGGAGGGCACTCCATACGCGCTCGTTCCGGTAAAGGGACGGGCTCAGCATGTGTGGGAAGAGAGGTACCTGGAGGCAACGGACCCGAGTTGCCCAAGGTACAACCCCGCGGAGGCAAATCTCAGCCCCCAGATGAGGGCGGGAAACGCCGTGATGGACAGCCAAGCTGTTCATACAGAGCATCTCGCCGCAAAGCTCAAGGAGAGTACGAGCCGTGGAGACCATTTCAAGAGTGCTCACAGCGCACTCCGTAATGTGCTCCTTCCGACGATCAAGCGACTGAATGAACAGCACAATCAGTTGCATCGTCTGAAGAAGGCAAAGAAGAAGAGCCGTGTCGACATCGCGGCGTTACAAGAACAGGTTCAGAATCTGACCCAGCAGAACGAGGACCTTGCTCAACAGCGAGACGACGCTATTGAGGAAGGGCAAGGCTGGGAAGAGAACTACAACCAGGATATGGACGAGGTGCATGCATTGCAGGACCTCGTACCTCCGGTATTGGGCATACCGGTAGTCTTGGGCCTTCCAGCAATGGGAGAACCCGAGATGGGAGAAGAGGTGGTAGATCCAGAGCCACCAGCAGAGGTACCGGAGGAGCAAGACCCGCAGGAGGTCGAATTCTACTCCGAGTAAGGGCTTACAGTTGCCAAGTAGGGCAGCTAGGGTAGTGTAACCCAACTTTTGTAATCAGTGACATGTCGTGTAGGCAGTAGCGTATGTATAGGTAGTGACGACATGAGCACGACTTCTCGGAGATCCGAGAATAATGTATCTTGTATAAAGTTTATGCTTTATCAATATATGTGAATGTTGTGCAAATTAGACATGTGTCACTTCAATACCTACTGTTGCATATGGAATTTTAAGTATGACATGTGCTAATCGCTGCTGTTTTGAATTTCAGAATGACGCGTACTCGTGCCAACCCGGATGTTGGGGGTACTAGCCAAGGGGGAGAGACCTCCAAACAGCCTCCTGAGGACTCCTCGGGGCAGCAGCAGCAACAGCAGCAACAGCAACAGCAAACACCGCCACCGCCACTGCCAACAGTTACATTGGCCGACATTGTCGCGGCAATGGAAGGTTCACATCAGTAGCACACGGAGTTGCTGCAAACTCTTATTGCTAATACGTCTCGCCCAGAGAGACGTCAAGACCGTGAGGAGCGTCAACAGAGCTCCTACTCCGACTTCCTAGCGACTCATCCCCGGTATTCTCAAGGGCGGATGAACCTCTTGACGCGGACAACTGGCTCCGCGAGATAGAGATGAAGTTCGGGCTGCTCCAGATAAGCGAGCAGCGCAAGACTCAGTTCGCGGTCCAGCAGCTCCAAGGATTCGCGAGCGCTTGGTGGGCAAACTTCTGTGCTTCACAGCCCACTGACTGAGTTATGACCTGGACGGAGTTCCGGACGGCCTTCAGGGCCTATCACATACCGCCAGGTTTGATGAAGAGGAAGACACAGGAATTTCTACACCTGCAGCAAGGGAGCCGGAACGCGCTGGAATACTCCAGGGCGCTCAACGATCTCGCGCTCTACGCGTCGTATCACGCAGATACCGACGAGAAGCGGCGGGACCACTTTTACCAGTGGCTTAACCCGCTCCTGAAGGACAAATTGGCGATGTTATATCATGGCAGCCTCAACGACATCATTGATTCTGCAATTGTTCAAGAGGACTCCGGCAAGGAGTTGGCGGCGGTGGAGCGAAAGCGAAGCGTGCCGCAAAGCAGCGGAGAAGGAGGTGGTCCTTTTCAGAAGTTTCGGATGGTGAATCGCCCACCATCAGGTCCACGCTGGCAGCCACCACAGAGGTCGATGCCATTCCGCAGTCGGCCGTACTCTTCACCGGCATTCAGGCCGGCACTGCCAGCACCACCTCCGCAACAACAACAGCAGCAGCGGACGACGCCGCGTGCGTATGCACCTCAGCAGCGCATGCCGGGCTTTCGTCCCCCGAGCACTCCACCAGCAGCGGCCACATGTTACAAGTGTGGTCGTCCAGGACAATTCGCGAGCAGTTGCCCGTAGAGGCAAGGCGGCGGAGTTGCACCACCGTTTCCGGGGAGGAATCAACCCCGAACCCTACTAATGCGCGGCGGGCAAACCCCAGGCCCGGCACCGTCCACCAGCTTGCCATAGAGGACGTGCCGGAGGGTGAGCCAATCCTTGTGGGTATGTTCCAAGTCCACCAGCATCCCGCCATCGTATTGTTTGATTCAGGCGCCACGCATAATTTTATTAGGCAAGCTTTCATTGCTAAACACAGCTTGCAAATACTACACACCGATAGTCCGTATTTGATTTGTTCACCGGGTGAGAAGATTTCAGCAAGCGTAATGGTTTCCAAAGCACCATTATGCTTAGCGGGTAGAGTCTACCCTACGTCTCTCATAATCTTAGAGGGACAAAAGGTCGATGTCATCATAGGTATATCGTGGTTAACCCGCCACGGCGCTGTTTTAGACACCGTCCTTCGAGTTGTGCACTTAAACTCAGAAGTGCACGGATTTCACTCCTTATTTCTGGACAGTCCAGAAATAAAACTTCCAAGTATCTATCAGTCGACAACCATCAGATTGGAAGACATTCCAGTGGTCTGAGAGTTCCCTGACGTGTTCCCGGACGATTTACCGGGGATGCCGCCCGATAGAGAGGTGGAGTTCAAGATTGAACTTGCACCGGGAACCATGCCGATATCCCGAAGGCCGTACAAGATGGCGCCCAATGAATTGGCTGAATTGAAGACCCAGCTAACGGACCTGCTGGAAAAGGGTTTTATTAGGCCGAGCTCCTCGCCATGGGGCTGTTCGGCATTATTTGTGAAGAAGAAGGATGAGATGTTGCGGCTTTGCGTGGACTATCGTCCATTAAATGCCGTAACCATCAAGAACAAGTACCCGTTGCCACGGATCGACATGTTGTTTGATCAGTTGGTCGAAGCAAAGATCTATTCCAAGATGGACTTAAGATCCGGGTACCATCAGATTAAGATAAGGGCTGAGGACATTCCGAAGACGGCGTTCTCGACGAGGTATGGACTTTATGAGTACCTGGTCATGTCCTTCGGCCTCACCAATGCTCCAGCTCACTTCATGTACTTGATGGACTCGGTATTCATGCCGGAGCTGGACAAGTTTGTCGTGGTCTTCATCGATGACATACTAGTATATTCCAAGTTAGAGGAAGATCACAAGAAACATCTGCCTATATTCCTGCAACGGCTGTGGGATCACAAGCTATACGCGAAATTCAGCAAATGTGAGTTCTGGATATCGCAAGTGCCTTTTCTCGGTCATATCATCTCAGCGGAGGGTATCACTGTAGACCCGAGTAAGATCACTCAAGTGCTGAATTGGAAATCCCCGAGGACTGTTCACGAGGTACGGAGTTTCCTCGGACTCGCGGGATATTATCGGAGGTTCATTCCGAACTTCTCGAAGATTGCCCAAGCCAATGACAGAGCTGCTGAAGAAGGATACCAAATATGTTTGGAGTCCAGCGTGTGAAGCAGCATTCAATGCTTTAGTCAAGCACCTGACATCAGCACCGGTTTTGGCGCCGCCAGACACAACAAAACCGTTTGATGGGTACTGCGATGCATCCGGCATTGGGCTCAGGTGTGTGCTGATGCAAGACCGAAGGGTGGTCGCGTATGGATCACGGCAGCTTACAGACCATGAGCAGAATTATCCAACCCACGATTTGGAGCTCGCTGCCGTGGTACTTGCACTGAAAATGTGGAGGCACTACCTACTCGGTAACCTCGTACATTTGTATACCGACCACAAAAGCCTCAAGTACATATTCACACAGAAGGAGCTGAACATGAGGCAGCGAAGATGGTTAGAATTGATAAAGGATTACGAAATAGAGATCAATTATCATCCGGGCAAGGCAAACATAGTGGCAGATGCGCTGAGCCGCAAGTCACACATCAACAATCTGACCATCACACTGTTGGAAGAGAGCGAACCACCACTGCATGTGATTCCACATGGAGCTCTCTACAACTTAGCTTTGATCCCCACCATCCGTAAAGAGATAGCGGCAGCCCAGAAGAATGACAAGGGCATGTCGCATTTGTGGAGACGTGTAGACAGTGGGGAGCTTAAATGTTTCCGGAAGGACGGAGACGGCGTCCTATGGTTCAAGGACCGGATCGTCGTACCCCGTAACCCGGAATTACGGAAGAAAATCTTTGATGAGGCTCACTTGTCAAAGTTTTCTATTCACCCCGGCAGAAACAAGATGTATCAAGAACTCAGAAGCAAGTTTTGGTGGGACACGGATGAAACGGGAGACTGCAAAATATGTGTCCGAGTGTGATACATGTCGAAGTGTGAAGGCAGACCATATGCGGAAACCGGGACTACTGCAACCACTGGGCATTCCTGCCTGGAAGTGGGATGACGTGAGCATGGACTTCATTGTCGGTTTACCCACCACTTTGCAGAAACATGATTCTGTGTGGGTGATCGCCGACCGGCTCACCAAAGTTGCCCATTTCATCCCGGTCAACAGCAACTACAACGCCAAGAAGTATGCTGAACTGTACATCTCACGGATCCTATGCTTGTACGGCGTACCCCGTACCATCATATCGAATTGGGGCACTTTATTTGTGTCCCGTTTTTGGAAGCAGCTGCACGCTGCATTGGGGACGAAGCTGATCCGTAGTTCAGCATACCACCCGCAGACGGATGGGCAAATGGAGCGGGTGAATCAGATACAAGAAGACATGCTACGAGATTGCGCTATCAACCACGGCAAGAATTGGGATGATCACTTGCCGTTAGCTGAGTTCTTGTACAACAATGGGTACCAAGCCAGCATCAAGATGGCGCCTTATGAGGCGCTATACGGGAGGAAATGTCGCACACCATTGAACTGGTGTGAGTCTGGCGAAAGGGTTACCTTCGGGATTGACCTTGTCAACAACGGGGAAGAGAAGGTTCGACTGATTCAAGCGAACCTAAAAGCCGCCCAATCCCATCAGAAACAGTATGCGGACCAGAGAAGACGCCCATTACAATTTGAAGTCGGGGATCACGTATACCTACGTGTGTCTCCAATGAAGGGCGTAAACAGATTTGGGGTGAGAGGAAAGTTGGCACCCCGATTCATCGGTCCATTCCAGATTATCGAAAGATGTGGATCCGTAGCATACCGGCTGAGATTACCAGAAGCACTTTCCGGTGTGCACGACGTCTTTCACATTTCCCAGCTGAGGAAGTGTCTTAAGCTATCAACTACCGTTCAGCTGGAAGATATTGAAGAACTGCAACCGGATCTCACCTATCGGGACGAACCGGTGCAGATTATTGATGAAAAGGCCTGAAGCACACGCAACCGTACGTTGTGGTTCTACAAGGTTCTATGGAGTAATCACTCCATGGACGAAGCAACATGGGAGAGCGAAGGATTTCTTTGCGCCAACTACCCCAACTTTTTCACATCGCATATCCGGTAATTTTCCACCGTCCTCTCTCTCATTTTCACCTTATAATCTCGGGATGAGATTCTTTTAAGGGGGGAGGAATGTAAGGGCCTCAGTTTTTGACACATATTTGAAGTGTTCATCACCATACACACACACCTCATTTCAGGAAAGTTGATGAACACAAATGAAGAGCAAGTAACCACCATCAACATGCTCATTAGAGAACAAACTCACATATTGCAAAAGTGGTATTTCCCACATGTGATATAGAGGGGATGGGCATATGAAAACTCCTACACATTGCTAAGGATGTCCATGCCAAGTTTCACCCAAATTCAAAACCTTTTTGAGGTCATTTTGGGTATAGCTAGAAAGAGGGCAGTTTGAAACCATATTCAAATTCAAACTGTTTATATCCCATGAATTCAAAAGTGGGAGGCATATTCTTATTCAGAACATTTTTGTGAGCTCACACACCAATTTTCACTCCATTTGGAGTTGATCTTGACATGAGTTAAGTGGGGCAAATTCAAACTTTATTTGAATTCCAAACTGAACATGTGCTGAAATTCATTCAAACCAAACCCAATTTGAATTCTAACCAATTCAAATGGCTCATGGGTGAATAATTTGAATCACCATGGGTATTTTGGGGCTCACTGTTTACAACAGTGATTCGGAGTAAATTTCAGAAGTTAAAATTGGAAGTGGGACCCACATGTCAGCCACTACTCCAAATAAAACCGACTGAAAACCCAGCTCGGGTTCTTGCGCCGGACTGAGCAGCCGCAACGGCGAAGAGGCGATCGGGACACCACCTGCTTGCCGCCCCGACGTGCTGAACCACCTCACAGCCCCTTATCTACGCCGTCGCCCTGATCGGAGTGATCACCACACACTCTGCTGCTTCCTCGCATCAGAAACGCGCCATCGCTGCCGATAACTCGGAGCTGATCAGGGATGCTTGATCACCGCCTCTCCGTCCCCTCCAGAGCCATGGCAAGGTACTAGAAACCTTCCTCCATCTTCCCCGCTGCTAGAGTTCAGCTGAAACCGGTCGATCTCGGCTATACCGATAGTTCAATCCGGTGACCTAACGCCGCCGCACTTCGGGCTCCCGTGGACAGCCCAACCGGGGAGTTGTCACGCCCGAGCCAAGGCACCCTTGGACGTGCTGGTGACCGGTGCTGCTCACCCCCGAGCCACAGCCCGAGTGCTTGCTCACTGGCGGCGAATTTCCAGTTTTCCCCTTTCTGGATGCAGAACGACCTTTGGGTGCGGTTCTGTCAAATTCTTACTCTAGGAAGGATTAGAGGACCTCAATCCGCTCTCACATAAACTAGACACGGTAGCGCACAAGTTGCCTTCACAACTTTTGGTCTAAGAACCTCTGCAACCGGCGTATTCCGAAGTTTACCGACGGCGGAATATGCGGGAGGCATCGGGCGCACGGTGAGGACCTACTTCGGGCCTTCCCTGAGCTGCCTCAAGTTCATGTCGACCTTCCCTGACGTCCACTGATGCTTCCCGACCGGTTGCTCGAGTAGTTGAGGTGCTAGGGAAGTCAGCCAACACGGCCGAAGTCTTTCCGAGGCGGCGGCTCGTCGCCGACCATGCACCGGCCATTGTCATGACGAGCTGATCCAGAATCCTGTTCCCCGAGTGAAAGTAGGCAGGGGCGGCCAAGATCGTGAAGTTTGAAGCTCCACAGAAGCTGCCGGCGAGCTCTCCGGCGAGGTCCCCCGGCGGCAGAGCGCAGGCGGCGAGAGGTTGACGAAGGGGGTGGACCCCAGCTGTCAGCGGGAGATATTTTAAATCGGGATCGGGCTGCGGCCGGGATCGGGTGTGCTGATGCGCAAAAACCCTGTGGGCCTCGGTGTGCTGTCGGCTCCACGCTTAACACGTGTCCCCGCGGGCCCCGGCAGATTTAAACTTTTCCCACGATTTTCAGATTTCCTTCAAACTTCAAATCCTCATAACTTTAGCTAGAAAACTCCAATGCGAGTGAACCAAATTTTTTTGGGTGCAGCTCTCTGAGTACTTTCCAGCAAATCAAGTTTCACTTCATGAAAATCCTTATTTCTCCAGAATTAATTCCTCAAAATTTAAACTGTTTGGAATTTTAACTGGGGAATTCTTTGAAGGAAAACACTGAAATTTTGCTAGGATGTTCACCAAAATATCCCTGAACTACCATAAAAATTTCAGATCCATTTGAGCTCATTTGTTCCACCTAATGGTGCGATTAGTGGAACTGTTCCAAAGAAAATAGAAAATGTTCAGAAACATTTTCAGAATTTTCTCTGAAATTGTTTAGCTCATATCTTTAGCTAGGAACCTTCAAATTAAGTGAAACCAACTCCATTAGAACCCTCTGAAAATCTAGTTTTCAGAAAGTAATAGTTTGTTTCATGAAAATCCTTAGAACACCCTAAAAG
Source organism: Neostapfia colusana (assembly GCA_030760725.1). NCBI lineage: Eukaryota > Viridiplantae > Streptophyta > Magnoliopsida > Poales > Poaceae > Neostapfia > Neostapfia colusana. Next base: position 62,811,645 of record JASWHV010000006.1, on the reverse strand, counting down.
CCTTCAATTAAGGTCAAGTACATAATTAATTGTGGAGGGCTCCAATGAGCTTTGCTGCAACTAAAACTTGACCAAGTCTCTGTTTAGGTTGTAACCAAGCCATAGTAAAATTTTCACGGTTACAGAGTCTGTCTAGTGGGACTTATAAGCTTCACAAGTTCAAACTTAATACAAATGTATTTAAATTTGATACATGTACTTATTCTATCATGTACTCGCTAAGGTCGAGGAGGAACCCGAAGTCCTATACTTCGTTACTCCGGAGGAACAGCTAGCCTACGACCAAGAGCAGCAAGGCAAGCCCCGGTTTGCATTAACTGTTTTACAAATTTTTATTGTTTCGAGCACTTACTTGAGTATTATGATTCCTTGCATTAGAGTCTTGTTTGGAAACCCAATTGCATAGCCAAGGAAACCCTGGGTTTGGTTTAGGATTGCATACCCTGTTAGTTACTGCAAAGCTAAGTTATGGTAGGATTCGGTACAAGTCGAGTAGTTGGAACTACTCGCGAGCATAGGCTAGAGGCACTCGACTCGGGTAGAGATATCACATGATACACATGGCAAGAATGATGAGACCAAGCGGAGGGTAAGGGCAGCAGGACTATGGGGCCTGTGCGCTGTAGCTCTGCTTGTGTCGATTGAGGACCGAGCCGTGTGTGGGCCTGTTGAACAAGCTAGAACAGTACCGAAGACCTACCAGCTATATGGGAACCGGGAAACCGATGTAACTCGGGTAGCTGGGTATTCAGGCATTGCCCGTCGTTCAGAGGGTAGGTTGAGAGCCCGAGGTGTAAATCGGCTGGCGGCACGGAGATGCGCGTGCAGAGACCTCTTGCTCGGGATGATGGGACCGGTTCAATATTTGGCTGACGGGCGAAAGGTGGTTGCGTACGGCATCCGTGATGGTTGCTGTAGGCAACATCGAGTACGGGCGTACGTGACGGGTTGTTCGGGTAACCCTGCAGGTGTAAATCGATTATAATCGCCGTTCCTCGCGGTCAGTGAGTACCACTTGTTCACTGTACCGTGACGTAGAAAGAACAGGCTAGTTACATGTTAAAATGTTGCTGATTGAAAGATGGACTCTGATTGCTAATGATTTTCTGTAGTTTAGAGCTTACTAAAGTTCTTTTCAACTTTGGGCAAAGTACATGAGAGAAATGTGTTTCTTGTTTGATTGCGGCTCTCTCATGTGCTTTAGCGTAAGGTTCTCCGCAACCTGCTGCTAAAATTTGAAAGTAAGGTTCTACTAATTAGGCGAGTCCTTGCAAATGATTTTTACCTCATGTAACCCATCGCCCCTCATGTAGAAGTTCCATGTTTAGGTGATATGGGTCAGACTTGCTGAGCCTTCGTGCTCACTGCTTGTGTTTGAAGCTTTTGCAGGGTTCTATGAGGAAGGGACTCCCGAAGAGGAGACGGAACCCCAGGAGGGGAACCCCGTCGAGTGGGAGTCGTGCACGCCGCCGTGTTAGTGTGCGTGTGTGCTAGCAAGGACACGTTCACGGGCTGAACGTGAACTTGATGCGTAGTCTACGCCCGTGAGTGTAGACTGGACCTATTTTCATGTAAACATGTTCATAAACCACTTATGTAATAAAAGTTTTGCTTCCGCTTGGTACCTTTGATGTGTGTTATCCGGTGCTGTGCAACGCAGCACCCATCAGCGTGATCCTGGCCCGACAAGACCGTGGGGTCGTGTCAATTGATCAAGTGTCATCCAATATTCAAAACTGAATTTGAATTTCCTTGTAATTTAAAGTCATTTTTGAAATGGATAGCAAAGTACCTCCAAATTTCCTCAAACTTTGCTATCCCCCTATTTTGGATCTGAGGAACTCAAATATGAAATATGATTTTTAAGTTGGCCACTGCAAATAGAAATTTTTATACAACGGTTTGTATTTCCTTTTTGAAATAACCACCTTTGAATTTAAGTGCTCAAATTGAGTTCAAAACCTGAATTTAAATCCTCCTCTTGCACATGAGAACCTTACACATGGTGTTTAAACCAACCTTGGTTCCAAGCATTCAAATAAACATTAGAGCTTGTGTGGTTGGACATCCATCTGTATCATCACGTGTAGAAAGTTTTAATAAGTCCCAATTTTCATGAACTCAAACTCAAATGGTGTTCATACTTCAGTTTATTTGCATCCACATTTTTGGGACGTTTGCATTCCTCCCCCCTTAAAAGAATCTTGTCCCGAGATTACAAAAGAATAACGAGACGGGCGGGTACTTTACATGGTATATGGCAAAAGTTCCGGGTAGTTCTTGTGAATGTAATCCTCGCTTCCCATGTCGCTTCCTCCGCGGTATGATTATTCCACAGTACTTTGTAAAATCTTAACGTCCGGTTCCGGGTGATCCGGGTCTTTTCATCAATATTCTGAACCGGTCGCTCGGTGTATGTGAGATCTGGTTTCAACTCATCGATGTCTTTGGTGCTGACAGCAGTGGTAAATTTGAGACACTTCCGCAGTTGTGACACATGAAATATGTCATGAATACCAGCAAGTTTTGCCGGTAGTTCCAGCCAGTAGGCTATGGTTCCGCACTTCTCCGTGATGGCAAACAGACCGATAAATCTGGAAGCAAGTTTCCCCTTAAGACCGAACCGATGAATTGCTTTCATCGGAGACACACGAAGATAAACGTGTTCGCCGACGTCGAAATGCAGCGGCCGACACCTCTGATCCGCGTAGCTCTTTTGACGAGATCGAGCAGCTTTTAGGTTCTCTTGTATAAACCGAACTCTTTCTTCGGCTTCGTTGACAAGATCAACCCCGAACGTTACTCGTTCACCGGACTCGCACCAATTCATTGGTGTATGGCACTTCTGGCCGTAGAGAGTTTCATATGGTGCCATTTTGATGCTCGTTGATACCTGTTGTTGTACGATAACTCTTCTAATGGTAAGTAATTATCCCAGTTCTTATCATGGTGGATGGCACACGCTCTCAACATGTCTTCAAGTATTTGATTCACCCTCTAAGTTTGCCCATCAGTTTGAGGGTGATATGTGGAGCTCCAAATTAATTTGGTTCCCAAAGCTGCATGTAGCTGTTCCCAAAAACGGGCTTTGAACAGCGATCCTCTGTCGGATTCAATTGTACGGGGAACCCCATATAAGCACAAAATCTGTGCTATGTACAACTCTGCATATTTCTTCGCGTTGTAACCGGTATGCACCGGGATGAAGTGTGCTGATTTGGTTAATTGATAAACGATTACCGAAATCGAATCATGATTGTGAGAGGTCATCGGCAACCCGGCGATGAAGTCCATACTCAAGTCCTCCCATTTCCATGCCGGTATTTGTAATGGTTGCAATAGGCCCGACTTCTTCATATGGTCGGCCTTGACTCTCCAACACATATCACATTGCGAGACATATTTGGCTATCTCTCATTTCATACGTGTCCACCAACATTTCTTCCAGAGATCTTGGTACATTTTATTGCTGCCCGGATAAATGGAAAATTTGGACAAATGAACTTCATCCAAAATTTTCTTCCGTAGTCCCATATCCCGGTGTATTACAATCCGGTCTTTGAACCATAACGTACCCTGTTTATCTTTCCGGAAGCACTTCATTTCTCCGTTGTCTATTCTTCACCGTATGTGAGACATACCCTTGTCTTTTCTTTGAGCTCCAATGATCTCCTCTCGGATTGTAGGAATGAGAGCAAGATTATAGAGTGCTCCATACGGGATAACACGGAGACTTGGTTCTTCATCATGCATTTCAGCAATGGTCAAGTGGTGGACATGCGCCTTGCAACTAAGCGCATAGGCGACCACATTCGCTTTTCCCAGATGATAATCAATCTCAAGTTCATAATGTTTAATGAGATCTAATCATCTTCGTTGTCTCATGTTCAGTTCTTTCTGAGTGAAGATGTATTTCAAGCTCTTGTGGTCGGTGTATAGGTGTACAAGATTTCCGAGCAAGTAATGCCTCCACGTCTTCAAAGCAAGGATCACGGCAGCTAACTCAAGATCATGAGTTGGATAACACCGCTCGTAGTTTCTGAGTTGACGAGATCCATATGCGACCACTCGTCCCTCTTGCATCAGCACGCAGCCAATACCGATGCCAGATGCATCGCAATACACGTCGAATGGCTTCATTGTATCCGGCTGAGCAAGAACTGGTGCTGTTGTGAGATACTTCACTAAAGTCTTGAAAACTTGTTCACATGCAGCACCCCAAACAAATTTAGTACTTTTCTTTAACAGCTCTGTCATCGGTTTAGTGATTTTTGAGAAGCTTAGGATGAACCTCCGGTAATATCCCGCTAAACAGAGGAAGCTTCGAATTTCGTGAACAAACTTTGGTGACTCCCATTTCTGCACTTGGATAATCATTCTTGGATCCACAGCAATACCTTCCACTGAAATAATGTGTCCGAGAAAAGGTACTTGATTTATCCAAAATTCGAACTTGCTGAATTTTGCATAGAGCTTGTGATCTCATGATCATTGCAGCACAATATGCAAATGCTCAGCATGTTCTTCCTCTGACTTGGAGTACACCAAAATGCCGTCGATAAAGACCATGACAAACTTATCCAATTCTGGCACGAACACTGAATTCATCAGGTACATAAAGTGAGCCAGAGCGTTGATCAACCCAAAGGACATGACGAGATACTCGTATAGCCTGTATCTCGTTGAGAATGCCGTCTTCAGAATATCTTCTACCCGAATCTTAATCTAATGATATCCAGACCGAAGATCCATCTTCGAGAATACTTTAGCACCCACTAATTGATCGAATAGCATGTCAATGCGAGGTAGTGGATACTTGTTATTGATGTTAACGGAATTAAGCGGACGATAATAAACACAAAGCCGTAGTGTTTCTTCCTTCTTCTTCACAAACAGTGCTGAACAACCCCAAGGTGACAAACTTGGTCGTATAGAACCTTTGCTCATGAGGTCATTCAGCTGCTCCTTCAACTCTGCTAGTTCAATGGGTGCCATTTTGTACGGCCTTCATGAAATTGGTGTTGTTCCTGGCGCAAGTTCAATCTTGAACTCTATGTCCCGTTCGGGTGGCATGCCCGGTAAATCATCAGGGAACACATTGGGATATTCATGGACCACCGAAATGTTTTCTAGCTAAACGGTTTCTGAGTGGTTCAATGCTGCAAACTTCTGCATACTGGCGCCCAGAAATAATGTATGAAGACCGTGATGTGAGGAGTTGAGTTCAATGGTTCGGAAACTGGTGTTTAGAACAGCATTGTGGTTATTCAACTGTCGAGGGGCATGGCCCCGGACCACGGGTCTGTGCACGCTCGCCCGAGAATCGCATTAGATGGTGCCGTGCGATGCGGCACCTAACAGCACACGGGTAAAGGAAACATCATATTACATATATCATTTGTGAAAGCATACAAAGAGTACTTTGCAAATACTTTACCTCAAATACTACTACAGCGGAAGACTATAACTCTCACGACTCGTTTCTAACTTAGCAACAAAGAAACTGTACAGCCCGCTGACGTTTCTTACTAGCAACACGAATATCAAACCGCAGCGGCGAGGATGCTCATGAGTAACCACTCGGAGGTTTCCGAGTCTCAGCGGCAACCATTCTCATAAGCATAGAGTCAATACCTGCAAAACAACTAGTATAGTATCCGTGAGCATAAAGCTCAGCAAGACTTAACCGTCAAACCTAGTCATGACACTCTACATGAGGGTATAGACATAATGTAGGATAGCATAATGCATAATAAACTCGCCTAAATGTGAATCCTTACTTTCAAGTCTTATTAGCAGCAAATTAAGAGTAGCCTTGGGCACGCCACATCGGGAGTCCACAATCAAACAAGAAATGCTTTCCCCCGATGTAAATTCCTCACGGTGTAAATGAATAGAGTTTGCTCTAACTATTCATAAAAGATACATCACAAAGCTAGTATGAACTTCAAACCATAGTGATTAGTTCCTTTCTCATGCAAGTTCTTACTACGTCACGACTGTGATAACAAGTATGCTCAATCCTCTTCCGCGAGAGACGGAGATTCAAATAAAAAACACCCAGACTACACGACACGTACGCCCGTACTCGACGTTGCCTACAGAAACCATCACTTACGTCGTACGTGGCAGCTTTTCTCCCATTTCACCTATGTTGAATCGATCCGATCGTCCCATACAGTAGCCACCCTCATGGTGCACCTACCAACATGAGATGCCATGAGAGTGTTACCCACATACTGCACACCGGCCCTCTCGCCTGAGGCAACCGGAGAAGTCCCAACACAAGCTTCCCGAGGTACATTGGTTTACCGGGTCCCATATAGCCAGCATGAGTCCGGTACACAACTCAAACTTACTCAACAGAGCCGCATACGGATCGGTCCTTGACCGACACGGATAAGTCTAACGCACCCAGGCCCCTATGTCCTGCTTCTCCTACAACTTGCCTGGTCTCCACCTTAACTTGCTAACAAATTTCTGAACCAATCTTGTATGCCCCTGTTTCTCCTGATCATGTGAGTAGCATCTCACCACTCGACTTCTACCGAACCTTACTTACGCTTGGCAGTTCTACACGATGAAAAGACATCTACCCAATACTCCATGGGTTTATTTGGTCATGCAAGAGGAGTATCAAAGAAACTAGACCTAATGCACATTTCATATCCTAACCAACATAGTGAATACAAAGTAAGGACTTAAAAGCTGTTAAATGCAAACTGGAGCTTGCCTGTTTTGCAGGGATGTGATATATATAAGATGTTAGTGTTGCTGTTCCTTGCTGATCAATTCCTTGATCCTCCGGAGTATGATCCATCTTTAACGAATCACTACATCGAATCCCCTTCATTGTGAACCGTGTTGCGCAAAGAATGGCTTTGTTGCCTCTGTTGTGCAAAGAAACATCAAAGAAACTAAAGCTGTCTTAGTGGTTTAGCTTATAAACTAAGTTTCCTAATAAACATAAGAGATGAACTAGAATGATTTGGACATAACTAAAGATCCTGATCTCCAATGACTTTGAAATTTTTACAGGAAGTCATACACTACACAGAGACTTAGCTTGCCAAATTGCAGCTAATGTGGATGCAAATTGTGTCTCCCACAATTCCCACAATACTATTATGTATTTCCCCACATACATAAGCATGGAAAACAAGAACAGGGAGATCTAAGGCTCAACTCGAGCTGATAATTTGCATGTGAGTTCCTGGTCACATGAAAGTATTTTGATCCAAAATTCAGACTTTTTACTTGAGTAGTTCCTCCAGAACAATCCCTTAAGAATTTCTACTAAAAAGAATTAATTCTGGAGTAACGGGCCTTTTCATGCACAATAAAGTGAACCACAGTTTCAATTATTATTCATAGAGCATGCTAGAATTGTTCTATGATTTTTTGAGCTATGAATTGCCTAGAATGGATTTTACAAGTTAGAAACCTTTTCTGAAAAAGTTTCTGGACCACTTTGAACACAGCAGTTTGTATTTAGCAAATTCCTATTCAAATCATCTTCAAAAGAGCTGAAATTTTGCCAGAAGGTCAGAAATATCCTAAATAATAATGTGGCAAAATTGGAGGATTTTTGGATGAACCAGACCACCTCAATAATTCTTTTTCATAAACAACTTCAAAGAATTTTCCAGAATTTATTATTTACTTTCATACAAATTGGAATTCATATCTGGATAGATCTTTGAAAAATGAATCCAACCCAATTTGAATCACTAAATGTGGAGGTTCCTACACAAAGATATGATTTTCCAAAGTTGTGGCACAATCTGGATTTGTTTTGCTATTGGAAATCAACTTGGGCCCACGTTTTTAAACCTCAGCCACTGAGATTCGAGCCACACCAGGGCTACACGGTTTTAGCGCGGAGCCACACCAGATCCAGGAGCCACAGCCGATCTGAAATTTAAATTAGCGGTCGCTGACAGTTGGACCCGGCCAGGTCTTCTTGATCATCCAGCTCTTTCCCACGCCCGCGCTGTTAGCTCACCGGACCGAGGCCGGAGCGCTCCGGCCTGGCGTATACGGCCGCCGCTTAGCCGGAGGCTCGCCGCCAGGGGGATTGGGAAGTTGAGGAACACATCGGTGGGGCTTGCTCGGGCTGCCAGTGGCCGGAAACTAGTCGGCGGCGTGCGGCGGCTACAGAACGACTTTGGCACCATCGGCCGGCCAACCTAGCCCACCAAACAATCGACCAAACCGCTCTAAAGAACCAGTGAGTGATAGGCTAGCTCAGCAAGGAGGAACCAGAACTCAAAAACGCCTCCAAATACGTTCTCACCATGCGCCCGATCGATGCCGCCATAAACACGCTCGGTAAAACATGAAATGCGCCGCTCCGAGTCAGTTTCAAGCTAGGGTTGCTAAAGAGAAGATGATCGCCGGCTAGTCCGGCCTGTGTGTGCAAGATTTGATGATCCAACAACCATTAGGGAGAGAGGATTTGGAGGTTTCATACCGAATACTTGGTTTGCACCCGCCGGAGCAAAAACCTTGAATTAGCGCTCGGTAGTCCACGGTTTGATCCAAGTTTCGGAGGAGATCAGCACTGAGGTAGGGCGCTCCCGTGGCCGTGCTTGCTTGGGTGTGAATGCTTCTGTGGTGAGCTGTCCACGTACCCCCGGTTGTCGGCAATGCTCGGTTGCGGCAAAGAACAGCGCGCCCAGGTGAAGGAAACCGAAATTTGTTAGTTTCGGCACCGAGGAGGTAGCTGACGGTTCTCCAACACCGTTTTGCAGCTTGGCGGGGAGGTGAGCGCGTGTTTTGCTGGGTTCCGATCGAAGCTGAGGTAGCGGCGCTCAGTGTTCGGTGTGTCGTGTGCGAGGAGAAAGCAAAGTTTGTTTGCTTTGGTCTGTGAGGGAGGAGATCACGTCAAGAGGGATGGACACAGCCAAGCTGGTCAACAGCATGGGGGAAAAACCACGGGGACGTGTCTCGGCTGCAGCTTGGTGGCATCCGGTGAGCGCTCGGGGGAAGCTCCTCGTTGGAGTGGAAAACAGAGAACCTATACTTCAGCTGCAAGTAAATTTGGCTCACTGACCAGTGGGGTCCACCCCATTTCCTCCTCTCAAAAGATCTACTCATGTCAATCTTTTCAATTCAAAATTCTGAATTTCCAAAAGGGGCTAGCATTTGAATTCACCGAATTTAGTCAGAATTTGCATTGCAAATTCGAATTCAGTTTAAATTTGGAATTTCTATTATTTAACCTTCTTTTAGCGCACCCTAAAGTTAAAAGTTTACCACTATGAATTTACTCAAATTCAAATGTATGAGGTTTTATGTGTATTTAAAAGTTTGGCAACTATTTGCGGTGAACTTTAAATTTGAAAATCTGATTTTTAACTTTCATGCAAAAGAGTGTTTCCGTCCATATTGGTTTAACACATTGAAATGGACATGTGAGCCTCTTTTTGATGAACATCCTCTCGTGTAGAATTTTTTTTTGTAAGTCCCAATTTCATGAATTTGAAACACATAGACTTTCAAGCCTCGGTGTTTCGTATACATTTTTGGGACTTTTACAATCCTCCCCCCTTAAAAGAATCTAGTCCCAAGATTACAAAAGAAGAACGAGACGGGAGAGGTAATTACAATCTGTACAATGATAAAAGTTCAGTATAGTTGGTGCGGAGGTAATCTTTACTTTCCCATGTCGCTTCTTCCGTGGTATGATTACTCCACAGTACCTTGTAAAACTTTATCATCCGGTTCTGTGTTACCTGGGTCTTTTCATCCATAATCTGAACCGGTCGCTCGGTGTAGGTAAGATCCGGTTTCAACTCGTCGATTTCTTCAGTGCGGACAGCAGCGGTAAATTTGAGGCATTTCCACAGCTGTGACACATGAAACACGTCATGAACACCCACAAGACTTGCCTGTAGTTCCAGCCGGTAGGCTACGGGTGCACACTTCTCCGTGATAGCAAATGGACCTATAAAGCGGGGAGCGAGTTTCCCCTTTACCCAGAACCAGTGAATTCCCTTCATCGGAGATACACGAAGATAAACGTGCTCTCCGATGTCAAAATGCAACGGCCTACGCCTTTGATCAGCGTAGATCTTCTGTCGGGATTGTGCAGCCTTTAAATTCTCTTGTATCAACCGAACTCGGTCTTCGGCTTCGTTCACAAGATCAACCCCGAACAGTACTCTTTCGCCGGACTCACACCAATTCAGCGGTGTGCGACACTTCCGGCCGTAGAGAGCCTCGTATGATACCATTTTGATACTCGCTTGATACCGGTTGTTGTATGAAAACTCCGCCAATGGTAAGTGATCATCCCAATTCTTACCGTGGTGGATGGCACACACTCTCAACATGTCCTCAGGCACTTGGTTCACCCTCTCAGTTTGTCCATCGGTTTGAGGGTGATATGCGGAGCTTCTAATCAGCTTGGTGCCCAATGAGGCATGCAGCTGCTCCTAAAACCGAGCAACAAACAGCGCACCTCGATCTGAAATGATGGTCTTTGGGACACCATGTGAGCATATAATTCTTGAGATACATAACTCCGCATATTGCTTGGCTCGATACTGAGTGTTCACTTGTATGAAATGAGCTGATTTCGTCAACCGGTCGATGATCACCCAAATTGAGTCATGCTTCCGGGATGTGAGTGGTAATCCGACAATGAAATCCATACTCACATCCTCCCATTTCCATGCCAGTATCTTAAGTGGTTGTAGCGGTCCGGCTTTCCGCATATGATCAGCCTTGACCCGTCTACATGTATCACACTCAGATACGTACTTGCGATTTCCCACTTCATCCACGTCCACCAAAATTTTTGGTTTAAATCTTGGTACATCCTGTTGCTGCCGGGATGAATGGAAAACTTCGACAGTGGGCTTCATCCAAAATCTTCTTCCAGAGTTTCATATTACGCGGTACCACTATACGGTCGTTAAACCATAGCGTACCGTTCTCATTCTTCCGGAAACACTTCACCTCTTGTTGTCTAGTGTTCTCCGTATCTGAGACATACCCCTGTCTCTTCTTCGAGCCACAACAATCTCTTCTCGGATCGTTGGAATGAGAGCAATATTATAAAGTGCTCCATACAGAATGACACGGAGACTCAGTTCTTCCTCTTTGAACTCAGCAACCGCCAAGTTGTGAACGTGGGCTTTCCGACTAAGCGCGTCGGCAACCACATTCGCTTTTCCCAGATGGTAGTGGATCTCGATTTCATAATCTTTTATGAGCTCCAACCATCTCCGTTGTCTCATATTCAGCTCCTTCTGCCTGAAGATATAATTCAAGCTTTTGTGGTCTGTGGAGAGGTGGACAAGACTGTCAGGCAAATAATGCCTCCACATATTTAACGCCAACACCACAGCAGCAAGCTCAAGATCGTGAGTTGGATAATGCTGCTCGTGGTTTTGCAGTTGACGAGACCCATACGCGACTACATGCCCTTCTTGCATAAGAACGCAGCCTAGACCGATGCCGGATGCATCACAATAGACATCAAATGGCTTTGTCGTGTCCGGATGAGCAAGAACTGGAACTGTTGTGAGATGTTTCATCAATGTCTTGAATGTGGCTTCACATGCTGCATTCCACACGCATTTAGTTCCCTTCTTTAGCAGCTCCGTCATTGGTTTAGCAATTTTTTAGAAGCTCGTAATGAACCTCCGATAATGCCCCGCTAAACCTAGGAAACTTCGGACTTCGTGGACTGATTTGGGAGATTACCATTTCAGCACTTGTTCAATTTTGCTTGGGTCCACAGCAATGCCCCTGCTGAAATAATATGGCCTAGAAAAGGTACTTGATCAATTCAGAACTCGCACTTGCTGAACTTCGCATATAGCTTGTGCTCCCTCAACCGTTGTAGCATGATATGCAAATGTTCAGCGTGCTCTTCTTCTGAATTGGAGTAAACCGAATTCATCAAATACATGAAGTGTGCCAGAGCGTTCGTTAACCCAAATGACATGACGAGGTACTCATAGAGTCCGTATCTCATCGAGAAAGCTGTCTTCGATATATCCTACGGTCGGATTTTTATTTGATGATATCCGGACCAATGATCCATCTTCGAGAATTCCTTTGCACCCACAAGTTGATCGAATAAAATGTCGATGCGGGGCAATGGATACTTATTCTTTATAGTGACAGAATTTAGAAGATGATAGTAAACACATAGCCTTAGTGTTTCGTCCTTCTTCTTAACGAAGAGCGCAGAGCAACCCCAAGCTGAAGAATTTGGTCGTATGAAACCCTTGCTCATGAGTTCATTCAGCTGCTCTTTCAACTCCTCTAGATTGTTAGGTGCCATCTTGTAAGGCCTTCGTGAGATACGTGTTGTTCCCGACGCCTGTTCAATCTTGAACTTGACGTCCCGTTCAGGCGGCATGCCCGGTAAATCATCGGAAAAAACATTGGTGTAATCACGTACCACCGGAATAGCTTCAAGTTTAATCGCTTCCGTGTGGTAGGCCTCTGCCGTTTCTTGATCTTCGCTGTCTAAAATCATTGTGTGCTGTCCGTGAATCGGCGAGTCAATCTGAACAGTCCGGTTACAGATATTGAGAACGGCACCGTGATGGTTTAACCAAGAGATCCCCAATATTACATCAATCTTCTGCCCATCCAACATAATCAGCGATGTTGGGTGACAGGGCCTGACCCGATCACGGGGCCGTGCCGCTCGCCCGAGAATCGCATTGGGTGGTGCCGTGATATGCGGCACCCAACAGCACACATATAAAGAAACACGTATTACATAAATCAAAAGCTGAAGCTTACAAATGTTCTTTGTAAATACTTTACATCAAATAACTACAGCGAAAGACTAGTTTAGCTCACATTTAATATCTACTAGGCACTCGAGAAGATGTCCATGTAAAGGTCCCAAAAATGTGAATACAAAGAAACTCTTGTTTGTACAAAGTTGGTTTCATACGTATGAAAAATGGGACTTGTTAAAAAAATGTTCCACATGTGATAAGACACATGAGAGCTCTCTTCACACAAGTCAAATAATTATTTGAAAACTTGGAACCCAAGGGGAATTTGAAACCAAGGTGGGAAGTTCCCATATGTGTGAGAAAGCTAAATTCAGATTTGGAACAAATTTGTTCAAATTCAAAATTCAAATGAGAGCAACACAATGAGTTTCAAACTGTTGTGCAAAATTCTCATTTGCAGAAATCAGATTTCATATTTGAATTCCATAGGTACAAATTAATGGGTATGCAAAGTTTCATGATTTTTTGAAATATTTTGCAACTCATTTTCCAAAATGGACTTTAAATTGCAAAGAATTCAAAATACCCATTTGAATTTGGATGAAACTTGCCCAATTATCCAAATGCACCTCAGATTTGAACTCCCACAATTTAATTTCATCATTTACAAATTTTGGGAGATATTTTAGAGGATAAGAGGGAGCTGTGGTGGGACCCACATGTCATTGATGAAGTTAGTTTGCAAAAGATCTATATTTGCAGTACAGAGTCTCTGTTTTGCTGCTTTGAGGCGGTTTCACTTGAGCAGAGGCAAGCAGCACCGGGCGACATCGAACGGCGCCGAAGCCACCTCCTCCTTAGTTTCCCTCGCGTTGGAACTCCCTCAGTGACTTCAGCCCTTCACCGCCGTGCTCTTTTTCACCCACAGAACCGCGCACGTCTCAGTTTCATTTCTCCTCGCACAAGAACCTAACCGCAGCTGCCGCCATCCCGTTGATAGTTCGAGCGCCCAGAAGCTCACGTGAAAACCTCAGCTGAGCAGCAAAACCACACCACAATACCCTCCACAACCTCCTCGCACCACCACCGAGTGAGTTCGTGTTCCCTACACCGAGAAACAAAAGCTTCCGTGGCGGCCGAAAGCAAATGGCGCAAAGCGCTCACGTGGACAGCTCGACTGGGAGCTTTCTCATGCCCAAGCGAGGATTCCCAGAGCAGCGCTGTAAGGGCCTCAGTTTTTGACACCCATTTGCAGTGTTCATCACCACACCACACACCTCATTTGAGGAAGAATGATGAACACAAATGAAGAGCAAGTAACAATTATCAACATGCTCATTAGAGAACAAACTCACACATTGCAAAAGTGGTATTTCCCACATGTGATATAGATGGGCTGGACATATGAAGACTCCTACACTTTGCTAAGGATGTCCATGCCAAGTTTCACCCAAATTCAAAGCCTTTTTGAGGTCAGTTTGGGTATAGTTAGGAAGAGGGCAGTTTGAAACCATATTCAAATTCAAACTGTTTTTATCCAATGAATTTAAAAGTGGGGGGCATATTCTTACTCAGCACATTTTTGTGAGCTCACACACCAATTTTCACTCCATTTGGAGTTGATCTTGACATGAGCTAAGTGGGAGAAATTCAAACTTTATTTGAATTTCAAACTGAACTTGTGCTGAAATTCATTCAAACCAAACCTCATTTGAACTTTGATCAATTCAAATGGCTCATGGGTGAATAATTTGAATTGCCAAGGGTAGTATGGGGTTCACTGTTTACAACAGTGATTAGGAGTAAATTTCAGAGGTTAAAACTGGAGGTGGGACCCACATGTCAGCCACTGCTCAGATCAAACCGACTGAGACTTTTTCACTCGGGTCGCCGAGCCGCAGTGGTGATCGCCACCGAGGCCAGTCGCCGTGCCACCAGCTGCTTGCCCACGCGCGGGCATGAGGCGGTGCAGAGCCTTCTTAAGGCGCCTGCCCCCTCCTCGGCCGAGGCACCGTCGTTCTTCCCCGCAAGAACTCAGCGCCGGCTGAAAACTTCCGCAGCTCGGACTTGATCGGAGAACGCCGATCGCAGCTCCCTCCTTCCACTCCAGAGCCCCAGCAAGGTACTAGAGACCTTCCTCCATCCTCCCCGTTGCTAGAATTCGGTTGAAACCGATTGATATCGGCTGTGCCGAAAGATCAAACTCGGAACTTGGAACCGCCGCACCTCGGGCTCTCGTGGACAGCCCAACCAGGGCGTTGTCACGCCCGAGCCAAGGCACCCTTGGACTCGCGGGTGACCGGTGCTGCTCATCCCCGAGCCACAGCTCGAGTGGTTGCTCACCGGCGGCGAATTTCCACTTTTCCCCTTTCTGTGTGCAGAACGACCTTCGGGTACGATTCCGTTTAATTCGTGCTCTAGAAAGGATTAGAGGGCCTCAGGCCGCTCTCACACGAGCTAGACACGGTAACGCACAAGTTGCCTTCACAACTCTGGGCCGGAGAACCTTTGTGCCTGGCGTAATTTGAGGTCTACTAATGGCGGAACGAACGGGCGGCATCGGGCGCACGGTGAGGACCTATTTTGGGCCTTCCCCGAGCTGCCTCGAGCTCATGTCGACCTTCTCTGAGGTCCACTGATGCTCCCCGACCGATTTCCCAAGTAGCTGAGGTGCTAGGGTAGTCAGCCGACATGGCCGAAGTCATTCCGAGGTGGCGGCTCGTCGCCGACCATGCTCCGGCTGTTGTCATGAGCAGCTGACCCACGGATCCTGTTCCCCGAGTAAAAGTAGGCAGGGGCGGCCAGGATCGAGAAGTTTGGACCTGTACAGCGGCCGGCGGCGAGCTCTCCGGCGAGATCCCTCGGCGGCGGGGCGCGGGTGTCGCGAGGTTGAAGAAGGGGGTGGACCCCAGCTGTCAGCGGGAGATATTTTGAATCGGGATCCGGCTGCGGCCGGGATCAGGTGTGCTGGCGCGTAAAATCATTGTGGGCCGCGGTGTGCTGTCGCCTCGGCGTGCGACGCGTGTCCCCTGGGCCCACGCGCGAGTTTAAACTTTTCCCCGATTTTCAGATTTCCTTCAAACTTCAAATCCTCATAACTTTGGCTAGAAAGCTCCAAATTGAGTGAACCAAATTTTGCTGGATTCAGCTCTCTGAGTACTTTCCAGAAAATCAAGTTTCACTTCATGAAATTCCTTATTTCTCCAGAATTAATTCCTCAAAGATTAAACTGTTAGGAATTTTAACTGGAGAATCCTTTGGAGGAAAATCCTAAAATTTTGCTGAGATATTCACCAAAATATCCCTGAACTACCATAAAATTTCAGATCCATTTGAGCTCATTTAATCCACCTAATGGTGTGATTAGTGGAACAGTTCCAGAGAAAATAGAAAATGTTCAGAAACATTTTCAGAATTTTCTCTGAAATTGTTTAGCTCATATCTTTGGTTAAGGACTTCCAAATTAAGTGAGAGCAACTCCATTAGAACCCTCTGAAAATCTAGGTTTCAGAAAGTCATAGTTTGTTTCATAAAAATCCTTAGAACACCCTAAAAGCCTTTAATTAAGGTCAAGGACATAATTAATTGTGGAGGGCTCAATTGAGCTTTGCTGCAACTAAAACTTGACCAAGTCCCTGTCTAGGTTGTAACCAAGCCACAGTAAAAGTTTCACAGTCATTAGGTCTGTCTAGCAAGGGTTATAGGTTTCACAACTTCAAAGTTAATACAAATGCATTTAAATTGATACATATGTTTCTTATATCATGTAGTCGCTAAGGTCGAGGAGGAACCCGAAGTCCTAGACTTCGTTACTCCGGAGGAACAGCTAGCCTACGACCAAGAGCAGCAAGGCAAGCTCCGGTTTGCATTAACCATTTTTCAAATTTTTATTGTTTTGAGCACATACTTGTTTCCTTTATTCTGTGCATTAGAGTCTTGTTTGGAAACCCCACTGCATAGCCAAGAAAACCATGGGTTGGGGTTTAGGATTGCAAACCCCGTTAGCCACTGCATTGCTAGGATAGAGTAGGATTCGGTACAAGTCGAGTAGTTGGAACTACTCGCGAGAATAGGCTAGAGGCACATTGCTCGGGTAGAGATAGCACATGATACACATGGCAAGAAAATGAGACCGAGCGGAGAGTAAGGGCAGCAGGACTTTGGGGCCTGTGTGCTGTAGCTCCGCTTGTGTCGATTGAGGACCGAGCCGTGTGCGGGCCTGTTGAACAAGCTAGAACAGTACCGAAGACCTACCGGCTATATGGGAACCGGGAAACTGATGTAACTCGGGTAGCTGGGTATTGAGGCATTGCCCGTCGTTCAGAGGGTAGGTTGAGAGCTCGAGGTGTAAATCGGCTGGCGGCACGGAGATGCGCGTGCATAGACCTCTTGCTCGGGACGATGGGACCGGTACAATATTTGGCTAACGGGTGAAAGGTAGTCGCGTACGGCGTCCGTGATGGTTGTTGTAGGCAACATCGAGTACGGGCGTACGTGACGGGTTGTTCGGGTAACCCTGCAGGTGTAAATTGATTATAATCGCCGTCCCTCGCGGCCAGTGAGTACCACTTGTTCACTGTACCGTGACGTAGAAAGAACAGGCTAGTTACATGTTAAAATGTTGCTGATTGAAAGCTGGACAGTGATTGTTAATGATATGCTGTAGCTTAGAGCTAATTAAAGTTCTTTTCAACTTTGGGCAAAGTACATGAGAGAAATGCGTTTCTTGTTTGATTGCGGCTCTCTCATGTGCCTTAGCGTAAGGTTCTCCACAACCTGCTGCTAAAACTTGAAAGTAAGGTTCTACTAATTAGGCAAGTCCTTGCAAATGATTTTTACCTCATGCAACCCATTACCCTCATGTAGAAGTTCCATGTTTAGGTGAGACGGGTCAGACTTGCTGAGCCTTCGTGCTCACTGCTTGTGTTTGAAGCTTTTGCAGGGTTCTATGAGGAAGGGACTCCCGAAGAGGAGACGGAACCCCAGGAGGGGAACCCCGTCGAGTGGGAGTCGTGCACGCCGCAGAGTTAGTGTGCGTGTGTGCTAGCAAGGACACGTTCAAGGGCTGAACGTGTACTTGATGCTTAGTCTACGCCCGCGAGTGTGGACTAAACTTATTTTGATGTAAACATGTTCATAAACCTGTTTATGTAATAAAATTTCCGCTTCCGCTTTGCACCTTTGACGTGTGTTATACGGTGCTGTGCAACGCAGCACCCCTCAGCGTGATCCTGGCTCGACAGGACCAATGGGGTCGTGTCAGCGTGGTATCAGAGCTCGCTTGAGGTTTAACACAGTACAAAGGTATTCTTTTTCAAAAATCCAGTGAGGAACGAGTTAGTAGCCCGTATAAGGATGTTATTAGCATATAGAAAGTGGCATATTAACCTATTTGTTATGTCGGAAAACCGTGCATCTCGGGACGTTCATGTCTTGGGGGGTGCACGTAAGCGCTGTCCACCAGTGCGCACAAGCTGAAGGGTGGAGCCCCACGGGTGGCAGGTAACCCGACCCGCTTTAGTATCCTCTACGACTCTTCATGTCGTTTGGGGTATTCGAGCAGCGTCTGTCCCTGGCGTGCGTGGTGCAACATGGGAGACCCCGTCACGTGGTCTGAAACGTGAACACGTAACTCAAGGCGTGTTTGGCTTGAGAACATCCGGGCGAGTGATGACGGCCGGGTGTACGAACTGTATGGATTCCGGGCTCGGTGTGCAGCCGAGTCTGACGATTGATTGAGTTTCTGCAGGTAGCCTGACCACGAAACGGTAGACGTGTAGCATCCGTGTGCGAGTGACGAGTAGTGCCACTGAAATAACGAGGCCGGCTAAGTCCGGTATAGGTTTTTCTTTGTGAGGACGTAGTACCGACATAATCTGGTGATGCATCGATGTCACACCCAACTAAAATAACAAATTCATTTAAAACTTGAAAGTTTTGCTCCAAAGTGGTAAAACTTGATGTAACTCCTTCCCTTGAACAGGATATTCAAAGTTAACAAGTTTTCAACTTATAGGTTGTTAAGGACAGAGCACTCTGTTTTCAGCTGAATCAAGGCTGAAGTTAATCAGAGGTTAGAGGTTGAGTTCTTTCGAGATTGGGGTCATATGATACATTTCTGGAAATCTATGGAAGAGCTTTACAACTTTTCTGTTGAGGTCCAGAGGTGTTTCATCCCTTAACCACTCGAAAAATGCAGTAGAGTTGGAACTGTCCAGAAAACAGGACAGGGTAAAGACTCTCTGTAGACTCTCAGTAAATTAAGCATAACTTCCTTCATAAAATTCCAAAAATAGAAAATGAGGTAGTTCTGGAAAGCTTATGAGATGGGTTACAACTTTGTAACAGAAAGTTTTGTCAGATTAGGAACAGAAGTAACTGAGATTGTTGGATCAAATCAGTACCTAAGGCAGGGTGGTGCTGTCCAATTGTTCCCAGAAATTCTGTTAACTTTGACATCTCATAACTTTTGAACCAGGACAGATATTAGGCCAAGCAAATACTGGCTGGAAAGCTATTGAAGTTAGGTTCAACTTTGATGTTGAGCTCCAGGACTGGTTTTGCTTTTAACCTGGACTAAATCAGGTTGAAATGGAAACTGGTCAAGGCTGTCATGGGAACAGCAGACCAGCAGTCAAATTTGTTTAAAATTTGAACTATGTTTCCAAGTTTTATGGGTTCCATGACATGTTTTATGTTATAACTCGGAAGTTTACTGTTAAAATAAATATTTGACATTTCTCAAATATATTTTTACAGATGACAGCAGATAAACAGTTGGAGAACGGGTGGGTGGCTTCCCACTGTTCTGACCGTAGCGGCTACCCGGAAGCATTGTGGCAAATGCTCCAATATTTCGGGTACAACCAGATGCCGCAATACTTCGCCAAGGAAGAAGGCGAAGAGGGGAACAAGACGTGGATGATCCATGTCGAGGTTCCTGCAGGACCTACGCCACCCGGTTGGGTGCCATTCACCGTCACGGTGAGAGGAAGACAACCGGAAGGGATGTGGCAAGTGGCAGCCCGTGACACTATGTCACGTTTCTGCCAAC
This sequence comes from Neostapfia colusana, assembly GCA_030760725.1. Classification (NCBI taxonomy): domain Eukaryota; kingdom Viridiplantae; phylum Streptophyta; class Magnoliopsida; order Poales; family Poaceae; genus Neostapfia; species Neostapfia colusana. Next base: position 62,791,878 of record JASWHV010000006.1, on the reverse strand, counting down.
TACACGTGCAGGCTATGGAGGGCACTCCATACGCACTCGTTCCGGTGGAGGGACGAGCTCAGCATGTGTGGGAAGAGAGGTACCTGGAGGCAACAGACAATGAATTGCCCAAGGTACAACCCCACGGAGGCAAACCTCAGCCTCCAAATGAGGGCGGGAAACGCTATGATGGACAGCCAAGCTGTTCATACGGAGCATCTCGCCACCAAGCTCAAGGAGAGCACCAGCCGTGGAGATCACTTCGAGAGTGCTCACAGCGCACTCCGCAATGTGCTCCTTCCGACGATCAAGCGACTGAATGAACAACACAATCAGTTGCGTCGTCTGAAGAAGGCAAAGAAGAAGAGCCGTGTCGACATCGCGGCGTTGCAAGAGCTGGTGCAGACCCTAACCCAGCAGAATGAGGACCTTGCTCAAGAGCGGGACGACGCTATTGAGGAAGGACAAGGCTGGGAAGAGGACTACAACCAGGCTATGGACGAGGTGCATGCATTGCAGGACCTCGTGCCCCCGGTGTTAGGCATACCGGTGGTCTTGGGTCTTCCAGCAATGGGAGAACCCGGAATGGGAGAAGAGGTGGTAGATCCAGAGCCACCAGCAGAAGTACCGGAGGAGGACGACCCACAGGAGGTCGAGTTCTACTCCGAGTAGGGGGTTACGGTTGCCAAGTAGGGCAGCTAGGGTAGCGTAACCCAACTTTTGTAATCGGTGACATGTCGTATAGACAGTAGCGTATGTATAGGTAGTGACGACATGAGCACGACTTCTCGGAGACCCGAGAATAATGTATCTTGTATAAAGTTTATGCTTTATCAATATATGTGAATGTTGTGCAAATTGATCATGTGTCACTTCGATACCTACTGTTGCGTATGGAATTTTTAGTAAGACATGTGCTAATGGCTGCTGTTTTGAATTTCAGAATGACGCGTACTCGTGCCAACCCTGATGTTGGGGGTACCAGTCAAGGGGGAGAGACCTCCCAACCACCTCCCGAGGACTCCTCGGGACAACAACAGCAACAGCAGCAACAGCAACAGCAAACACCGCCACCGCCACTGCCGACGGTTACATTGGCCGACATTGTCGCGGCAATGGCGGGTTCACATCAGCAGCACACAGAGCTGCTGCAAACGTTAATTACGAATACGTCTCGCCCAGAGAGACGTCAAGATCGTGAGGAGCGCCAACAGAGCTCCTACTCCGACTTCCTGGCGACTCATCCCCCTGTATTCTCAAGGGCGGATGAACCACTTGACGCAGACAACTGGCTCCGCGCCATAGAGATGAAGTTCGGGCTGCTCCAAATCAGCGAGCAGCGCAAGACTCAGTTCGCGGTCCAGCAGCTCCAAGGATCCGCGAGCGCGTGGTGGGCCAACTTCTGTGCTTCCCAGCCCACCGACCGAGTGATGACCTGGGTGGAGTTCCGGACGGCCTTCAGGGCCTATCATATACCGCCCGGTTTGATGAAGAGGAAGACGCAGGAGTTCCTACACCTGCAACAAGGGAGCCGGAACGCGCTGGAATACTCCAGGGCGTTTAACGAGCTCGCGCTATATGCGTCGTATCATGCTGATACCGACGAGAAGCGGCGGGACCATTTCTACCAGGGGCTTAACCCGCTCCTGAAGGACAAGCTGGCGATGTTCAATCGCGGCAGCCTCAACGACATCATTGATGCTGCGATTGTTCAGGAGGACTCCGGCAAGGAGTTGGCGGCGGCAGAGCGAAAGCGAAGCGTGCCGCAGAGCAGCGGAGAAGGAGGCAGTCCTTCTCAGAAGTTTCGGATGGTGAATCGCCCACCATCAGGTCCACGCTGGCAGCCACCACAGCGGTCGATGCCGTTCTGCAGTCGGCCGTACTCTTCACCGGCATTCCGGCCGGCACTGCCAGCACCACCGCAACAACAACAGCAGCAGCGAGCGATGCCGCGTGCGTTTGCACCTCCGCAACGCATGCCGGGCTTTCGTCCACCAAGTACTCCACCAGCAGCGGCCACATGTTACAAGTGTGGTCGTCCAGGACACTTCGCGAGCAGTTGCCCAGAGAGGCAAGGCGGCGGAGTGGCACCACAGTTTCCGGGGAGGAATCAAACCCGGAACCCTACTAATGCGCGGCGGGCAAACCCTAGGCCCGGCACTGTCCACCAGCTTGCCATTGAGGACATGCCGGAGGGCGAGCCAATCCTTGCGGGTATGTTCCAACTCCACCAGCATCCCGCTATAGTACTGTTTGATTCAGGCGCCACGCATAATTTTATTAGCCAAGCTTTCATCGCTAAACACAGTTTGCCAATACTATCCACCGATAGTCCATATTTAATTTGTTCACCGGGTGGGAAGATTTCAGCAAGCGAAATGGTCTCCAAAGCACCATTATGCTTAGCGGGTAGAGTGTACCCCACGTCTCTCATTATCTTAGAGGGACAGAAGGTCGATGTCATCCTAGGGATGTCGTGGTTAACCCGCCACGGCGCTGTTTTAGACACCGTCCTTCGAGTCGTGCACTTAAACTCAGAGGTGCACGGTTCTCACTCATTATTTCTGGACAGTCCAGAAATAAAACTTCCAAGTGTCTATCAAGCCACAACCATCAGATTGGAAGACATTCCAGTGGTCCGAGAGTTCCCTGATGTATTCCCGGACGATTTGCCGGGGATGCCACCCGATAGAGTGGTGGAGTTCAAGATTGAACTTGCACCGGGAACCATGCCAATATCCCGAAGGCCGTACAAGATGGCGCCCAAGGAGTTGGCTGAACTGAAGACTCAGCTCACGGACCTTCTGGAGAAGGGTTTTATTAGGCCGAGCTCCTCGCCATGGGGCTGTTCGGCATTATTTGTCAAAAAGAAGGATGAAACGTTGCGGCTTTGCGTGGACTACCGTCCATTAAATGCCGTAACCATCAAGAACAAGTACCCGTTGCCACGGATCGACATGTTGTTTGATCAGTTGGTCGAAGCAAAGATCTTTTCCAAGATGGATTTAAGATCCGGGTACCATCAGATTAAGATAAGGGCGGAGGACATTCCAAAGACAGCTTTTTCGACAAGGTACGGACTTTATGAGTACCTGGTCATGCCCTTCGGCCTCACCAATGCTCCAGCTCACTTCATGTATTTAATGAACTCGGTGTTCATGCCGGAGCTGGACAAGTTTGTCGTGGTCTTTATCGACGACATCCTGGTATATTCCAAGTCGGAGGAAGATCACAAGAAACATCTGCGTATAGTCTTGCAACGGCTGCGGGATCACAAGTTATATGCAAAATTCAGCAAATGCGAGTTTTGGATATCGCAAGTGCCTTTCCTCAGGCATATCATCTCAGCGGAAGGTATCGCTGTGGACCCAAGCAAGATCACGCAAGTGCTGAATTGGAAATCCCCGAGAACTGTTCATGAGGTACGGAGTTTCCTCGGACTCGCGGGATATTATCGGAGGTTCATCCCGAACTTCTCGAAGATTGCCAAGCCAATGACAGAGCTGCTGAAGAAGGCTACCAAATATGTTTGGAGTCCAACATGTGAAGCAGCATTCAAGGCATTAGTCAAGCACCTGACATCAGCACCGGTTTTGGCGCAGCCAGACACAACAAAACCGTTTGACGTGTACTGCGATGCATCCGGCATTGGGCTCGGATGTGTGCTGATGCAAGACCGAAGAGTGGTCGCGTATGGATCACGGCAGCTTAGGAACCATGAGCAGAATTATCCAACTCACGACTTGGAGCTCGCTGCCGTGGTACTTGCACTGAAGATGTGGAGGCACTACCTACTCGGTAACCTTGTACATTTATATACCGACCACAAAAGCCTCAAGTACATATTCACTCAGAAGGAGCTGAATATGAGGCAACGAAGATGGTTAGAACTGATAAAGGATTACGAGATAGAAATCCATTATCATCCGGGCAAGGCAAACGTAGTGGCAGATGCGCTGAGCCGCAAGTCACACGTCAATACTCTGACCATCACACCGTTGGAAGAGAGCGAACCACCACTACATGTGATTCCACACGGAGCTCTCTACAACCTAGCTTTGATCCCCACCATCCGTGAAGAGATAGCGGCAGCCCAGAAGAATGACAAGGGCATGTCACATTTACGGAGACGTGTAGACAGTGGGGAGTTGAAATGTTTCCGGAAGGACGGAGACGGCGTCCTATGGTTCAAGGACCGGATCGTCGTACCCCGAAACCCGGAGTTACGGAAGAAAATCTTTGATGAGGCTCACTTATCAAAGTTTTCTATTCACCCCGGCAGCAACAAAATGTATCAAGAACTCAGAAGCAAGTTTTGGTGGACACGGATGAAGTGGGAGACCGCAAAATACGTGTCCGAGTGTGATACATGTCGAAGGGTGAAGGCAGATCATATGCGGAAACCGGGACTGCTGCAACCACTGGGCATTCCTGCCTGGAAGTGGGAGGACGTGAGCATGGATTTCGTCGTCGGTTTACCCACCACCTTGCAGAAACATGATTCTGTGTGGGTGATCGTCGATCGGCTCACCAAAGTTGCCCATTTCATCCCGGTCAACACCAACTACAACGCTAAGAAGTACGCTGAACTGTACATCTCACGGATCCTATGCTTGTACGGCGTACCCCGTACTATCATATCGGATCGGGGCACTTTATTTGTGTCCCGTTTTTGGGAGCAGCTACACGCTGCCTTGGGGACGAAGCTGATCCGTAGTTCAGCCTACCACCCGCAGACGGATGGGCAAACGGAGCGGGTAAACCAAATTTTAGAAGACATGCTACGAGCTTGCGCTATCGACCACGACAAGAATTGGGATGATCACTTGCCGTTAGCGGAATTCTCGTACAATAATGGGTACCAAGCCAGCATCAAGATGACACCTTACGAGGCGCTATACGGTAGGAAATGCCGCACACCATTGAACTGGTGTGAGTCTGGCGAAAGGGTTACCTTCGGGATTGATCTTGTCAACAACGCGGAAGAAAAGGTTCGACTAATTCAAGTGAACCTAAAAGCCGCTCAATCCCGTCAGAAACAGTATGCGGACCGGAGAAGGCGCCCATTACAATTCGAAGTTGGAGATCACGTATATCTATGGGTGTCTCCAATGAAGGGCGTAAACAGATTTGGGGTGAGAGGAAAGTTGGCACCCCGATTCATCGGTCCATTCCAGATTACCGAAAGATGTGGATCGGTGGCATACCGGCTGAAATTACCAGAAGCACTTTCCGGTGTGCACGACGTCTTTCATATTTCCCAGCTGAGGAAGTGTCTCAAGCTATCAACTACCGTTCAGCTGGAAGACATTGAAGAACTGCAACCGGATCTCACCTATCGGGAGGAACCGGTGCAGATTATTGATGAAAAGGCCCGAACCACACGCAACCGTACGTTGTGGTTCTACAAGGTTCTATGGAGTAATCACTCCATGGACGAAGCGACATGGGAGAGCGAAGAATTCCTTCGCGCTAACTACCCCGACTTTTTCACGTCGCATATCCGGTAATTTTCCACCGTCCTCTCTCTCATTTTCACCTTATAATCTCGGGACGAGATTCTTTTAAGGGGGGAGGAATGTAAGGGCCTCAGTTTTTGACACCCATTTGCAGTGTTCATCACAACACCACACACCTCATTTGAGGAAGAATGATGAACACAAATGAAGAGCAAGTAACAATTATCAACATGCTCATTAGAGAACAAACTCACACATTGCAAAAGTGGTATTTCCCACATGTGATATAGATGGGCTGGACATATGAAAACTCCTACACTTTGCTAAGGATGTCCATGCCAAGTTTCACCCAAATTCAAAACCTTTTTGAGGTCAGTTTGGGTATAGTATGGAAGAGGGCAGTTTGAAACCATATTCAAATTCAAACTGTTTTTATCCAATGAATTTAAAAGTGGGGGGGCATATTCTTACTCAGCACATTTTTGTGAGCTCACACACCAATTTTCACTCCATTTGGAGTTGATCTTGACATGAGCTAAGTGGGAGAAATTCAAACTTTATTTGAATTTCAAACTGAACTTGTGCTGAAATTCATTCAAACCAAACCTCATTTGAACTTTGATCAATTCAAATGGCCCATGGGTGAATAATTTGAATTGCCAAGGGTAGTATGGGGTTCACTGTTTACAACAGTGATTAGGAGTAAATTTCAGAGGTTAAAACTGGAGGTGGGACCCACATGTCAGCCACTGCTCAGATCAAACCGACTGAGACTTTTTCACTCGGGTCGCCGAGCCGCAGCGGTGATCGCCACCGAGGCCAGTCGCCGCGCCACCAGCTGCTTGCCCACGCGCGGGCATGAGGCGGTGCAGAGCCTTCTTAAGGCGCCTGCCCCCTCCTCGGCCGAGGCACCGTCGTTCTTCCCCGCAAGAACTCAGCGCCGGCCGAAAACTTCCGCAGCTCGGACTTGATCGGAGAACGCCGATCGCAGCTCCCTCCTTCCACTCCAGAGCCCCAGCAAGGTACTAGAGACCTTCCTCCATCCTCCCCATTGCTAGAATTCAGTTGAAACCGATTGATATCGGCTGTGCCGAAAGATCAAACTCGGAACTTGGAACCGCCGCACCTCGGGCTCTCGTGGACATCCCAACCAGGGCGTTGTCACGCCCGAGCCAAGGCACCCTTGGACGCGTGGGTGACCGGTGCTGCTCATCCCCGAGCCACAGCTCGAGTGGTTGCTCACCGGCGGCGAATTTCCACTTTTCCCCTTTCTGTGTGCAGAACGACCTTCGGGTACGATTCCGTTTAATTCGTGCTCTAGAAAGGATTAGAGGGCCTCAGGCCGCTCTCACACGAGCTAGACACGGTAACGCACAAGTTGCCTTCACAACTCTGGGCCGGAGAACCTTTGTGCCCGGCGTAATTTGAGGTCTACTAATGGCGGAACGAACGGGCGGCATCGGGCGCACGGTGAGGACCTATTTCGGGCCTTCCCCGAGCTGCCTCGAGCTCATGTCGACCTTCTCTGAGGTCCACTGATGCTCCCCGACCGATTTCCCAAGTAGCTGAGGTGCTAGGGTAGTCAGCCGACATGGCCGAAGTCATTCCGAGGTGGCGGCTCGTCGCCGACCATGCTCCGGCCGTTGTCATGAGCAGCTGACCCTCGGATCCTGTTCCCCGAGTAAAAGTAGGCAGGGGCGGCCAGGATCGAGAAGTTTGGACCTGTACAGCGGCCGGCGGCGAGCTCTCCGGCGAGATCCCTCGGCGGCGGGGCGCGGGTGTCGAGAGGTTGAAGAAGGGGGTGGACCCCAGCTGTCAGCGGGAGATATTTTGAATCGGGATCCGGCTGCGGCCGGGATCGGGTGTGCTGGCGCGTAAAATCATTGTGGGCCGCGGTGTGCTGTCGCCTCGGCGTGCGACGCGTGTCCCCTGGGCCCACGCGCGAGTTTAAACTTTTCCCCGATTTTCAGATTTCCTTCAAACTTCAAATCCTCATAACTTTGGCTAGAAAGCTCCAAATTGAGTGAACCAAATTTTGCTGGATTCAGCTCTCTGAGTACTTTCCAGAAAATTAAGTTTCACTTCATAAAATTCCTTATTTCTCCAGAATTAATTCCTCAAAGTTTAAACTGTTAGGAATTTTAACTGGAGAATCCTTTGGAGGAAAATCCCGAAATTTTGCTGCGATGTTCACCAAAATATCCCTGAACTACCATAAAAATTTCAGATCCATTTGAGCTCATTTAATCCACCTAATGGTGTGATTAGTGGAACTGTTCCAGAGAAAATAGAAAATGTTCAGAAACATTTTCAGAATTTTCTCTGAAATTGTTTAGCTCATATCTTTGGTTAAGGACTTTCAAATTCAGTGAGACCAACTCCATTAGAACCCTATGAAAATCTAGGTTTCATAAAGTCATAGTTTGTTTCATAAAAATCCTTAGAACACCCTAAAAGCCTTTAATTAAGGTCAAGGACATAATTAATTGTGGAGGGCTCAATTGAGCTTTGCTGCAACTAAAACTTGACCAAGTCCCTGTCTAGGTTGTAACCAAGCCACAGTAAAAGTTTCACAGTCATTAGGTCTGTCTAGCAAGGGTTATAGGTTTCACAACTTCAAAGTTAATACAAATGCATTTAAATTGATACATATGTTTCTTATATCATGTAGTCGCTAAGGTCGAGGAGGAACCCGAAGTCCTAGACTTCGTTACTCCGGAGGAACAGCTAGCCTACGACCAAGAGCAGCAAGGCAAGATCCGGTTTGCATTAACCATTTTTCAAATTTTTATTGTTTTGAGCACATACTTGTTTCCTTTATTCTGTGCATTAGAGTCTTGTTTGGAAACCCCACTGCATAGCCAAGAAAACCATGGGTTGGGGTTTAGGATTGCAAACCCCGTTAGCCACTGCATTGCTAGGATAGAGTAGGATTCGGTACAAGTCGAGTAGTTGGAACTACTCGCGAGAATAGGCTAGAGGCACATTGCTCGGGTAGAGATAGCACATGATACACATGGCAAGAAAATGAGACCGAGCGGAGAGTAAGGGCAGCAGGACTTTGGGGCCTGTGTGCTGTAGCTCCGCTTGTGTCGATTGAGGACCGAGCCGTGTGCGGGCCTGTTGAACAAGCTAGAACAGTACCGAAGACCTACCGGCTATATGGGAACCGGGAAACTGATGTAACTCGGGTAGCTGGGTATTGAGGCATTGCCCGTTGTTCAGAGGGTAGGTTGAGAGCTCGAGGTGTAAATCGGCTGGCGGCACGGAGATGCGCGTGCAGAGACCTCTTGCTCGGGACGATGGGACCGGTTCAATATTTGGCTAACGGGTGAAAGGTAGTCGCGTACGGCGTCCGTGATGGTTGTTGTAGGCAACATCGAGTACGGGCGTACGTGACGGGTTGTTCGGGTAACCCTGCAGGTGTAAATCGATTACAATCGCTGTCCCTCGCGGTCAGTGAGTACCACTTGTTCACTGTACCGTGACGTAGAAAGAACAGGCTAGTTACATGTTAAAATGTTGCTGATTGAAAGCTGGACAGTGATTGTTAATGATATGCTGTAGCTTAGAGCTAATTAAAGTTCTTTTCAACTTTGGGCAAAGTACATGATTTTTACTAATTAGGCGAGTCCTTGCAAATGATTTTTACCTCATGCAACCCATTACCCTCATGTAGAAGTTCCATGTTTAGGTGAGACGGGTCAGACTTGCTGAGCCTTCATGCTCACTGCTTGTGTTTGAAGCTATTGCAGGGTTCTATGAGGAAGGGACTCCCGAAGAGGAGACGGAACCCCAGGAAGGGAACCCCGTCGAGTGGGAGTCGTGCACGCCGCAGAGTTAGTGTGCGTGTGTGCTAGCAAGGACACGTTCAAGGGCTGAACGTGTACTTGATGCTTAGTCTACGCCCGCGAGTGTGGACTAAACTTATTTTGATGTAAACATGTTCATAAACCTGTTTATGTAATAAAATTTCCGCTTCCACTTTGCACCTTTGACGTGTGTTATACGGTGCTGTGCAACGCAGCACCCCTCAGCGTGATCCTGGCTCGACAGGACCAATGGGGTCGTGTCAAGCGCTAGGATCACGCATTGCTCACATTCGCAGCTCAGCTCTAGCCTTTGCTTATTGCCGACGAATTTCGGAATTCTGCTCCGGCCGGCTCAAACCGAGGATCGGGTAAGGATCCTTCAAATTCTCGCGCCATAATTGTTTAGAGCTCTGAAAATTGCACACACATGAGCTAGACTTGCTTATCAACGATTCTTCTTTGGAACCCTAGCATGAAACCCACTATGCACGGCGTATTTCCAATCTTTCCGACGACAGCTATGGCGGGAAGATTCGGGTGCACGACGAAAGATATATTAGAGCTATCTCCGGGCCGTTTCACCCCCATGTCGACCTTCCCTAGCGTCCACCGGTGCTCTAGGGCTTGGAAACCGAAGCTTGGAGGGCTTAGGTCGTCGGGGCGACGTCGCCGAACATTTCCCGAGCCGCTGCACCGTTCAGAGATGGGTTGGGGGCTTCGCCGATCAGAGGAGACCCTCACACCGTATTCATCGCCCGACAATAGGGCCTAGCAGCGAGTGGAAGCTCGGGAGGTGGCTGGAGAGTCGAAATACGGCGAGCTCCGGCGAGCTCGGCGGCGCTATCGCGCGGGGGCGGGAGGTAGATGAAGGAGCTGCCGGCCCCACACGTCAGTCGCACGGTAAACAGGGATTTGATCTTCTGTGGGCTTGGATCAGGCTGTGGCTGCATGGGACATTAATCCTGTGGCCCCGTGTGGCTTGTTCCAGCGAGTGACACGTGTTTCCCGGACCCACAGTCAGGTTTAAACATTTCCCTGATTTAATTCGAAATTCCAGATTTTCCCCAAACTTTAGAAGAGCATAACTTTTGCTAGGAAACTCCAAATTTAGTGATTAAAGTTGGGTTAGATTCAGGTTGACAAACTCTAGCCATATATGCAAGCCAATTTGTATGAAAGTTATTATTTAATTCTTGAAAAAAATTTAATTCTTTTCAGAAAAAGAATTTTAGAGGGAGTTTGGTTTATCCAAAAATATTAAAATGTTGTCAAAATATTCTTTAGGGTAATATTGAGCTCCTGAAAAAAATTAATATCATTTGGAGTTGATTTGATTAGGAGAATTCAGATTTTAAGTTGCTGTGTTCAAATGAATACAGAAACATTTTCAGAGAATTTCCAAAACATGGAAATTCAGTTCTGGGAAATTCTTAGCTCCAAAAATCCTATAAAAAATCATGCAGGCTTTATGAACAATAATTAAAATTTTAGTTCACTAATTTTGACATGAACATGGGTGTTACCTCAGAATTAATTCCTCTTTTCTTAATTACTTAGAGAATTGTTCTGAATAAACCACTCAATCAAAAGTGCTAAATTTTGGTCCATAGGACTTTCTTGTTACAGGGAACTCACACGATTATTTTCATCTCCATTGGAGTTCTGGATCACCACTGTTCAGTTCAACCTCTTAAGGTGATCAACACACAAGTGGAGAAAACACTTAGCACTTGATCATGTTGCTTAAACCCAACCAAAACCACTAGCACCAGTGTCATTTAAATTCATAACACAGAGTTCCAGTTTTTAAAATTGTCATTAGAGCTCATAAGCAAAAACTTTAAAATTAAATACATATGCATATTCATATCGTGTAGCATCTACGTGAGAACGTGTGAAGGAATCGAAGTGAAGATCAAGGAGGGAGAAAGCGAGTGATCAAGCCTCAAGTGATCTTCACTAACTGTTTATATTAGTCACCTGCAAAACAGGCAAGCCCCGGTTTCCATTTGAACAGTTTATAAAGCATTTCCATTTCTATAGATCATAGCTTTGAATTGTTTGATTGCATTAAGTCTAGATGATAATGAAAACCCAACTGCATGACCAGAAATGTCCTAAGAGAGAAATGGTAGAATAGCACCTCCTCGAGTGGATTTGGCTACGCTAAATGTTAGTAGGAAAGGTCCGGTAGAAGTCGAGTAGTTGGAATCTACTCGCAAGTTTAGTGTTGGTTTATCCAGAGCGGGTCAAGAATAGAAACAATGAGAAAAGTTCACACTTAAGAAATGGAGAACGGGCAGAGAGGTTTAGATGCAGCAGGCTGCGGACCGTGCGTGCATAGCTCTGCCTGTGTCGGTTAAGGCCCATCCATGCTTGGCCCGGTTGGACAAGTTTGAGTTGTGTACCGGGCGCATACTGGCTATATGGGACCCAGGAAACCGATGTACCTCGGGAGATCCACATTGGAACTTTTCTAACTGCCTTAGGCTTTCGGCGTCAGGGTAGCAGGAGGTAAGTCACTCAAGAACATACCACTGCGGGTATGTACCTTGAGGGAGCTTGCGGACTCGGGGCAGTTAGACCGCGTCCTGTGTGGAAGATCTTGGGAAAGGTGGCCGCGTACAACGTCAGTCGAGGTTGCTGCCGGCAACTCGGAGTACAGGTGTACGTGTCGTGTAGTCCGGGCGTGTACTGATCCAAATCACCGTCGCTCGCGGTTATATGAGCATACTTGCCCACTGCGTCTTGACATAGTAACAAATGAACTGGTTTTGTTTTGAACTTGATAAGGCTGTGATGTAACTTGTATTGCAACCATGATTGAATTAGAGATAAGCTCATTAAACTTTACTTTCACTTTGTGCAAGGAGCATTGCAACAAAGAGTTTCTTGTTTGATTGTGGAGTTACGATGCTGTTCGGCTCAAGGTCTGTACAATGAGGCTTACAAACCTGAAAGTTAAGGATCTACATTAGGCGAGTCCTTTATGCAAATCTAGCTAACCCAATTGCAACTGTCGTGCATGTAGAGTTTCTTGTTTAGGAGAGACGGATCAGTCTTGCTGAGCCTATGTGCTCACGCTTGTTATATGAGTGGTTTTGCAGGTTAACATCGATGCTAAGAAGAAGGTTGTCCGGTGAGACTTGGAGACTTCCGAGTCGTTTAACACATGGAGAACCCAGCCGCTGCTGTTGTCTTCGTGTTGCTAGTGAGAGGAGTCCGCAGGCTGGACCTCTTCTTGAGTGCTCTTTAGTTATTAGACGCAAGCCGTTTATAGACTTCCGCTGTAGCTACTTGATGTAAACTATTTGCAAAGAAAAACTTGTAAGCCTCCTCTATTGTTTTATGTAATACATTGTTCCTTATATGTGTGCTGTTGGGTGCCGCACAACATGACATCACCCAATGCGAGTCATGGGCGAGTGGCATGTCCCCGTGATTGAACGGGCAACGTGGCCCCTGTCAGCGTGGTATCAGAGTTGCATTGGTAATAGTGCACAGAAGAAGGATGGTATTATGACAAAAATTTAGGTTACGGTGAGGATACGGTACTATGCCCACATAAGAATTACTATTAGCCTAATATGAAGGTGGCAACCTAACTTATTTGCTATGTCGTAAAATTGTGCATCTCGGGACGTTTTATGTCTTGGGGGGTGCACGTAAGCACTGTCCACCAGTGCGCACAAGCTGAAGGGTGGAGCCCCACGGGTGGCAGGTAACCCGACCCGCTTTAGTATCCTCTACGATTCTTCATGTCGTTTTGGGTATTCGAGCAACGCCCTTCCCTGGTGTGCTACGGGCAAGTATGGGAGAATCCTTCACGTGGTTAGTAACGTGAACACGTAGCTCAAGGCGTGTTTTGCATGAGAACACCTGTGCGAGTGATGATGGACGGGTGTACAAACTGTATTGGGTGATGATTGTGTGTTACTTATGCAGGTCTAACCACAAAACCGTAGTACGAGTAGAACACATTTTTGAGTGACCGTCTTAGTGCCACCTATGATACAATTATGCCGGTATAATCCGGTTAGGATTTTTCTTTTGTGAGGCTACGTAGTACCGACATGCTTCTTACGGTGCATCGAAGCCGTACTGAACTCAATAACCTCTTACCTATGAAGAAATGACTCATGAACTAACTTTCAACTAAAAATGGAAGTTTGAAACAAATATTAGTTACTGAACTCTTATTTTGAGCTAAGATTTAAATGAGAGGATGATTAGGCTTCAAAGATTTCAAAAACAGAGTGCTCTGTTTTCGGCAGGAATTCTTGCTGGAATTGGACAGATCATGAGTCTGCGTAGCTTGACCCAATTAAGGTGTATGATCCAGTTCTGGAAATATTTTCAAGTGCTCTACAACTTCTTTGTACACCTCAAGAGCAAAATCACACGCTAAATTGGTGAAAAGTCCAGTTGAAGGCAAACTGTCCAGAACCAGGACAGGAGCAAAAACCTCTCTGGAACTTTCTGTTTTTAAGCCATTATTTCATGTAGAAAAATCCTTAAGGAGACTATGTTACACCGTTGGAAATGTTATAAAATTTGCAACATTGTTGTAGATCAAAGTTTGTTCAGATTCTTATTGTATATGCATTTACAACTGTGATAAATCAGCCACATACAAAGGAGATGCTGGCAAATTTTATCCAGAAATTCTGTCAACTTTGGAATATCATAACTTTTGATCCAGGGATGATCTGGAGACATATGAGTACTTGTTGGAAATATACTGAAGTTAAATTTAACTTTGGTATTCAACATGAGTTATGAAAATGCTGCTAACTGGATCAAAATCTGGAGATAGTGCATAAAGGTCTGTTCTGTACAGATAGGCTGGATAGCTATGCCTACTCTAAAGAGTTGTGTAAACATGGATTTTGTTACTGCTTTCATAAAGTTTTGACATATTCATGTTTTCATTAGTCTCACATACTGCTGAGTTCATGTTTAAATCATCTCAAATATATTTTTGAAGTATGGTTCGTACTCGCTCTAGGAGTAGGGCCGGGAGTTCTCGCCGAGGCGGTGATGCTTCTATTCCACCGTCGGAACCACCAACCACGGGATGGATGGATCTTATGATTCGGGTTGTCGAGTCTAATCAGGATAACACCAGGCTAATCCAAGAAGCGACTCAGGAGAACACACGCTTACTCCAGCATTGGTACAGCAGGGCATACTCCAGAACACGCAACAAGTCGTTCCACCTCGGAACGCTTATCTGGACATCTTGGCGACTCAACCGCCAATTTTTGCTGAAGCCACCGAACCTGTGGAAGCAGATCAATGTCTTCGTGTCATGGAGTCTAAATTCAGATTATTCAAGTGTGATGAATATCAGAAGACCTTGTTTGCCGCTCAGCAACTCCATGGATCCGCCGGAAACTGGTGGGTTGACCATCTTGCCACCATTCCGGAGGGCCATCAAGTAACCCGCAGTGAATTCTGTGAAGCCTTTCGTACTCGTCACATACCACTCGGTATTGTCAAGGCAAAGTGGGAGAATTTTTTAGGCTTGAAGCAAGGGGACATGAGCATCCTTGAGTATGTCAGAAGGTTTAACCTTTTGGCCCAATATGCTCCCGAATATGTGGTGAAATAAGAGGCACGGTGTGACTTATTCTTCCATGGCCCGAGTGCCATATTACAGGAGAACTTGGCCGTACACAATAACGGCAGTTACACCCACATGGTCGATGCGGATCTTATACAAGAGAAGCCGACACTTGAGTGGCAAGCTGAGAAAAAAAATGAGTGAGATCGAGCAGGCCAGCACAAGTTATGTGCCTCAGAAGTACCATTTGGTGTATCAAACGCCATCCGGTGAAAGATGGAGGCCACCTGTACAATCAACTCCTCAGAGGTTGATTGCCGGTCAAGTACCACAACTTGCACCACCTCCACAGCAGAAGCATCATATGGTGGTTTGTGCTCCATCGCTGCAGCCATGTGTACCTAGCATCCAACCACAAGTCAACGAAGAACCAGAGAGACATTCGTGTTTCACTTGTAGGCGGATGGGCCATTATGCTATGCATTGTCCGGAGGAAATTCAAGGCTGCGTGTCATCATATTTACAATATTTTGACCCGTACCTAAATCTGCAGAAAGGAGGGCAGACATGGGGCAGTATTCACTATACAGTGATTGAGGATGTTCCGGAAGGAGAAGCCGCTTTAGCAGGGATGTTTTCTCTGAATCAGCTACCGATTTTTATTCTCTTTGATACCGGTGCCACACACAATTTCATTAGCCATCTTTTGTGGCTCAACATCAGCTCCAAACAGTTTATACAAAGAGGCAATACCTCATATCTTCGCCCGGGGCAGCAGTACCACAAGCGAGGTTGTCTCCCAAGCACCTCTTTGTTTGGGGGGTAGAGTATAACCCACGACTCTCAATATTCTTGAGGGTCTGAAGGTCGACGTCATTTTGGGGATGTCGTGGTTGAATTACCACAAAGTGGTTCTTAACATCAGCTCTAGGACTGTTGAGCTCAACTCCCCGCAGAACGGTCTTCATATATTAATTCTGGGCGCCAGACAGCAACAGATTGCAACAGTGAACCACACGGAAGCTGTGAAGATAGAGGACATTCCGATGGTACGTGAGTATCTGGATGTGTTTCCCGATGATTTACCAGGCATGCTGCCTGAGCGAGACGTTGAGTTCAAGATTGAACTTATACCGGGAACAACACTGATATCACGAAGGCCATATAAGATGGCACCCAATGAACTGGCAGAATTGAAGACAAAGCTGAATGACCTAATGAGCAAGGGCTTTATACGACCGAGTTTGTCACCATGGGGTTGTTCAGCATTGTTTGTCAAGAAGAAGGACGAAACCCTATGGCTTTGTGTTAATTATCGTCCTTTGAACACCGTGACCATCAAGAACAAGTATCCACTACCTCGCATTGATATGCTCTTCGATCAATTAGTGGGTGCTAAGGTATTCTCGAAGATGGATCTTCGGTCCGGATATCATCAGATTAAAATCTGGGCTGAAGATATTCCGAAGACGGCATTTTCAGCGAGATACGGACTATATGAGTATCTCGTTATGTCTTTTAGTTTGACCAACGCCCCGGCACACTTTATGTACCTGATGAATTCAGTGTTCATGCTGGAGTTGGATAAATTCGTCGTGGTCTTCATCGACGATATCTTGGTGTACTCTATGTCATAGGAAGAACATGCTGAGCATCTGCATATTGTGCTACAAAGATTGTGATATCATCAGCTCTATGCAAAATTCAGCAAGTGTGAAATCTGGATTAATCAAGTACCATTTCTCGGTGCATCGCTGTAGATCCGAGTAAGATTATCCAAGTACAGAAATGGGAGTCACCAAAGTCAGTGCATGAAATCCGAAGCTTCCTCGGTTTAGCGGGTTATTACGGGAGGTTCATTTTGGGTTTCTCCAAGATTGCTAAACCGATGACGGAATTATTGAAGAAGAGTACCAGATTTATGTGGGATGCTGCGTGTGAACAAGCCTTCAAGACTCTAGTGAAGCATCTCACAACAGCCCAAGTTCTTGCTCAGCCGGATACGACGAAGCCATCCGACATTTATTGCGATGCATCTGGCATCGGACTTGGCTACGTGCTGATGCAAGAAGGACGAGTGGTCGCTTATGGATCTCGTCAACTCAGAAATCACGAGCAGCATTATCCAACTCTTGATATTGAGTTAGCTGCCATGGTCCTTGCTTTGAAGATGTGGAGGCATTACTTGCTCGGAAATCTTGTACACCTCTACACCGACCACAAGAGCTTGAAATACATCTTCACTCAGAAAGAATTAAACATGAGGCAACGAAGATGGTTAGAGCTCATTAAAGACTACAAACTTGAGATTCATTATCATCCAGGAAATGCGAATGTGGTCGCCGATGCGCTCAGTCATAAGGCGCATATCCATCACCTGACTATTGCTGAAATGGATGATGAAGAACCAAGCCTCCGTGTCATCCCGTATGGAGCTCTCTATAATCTCGCTCTCATTCATACCATCCGAGAGGAGGTCATTGAAGCTCAACGAAAAAGACAAGCGTATGTCTCACATACGTCGAGAAATAGACAACAGAGAAATGAAATGCTTTCAGAAGGAAGATGAAGGGACTTTGTGGTTCAACGACCGTATAGTAGTACCCCGGAATATGGTGTAAAAGCCCAAGAAAGTGACTTGCAAAAAAATGTTCATCACCTCACAACACCACAGCTCATATGGTGGGTATCTCATGAACAATTGTGAAGAGCAAGTAAACACCATCAAAAGGGTGATTAGAGGGGAAAGCCCTAACTTCAAAAAGTAGGAGCTCACACACATAAACATGAAAGGTTGAGCTCGCCCCTAGACCTTAAATAGTCTTGGGAAGGCTCAGGCCAAATTTTATGCAAATACAATACTTTTTGGAGGCACTTTTGGAGACATTTGAAAAAGTGGCCAATTTGAATGCAAATTCAAATTGCAGCCACTTTCATCACTTGAATTCAAAAGCTGGCTTCATATTCAAACTCAGCACATTTTTCTGAGTTAGTCCAATAATTTTTATCCTCATGGGAGTTCATCTAGTCGGAGGCTAAATTTGCATTAATTCAAAACTGAATTTGAATTTCAGTTCAAATGTGCAGCAAATTTAGCCAAACCACTTTCAAATTGAGGAAATCAAATTCAAACCATGACTTTGGGGCTAAGTCTCTCATTCCATTGTGAGTACCTGGGATCTTTTCAGTAAAAAATTGGAAAAGAATTAGAGGGAGAGCTGGGGCCCACTGGTCAGTGACTCAGCTCCACTAAACCGACTCAACCAGAAGGAAATCGACCATGGCGACCGTCGGGCGCTCGGGGGGGGGGGGGCGACAGCTTGATCGCTTAACGCCACCTCACGGTGAAAAACGCTGCTCAAAGTTCAGCACATGAGCTACTCCATCAGTTCTCTTTGTTCCGGAATGAACCCAGCTCCCACCACGCTGTAAAGACTGTTTCCACTAGCAAGCTGTTGCCTCTGTTCTCTGCTCACCGGCGATCAGCCGATCTCGGCTGCTTCACGCGCCACCACCAGAGAAGAAAAGGTGCACCCGCGTGTGAGGAAGCTGTAGGAAGAAACCTTTCACTGTTTCATCCGGGGTAGAGCGAGAATTCCAAGTTTTCCCCCACGGTGCACCTTAGAGTTAGCAATCGATTGTCGGCAAAAATTCATTGCACAGAGGCAACCGCTCTAGACACGCGTCCGCGTCTTTCCGAGCAAGAACCCGCAGGAACAACCATCCCAAACCCTAGTTTCACCGATAACAGTCCGATGGAAGAGAGGGTCGCCGGTGACGTCCGGGTTTCCGGCCGTTTAGGTCTCAACCAAGGTCATGCCGAATTTCCCAAGGCTTCCCTTGACGTGGTGACGCGATTAGCACGCGAAGGGGGTGGTCAGGAGGACGGGAACACGTTGCCGATGTTGCACAGAGACATAGTGCTCGTCGCCGGTGATCTACGGCGGTTAGCCGGCGGCGGCATGATGTCCAACGTGTTCAGCGTCCAAAGTTACGTGGGGCCGTCAAGTCTCACCGTCGCCGGCAAGCT
Source organism: Neostapfia colusana (assembly GCA_030760725.1). Taxonomy (NCBI): domain Eukaryota; kingdom Viridiplantae; phylum Streptophyta; class Magnoliopsida; order Poales; family Poaceae; genus Neostapfia; species Neostapfia colusana. The sequence continues at coordinate 62,773,032 of JASWHV010000006.1, read as the reverse complement.
AGGTCGCCGGGAACACCGACCTCGCTGGAGCTCCGACGGCTCGGGGCGGCGGCGTCGGGAGGTAGACCAAGGCGCGGGTCCCACGTGTCAGCCGCGGAGTAAGCACGCGCGAGAGCACGGTTAGTTTAAATAAAACGGGCGGGCCCCGCTGTCAGTCTCCGGTTGAGCGCGGGAGACGATTTTCTGTAGGAAAATAATTCAGGGATCAGTCCAAACTTTAGAAATTCATAACTTTTGTTCGAAGTGTCCAAATTCAGTGAACCAAATTTTGTTGGATTCATCTCTTCGAATACTATACAGCAAACAAGTTTCAGCTCATGAAACTTCATAGTTTTCCAGAATTAATTCCCCAAATTTAAACTGTTGGGAATTTTATCTGGAGAATTACTTTGTGAAGAATTCTGAAATTTGGCTGGGAGGTTTATTTGAAAATCCTTGAGTCACAGGAAAAATTTTGGAACCATCCAAGTTCATTTAGTCCCCCTAATTGTGTAATTAAGTGAACTGCCCTGAGAAAACAGAAAAATGTACAGAAACATTTTTCAGATTTTCTCAAATCTTGTTTAGGGCATAACTTCATCTAGAATGCTTCAAATGACATGAAACCAATTCCATTAGAACCATCTCAAATTCTAGTTTCCAGAAAGTAATGGATGGAGCCATGAAAATCCCTGGAATTCCTTAGAGGCTTTACTAATGACCAAATAAGCTTTAATCTGTACAAAGCTCAAATGAACTTTGTTTCAAATGAAACTTGGCCAAGACTTTTTAGGACCCTACAAAGCCACCATAAAAATTTCAGAACCAAAGGGGAGGGCTAGATAGAGTTATAGTCTTTACATTTTCAATTTCGAACATTGCATTTAAACTGACATATAGCATATGGCTTACGTGTAGTCGCTGAAGGCGAGGAAGCTCCGGAAGTGCTCGACTTTCTTCTTCCGGACGAAGCCTTAACATCTGACCAGCAGCAACAAGGCAAGCCCTGGTTTACATTAACCGACTTTACAAAGTTTTGCTTTATGTATACTTAGTATGTGGTATGGATGTGCATTAGCTATAGGATGGAGGAAACCCAAGTGCATAACCAGAGTTTTCCTATAAGAGTGAGGGTAGTGTCTAAGTCCTCGAGTAGACAGTCTATGCTTAATGATTCATAGAACTTCGGTACAAGTCGAGTAGTTGGAATCTACTCGCGAGTTAGGCGTTGGAACACACGGGATTGGTTCGAGTGATGTGAGATCATTTTAGTAAGAAAATAAGACCAGGCAGGGGCTAGGGCGCAGCAAGAGGAAGTCTTGTGTGCGCAGCCCTGTCCATGTCGATTGAGGACCTATCTGTTTGCGGCCCTGCTGAACAAGTATTGAACGTACTGAAGGTATATCGGATATATGGGCCCTGATAAACCGATGTAACCTATACCTCCGGGCGTCGAGGCATAACGCACCGATTTATAGGTGTAGGTTGAGGGCAGAAAGGTGGAAATCCGCTAACGGGCATAGAGAGATGCTCTGTGTAGGGAACCTCCTGTTCGTTTGGGTGCGACCGGTTCAACGTTTGGGCTGTTTGGTGAAAGGTTGTCCCGTACGACATCGAGTGAACGTGCTGTGCAGCTCCACGGGTGGGCGTACGTGACGTGCTCTTTGGGTATCCCTGCAGATGTATATCGAGTCGATTCACCATCCCTCGCGGTGATGAGTACAGCTTGTTCACTGCATCGTAACGTAGATTAATATATGAAATATGATGATTCAATATTGCTGTTATGATAAAATTGTATTGCTACATGTGTGCCGCCAAATATTGCTCACTAAATTTCATATTCAGGAATGGATAACTTGTGGCTAAAAGATGAACTAAGGACGAACTTGTAGGCGTGTTCGTTTGCTGAAATTTACCATCCCATGTTCGTGTAAACTGCATGTAGAGTTTCATGCCTAGGTGAGTCGGTTAAGTCCTGTTGAGCCAACGTGCTCACGGTTGCTGCTATAAGTATTTTTCAGGTGATGACTACCCAACGGACTCGGGTTACGAGTCCACCGGCGAGGGCTACCCTCCATCGGGGACCACGGCTGAGTGGGAGCCGTACACGCCGCGCGGAGCTGAGACGTGCAGCTAGTGTGGGTTGCCCATAGAGCTGGGCAACCGACTTTTGCTAGGTAGATGGTGTGAGTTGTGTAAACTTAGTTTCCGTTGTTGTAATCTAAACACTAGTTTGTAACTGAAGTCTTGTACTACTTTGTACATTTCAGTTGGTTTTCGTGTGCTGTCGGGTGTCGCATCGTGCGGCACCACCCTCTGTGATCCTGGATGAGAGGATTCCGGTCCGCCACAGGCTGGTATCAGAGCTACATTGAGGATATCACACTAATTAAGGACTGTATTGTGGGGAAAACTTAGGTTTACGGTGAGGATTCACTAGTTTGCCCAAGTAAGGACTATATTAGCATAGTTACTTAAAGTGGCAAGACTAACATATATGTTACAATTCTGAATTTTAATTATGTAACGACGCACCTACGCTCAGATAAAAATGGTAAGGAACGCCACCGAAAGCGGTTCAATTTCGGTTAGCTCTCCTGACAAGGATTGTGGTTCAGGGATAGGTCTCACAGCTTGGTGTGAGACGTCAATATGAAGCTCATGGACTCTTCATGTTCCTGAGTTCATATGAAATGCTTATCCCTAGCGTGCATTAGGCAAGTAAGTGGATACCCCATCGTGTGGTCAGTAACGTGATAGTGTGTTCGTCTGGAAATAGCCTAGGAGCACATACGCAGCGCTTGCCATCGGCGTGCCCTGCAGGGCAGTAGGTGGTATCTGCTGGGGTGATAAAATTCCCAACCGTTCTGACCCGTTCGCGCTCTACTCGGGTTCGCTGTCGTGTGGTGTTAAAACACGATCACGTACCTTGAGATGTGGCTTATCTCAAGGACGGCCGTATGGCAATGATACGGGCATTTGTATTTAGTTTTAAATATGGACCTGCCTGAAATGAAAATAACCTTCTAGTGCATCATTATTTTGTGTTTTTCTGCAGGGACTAACCACGTATGTATCCCGTGTAGTATACGTGTGCAAGCGACCGTTTCGTGCCACAATTGAGACGTATATGCCGGTATAATCCGGTTAGGATTTTCTTTTGTGAGGAACGTAGTACCGACATATCATAGGCATGTGCATGAAAGATAATGATAACTACGAACTAAAATAACCAAGTTTCAACATTTAGGACCCTGGTTGGGTAGAAAAATTCAATAGTTAATCAGTTTAGCTCAAAGGGATTGAAAAACAGAGTGCTCTGTTTTGGCGCAAGTCTGCTGAACTTTGAAAGAGCATAACTCACAGATTAGTTAGCCAATGGAGGTGTGGGATATAGTTCCGGAAATGTGTTTAAGTGCTGTACAATTTTCTTGTAGACTTCCAGAGCTGAATCACACCTTAAACTGGCTGAAATTCCAGATGAGTGTAAACTGTCCAGAACCAGGACAGATTTAAAATATTCTCTGGACTGTTCTGTTTTCTTAAGCATAACTTCCTGTTGAAAAATCTAAAATGATCATATGATACATCTTTGGAAAGGGTAGGAGATGTATTACATCTCTGTAATTCAAAGTGTCTGCAATTACAGCACAGAACTCAGTGGAAATTAGAGTTGGAAACAGCAACTTCCAAAGGAGGTGCTGTTGAAATTATTCTAGAAATTCTGTCGACTTTGAATTACCATAACTTTTAAACAGGGCTGATCTGAGGGCAAATAAATACTCGTTGGAAATATACTGAAGTTAACCTTAACTTTGGTATTCAGCTTGAGTCATGAAAATGCCCAGAACCAGATCAAAATCTGGAATATGTAGAAACTGGTCATTCTGACAGAGGGGTGACAGTTGAACTCATTTGAGAGATTGTTGTACCCTAGGGGGTTTAAGTACTTCCATTTGGGTAGAACATACTCATGAGTGGTTATCTTCAACTAGTGAAAGATTTGAGTATATGTCCTACTCAAGTTTCTTTTACTAGAGACCATGTTTGTGTCGTATTGAAGATAAAAGGGTAGTATACGTGACGAAAAAGCGATATTCACGTCTCGTAGTGACCAAACCTAGTTGAGATGAACTTCCAAAGAGGAAGTTCGTCAAGTTGGATTTAACTAGCTTGTATTTGGTCTGGTAATGGTGTAGCTTGTGCAAAGTTATTACATTATCTGTATACGAGATGTGTCGCATGCTTTACAGTCATTATGGTTACGCCTATTTTATTGGACTGCATGAAGTATGGTGCCGGACTGATGTTTATTGTCGTATGGTTGCAGATGATTCGCACTCGGACCATGCATGAGATCGGCGGCTCTAGCCAGCAGGGGGGTGATGAATCCCAGCCACCTGCCTATGACAGCACCACGCAGCAACAACCACCACCGCCGCCTCCGCTTACCCTAGCGGATGTGCTATCGGCACTGGTGGGGAATCGTGAGGAGCAGACCGATCTGCTCCGAACGATCGTGCAGAATACATCCCAGGTGGGGGCGTCAAGAGAGGGGGCCTCGTGAGCCCCAGGTTTTGACGTACTCGGACTTCATGAGTACGCACCCTCCGGTGTTCACTGAAGCAGCAGAACCCCTGGAGGCCAACAACTGGCTGCGGACAATTAAGTCCAAGTTCGGGCTGCTCCAATGTACGGATCGGCAGAAGACTTTGTTCGCGGCGCAGTAGCTTCACGGTGCCGCTGGTGTGTGGTGGGCGAACTATGTCGCCTCACTGCCGGCTAGCCATGCCGTGGAGTGGGAAGAATTCTGGGAGGCGTTCCGCGCCTACCATATCCCTCCCGGGATAATGAAGCTGAAGTTCCAAGAGTTCTTGGAGCTGAAGCAGGGCGGGAGGAGTGCCCACAACTACTCCCGTGCCTTCAACCATCTGGCGCAATATGCGTTGGATTATGTCTCCACCGAGAAGAAGCGAGAGCACTTCTATCGGGGATTTTATCCCGAGATCAAGACGCATCTCGTCCAACGCAATCGCGGCACGTTCAATGATCTAGTCAACACTGCGATCATGCAAGAAGATGCTCAGCGCGAGTTGGCGGCTGAGCAGCGGAAGCGCAGCACTCCACCCAGAAGTGGGGGTGGAGCTCCCCAGAAATACCGCATGGTGTATCGGACACCATCCGGTCAGCAGTGGCATCCACCGGCGCGACCTCAACAGTTCGGGGGTCGTTCTTTCCAGTCACCCCTGTTCCGACCGCCGATGCCACCACCGCGACCGCAACACCAGCAGCAGCAGATGGTACCCCTGGCGTTTCCACCGCCACAACGCGCCCTGGGTTTCTGTCCGCCGATCAGCGGAGGACCGCCTCCCTACACTTGTTTTACGTGTGGCCAGGCGGGCCATTTCTCGAAGGACTGTCCCCAGGGGCAGCAGAGCAGCGGGCAAGCCCAGTATCAGGGCAGTGCTCGAGGCCGACCTCCGGTCAAGAAGGTTGGTCAGCAGACCAGGGGCGTTCGCAACCTCGACAATGAGGATGCCTCAGAGGGAGACAACGTGCTTGAGGGTACGTTCACTCTCAACGATCAAGCAATCATCATATTATTTGATTCTGGTTCAACCCACAATTTCATAAGTGCATCATATGTGGTTAAGCATCAACTGGAAGCCTTTCCAACCGAGTGCTCTTATATGATTTGCTCACCGGGAGGGAATATTTCAGCAACGATGATGATTAGGAAAGCACCAATGTGCTTAGGTGGAAAATATATATCCCACCACTATGATTATTCTTGAGGGGCAGAAGATTGATACAATCTTAGGGATGTCATGGCTAAGTTACCATGGCGCTGTCCTAGAAACATTATCATGGACGGTACACCTAAACTCCCCACTACACCGTCCGCAGTCCCTCATACTGGACCATCCAGTCCGGGAAGTTTCAGCAACTAATAATACTGAAGCTCTCAAGTTAGAGGACATCCCTGTAGCACGGGAATACCCCGACGTGTTTCCGGATGATCTTCCGGGCATGCCACCTGAACGGGATGTTGAGTTCAAGATTGAGCTTGCACCCGGGACGACTCCCATCTCAAGGAGACCCTACAAAATGGCTCCAAACGAGCTGGCTGAATTTAAAGAGCAGCTCAATGATATGTTGAGCAAAGGTTTCATTAGGCCAAGTTCCTCGTCTTGGGAAGGCTCGGCGCTGTTTGTAAAGAAAAAGGATGAAACCTTGAGGCTGTGTGTGGATTACCGGCCACTCAACGCCGTCACCATCAGGAACGAATACCCACTGCCCCGCATTGAAATCCTGTTTGATCAGCTTGTGGGTGCAAGTGTGTTCTCCAAGATGGACCTTCGCTCTGGATATCATCAAATAAAAATCCGGGCGGAGGATATCCCGAAGACGGCCTTCTCAACGAGATATGGCTTATACGAATATCTCGTCATGTCTTTTGGTCTCACCAATGCTCCGGCACATTTCATGTATCTCATGAACTCGGTGTTCATGCCGGAGCTGGACAAGTTCGTTCTGGTGTTCATTGATGATATCTTGGTTTACTCCAAGACAGAAGCAGAACAAGCAGAACACTTGACAATCATTCTTCAACGATTGCGAGACCACAAGTTATATGCCAAGTTCAGCAAATGTGAGTTTTGGATCAGCCAAGTGCCAATTTTGGGACATATCATCTCAGCGGAAGGCATTGCAGTTGAATCAAGCAAAATTGAGCAAGTGCTGAAATGGAAAGCCCCTACTTCTGTCCATGAAGTCAGAAGCTTCCTCGGGTTAGCAGGATATTACCGGAGATTCATTCCAAGCTTCTCCAAGCTTGCTAAGCCGATGACAGAATTACTGAAAAAGGGAACAAAATATGTTTGGAACTCAGCATGTGAAGGTGCGTTCCAAGCATTAGTGAAGCATCTCACAACAGCCCCCGGTATTAGCTCAACCGGATACGACCAAGCCCTTCGATGTGTACTGTGATGCGTCCGGCATCAGGCTCGGCTGCGTGTTGATGCAAGAAGGACGGGTGGTCGCATATGGCTCATGCCAACTATGAAACCATGAGTAGCATTATCCGACTCATGATATTGAGCTCGCTGCAGTGGTTTTGGCGCTAAAAATGTGGAGGCACTATCTCCAGGGGAATTTGGTTCATCTCTACACTGACCACAAGAGCTTGAAGTATATTTTCACCCAGAAGGAGCTGAATATGAGGCAAAGGAGGTGGTTAGAACTAATCAAAGATTATGAGATTGAGATTCATTACCACCCCAGCAAGGCGAATATGGTTGCCGACGCGCTGAGTCGGAATCACATGTCCATAACCTCACCATTACACCGGTGTAAGAGGAAGAGCCGAGTGTATACATGGTTCCTTATGGATCACTCTACAACCTTGCCCTCATCCCTACCATTAGGGAGGAGATCATTGCAGCTCAGAAAGTTGACAAGGGCATGGCACATCTCCGGAGACGGATAGACAACGGGGAAATCAAATGTTTCTGAAAAGATGATGAGGGGACACTGTGGTTCAATGACCGCATAGTCGTACCCGGAATATAGAGCTGAGAAAGAAGATTCTTGATGAAGCTCACTTGTCTAAGTTCTCCATTCATCAGGGCAGCAACAAAATGTACCAAGATTTGAAAAGGAGATTTTGGTGGACGCGGATGAAGCGAGAAGTAGCTAAATACATATCCGAGTGTGGTACGTGTAGACGAGTGAAAGCGGATCACATGAGGAAATCAGGGCTGCTGCAACCCCTGAAAATCCCGGCATGGAAATGGGAAGATGTGAGCATGGATTTCATTGTGGGATTACCCCTGACTTCCAACAAGCATGATTCCATTTCGGTAATCGTTGATCTATTAACCAAGTCGGCTCACTTCATTCCTGTGCATCACGTTACAATGTCAGCAAATATGCGGAGCTATACCATGCAAGGATTCTATGCTTACATGGGGTACCCAAGACCATAGTCTCAGATCGAGGTGCACTATTTGTATCTCGTTTCTGGGAGCAGTTGCACGCTGCATTGGGTACTAAGCTGTTTAGAAGCTCCGCCTATCACCGTCAGACAGATGGGCAAACAGAGAGGGTGAACCAAGTACTAGAAGACATGTTGAGAGCGTGTGCCATCCACCACGGTAGAAACTGGGACGATCATCTACCGTTGGCGGAATTCTCGCACAACAATGGCTATCAAGCGAGTATCAAGATGGCACCATATGAGGCTCTCTACGGTCGCAAATGCCGCACCCCATTAAACTGGTGCGAGTCCGATGAAAGGGTCACATTCGGGGTTGATGTGGTGAACGACGCCGAAGAGCGCATTCGAATGATGCAAGCCAACTTGAAGGCCGCTCAATCCCGGCAGAAATCCTACGCTGATAAGAGGCGTAGGACACTGCACTTTGACGTTGGGGAACACGTGTACCTCCGTGCATCTCCGATGAAAGGCGTGCATCAATTCGGCGTGAAGGGAAAGCTCACCTCCAGATTTTTTGTACCCTATGCAATCACCGTCAAGTGTGGACCAGTGGCGTATAGACTGGAACTACCGGCATCTCTTGCTGGTGTTCACGACGTTTTCCATGTTTCACAACCGCGAAAATGTCTGAAGTATACGGCTGCGGTTCCCACCGAAGACATTGGCGAGCTGCACCCTGATTTGACGTATGCTGAATATACGGTGGCAATTATTGATGAGAAGGCTCGAACCACACGTAGCTGAATGCTTTGGTTCTACAAGATACTATGGAGTAACCACACCTCCGAAGAAGCGACGTGGGAGAGCGAGGAATTCCTTCGCTCAAACTACCCGGATTTCATGCCATCTCATCACGGGTAATCTCCTCTTACATCGTCGTCTCTTCTTTTATAATCTCGGGACGAGATTCTTTTAAGGGGGGATGTAAAATCCCAAGAAAGTGACTTGCAAAAAAATGTTCATCACCTCACAACACCACAGCTCATATGGTGGGTATCTCATGAACAATTGTGAAGAGCAAGTAAACACCATCAAAAGGGTGATTAGAGGGGAAAGCCCTAACTTCAAAAAGTAGGAGCTCAAACACATAAACATGAAAGGTTGAGCTCGCCCCTAGACCTTAAATAGTCTTGGGAAGGCTCAGGCCAAATTTCATGCAAATCCAATACTCTTTGGAGGCACTTTTGGAGACATTTGAAAAAGGGGCCAATTTGAATGCAAATTCAAATTGCAGCCACTTTCATCACTTGAATTCAAAAGTTGGCTTCATATTCAAACTCAGCACATTTTTCTGAGTTAGTCCACCAATTTTTATCCTCGTGGGAGTTCATCTTGTCGGGGGCTAAATTTGCATTAATTCAAAACTGAATTTGAATTTCAGTTCAAATGTGCAGCAAATTTAGCCAAACCAGTTTCAAATTGAGGAAATCAAATTCAAACCATGACTTTGGGGCTAAGTCTCTCATTCATTTGTGAGTAGCTGGTATCTTTTCAGTAAAAATTTGGAAAAGAATTAGAGGGAGAGCTGGGGCCTACTGGTCAGTGACTCAGCTCCACTAAACCGACACAACCCGAAGGAAATCGACCACGGCGACCATCGGGCGCTCGGGGGGGCCGAACAGCTCGATCGGTTAATGCCACCTCATGGTGAAAAAATTGGCTCAAAGTCCAGCACACGAGCTACTCCATCCGTTCTCTTCGTCTGAGTGAACCCAGCACCCACCGCACGGTAAAGGCTGTATCCGCTCGCAAGCTGTTGCCGCCATTCTGTGATCACCGGCGATCAGCCGATCCCAGCTGCTTCACGCGCCACCACAAGGGAAGAAAAGGTGTGCCCGCGTGTGAGGAAGCTGTCGGAAGAAACCTTTCACCGTTTCATGCGGGGTAGAGCAAGAATTCTGAGTTTTTCCCCACGGTGCACCTTAGGGATAGCAATTGGTCATCGGCAAAAATTCTTTGCACAGAGGCAACCGCCGGTCTAGCTGCAGCTCACACACGCTCTAGACACCTGTGCACGTCTTTCCAAGCAAGAACCCGCAGGAACAACCATCCCAAACCCTAGTTTCACCGATAACAGTCCGGCGCAAGAGAGGGTCGCCAGTGAGGTCCAGGTTGCCGGCGGTTTAGGTCCCAACCACGGTCATGCCGAGTTTCCCAAGGCTTCCATGGATGTGCTGACGTGATTAGCGCACGAAGGGGGTGGTCAGGAGGACGGGAATATGTTGCCGATGTTGCACAGAGACATAGCGCTCATCGCCCGCGAGCTATGGCGGTTAGCCGGCGGCGGCATGATGTCCAACGTGTTCAGCGTCCAAAGTTACGTCGGGGCGGCAAGTCTCACCGTCACCGGCGAGCTAGGTCGCCGGGAACACCGACCTCGCCGGAGCTCTGGCGGCTCGGGGCGGCGGCGTCGGGAGGTAGACGAAGTCTCGGGTCCCTAAAAGTGCATCTAGGCATCCCTTGTCGGTTTTGGTTGATTTATGACAAACAAATGAGACCCTAACAAAATTGTTGAGATGAGCGCAGGTTCTTTAAGAAATTAGGAAAAAGCGCAAAAAGAAAGGAGAAGGAGGATCTAAATTGATAAGAGCTCAGGAGCTGAAAAGATTAGATTACTTAGTATAGAGTGTGTTGGAGAATCACACCCCAAGAGCTCAAGGGAATGAAATCACACTAACTACACAAAAATAAGCATGTGCGGACTAGTCCGATATCAACAGGACTTGTCCGATTTTCTTTATGACTAGAAAATTGACTAGTCCGATATGGACCGGACTAGTCTGATTTTGTCTCTGGATAGACAACGGACTAGTCCGCACTCTTACAGACTAGTCCGGTATCTCACAATAATTGGGGCTTTCCACACGCCGCACACCGGACTAGTCCGGGGTCCACCAGGGACAAGTCCGAACACCGCAAACCCTAACGTAACCATTGGAAACCCTATTATAAAATGAGGTGTACGGCCATGCCACCATATCTTTTTGACCCCCTGTGCCGTCACACCTCCGAAAAGCCCAAAATTCACATCTCTCCACACATTCTAACCCAAAAGGATAAAATCTTTAGGGATTAGTAATTGATCAAAGGAGAGACTTGTTCTACACATCTTGAGCTCTTGGGTTTGATCTCTAGCACACACTTGTTCATTTATTGTTCATCTTTTGAGTGTGTTTGGTTGTGTTCACTCATTGTAATTCTTGGGGAGCCCTCAACTTGTGAGAAGGCCCCTTGAACGATTTATTTGCCCTTTGTTACTAGTGGAAGAGAATCGGCCTCCGTGGCGATTCGACAAGGGTAGGGTTGGTGAAGACCCGGTCCTTAGTGGACTCCTCAACGGCGACGTAGATTTCCTTCATAGAATCGAACCTCGGGATAAAATCTTGTGTCTCACTCTTGTTCATTTATTATTCATTATATTCTAGTGTTTAATTAATCTTGTGAAATTCACGTTGAAGCATTGAAATCAAAGTTGATCTCTATCATTCATTGTTTCACTGTTATAATACATCTAAGCTCTTAATTAATTTCTGCTGCATAGGGTACTAGAAGTGAACATATTGATCAACCTTGATCTTTGTAGTCCACAAATACCGGACTAGTCCGCACAGTACCAGACTAGTCCGATTTTTCTCTGAGTAGAAAACGGACTAGTCCTCAATCTACCGGACTTGTCCGATTTCCCTGTATTTGATAAACCTACTAAGTGTTTCAGGGATTAACAAAGCATCGAAAAGCCTATTCACCCCCCTATAAGCTACATTCAATTGGTATCAGAGCCAAACTCTTCAAAAGAGACTCACTGCTCGAAGAGACGATGTCGGAAATCAAGGATGTACACAAGAAGATCGACGATGAAAAGAGTAATGATGAAACGACTAAAAAGCTAAAGAAGCTACTCGACGCCATTCAAGACAGTGAGGACGATGATGAGGAGGTGCTCCAACTCAAGGCTCTTCTACGGAAGAAGGCACTCTCCCCAAAAGGGAAGAAGAAGATTGATGATGAAAAGAAGATGAAAGGGGGTAGTCACACAGACTACTCCCTATATCCTTTTGACTATGAACGTTTAAATTCTAACAATAGTCATTACTTATCAATTCCTCTAGGGAAAGCACCATACTTTGATGGCAATAACTATTCAATATGGAGCCAAAACATGAAAATGCACCTTATATCTCTTAACCCAAGTTTGTGGCATATAATGTGTACAGGGATAGATATCTCGGATGATGATGAAGTGCTGACCCCAAGCCAAGAAGAAGCCGTTCATCGGAATGCTCAAGCTGCAGCTGTGATCACGTCATCACTGAGTCGAAACGAGTTCACCAAGGTGGACGAACTCAAAATTGCCAAGGAGATATGGGACACACTACAAACCGCACATGAAGGTGACCATCATGTACGTGAAGCCAAGATAGAAATGATTGAAGGTGAATTGGGAAGATTCGCGATAGAAGAAGATGAATCACCACAAGATATGTACAATCGACTAAAGAATCTTATCAACAAAGTCTGAGCTTATGGCAGCAAAAAGTGGAATGATCATGAGGTGGTGAAGTTGATTCTCAGAGCATTCATGCCTCGCAAAGTGACTCTTTGCTCTATGATTAGAGAAAGCCCGGGGTACCGAGAAATGAACCCAGACGAACTTCTTGGCAAGATCATCAACCATTAAATGATGGAGAAGCAAGCCAAGCATGTCAAGGAAATTGCCGATCTCACCTCGGCAAAGAAGAAAGGAGTTGCTTTGAAGTCAACCTGTAAACCCGTATCAAAATAAGCCCGAGAAGCTCACGGAGAAGACGACAGTGATGATGAAAGTAGTGATATCGATGAAGAAGACATGATCTTGTTTATGAAGAAGTTCAAGAAAATGATGAGAAGAAGAAAGGGTAGCAGCTCAGACGAAGTAAGGCAAAGGGACAAACAAAGACCCAAGATGAGACGGGCGTGCTATAACTGCGGAAAATACGATCACTTCATAGTAGATTGTCCATATGAAGAAAACAAGAAGAAGACTAAATACACAAGCCTCAACCAAAGAAAATGTTCAAGAAGAAGAAGCAATATGGCCAAGAGCATCTAGGGAAGCAGTGGGACTCCAATGATGAATCCTCATCCGAAGAAGAAGAGGAGATGGCCACCATAGCCATAAAGAAGACTACCAAGAAATCCACTCTCTTCCCAACCATGGGCGCATGGAAGGACACCTACAACACTTGTCTAATGGCAAAGGAAGGTAAAAGAAAGGTACCAACTAAATCTTCCCTCTCGCATTTTTTTTACTAGTGATAGTGGTAATTCTAGTGAGGGTGATAGCAATGATGAAAATGAATATATGCTTAGGGGTTTAGACAAAAAAACAGCTGCTAAGATGAAATTTCTATTTGATAAGCTTGTTGATATGGAGAAGTTAGTCAACCGTCAGGAAGATATGATCATCTCCCGAAAGGAGGATTATCTTGAGATTGAAAAGCTTCTTGAACTTGAAAAGGGGCGAAGTGAATCACTAGAACTTGAGTTTGCTTCAAGCAAGGAAGCTTGCATGAAGTTAAAAGACTCAAACACCACCATCAAGGATGAACATTCTAACTTAACCAAAGTTAACAAGATCCTTGAGGTACAAGTTGCGTCACTCAAGCAAAGTGGTTCTTCATCCACTTCAAGCTCACTTTCTCAACACATAAAATCTGAAACTAGTATTACTTGTGCTTGTGCCAAAAGTGACACTAACTTGAAGAAAAAGCCAACTCAACAAAGGACAAGCAATCTTCTCAAAGAGGCATATTTGACAAGGAGAAGATCAAGTATGCATGCAGTGCATACTCGGTCACAAGACCTCCTAATATCAAATATGGCATTGGATATTCTTATGGTGAAAAGCAAAACGCTAGAAGCCACAAGAACAACAAGGGTTGCATTGCCTTTGTCAAGGGAAACTCTTCTCAAGTTAGAAAACTTAATAATGTTGATAAATTTAACACTATGGACACATATGAACAACAACTTCTATTTAGAACTTTTGTTGCTTCATATGTACTTATGAAAAGTAATCTTGGAAGAGTTTATGCTAAATATGTTGGGCCACGCCATGGGAACACCAAGTCTCATGTGTGGGTGCCTAAATCACTTGTGACTAACCTCAAAGGATCCAAGCAAGCTTGGGTACCTAAGACCAAGGCATAAATTGTTTTTGCGGACTTATTCATCCGGTGGAGCAAAATGGGTGCTAGATAGTGGATGCACCTATCACATGATCGGAGAAAGAAGAATGTTCATGGAATATGAAGAAAATGAAGATCCAAACAAAGACATTTACTTTGGTGATAATAGTCAAGGAAGAGTGCTTGGTACCGGTAAAATTGCAATTTCATCACAACATACTCTCTCTAATGTTTTGCACGTTGACTCCTTGGATTATAACCTTTTGTCCATATCTCAATTATGTGACAAGGGTTATAATTGCTTATTCACTAATGAGGGTGTGACTGTCTTTAGAAGGAGTGATAACTCAATTACATTCAAGGGTGTGTTGATGGGAAAAGTTTATGTAGTTGACTTCAACAAAGATAAAGCCGAACTTGACACATGCTTGATTGCAAAGACCAACATGGGTTGGCTGTGGCATAGACGGCTAGCACATGTTGGTATGAGGAATCTTCAAAAACTCCTCAAAGGCGATCACATCCGAGGATTAAAGGATGTTGTTTTTGAGAAAGACAGGCCGTGTAAAGCGTGCCAAGCAGGGAAGCATGTAGGAGCACCCCATCCCATGAAGAATGTCATGACTACAACAAGGCCGCTTGAGCTTCTCCACATGGATCTATTTGGTCCAATTGCTTACATAAGCATCGGCGGTAACAAATACGGTCTAATCATTGTTGATGATTTTTCACGCTTCACGTGGGTTATCTTTTTGCATGATATGACAGAAAACTCAAGGAACCCTCAAGAAGTTCATTAAGCGTGCCCAGAATGAATTCTCATTGAAGATCAAGAACATACAAAGTGACAATGGGATAGAATTCAAGAACACCCAAGTTGAGGAGTACCTAGACGAAGAAGGAATAAAGCACGAATTTTCAGCACCATATACTCCTCAACAAAACGGAGTAGCTAAAAGGAAGAACAGAACTCTCACTGAGATGTCGAGGACAATGCTCGATGAATACAAGACTTCAGACAGGATTTGGGCTAAAGCGGTTAATACCGCTTGTCACGCCATAAATCGACTATATCTTCATCGGTTGCTCAAGAAAACTTCATATGAACTACTCACGGGTAACAAGTCGAATATTTCATATTTTCGAGTTTTCGGTTCAAAATTTTATATTTTAAACAAGAAGCCAAGGGCTTCGAAGTTTGCTTCGAAGTCCGATGAAGGTTTCTTACTTGGCTATGATTCGAACTCCTACGCTTATCGTGTCTTCAACAAAACCTTTGGACTTGTTGAAGTAGCACGTGACGTAGTGTTCGATGAAACTAACGGCTCTCAAGAAGAGCAAGTTGATCAATGTGTGCTAGATCAAGAAGAAGCTCCACGTCAAGCATTGAGAAGAATGGCATTGGGCGATGTTCGACCACAAGTGCCACCTTCAAATGCGAATGAAGAAAATGAACCACAGGTGGAGGAATATGATCAAGGGGGAGCTTCCATACAAGATCAACCTCAAGAAAATCAAGAAGATCAAAACATCAATAAGGGCAACTATTCAGGGGGAGAAGAAGATGATAATGAAGATTGAATACCACAAGTGCCACATCCAAGGGTACATCAAAGCATCCAAAGAGATCACCCCGTCGACAACATAATCGGTGACATTAAAAAGGGAGTAATAACTCGATCTCGCATACCTAATTTTTGTGAACACTATTCTTTTGTATCCTCTTTGGAACCATACAGGGTTGAGCATGCATTAAAAGATCCGGATTGGGTGATGGCAATGCAAGAAGAATTGAACAACTTCAAAAGGAACGAAGTGTGGGAGCTTGTTGAAAGACCCAAGTCAGACATCGTCGGCACTAAATGGGTCTTCCGCAATAAGCAAGACGAACATGGAGTGGTAACAAGGAACTGTAAGGGCCTCAGTTTTTGACACCCATTTTTAGTGTTCATCACCACACCACACACCTCATTTGAGCAAGGATGATGAACACAAATGAAGAGCAAGTAACAATTATCAACATGCTCATTAGAGAACAAACTCACACATTGCAAAAGTGGTATTTCCCACATGTGATATAGATGGGCTGGACATATGAAAACTCCTACACTTTGCTAAGGATGTCCATGCCAAGTTTCACCCAAATTCAAAACCTTTTTGAGGTCATTTTGGGTATAGATAGGAGGAGGGCAGTTTGAAAACATATTCAAATTCAAACTGTTTTTATACCATGAATTTGAAAGTGGAAGGCATATTCTTACTCAGCACATTTTTGTGAGCTCACACACCAATTTTCACTCCATTTGGAGTTGATCTTGACATGAGCTAAGGGGGGGAAATTCAAACTTTATTTGAATTTCAAACTGAACTTGTGCTGAAATTCATTCAAACCAAACCTCATTTTAACTTTGATCAATTCAAATGGCTCTTGGGTGAATAATTTGAATTGCCAAGGGTAGAATAGGGTTCACTGTTTACCACAGCTGTTAGGAGTAAATTTCAGAGGTTAAAAGGAGGGGTGGGACCCACATGTCAGCCTCTGCCTCAATACAAACCGACTGAAACACAGTTCAGTCGGTTCCCGGCTGCTGTGCGCGCGCGCCACCGAAGGGGGGCAGCCGGCGCCAGCTCCTGCTGCGCGCCCCAAGCCGGAGACCAGCCGCCGGGCTATTTATTCCCTCCCCGGCGTGCTCCGATCACTCATTCCCCGAGCTGCCGGCATACTCGGCCGTTTTTCCACTGCCATCGCCGCCGCTCGAGCTCCCGCTTGATCAAGCCGATCGCTCGCGAAGCACAGCCTCCTCCACAGCAAAACGGCACCAAGGGATCGTGAGCAACCTCCCACACTCCGTGTTGGCCAGTGAGCAAGCTTCCTCGAGCTGTCCGAGCCATTTCTCCGGCGAGCCGAACATCGCCGCCGATCGGGCTCCCGTGGACAACACGGCACAGCCGTTGTCACGTCCTCTTCTCTACACAAGAAAGGTGCGTGATTGTATGTAGATGGAGTAGCCGAAAGCCGTTTGGCGATTGATCAACCCTCGGCCGAGAATTTCCAAATTTACTCTTGATCAGTTCATAAGAACCGAGCTCACCTTCGGGTGAAATTCGTGCTCTATGCACGAAGGTTGGACGAGCTCGTTGCCTAGTGGCTTCTACGCACGATAGCGCCCACGCTCGAACTGGAATTAGAGAAAACCATCGAGAATCGGCCATGATATGGCCGTTTTCCCCGCCGCCATGGCTGAACACCTCGGCTCACCGTCGAGCGCCTAGTTGCCGGTATTTCTAGCTTCCACCCAGCCCTAGTTCGTGTTTCCCATGCCCTACTGATGCTCTCCGACCGATTTCCGGTCGATTTGATGCACGAGAGAGCGGGACCGACCTCACCGGAACCCTAGCAGGTGCTGTCACCGGTGCGCACGGGTTTCCGGTCATCGCCGGCGGCCGGCGACCCTACCATCGAGTCCAGGGGGTCGGAAAAGGGGCAGGCGGCAAGTTTCGGGCCAGGGGGTGGCCGGGAACTCAGTTCCGGCGAAGGTCGCCGGAGAACGCCGCCGCTGCGCAGTTGGCGCGAGGAGGAAGACGACGCACTGTGTGCGGGGCCCACAAGCCAGAGTTTAAACTTTTCCCCGAATTTCAGTTTTAGTTCAAACTTCAAATCCTTTTAACTTTGGCTAGAAAGCTCCAAATTGAGTGAACCAAATTTTGCTGGATTCAGCTCTCTGAGTACTTTCCAGAAAATCAAGTTTCACTTCATGAAATTCCTTAATTCTCCAGAATTAATTCCATAAAGTTTAAACTGTTAGGAATTTTAACTGGAGAATCCTTTGGAGGAAAATCCTGAAATTTTGCTGAGATGTTCACCAAAATATCCTTGAACTACCATAAAAATTTCAGATCCATTTGAGCTCATTTAGTCCACCTAATGGTGTGATTAGTAAAACTGTTCCAGAGAAAATAGAAAATGTTCAGAAACATTTTCAGAATTTTCTCTGAAATTGTTTAGCTCATATCTTTAGTTAGAGACTTCCAAATTAAGTGAGACCAACTCCATTAGAACCCTCTGAAAATCTAGTTTTCATAAAGTCATAGTTTGTTTCATGAAAATCCTTAGAACACCCTAAAAGCCTTTAATTAAGGTCAAGGACATAATTAATTGTGGAGGGCTCAATTGAGCTTCGCTGCAACTAAAACTTGACCAAGTCTCTGTTTAGGTTGTAACCAAGCCACAGTAAAAGTTTCACAGTCTTTAGGTCTGTCTAGCAAAGGTTATAGACTTCACAACTTCAAAGATAATACAAATGCATTTAAATTAATACATACATTGTTCTTATCATGTAGTCGCTAAGGTCGAGGAGGAACCCGAAGTCCTAGACTTCGTTACTCTGGAGGAACAGCTAGCCTACGACCAAGAGCAGCAAGGCAAGCCCCGGTTTGCATTAACCTTTTTACAAATGTTTATTGTTTTGAGCACATCTTTGAATATTGTTCTTTGCATTAGAGTCTTGATTGGAAACCCAACTGCACAGCCAAGAAAACAATGGGTTGGGGTTAGGACTGCAAACCCCGTTAGCCACTGCATTGCTAGGGTAGAGTAGGATTCGGTACAAGTCGAGTAGTTGGAACTACTCGCGAGAATAGGCTAGAGGCACATTGCTCGGGTAGAGATAGCACATGATACACATGGCAAGAAAATGAGACCGAGCGGAGAGTAAGGGCAGCAGGACTTTGGGGCCTGTGTGCTGTAGCTCCGCTTGTGTCGATTGAGGACCGAGCCGTGTGCGGGCCTGTTGAACAAGCTAGAACAGTACCGAAGACCTACCGGCTATATGGGAACCGGGAAACCGATGTAACTCGGGTAGCTGGGTATTGAGGCATTGCCCGTCGTTCAGAGGGTAGGTTGAGAGCTCGAGGTGTAAATCAGCTGGCGGCACAGAGATGCGCGTGCAGGGACCTCTTGCTCGGGACGATGGGACCGGTTCAATATTTGGCTAACGGGTGAAAGGTAGTCGCGTACGGCATCCGTGATGGTTGTTGTAGGCAACATCGAGTACGGGCGTACGTGACGGGTTGTTCGGGTAACCCTGCAGGTGTAAATCGATTATAATCGCCGTCCCTCGCGGTCAGTGAGTACCACTTGTTTACTGTACCGTGACGTAGAAAGAACAGGCTAGTTACATGTTAAAATGTTGCTGATTGAAAGATGGACTTGATTGCTAATGACTTGCTGTAGTTTAGAGCTAACTAAAGTTCATTTCAACTTTGGGCAAAGTACATGAGAGAAATGCGTTTCTTGTTTGATTGCGGCTCTCTCATGTGCGTTAGCGTAAGGTTCTCCACAACCTGCTGCTAAAACTTGAAAGTAAGGTTCTACCAATTAGGCGAGTCCTTGCAAATGATTTTTACCTCATGCAACCCATTATCCTCATGTAGAAGTTTCATGTTTAGGTGAGACGGGTCAGACTTGCTGAGCCTTCGTGCTCACTGCTTGTGTTTGAAGCTTTTGCAGGGTTCTATGAGGAAGGGACTCCCGAAGAGGAGACGGAACCCCAGGAGGGGAACCCCGTCGAGTGGGAGTCGTGCACGCCACAGAGTTAGTGTGCGTGTGTGCTAGCAAGGACACGTTCGAGGGCTGAACGTGCACTTGATGCTTAGTCTACGCCCGCGAGTGTGGACTAAACTTATTTTGATGTAAACATGTTAATAAACTTGTTTATGTAATAAAGCTTCCGCTTCCGCTTTGTACCTTTGACGTGTGTTATACGGTGCTGTGCAACGCAGCACCCCTCAGCGTGATCCTGGCTCGACAGGACCAATGGGGTCGTGTCAGCGTGGTATCAGAGCTCGCTTGAGGTTTAACACAGTACAAAGGTCTTCTTTTTCAAAAATCCAGTGAGGAACGAGTTAGTAGCCCGTATAAGGATGTTATTAGCATATAGAAAGTGGCATATTAACCTATTTGTTATGTCGGAAAATCGTGCATCTCGGGACGTTCATGTCTTGGGGGGTGCACGTAAGCGCTGTCCACCAGTGCGCACAAGCTGAAGGGTGGAGCCCCACGGGTGGCAGGTAACCCGACCCGCTTTGATATCCTCTACGACTCTTCATGTCGTTTGGGGTATTCGAGCAACGTCTGTCCCTGGCGTGCGTGGTGCAACATGGGAGACCCCGTCACGTGGTCTAAAACGTGAACACGTAACTCAAGGCGTGTTTGGCTTGAGAACATCCGGGCGAGTGATGACGGCCGGATGTACCAACTGTATGGATTCCGGGCTCGGTGTGCAGCCGAGTCTGATGATTGGTTGAATTTCTGCAGGTAGCCTTACCACGAAACGGTAGACGTGTAGCATCCGTGTGCGAGTGACGAGTAGTGCCACTGAACTAACGAAGCCGGCTAAGTCCGGTATAGGTTTCTTCTTTGTGAGGACGTAGTACCGACATAATCTGGTGACGCATCGACGTCACACCCAACTAAATAAACAACTTCATTTAAAAATTTGAAGGTTTTGATCCAAAGTAGTAAAACTTGATGTAACTCCTTCCCTTGTACAGGATATTCAAAGTTAACAAGTTTTCAACTTATAGGATGTTAAGGACAGAGCACTCTGTTTTCAGCTGAATCAAGGCTGAAGTTAATCAGAGGCTAGAGGTCGAGTTCTTTCGAGGTTGGGGTCGTATGATACATTTCTGGGAAGCTTTGGAAGAGCTTTACAACTTTTCTGTTGAGGTCCAGAGGTGTTTCGTCCCTTAACCACTCGAAAAATGCAGTAGAGTTGAAACTGTCCAGAAAACAGGACAGAGCAAAGACTCTCTGTAGACTCTCTGTAAATTAAGCATAACTTCCTGCTTAAAAATCCAAAAATAGGAAATGAGGTAGTTCTGGAAATCTTATGAGATGGGTTACAACTTTGTAACAGAAAGTTTTGTCAGATTAGGAACAGAATTAACTGGAATTCTTGGATCAAATCAGTACCTAAGGCTGGGAGGTGCTGTCCAATTGTTCCCAGAAATTCTGTTAACTTTGACATCTCATAATTTCTGAACCAGGACAGATCATAGGCCAACCAAATACTTTCTGGAAACCTATTGAAGTTAACTTTAACTTTGATGTTGAGCTCCAGGACTGGTTTTGCTTCTAACCTGGCCTAAATCAGATTGATATGGAAACTGGTCAGGGCTGTCATGGTAACAGCAGATCAGCAGTCAAATTTGTTTAAAAATTTGAACTATGTTTCCAAGTGTTATGGGTTCAATGACATATCTTATGTTATAACTCAATGGTTTACTGTTTAAATAAATATTTGACATTTCTCAAATATATTTTTACAGATGGCAGCAGATAAACGGTTGGAGAACGGGTGGGTAGTTTCCCACTGCTCTGACCGTAGCGGCTACCCGGAAGCATTGCGGCAAATGCTCCAATATTTCGGGTACGATCAGATGCCGCAATACTTCGCCAAGGAAGAAGGCGAAGAGGGGAACAAGACGTGGACGATCCATGTCGAAGTTTCCGCAGGACCTGCGCCACCCGGTTGGGTGCCATTCACCGTCACGGTGAGAGGAAGACAACCGGAAGGGATGTGGCAAGTGGCAGCCCGTGACACTATGTCACGTTTCTGCCAACTACACGTGCAGGCTATGGAGGGAACTCCATACACACTCGTTCCGGTGGAGGGACGAGCTCAGCATGTGTGGGAAGAGAGGTACCTGGAGGCAACAGACCCGAGTTGCCCAAGGTACAACCCCGCGGAGGCAAATCTCAGCCTCCAAATGAGGGCGGGAAACGCTGTGATGGACAGCCAAGCTGTTCATACGGAGCATCTCGCCACCAGGCTCAAGGAGAGCACAAGCCGTGGAGATCATTTCGAGAGTGCTCACAGTGCGCTCCGCAATGTGCTCCTTCCGACGATCAAGCGACTGAATGAACAACACAATCAGTTGCGTCGTCTGAAGAAGGCAAAGAAGAAGAGCCGTGTTGACATCGCGGCGTTGCAAGAGCTAGTGCAGACCCTAACCCAGCAGAATGAGGACCTTGCTCAAGAGCGGGACGACGCTATTGAGGAAGGACAAGGCTGGGAAGAGGACTACAACCAGGCTATGGACGAGGTGCATGCATTGCAGGACCTCGTGCCCCCGGTATTGGGCGTACCGGTAGTCTTGGGTCTTCCAGCCATGGGAGAACCCGGAATGGGAGAAGAGGTGGTAGACCCCGAGCCACCAGCCGAGGTACCGGAGGAGGACGACCCACAGGAGGTCGAGTTCTACTCCGAGTAGGGGGTTACGGTTGCCAAGTAGGGCAGCTAGGGTAGCGTAACCCAACTTTTGTAATCGGTGACATGTTGTGTAGACAGTAGCGTATGTATAGGTAGTGACGACATGAGCACGACTTCTCGGAGATCCGAGGATAATGTATCTTGTATAAAGCTTATGCTTTATCAATATATGTGAATGTTGTGCAAGTTGATCATGCGTCGCTTCAATACTTACTGCTGTTTATGGAATTTTGAGTAAGACATGTGCTAATTGCTGCTGTGCTGAATTTCAGAATGACGCGTACTCGTGCCAACCCTGATGTTGGAGGTACTAGCCAAGGGGGAGAGACCTCCCAACCGCCTCCCGAGGACTCCTCGGGACAGCAGCAGCAACAGCAACAGCAAACACCGCCACCGCCACTGCCAACGGTTACATTGGCCGACATTGTCGCGGCAATGGCGGGTTCACATCAGCAGCACACAGAGCTGCTGCAAACGTTAATTGCGAATACGTCTCGCCCGGAGAGACGTCAAGATCGTGAGGAGCGCCAACAGAGCTCCTACTCCGACTTCCTGGCGACTCATCCCCCTGTATTCTCAAGGGCGGATGAACCACTTGACGCGGACAACTGGCTCCGCGCCATAGAGATGAAGTTCGGGCTGCTCCAAATCAGCGAGCAGCGCAAGACTCAGTTCGCGGTCCAGCAGCTCCAAGGATCCGCGAGCGCGTGGTGGGCCAACTTCTGTGCTTCACAGCCCACCGACCGAGCGATGACCTGGGCGGAGTTCCGGACGGCCTTCAGGGCCTATCATATACCGCCCGGTTTGATGAAGAGGAAGACGCAGGAGTTCCTACACCTGCAACAAGGGAGCCGGAACGCGCTGGAATATTCCAGGGCGTTCAACGATCTCGCGCTCTACGCGTCGTATCACGCAGATACGGACGAGAAGCGGCGGGACCACTTTTACCAGGGGCTTAACCCGCTCCTGAAGGACAAGCTGGCGATGTTCAATCGCGGCAGCCTCAACGACATAATTGATGCTGTGATTGTTCAGGAGGACTCCGGCAAGGAGTTGGCGGCAGCAGAGCGAAAGCGAAGCGCGCCGCAGAGCAGCGGAGAAGGAGGCGGTCCTTCTCAGAAGTTTCGGATGGTGAATCGCCCACCATCAGGTCCACGCTGGCAGCCACCACAGCGGTCGATGTCGTTCCGCAGTCGGCCATACTCTTCACCGGCATTCCGGCCGGCACTGCCAGTACCACCGCAACAACAACAGCAGCAGCGGGCGATGCCGCGTGCGTTTGCACCTCCGCAACGCATGTCGGGCTTTCGTCCACCAAGTACTCCACCAGCAGCGGCCACATGTTACAAGTGTGGTCGTCCAGGACACTTCGCGAGCAGTTGCCCGGAGAGGCAAGGCGGCGGAGTGGCACCACCGTTTCCGGGGAGGAATCAACCCCGGAACCCTACTAATGCGCGGCGGGCAAACCCTAGGCCCGGTACTGTCCACCAGCTTGCCATTGAGGACGTGCCGGAGGGCGAGCCAATTCTTGCGGGTATGTTCCAACTCCACCAGCATCCCGCTATAGTACTGTTTGATTCAGGCGCCACGCATAATTTTATTAGCCAAGCTTTCATTGCTAAACACAGCTTGCCAATACTACCCACCGATAGTCCATATTTAATTTGTTCACCGGGTGGGAAGATTTCAGCAAGCGTAATGGTCTCCAAAGCACCGTTATGCTTAGCGGGTAGAGTGTACCCCACGTCTCTCATTATCTTAGAGGGACAGAAGGTCGATGTCATCC
The DNA here is from genome assembly GCA_030760725.1 of Neostapfia colusana. NCBI lineage: Eukaryota > Viridiplantae > Streptophyta > Magnoliopsida > Poales > Poaceae > Neostapfia > Neostapfia colusana. The sequence goes on along the minus strand of JASWHV010000006.1, from coordinate 62,748,825 downwards.
TAGGGATGTCGTGGTTAACCCGCCACGGCGCTGTTTTAGACACCGTCCTTCGAGTCGTGCACTTAAACTCAGAGGTGCACGGTTCTCACTCATTATTTCTGAACAGTCCAGAAATAAAACTTCCAAGTGTCTATCAAGCCACAACCATCAGATTGGAAGACATTCCAGTGGTCCGAGAGTTCCCTGATGTATTCCCGGACGATTTGCCGGGGATGCCACCCGATAGAGAGGTGGAGTTCAAGATTGAACTTGCACCGGGAACCATGCCAATATCCCGAAGGCCGTACAAGATGGCACCCAAGGAGTTGGCTGAACTGAAGACTCAGCTCACGGACCTTCTGGAGAAGGGTTTTATTAGGCCAAGCTCCTCGCCATGGGGCTGTTCGGCATTATTTGTCAAAAAGAAGGATGAAACGTTGCGGCTTTGCGTGGACTACCGTCCATTAAATGCCGTAACCATCAAAAACAAGTACCCGTTGCCACGGATCGACATGTTGTTTGATCAGTTGGTCGAAGCGAAGATCTTTTCCAAGATGGATTTAAGATCCGGGTACCATCAGGTTAAGATAAGGGCGGAGGACATTCCAAATACAGCTTTCTCGACAAGGTGCGGACTTTATGAGTACCTGGTCATGTCCTTCGGCCTCACCAATGCTCCAGCTCACTTCATGTACTTAATGAACTCGGTGTTCATGCCGGAGCTGGACAAGTTTGTCGTGGTCTTCATCGACGACATCCTGGTATACTCCAAGTCGGAGGAAGATCACAAGAAACATCTGCGTATAGTCTTGCAACGGCTGCGGGATCACAAGTTATACGCAAAATTCAGCAAATGCGAGTTTTGAATATCGCAAGTGCCTTTCCTCGGGCATATCATCTCAGCGGAAGGTATCGCTGTGGACCCGAGCAAGATCACGCAAGTTCTGAATTGGAAATCCCCGAGAACTGTTCATGAGGTACGGAGTTTCCTCGGACTCGCGGGATATTATCGGAGGTTCATTTCGAACTTCTCGAAGATTGCCAAGCCAATGACAGAGCTGCTGAAGAAGGCTACCAAATATGTTTGGAGTCCAGCATGTGAAGCAGCATTCAAGGCTTTAGTCAAGCACCTGACATCAGCACCGGTTTTGGCGCAGCCAGACACAACAAAACCGTTCGATGTGTACTGCGATGCATCCGGCATTGGGCTCGGATGTGTGCTGATGCAAGACCGAAGAGTGGTCGCGTATGGATCACGGCAGCTTAGGAACCATGAGCAAAATTATCCAACTCACGATTTGGAGCTCGCTGCCATGGTACTTGCACTGAAGATGTGGAGGCACTACCTACTCGGTAACCTCGTACATTTATATACCGACCACAAAAGCCTCAAGTACATATTCACTCAGAAGGAGCTGAACATGAGGCAACGAAGATGGTTAGAACTGATAAAGGATTACGAGATAGAAATCCATTATCATCCGGGCAAGGCAAACGTTGTGGCGGACGCGCTGAGCCGCAAGTCACACGTCAATAATCTGACCATCACACCGTTGGAAGAGAGCGAACCACCACTACATGTGATTCCACACGGAGCTCTCTACAACCTAGCTTTGGTCCCCACCATCCGTGAAGAGATAGCGGCAGCCCAGAAGAATGACAAGGGCATGTCACATTTGCGGAGACGTGTAGACAGTGGGGAGTTGAAATGTTTCCGGAAGGACGGAGATGGCGTCCTATGGTTCAAGGACCGGATCGTCGTACCCCGAAACCCGGAGTTACGGAAGAAAATCTTTGATGAGGCTCACTTATCAAAGTTTTCTATTCACCCCGGCAGCAACAAAATGTATCAAGAACTCAGAAGAAAGTTTTGGTGGACACGGATGAAGCGAGAGACGGCAAAATACGTGTCCGAGTGTGATACATGTCGAAGGGTGAAGGCAGACCACATGCGGAAACCGGGACTGCTGCAACCACTAGGCATCCCTGCCTGGAAGTGGGAGGACGTGAGCATGGATTTCGTCATCGGTTTACCCACCACCTTACAGAAACATGATTCTGTGTGGGTGATCGTCGATCGGCTCACCAAAGTTGCCCATTTCATCCCGGTCAACACCAACTACAACGCCAAGAAGTACGTTGAACTGTACATCTCACGGATCCTATGCTTATACGGCGTACCCCGTACCATCATATCGGACCGGGGCACTTTATTTGTGTCCCGTTTTTGGGAGCAGCTACACGCTGCCTTGGGGACGAAGCTGATCCGTAGTTCAGCCTACCACCCGCAGACGGATGGGCAAACTGAGCGGGTAAATCAAATCCTAGAAGACATGCTACGGGCTTGCGCTATCGACCACGGCAAGAATTGGGATGATCACTTGCCGTTAGCCGAGTTCTCGTACAACAACGGGTACCCAGCCAGCATCAAGATGGCGCCCTACGAGGCGCTATACGGCAGGAAATGCCGCACACCACTGAACTGGTGTGAGTCTGGCGAAAGGGTTACCTTCGGGATTGACCTTGTCAACAACGCGGAAGAAAAGGTTCGACTGATTCAAGCGAACCTAAGAGCCGCTCAATCCCGACAGAAACAGTATGCGGACCGGAGAAGGCGCCCATTACAATTCGAAGTTGGAGATCACGTATACCTACGAGTGTCTCCAATGAAGGGCGTAAACAGATTTGGGGTGAGGGGAAAGTTAGCACCCCGCTTCATCGGTCCATTCCAGATTACCGAAAGATGTGGATCGGTAGCATACCGGCTGAAATTACCAGAAGCACTTTCCGGTGTGCACGACGTCTTTCACATTTCCCAGCTGAGGAAGTGTCTCAAGCTATCAACTACCGTTCAGCTGGAAGACATTGAAGAACTGCAACCGGATCTCACCTATCGGGAGGAACCGGTGCAGATTATTGATGAAAAGGCCCGAACCACACGCAACCGTACGTTGTGGTTCTACAAGGTTTTATGGAGTAATCACTCCATGGACGAAGCGACATGGGAGAGCGAAGAATTCCTTCGCACTAACTACCCCGACTTTTTCACGTCGCATATCCGGTAATTTTCCACCGTCCTCTCTCTCGTTTTCGCCTTATAATCTCGGGACGAGATTCTTTTAAGGGGGGAGGAATGTAAGGGCCTCAGTTTTTGACACCCATTTGTAGTGTTCATCACCACACCACACACCTCATTTGAGCAAGGATGATGAACACAAATGAAGAGCAAGTAACAATTATCAACATGCTCATTAGAGAACAAACTCACACATTGCAAAAGTGGTATTTCCCACATGTGATATAGATGGGCTGGACATATGAAAACTCCTACACTTTGCTAAGGATGTCCATGCCAAGTTTCACCCAAATTCAAAACCTTTTTGAGGTCATTTTGGGTATAGATAGGAGGAGGGCAGTTTGAAAACATATTCAAATTCAAACTGTTTTTATACCATGAATTTGAAAGTGGAAGGCATATTCTTACTCAGCACATTTTTGTGAGCTCACACACCAATTTTCACTCCATTTGGAGTTGATCTTGACATGAGCTAAGGGGGAGAAATTCAAACTTTATTTGAATTTCAAACTGAACTTGTGCTGAAATTCATTCAAACCAAACCTCATTTTAACTTTGATCAATTCAAATGGCTCTTGGGTGAATAATTTGAATTGCCAAGGGTAGAATAGGGTTCACTGTTTACCACAGCTGTTAGGAGTAAGTTTCAGAGGTTAAAAGGAGGGGTGGGACCCACATGTCAGCCTCTGCCTCAATACAAACCGACTGAAACACAGTTCAGTCGGTTCCCGGCTGCTGTGCGCGCGCGCCACCGAAGGGGGGCAGCCGGCGCCAGCTCCTGCTGCGCGCCCCAAGCCGGAGACCAGCCGCCGGGCTATTTATTCCCTCCCCGGCGTGCTCCGATCACTCATTCCCCGAGCTGCCGGCATACTCGGCCGTTTTTCCACTGCCATCGCCGCCGCTCGAGCTCCCGCTTGATCAAGCCGATCGCTCGCGAAGCACAGCCTCCTCCACAGAAAAACGGCACCAAGGGATCGTGAGCAACCTCCCACACTCCGTGTTGGCCAGTGAGCAAGCTTCCTCGAGCTGTCCGAGCCATTTCTCCGGCGAGCCGAACATCGCCGCCGATCGGGCTCCCGTGGACAGCACGGCACAGCCGTTGTCACGTCCTCTTCTCTACACAAGAAAGGTGCGTGATTGTATGTAGATGGAGTAGCCGAAAGCCGTTTGGCGATTGATCAACCCTCGGCCGAGAATTTCCAAATTTACTCTTGATCAGTTCATAAGAACCGAGCTCACCTTCAGGTGAAATTCGTGCTCTATGCACGAAGGTTGGACGAGCTCGTTGCCTAGTGGCTTCTACGCACGATAGCGCCCACGCTCGAACTGGAATTAGAGAAAACCATCGAGAATCGGCCATGATATGGCCGTTTTCCCCGCCGCCATGGCTGAACACCTCGGCTCACCGTCGAGCGCCTAGTTGCCGGTATTTCTAGCTTCCACCCAGCCCTAGTTCGTGTTTCCCATGCCCTACTGATGCTCTCCGACCGATTTCCGGTCGATTTGATGCACGAGAGAGCGGGACCGACCTCACCGGAACCCTAGCAGGTGCTGTCACCGGTGCGCACGGGTTTCCGGTCATCACCGGCGGCCGGCGACCCTACCATCGAGTCCAGGGGGTCGGAAAAGGGGCAGGCGGCAAGTTTCGGGCCAGGGGGTGGCCGGGAACTCAGTTCCGGCGAGGGTCGCCGGAGAACGCCGCCGCTGCGCAGTTGGCGCGAGGAGGAAGACGACGCACTGTGTGCGGGGCCCACAAGCCAGAGTTTAAACTTTTCCCCGAATTTCAGTTTTAGTTCAAACTTCAAATCCTTATAACTTTGGCTAGAAAGCTCCAAATTGAGTGAACCAAATTTTGCTGGATTCAGCTCTCTGAGTACTTTCCAGAAAATCAAGTTTCACTTCATGAAATTCCTTAATTCTCCAGAATTAATTCCTTAAAGTTTAAACTGTTAGGAATTTTAACTGGAGAATCCTTTGGAGGAAAATCCTGAAATTTTGCTGCGATATTCACCAAAATATCCTTGAACTACCATAAAAATTTCAGATCCATTTGAGCTCATTTAGTCCACCTAATGGTGTGATTAGTAAAACTGTTCCAGAGAAAATAGAAAATGTTCAGAAACATTTTCAGAATTTTCTCTGAAATTGTTTAGCTCATATCTTTAGTTAGAGACTTCCAAATTAAGTGAGACCAACTCCATTAGAACCCTCTGAAAATCTAGTTTTCAGAAAGTCATAGTTTGTTTCATGAAAATCCTTAGAACACCCTAAAAGCCTTTAATTAAGGTCAAGGACATAATTAATTGTGGAGGGCTCAATTGAGCTTCGCTGCAACTAAAACTTGACCAAGTCTCTGTTTAGGTTGTAACCAAGCCACAGTAAAAGTTTCACAGTCTTTAGGTCTGTCTAGCAAAGGTTATAGACTTCACAACTTCAAAGATAATACAAATGCATTTAAATTAATACATACATTGTTCTTATCATGTAGTCGCTAAGGTCGAGGAGGAACCCGAAGTCCTAGACTTCGTTACTCCGGAGGAACAGCTAGCCTACGACCAAGAGCAGCAAGGCAAGCCCCGGTTTGCATTAACCTTTTTACAAATGTTTATTGTTTTGAGCACATCTTTGAATATTGTTCTTTGCATTAGAGTCTTGATTGGAAACCCAACTGCACAGCCAAGAAAACCATGGGTTGGGGTTAGGACTGCAAACCCCGTTAGCCACTGCATTGCTAGGGTAGAGTAGGATTCGGTACAAGTCGAGTAGTTGGAACTACTCGCGAGAATAGGCTAGAGGCACATTGCTCGGGTAGAGATAGCACATGATACACATGGCAAGAAAATGAGACCGAGCGGAGAGTAAGGGCAGCAGGACTTTGGGGCCTGTGTGCTGTAGCTCCGCTTGTGTCGATTGAGGACCGAGCCGTGTGCGGGCCTGTTGAACAAGCTAGAACAGTACCGAAGACCTACCGGCTATATGGGAACCGGGAAACCGATGTAACTCGGGTAGCTGGGTATTGAGGCATTGCCCGTCGTTCAGAGGGTAGGTTGAGAGATCGAGGTGTAAATCAGCTGGCGGCACAGAGATGCGCGTGCAGGGACCTCTTGCTCGGGACGATGGGACCGGTTCAATATTTGGCTAACGGGTGAAAGGTAGTCGCGTACGGCGTCCGTGATGGTTGTTGTAGGCAACATCGATTACGGGCGTACGTGACGGGTTGTTCGGGTAACCCTGCAGGTGTAAATCGATTATAATCGCCGTCCCTCGCGGTCAGTGAGTACCACTTGTTCACTGTACCGTGACGTAGAAAGAACAGGCTAGTTACATGTTAAAATGTTGCTGATTGAAAGATGGACTTGATTGCTAATGACTTGCTGTAGTTTAGAGCTAACTAAAGTTCATTTCAACTTTGGGCAAAGTACATGAGAGAAATGCGTTTCTTGTTTGATTGCGGCTCTCTCATGTGCCTTAGCGTAAGGTTCTCCACAACCTGCTGCTAAAACTTGAAAGTAAGGTTCTACCAATTAGGCGAGTCCTTGCAAATGATTTTTACCTCATGCAACCCATTATCCTCATGTAGAAGTTTCATGTTTAGGTGAGACGGGTCAGACTTGCTGAGCCTTCGTGCTCACTGCTTGTGTTTGAAGCTTTTGCAGGGTTCTATGAGGAAGGGACTCCCGAAGAGGAGACGGAACCCCAGGAGGGGAACCCCGTCGAGTGGGAGTCGTGCACGCCGCAGAGTTTGTGTGCGTGTGTGCTAGCAAGGACACGTTCGAGGGCTGAACGTGCACTTGATGCTTAGTCTACGCCCGCGAGTGTGGACTAAACTTATTTTGATGTAAACATGTTAATAAACTTGTTTATGTAATAAAGCTTCCGCTTCCGCTTTGTACCTTTGACGTGTGTTATACGGTGCTGTGCAACGCAGCACCCCTCAGCGTGATCCTGGCTCGACAGGACCAATGGGTTCGTGTCAGGAACAAGGCACGACTTGTGGCAAAAGGGTACTCAGAAGTCGAAGGTTTGGATTTCGACGAGACTTTTGCTCTCGTAGCTAGGCTTGAATCGATTCGTATATTACTTGCATATGCTACTCACCATGATTTCAAGCTTTATCAAATGGACGTAAAAAGCGCCTTTCTCAACGGACCGATCAAGGAGGAGGTGTACGTGGAGCAACCACCCGGTTTTGAAGATCAAGAGCACCCCGACTATGTGTTCAAACTGCGTAAGGCTCTCTATGGCCTCAATCAAGCTCCTAGAGCTTGGTATGAGTGCCTTAGAGATTTTTTGATTGAAAATGACTTCAAGATTGGAAAAGCTGATTACACCTTGTTCACTAAACACTTTGATGATGATCTTTTCATTTGCCAAATCTATGTTGACGATATTATATTTGGTTCAACTAACAAATCCTTTTGTCAAGAATTTAGTAAGATTATGACAGATAGATTCGAGATGTCCATGATGGGAGAGTTGAGGTATTTTTTGGGATTCCAAGTGAAGCAACAAAAGGACGGGACGTTCATAAGCCAAACAAAGTACACTCAAGACATTCTCAAGAAGTTTGGAATGGACAAAGAAAAGCCCATAAAGACTCTCAAGGCGACTAATGGACACTTGGATCTCAATGAAGACGAACCAAATGTGGATCAAAAGGTATATCGTTCCATGATTGGCTCCTTACTCCATTTATGTGCATCTAGGTCTGTATCATGTTGAGTGTATGTTTGTGTGCAACATTTCAAGCCAATCCTAAGGAATGTCATCTGATAGCCGTTAAAAGGATCTTGAGATATTTAGTTCATACACCCAACCTAGGCCTTTGGTATCCCAAAGGTTCAAAATTCAATCTCATTGGATACTCCAATGCAGATTATGCCGGATGCAAGGTAGATAGAAAAAGTACTTCCGGTACTTGCCAATTACTAGGTAGATCCTTAGTTTCTTGGTCCTCCAAGAAACAAAATTCAATTGCCTTATCCACGGCCGAAGCGGAGTATGTTGCAGCCGGGAGTTGTTGTGCACAACTCCTTTGGATGCGACAAACTCTAAGGGATTACGGTTACAATATGAGTCGTATTCCACTCCTTTGTGACAATGAGAGTGCAATTAAAATTGCCCATAATTCTGTTGAGCACTCTAGAACCGAACACATAGATATCCGGCACCATTTTTTGAGAGATCACTCAATGAAAGGAGACAGCCGTTTCCCATGTCAACACTGAAAAACAGCTAGCCGATATCTTTATCGAGCCACTTGATGAAAAACGCTTTTGTGAGCTCCAAAATGAACTAAATATCCTTGATGCTCGAAACGTGGCTTGAAAACTTGCATACCTGTATGCCATCCTCAAAATCATGCTAATTGTGTTGAAAAATCATCTCTCTATTTTTCTCCTAAAAACTATGTTAGTTACTTGGTCTTAATGAATTATGATCATAGCTTGATCGTTGTATGTTTACTGATCATATTCATCAAGAATATCTGTGTGTCTTTGTCCCCTATTCTTTAATAGGAACCTTTGAATACACATATATATAATATGTATATGTATATATATATATGTTTTGTACATTTCTGTACAAGGGACCACGGACTAGTCCGTGGTCACCCCGGAGTAGTCCGCACATTGCAGACTAACCCACACATGGTCCGCTAGTCCGGATTAGTCTGGTTCGAACATGGACTAGTCTGATATTTCAACTCCATAACCCTAGGGCTGACTCAAATCTAATCTTCTTCATCCTCACAACCCCTCCCACGCTCTCTCTCCTCACTCAAGTGCTCCCAAGGCGGATTTGAGATTTTTCCATCAAAACCACCTAAATCTCCGTGGGAATTGACCCCCACTGCAAAGAGATCGAAGACCCCGGACTGGTCCGCATCAAGAACTCCTTCAAACGCCTCGAATTGAAGGATTTGGTAAATTTCTCTCCAAACCCTAGAACCTTCGATTTTCCTTGTTTTTGCTCAATTAGCTTAGCCCCTCCAGTTAATACATGCTCTATTGATGTATTCCATGTAGCCTAGATCATATTTGCATTGAATAACCTCAAATTTCGACAAGTTAGGGCTTGAGCAACCTCATAACGAACTAGTCCGTTATTAGGGCGGACAAGTCCGGTACTCCGGACTAGTCCGACCCTGAACACCGGACTAGTCCGGTATGCCTTGATCAGAATCTTAGCTTATGTCAATTCAATGCAATCCCTTGTCATCCTTGATTATTCATATCCTTTATATCTTCCTTGTCAGAAATCATGTCGGGATCGAATGAAAATCTCTCCGACTATGAAGCCGAGATGGATCAAGATCAAGATGTGATGTCTCATATTCCGGAGTCTCGCTCCAAAAGGAGACAAGATCGTGCTGCCGAGCCCTCGCTCACCCCACCTAGGGTTCGCCGAAAGGTTACAATCAAGAGACCATCTTCAAGAGCAAATATGGCTGATTCTAGCTCAGCGGCTCAACGCCAAACCAAGGGCAAGGGAAAGGGGCTTGCTTCCGGCCCGATTGGTCCCCTTAAGATGACAGCTCCAAGGCAGGGAAATAGGGATCCCTCGGAGGAGAAGCTGAATGGCAAGGGGAGTGATGTGGCATGGATCTTGAGGAAGGTTGACGCTTATAGCTCTGGCAAAAGGGAAGCAGACAAAAGATTTTGGAGCAACTTTCACTCGGACTATTACAGTTCGGTGTACCTCCAAATGAAGACTCCAGTGGTCCGTAGTCAATGGATCAACTGGACATACTTTAAAAGGAAGAGCTGTGAAGCCTTTGAGGAGGTAATAGAGTCTGCAGAGAGACATGGACTCAAGGACTTGCTCTCCTTCAGATACAACTGGAATGATGAGATCATCACCCAGTTCTATGCAACTTGCCACTTTGCCCACGATGGAGAAGACAAAGTGACTTGGATGACACATGGATCCAAGTACACAATTTCTTATACTGAGTTTGCCAGACTGCTGCACCTTGAGGACACCGGCAATGATGAGATTGTGATTCACAATCTTGGAGTTGTGGAGAAGGACAAGATGGAATTCCTCTATGATACTCCACTCCCATTCAATCCTCCCTTAACCAAGAACATGAAGCCCTTCTTCATTGTTCTCAACAGAGTGCTCCGGAAGACCATTGCTCCAAAGGATGGAGATGCCGGGAGTGTCCATGGTTACTTGAAAACCTTGATGAAAGTAATCAGCAGGAGGAGAAGATTTGATATCTTTGATTACATTTGGAATGACATGTTGAACATATCCTGCACACCAAACCGTTCCTGTGGCTATGCACCATACTTGATGTTCATGATTAAAAAAGTCACAGGAACTGAGTTTGTGAAGGATGTGGAGCACACTGCTCTAAGGCCTAAGAAGTCTCCTCAAGCCTCTCTCCCAGCTGCTCCCTCACCTAGCTCACCTGAAGAACATCCAGAAAGAGCTCAAGAAGATGCAAGGCCTTCATCCAAGACTAGGGCCTCTCAACACAAAGGGTCCTCTAGTGGAACTATGAAGTATTTGGCTGCTATTTTTAGTTCTTTCCACAAAACCAAGGTGAAGCTTCATAAGATGAACAAGGCAAGAAAAGAAGAAATGAGATACATGAAGGCCAATGTCAAAGCAATATGCCAGAAACTGGAGATTGAGCCCAATGGATCTCCAGTCATCTCAGAGGACTCTGCATCTGACTTCACAGAGCTTCCTCCTCTCTCTCCATCAGAGCGTGCCTACTTTGGCACAACGAGTGGTCCTCCTCCTCCTTCTCCTCAGCCTGATGATGAAAACGAAGAAAGGACCGACAGCGAGGAGTGAGCCGGAGACGACAAGTAGATCCCTCCTCTCCTTTTTGGTGCCTTGATGCCAAAGGGGGAGAGATTGAGGGGGAGCCTTAGGTCGTAGGCTCTTCTTTTCATGTCCTAGTTTGAGAAATGAGTTTTTTTGTAAGACATGTGCTGTCATTATGCTTTTGTTAGACTTATGCTATCACTATGCTTTTGGACATGTAATGTGAAATAATAACTATGTTATGCTTATGGTTAATGGTGTATGTTTAAAACTGTTATGTAGGATTGAGACTCTTGAAGATTTTATGATTATGCTCATTATGATATTCACATCAAAATTATTGCTCACACACATAGTTTTTCACCCCACCATAAAGAGTGCACATATGTCTTATTTCTACATTGCCTATTTTGTCCAAAGCTCATATGTGCACACTTTATGAAAATCTGAATTTTTTTGTCATATTTGTGTGATCTCAATTGGTTGTCATCAATCACCAAAAAAGGGGAGATTGAAAGTTCATCTAGGCATCCCTTGTGGGTTTTGGTTGATTTATGACAAACAAATGAGACCGTAACAAAATTTTTGAGATGAGCGCAGATTCTTAAAGAAATTAGAAAGAAAGCGCAAAAAGAAAGGAGAAGGAGGATCCAAATTGATAAGAGCTCAGGAGCTGAAAAGATTAGATTACTTAGTATAGAGTGTGTTGGAGAAACACACCCCAAGAACTCAAGTGAAAGAAATCACACTAACTACATAAAAATCAGCATGTGCGGACTAGTCCGATTTTCTTTCTGACTAGAAAAAGGACTAGTCCAATATGGACTGGACTAGTCCGATTTTGTCTCTGGATAGACAACGGACTAGTCCGCACTCTTACTGTCACACCCGGTTTCTCCAAAGAACAACCGAGTGAATATCACATGTATGCCAGGATCATTTTCTCATACATGTGATGACAAAAAGTGAAGCATCATTTATTACAAGCCAGGTGTCGAATATAAATAAGTCTTACATAGCATATGTCTCGATGGACGACAATAAGTTCATAACATGTAAATAAAATAGCAGCGGAATATTATTCTTGTGGGCTCCGTCACAGGCGTTGCCCGGGGGACTCCATGAACGTAAAATCCTTCTTCGGGTCCGAAGTCTTGATCATTAAACACCACATCATTTTCTTGACCTGAGAAGCAATATAAACCAACAAATATGCAATGTTGAGCACCGATGGTACTCAGCAAGTGTGGGAAAGTTATGTCATGCATGGCTAGAACAAGGAGAGGTTGAACTCATGGTTAAAGCACTACGCAATTAATACCTATCATCTTAGCTTATTAAGCACCTACATTACTACATAGATGAAATGGTCCCAATCTCCCAACCCATCATCATAATCAAATAACCATAACATCCTTTCCAATGCTAAGCTCCCCGCCTAACATCCTCAACTTCCAAAGCCATCAACCCTCTAATCATGAATAAGTCCAAGCCGCTCTTGACCGTGAGCACGGCTGTCATGACAGTTTTAACTCTGCATAGTTTGCACCACTGTACCCACACGTAGTGATTTCATCCCCCGTTGCTGGCTGGACTAAAAGAACCTCCATTATGCCAGTGGCCACGAACCACATTCACACTTCCCAGGTGTGTAGCCAGGAGATCACTACGAAGCCTTTACAAAGGGATTCCCGACGAGCATGGGCCCACTGAGGTTTCACCCCTAACAGCATACAAGAGGCTCCAACCCCGCTGCAGTGGCCCCCTCTTGAGCCTTGTGGTTCATATGGTAGTCCAGCTGACACCTATTCCCCGCACCATCCAACACACCCATACTACGCCGGGGATACACCTAATTAATTGGCCAAGCTGCCCCATCTCAGCATGTGGTTGGCACGGTAAAGCCAGGTTACATGCTCTATGAACCGGTCCTTAGGATCTAGGCAAGTGCTAAACACAAACCCGAGTCTCGTGCACCCAGCACCAACCAAATCATCCAACTTGCCTTGATCCCTACCTCTACATAACTCATAACATCTCATTCCAGAGTATGGTAAATAAACAGATGATCTCATATCCCAATTATCCCATTCTAAGCATGGATAAGCACAAGTAATATGAGTGAATAACATAATAAAACAAATCCCAACCCAAGCTACAAGGAAACAAGATAATGCAATTCTAGGGAAACTTCCTATCATGGGTTTCATATTTCAATTGACAATGCAAATAATTGTATCTACACATTCTAGCATAGGATCAAAGTGGTCAAGGACACTTGCCTTCTTCCTGCTACTCTGGGAATGGATAGTCCTGATCTTGGAAAGGAAGAACTTGCTCTGGAGCAGGTTCTACTCATACCATCACACATAGCAAAAGAAAACAACAATCCATAAGACATAGTTCACACTTTCACTTCATACAAACCACACATTCACATTTATGAAAGTCATTCACATTTCTATGTGTCGTGGTTACTCTATGTGTGTTGATTTTGGGTTTACATGCACCTTTAAACATGTGCACATGATTTCTAACTTTTGTATTCAGATTTATGTTTGCACACTATATATGAATTTCCAATTTGAACAAATTCCTTATATTCAATTGATACACATCTTAGCTACCAAGTATGCATGGAAGGTATTTCCCTATTCCAATTGGGTTTTCAGATCTTCTACCAAACCCTAAACTGGAATCTTTGGATTTGGAGACTTCATTTATCCTTTTCTAGTTATGCATACCTATTTTCCTATATTTTAAGATTTATTTTCTATACCTAAATGTGAACTTTATTATGAAAATAGTAAGACACATCATCTAAACAGAATAGGTTCTGATCTAAAATATTAAATAATATATTTTTGAACTTCTCCTCAGATGTGAACTAATTTACATCTATTTTACCAATTTTCAGAATTATTCTCTAACCTAAAATGTGTTTCTAGATCAAATAAACATGAACACACCCAAACAGATTTCATTTCAGCCTAAAATTTATTTTTAGCTCATTCTAAAGTTTTTCAATTGTCAGTGGAGTTTAAACTTGAATTTACAATGTGTGTGCCTCACCCTTTTAAATTTAAATCTTAATTACATGTTCAAATTCCTAAATTTAATATTATATAAGGTTAAAAAGTAAACTCACCCCATCAAAGGGTCTATTATATTATTTTATAAATTTCCAGGGGTCTAACTACACATAACAGAGGGATTTTGCTAATTTTTATTAAGTCCAGGGGCTAAAACTGATTTTTAATTGAATTTACATGAATTTCTGAAGTTCCGGGGGCTAGATCAGAAGTTTCCGGGGCAAGCTCGTATTTTCCGAGAACCCCAGGGGGTAGCGCGTAAGAATCCCGGCCTTTATAACGCGGGGCTGACGTGGACCGTCCGATTTAAAACAGATGGCTGAGATTATAACGTCGAACCGGTACGCGGGGATTTAAATTCTACCGTGCGATTTAAAATAGACGGCGCACAAGCGGCCACGTCGCTCTGATCGAGCGCGGGCGGCGCTGCCCGGCGGCGCGCGGCGGCGGGAGGCGGCGATCTCGCTAGAAAACTTCGGATCTTCGTCAATTCTTCCTAAAACTGGGATTTCATGCGATAGATCGGTAGAGGGGAGGTCGGGGATCTCACCTCGGGGGTTTTCTTGAGCTGGGAGGTCCTGGAAGGCGGTCGGCGACGAGGTCCGAGGTGAATTCGGCGAGGCTCGTCAGCGCTGTGTTTGAAGCGCAAACCACCGAGTTTTCTACAACTGCGTGATTCCCCGGAGGCGGTGGATCAAGATCAGCGTGTTAGATCAGAAATCCCGAGCGAAGATCGAGCGAAATTGGCCGGAGAAACTCGGGTTCTCACCGGAAGGAAAAACAGCTGATCGTGGGTGAAAATCGGGAAGATGCCGGTGTTTATATAGCCGGGGGAGGGCGGCGGGTTTGTTTAGATCGAGTTTGAGTCTTCTGGGACCGAGAGTCGGGCTGAGGGACGTGGAAATCCGGGTCGGTTACGATCGCGCGCGCGCGGAAGAGTTCGGGGTCGGCGCGAGCGGGAGGTCAGGGATGACAGGCGGGCCCCGCATGTCAGTGAGAGAGAAGCGGGCGTGCGGCTACGGGCTGGCGCGGGTGTGGGTGGGCCGGCTGGTGGGTTTTGGCCCACTGGCCGGGGAGGTTTGTTTTTTTCTTTTTCTTTTCTGTTTTGAGTTTAATTTGAATTCCAATTTGAATTTGAATTTCTGCACCACATGCAATACGTCCAAATTTTTTTAAATTACTCTCTTAACAGGTTTTGGGGTGTTACAGCTCTACCCCCCTTAAAAGAAATCTCGTCCTCGAGATTGGTGGTTCTAAGAAAACAATTCCGTAAACTGTGCCTTAAGCTCGTCTTCTCGCTCCCATGTGGCTTCCTCTTCCGAGTGATGCTTCCACTGCACCTTGCACATCCGGATTCTTTTATTTCTTGTGAGGCGTTCCATTGTCTCCAAAATATTGGATGGTTGCTCAGCATAAGACAGATCCTCAGCTACGTCAACCTCATTCATGGGTAACATCTCTTTAGGTGTTCTCAGACATTTTTTGAGCTGTGACACATGGAATACGTCATGCACCTCCGATAGGCGAGCCGGTAATTCTAGTTGATACGCCACTTCGCCTTTTATCTCCAGAACTTGAAAGGGTCCGATGTATCGAGGTGATAACTTCCCTTTCACCTTGAACCGATGAAGTCCTCGGATAGGGGACACCTTGAGATAGACATAGTCCCCCACGTTGAAAACGAGCTCTCTTCTTCGTACATCGGCATAGCTCTTTTGTCGTGTCTGTGCTATCCTCAAGTTGTTGCGAATTTCCCTCACTTTCGCCTCGGCTTCTTGTAGTACTTCAGGTCCAAATACTTTGCTTTCCCCCGTTTGGTTCCAAAATAGTGGAGTTCTACACTTCCTCCCGTACAAAGCTTCAAACGGTGACATCTTCATACTATCCTGATAGCTGTTGTTATAGGAGAACTCCGCATACAGTAAGTTCTTATCCCAACTCCGATTGTTTTTGAGTGCACACGCTCTCAGCATATCCTCAAGGATCTGATTGGTTCTTTCCGTCTGCCCGTCAGTTTGGGGATGATAGGCAGAGCTAAAATTCAGATGGGTTCCCATGGTTTCATGCAACTTCTGCCAGAACCTTGAGGTGAACTGCGTCCCTCGATCCGACACTATTTTCTTGGGCACTCCATGGTAACACACGATCCTTGACATGTACAGCTCCGCCAATTTGGATCCGCTATAGCTTTCTTTCACGGGGATGAAATGAGCTACCTTGGTTAGCCTATCGACGATGACCCATATCGAATCGTATCCTGATTGGGTCATAGGCAATCCCACTATGAAATCCATACCGATTTCTTCCCATTTCCATTCAGGCACTTTGAGTGGTTGCAATAACCCCGCGGGTCGTTGATGTTCCACTTTCACCAACTGACATGTGTCACATAGGGCAACATGTTCTGCGACATCTCGCTTCATGCCATACCACCAATACCTGCTCTTGAGGTCCTGGTACATCTTCGTACTCCCAGGATGAATGGAATAGTCAGAATCGTGAGCCTCCTTCAAAATCAATTCATGGATCTCCTTTACTTCAGGCACACAGATTCTTTTCCCGTGCCACACCGTACCTTGTTCATCCTCTCTGAAACCAGGGGCTCTATTATCCTTGATGAGTTGTAGGATTTCTTGTATCTTCTCATCATTCTTTTGACAATCGCGTATGTCTTGCTCTAGTGTGGAGTACACTTCCAGGCGATGGCTTCACAACTATTCACCAGGCATAGATTGAGTCTTATAACATCGTCCTTCAATTCTGCAGGCATGTCCTTCAAGCTCAACCTATTGACATGCACTTTCCGGCTTAAAGCATCTGCCACGACGTTTGCTTTCCCAGGATGATAGTTGATGCCCACATTAAAGTCATTGATTAGCTCTAACCATCTCCTTTGTCTGAGGGTTGAGATCTGGCTGTGTGAAAATGTACTTTAAACTCTTATGATCCGTATATATCTCTGTCCTCTTCCCCATCAAGTAGTGCCGCCAAATTTTCAACGCGTGTACCACTGCGGCTAGTTCTAGGTCATGTGTAGGATAGTTCTTCTCGTGTTTCCGGAGCTGCCGGTACGCATAAGCCACGACATGCCCTTCTTGCATGAGAACACATCCCAACCCGTTTCCTGAGGCATCGCAGTATACCGAAAAGTTCTTCTGCATATCTAGCATAACTAGCACTGGGGCTGTTGTCAATCTTTTCTTTAGCTCCTGAAAACTCGTCTCGCACTGCGGCGTCCATGTGAATGTGATTCCCTTCTCCAACAGTTTGGTGAGGGGTCTCGAAATCTTGGAGAAACCCTTGATAAACCGTCGATAGTATCCAGCCAATCCTAAGAAGCTTCGAACTTCCCCGACATTCTCAGGGGTCTTCCACTTCTGTACATCCTCGATTTTGGCGGGATCTACGGAGATTCCTCCCTCTGATATTATGTGTCCTAAGAAGGGAACTCTCTTCAGCCAAAACTCACACTTGCTCAACTTGGCATATAGTTGGTGTTCTCTCAGCTTTTGCAACACCAACCTTAGATGTTTCTCATGTTATTCTTCATCTTTGGAGAAGACGAGAATGTCATCTATGGAAACCACCACAAATTTGTCTAGATATTCCATGAATACCTTGTTCATGAGATACATGAAGTATGCCGGGGCATTAGTTAGCCCGAAAGGCATGACGGTGTATTCATACAGTCCGTACCGAGATACGAAAGCTGTCTTTGGAATATCAGTTTGCCTTATCTTAAGTTGGTGGTATCCCGACCTGAGATCAATTTTCGAGAACACACAAGCTCCCCTCAACTGATCAAAAAAGTCTTCAATGCGGGGTAATGGGTACTTGTTCTTGATGGTTACTTCATTCAAGGCACGGTAGTCTACGCATAACCTTTGGGATCCGTCCTTCTTGGGCACAAATATCACTGGAGCTCCCCATGGTGAGGAACTAGGATGAATATACCCCTTCTTCGTCAATTCTCTTAAATGATCCTTGAGTTCTCCCAGCTGCTTGGAGTCCATACGATAAGGTCTCCTGTATATCGGAGCTGTTCTAGGCACTAGCTCAATCGTGAATTCCACTTCACGATCGGGAGGCATACCTGGCAACTCCTCCGGAAAAACATCTGGGTATTCCCTGATAATCCTGATCTCCTCCACTTTCACCTCAACTTGATTTAATTTAATGTCCCTCCTAGGCTCTGGTATTGTTATGAACTTTACTCTTGTGCCACTAGGGTGAGTTAGTTCCACCGTTCTGGTCGAACAATGGATGATTCCCTTATGTTTGGTCAACCAATCCATGCACAAAATAATATCTATCCCTTGTGAATCTATCACTAGGAGGTTAGCAGTAAATACTACCCCATTAATGTCTAGGTTCACCTTGGGACACACTTGTCTTGTACTTATTTCTCCACCTGGAGAGTTTACTGCTAGCATATGGTTCATTTGTGTTGTTGCTAGATCATGCTTCTTAACAAATCCTTGAGCAATGAACGAGTGGGTAGCACCAGAATCAAACAACAGGGTTGCAATGTGTAAATTGGCCGGAAACTTACCAACTACCACGTCAGGTGCCTCTTGTGCCTCCTCCATGGTCACGTGGTTTACCCGTCCTCGCATCACATTTTGCTGTTGCGACTGCACGGGCTTCTTATTTGGCCACTTATGGGCGTAGTGCCCCACTTCACCACAGTTAAAGCATTGCACCCCAACCTTAGGTGCCTGGCCTTTGTTGTTTTGGAATTGATTTGGGGGTCCTTGTACTGCTGGTCGAGGTTGACATGCGGGGCGAGGCTGCTGTACAAACTGACGTTGTGGCGGTGTTGGTGCTGATGGAGGCCTGAAGTTCGGGTTGTACCCTCTCGGTGCTGAGTAGGGTACCGCAGCACGGCTCGTCTGCCCTGCGGGTTGCTGCATCAGACGTGGGCGGGTGTTGCTACCCGGGGCTTGGTGTGACCATCCCTCCTTCCTCTTGTTTTCATTTTCCAAGGCCTTTAGCTTCCTCTCCACAATAAATGCTCTGTCCACCATCTTTTGGAAGCTTTCAAACTCGTTGGAGGACATTGCACACTGCATTTCTGCTGTAGGTCCTTCCACGAAGCAATCCTGTTTCTGCTCATCAGTCTCTATGTCTCGTGGTGCATATCGGGATAGTTGGGTGAATTTAGTGAGGTATTCCCTCACCGTCATGTTTCCTTGCTGCAGCCCCAAGAACTCCTTTCTCTTGTTCTTAAGTTCACCCCTTGGTATGTAATGGTTGCGGAAGCTACGCTAGAACTCTTCCCAAGTGATGTTTTCAGGGTCATGATGGGCGGCCACGTAAGCGGTCCACCAATCAGCAGCAGGTCCATGCAATTGGTGAGAGGCAAACAACACCCTCTCATACCCTTGGCATTGTATAATCCTCATCTTGCTCTCAATGGTCTTTAGCCAATCATATGCCTCCAGAGGTTCAGCAGCACTTGCAAACTTTGGAGGTTGAGTCCCTAGAAACTCACTCAACCTTGGTTGGCGTGGTGCAGCTTGTGGAGGTGGAGCTTGGTGCAAGTTGGCCACCACTTGAGTCAGGTTCTGGATGAGCTGATTTTGATTCTCAAGCATTTGGTGGATGGTATCAACTCCTTCACGGCGACCACCCCTGTCTTGGCCTCCAGAAAGATGAGGGTTGCCTGCCTCATCGTTGTTGTTGGCGGGGTTGGCAGCACGGCCCTTTCCTCTTCCGGCCATCTATCATGATTAACCAGATGTTAATTTAAAGCATTACGTATTAACTCACCAGTTTTGCTTGTTTAAACTTTAAGATTTTGAGAACTTATTTCATTTATATTTTCTGAAGATTTCCTGTCTTACATGAACATAAATGCACTCATAATTCATATGGGTTCACACACCAAAGCAAAACAACCTGAAGACGAGGTTGTGGACAAACGCCCATGGCTTCCACAACTCACGTCACACACCAAGCATTAACACCGTTAACTAAGGTAACGACTCGACTACTCGACATCCTGCTAAACTAAGGGAAGGACTCTACACTACTCGTATCACTGAGCTGGCTCCTCGGGATCTTCCTCATTATTGCGGCTGCCTTCTGACTCCGCTTTGGGTGGGGAGGCTGCTGGTGGAGAAGTGTGACGACGCCTGATCGCCCGGCGATCTGGGGAGTCAGGAGTCCATGTGTCATTCATGGTGACACAAAGTTCATTCCCAACTCCTCTTTCTCTCGCCCTCAAGCAGGCTCGAAGCAACGCCTCGATTTCCTTCAGGGTGTCACGAACATCCTGAAACTCCTGCTGACACTCCTGCAATCGAGTGCTGAGCATAGCAGCATCCTACAAGCACAAGTCCATGTGCTCATGGGAAGTCCCCTGCTGCACTGGCGGGTACTTGTACTCCGTGGTACCACTCTCGCGCTGGAGGACATACATGTACTCAGTCCTTTCCAGGTGACGACGATAGATGTGACTCTGACAGGTGATTGCCTCCCAGGTGACATCCTTCTCCGCATCGACCTGTGTCGCTCGACAAGCTGGAGAGCGATGGATCTTGAGCAGCTGATTTTCGTGGATAATCCTCATCTCTGAACTCCATTCTTCCCTCTTCTCATGTATGGTCCTGGTGGAGCTATAGTGTATGATTAGCTTGCCCGTATTGCCGGCGGCTTGGAGCATGCGTCGAAGACGGCGCAACAAGCCTCCTACTGCCAATCCGTAGGAGAGATACGTCACCGGACGGTTCTCCTCTCTCAAGGCAAGGGCAACTACGGGAACTCTCCCTCCCGGACTTGCGGGCGGTGCGGATCATGCGAACCATCTGGAACATAAAGCATTTAAAATTAAGTTAGATAAGATTTTAAACAAAAATCCTATTTTGAATAAAAGATGGGGGAAGATGAATAAAGTGGCCCATTAAATAACACTTTTCAACCCACACCTTTGTAAAATAATTTTTAAGAAAATAGGGTCCCTATCTACGTCTATTTCTACCTAGGTCCATGTTCCTACGGGCAACCTAGGCTCTGATACCACTTCTGTCACACCCGGTTTCTCCAAAGAACAACCGAGTGAATATCACATGTATGCCAGGATCATTTTCTCATACATGTGATGACAAATAGTGAAGCATCATTTATTACAAGCCAGGTATCGAATATAAATAAGTCTTACATAGCATATGTCTCAATGGATGACAATAAGTTCATAACATGTAAATAAAATAGCAGCGGAATATTATTCTTGTGGGCTCCGTCACAGGCATTGCCCGGGGGACTCCATGAACCTAAAATCCTTCTGTGGGTCCGAAGTCTTGATCATTAAACACCACATCATTTTCTTGACCTGAGCAGCAATATAAACCAATAAATATGAAAGGTTGAGTACCGATGGTACTCAGCAAGTGTGGGAAAGTTATGTCATGCATGGCTAGAACAAGGAGAGGTTGAACTCATGGTTAAAGCACTACGCAATTAATACCTATCACCTTAGCTTATTAAGCACCTACATTACTACATAGATGAAATGGTCCCAATCTCCCAACCCATCATCATAATCAAATAACCATAACATCCTTTCCAATGTTAAGCTCCCCGCCTAACATCCTCAACTTCCAAAGCCATCAACCCTCTAATCATGAATAAGTCCAAGCCGCTCTTGACCATGAGCACGGTTGTCATGACAGTTTTAACTCTGCAGAGTTTGCACCACTGTACCCACACGTAGTGATTTCATCCCCCGTTGCCGGGTGGACTAAAAGAATCTCCATTATGCCAGTGGCCACGAACCACATTCACACTTCCCAGGTGTGTAGCCAGGAGATCACTACGAAGCCTTTACAAAGGGATTCCTGACGAGCGTGGGCCCACTGAGGTTTCACCCCTAATAGCATACAAGAGGCTCCAACCCCGCTGCAGTGGCCCCCTCTTGAGCCTTGCGGTTCATTTGGTAGTCCACCTGACACCTATTCCCCGCACCATCCAACACACCCATACTACGTCGGGGATACACCTAATTAATTGGCCAAGCTGCCCCATCTCAGCATGTGGTTGGCACGGTAAAGCCAGGTTACATGCTCCATTAACCGGTCCTTAGGATCCAGGCAAGTACTAAACACAAACCCGAGTCTCGTGCACCCAGCACCAACCAAATCATCCAACTTGCCTTGATCCCTACCTCTACATAACTCATAACATCTCATTCCAGAGTATGGTAAATAAACTGATGATCTCATATCCCAATTATCCCATTCTAAGCATGGCTAAGCACAAGTAATATGAGTGAATAACATAATAAAACAAATGCCAACCCAAGCTACAAGGAAACAAGATAATTTAATTCTAGGGAAACTTCCTATCATGGGTTTCATATTTCAATTGAGAATGCAAATAATTCTATCTACACATCCTAGCATAGGATCAAAGTGGTCAAGGACACTTGCCTTCTTCCTGCTGCTCTGGGAATGGATAGTCCTGATCATGGAAAGGAAGAACTTGCTCTGGAACAGGTCTACTCATACCATCACACATAGCAAAAGAAAACAACAATCCATAAGACATAGTTCACACTTTTACTTCATACAAACCACACATTCACATTTATGAAAGTCATTCACATTTCTATGTGTTGTGGTTACTCTATGTGTGTTGATTTTGGGTTTACATGCACCTTTAAACATGTGCACATGATTTCTAACTTTTGTATTTAGATTTATGTTTGCACACTATATATGAATTTCCAATTTGAACAAATTCCTTATATTCAATTGATACACATCTTAGCTACCAAGTATGCATGGAAGGTATTTCCCTATTCCAATTTGGTTTTCAGATCTTCTAACAAACCCTAAACTGGAAGCTTTGGATTTGGAGACTTCATTTATCCTTTTCTAGTTATGCATACCTATTTTTCTATATTTTAAGATTTATTTTCTATACCTAAATGTGAACTTTTTATTATGAAAATAGTAAGACACATCATCTAAACAGAATAGGTTCTGATCTAAAATATTAAATAATATATTTTTGAACTTCTTCTCTGATGTGAACTAATTTACATCTATTTTACCAATTTTCAGAATTATTCTCTAACCTAAAAATGTGTTTCTAGATCAAATAAACATGAACACACCCAAACAGATTTCATTTCAGCCTAAAATTTATTTTTAGCTCATTCTAAAGTTTTCCAATTGTCAGTGGAGTTTAAACTTGAATTTACAATGTGTCTGCCTCACCCTTTTAAATTTAAATCTTAATTACATATTCAAAATCCTAAATTTAATATTATATAAGATTAAAAAGTAAACTCACCTTATCAAAGGGTCTATTATATTATTTTATAAATTTCCAGGGGTCTAACTACACATAACAGAGGGATTTTGCTAATTTTTATTAAGTCCAGGGGCTAAAACTGATTTTTAATTGAATTTACATGAATTTCTGAAGTTCCAGGGGCTAGATCAGAAGTTTCCGGGGCAAGCTCGTATTTTCCCCAGAACCCCAGGGGGTAGCACGTAAGAATCCTGTCCTTTATAACGCAGGGCTGACGTGGACCGTCCGATTTAAAACAGACGGCTGAGATTATAACGTCGAACCGGTACGCGGGGATTTAAATTCTACCGTGCGATTTAAAATAGACGGCGCACAAGCGGCCACGTCGCTCTGATCGAGCGCGGGCGGCGCTGCCCGGCGGCGCGCGGCGGCGGGAGGCGGCGATATCGCCGGAAAACTTCGGATCTTCGTCAATTCTTCCTAAACTGGGATTTCATGGCATAGATCGGTAGAGGGGAGGTCGGGGATCTCACCTCGGTGGTTTTCTTGAGCTCGGAGGTCCTGGAAGGCGGTTGGCGATGAGGTCCGAGGTGAATTCACGGCGAGGCTTGTCGGTGCTGTGTTTGAAGCGCAAACCACCGAGTTTTCTGCACCTGCGTGATTCCCCGGAGGCGGTGGATCAAGATCAGCGCGTTAGATCAGAACTCCCGAGCGAAGATCGAGCGAAATTGGCCGGAGAAACTCGGGTTCTCACCGGAAGGAAAAACGGCTGATCGTGGGTGAAAATCGGGAAGATGCCGGTGTTTATATAGCCGGGGGAGGGCGGCGGGTTTGTTTAGATCGAGTTTGAGTCTTCTGGGACCGAGAGTCGGGTTGAGGGACGCGGAAATCCGGGTCGGTTACGATTGCGCGCGCGCGGAAGAGTCCGGGGTCGGCGCGAGCGGGAGGTCGGGGATGACAGGCGGGCCCCGCATGTCAGTGAGAGGGAAGCGGGCGCGCGGCTGCGGGCTGGCGCGGGGGTGGGTGGGCCGGCTGGTGGGTTTCGGCCAACTAGCCGGAGAGGTTTGTTTTTTCTTTTTCTTTTTCTTTTTTTTTCTGTTTTGAGTTTAATTTGAATTCCAATTTGAATTTGAATTTCTGCACCACATGCAATACGTCCAAAATTTTTTAAATTCTCCTCTTAACAGGTTTTGGGGTGTTACACTTACGGACTAGTCTGGTATCTCACAACACTTAGAGCTTTCCACACGCCGCACACCGGACTAGTCCGGAGTCCACCACGGACTAGTCCGGACACCGCAAACCCTAACGTAACCAATGGAAACCCTATTATAAAAAGAGGTGTGCGGCCATACCACCATAAATTTTCGACCCCCTGTGCCGTCACACCTCCCAAGAGCCCAAAATTCACATCTCTCCACACATTCTAACCCAAAAAGGATCAAATCTTTGGGGATTAGCAATTGATCAAAGCAGAGTCTTGTTCTACACATCTTGAGCTCTTGGGTTTGATCTCTAGCACACTCTTGTTCGTTTATTGTTCATCTTTTGAGTGTGTTTGGTTGTGTTCACTCATTGTAATTCTTGGGGAGCCCTCAACGTGTGAGAAGGCCCCTTGAACGATTTATTTGCCCTTTGTGACTAGTGGAAGAGAATCGGCCTCCGTGGCGATTCGACGAGGGTAGGGTTGGTGAAGACCCGGCCCTTGGTGGACTCCTCAACGGGGACGTAGATTTTCTTCGTGGAACCGAACCTCAGGATAAAATCTTTTCTCTCACTCTTGTTCATTTATTATTCATCATATTCTAGTGTTTAATTAATCTTGTGAAATTCACGTTGAAGCATTGAAATCAAAGTTAATCTCTATCATTCATTGTTCCACTGTTGTAATACATCTAAGCTCTTAATTAATTTCCGCTGCATAGGGTATTAGAAGTGAACATATTGATCAACCTTGATCTTTGTAGTCCACGCATACCGGACTAGTCTGCACAGTACCGGACTAGTCCGATTTCCCTGTATTTGATAAACCTACTAAGTGTTTCAGGGATTAACAAAGCGTCAAAAAGCCTATTCACCCCCTCTAGGCTACATTCAGTCCCACGTGTCAGCCGCTGAGTTAAGCCCGCACAAAAGCGCGGTTAGTTTAAATTAAACAGGGGGGCCCACTGTCAGTCTCCGGTTGAGCGCGGGAGACGATTTTCTGTAGGAAAATAATTCAGGGATCAGTCCAAACTTTAGAAATTCATAACTTTGGTTAGAAGTATCCAAATTCAGTGAACCAAATTTTGTTGGATTCATCTCTTCGAATACTATACAGCAAAATAAGTTTCAGCTCATGAAACTTCATAGTTTTCCAGAATTAATTCCCCAAAATTTAAACTGTTGGGAATTTTATCTGGAGAATTACTTTGTGAAGAACTCTGAAATTTGGCTGGGAGGTTTACTTGAAAATCCTTGAGTCACAGGAAAAATTTCAGAACCATCCAAGTTTATTTAGTACCACTAATTGTGTGATTAAATGAACTGCCCTGAGAAAATAGAAAAATGTACAGAAACATTATTCAGATTTTCTCAAATCTTGTTTAGGGCATAACTTCATCTAGAATGCTTCAAATAACATGAAACCAATTCCATTAGAATCATTTCAAATTCTAGTTTCCATAAAGTAATGGTTGGAGCCATGAAAATCCATGGATTTCCTTAGAGGCTCTACTAATGACCAAAAAAGCTTTAATTTTTACAAAGCTCAAATGAACTTTGTTTCAAATGGAACTTGGTCAAGACTTTGGTTAGGATCCTACCAAGCCACCATAAAAATTTCATAACAAAAGTGGAGGGCTAGCTAGAGTTATAGTCTTTACATATTCAATTTCAAACATTGCATTTAAATTGACATATAGCATATGGCTTACGTGTAGTCGCTGAAGGCGAGGAAGCTCCGAAAGTGCTCGACTTTCTTCTTCTGGACGAAGCCTTAACATCTGACCAGCAGCAACAAGGCAAGTCCCGGTTCACATTAACCAACTTTACAAAGTTTTGCTTTATGTATACTTAGTATGTGGTATGGATGTGCATTAGGTGTAGGATGGATGAAACCCAAGTGCATAACCAGAGTTTTCCTATAAGAGTGAGGGTAGTGTCTAAGTCCTCGAGTAGACAGGCTATGCTTAATGATTCATAGAACTTCGGTACAAGTCAAGTAGTTGGAATCTACTCGCGAGTTAGGCGTTGGGACACACGGGATTGGTTCGAGTGATGTGAGATCATTTTAGTAAGAAAATGAGACCAGGCGTGGGCTAGGGCGCAGCAAGAGGAAGTCTTGTGTGCGCAGCCCTGTCCGTGTCGATTGAGGACCGATACGTGTGCAGCCCTGCTGAACAAGTATTGAATGCACCGAAGGCATATCGGATATATGGGCCCTGATAAACCGATGTAACCTATACCTTCGGGCGTCGAGGCATAACGCACTGATTTATAGGTGTAGGTTGAGGGCAGCAAGGTGGAAATACGCTAACGGGCATAGAGAGATGCTCTGTGTAGGAACCTCCTGTCCGTTTGGGTGCGACCGGTTCGATGTTTGTGCTGTTTGGTGAAAGGTTGTCCCGTACGACATCGAGTGAGCATGCTGTGCAGCTCCACGGGTGGTCGTACATGATGTGCTCTTTGGGTATCCCTGCAGGTGTATATCGAGTCGATTCGCCATCCCTCGCGGTGATGAGTACCGCTTGTTCACTGCATCATAACATAGATTAATATATGAAATGTGATAATTCAATATTGCTGTTATGATAAAATTTTATTGCTACATGTGTGCCACCAAATATTGCTCACTAAATTCATATTCAGGAACGGATAACTTGTGGCTAAAAGATGAACTAAGGATGAACTTGTAGGCGTGTCTGTTTGCTGAAATTTACCATCCCATGTTCATGTAAACTGCATGTAGAGTTCATGCCTAGGTGAGTCGGTTAAGTCCTGTTGAGCCAACGTGCTCATGGTTGCTGCTATAAGTATTTTTCAGGTGATAACTACCCCACGGACTCGGGTTACGAGTCCACCGGTGAGGGCTACCCTCCGTCGGGGACCACGGCTGAGTGGGAACCGTACACACCACGCTGAGCTGAGACGTGCAGCTAGTGTGGGTTGCCCATAGGGCTGGGCAACCGACTTTTGCTAGGTAGATGGTGTGAGTTGTATAAACTTAGTTTCCGTTGTTGTAATCTAAACACTAGTTTGTAACTGAAGTCTTGTACTACTTTGTACATTTCAGTTGGTTTTCTATGTAATACAATATCGTTCTTATGATGTGTGCTGTCTGGTGTCGCATCGTGCGGCACCACCCTCTGTGGTTCTAGATGAGCGGATTATGGTCCGCCACATATGGGACTACAGAAGAAAATTTTTGATGAAGCTCATTTGTCAAAATTTTCCATTTATCCGGGCAGCAATAAAATGTACCAAGATCTCCGAGTGAAATTTTGGTGGACACGTACGAAACGTGAAGTTGCAAAGTACGTTTCAGAATGTGATACGTCTCAAAGAGTCAAGGCCGACCATGTGAAGAAGTCGGGCCTGCTGCAACCATTACAAGTACCGGCATGGAAGTGGGAAGACTTAAGTATGGACTTCATTGTCGGGTTGCCGATGACCTCCCACAACCATGATTCGATTTGGGTAACCGTGGACCGGTTAACCAAATCAGCACACTTCATCCCTGTGCATACCAGATACTATGCAAAGCAGTATGTGGAGTTGTACATAGCACGGATCTTGTGCTTACATGGGGTTCCCCGTACCATTTTTTTACTGTGGTTTGGTAGAGTTACAGTCTTTACATACAAACTTCAACACATTGCATTTAAATTGATATGTCGATTAAATTGCTTACATATAGTCGCTGAAGGCGAAGAGACCCCTGAGGTTCTGGACTTCCTACTTCCGGGGGAAACACTAACACCTGACCAGCAGCAAAAAGGCAAGAGCCAGTTTACATTTAACAAGTTTTATAAAGTTTTTCTTTTATACGCTTAGCGTGACGTATGTGTGTGCATTAGGTGTAGGATGAATGAAACCTCAATGCATGACCAGATTATTCCAAAAGGAGTTGTAACACTCTTAATTTCACTACCATGCATTGCATACATTTTTCATGTAGAGAAGCGTTTAAAAAGAAGTAGAAATGGAGAAAGAACCATAGAAATGTAGAAAGAACCATAGAAATGGAGAAAGAACCATAGAAATGGAGAAAGGAATATAGAAATGGAGAAGAGAATATAGAAATGGAGAAATGGACATAGAAACGGAGAGAAATGGAAATAAGATAGCTGAATTGAGCCATTTCAAAATTTCCCAAAACTCCAAATCTTCCCCAAATTCCCCAAAGGGGGAATTTCCCCCCACATTTGGGGGGGGGGGGGGTTTCCCCCAAATTGGCCGCAGCCCTAGAGGGGGGAAAACCCTAGGACTCGTTGGGATGAGTCCCATCTTGCTAGGACTCTTTGGTTCAGTCCCAACTTGATTAGGACTCTTCTTTTTCCCCCTTATAAATACAACCCCCAGCCCCCCTACACCTTTGGCCGCAGCCGCCCCCCCTTTCCGGAGTTTGGTCGCCGGTGAGAACCCGCCAACGAGCCCCGCCGTCGAGCTCCGTCATCGAGACCCGCTGTCGATACCCGCCGTCGAGCCCCGTCATGCCTCGCCGTCGCCAGAGAAGAAGCCCGACGATCTGCCCTACCATAATTCCCCACAGAAGAATCCCCCGCTGCTGCCGTTGCTAGGAGAAAGGCCCTGCCATAAGGAGGAAGTGAGGTAGGTCTTCATTACCCATCTTACGACGTCATTGGGATTGGTTTTGGGACTGTTTTCTGTCATGAAAATGAGTTTAGTTTCGGTTATATGAAACAGAGATGGTTATGAATCATTATGAGTATTAGATGAATTTGAGAAAGATTATTGGCTGGTTGAGACTTGATGTATGGTGGATTATGATAATGGGATGTTGATGAATAAATTGGTTATGATGGGATTAAACTCACCTAGACATAGTTTCTGTTTTTACCATATCTGTGAAATAAAATTTGCTTGCTGCAATGAGCCTTTTTATTCCCTGCCTTGTTGTAAGCTACATGTCATACTTTTCCCTCACTTGCTGAGTACAACATGTACTCACCCTTGCATTCCCACATATACATCAGCTACAGGAGAAGAGTACATCGAGGAACATGTGGAGTACTAGGCTTGCACACTACCGTCAACATGCCTGTTGAGTAGAAGTTGGAGCCTGCTGCTTTAGTCGTTTTCCGCTGTCGTTTAGAGTCTTCCGCTGCAAGAATAAGTTAGATATTCATGAGTGAGACATTGAGTCATTGTAATAAAGTACTTAAACACTATTTATTTGTGGTTATATTCTGAATTCAGTTTGTGGATTACATGTGTATGTGTGATGAACATCCTGGGCACACATATGCATTCACTTGGTTCTATTTTTGGAACCGGGTGTCACAAGTGAGGGTAGTGTCTACGTCCTTGAGTAGTTCTTGCTGTGCTAAATGTTTATAGACTTCGGTACAAGTCGAGTAGTTGCAATCTACTCGCGAGTATAGGGTTTGGGACACACGGGATTGGTTCGTGATGTGATACATCTTTAGCAAGAAAAATGAGACTAGGCAGGGGGCTAGGACACAGCAAGAAGAAGTCTTGTGTGTGTCGCCCTGTCCGTGTCGATTGAGGACTGATCCGTGTGCAGCCCACGCTGATCAAGTTTGAATGTACCGAAGGCATATCGGATATATGGGCTCCGATAAACTGATGTAATCTAAACCTCCGAGCGTCGAGGCATAGAACACCGATTTATAGGTGTAGGTTGAGGGCAGCCAGGTGGAAATCTGCTAACGGGCATAGAGAGATGCTCCGTGTAGGGAACCTCCTGCTCGTTTCGGAGCGACCAGTTCGACGTTTGGGCTGTTGGGTGAAAGGTTATCCCGTACGACATCGAGTGAGCGTGCTGTGCAGCTCCACGGGTCGGCGTAAATGACGTGCTATTCGGGTATCACTGCAGGTGTATATCGAGTCGATCCGCTGCCCTACACGGTAATGAGTACCACTTGGTCACTGA
Organism: Neostapfia colusana; assembly: GCA_030760725.1. Lineage (NCBI taxonomy): Eukaryota > Viridiplantae > Streptophyta > Magnoliopsida > Poales > Poaceae > Neostapfia > Neostapfia colusana. The sequence continues at coordinate 62,718,518 of JASWHV010000006.1, read as the reverse complement.
GTCGTGATGCAGGTTAATATATGAAACGTTATGATTCAGTATTGCTGATATGAATAATTTGTATTGTTACATGTGTGCCACCAAATATTGCTTTCTAAATTTCAGATTCATGAACCGTTAACTTGTGGCTAAAAGTTGAATTAAGGATGAACATGTAGGCGAGTCCCTTGCTGCACATTGCCATCCTACCCTTGTATGACCTGCATGTAGAGTTTTCTGTGTAGGTGACTCGGTTAAGACTTGCTGAGCAATCGTGCTCACGGTTTCTGCTATGAGTGTTTGCAGGTGAGGAGTTCACCACGGACTCGGAGTACGAGTCCACCAGCGAGAGCTACCCTCCATCAGGGACAACGGCTGAGTGGGAGCCGTAAACGCCGTGTTGATGCTGAGTGAAGCTAGTGTGGGTTATCTGTATGGCCGGACAACCATCTTTTGCTAGTTAGGTGGGCGTGCGTTGTATAATTATCTTCCGCTGTAGTAAACTCTTTAAAGGAGTTATAACTGAAGTGTGAACCACATTTGTACATATTTAGTTTGTTTTCAATGTAATACTATGGTTGCCTTATGATTTGTGCGGTTGGGTGTCGCATCATGCGGCACCACTCTCTGAGATCCTGGACGTAAGGATTTTGGTTCGTCACCGGCTGGCATCAGAGCTGCTTAGGGGATAGCACACTAAATAAGGACAGTATTACGGGAAAACTTAGGATTACGGTGAGGATTCGTTAGTATGCCCAAATAAGGACTATTATATTTGCCTAAGAGGAAGGTGGCAACCGAACTTATTTGTTTATGTCGAAAAATCATGCATCTCGGGACTTCATATGTCTTGGGGGGTGCATGTAAGCGCTGTCCACCAGTGCACACAAGCTGAAGGGTGGAGCCTCACGGGTGGCAGCTAACCCGGCCAGCTTTAGTATCCTCTACGACTCTTCATGTCGTTTGGGGTATTCGAGCAACGCCCTTCCCTGGCGTGCTACGGGCAAGTATGGGAGACCCCGTCACGTGGTTAGTAATGTGAACACGTAGCTCAAGGCGTGTTTGGCTTGAGAACACCCGTGCGAGTGATGACGGACGGGTGTATGAAACTGTATTGGGACCGGGTTCGGTGTGCAGCCGAACCTGATGATTGTGTGTAATTTATGCAGGTACTAACCACGAAACCATATTTCGAGTAGAACACGTTTGTGAGTGATCGTCTTAGTGCCACTGTTGGATACGTATATGCCGGTGTAAGCCAGTTAGGATTTTCCATTTTGTGAGGAACATAGTACCAACATGTAATGATCATGATTGCATTAAAAATAATCTTGAAAAGGAATTAAGATAACCAAGTGTTAATCTTTAGGACTCTGGGTTTGTAGAAGAATTAAAAAGTTGATTAGTTCAGCTCAAAAGACTTTAAAAACAGAGTGCTCTGTTTTTGGCAGCAAGTTTGCTTAAATTTAACAGAGCATAACTCACAGGCTACTTAGCCAATGGAGGTGTGGGATATAGTTCTGGAAAGAGATTTAAGTGTTCTACATCTTTGTTGTAGACCTCCAGAAGAGAATCACACATAAAACTAGTTGAAATTCCAGATGATTGTAAACTGTCCAGAAACAGGACAGAGGAAAAACACTCTCTGTACTGTTCTGTTTTTCAAGCATAACTTCTTTTAGAGGAATCTAAAATTTGCATATGATACATTTTTGGAAATCCTAGGAGATGTGTTACATCTTTGGAATTCAAAGTTTTTGCAGTAGCAGCACGGAATTCAGTGGAAATGTGAGTTGAATACAGCAGCTTCCAAAGGAGGTGCTGTTGAAATTCGTCCAAAAATTCTGTTGAATTTGAATTACCATAACTTTTTAACCAGAACTGATATGAGGGAAAATAAATACTCGTTGGAAAGATACTAAAGTTAACTTTAACTTTTGTATTCAAGTTGAGTCCTGAAAATGCTAATTATCAGGTAAAAATCTAGGATAAGTAGAAACTGGTGATTCTGGGCAGTGGAATAAAGAGTTGAATTCATTTGAGAGATTGTTGTACCTATTGGGGATTTATTACTTCCAATGGGGTAAAACATACTCATGAGTTGTTATCTTCAACTAGTGAAAGATTTGAGTATATTTCCTACTCAAGTTCTTTTGCTAGAGACCAGGTTTGTGTCGTATTGAAGATAAAGGGTAGTATACATGATGACAGAGCGATGTTAACGTCTCGTAGTGACCAAATCTAGTTGAGATGAACTTCCAAATAGGAAGTCCATCAATTTGGATTTCACTAATTGTATTTGGTCTGGTAATGGTGTAGCTTGTGCAAAGTCATTACATTATCCATGTACGAGATGTATCACATGTTTACCGTCATTATGTTTTACTCCTATTTTTTTGTACTGCATGGAGTTGCTGTGAGACTGATTTTATTGTCGTATGGTTGCAGATGATTCGTACCCGGACCACGCACGAGGCCTGGGGTTCTAGTCAGCATGGGGGTGATGACTCCCAGCCGCCTGCCTATGACAACACCCCGCAGCAACAACCACCACCTCCGCTTATGCTAGTGTGACGCCCTCAATTCTGTGGGAAAACCACGGAACCGAGAACTAATTCATATGTGTGCCCAGGATGTTCATCACACATACACATACGATCCACAAAATGAATTCAGATTATATATTACCATGAATAACAGAGTTTATTACAATACCTCATGAGTCTTGGACTCATGCTCACAGCGGAAGTCTTATGTCTATGCAGCGGAAGTCTTTTATTCTAATGCGGAAGCAATCAACTAATGCGGAAGCAAATCTAAGCAAAAGTGGCTCCATCTCTAATCCCTCCACAGGCAAGGTTGAGAACAGATCACACGCCATAATGCTCCACTTGGTCTTCATAGTAGGCTTCTCCTGCTGCTGATGATGAAGTAATAATGCAAGTTTGAGTACAATGATGTACTCAGCAAGTGCGGGAAAACACATGATATGCAGCTCATAAACAAGGTAGGTATAAAAAGGCTTATTTGCATAAAAAGCAGATTTATAAAACCATGATAAAACAGCAACTTAGCTTTCGATGAATGTAATCCCAGCATGTATTAAATTACCAACATACCTCCATCGCTTTCCATGTTCCACCCGAACATTAACCAACCGCATTCATACTCACGAATACCTCCTCGTATTCGCTACCATCTCACAAATACCTCCCCGTATTTGCTACCATCTCAAAACAACTTCGTCTCACACCGAGACCAAACTCATGTCATGACCCAACAGTCATGCAACCATCTCATCACCCAGACTCAACAGTCCCAACAACCAAACCATAACCAAACCAATAACCATAACCAAGAACCTTCCCAATAACCATCCCAGCTAATAATGGCAGTTTAGCCAGGCGCTCATGACCGTAAGCTCGGTTATCATGATAGTTTTAGACTCTGCAGAGTTTGCACCTTTTTACCCACAAGTTTGTGATTTCTTCACCCGTCGGCGACTGCAGAACCTCCATTATACCAGTACACTTCCGTCGGTGTATGGTCAAGAGATCACAAAATAGCCTTTACAAAGGGGTTACTAGCTGTATGGACTCACTAAGGTTTCACCGGCAGGCTAGAATATCCAATTCTCCCACCCACGGGCCCCCTCTTGTGCCATGCAGTTCCCAGGGCAGTCCTCACTCGACTCCCATTCCCCGCGCCTTCCACAGTCCATAACACTCTAGCAACTTACCTAATTACTCAGCTAAGCCGCACCCATACTTGGCCTTGTGGTGGCACTGTTATCCTGGCATGTGCCTGCATGAACCGGTCCTTAGATCTATGGCAAGTAAACCACCGTCTCATGCTACCTCATTCACAAACCCAGTCTTGCCTAGATCTCCCTCCGATCCATGTCCATTATTAACATCAGTTTCTTATTATCAATACGAGTGCAGTTAGCTAGACACATCTATCTCGCTTCCCAATCCCATAGACTCAGCGAACCATAAAGAAAAAACCATACCCGACTCATAAACTTCCCAGGCGACAAGGGTGGTTTAACCAAAACTAGTAAACTCCTATAAAAGGGGTTCCCATCATGTTTGACTCAGAACACACACCTTTTCGTAAAACAAAATAGTTTTGCCCAAAACATAGGATCAACATGGTCAAGGAGCACTTGCCTTGTTCTTGCGGTTCCGGTTGTTCTTGAATCTCAAAACCTGGTTGCTGCAGTTCGTCGTAGACAGCTCCCTGAGCTTGTCCTGCTAGGTAGGATCACGTGCATACAAGATTCACAGCAATCAATATCATGCACAAACCTTAAACTAGATGCGATGATGCACATGCATGCTATCCTATGATTAATTTTATTAGATTGGTCTGTAAGTGTTTTTGCATGGCTTGCATGGACACAGGTGTTCGGATCAAAGGTGGATGTGGCGATGATCTTGTCTTTAGATCAACCTGATCATCAAGTGATCTGTCCACGAGAAGGCTTCTGTTCGAAAGGAATCAAAGAACAGATGCAAGGGGAATACAACAATGCCGTAAGGTGGTGTCGGAGTCCTACCTTACGCCCTTCTTGGTTTTCGAGGTCCTCCTCAGACCGCTCGGTTCTCCTCCGATGATCTCCCTTGTTGCACTTTGGCGATGGTTTACTCGGCGAGTTAGGGCTAGAGCTCTAAGTAGTCGGCTCAGGAGTTGGAAAAGAAGTTTGTGGTTTCGGCCAGAGGTTCTGGGTTCTATTTATAATCGGGAAGAGAAGAGTCCTAATCTGATTGTATCCCGAATAAGAGTCTTATTCAGATCGTCATGGGATCCTATCATCTTATCTTTAGTTGGTTTGGTGCGGTAACGTTGTGGAATTCAGGTCGGTTTCCTTTATATACCGGTATTCTTACACGTAACAGCTGCTCCAGAACTCGTTACCTTCGCGGCGATGAGCTCCGGAGGCTCCACGTGTCCTTCCGGGGCCTGGTCTCTCCTTTTCCGCAGAGACGAGCTCCGGTTGTGCCACGTGTCAATCGACCGAGACCTCGCCCTCCTTTGGAGGTGAGCTCCGCGCACGCCACGTGTTGGCGCCGGTATTTCCTCTCTTCTTTCTTCAGGGATATGCCCCGAGGTCGACACATGTCCAGCAGCGACGGACCTCCCGGAGATAAGCTCCGGTGACGACGCATTTCCAATAGAACAGGACCTCTCGGAGATGGGCTCCGAGATCGACAAGTATCCCGCGCGACTGGTCCTCTGATTTCCGTGAGGACTAGCTCCGAGGATGACACGTGTCCTGCAGAAATGCCTTTGCTTCTTCCTCAGAGGCTAGCTCCGTGGGCAACACGTGTCCCACAGGATCGGACCTCTCCCCTTTGCGGAGATGAGCCCCGAGCCTGCCACGTAGCCAGCTTGGTGGCGGCCTCTCCCCACTTTGCAGGGATGAGCTCCGAACACGCCACGTGGCCAGCGGTCGCGGTAAGTTGTCTTTGGCGCTTTATGAGAGCTGGATTCGGCTCTTATTGGCTATTCCTTTGATATTTTTCTCTGTTCCTTCTTTTCATAAAATGTTTCCTCTTCATAAAGCATGAACATATGCTGACACCCGAGATGAGGGTGTCACAAATCTACCCCCCTTAAATTGAATCTCGTCCTCGAGATTCGTTAGTAGAGAATAGATGGGGAAATTCTGCCTTGATATTCTCTTCACGCTCCCATGTGGCTTCAACTTTGGTGTAATGGCTCCATTGTACCTTGCACCATCGAATTACTTTGTTTTGGGTGACCCTTTCCTTTACTTCCAAGATTCGGACAGGGTGTTCCGCATAAGTCAGGTCCTTTTGAAGTTCAAGCTCTCCCATCGATACTTGTTCCTCTGGTACTCTCAAGCACTTCTTGAGCTGGGATACATGAAACACGTCATGTACGTCGGAGAGGTGGTTTGGGAGCTCTAGTTGATATGCTACTTCTCCTCGCTTATCCAGAATCTTAAATGGTCCGATGTAGCGAGGTGCTAGCTTGCCTTTGACGTTGAAACGTCGTTGGCCTCAGGTAAGCGATACCTTAAGGTATACAAAGTCTCCTACTTCAAAAATCAACTTCCTTCGCCTATTGTCCGCATAGCCTTTCTGTCGTGACTGAGCGGCTTTTAAGTTCTCCTGTACCGTTTGGACTTGCTCTTCAGCTTCTTGTAGTACTTCGGGTCCAAACACCTGGTTTTCTCCGGTCTCGTTCCAGAACAGTGGCGTTCTACACCGTCTACCATATAATGCTTCGAAAGGCGACACCTTCAAGCTACCCTGATAGCTGTTGTTATAGGAGAATTCGGCATACGGTAAACTCCTATCCCAACTACGCCCACGTTTCAAGGCGCAAGCTCTCAACATGTCCTCCAAAATTTGGTTTGTCCTTTTGGTTTGTCCATCTGTTTGTGGGTGATAGGCGGAGCTAAAATCCAGTCGTGTACCCATGGCTTTCTGCAGCTTCCTCCAGAATCTAGAGGTAAACTGAGAACCTCGATCTGAGACTATCCTCCTCGGAACTCCGTGACGGCACACGATCTGCTCCATGTACAACTCTGCCAATTGTACAACGTTGTAACTGGTCTTTACAGGGAGAAAATGGGCGGTTTTCGTCAATCGGTCCACAATGACCCAGATGGAGTCGTATCCCGACTGAGTACGTGGCAATCCGACGATGAAATCCATACTGATGTCTTCCCACTTCCATTCGGGTATTTTCAAAGGTTGCAACAATCCAGCGGGTTTTTGATGTTCGGCCTTCACCCATTGGCATGTGTCACATAGGGCAACGTATTCGGCTATATCCCTCTTCATACCATCCCACCAATAACAAGTTTTCATGTCCTTGTACATTTTGGTGCTTCCGGGATGCATGGAATAGGGGAATCATGTGCCTCCTTCAATATCATGTCGCGGAGGTGTCTTATGTTCGGCACACAAATCCTTTTTCCTAGCCAGAGCGTACCCTTTTCATCCTCCTTGAAATCCTTCTCTATTCCTTGTCGGATTCTTTCCTTGATCTCCTTGATCTCCTCGTCCGTTGCTTGGCCCTCTCTTATTTCTAGCTCCAATGAGGAGTGGATCTCTATTATTTCCATTTTATTCAAGAATCCCAGGTGTAACCGTTCGAACTCCTTACGTAGTTTGGGTGGTAGTTCCCGAATCGTGAGTTGGTGACATGCTCCCTTTCTGCTCAATGCATCAGCTACTACATTGGCCTTCCCGGGGTGGTAGTTGATTCCAACGTCATAATCCTTGATGCGTTCTAACCATCGACGTTGCCTCAAATTCAAGTCCGTGTGTGTGAATATGTACTTGAGGCTTTTATGATCCGTATAGATCTGACATCGATGACCAAGGATATAATGTCTCCAAATCTTCAATGCATGCACTACTGCTGCTAACTCCAAGTCATGTGTATGATAAGTAAGCTCGTGCTTCTTTAATTGCCGTGAGGCATAGGCTACCACTTGTCCTTCCTGCATAAGCACACATCCGAGCCCTTGTCTGGATGTGTCACAATATATGTCAAAGCTCTTGCTTACGTCTGGCAATACCAGAACCGGTGCTGTGGTTAGCCTTTTCTTGAGTTCCTCAAAACTTTCTTGGCAGGCTGGTGTCCATTGAAAGACCTTTCCCTTCATTAGCAACTCCGTCATAGGTTTTGCTATCTTAGAGAAGTCTCTAATGAAGCGTCGATAGTATCCTGCCATCCCAAGGAAACTCCGAATATCCCTCACGCTCTTCGGTTGGTCCCACTTCAGAACATCTCTCACCTTTCTAGGATCAACCGATACCCCTTCCTCGGAGATAATGTGGCCTAGGAAAGATATTTCCTTTAGCCAAAATTGACAATTGTTGAGCTTGGCATACAATTGATGCTCACGAAACATCTGCAAGGTCAATCTCAGATGTTCTTCGTGCTCCTCCTCACTTTTTGAATACACCATAATGTCATCGATGAAAACCACGACGAACTTGTCCAAGTACTCCATGAAGACCTTGTTCATAAGGTACATGAAGTACGCGGGTGCATTTGTCAACCCAAATGACATAACGGTATATTCATACGAACCATACCGTGTCCGAAAGGCTGTCTTAGGTATATCGGAGGGCTTAATCTTCAGCTGGAAGTATCCCGACGGAAGATCAATCTTGGAGAACACTCGGGCTCCTTCATTTGGTCGAACAGGTCCTCTATACGGGGTAGAGGGTATTTGTTCTTGATGGTTACCTCGTTGAGAGACCTATAGTCCATGCACATCCTTTGGGTTCCATCCTTTTTGTCTACGAAGAGCACCGGAGCTCCCCATGGTGACGAGCTTGGACGGATAAAACCCTTCTCCAACTGTTCTTGAATTTGCTTCTTGAGTTCAACGAGCTCGTTGACGGGCATCCTATAGGGTCTCTTGTCTATGGGTGCAGTTCCGGGTTCCAACTCTATGGCAAACTCAATGTCCCGGTCAGGTGGCATACCTGGAAGCTCTTCCGGGAATACGTCCGAAAATTCCTGAACCACTGGAATGCTGTCCAATGTTGCTCCTTCGACGTGGTTCAGATTTGCCCATTCGGTTGTTTGCTGGGCTGACTCAAACTCGACACGAATGCCATGCTCGTTTGTCAACCGTACGCTTCTTTCAGCACATTGGATTACTCCATTGTGCTTGCTTAGCCAATCCATTCCGAGTATGATGTCAATCCCTTGGGAGTCCAAGACAATAAGGTTGGCAAGGAAGTCTACCCCCCTTATTTTAAGGCTTACTTTCGGACATACTATATTAGTCCTCATTTCTCCTCCGGGAGAATTTACTAACATAGCACATTCTAAGTGGGATACGGGTAGATGATGTTTGGCAACGTATTTGGATGATATGAAGGAATGCAATGCTCCGGAATCAAATAAGATGGTGGCTAGGTTGGAGTTGGCAAGGAACATACCAATTACGACGTCCTCAGCCTGTTGTGCTTCCTCGGTAGTGACATGGTTCACGTGGCCGCGAGCATAGTTCTGCTGTCCACGGTTCCCGTGATTGTCTCCTCCATTCGGCCGCGGGTTCTGCTTGGGCACGTTACCTTGTTGTCCAGGGCCTCTCCTCGGGGACTGGTTCCCGAAGTGGCCTACTTCCTCGCATGCAAAGCATGCCCTATTGCCTACGGCAGCAGGTGCGTTGGGGCGGGGGTTTTGAACAGGGGCGCCATTGTTAGGTCGGGGCGCAGGAGGCATGGGCAAGCGAGGTGCTGGGGCAACGAGTTGTTGCTGTGGTGGCTGACCAGCGCGGTATGCAGGAGTGGTCGATCCATACTGCGGTGCAGGGAACATGTACCTAGGTTGTACGTTGCTCCCTTGGGGCTGGTATGGCATCTTCCTCTTGCACTCTCGCTCGATCTCTCGGATCTTGTTTTCAACCACTATGGCCTTGTCAACCAACTTCTGGAAGCTTACGTAGTCATTGTTGAGGAGCTGAACCTGGATCTCATTGTTCAACCCTCTCACGAACAGGTACTGCTTCCTTTGGTCTGAGTTGACATCTTCGGGGGCATACCGGGACAATTGTATGAACATGTTGAGATACTCGTTCACACTCTTCTGTCCTTGGCGGAGACCTTCAAACTCCTGCCTTTTGAGCAACATCACACCAGCAGGGATGTAGTGAGAGCGGAAACTTTCATTGAACTCAGTCCAAGTGATTGTCTCCGGGTTGGCATGAGCGTTGCTCAGGGCATCCCACCAGTCAGCAGCGGCTCCCGTAAGTTGGTGCGACGCGAATAGAACCTTCTCTCGGTCATTGCACTGTACTATGGCAAGCTTTTTCTCCATGGATTTTAACCAATCATCGGCCTCCATGGGATCACTAGCTTGAGCAAAGGTGGGTGGTCGAGTCCTCATGAACTCTTCCAACCTGTTATGAGCCGGCGGTGGTGGTGGCGGCGGTGTCGGAACGGGGTTTTGGTTGGCCTGCAACTGACCCAAAGTTTGAATCATGGTTTGCATAAGCTGGTTTTGCATGGCCATCAACCTTTCCAAATGGTTTTTGCCTGCTCCTGGGTTAGCAGGAACTTCATCATGGTCATCCTCCTGGACGTTCCTTTGGCCGGCGTTTCCTCTCACCATATGTGAGAGAGATCGAAATAGAATTTTTTAGAAGGTTAGGTAGATTCCCTCCAACTATATGCATCAAGGTGAGTTGGACTATGTATATATTAGCCCATATGAGGATGTGAGCAAGTGCCGAAACATCTCACACCTCTTTCTCCTTACGTGTGGATATGGACAACGTTTTGAGACGTCCCACAACTCACACTAAGCACACAACCACAAATAATCATCACAAGGGCCCAGACAACTCCTATTCAAGGATGGTTCCCTATGTCAAGGTGGGTTTAAAGACCAATCTATGCCTATTTAGGGGTGAACTTGCTGTTAACCCGTGCCTCTAATATCAATCTAAGGTTTCTATCTAGGCGTGTAACCTACTGTCAACCCGTGGCTCTGATACCAATCTGTGACGCCCTCAATTCTGTGGGAAAACCACGGAACCGAGAACTAATGCATATGTGTGCCTAGGATGTTCATCACACATACACATACGATCCACAAACTGAATTCAGATTATATATTACCACGAATAACAGAGTTTATTACAATACCTCATGAGTCTTGGACTCATGCTCACAGCGGAAGTCTTATGTCTATGCAGCGGAAGTCTTTTATTCTAATGCGGAAGCAATCAACTAATGCGGAAGCAAATCTAAGCAAAAGTGGCTCCATCTCTACTCCCTCCACAGGCAAGGTTGAGAACAGATCACACGCCATAATGCTCCACTTGGTCTTCATAGTAGGCTTCTCCTGCTGTAGATGATGAAGTAATAATGCAAGTTTGAGTACAATGATGTACTCAGCAAGTGCGGGAAAACACATGATATGCAACTCATAAACAAGGTAGGTATAAAAAGGCTTATTTGCAGAAAAAGCAGATTTATAAAACCATGATAAAACAGCAACTTAGCTTTAGATGAATGTAATCCAAGCATGTATTAAATTACCAACATACCTCCATCGCTTTCCATATTCCACCCGAACATTAACCAACCGCATTCTTACTCACGAATACCTCCTCGTATTGACTACCATCTCACGAATACCTCCCCGTATTCGCTACCATCTCAAAACAATTTCGTCTCACACCGAGACCAAACTCATTTCATGACCCAACAGTCATGCAACCATCTCATCACCTAGACTCAACAGTCCCAACAACCAAACCATAACCAAACCAATAACCATAACCAAGAACCTTCCCAATAACCATCCCAACTAATCATGGCAGTTTAGCAAGGCGCTCGTGACCATAAGCTCGGCTATCATGATAGTTTTAGACTCTGCAGAGTTTGCACCTCTTTACCCACAAGTTTTTGATTTCGTCACCCGTCGGCGACTGCAGAACCTCCATTATACCAGTACACATCCGTTGGTGTATGGTTAAGAGATCACAAAATATCCTTTACAAAGGGGTTACATACAGACTCACTAAGGTTTCACCGGCAGGCTAGAATCTCCAATTCTCCCACCCACGGGCCCCCTCTTGTGCCATGCAGTTCCCAGGGCAGTCCTCACTCGACTCCCGTTCCCTGCGCCTTCCACAGTCCATAACACTCTAGCAACTTACCTAATTACTCAGCTAAGCCGCACCCATACTTGGCCTTGTGGTGGCACTGTTATCCTGGCATGTGCATTCATGAACCGGTCCATAGATCTATGGCAAGTAAACCACCGTTTCATGCTACCTCATTCACAAACCCAGTCTTGCCTAGATCTCCCTTCGATCCATGTCCATTATTAACATCAGTTTCTTATTATCAATACGAGTGCAGTTAGCTAGACACATCTATCTCGCTTCCCAATCCCATAGACTCAGCGAAGCATAAAGCAAAAACCATACCCGACTCATAAACTTCCCAGGCGACAAGGGTGGTTTAATCAAAACTAGTAAACTCCTATAAAAGGGTTTCCCATCTTGTTTGAATCAGCACACACACATTTTCGCAAAACAAAATAGTTTTACCCAAAACATAGGATCAACATGGTCAAGGAGCACTTCCCTTGTTCTTGCGGTTCCGGTTGTTCTTGAATCTCAAAACCTGGTTGCTACAGTTCGTCGTAGACAGCTCCCTGAGCTTGTCCTGCTAGGTAGGATCACGTGCATACAAGATTCACAGCAATCAATATCATGCACAAACCTTAAACTAGATGCGATGATGCACATGCATGCTATCCTATGATTAATTTTATTAGATTGGTCTGTAAGTGTTTTTGCATGGCTTGCATGGACAGAGGTGTTCGGATCAAAGGTGGATGTGGCGATGATCTTGTCTTTAGATCAACCTGATCATCAAGTGATCTGTCCACGAGAAGGCTTCTGTTCGAAAGGAATCAAAGAACAGATGCAAGAGGAATACAACAATGCCGTAAGGTGGTGTCGGAGTCCTACCTTACGCCCTTTTTGGTTTTCGAGGTCCTCCTCAGACCGCTCGGTTCTCCTCCGATGATCTCCCTTGTTGCGCTTCGGCGATGGTTTACTCGGCGAGTTAGGGCTAGGGCTCTAAGTAGTCGGCTCAGGAGTTGGAAAAGAAGTTTGTGGTTTCGGCCAGAGGTTCTGGGTTCTATTTATAATCAGGAAGAGAAGAGTCCTAATCTGATTGTATCCCGAATAAGAGTCTTATTCATATCATCGTTGGATCCTATCATCTTATCTTTAGTTGGTTTGGTGCGGTAACATTGTGGAATTCAGGTCGGTTTCCTTTATGTACCGGTATTCTTACGCGTAACAGCTGCTCCAAAACTCGTTACCTTCGCGGCGATGAGCTCCGGAGGCTCCACGTGTCCTTCCGGGGCCTGGTCTCTCCTTTTCCGCAGAGGCGAGCTCCGGTTGTGCCGCGTGTCAATCGACCGAGACCCCCCTCCTTTGGAGGTGAGCTCCGCGCACGCCACGTGTTGGCGCCGGTCTTTCCTCTCTTCTTTCTTCAGGGACATGCCCCGAGGTCGACACGTGTCCAGCAGCGACGGACCTCCCGGAGATAAGCTCCGTGACGACGCGTGTCCAATAGAACAGTACCTCTCAGAGATGGGCTCCGAGATCGACACGTATCCCGCGCGACTGGTCTTCTGATTTCCGCGAGGACTAGCTCCGAGGATGACACGTATCCTGCGGAAATGCCTTTGCTTCTTCCTCAAAGGCTAGCTCCGTGGGCAACACGTGTCCCACAGGATCGGACCTCTCCCCTTTGCGGAGACGAGCCCCGAGCCTGCCATGTAGCCAGCTTGGCGGCAGCCTCTCTCCACTTTGCAGGGATGAGCTCCGAACACGCCACGTGGCCAGTGGCAGCAGTAAGTTGTCTTTGGCGCTTTCTGAGAGCTGGATTCGGCTCTTGTTGGCTATTCCTTTGATATTTTTCTCTGTTCCTTCTTTTCTTAAAATGTTTTCTCTTCATAAAACATGAACATATGCTGACACCCGAGATGAGGGTGTCACAGCTAGCGGATGTGATCTCGGCGCTGGTGGGCTCTAGTGAGGAGCAGACCGACCTGCTCCGCACGATCGTGCAGAATACGTCCCAGGCGGGGGGGGGGCGTCAATAGAGGGGGACCCGTGAGCCCCACATCACGACGTACTCGGATTTCATGAGTACGGATCCTCCGGTGTTCACCGAAGCGGCGGAACGACTGGACGCCAACAACTGGCTGCGGACGATCGAGTCCAAGTTCGGGCTGCTCCAATGCACGGAGCGGCAGAAGACTCTCTTCGCAGAGGGAACACTAACACCTGACCAGCAGCGACAAGGCAAGCCCCGGTTTGCATTTAACAAGTTTTATAAAGTTTTTCTTTTATACACTTAGCGTGACGTATGTGTGTGCATTACGTGTAGGATGAATGAAACCCCAAATGCATGACCAGATTATTCCAAAAGGAGTGAGGGTAGTGTCTAATTCCTCGAGTAGTTCATGCTGTGCTAAATGGTTATAGACTTTGGTACAAGTCGAGTAGTTGGAATCTACTCGCAAGTATAAGGTTTGGGACACACGGGATTGGTTTGTGATGTGAGACATCTTTAGCAAGAAAAATGAGACTAGGCAGGGGGCTAGGACGCAGCAAGAGGAAGTCTTGTGTGCGTAGTCCTGTCCGTGTCGATTGAGGACCGATCGGTGTGCAGCCCACGCTGATCAAGTTTGAATGTACCGAAGGCATATCGGATATATGGGCTCTGATAAACTGATGTAATCTAAACCTCCGAGCGTTTAGGCATAGCACACCGACTTATAGGTGTCAGTTGAGGGCAGCCAGGTGGAAATCTGCTAACGGGCATAGAGAGATGCTCTGTGTAGGGAACCTCCTGCTCGTTTCGGTGTGACCGGCTCGATGTTTGGGATGTTGGGTGGAAGGTTGTCCTGTACGACATCGAGTGAGCGTGCTGTGCAGCTCCACAGGTGGGCGTACGTGACATGCTATTCGGGTATCCCTGCAGGTGTATATCGAGTTGATTTGCCGTCCCTTGCTGTAATGAGTACCACTTGGTCACTGAGTCGTGACGTAGGTTAATATATGGAATGTTATGATTCAATATTTCTGATATGAATAATTTGTATTGTTACATGTGTGCCACCAAATATTGCTTACTAAATTTCAGATTCATGAACCGTTAACTTGTGGCTAAAAGTTGAATTAAGGATGAACTTGTAGGCGACTCCCTTGGTGCAAATTGCCATGAAAGTGCATCTAGGCACCCCTTGTCGGTTTTGATTTATTTATGACAAACAAATGAGACCCTAACAAAATTGTTGAGAATGAGCGCAGGTTCCCAAAGAAATTAAGAAGAAAAGAGCAAAAATAATAGAGAAGGAGGATCCAAAGTGATAAGAGCTCAAGAACTGAAAAGAATAGATCACTTAGTATAGAGTGTGTTGGAGAAACACACCCCAAGAGCTCAAGAGAAAGAAATCAAACTTGCTGCACAATTTCAACACGGCCGGACTAGTCCGATATCAGCCGGACTAGTCCGATTTTCTTTCTGACCAGAAAACGGACTAGTCCAATATCATCCGGACAAGTCCAATTTTGTCTCTGGACAGAAAACGGACTAGTCCGCAATATCACGGACTAGTCCGATATATATGACACTTAGGGTTTCCTAAAAACCGCACACCGTACTAGTCTGGACATCGCAAACCCTAACGTACCCTTTGGAAACCCAACTATAAAAAGAGGTGTACTGTGGCGGACCGGGATCCGCTCATCCAGGATCGCAGAGGGTGATGCCGCACGATGCGACACCCGACAGCACACGTCATAAGGACACAATATATTACATGGGAAACCAACTGAACTGTACAAACAGGTACAAACTTCAGTTACAAACTATTGTTTATATTACACAGCAGAAGTCTAAATTATACAACTCACGCCCGCCTATCTAGCAAAAGTCGGTTGCCCAGCCCTAGGGAAACACACACTAGCTGCACGTCTCAGCTCAGCGTGGCGTGTACGGCTCCCACTCAGCCGTGGTCCCCGACGGAGGGTAATCGTAACCCGAGTCCGTGGGTGTCTCCTCACCTGAAAAACACTTAAGCAGAAACCGTGAGCACGATGGCTCAACAAGACTTAACCGACTCACCTAGGCATGAAACTCTACATGAGGTGTACAATGAACATAGGATAGTAACAGTGCATCAAATGGACACGCCTACAAGTTCATCCTTAGTTCATTTTTTAGCGACAAGTTAACAGTTCGGGAATCTGAAATTTAGTAAGCAATATTTGGTGGCACACATGTAGCAATACAATTGTATCATAACAGCAATATTGAATCATAACATTCCATAAATTAGCTACGTTACGATGCAGTGAACAAGCGGTACTCGTCACCGTGAGGGACGGCGAATCGACTCGATATACACCTGCAGGGAAACCCAAAGAGCACGTCACGTACGCCCACCCGTGGAGCTGCACAGCACGCTCACTCGATGTCGTACGGGACAACCTTTCACCCAACAGCCCAAACGTCGAACCGGTCGCACCGAAACGGACAGGAGGTTCCCTACACGGAGCATCTCTCTATGCCCGTTAGCAGATTTCCACCTTGCTGCCCTCAACCTACACCTATAAATCGGTGTGCTATGCCTCGACGCCGGGAGGTTTAGGCTACATCGTTTTATCGGGGGCCATATATCCGATATGCCTTCGGTACGTTCAATACTTGTTCAGCAGGGCCGCACACGGATCGGTCCTCAATCGACACGGACAGGGCTGCACACACAAGACTTCCTCTTGCTGCGCCCTAGCCCCTGCCTAGTCTGATTTTCATTACTAAAGTGATCTCACATCACTCGAACCAAACCCGTGTGTCCCAAGCCTAACTCGCGAGTAGATTCCAACTACTCGACTTGTACCGAAGTCCTATGAATCATTAAGCATAGCCTGTCTAATCGAGGCCCTAGACACTACCCTCACTCTTGGGGAGAAATTCTTGTTATGCAGTTGGGTATTCATCCATCCTATACCTAATGCACATACCCACTTCACCCTACGTATGTAGACAAAGTAAAACGTTATAAAAAGCTTAATGCAAACCGGGGCTTGCCTTGTTGCTGCTGGTCAGTGGTTAGGTCTTCTTCGGGATGGAGGAAGTCAAGTACTTCCGGAGTTTCCTCACCTTCAGCGACTACACGTCAATGAAATAATACATGTCAATTCAATTGAAATGTGTAAACTTGAATACATAATTACTAATAACTCTATCTAGCCCTCCCCTTTGGTTCTGAAATTCAATTGAAATGTGTAAACTTGAATTCATTTGAAATAAAGTTCATTTGAACCTTGTACAAATAAAAGCTTATTTGGTCAATAATTTAGCCTCTAAGTAATTGAATTTAAAAAATTTTGGATGTATTGCATGTGGTGCAGAAATTCAAATTCAAACTGGAATTCAAATTCAAATCAAAACAGAAAAGAAAAGGAAAAAGAAAAAGAAAAAACCCCAACCGGCCAGTGGGCCGAAACCCGCCAGCCGGCCCAATCCCCTGCGCCAGCCCAAGACCGCGCACCTCCTCTCTTCCTCTCACTGACACACGCAGCCCAAGACGCGTGTCATCTCCTTCCCCGCGCGCCCCCAACGGCCCCGGACTCTTCTCTCGCGCCCGATCGCAGCTGATCTCCGGAAACCTGCGCCCCCAGCCTGATTTCCGGTCCCGGACACCCCCAACTCGATCTCAACAGACCGCCGCCCTCCCTCGCCTATTTAAACGCCGACAATCACCCTGTCCCCCCCCCCGATCGGCCGTTCTTCTCTCCGGTGAGAACCGAATCTTCGATCACAGTTTTCTTTCGATCCTTGCTCGGATTTTCTGATCTAACGCGTGCTCCACCGCCCCCAGGAAGCCCTGCACGCGAAGGAAGCGACAAGTTTCGCGCCCTAGCACCGGTTCCGACAAGCACCGAGGAGCAGCTTCAACCATCGTCATCGCAGAGCCGAATTCCGACCTCCCCAAGCCCGAGAAACCCCTAGGTGAGCTCCCCTACCCCTCCGCAGTCGATCCGTGTGAAAAACTGCAAGTTTTAACGTATAGCGGCAAGGAACCGAAGCTGCGCTGGCGAGATCGCCGCCCCCACTGCCGCGCGCCGCCGCCCGCGCGGGCTGGCTCCGGCCAGGGCGACGTGGCCCCTTGAGGGCCGTCTATTTTAAATCGCACGGTAGAAATAAAACCCGCGCGTACCGGTTCGGCGATCTAATCTGAGCCGTCTATTTTAAATCGGACGGTCCACATCAGCCCCGCGTTATAAAGGCCGGGATTCTTACGCGCTACCCCCTGGGGATCTCGAAAAACACGAGCTAGCCCCGGAAACTTCTGATCTAGCCCCTGGAACTTCAGAAATTTGTATAAATTCATTTAAAAATCAGTTTTAGCCCCTGGACTTAATAAAAATTAGGAAAACCCCTCTGTTATGTGTAGTTAGACCCCTGGAAATTTATGAAATAGTAAATTAGACCCTGCAGTAGGGTGGATTTACCTTTTGACCCTATATGATATTAAATTCAGAAATTTGAATATGTGGCTAGGATTTAAATTTAAAAGGTACGGCAAACACATGTGCAAATTCAAGTTTAAACTCCCCTAGCACTTGGAAAACTTTAGAATGAGTTAAAAATAGATTTTAGGCTAAAATGAAATCTGCCTAATTGTTGTTCATATTTATGAGTTCTAGAAACACATTTTTAGGCTAGGAAATAATTCTGAAAACTGATAAAATAAATTTAAATTAGTTCACATCAGAGGAGAAGTTCAAAAATATATTATTTAATATTTTAGATCAGAACCTATTCTGTTTAGATGAATATGTCCTACTATTTAATATTAAAACTCACTTTTAGGCATAGAAAATAAATCTGAAAAATATAGGAGAATAGGTATGCATAATTAGAAAATGATAAATGAAGTCTCCAAATCCAAAAACTTCAGTTTAGGATTTGGTAAAAGATCTGAAAACCTCTTTGAAGTAGAAAATTACCTTTCATGCAAACTTGGTAGCTAAGAAGTGTATTTATTAAATATAAAGAATTTGTTCAAATTGGAAATTCATATATAGTGTGCAAACAGAAATCTGAATACAAAAGGTTAGAAATCATATACATATGTTTAAAAGTGCATGTAGGCCAAAAATCAACACATGTAGAGTAACCACAACACTTAGAAATGTGAATGACTTTAATAGGTATGTATGTGTGGTTTGTATGAAGTGAAAGTGTGAACTATGTCTTATGGATTGTTGTTTTCTTTTTCTATGTGTATTGGCATGAGTAGAACCTGTCCCAGAGCAACTTCTCCCCTTCCAAGACCAAGACTTTCCATTCTCAGAGCAGCAGGAAGAAGGCAATTGTCATTGACCACTTTGATCCTATACTAGGATGTGTAGCTAGAATTATTTGCATTGTCAATTGAAATATGAAACCCATGCTAGTAAGTTTCCCTAGAATTGCATTACCTATTTTCCTTGTAGCTTGGGTTGGGATTTATTTTATCATGTCATTTATTTATATGCTTATGCTTAGCCATGCTTTGAATGGGATAAGTGGGATATGAGATCATCAATTTATTTACCTTACTATCGGATGAAATATTATGAGTTATGTAGAGGTAGGGATCGAGGCAAGTTGGATGATTTGGTTGGTGCTAGGTGCACGAGACTCGGGTTTGTGTTTAGTACTTGCCTGGATCATAAGGACCGGTTTATGGAGCATGTAACCTGGCTTTACCGTGCCAATTAGGTGTATCCCCGGCGTAGTATGGGTGTGATGGATGGTGCGGGGAATAGGTGTCAGCTGGACTACCATATGAACCGCAAGGCTCAAGAGGGGGCCACTGCAGCGGGGTTGGAGCCTCTTGTATGCTGTTAGGGGTGGAACCTCAGTGGGCCCATGCTCGTCGGGAATCCCTTTGTAAAGGCTTCGTAGTGATCTCCTGGATACACACCTGGGAAGTGTGAATGTGGTTCACGGCCACTGGCATAATGGAGGTTCTTTTAGTCCACCGGGCAACGGGGGATGAAATCACTACATGTGGGTACAGTGGTGCAAACTCTGCAGAGTCAAAACTGTCATGACAGTCGTGCTCACGGTCAAGAGCGGCTTGGACTTATTCATGATTAGAGGATGATGGATTGGGAAGTTGAGGACGTTAAGCGGGAATCTTAACACTGGAAATGAGACTATGCTTACTTGATATTGATGGTGGGTTCAGGGATTGGGACCATTTCACCTGTGTAGTAATGTAGGTGCTTAATAAGCTAAGGTGATAGGTAATTATTGCGTAGTGCTTTAACCATGAGTTCAACCTCTCCTTGCTCTAGCCATGCATGACATAACTTTCCCACACTTGTTGGGTACCAACGGTACTCAAACTTGCTTTTCTGTTGGTTTATATTGCTGCTCAGGTCAAGAGAATGATGTGGTGTTTAATGACCAAGACTTTGGTCCCGAGGAAGGATTCTAGGTTCACGGATCCCCCTGGCAACGCCAGTGACGGAGCCCACAATATTTATATTCCGCTGCTGTTTTATTTACATGTCATGAACTTATTATCGTCCATCGAGATGTATGCTATGTAAGACTTATTTATATTCAACACCTGGCTTGTAATAAATGACGCTTCACTATTTGTCATCACATGTATGAGAGAATGATCCTGGCATACATGTGGTATTCACTTGGTTGTTCTTCGGAGAAACCGGGTGTGACATAGGTGGTATCAGAGCCAAGGTTGCCCGTAGGAACGTGGACCTAGGTAGAAATGGATGTATTTAAGGACCCTATTTTCTTAAAAACTATTTTACAAAAGTGTGGGTTGAAGGTGTTATTTAATGGGGTCACTTTATTCATCTTACCCCAACTTTTATTCAAAATACCATTTTTATTTAACTCTTATCTAACTTAATTTTAAATGCTTTATGTTTTAGATGGTTCGCATGATCCGCACCGCCCGCAAGTCCACCGGAGGGAGAGTTCCGGTAGTTGCCCTTGCCTTGAGAGAGGAGAACCGTCCGGTGACATACCACTCCTACGGGTTGGCAGTAGGAGGCTTGTTGCGCCGTCTTCGGCGTATGCTCAACGCCGCCGGCAATACGGGCAAGCTAATCATACACTACAGCTCCACCAGGACCATCCGTGAGAAGCGGGAAGAATGGAGCTCAGAGATGAGGATTATACATGAAAATCAGCTGCTCAAGATCCACCGCTCTCCAGCTTGTCGGGCGACACAGGTCGATGCTGAGAAGGATGTCACCTGGGAGGCCATCACCTGCCAGAGTTACATCAACCGTCGCCACCTGGAATGGACTGAGTACATGTATGTCCTCCAGCGTGAGAGTGGCACCGCGGAGTACAAGTACCCGCCAGTGCAGCAAGGGACTTCCCATGAGCACATGGACCTGTGCTTGGAGGATGCTGCTATGCTCAGCACTCGACTGCAGGAGTGCCAGCAGGAGCTTCAGGATGTTCGTGACACCCTGAAGGAGACTGAGGCGTTGCTTCGTGCCAGCTTGAGGGCGAGAGAAAGAGGAGATGGGAATGAACTGTGTGTAACCGTGAATGACACGTGGACTCCTGACTCCCCAGACCACCGGGCGAGCTGGCGTCGCCGCACTTCTCCACCAGCAGCTTCCCCACCCAAAGTGGAATCAGAGGGCAGCCGCAATAATGAGGAAGACCCCGAGGAGCCAGCTCAGTGATACGAGTCGTGTAGAGTCCTTTCCCTTAGTTCAACATGTTATCGAGTAGTCGAGTCAATACCTTAGTTATTTGTGAGTTAATGTTTTGTGTGTGACGTGAGCTGTGGAAGCCATGGGCATTTGTCCACAACCTCGTCTTTAGGTTGCTTTGCTTTATTGTGTGAACCCCTATGAATTAAGAGTGCATTTATTTTCGCGTGAGACGTAACTCCCAAAAATCTACGTGAGACCGTTAGCAAATGTTTAATATATTAAGGCCTCAAAAGTGTAAGTTTAAACAAGCAATTTGGGAAGTTAATACGTAATGCTATAAGTTAACATTTGGTTGATCATGATAGATGGCTGGAAGAGGAAAGGGTCGTGGTGCCAACCCCGCCAACAACAACGATGAGGCCGGCAACCCTCATCTTTCTGGTGGACAAGACAGAGGTGGTCGCCGTGAAGGAGCTGATCACATCCACCAAATGCTTGAAAATCAGAATCAGCTCATCCAGAGTTTAACTCAAGTGGTGGCCAACTTGCACCAAGCTCCACCTCCGCCATCTGCACCACGCCAACCAAGGTTGAGTGAGTTTCTGGGGACTCAACCTCCAAAGTTTGCAAGTGCTGCTAAACCTCTGGAGGCAGATGACTGGCTAAAGACCATTGAGAGCAAGATGAGGAGCATAAAATGCCAAGGGTATGAGAGGGTGCTGTTTGCCTCTCACCAATTGCATGGACCTGCTGCTGATTGGTGGACCGCTTACGTGGCAGCCCATCATGACCCCGAGAACATCACTTGGGATGAGTTCAAGCGCAGTTTCCGCAACCATTACATACCAAGGGGTGAACTCAAAAACAAGAGAAAGGAGTTCTTGGGGCTGCAGCAAGGAAACATGACTGTGAGGGAATACCTCATTAAGTTCACCCAACTATCCCGTTATGCACCACGGGACATCGAAACTGATGAGTAGAAACAGGACTGCTTTGTGGAAGGACTTACCATGGAAATGCAGTGTGCAATGTCCTCCAACGAGTATGAAAGCTTCCAAAAGATGGTAGTGAGAGCATTTGTTGTGGATAGGAAGCTGAAGGCCTTGGAAAATGAAAACAAGAGGAAGGCGGGATGGTCACACCAAGCCTCAGGTAGCAACACACGCCCACGTCTGATGCAGCAACCCGCAGGGCAGACGAGCCGTGCTGTGGTACCCTACTCAGCACCCAGAGGGTACAACCCGAATTTCAGGCCTCCGTCAGCACCAGCACAGCCGCAGCGTCAATTTTTACAGCAGCCTCGCCCCACATATCAACCTCGACCAGCAGTACAAGGACCACCGAACCAACCCCATGACAACAAAGGCCAGGCACCTAAGGTTGGGGTGCAATGCTTCAACTATGGTGAAGTGGGGCACTACGCCCATAAGTGCCCAAAGAATAAGCCCATGCAGCCACAACAGCAGAATGTGATGTGAGGACGGGTGAACCACGTGACCATGGAGGAAGCGCAAGAGGCACCTGCCGTGGTAATTGGTAAGTTTCCTGCCAATTTACACATTGCAACCTTGTTGTTCGATTCTGGTGCCACCCACTCGTTCATTGCTCAAGGGTTTGTTAAGAAGCATGATCTAGCAACAACACAAATGAACCATATGCTAGCAGTAAACTCTCTAGGGGGAGAGATAAGGACAAGAAAATTGTGTCCCAAGGTGAATCTAGACATTAATGGGGTAGTATTTACTGCAAACCTCATAGTGATAGACTCACAAGGGATAGATATTATTTTGGGTATGGATTGGTTGACCAAACATAAGGGAATCATCAATTGTTCGACAAGAACTGTGGAGCTAACTCACCCTAGTGGCACAAGAGTGAAGTTCATAACTATACGAAACCCTAGGAGGGACCTTAAACTCAATCAAGTTGAGGTGGAAGTGGAAGAGATCAGGATTATCAGGGAATATCCAGACGTTTTTCCGGAGGAGTTGCCAGGTATGCCCCCCGATCATGAAGTGGAATTCGCGATTGAGCTAGTTCCTGGAACAGCTCCAATATACAAGAGGTCTTATTGGATGGACTCCAAACAGCTGGAAGAACTCAAGGAACATTTAAGAGAATTGACAGAGAAGGGATACATTCGTCCTAGTTCCTCACCATGGGGAGCTCCAGTGATATTTGTGCCCAAGAAGGACAGGACCCAAAGGTTATGCGTAGACTACCGTGCGTTGAATGAAGTAACCATCAAGAACAAGTACCCATTACCCCGCATTGAAGACTTGTTTGATCAATTGAGGGGAGCTTGTGTGTTCTCGAAAATTGATCTCAGGTCGGGATACCACCAACTTAAGATAAGGCAAACTAACATTCCAAAGACAGCTTTTGTATCTCGGTACGGACTGTATGAATACACCGTCATGCCTTTCGGGCTAACTAATGCCCCGGCATACTTCATGTATCTCATGAACAAGGTATTCATGGAATTTCTGGACAAATTTGTGGTGGTTTTCATTGATGACATTCTCGTCTTCTCCAAAGATGAAGAAGAACATGAGGGACATTTAAGGTTGGTGTTGCAAAAGCTGAGAAAACACCAACTATATGCCAAGTTGAGCAAGTGTGAGTTTCGGCTGAAGAGAGTTTCCTTCTTAGGACATATAATCTCGGAGGGAGGAATCTCCGTAGATCCCGCCAAGATCGAGGATGTGCAGAAGTGGAAGACACCTGAAAATGTCGGGGAAGTTCGAAGCTTCTTGGGATTGCCGGGGTATTATCGACGGTTTATCGAGGGTTTCTCCAAGATTTCGAGACCCATCACCAAATTGTTAGAGAAGGGAATCACATTCGCATAGACACCGCAGTGTGAGACGAGTTTCCAAGAACTGAAGAAAAGATTGACAACAGCCCCAGTGCTAGTTATGCCAGATATGCAGAAAAAATTTTTAGTGTACTGTGATGCATCTGGACACGGATTGGGATGTGTTCTCATGCAAGAGGGGCATGTCGTGGCCTACGCGTCCTGGCAGCTCCGAAAACACGAGAACTATCCTACACATGATCTAGAGCTAGCCGCAGTGGTACACGCATTGATGATCTGGCGGAACTACTTGATGGGGAAGAGGACAGAGATATATACGGATCATATGAGCTTAAAGTATATTTTCACACAGCCAGATCTCAACCTCAGACAAAGGAGATGGTTAGAGCTAATCAACGACTTCGATGTGGGCATCAACTATCATCCTGGGAAAGCGAACGTCGTAGCGGATGCTTTAAGCCGGAAAGTGCAAGTCAACATGTTGAGTTTGAAGGACATGCCTACAGAATTGAAGGAAGAGATTGTAAAACTCAATCTATGTCTGGTGAATAGTGGTGAAGCCATCGCCATGGAACTGGACTCCACATTAGAGCAAGACATACGCAATGGTCAGAAGAATGATGAGAAGATACAAGAAATCAGATAACTCATCAAGGATAATAAAGCCCCCGGGTTCAGAGAGGATGAACAATGTACGGTGTGGCATGGGAAAAGAATCTATGTGCCCGAGGTAAAGGAGATCCGTGAATTAATTTTGAAGGAGGCTCATGATTTTGACTATTACATTCATCCTGGAAGTACGAAGATGTATCATGACCTCAAGAGCAGATATTGGTGGTATGGCATGAAGCGAGATGTCGTGGAACATGTTGCCCTATGTGACACATGTCAGTTGGTGAAAGCAGAACATCAACGACCCGCGTGACTATTGCAACCACTCAAAGTGCCTGAATGGAAATGGGAAGAAATAGGTATGGACTTCATAGTGGGACTACCCAGGACCCAATCGGGATCTGATTTGATATGGGTCATTATCGACAGGCTAACCATGGTAGCTCATTTCATCCCCGTGAAAGAAAGCTACAGCGGATCCAAATTGACAGAATTGTACATGTCAGGGATCGTGTGTTTCCATGGAGTGCCAAAGAAGATAGTGTCAGATCGAGGGACACAGTTCACCTCAAGGTTCTGGCAGAAGTTACATGAAACCATGGGAACCCATCTAAATTTTAGTTCTGCCTATCACCCCCAGACTGACGGGCAGACGGAAAGAACCAATCAGATCCTTGAGGATATGCTGAGAGCGTGTGCGCTCAAGAACAATAGGAGTTGGGATAAGAACTTACCGTATGCGGAGTTCCCCTATAACAACAGCTATCAGGCTAGTATGAAGATGTCACCATTTGAGGCGTTGTATGGGAGGAAGTGCAGAACTCCACTATTTTGGAACCAAACAGGGGAAAGTAAAGTGTTTGGGCCCGAAGTACTACAAGAAGCCGAGGCGAAAGTGAGGGAAATCCGCAACAACTTGAGGATAGCACAGACCCAAAAAAGAGCTATGCCGATGTACGGAGAAGAGAACTCGTTTTCAATGTGGGGGACTATGTCTATCTCAAGGTGTCCCCTATCCGAGGACTTCGTCGGTTCAAGGTGAAAGGGAAGTTATCACCTCGATACATCGGACCCTTTCAGATTCTGGAGAGAAAAGGCGAAGTGGCATATCAACTCGAACTACCAGCTCGCCTATCGGATGTGCACGGCGTATTCCATGTGTCACAGCTCAAGAAATGTCTAAGGACGCCTGAAGAGATGTTACCCATGAATGAGGTTGACGTAGGAGAGGATCTGTCTTATGCTGAGCAACCGGTCAAGGTTTTGGAGACAATGGAACGCCTCACAAGAAATAAAAGAATCCGGATGTGCAAGGTGCAGTGGAAGCATCACTCGAAAGAGGAAGCCACATGGGAGCGAGAAGACGAGATTAAGGCACAGTTTCCGGAATTGTTTCCCTAGAACCACCAATCTCGAGGACGAGATTTCTTTTAACGGGGGTAGAGCTGTAACACCCCAAAACCTGCTAAAGAGGGGAATTTAAAATTTTTTGGACGTATTGCATGTGGTGCAGAAATTCAAATTCAAACTGGAATTCAAATTCAAATCAAAACAGAAACGAAAAGGAAAAAGAAAAAGAAAAAGAAAAAACCCCAACCGGCCAGTGGGCCGAAACCCGCCAGCCGGCCCAATCCCCTGTGCCAGCCCAAGACCGCGCGCCCCCTCTCTTCCTCTCACTGACACGCGGGGCCCGCGTGTCATCTCCTTCCCCGCGCGCCCCCAACAGCCCCGGACTCTTCTCTCGCGCCCGATCGCAACTGATCTCCGGAAACCCGCACCCCCAGCCCGATTTCCGGTCCCGGACGCCCCCAACTCGATCTCAACAGACCGCCGCCCTCCCTCGCCTATTTAAACGCCGACAATCACCCTGTTCCCCCCCCCCCGATCGACCGTTCTTCTCTCTGGTGAGAACCTAAGCTTCGATCACCATTTTCTTTCGATCCTTGCTCGGATTGTCTGATCTAATGCGCTGATCGTGCTCCACCGCCCCCAGGGAGCCCTGCATGTGAAGGAAGCGACAAGTTTCACGCCTTAGCATCGGTTCCGACGAGCACCGAGGAGCAGCCTCAACCATCGTCGTCGCAGAGCCGAATTCCGACCTCCCCAAGCCCGAGAAACCCCTAGGTGAGATCCCCTACCCCTCCGTAGTCGATCCATGTGAAAAACTGCAAGTTTTAACGTATAGCAGCAAGGAACCGAAGCAGCGCCGGCGAGATCGCCGCCCCCGCCGCCTCGCACCACCGCGCGCGGGCTGGCTCCGGCCAGGGCGACGTGGCCCCTTGAGGGCCGTCTATTTTAAATCGCACGGTAGAAATAAAACCCGCGCGTACCGGTTCGGCGATCTAATCTGAGCCGTCTATTTTAAATCGGACGGTCCACATCAGCCCCACGTTATAAAGGCAGGGATTCTTACGCGCTACGCTCTGGGGATCTCGGAAAACACGAGCTAGCGCCAGAAACTTCTGATCTAGCCCCTGGAACTTCAGAAATTCGTATAAATTCATTTAAAAATTAGTTTTATCCCCTGGACTTAATAAAAATTAGAAAAACCCATCTGTTATGTGTAGTTAGACCCCTGGAAATTTATGAAATTGTAAATTAGATCCTGCAGTAGGGTGGATTTACCTTTTGACCCTATATGATATTAAATTCAGAAATTTGAATATGTGGCTAGGATTTAAATTAAAAGGTAAGGCAAACACATGTGCAAATTCAAGTTTAAACTCTCCTAGCACTTGGTAAACTTTAGAATGAGTTAAAAATAGATTTTAGGCTGAAATGAAATCTGCCTAATTGTTGTTCATATTTATGAGTTCTAGAAACACATTTTTAGTCTAGGAAATAATTTTGAAAACTGATAAAATAAATTAAAATTAGTTCACATCAGAGGAGAAGTTCAAAAATATATTATTTAATATTTTAGATCAGAACCTATTCTGTTTAGATGAATATGTCCTACTATTTAATATTAAAACTCACTTTTAGGCATAGAAAATAAATTTGAAAAATATAGGAGAATAGGTATGCATAATTAGAAAATGATAAATGAAGTCTCCAAATCCAAAAACTTCAGTTTAGGATTTGGTAGAAGATCTGAAAACCTCTTTGGAGTAGAAAATTACCTTTCATGCAAACTTGGTAGCTAAGAAGTGTATTAAATAAATATAAAGAATTTGTTCAAATTGGAAATTCATATATAGTGTGCAAACAGAAATCTGAATACAAAAGGTTAGAAATCATATACATATGTTTAAAAGTGCATGTAGGCCAAAAATCAATACATGTAGAGTAACCACAACACTTAGAAATGTGAATGACTTTCATAGGTATGTATGTGTGGTTTGTATGAAGTGAAAGTGTGAACTATGTCTTATGGATTGTTGTTTTCTTTTGCTATGTGTATTGGCATGAGTAGAACCTGCCCCAGAGCAAGTTCTCCCCTTCCAAGACCAAGACTTTCCATTCTCAGAGCAGCAGGAAGAAGGCAAGTGTCCTTGACCACTTTGATCCTATACTAGGATGTGTAGCTAGAATTATTTGCATTGTCAATTGAAATATAAAACCCATGCTAGGAAGTTTCCCTAGAATTGCATTACCATTTTTCCTTGTAGCTTGGGTTGGGATTTATTTATCATGTCATTTATTTATATGCTTATGCTTAGCCATGCTTAGAATGGGATAAGTGGGATATGAGATCATCAATTTATTTACCTTACTCTCGGATGAGATATTATGAGTTATGTAGAGGTAGGGATCGAGGCAAGTTGGATGATTTGGTTGGTGCTGGGTGCACGAGACTCAGGTTTGTGTTTAGTACTTGCCTGGATCCTAAGGACCGGTTCATGGAACATGTAACCTGGCTTTACCGTGCCAACCACATGCTGAGATGGGGCAGCTTGGCCAATTAATTATATGTATCCCCGGCGTAGTATGGGTGTGATGGATGGTGCGGGGAATAGGTGTCAGCTGGACTACAATATGAACCGCAAGGCTCAAGAGGGGGCCACTGCAGCGGGGTTGGAGTCTCTTGTATGCTGTTAGGGGTGAAACCTCAGTGGGCCCACGCTCGTCGGGAATCCCTTTGTAAAGGCTTCGTAGTGATCTCCTGGCTACACACCTGGGAAGTGTGAATGTGGTTTGCGGCCACTGGCATAATGGAGGTTCTTTTAGTCCACCCGGCAACGGGGGATGAAATCACTACATGTGGGTACAGTGGTGCAAACTCTGCAGAGTCAAAACTGTCATGACAGCCGTGCTCACGGTCAAGAGCGGCTTGGACTTATTCATGATTAGAGGATGATGGATTGGGAAGTTGAGGATGTTAAGCGGGAAGCTTAACATTGGAAATGAGACTATGCTTACTTGATATTGATGATGGGTTGAGGGATTGGGACCATTTCACCTGTGTAGTAATGTGGGTGCTTAATAAGCTAAGGTGATAGGTAATTATTGCGTAGTGCTTTAACCATGAGTTCAACCTCTCCTTGCTCTAGCCATGCATGACATAACATTCCCACACTTACTGAGTACCAACGGTACTCAAACTTGCTTTGTTCCCGAGGAAGGATTCTAGGTTCATGGAGTCCCCCGGGCAACGCCTGTGATGGAGCCCACAAGATTTATATTCCGCTGCTGTTTTATTTACATGACATGAACTTATTATCGTCCATCAAGACGTATGCTATGTAAGACTTATTTATATTCAACACCTGGCTTGTAATAAATGATGCTTCACCATTTGTCATCACATGTATGAGAGAATGATCCTGGCATACATGTGGTATTCGCGTGGTTGTTCTTCGGAGAAACTGGGTGTGACAGTAATTCCAGGGGTTTTCATGGCTCCAACCATTACTTTCTGGAAACTAGAATTTAAGATAGTTCTAATGGAGTTGGTTTCATGTAATTTGAAGAATCCTAGAGGAAGTTATGCCCTAAACAAGTTTTGGAGAAAATCTGAAAAATGTTTCTGAACATTTTTCTATTTTTTGAGAACAGTTCACTTAATCACCCCATTAGGGGGACTAAATGAACTTGGATGAGTATGAAAATTTTACTGTGCCTCAAGGATTTTCCAATGAACCTCTCAGCCAAATTTCAGAATTTTTCATGAAGTAATTCTCTAGATAAAATTCCCTACAGTATAAAGTTTAGGGAATTAATTCTGGAAACCTATTAGGTTTCATGAGCTTAAATTGGTATTGCTGCAAAGTACTCAAAATCCTGAGTTCAGCAAAATTTGGTTCACTGAATTTTGAGCTTCCTACACCAAGTTATGAATTTCTAAATTTTGAGCTGATCCCTGAATTATTTTCCGACGGAGAATCCTCTCCCGCGCTAAACCAGAGGCTGACAGTGGGACCCACCCATTTAATTTGAACTAACCGCACGCTCGTGCGCGATTAGCACCGTGGCTGACACATGGGACCGCGCCCTTCGTCTACCTCCCGACGCTGCCGCTCCGAGCCGCCGGAGCTCCGGTGAGGTCGGCGTTCCCGGCAATCTAGCTCGCCGGCGACAGTGAGACTCGCCGCCCCCACATAATTTCGGGTGCTGAACACGCTGGACACCATGCCGCCGCCGGCTAATCGCTGTAGCTCACCGGCGACGAGCTCTATGCCTCTGTGCTACCTCGGCAACGTGTTCCCGCCCTTCTGACCATCTCCTTCGCGCGCTAATCGCGTCGCCATGCTCAGGGGAACCACGGGAAGCTCGGCATGATCTCCGTTGGGCCCTTAACGGCCGGCAACCTAGACCTCACTGGCGACCCCCTCTTCCGCCAAACTGTTCTATGGTGAACCTAGGGTTCCGGCGGTGGTTTCCTTCCGGGTTTTGATCGAGAAGGATCGCAAGAACCTCTAGATGCTCTCTCGCAGCTCCGTTTGACCTCCCACCCGACAATCTTCCCGAATTTCTCCTAAACCTAATCGGGTCCCTAAATGAGCTCCCCACCCTAAACTGGAAAATTCTCCGCGCACAAAGGTCGAACCTTGGAATGGTTTGCGCGGTGGTCCCGAGGACAAGCTAGCGCTCCACTTTCCTATGGACATTGAGGCCGGAGGATGATCACAGATCGGGTGGCAAGCGATCGGAGCTCGGGCGATTAGGCGGCTGGCTGTGGGAACTCGCGAAAACAGAAACTCGCCGGCGGTCTCGTGCCTTTTAAAGGCCACTAAGGGCGGTGGAGGGCGCGACACCTGCTGTGCCACCTCCTACGCCGAAGCAGGAGCTGGCCGGCTAAGGCGGTTGGGCGCCGATGCTGTCCGCAGCTGGGCAGCGTGCTCGGTCGAGAGAGAGTCGGCTGAGGAGTCTTCTGTACTAAGTCTACTGACAAGTGGGCCCTCTCCTCCCCTCTAATCCTCTCTGTTGTGCAAATATCCCACATACTCAGACTTGAAAAGGAAACTTAGCCACCAATTCAGAGGAAGAATTTGAATTCATCAGTTTGAAACTGGTTCAGCCACATTCCCTCCATGTTTGAATTTGAAATTCCAAATTCAGTTTGAATTGTCACAAATTTGGCTCCCGACAAGATGAAGTCCAATGGGAATGAAAGTTGGTGGACCAACTCATAAAAATGTGCTGAGTTTAAATATGAAGCTAACTTTTGAATTTAAGTGGTGAAAGTTGCTGCAATTTGAATTTACATGCAAATTTGCCTCTTTTCCAATGCCTCCAAAAGTGCCTCAAAAAGTATTGGATTTGCATGAAACTTGGCTTGACCCTTCCCAAGATTTTTTAAGTCCTAGGGTGAGCTCAACCCCTCATGTTCATGTGTAGAAATCCTACCTTGTGAAAGTTAGGGCTTTCTCCTCTAATCACTCTTTTGATGGAGGTTACTTGCTCTTTACAATTTTTCACAAGATATCCACAACAAAAGCTGTGGTGTTGTGAGGTGATGGAAAGTTTTTGCAAGTCCCTTTTCTTGGGCTTTTACATCCCTCCTCCCTTAAAAGAATCTCGTCCCGAGATTACAAAAGAAGAGACAGCAATGTAATAGGGACTTACCCGTGCTGAGATCCATGAATTCCGGGTAATTTGAGCGAAGGAATTCCTCGCTCTCCCACGTCGCTTTGTCGGCGGTGTGGTTGCTCCAGAGTATTTTGTAGAACCACAACGTTCGGCTATGCGTGATCCGGGATTTCTCATCAAGAATTGCCACCAGATATTCATCATATTTTAAATCCGGTTGCAACTCGCCGATGTCTTCGGTAGGAACAGCAGCTGTATGCTTTAGACATTTTCTCAGTTGTGAAACATGGAAAACGTCATGGACACCGGCAAGAGATACCGGTAGCTCCAATCTATACGCCGCTGGTCCACACTTCTCGGTGATAGCATAGGGTCCAATGAAACGGGGAGCGAGCTTCCCCTTCACGCCGAACTGGTACACGCCCTTCAAAGGAGACACACGGAGGTACACGTGTTCACCGACGTCAAAGTGCAACGGCCTACACCTCTTATCAGCATAGCTCTTTTGCCGGGATTGAGTGGCCTTCAAATTAGCTTGAATTGTCCGAACACACTCTTCGGCGTTGTTCACCACATCAACCCCGAATGTGACCCTTTCACCGGACTCGCACCAGTTTAACGGGGTGCGGCATTTGTGACCGTAGAAAGCTTTTAACGGTGCCATCTTGATACTCGCCTGATAGCCGTTGTTGTATGAGAATTCCGCCAACGGTAGGTGATCGTCCCAGTTTCTACCGTGGTGGATGATACATGCTCTCAACATGTCTTCCAATACTTGATTCACCCTTTCTGTTTGGCATTCTGTCTGAGGGTGATAGGTGGAGCTCCTAATCAGCTTGCTACCCAATGCAGCGTGTAGCTGCTCCCAAAAGCGAGATACAAATAATGCACATCGATCTGAGACGATGGTCTTGGGTACCCCATATAAGCATAGAATCTTTGCTATGTACAGCTCCGCATATTTGCCGGCATTGTAGCGTGTATGCACCGGGATGAAGTGAGCCGTCTTGGTTAACCGGTCAACGATTACCCAAATGGAATCATGCTTGTTTGACGTCAGAGGTAATCCCACAATGAAATCCATGCTCACATCTTCCCATTTCCATGCAGGGATCTTCAGGGATTGCAGCAGCCCTGATTTCTTCATATGATCAGTTTTCACTCGTCTACACGTATCACACTCGGATACGTACTTAGCTACCTCCCGCTTCATCC
This sequence comes from Neostapfia colusana, assembly GCA_030760725.1. Taxonomy (NCBI): domain Eukaryota; kingdom Viridiplantae; phylum Streptophyta; class Magnoliopsida; order Poales; family Poaceae; genus Neostapfia; species Neostapfia colusana. The sequence continues at coordinate 62,685,672 of JASWHV010000006.1, read as the reverse complement.
GTGTCCACCAAAATTTCTTTTTCAAATCTTGGTACATTTTGTTACTGCCTGGATGAATGGAGTATTTAGACAAGTGAGCTTCATCGAGGATCTTTCTCCTCAGTTCCATATCTCGGGGTACGACTATGCGGTCATTGAACCATAGCGTCCCCTCATCATCTTTCCGGAAACACTTGATCTCCCCATTATCTATCCGTCTCCGTAGATGTGCCATGCCCTTATCAATCTTCTGAGCTGCAATGATGTCCTCCCTAATGGTAGGGATGAGGGCAAGGTTGTAAAGCGACCCATAAGGAACCAAGTATAAACTCGGCTCTTCCTCCTCCACCGGGGTAATGGTGAGGTTATGAACATGTGACTTCCGACTCAGTGCGTCGGCAACCACATTCGCCTTGCCGGGGAGGTAATGAATCTCAATTTAATAATCTTTGATCAGTTCTAACCACCTCCTTTGCCTCATATTCAGCTCCTTCTGGGTGAAAATGTATTTCAAGCTCTTATGGTCGGTGTAGAGGTGCACCAGATTCCCCAGGAGATAGTGCCTCCACATTTTCAGCGCCAAAACCACTGCAGCAAGCTCAAGATCATGAGTCGGATAGTGTGGCTCATGGTTCTGAAGTTGGCATGAGCCATAGGCGACCACACGTCCTCCCTGCATCAACACACAGCCGAGCCCAATACCGGACGTGTCACAATACACGTCGAAGGGCTTTGTTATATCCGGCTGAGCTAAGACCGGGGCTGTGGTGAGATGCTTCACAAATGCTTGGAACGCTCCTTCACGCGCCGTGTTCCAAACATATTTCGTTCCCTTCTTCAGCAATTCTGTCATTGGTTTAGCAAGCTTGGAGAAGCTTGGAATGAATCTCCGATAGTATCCCGCTAAACCGAGGAAACTGCTGACTTTATGGACTGAAGTGGGAGCTTTCCATTTCAGCACTTGTTCGATTTTTCTTGGGTCAACCGCAATGCCTTCCGCTGAGATGATATGTCCGAAAAATGGCACTTGGCTGATCCTAAACTCGCATTTGCTGAACTTGGCGTAGAGCTTGGTCTCGTAATTGTTGAAGAACGATCCTCAAGTGTTCGGCATGTTCGGATTCTGTCTTGGAGTAAACCAAGATATCATCGATGAACACTACCACGAACTTGTCCAGCTCCGGCATGAACACTGAGTTCATGAGATACATGAAATGGGATGGAGCGTTTGTGAGACCAAAGGACATGACGAGATATTCATATAATCCATATCTCGTCGAGAAGGCCGTCTTCGGGATATCCTCCGCCCGGATCTTTATCTGATGATATCCAGAGCAAAGGTCCATCTTGGAGAACACACTTGCACCCACAACTTGATCAAATAATATGTCGATGCGGGGCAGTGGGTACTTATTCTTGATGGTGACGGCGTTGAGCGGCCGGTAGTCCACACACAGCCTCAAGGTTTCATCCTTCTTCTTCACGAACAGCGCCGAGCAGCCCCAAGGCGAGGAACTCAGCCTAATGAAACCTTTGCTCAACAGATCATTCAGCTGTTCTTTCAGTTCAGCCAGCTCATTTGGTGCCATTTTGTATGGTCTCCGTGATATGGGCGTAGTCCCGGGTGCCAGTTCAATCTTGAACTCGACATCCCGCTCAGGTGGCATGCCCGGAAGATCATCCGGGAACACGTCGGGGTACTCCCGGACTACTGGGATATCCTATAACTTGAGAGCTTCAGCATTATCAATTTCTGAAACTTCCCGGACTGGAGTGTCTAACACCATGGAATGCGGACGGTGGAATGGAGAGTTTAAATGAACCGTCCGTGTCCGAGTCTCCAGGACAGCGCCATGGTATTGTAGCCATGACATCCCTAAGATTGCATCAATCTTTTGCCCCGTAAGGATTATCAAGGTGGTAGGATATAGTTTCCCACCAAAGCACAGAGGTGCCTTTGGGATTATCATATTTGCTGAAATCTTCCCTCCCGGTGAGCAGATCATATAAGTGCAGTCGGTTGGGGAGACTTGCATTTGATGCTTAGCCACATAGGATGCACTTATAAAACTGTGGGTTGCACCATAATAAAATAATATTATGATGGCTTGATTGTTGAGAGTGAACGTACCCGCCAGCACGTTGTCTCCCTCCAGGGCGTCCTCATTGTCGAGGTTGTGGACGCCCCCAGTCCGCTGACCAACCTTCTTGACCGGAGCTCAGCCTTGAGCACCGCCCTGGAACTGGGCTTGCCCGCTGCTCTGCTGCCCCTGTGGACAGTCCTTCGCGAAATGGCCCGCCTGGCCACACGTGAAGCAAGTGAAACAGGGCGGTCCCCCGCTGATCGGTGGACGGAAACCCGGGGCGCGTTGTGGCGGTGGAAACGCCTGGGGTGCCGTCTGCTGCTGCTGCTGCTGTCTCAGTGGTGGTATTGGCGGTCGGAATGGAGGTGCTTGGAAAGAACGTCCCCCGAACTGTTGAGGTCGCGCCGGTAGACGCCACTGCTGTCCGGATGGTGTCCGATACACCATGCGGTACTTTTGAGAAGCGCCACCCCCACTGCTGGGTGGAGCGCTGCGCTTCCACTGCTCAGCTGCCAACTCCCGCTGAGCGTCCTCTTGCATGGTCGCGGCATTGACGAGGTCGTTGATGGTGCCGCGATTCCATTGCACGAGATGCGTCTTCATTTCGGGGTGTAACCCCCGATAGAAGTGCTCCCGCTTTTTCTCCTCGGTGGAGATGTAGTCTGACGCATATTGCGCCAGATGGTTGAAGGCACAGGAGTAGTCATGGGCACTCCTCCCGCCCTGCTTCAGCTCCAAGAATTCTTGGAACTTCCTCTTCATTATCCCGGGAGGGATATGATAGGCGCGGAACGCCTCCCGGAACTCTTCCCACTCCACGGCATGGCCAGCCGGACGTGAGGCGACATAGTTCGCCCACCACGCACCAGCGGCACCGTGAAGTTGCTGCGCTGCAAACAAAGTCTATTGCCGCTCCGTGCATTGGAGCAGCCTGAACTTGGACTCGATTGTCCGCACCCAGTTGTCGGCCTCCAGTGGTTCTTCAGCTTCTGTGAACACTGGAGGGTGCGTACTCATGAAGTCCGAGTACGACACCTCACGGGGCTCACAGGGCCCCCTCTCTTGACGTCCCCCCGCCTGGGACGTATTCTGCACGATCGTGTGGAGCAGGTCGGTCTGCTCCTCACGACCCCCCACCAGTGCCGCTATCACGTCCTCTAGAGTAAGCGGAGGCGGCGGTGGTGGTTGCTGCTGCGGGGTGCTGTCGTAGGCCGGTGGCTGGGAGTCATCGCCTCCCTGTTGGCTAGAGCCACCAACCTTGTGCGTGGTCCTAGTGCGAACCATATGCAACCATACGACAATAAACATCAGTCCCGCAACATATTGCATGCAGTCAAATAAAATAGGCGTAAACCATAATGACAATAAATTCATGCGATACATCTCGTATACAGATAATGTAATAACTTTGCACAAGCTACACCATTACCAGACCAAATACAAGCTAGTTTACATCCAAATTGACGGACTTCCTGTTTGGAAGTTCATCACAACTAGGTTTGGTCATTATGAGACGTTACTATCGCTTTGTCGTCACGTAAACCACCCTTTTATCTTCAATACGACACAAACATGGTCTCTAGTAAAAGAAATTTGAGTGAGACCTATACTCAAATCTTTCACTAGTTGAAGATAACCTCACATGAGCCTGTTCTACCCCATTTGAAGTACTCAAACCCCCTCTAGGGTACAACAATCTCTCAATTGAGTTCAACTGTCATTCCTCTGTCAGAATGACCAGTTTCTACATATTCAAGATTTTGATCTGGTTCTGGGCATTTTCATGACTCAAGCTGAATACCAAATTGAAGCTAACTTCAGTATCTTTCCAATGAGTGTTTAATTGCCCTCAGATCAGCTCTGGTTAAAAAGATATGGTAATTCAAAGTCAGCAGAATATCTGGAAGAATTTTAACAGCACCTCCATTGGGAAGTTGCTGTTTTCAACTCTGGTTTCCACTGAAATCTTGGCAGAAATTTCAGAAACTTTGAATTGCAAAGATGTAACATATCTTCTAGCCTTTCTAAAGATGTATAATATGACAATTTTAGATTTTTCTACTGGGAGTTATGTTTGAAAAACAGAACAGGCCAGAGAGTGTTTAACTTTGTCCTGATTCTGGATAGTTTACAATCCTCTGGGATTTAAGCAATCTTAAGGTGTGTTTCAGCTCTGGATGTCTACAACAGAGTTGTAGAGTACTCAAATACCTTTCCAGAACTATATACCATACCACCCTGGGCTAAGAGACCTGTGAGTTATGCCCTGTTGAAGATCAGCAAACTTGCTGCCCAAAACAGAGCACTCCGTTTTTCAGTCTTTTGGAACTACACTCATCACTATCCAATTTTTCTACCCAACCAGGGTGCTAGATGTTGAACCTAGTGATTTTGATTCCTTGTTATCATTATTTTTCATTCATATGCCTATGATATGTCGGTACTACGTTCCTCACAAAAGAAAATCCTAACCGGATCATACCGGCATATACGTCTCAAGTGTGGCACTAAACGCTCTCTCGCACACGTTTACTACACGGATACATACGTGGTTAGTACCTGCAGAAGACCACACAATAGTGATGCACTCAAAGGTTGCTTCATTTCAGGAAGTTCCATATTTAAAAGTAAATACAAACGCCCGTATCATTGTCATACGGCCATCCTTGAGTGAAGTCACGTCTCAAGGTACGTGATCGTGTTTCAACACCACACGACGGGGAACCCAAGTATGTCATGAACGGGTCGTCACGTTTGGGAATGTTATCAACCCAACAGATACCACCTACTTCCCTGCAGGGCACACCGATTGCAAGCGCTGCGTATGTCCCCCTGGGCTACTTCCAGACGAACACACTCTCGCGTTACTGACCACGCGATGGGGTCTCCACTTACTTGCCTAATGCACACTAGGGAACAGCGTTTCATATGAACTCAGGAAAATGAAGAGTCCAAGAGTTTCATATTGACGTCTCACACCAAGCTGTGAGACCTAGCCCTGAACCACGTTCCTCGTCAGGGGAGCTAACCGAAATTGAACCGCTTTTGGTGGCGTTCCTTACCAATCTTACCAGAGCGTAGGTGCGTCGTTACATAATTAAAATTCAGAATTATAACACATAGGTTAGTCTTTGCCAATTTAAGTAACTATGCTAATATAGTCCTTACGTGGGCAAACTACCGAATCCTCACCGTATACCTAAGTTTTCCCGTAATGCAGTCCTTAAGTACTGTGCTATCCCCTATGCGGCTCTGATACCAGGCTGTGGCGGACCGGGATCCACTCATCCAGGATCGCAGAGGGTGATGCCGCACGATGCGACACCCGACAGCACACGTCATAAGGACACAATATATTACATGGGAAACCAACTGAACTGTACAAACAGGTACAAACTTCAGTTACAAACTATTGTTTATATTACACAGCAGAAGTCTAAATTATACAACTCACGCCGCCTATCTAGCAAAAGTCGGTTGCCCAGCCCTAGGGAAACCCACACTAGCTGCACGTCTCAGCTCAGCGTGGCATGTACGGCTCCCACTCAGTCGTGGTCCCCGACGGAGGGTAATCGTAACCCGAGTCCGTGGGTGGCTCTTCACCTGAAAAACACTTAAGCAGAAACCGTGAGCACGATGGCTCAACAAGACTTAACCGACTCACCTAGGCATGAAACTCTACATGAGGTGTACAATGAACATAGGATAGTAATAGTGCATCAAATGGACACGCCTACAAGTTCATCCTTAGTTCATTTTTTAGCGACAAGTTAACAGTTCGGGAATCTGAAATTTAGTAAGCAATATTTGGTGGCACACATGTAGCAATACAATTGTATCATAACAGCAATATTGAATCATAACATTCCATAAATTAGCTACATTACGATGCAGTGAACAAGCGGTACTCGTCACCGTGAGGGACGGTGAATCGACTCGATATACACCTGCAGGGAAATCCAAAGAGCACGTCACGTACGCCCACCCGTGGAGCTGCACAGCACGCTCACTCGATGTCGTACGGGACAACCTTTCACCCAACAGCCCAAACGTCGAACCGGTCGCACCGAAACGGACAGGAGGTTCCCAACACGGATCATCTCTATATGCCCATTAGCAGATTTCCACCATGCTGCCCTCAACCTACACCTATAAATCGGTGTGCTATGCCTCGACGCCCGGAGGTTTAGACTACATCGGTTTATCGGGGCCCATATATCCGATATGCCTTCGGTACGTTCAATACTTGTTCAGCAGGGCCGCACACGGATCGGTCCTCAATCGACACGGACAGGGCTGCGCACACAAGACTTCCTCTTGCTGCGCCCTAGCCCCTGCCTAGTCTCATTTTCATTACTAAAGTGATCTCACATCACTCGAACAAAACCCGTGTGTCCCAAGCCTAACTCATGAGTAGATTCCAACTACTCGACTTGTACCGAAGTCCTATGAATCATTAAGCATAGCCTTTCTAATCGAGGCCCTAGACACTACCCTCACTCTTGGGGAGAAATTCTGGTTATGCAGTTGGGTATTCATCCATCCTACACCTAATGCACATACCCACTTCACCCTACGTATGTAGACAAAGTAAAACGTTATAAAAAGCTTAATGCAAACCAGGGCTTGCCTTGTTGCTGCTGGTCAGTGGTTTGGTCTTCTTCTGGAAGGAGAAATTCAAGTACTTCTCTAGTTTCCTCGCCTTCAGCGACTACACGTCAATGAAATACTACATGTCAATTCAATTGCAATGTGTAAACTTGAATACATAATTACTAATAACTCTAGCTAGCCCTCCCCTTTGGTTCTGAAATTTTTATGGTGGCTTGTTAGGGTCCTAACCAGAGTCTTTAGCAAGTTTCATTTGAAACAAAGTTCATTTTAACCTTGTACAAATAAAAGCTTATTTGGTCAATAATTGAGCCTCTAAGAAATTCCAGGGATTTTCATGGCTCCAACCATTACATTCTGGAAACTAGAATTTATGATAGTTCTAATAGAGTTGGTTTCATGTAATTTGAAGAATCCTAGAGCAAGTTATGCCCTAAACAAGTTTTGGAGAAAATCTGAAAAATGTTTCTGAACATTTTTTCTATTTTCTCAGAACAGTTCATTTAATCACCCCATTAGGGGGACTAAATAAACATGGATGAGTCTGAAAATTTTACTGTGCATCAAGGATTTTCCAGTGAACCTCTCAGCAAAATTTCAGAATTTTGCATGAAGTAATTCTCCAGATAAAATTCCCAACAGTTTAAACATTAGGGAATTAATTCTGGAAAACTATTAGGTTTCATGAGCTGAAATTGGTATTGCTGGAAAGTACTCAAAATCCTGAGTTCAGCAAAATTTGGTTCACTGAATTTGGAGCTTCTACACCAAGTTATGAATTTATAGAGTTTCAGTGATCCCTGAATTATTTTCCTACAAAGAATCCTCTCCCGCGCTAAACCAGAGGCTGACAGCGGGGCCCGCCCGTTTAATTTGAACTAACCGCATGCTCGCGCGTTATTAGCATGGCGGCTGACATGTGGGACCGCGCCCTTCGTCTATCTCCCGACGCCGCCGCTCCGAGCCGCCGGAGCTCCGGCGAGGTCGGCGTTCCCGGCGATCTAGCTCGCCGGCGACGGTGAGACTCGCCTCCCCCACATAACTTTAGGTGCTGAACACGCTGGACACCATGCCGCCGCCGGCTAATCGCCGTAGCTCGACGGCGACGAGCTCTATGCCTCTGTGCTACCTCGGCTACGTGTTCCCGCCCTTCTGACCATCTCCTTCGCGCGCTAATCGCGTCGCCATGCTCAGGGGAACCTCGGGAAGCTCGGCATGATCTCCGTTGGGCCCTAAACGGCCGGCAACCTAGACCTCACCGGCGACCCCCTCTTCCGCCAAACTGTTCTATGGTGAACCAAGGGTTCCGGCGGTGGTTTCCTTCCGGGTTTTTATCGAGAAGGGTGGCAAGAACCTCTAGATGCTCTCTCACAGCTCCATTTGACCTCCCACCCGACAATCTTCCCGAATTTCTCCTAAACCTAATCGGGTCCCGAAATGAGCTCCCCGCCCTAAACTGTAAAATTCTCCGTGCACAAAGGTCGAACCTTGGAATGGTTTGCGCGGCGGTCTCGAGGACAAGCTAGCGCTCCAATTTCCTATGGACGTCGAGGCCGGAGGATGATCACAGCTCGGGTGACAAGCGATCGGAGCTCGGGCGATTAGGCGGCTGGTTGCGGGAACTCGCGACAACAGAAACTCGCCGGCGGTCTCATGCCTTTTATAGGCCACTGAGGGCGGTGGAGGGCGTGACACCTGCTGTGCCACCTCCTACGCCGAAGCAGGAGCTGGCTGGCTGAGGCGGTCGGGCGCCGACGCTGGCCGCAGCTGGCGAGCGTGCTCGGTCGAGAGAGAGTCGGCTGAGGAGTCTTCTGTACTAAGTTTACTGACAAGTGGGCCCTCTCCTCCCCTCTAATCCTCTCTCTTGTGCAAATATCCCACCTACTCTGACTTGAAAAGGAAACTTAGCCACCAATTCAGAGGAAGAATTTGAATTCATCAGTTTGAAACTGGTTCAGCCAAATTCCCTCCATGTTTGAATTTGAAATTCGAAATTCAGTTTGAATTGTCACAAATTTGGCTCCCGACAAGATGAAGTCCAATGGGAATGAAAATTGGTGGACCAACTCATAAAAATGTGCTGAGTTTGAATATGAAACTAACTTTTGAATTTAAGTGGTGAAAGTTGCTGCAATTTGAATTTACATTCAAATTGGCCTCTTTTTCCAATGCCTCCAAAAGTGCCTCAAAAAGTGTTGGATATGCATGAAACTTGGCTTGACCCTTCCCAAGACTTTTTAAGTCCTAGGGTGAGCTCAACCCCTCATGTTCATGTGTAGAAATCCTACCTTGTGAAAGTTAGGGCTTTCTCCTCTAATCACCCTTTTGATGGAGGTTACTTGCTCTTTACAATTTTTCACAAGATATCCACAACAAAAACTGTGGTGTTGTGAGGTGATGGAAAGTTTTTGCAAGTCCCTTCTGTTCGGCTTTTACATGTATGGCCATACCAACACAACTTTCGACTCCCCTGTGCCATTACACCTCCCAAGAACCCCAAATTCACCTTTCTCCATACATTCTAACCCAAGAAGGATCAATTCATGTGGATTGGCAGTTGATCAAAGGAGAGACTAGTTCTACACCATCTTGAGCTCTTGGGTTTGATCTCTTGCACACTTTTTATTGTTAATTGTTCATCTATTGAGTGTGTTGAGACGTGTTCATTCATTCGTTGTAATTCTTGGGGAGCCCTCAACCTGTGAGAAGGCCCCTTGAACAAGTTTATTGCCTTTTGTGATTAGTGGAAGAGAACCGGCCTTTGTGGCGATTCGACGAGGGTAGGGTTGGAGAAGACCCGGTCCTTAGTGGACTCCTCAACGGGGATGTAGATTGCCTTCGTGGAATCGAACCTCGGGATAAACACTTGCCTCTCACATTTGTTCATTAATTGTTCATCATATCCGAGTGTTTAATCAATCCTTTGAAATTCACGTTCAAACATTAAAATCAAGTTGATTCCTGTCATTCATTATATTATTGTTGCAATACATCTAAGTTATCATTTAATTTCCGCTGCATAAAGTATTAGAAGTGAACATTGATCAATCTTGATCTCCCTAGTCCACATATACCGGACTAGTCCACCAAGTACCGGACTAGTCCGATATTTCTCTGTTTAGAAAATGGACTAGTCCGCACTCTACCGGACTGGTCCGATTTCCCTGTATTTGATAGACTACTAAGTGTTTCAGATTTCAACAAAGCGTCGAAAAGCCTATTCACACCCCCTCTAGACTACATTCATGCCATTCTACCTTTGTATGACCTGCATGTAGAGTTTCCTGTGTAGGTTAGTCGGTTAAGACTTGATGAGCCATCGTGCTCACGGTTGCTGCTATGAGTGTCTGCAAGTGAGGAGTTCCCCACGGACTTGGAGTATGAGTCCACCAGCGAGGGCTACCCTCCGTTGGGGCTACAGCTGAGTGGGAGCCGTACACGCCTCGTTGATGCTGAGTGAAGCTAGTGTGGGTTGTCCGTAGGGCCGGACAATCGTCTTTTGCTTGTTAGGTAGACGTGAGTTGTATAATTATCTTCCGCTGTAGTAAACTCTTTAAAGGAGTTGTAACTGAAGTGTGTACCATTTTTGTACATATTCAGTTTGTTTTCAATATAATTCTATGGTTGCCTTATGAAGTGTGCTGTCGGCTATCGCACCGTGCGGCACCACCCTCTGAGATCCTGGACGTATGGATTTTGGTACGTCACATGATCTTCGATCCCTTGATCCTTCTGAATTTGCTCAACTGATCCACACGTCAAGGAATGGCTCCGTTGAAGTCCTTCGTCGTGAGCACTATCGACATGAATATGAATAATCTTTTATAATGCAATTTAAAGACTTGAAGAGACGTAACTTCATAAGAACAGAGGCTGTGTGGAAATACTAGGATGATATTGTTGCCTATGTTCTGCAAAGAAATCAAAGGAACTAATCTACCTTAGATGTTTCATTACATCCCAAGCTAAGTTCCTAATGAACATATAAGTTGAGCTAAAATGTTTTGGGTATAACTACAGATCCTGATCTCCAATGCGAGGGCCTCACGGCCTCGTCGAGCCAGGATAACGCTGAGGGGTGCTGCATTGCACAGCACCGGATAACACACATAAAATGGTACAAAGCCGAAGCAAAGTTTTATTACATAAACAAGTTTATGAACATTTTTACAACAAAATATGTTCAGTCTATACTCACGGGTGTAGACTACACATCGAGTTCACGTTCAGCCCGTGAACGTGTCCCCGCTAGCACACACGCACACTAACACGGCGGCGTGCACGACTACCACTCGACGGGGTTTCCCTCTTGGGGTTCCGTCTCCTCCTCGGGAGTCCCTTCATCATAACACCCTGCAAAAGCTTCAAACACAAGAAGTGAGCACGATGGCTCAGCAAGTCTGACCCGTCTCTCCTATACATGAAACTTCTACATGAGGGATTACAGGGTACGTGAGGCAAATAAGTTGCAAAGGACTCACCTAATTATTTAAACCTTACTTTCAAGTTTTAGAAGCAAGTTGTGGAGAACCTCACGCTAAGGCACATGAGAGAGCCGCAATCAAACAAGAAACACATTTGTCACTTTGCCCAAGGTTGAAAAGAACTTTAATTCGCTCTAAACTACAACAAGTCATTAACAATCAAGGTATAACTTTCAATCAGCAACTTTTACATGACTCTAGCCTGTTCTTTCTACGTCACGGTACAGTTAACCAATGGTACTCACTGACCGCGAGGGACAGCGATTATAATCGATTTACACCTGCAGGGTTACCTGAATAACCAGTCACGTCCGCCCGTACTGGATGTTGCCTACAGCAACCATCACGGACGTCATACGCAACCACCTTTCATCTGTCAGCCAAATGTTGAACCGGTCCTATCGTCCCAAGCAAGAGTTATCTGCACGCGCATCCGCAGTGCCGCCAGCCGATTTACACCTCAAGCTCTCAACCTACCCTCTGGACGACAAAAAATGCCTCAACACCCAGCTACCCGAATTACATCGGTTTCCCGGTTCCTATATATCCGGTAGGTCTTCGGTACTGTTCTAGCTTGTTCAACAGGCCCGTGCATGGCTCAGTCCTCAATCAACACAAGCGGAGCTATGGCACCCAGGACCCAACATCCTGCTGCCCCTACTCTCCGCTCGGTCTCATTTTTCTTGCCATGTGTTCCATTTGCTATCTTTACCCGAGTAGTGTGCCTCTAGCCTATTGTTGCGAGCAGTTCCAACTACTCGACTTGTACCGAATCCTACACTATCTTAGCATTGCAGTAGCTAATCGAGGTTTACAAACATAAGCCCAACCCAGGGTTTTCTTGGCTATGCATTTGGGTTTTCAAACAAGCCTCTATTGCAAAATTTAAGTGGGTGCTCAAAGTAAGTTCTCAAAACAGTAAAATTTGTAAAAAGGCCAATGCAAACCGGAGCTTGCCTTGCTGCTGTTGGTCGTAGGATAGCTGTTCCTCTGGAGTGATGAAGTCTAAGACTTCGGGCTCCTCCTCAACCTTAGCGACTACATGAGATAAATACATATATGTATCAATTTGAATGCATTAGAATTGAAGTTGAATTTTTGAAGAATATAAGTCTTATTAGACAGGTACAATGACTCTGAAATTTTTACTTTGGTTTGGATACAACCTAAATGTATACTTGGCCAAGTTTCATTTGAAGCAAATCTCATTTGAGCTCTCCACAAATAATAGTGTACTTGGCCTTAGTTGGAGATCTTAGGGTGTTCTAGAGATTTTCATGGAGTAAGCCATGACTTTATGAAAACTAGATTTTCGGAGTGTTCTAGTGGAGTTGGTTTCACTTAATTTGAAGACTCCTAGCTAAAGATATGAGCTACACAATTTCAGGGAAAATCTGAAAATGTTTCTGGACATTTTTCATTTTCTCTGGAACAGTTATATTAATCACACCATTAGGTGTATCAAATTAGCTAAAATGCATCTGAAATTTTTATGGTATCTCCAGGATATTATGGTGAACGTCCTGGCCAAATTTCAGAATTTTCCTCCAAAGGGTTCTCCAGTTAAAATTCTAAACAATATAAAGTTTGAAGAATTAATTCTGAAGAAATAAGGATTTTCATAAAGTGAAATTTTATATGTTGGAAAGTACTCAGAGAGATGAATCCAACAAAATTTGGTTCACTCAATTTGGTGTTTCCTAGCAAAAGTTATGTGGGTTTGAAGTTTGAATTAAATATAAAAATCGGGGAAAAGTTTAAATCGCTGCGCATGGGACCGGGGCTACGTGTCAGTTTCTCAGCGGCTGACACATGGGGCTACGGATTATTGTGCACACAGCCAAATCAGATCCGGTGCCACAGCTGATATCCGGTTTAAATATCTGGCTGCTGACACGTGGGACCGGGGGCTTCGTGAACCTCTCGACCTCCCGCGCTCGGCCGTCGCCCCCCTCACCGGAGTGCTCGCCGGAGGGGCTTTGCCATGCGCCGAACTCCAAGATTTTCGCCGCCTCTGCCTAATTCCACACGGGGAGCATGGTGCTGGACATAGCTCGACATGAGAACCACCGGAACATGGCCGGCGACGAGCGGCGGCTTCAGAAGAACTTCGGCCGTGTCGGCCGGGCTTCCTAGCACCCCAAAAGATCGAGCTAACGGTTGTAGAGCATCAGTGCACCCTAGGGAAGATTTCCATGGGATCAAGGCAGCTCGGAAAGGGTCCTAGGTGAGCTCTCACCGTGCGCCCGACGGCTTCCGCCATTAGCGCCGGTACCTAAACTAGAAATGGGTGGTCTACCAAGGTTTTCTTGCTAAGACTGCAAAGGAAAGTTGCTCGCTACCAAGTCTAGCACATGTAGGTGCAGTTTGAGCATCTCTGAACGACTATGGGACGAGAATTTGGCGAACCCGCACCCGAAGGTCGGTCTGCGCCGAATGGAAAGGAAAAACGAAATTCGTCGCCGGTGATCGACCACTCGGGCCATGGTTTGGGGGTGAGCAACACGAGACCCTAACACATCCCGGAATGCCTTAGCTTGGGCGTGACACCTCCCCGTTTAGGCTGTCCACGGGAGCCCGAGGTGCAGAAGAACTTAGATCACCAGAAAAACCCTTGGTATGGGTCGAGAGCAACCGGACTCGGCTGGCTCCTTTGACGGGAAAGGAGGAGGAGAGGCTCTAGTACCGTTTTGCAGTTCGGAGGGAGTGGGGGAGCTGTGGTTGCCGGTTCTCCGATCAAACCCGAGAGAGAGGCGGTGAGGCAGAGTTTTCTTGCACGAGAGAGCGGAGAACTGAGCGTTTATGCCTCTGACCGGCTCAGCCTCGGGGATAAGAGGGAGGAGACGTCGGCTGAGTATGACTCACGCTGAGAGCTGGCTGCAGCGTCAAGCTCGGTGGCGACCGCAGCTGCAGCCCAAGAACCCGCGCCCGGCAGTCTTCAGTCGGTTGAATTGCTGGTTAGGCTGACAGGTGGGCCCCACTTCTATTTTTAACCTCTGAAATTAACTTTCTCACACTGCTCTAAACAGTAGTTCCACTAATACCCCTTGAAATTTGAATTATCTACAAAATGCCTATTTGACCTTGATAGAATTCAAATTGTGAAGTGCTTGAATATATTTACAGCACATATGCAGTTTGAAATTCAAATTGAATTTTAATTTGCTAAAATTGGCTCATGTCAAGATCAACTCCAAAATGAGTGAAAATTTTTGTGTGAGCTCACAAAAATGTGCTGAGTGTGAGTATGAATGTGGCGGACCGGAATCCGCTCATCCAGGATCGCAGAGGGTGGTGCCACGCGATGCGACACCCGACAGCACACGTCATAAGAACATAATATATTACATGGGAAAACAACTGAAACTGTACAAACAGGTACAAACTTCAGTTACAACTATTGTTTATGTTACACAGCGGAAGTCTACACTACACAACTCACGCCCGCCTATCTAGCAAAAGTCGGTTGCCCAGCCCTAGGGCAACCCACACTAGCTGCACGTCTCAGCTCAGCGCGGCGTGTACGGCTCCCACTCAGCCGTGGTCCCCGACGGAGGGTAACCCTCGCCGGTGGACTCGTACTCCGAGTCCGTGGGTGGCTCCTCACCTGAAAAACACTTAAGCAGCAACCGTGAGCACGAAGGCTCAGCAAGGCTTAACCGACTCACCTAAGCATGAAACTCTACATGAGGTATACCAAGACATAGGTTGGTAGCATTTCAGCAAAACGACACGCCTACAAGTTCATCCTTAGTTCATCTTTTAGCAACAAGTTAACAGTTCATGAAATCTGAAATTTAGTAAGCAGTATTTGGTGGCACACATGTAGCAATACAATTATATCAATCAGCATCATTGAATCAACATATTTCATCCATTAGTCTACGTTACGACGCAGTGAACAAGCAGCACTCGTCACCGCGAGGGACGGCGAATCGACTCGATATACACCTGCAGGGAAAACCCAAAGAGCACGTCACGTACGCCCACCCGTGGAGCTGCACAGCACGCTCACTCGATGTCGTACGGGACAACCTTTCACCCAACAGCCCAAACGTCGAACCGGTCGCACCGAAACGAGCAGGAGGTTCCCCACACGGAGCATCTCTCTATGCCCGTTGGCAGATTTCCACCTTGCTGCCCTCAACCTACACCTATAAATCGGTGTGCTATGCCTCGACGCCCGGAGGTTTAGGTTACATCGGTTTATCGGGGCCCATATATCCGATATGCCTTCGGTACGTTCAATACTTGTTCAGCAGGGCCGCACACGGATCGGTCCTCAATCGACACGGACAGGGCTGCGCACACAAGACTCTCTCTTGCTGCGCCCTAGCCCCTGCCTAGTCTCATTTTCATTACTAAAGTGATCTCACATCACTCAACCGAACCCGTGTGTCCCCAGCCTATCTCGCGAGTAGATTCCAACTACTCGACTTGTACCGAAGTCCTATGACTCATTAAGCATAGCCTGTCTACTCGAGGTCCTTGACACTACCCTCACTCTTTTAGGAAACTTTGGTTATGCAAGTGGGGTTTCATTCATCCGATACCTAATGCACATACATACTTCATATGACACATGTATACAAAGTAAAACTTTTAAAAAGGGTTAATGCAAACCGGGGCTTGCCTTGTTGCTGCTGGTCGGGAGTTAGTTCTTCGTCCGGAAGGAGGAAGTCCAGCACTTCCGGAGTCTCTTCTTCAACGGCTACACGTTAATGAAATACTACATGTTAATTTAGATGCAAATGTGAGTTTTAGAGTAAGACCTCTACTATTAGTTCTAATAACCAGCCTCTAACACCTGGAACTTTGTTTAAGAATTTAAATATGAACTGGTGTTGGTGGTTTGGCTTGGACTTAGTCACATGGTTAAGTGCTAAGTGGTTTTTTTCCCCCTTTTTCATCTTAATCCCTTAAGTGGGTAAAACAGAACAGGGTGATCTAGAGCTCCAATAGAGCTGAGAATTTTTGTGTGAGTTCCTTGTCACAAGAAAACTCTCTGGACCAAACATTAGCACTTTTCATGGAGTGGTTTGCTCAGAATAATTCTCTTGGCAAATCAGCAAGGAAGAATTAATTCTGAGGTAATACCCCTGTTCATGCTCAACTTAATGAACTACAATTTCTATTATAGCTCATAGAGTTTGCATGAATTTTCCTAGCATTTTTGGAGTCAAGGTTTGCCCAGAATTGAATTTCCAAGTTTTGGAAATTCTCTGAAAATGTTTCTGTATTCAAATGAACACAGCACCTTCCAATTTGAATTGCTCTGACCAAATCCCCTCCAAATGGTCTGAAACTTTTACAGGGGTTTACTAATGTCCTAAAGAACATTCTGGCAAAATTTGGGGACTTTTGGATGAACCAAACTCCCTCTAAAATTCTTTTGCTGAAAAGCTTTAAAGAATTTTCCAGAATTAATTAAAGGGTTTCATACAAATTGGGTTCTACATTTGGATAGTACTCTATCAGAGGAATCCAACGAAATTTGTTTCACAATTTTTGGATTCTCCTACCCAAAGTTGTAGCTATTCAAAGTTTGAACTAAAAACTGAAATTCCCCAAAATGTTCAAATACTGGCTGTGGGTCCGGGGACAGGTGTCACGCGTCGGGGCAAGCCACACGAGGCTACAGGTTATTTCCCGCGCCTCCACACCAGATCCCTGCGCCACAGCTGATCAAATATTTGAAAAACCGTCGCTGACGGGCGGGACCCACCGGTCGTCTTCTACCTCCGGCCACCCGCGCCTGCGCGCCGCCGGGCTCGCCGGAGTTCGACGGATTCCGGCCTCCCGGCCATCCCCCGAGCTCTCCCTCGCCGCTAGGGCCTAATTTCCCGTGCTGAACACGATGGAAGACTCTTCCCCGGTCGGCGATGGCTCTAACCTAGCTGGCCACGGTGCGGCGTCTCTGGACTGGTTCGGCAACGTCGCCCGGTCACCCTAGCCTGCCCAGACCTCGGTGGAACGGCGCTACAGCACCAGTGGACCAAAGGGATGCTCGACCTAGCCTCAGAACTGCTCGGGACCGGCGGCTAATGGTGCCTCACCGTGCACCCGAAACCTCCTCCGCGTTTGAGGTCAGAAATTCTGGATTTCATGCGGTCTACGTGCATATTTCCAACTAGGGTTGTGAAGGACTACTGATCGCCGGTTAGTGGCGGTCCTGTGTGCAAGGTTTCACGGCCTAAGAACAAGAGGGACGATCGAATTTGGTATTACCGTATCAGAAGGTCGGATGGTGCCCGACGGCGATCTTTTCCCAAATTCGAGCCTAGTAGATCATCTCATGGCTTGAGCCTCGGGGACGAGCAGCAGGGGCTACCAGCGCATCCGAGGGTGCTCTAGCTCGGGCCTGAGAAGCTCTGGGTGGGTCTGTCCACGTGAGACCAGCTTCGGTTCTCCGCCGGACAGCTCTGTTTTCTCGGCGCCGTTTGCCGAATTGTGCGCGTCACAGGCTAGGGCCTCTGGGGTTGCGGGGCTGGTGTGGTAGAGCAGGCACAGGCGCTGCTTTTCTGTACTGCCGGTGCGCACAACCGAGGTTTGGTTGAGGCCGGCGATCGGGGAGAAAGGAGTGCGGCGGTGAGCGCCGATTGCTGTTTGCGCGTGGGAAGAACAGCTAGCGCGCGATCAAAGCGAAGATGGCAACGTGCTGCAGCCGGTTTCCGGGATAAGGAGCAGGCCAGCGCGAAATGGGAGCAGGAGGTGGAGCCTCGGTCGACGGGGGCGGCCGCTCGGTGTCGCCCCGGGGTTACACCTCGGTGGAGTGAAGTCCAGAGAGAAACTTAAGTGTTAAGTATACTCATTCCTATGACATGTGGGCCCCACAACTCAGTACCTCTTTTCCTCAAAATATCTCCAAAGTTTGACAATTATCCAACCCAGTTGTTTGAAAATTGGAAACTGAGCCCATTTGACAAGTTTGGACAAATTCCATGCAAATTCAAATATTCATTTGAATTCTTTGCCCATTTGATTTCCTTTGGAAAAATGGGCAGCAAGACTTTTCAAAATTAATGAAACTTTGCCTCCCCACTAATTTGGACCTAAGGAATCCAAATATGCCACTTGATCCTTGTGTTAGCTGCTGCAAACAATAGTTTGGACACAACAGTTTTGAATTCCTCATTGTGTGATCATATGTGTATAAACCCTACTTTGTGAAAGTGAAGACTCTCCCCTCTAATCACTCTTTTGATGGAGGTTACCTGCTTTTCACAACATTTCCTAAGGTGCCCACAATGAAAATTGTGGTGTTGTGAGATGAAGAAAAGTTTTTTACAAATCCCTTTTCTTGGGCTTTTACATCCCTCCCCCCTTAAAAGAATCTCGTCCCGAGATTATAAAAGAAGAGATAGCGATGTAATAGGGACTTACCCGTGTTGAGAAGCCAAGAACTCCGGGTAATTTGAACGAAGGAACTCCTCGCTCTCCCACGTCGCTTCCTCGGTGGTGTGGTTACTCCAGAGTATTTTGTAGAACCACAACGTTCTGCTACGCGTGGTCCTGGCTTTCTCATCAAGAATTCCCACCGGATATTCATCATATGTTAAATCCGGCTTCAGCTCGCCGATGTCTTCGGTAGGAACAGCAGTTGTATGCTTCAAGCATTTTCGCAGTTGCGAAACATGGAAAATATCATGGACACCAGCCAGAGATGCCGGTAGCTCCAGTCGATACGCTGCTGGTCCACACTTCTCGGTGATAGCGTAGGGTCCAATGAAACGGGGAGCGAGCTTCCCCTTCACACCGAATCGGTGCACGCCCTTCATTGGAGACACGCGGAGGTACACGTGTTCCCCAACGTCAAAGTGCAACGGCCTACGCCTCTTATCAGCGTAGCTCTTCTGTCGGGATTGAGCGGCCTTCAAATTGGCTTGAATTGTCCGAACGCGCTCTTCGGCGTCGTTCACCACATCAACTCCGAATGTGACCCTTTCACCGGACTCGCACCAATTTAATGGGGTGCGGCATTTACGACCGTAGAGAGCTTCGTAAGGTGCCATCTTGATACTCGCCTGATAACCGTTGTTGTACGAGAATTCCGCCAATGGTAGGTGATCATCCCAGTTCCTACCATGGTGGATGGCACATGCTCTCAACATGTCTTCCAGGACTTGATTCACCCTTTCTGTCTGACCATCGGTCTGAGGGTGATAGGCGGAGCTCCTGATTAACTTAGTACCCAATGCAGCGTGTAGCTGCTCCCAAAAGCGAGATACAAATAATGCACCTCGATCTGAGACAATGGTCTTGGGTACCCCGTATAGGCACAGAATCTTCGCTATGTATAGCTCCGCATATTTGCCGGCATTGTAACGTGTATTCACCGGAATGAAGTGAGCCGTCTTGGTTAACCGATCAACGATTACCCATATGGAATCATGCTTGTTGGCTGTTAGGGGTAATCCCACAATGAAATCCATGCTCACATCTTCCCATTTCCAGGCCGGGATCTTCAGAGGTTGCAGCAGCCCTGATTTCTTCATGTGATCAGCTTTCACTCGTCTACACGTATCGCACTCGGATACGTACTTAGCTACCTCCCGCTTCATCCGTGTCCACCAAAATTTCTTTGTCAAATCTTGGTACATTTTGTTGCTGCCCGGATGAATGGAGTATTTGGACAAGTGAGCTTCATCGAGGATCTTTTTCCTCAACTTCATATCTCGGGGTACGACTATGCGGTCATTGAACCACAGCGTCCCCTCATCATCTTTCCGGAAACATTTAATCTCTCCATTGTCTATCCGTCTCCGGAGATGTGCCATGCCTTTATCCGTTTTCTGAGCTGCAATGATGTCCTCCCTAATAGTAGGGATGAGGGCAAGGTTGTACAGCGATCCATAAGGAACCAAGTATAAACTTGGCTCTTCCTCCTCCACCGGTGTAATGGTGAGTTGATGTACATGTGATTTCCGACTCAGCGCGTCGGCAACCACATTCGCCTTGCCGGGGTGGTAATGGATCTCAATCTCATAATCTTTGATCAGTTCTAACCACCTCCTCTGCCTCATGTTCAGCTCCTTCTGGGTGAAAATGTATTTCAAGCTCTTGTGGTCGGTGTAGAGATGCACCAAGTTCCCCAGGAGATAGTGCCTCCACATTTTCAGCGCCAACACCACGGCAGCAAGTTCAAGATCGTGAGTCGGGTAGTGCTGCTCATGGTTCCGAAGTTGGCGTGAGCCATAAGCGACCACGCGTCCTTCCTGCATCAACACGCAGCCAAGCCCAATACCGGACGCGTCACAATACACGTCGAAGGGCTTTGTTGTATCCGGTTGAGCTAAGACCGGGGCTGTTGTGAGATGCTTCACCAATGTTCGGAACGCTCCTTCACACGCCGTGTTCCAAACATATTTGGTCCCTTTCTTCAGCAACCCTGTCATCGGCTTAGCGAGCTTGGAGAAACTTGGAATGAATCTCCGATAGTACCCCGCTAACCCGAGGAAGCTTCTGACTTCATGAACTGAAGTGGGAGCTTTCCATTTCAACACTTGCTCGATTTTACTTGGGTCAACCGCGATGCCTTCAGCTGAGATGATATGTCCCAAGAATGGCACTTGGCTGATCCAAAATTCGCATTTGCTGAGCTTGGCGTAGAGCTTGTGGTCTCGCAATCGTTGAAGAACGATCCGTAAGTGTTCGGCATGCTCGGCTTCTGTCTTGGAGTAAACCAAGATATCGTCGATGAACACTACCACAAACTTGTCCAGCTCCGGCATGAACACCGAGTTCATGAGATACATGAAATGGGCTGGAGCATTTGTGAGACCAAAGGACATGACGAGATATTCGTATAAGCCGTATCTCGTCGAGAACGCCGTCTTCGGGATATCCTCCGCCCGGATCTTGATTTGGTGATATCCAGAGCGAAGGTCCATCTTTGAGAATACACTTGCCCCCACAAGTTGATCAAACAAGATGTCAATACGGGGCAGTGGGTACTTATTCTTGATGGTGACGGCGTTGAGCGGCCGGTAATCCACACACAGCCTCAGGGTCTCATCCTTTTTCTTCACGAATAGCGCCGAGCATCCCCAAGGCGAGGAACTCGGCCTAATGAAACCCTTGCTCAACAGATCATTGAGCTGTTCTTTCAGTTCCGCCAGCTCATTTGGAGCCATCTTGTATGGTCTCCGTGATATGGGCGTAGTCCCGGGTGCAAGTTCAATCTTGAACTCGACATCCCGCTCAGGTGGCATGCCCGGAAGATCATCCGGGAACACGTCGGGATACTCCCGGACTACGGGGATGTCTTCTAACTTGAGAACTTCAGCATTATTAATTGCTAAAACTTCCCGGACTGGCGTGTCTAACATCATGGAATGCGGACGGTGAAATGGAGAATTTAAGTGAACCGTCCGTGTCCGAGTCTCTAGGACAGCGCCATGGTATTGCAGCCATGACATCCCTAAGATTGCATCAATCTTCTGTCCCATAAGGATTATCAAGGTGGTGGGATATAGCTTCCCACCTAAGCACAGAGGTGCCTTTGGAATCATCATATTAGCTGAAATCTTCCCTCCCGGTGAGCATATCATATAAGTGCAGTCGGTTGGGAAGACTTGCAATTGATGTTTAGCCACATAGGATGCACTTATAAAGCTGTGGGTTGCACCCGAATCAAATAGTATGACTATGGCTTGATGGTTGAGAGTAAACGTACCCGCCAGCACGTTGTCTCCCTCTGGGGCGTCCTCATTGTCGAGGTTGCGGACGCCTCCCGTCCGCTGACCAACCTTCTTCGCCGGAGGTCGGCCTCGAGCACCGCCCTGAAACTGGGCTTGCCCGCTGCTCTGCTGCCCCTGGGGACAGTCCTTCGCAAAGTGGCCCGCCTGGCCACATGTGAAGCAGGTGAAACGGGGCGGTCCCCCGCTGATCGGTGGACGGAAACCTGGGGCGCGTTGTGGCGGTGGAAACGCCCGGGGTACCGTCTGCTGCTGCTGCTGTCTTGGTGGTGGCATCGGCGGACGGAACGGAGGTGCCTGAAAGGGACGTCCCCCGAACCGTTGCGGTCGCGCCGGTGGTTGCCACTGCTGCCCGGATGGTGTCCGATACACCATACGGTACTTCTGGGGAGCGCCACTCCCACCACTGCTAGGTGGAGCGCTACGCTTCCTCTGCTCAGCTGCTAACTCCCGCTGAGCGTCCTCTTGCATGATGGCGGCATTGACTAGATCGTTGAATGTGCCGCGGTTCCATTGTACGAGGTGGGTCTTCATTTCGGGGTGTAACCCCCGATAGAAGTGCTCCCTCTTCTTCTCCTCCGTGGAGATGTAGTCTGACGCATACTGCGCCAGATGGTTGAAGGCACGGGAGTAGTCGTGGGCACTCCTCCCGCCCTGCTTCAGTTCCAAAAATTCTTGGAACTTTCTCTTCATTATTCCGGGAGGAATGTGATAGGCGCGGAACGCCTCCCGGAACTCTTGCCATTCCACGGCATGGCCAGCCGGACGTGAGGCGACATAATTCGCCCACCACGCACCAGCGGCACCGTGGAGCTGCTGTGCTGCGAACAGCGTCTTCTGCCGCTCCGTACACTGGAGCAGCCCGAACTTGGACTCGATAGTCCGCAGCCAGTTGTCCGCCTCCAGTGGTTCTTCGGCTTCGGTGAACACTGGAGGGTGCGTACTCATGAAATCCGAGTACGACACTTCGCGGGGCTCGCGAGGCCCTCGCTCTTGACGTCCTCCCGCCTGGGACGTATTCTGCACGATCGTGCGGAGCAGGTCGGTCTGCTCCTCACGACCTCCCACCAATGCCGCTATCACATCCGCTAGACTAAGCGGAGGCGGCGGTGGTGGCTGCTGCTGCGGGGTGCTGTCGTAGGCCGGTGGCTGGGAGTCATCGCCTCCACCTTGGCTAGAGCCACCAACCTCGTGCGTGGTCCTAGTACGAACCATCTGCAACCATACGACATTAAACATCAGTCCCGCAACATTTGGCATGCAGTCCAATAGAACTGGGCGTAAAAACATTATGACAACCAAATATGCGAAATATCTCGTAAGTAGATAATGTAATAACTTTGCACAAGCTACACCATTACCAGACCAAACACAAGTTAGTTTAATCCAACTTGATGAACCCCCTGTTTGGAAGCTCAACATAACTGGGTTTGGTCTCTACGAGACATTATTATTGCGTTGTCATCACGTATAACACCCTTAGGGTACGACACCCTCTCCAATGAGCTCAACTGTCATTCTTCTGTCAGAATGACCAGTTTCTACCTATCCCATGTTTTGATCTGGTTCTGTGCATTTTCATGACTCAAGTTGAATAACAAAGTTTAAGTTAACTTTAGTATCTTTCCAACGAGTATGCATTTGCCCCCAGATCATATTTGGCTAAAAAGTTATGCTAATTCAAAGTCAGCAGAATTTCTGGAAGAATTTTAACAGCACCTCCCTTGGAAGTGGCTGTCTTCAACCCTAATTCTCCCTAATTTCTGTGCTGAAACTTCAGAAACTTTGAATTGCAAAGATGTCACACATCTTCTACTCTTTCTAAGCGTGTATTATATGACAATTTTATATTTTTCTACTGGGAGTTATATTTGAAAAACATATCAGTTCAGAGGATGTTTTACTCTGCCCTGGTTCTGGACAGTTTACATTCCTCTGGGATTTCAGCCATCTTAAGGCGAGTTTCAGCTCTGGAAGTCTACAACAAAGTTGTAGAGTACTTGAATACCTTTCCAGAGCTATATAGCACACCTCCCTGGGCTAAAAGACCTGTGAGTTATGCCCTGTTGAAGATCAGCAAACATGCTGCCCAAAACAGAGCACTCTGTTTTTCAGTCTCTTTTGGAACTACACTCATCACCATCCCATTCTTATACCCAACCAGGGTCCTAACTGTTGAACCTATAGATTTTAATTCTTTGTCATCATTATACTCATGCATATGCCTACAATGTCTCGGTACTACGTTCCTCACAAAAGAAAATCCTAACCGGATCATACCGGCATATACGTCTCGAGTGTGGCACTAAACGGTCTCTCGCACACGTTTTCTACACGGATACCTACGTGGTTAGTACCTGCAGGAAACCACACAATAATGGTGCACTCAATGGTTATTCATTTCAGGCAGTTCCATATTTGAAAGTAAATACAAACGCCCGTATCATTGTCATACGGCCGTCCTTGAGCTAGGTCACGTCTCAAGGCACGTGATCGTGTTTCAACACCACACGACGGGGAACCCGAGTATGTCATGAACGGGTCGTCACGGTTGGGAATGTTATCAACCCAACAGATACCACCTACTGCCCTGCAGGGCACGCCGATGGCAAGCGCTGCGTATGTCCTCCTGGGCTATTTCCAGACGAACACACTTTCGCGTTACTGACCACGCGATGGGGTCTCCACTCACTTGCCTAATGCACGCTAGGGATCAGCGTTGCATATGAACTCAGGGACATGAAGAGTCCAAGAGCTTCATATTGACATCTCACACCGAGCTGTGAGATTAATCCCTGAACCACGTTCCTCGTCAGGGAGAGCTAACCGAAATTGAACCGCTTTCGGTGGCGTTCCTTACCATACTTACCAGAGCGTAGGTGCGTCGTTACATAATTGAAATTCAGAATTATAACACATAAGTTAGTCTTTGCCACTTTAAGTAACTATGCTAATATAGTCCTTACTTGGGCAACTACCGAATCCTCACCGTATACCTAAGTTTTTCCCATAATGCAGTCCTTTAGTACTGTGCTATCCCCACTGCAGCTCTGATACCAGGCTGTGGCGGACCGGAATCCGCTCATCCAGGATCGCAGAGGGTGGTGCCACGCGATGCGACACCCGACAGCACACGTCATAAGAACATAATATATTACATGGGAAAACAACTGAAACTGTACAAACAGGTACAAACTTCAGTTACAACTATTGTTTATGTTACACAGCGGAAGTCTACACTACACAACTCACGCCCGCCTATCTAGCAAAAGTCGGTTGCCCAGCCCTAGGGCAACCCACACTAGCTGCACGTCTCAGCTCAGCGCGGCGTGTACGGCTCCCACTCAGCCGTGGTCCCCGACGGAGGGTAACCCTCGCCGGTGGACTCGTACTCCGAGTCCGTGGGTGGCTCCTCACCTGAAAAACACTTAAGCAGCAACCGTGAGCACGAAGGCTCAGCAAGGCTTAACCGACTCACCTAAGCATGAAACTCTACATGAGGTATACCAAGACATAGGTTGGTAGCATTTCAGCAAAACGACACGCCTACAAGTTCATCCTTAGTTCATCTTTTAGCAACAAGTTAACAGTTCATGAAATCTGAAATTTAGTAAGCAGTATTTGGTGGCACACATGTAGCAATACAATTATATCAATCAGCATCATTGAATCAACATATTTCATCCATTAGTCTACGTTACGACGCAGTGAACAAGCAGCACTCGTCACCGCGAGGGACGGCGAATCGACTCGATATACACCTGCAGGGAAAACCCAAAGAGCACGTCACGTACGCCCACCCGTGGAGCTGCACAGCACGCTCACTCGATGTCGTACGGGACAACCTTTCACCCAACAGCCCAAACGTCGAACCGGTCGCACCGAAACGAGCAGGAGGTTCCCCACACGGAGCATCTCTCTATGCCCGTTGGCAGATTTCCACCTTGCTGCCCTCAACCTACACCTATAAATCGGTGTGCTATGCCTCGACGCCCGGAGGTTTAGGTTACATCGGTTTATCGGGGCCCATATATCCGATATGCCTTCGGTACGTTCAATACTTGTTCAGCAGGGCCGCACACGGATCGGTCCTCAATCGACACGGACAGGGCTGCGCACACAAGACTCTCTCTTGCTGCGCCCTAGCCCCTGCCTAGTCTCATTTTCATTACTAAAGTGATCTCACATCACTCAACCGAACCCGTGTGTCCCCAGCCTATCTCGCGAGTAGATTCCAACTACTCGACTTGTACCGAAGTCCTATGACTCATTAAGCATAGCCTGTCTACTCGAGGTCCTTGACACTACCCTCACTCTTTTAGGAAACTTTGGTTATGCAAGTGGGGTTTCATTCATCCGATACCTAATGCACATACATACTTCATATGACACATGTATACAAAGTAAAACTTTTAAAAAGGGTTAATGCAAACCGGGGCTTGCCTTGTTGCTGCTGGTCGGGAGTTAGTTCTTCGTCCGGAAGGAGGAAGTCCAGCACTTCCGGAGTCTCTTCTTCAACGGCTACACGTTAATGAAATACTACATGTTAATTTAGATGCAAATGTGAGTTTTAGAGTAAGACCTCTACTATTAGTTCTAATAACCAGCCTCTAACACCTGGAACTTTGTTTAAGAATTTAAATATGAACTGGTGTTGGTGGTTTGGCTTGGACTTAGTCACATGGTTAAGTGCTAAGTGGTTTTTTTCCCCCTTTTTCATCTTAATCCCTTAAGTGGGTAAAACAGAACAGGGTGATCTAGAGCTCCAATAGAGCTGAGAATTTTTGTGTGAGTTCCTTGTCACAAGAAAACTCTCTGGACCAAACATTAGCACTTTTCATGGAGTGGTTTGCTCAGAATAATTCTCTTGGCAAATCAGCAAGGAAGAATTAATTCTGAGGTAATACCCCTGTTCATGCTCAACTTAATGAACTACAATTTCTATTATAGCTCATAGAGTTTGCATGAATTTTCCTAGCATTTTTGGAGTCAAGGTTTGCCCAGAATTGAATTTCCAAGTTTTGGAAATTCTCTGAAAATGTTTCTGTATTCAAATGAACACAGCACCTTCCAATTTGAATTGCTCTGACCAAATCCCCTCCAAATGGTCTGAAACTTTTACAGGGGTTTACTAATGTCCTAAAGAACATTCTGGCAAAATTTGGGGACTTTTGGATGAACCAAACTCCCTCTAAAATTCTTTTGCTGAAAAGCTTTAAAGAATTTTCCAGAATTAATTAAAGGGTTTCATACAAATTGGGTTCTACATTTGGATAGTACTCTATCAGAGGAATCCAACGAAATTTGTTTCACAATTTTTGGATTCTCCTACCCAAAGTTGTAGCTATTCAAAGTTTGAACTAAAAACTGAAATTCCCCAAAATGTTCAAATACTGGCTGTGGGTCCGGGGACAGGTGTCACGCGTCGGGGCAAGCCACACGAGGCTACAGGTTATTTCCCGCGCCTCCACACCAGATCCCTGCGCCACAGCTGATCAAATATTTGAAAAACCGTCGCTGACGGGCGGGACCCACCGGTCGTCTTCTACCTCCGGCCACCCGCGCCTGCGCGCCGCCGGGCTCGCCGGAGTTCGACGGATTCCGGCCTCCCGGCCATCCCCCGAGCTCTCCCTCGCCGCTAGGGCCTAATTTCCCGTGCTGAACACGATGGAAGACTCTTCCCCGGTCGGCGATGGCTCTAACCTAGCTGGCCACGGTGCGGCGTCTCTGGACTGGTTCGGCAACGTCGCCCGGTCACCCTAGCCTGCCCAGACCTCGGTGGAACGGCGCTACAGCACCAGTGGACCAAAGGGATGCTCGACCTAGCCTCAGAACTGCTCGGGACCGGCGGCTAATGGTGCCTCACCGTGCACCCGAAACCTCCTCCGCGTTTGAGGTCAGAAATTCTGGATTTCATGCGGTCTACGTGCATATTTCCAACTAGGGTTGTGAAGGACTACTGATCGCCGGTTAGTGGCGGTCCTGTGTGCAAGGTTTCACGGCCTAAGAACAAGAGGGACGATCGAATTTGGTATTACCGTATCAGAAGGTCGGATGGTGCCCGACGGCGATCTTTTCCCAAATTCGAGCCTAGTAGATCATCTCATGGCTTGAGCCTCGGGGACGAGCAGCAGGGGCTACCAGCGCATCCGAGGGTGCTCTAGCTCGGGCCTGAGAAGCTCTGGGTGGGTCTGTCCACGTGAGACCAGCTTCGGTTCTCCGCCGGACAGCTCTGTTTTCTCGGCGCCGTTTGCCGAATTGTGCGCGTCACAGGCTAGGGCCTCTGGGGTTGCGGGGCTGGTGTGGTAGAGCAGGCACAGGCGCTGCTTTTCTGTACTGCCGGTGCGCACAACCGAGGTTTGGTTGAGGCCGGCGATCGGGGAGAAAGGAGTGCGGCGGTGAGCGCCGATTGCTGTTTGCGCGTGGGAAGAACAGCTAGCGCGCGATCAAAGCGAAGATGGCAACGTGCTGCAGCCGGTTTCCGGGATAAGGAGCAGGCCAGCGCGAAATGGGAGCAGGAGGTGGAGCCTCGGTCGACGGGGGCGGCCGCTCGGTGTCGCCCCGGGGTTACACCTCGGTGGAGTGAAGTCCAGAGAGAAACTTAAGTGTTAAGTATACTCATTCCTATGACATGTGGGCCCCACAACTCAGTACCTCTTTTCCTCAAAATATCTCCAAAGTTTGACAATTATCCAACCCAGTTGTTTGAAAATTGGAAACTGAGCTCATTTGACAAGTTTGGACAAATTCCATGCAAATTCAAATATTCATTTGAATTCTTTGCCCATTTGATTTCCTTTGGAAAAATGGGCAGCAAGACTTTTCAAAATTAATGAAACTTTGCCTCCCCACTAATTTGGACCTAAGGAATCCAAATATGCCACTTGATCCTTGTGTTAGCTGCTGCAAACAATAGTTTGGACACAACAGTTTTGAATTCCTCATTGTGTGATCATATGTGTATAAACCCTACTTTGTGAAAGTGAAGACTCTCCCCTCTAATCACTCTTTTGATGGAGGTTACCTGCTTTTCACAACATTTCCTAAGGTGCCCACAATGAAAATTGTGGTGTTGTGAGATGAAGAAAAGTTTTTTACAAATCCCTTTTCTTGGGCTTTTACAATGAATCCCACTTTTGAATTCATGGGATGAAAGGAGTTTGAATTTGAATTTGAGTTCAAACTAGCCTCTTTCTTATTATACCCAAAATACCTCAAAAAGGTTTTATATTTGGGTGAAACTTGGCATGAGCATTCCTAGCAAGATGTAGGAGTTTTTCATATGCTCAGCTCCTATATGATGCATGTGGAAGATACCACTTTTGCATTTTGTGAGTTCATCCTCTAATGACCATATTGATTGTGGTTACTTGCTCTTCAAAGGTGTTCATAAGTTTTCTACAAATGAGGTGTGATGAACACTTTGGATGTGTGCAAAAACTTAGGCCCTTACATCCCCCCCTTAAAAGAATCTCGTCCCGAGATTATAAGGTAAAAATGAGAGAGAGGATGGTGGAAAATTAACGTATGTGCGACGCAAAAAAGTCAGGGTAATTAGCGCGAAGAAAACCTTCGCTCTCCCATGCCGCTTCGTCTACGGAGTGATTACTCCATAGAACTTTGTAGAACCACAACGTACTGTTGCGTGTGGTTCGGGCCTTTTCATCAATTATCTGAATCGGTTCCTCCCGATAAGTGAGATCCGGTTTCAGTTCTTCAATATCCCCCAGCTGAATGGTAGTTGATAGCTTAAGACACTTCCTCAGCTGAGAAATGTGAAAGACGTCGTGCACACCGGAAAGTGTTTCTGGTAATTCCAGCCAGTATGCTACTGATCCACATCTTTCTGTAATCTGGAATAGACCGATGAATCCAGGTGCTAACTTTCCTCTCACCCCGAATCTGTTCACGCCCTTCATTGGAGACACACATAGATACACGTGATCCCCGACTTCGAATTGTGAAGGACGTCTTCTCCGGTCCGCATACTGTTTTTGTAGGGATTGGGCGGCTTTTAGATTTGCTTGAATCAGCCGAACCTTTTCCTCCGCATTGTTGACAAGATCAATCCCGAAGGTGACCCTTTCGCCAGACTCACACCAATTCAGTGATGTGCGGCATTTTCTCCCGTATAGCACCTCGTAAGGCGCCATCTTGATGCTGGCTTGGTACCCATTGTTGTACGAGAACTCAGCCAACGGTAAGTGATCATCCCAATTCTTACCGTGGTTGATAGCACAAGCTCGTTGCATATCTTCTAGAATCTGATTTACCCGCTCGGTTTGCCCATACGTCTGCAGGTGGTACGCTGAACTACGGATCAGCTTCGTCCCCAACGCAGCATGTAGCTGCTCCCAAAAACGGGACACAAATAAAGTGCCCTGATTCGATATGATGGTGCGGGGTACGCCATACAAGCATAAGATCCGTGAGATGTACAATTCAGCATACTTGTTGGCGTTTTAGTTGGTGTTGACCGGGATAAAATGGGCAACTTTGGTGAGCCGGTGGACGATCACCCACACGGAATCATGCTTCTGAAATGTGGTGGGTAAACCGACGATGAAGACCATGCTCACATCTTCCCACTTCCAGGGAGGAACGCCCAGTGGTTGTAGCAGTCCTGGTTTTCTCATGTGGTCTGCCTTCACCCTTCGACACGTACTTTGCAATCTCCCGCTTCATTCGTGTCCACCAAAACTTGTTTCTGAGTTCTTGATACATTTTGTTGCTGCCGGGGTGAATAGAAAACTTTGATAAGTGAGCCTCATCAAAGATTTTCTTCCGTAACTCCGAGTTAAGTGGTACTACAATCCGGTCCTTGAACCATAGGACGCCGTCTCCGTCTTTCCGGAAACATTTCATCTCCCCACTGTCTACACGTCTCCGCAAATGCGACATGCCCTTGTCATGTTTCTGAGCTGCCGCTATTTCTTCACGGATGGTGGGGATCAAAGCTAAGTTGTAGAGAGCTCCATGTGGAATGACAAGCAATGGTGGCTCGCTCTCTTTCAACGGTGTGATGGTCAGATTGTTGACGTGTGACTTGCGACTCAGCGCATCTGCCACTACATTTGCTTTGCCGGGGTGATAATGGATCTCTATTCCGTAATCCTTTATCAACTCTAACCATCTTCGCTGCCTCATGTTCAGCTCTTTCTGAGTGAATATGTACTTGAGGCTCTTGTGGTCGGTATATAAATGCACGAGGTTACCGAGTAGGTAGTGCCTCCACATTTTGAGTGCGAGTACCACGGCAGTGAGCTCTAAGTCATGAGTTGGATAATTCTGCTCATGGTTTCTGAGATGCCGTTATCCATAAGCGACCACCCTTCGGTCTTGCATCAGCACACATCCGAGCCTGATGCCGGATGCATCGTAGTACACATCGATTGGTTTTGTTGTGTCTGGCTGTGCCAAAACCGGTGCTGATGTTAGGTGCTTCACTAATGCCTTGAACACTGCTTCACATGCTGGACTCCAAACATATTTGGTAGCCTTCTTCAGCAGCTAAGTCATAGGCTTTGCAATCTTTGAGAAGTTCGGAATGAACCTCCGATAATATCCCGCGAGTACGAGGAAACCCTGTACCTCATGAACGGTTCTCAGGGGCTTCCAATTCAGCACTTGTGTGATTTTACTCAGGTCTACAGCGATGCCCTCCGCTGAGATAATATGCTCGAGAAAAGGCACTTGCAATATCAAGAATTCACACTTGCTGAATTTCGCGTATAGTTGGTGATCCCGCAGCCGTTGCAAGACTATACGCAGATGCTTCGTGTGTTCTTCCTCTGACTTGGAATATACCAATATGTCGTCGATGAAGACCACAACAAACTTGTCCAGCTCCGACATGAATACCGAGGTCATCAAGTACATGAAGTGACCTGGAGCGTTGGTGAGGCCGAAGGACATGACCAGGTACTCATAAAGTCCGTACCTCATCGAGAAAGCCGTCTTCGGAATATCCTCAGCCTGTATCTTAATAAGATGGTACCCGGATCTTAAGTCCATCTTAGAAAAGATCTTTGTTTCGACCCACTGATCAAACAACATGTCAATCCGTGGTAACGGACACTTGTTCTTGATGGTTACGGCGTTTAGTGGACGATAGTCCACGCAAAGCCGCAACATCTCGTCTTTCTTCTTCACAAATAATGCTGAACAGCCCCATGGCGAGGAGCTCGGCCTAATAAAACCCTTCTCCAGCAGGTACGTTAACTGCATCTTCAGTTCAGCCAATTCCTTGTGCCCCATCTTGTACGGCCTCCGGGATATTGGCATAGTTCCCGGTGCAAGTTCAATCTTGAACTCCACCTCTCGGTCGGGCGACATCCCCGGTAAGTCATCCGGGAACACGTCAGGGAACTCACGGACTACTGAAATGTCTTCCAATCTGATGGTGGTAGCTTGATATACAATTGGGAGTTTTATTTCTGGACTGTCCAGAAATAATGAATGTGACTCGTGCATTTCTGAGTGTAGATGCACGACTCGGAGGATGGTGTCTAAAACAGCGCCGTGGCGGGTTAACCACGACATCCCTAAGATGACATCGACCTTTTGTTCCTCTAAAGCTATGATAGGCGTGGGGTATAACCTACCCGCTAAGCATAATGGTATATTGGAAACCATCATGCTTGCTGAAATCTTCCCACCCGGTGAACAAATCAAATATGGACTTTTGGTGGGTAGTATTTGCAAACTGTGTTTAGCAATAAAAGCTTGGCTAATAAAATTATGTGTGGCATCAAATAACACTATGGCTTGATGTTGGTGGAGTTGAAACATACCCGCAAGGATTGGCTCCCCC
Source organism: Neostapfia colusana (assembly GCA_030760725.1). NCBI lineage: Eukaryota > Viridiplantae > Streptophyta > Magnoliopsida > Poales > Poaceae > Neostapfia > Neostapfia colusana. The sequence continues at coordinate 62,653,004 of JASWHV010000006.1, read as the reverse complement.
TCCGGCACGTTATCTATGGCGAGTTGGTGGATGGTGCCAGGCTTAGGATTGGCCCACCGCGCATTAGTGGGGTTTCGGGGCTGATTACTCCCCGGAAATTGTGGTGCCGCTCCGCCGCCTTGCCTCTCAGGACAGTTATTGGCGAAGTGTCCTGGACGATCGCATTTGAAGCATGTGGTGGCTGTCTGGCCCATGCTTGGGGGACGAAAGCCCGGCATGCGCTGCTGAGGTGCAAACGCACGCGGCATCGCCCGCTGGTGCTGCTGTTGCTGTGGAGGTGGTGCTGGTAGTGCTAGCCTGAATGCCAGTGGAGAATATGGCTGACTGCGGAAAGGCATCGGCCTCTGTCGTGGCTGCCAGCGCTGACCCGATGATGAGCGATACACCATCTGGTATTTTTGAGAAGGACCACCTCCCTCTCCGCTGCTCTGCGGCGCGCTTCGCTTCTTCGCCGACGCCGCTAACTCCTTACCGGAGTCCTCCTGAACAATCGCAGCATCAATAATATCATTGAGGCTGCCGCGATTGAACATCGCCAGCTTGTCCTTCAAGAGCGGGTTAAGCCCCTGGTAAAAATGATACTGCCGCTTCTCGTCGGTATTGGCGTGATAGGAAGCATAGAGTGCAAGATCATTGAACGCCCTGTAGTATTCCACCGCGTTCCTTCTTCCTTGCTGCAGGCGAAGGAACTCCTACGTCTTCCTCTTCATAAGACTCGGCGGTATGTGATAGGCCCTGAAGGCCGTCCGGAACTCCGCCCAGGTCATAACTCGCTCGATGGGTTGCGAGGCACAAAAGTTTGCCCACCAAGCGCTCGCGGACCCTTGAAGCTGTTGGACCGCGAACTGAGTCTTGCGCTGCTCACTCACTTGGAGCAGCCTGAACTTCATCTCCATCATGCGGAGCCAGTTGTCCACATCGAGGGGTTCATCCGCCCTGGAGAATACCGAGGGATAAGTAGCCAGAAAGTCGGAGTAGGAGCTTTGTTGGCACTCCTCACGATCTTGACATCTCTACGGTCGAGACGTATTTGCAATAAGCGTCTGCAGCAACTCCGTGTGCTGCTGATGAGAACCCGCCATAGCCGCAACGATGTCGGCCAATGTAACCGTTGGCGGTGGCGGTGGCGGTTGTTGCTGTTGCTGTTGCTTCTGTTGCTGTCCCAAGGAACCCTCGGGAGGCTGTTGGGAGGCATCTCCCCCTGACTAGAACCCCCAACGTCTGGGTTGGCACGAGTGCGAGTCATTCTGAAATTCAAAACAGCAGCAATCAGCACATGTCATTCTTAAAATTCCATATAAAACACTAGGTATTGAAGTGACACATGAATAAACTTGCACAACATTCACATATATTGATAAAGCATAAACTTTATACAAGATACATTATTCTTGGGTCTCTGAGATGTCGTGCTCATGTCGTCACTACCTATACATATACTACTGTCTACACGACCTGTCACCGATTACAAAAGTTTTTGTACCCCACCCTCGCTGCCCTACTTGGCAATGGTAACTCACTACTCGGAGTGAACTCGACCTCCTGGGGGTCATCCTCCTCCGCTACCTCTGCTGGTGGCTCCGGGTCCATGACCTCTTCTTCCGGTTCAGGTTCCCCCATCGCCGGGATACCCAAAACCACGGGTACGGCACTTACCATCGGTAGGCCCATTACCGGAGGTACGAGGTCTTGCAACGCATGCACCTCATCCATGGCCTGGTTGTAATCCTCTTCCCAGCCTTGCCCCTCCTCAATAGCGTCATCACGCTCTTGAGTGAGGACCTCATTTTGCTGGGTCAAGGCCTGCACTTGCTGTTGCAAAACCGTGATGTCGACGCGGCTTTTCTTCTTTGCCTTCTTCAAACGATGCAACTGATTGTGTTGCTCGTTTAGTCACTTTATCGTCGGAAGGAGAACATTGCGGAGTGTGCTGTGAGCACTCTCGAAATGGTCTCCAAGGCTGGTGCTTCCTTGAGCTTCACGGCAAGACAATCCGTATGAACAGCTTGGCTGTCCATCACGGCTTTTCCTGCCCTCAAATGGAGGCTGAGGTTCGCCTCCGCAGGGTTGTACCTTGGGCAACCCGGGTCTGTTGCCTCCAAGTACCTTTCCCTCCACACATGATTAGCTCGTCCCTCCACCTGAACGAGCGTGTATGGAGTACCCTCCATAGCTCTCACGTGAAGTTGGCAGAAACAAGACAGGGTGTCGCGGGCTGCCACTTGCTACATTTCCTCCGGCTGTCTACCTCTCACCGTGACGGTGAACGGCGCCCAACCGGGTGGCGTAGGTCCTGCAGGAACTTCAACATGGATTGTCCACATATTGTTCCCCTCCTCGCCTTCTTCCTTGGCGAGGTACTACCGCATCTCGATGTACCCGAAATATTGAAGCATTTGCTTCAACACTTCCGGATAACCGCTGCGGTGAGAACAGTGGGATACCACCCACCAGTTCTCCAATTGTCTATCGCTGTCATCTGTAGAAACATTTTAAAAAGGTCAAATATTCATTTTGACAGTAAATCATTGAGCTATAACATCAACACATGTCATTGAACGCATAAAACCTGGAAACACGATTCAAACATAAACAAATTTGACTGCTGGTCTGCTGCCCAAAATGACAGCCCTGACCAGTTTCCATTTCAACCTGATTTAGACCATGCTAAAGGCAAAACAATTCTGGAGCTCAACATCAAAGTTAAAGCTAACTTCAATAGATTTCCAGAAAGTATTTGCTTGTCCTAAGATCTGTCCTGTTTCAAAAGTTATGAGATGTCAAAGTTGACAGAATTTTTGGAGAAAATTGGACAGCACCTCCCTTCTTGAGGTACTGATTTTATCCAAGAATTCCAGTTTATTCTACACCAAATTTGACAAACCTTTCTGTTACAAAGTTGTAACCCATCTCATGAAATTTTCAGAACTACCTCATTTTATATTTTTTGATTTTTATGCAGGAAGTTATGCTCAATTTACAGAGAGTTACAAAGAGTATTTGCTCTGCCCTGTTTCCTGGACAGTTTCAACTCTACTGCATTTTTCGACTGGTTAAGGGATGAAACACCTCTGGACATCAATGGAAAAGTTGTAAACCTCTTCCAGATCTTTTCATAAATGTCTCACATGAGCCCAATCTCGAAATAACTCGACCTCTAACCTCTGATTAACTTCAGCCTTGTTTCAGCTGAAAACAGGGGACTCTGTCCTTAGTATCCTATAAGTTGAAAACATGTTGACTTTGAATATCCTGATTAAGGTAATAAGTTATATCAAAGTTTTAGTGCTCTGGATTAAAACCTTCAAGTTTTACAATGAAGTGGCTCATTTAGTGGGGTGCGACATTGATGCATCACCAGTTCATGTCGGTACTACGTTCCTCACAAAGAAAAAACTATACCGGACTTAGCCGGCTTCGTTAGTTAAGTGGCACAAACGTCTCTCACACACGGATGCTACTCATCTACCGATTCGTGGTCAAACTACCTTCAGATAAACCACTCAATCGTCAGGTCCGGCTGCACACGGAACCTGGTCCCAATACAGATCATACAACCATCCGTCATCACTCGCAGGGTTGTTCTCAAGCTAAACACGCCTTGAGCTACGTATTCACGTTACTAACCACGTGACGGGGTCTGCCAAACTTGCCCGTAGCACGCCAGGGAAGGGAATTGCCCGAATATCCCAAACGACATGAAGAGTCGTAGAGGATATTAAAGCGGGTCGGGTTACCTGCCACCCGTGGGGCTCCACCCTTCAGTGCGCACTGGTGGACAGCGCTTACATGCACCCCCCAAGACATATGACGTCCCGAGATGCATGATTTTCAAACATAAACAAATAGATTATATTTGCCACTTTCTATACACTAATAACATCCTTATATGGGCTACTAACTCGTTTGTCACCGGGTTTTTGAAATAGATGACCTTTTTAGTGCGTTAAATCTCAAGCGAGCTCTGATACAACGTTTCGAGGGCCTCATGGCCTCCTCGAGCCAGGATCACGTTGAGGGGTGCTGCGTTGCACAGCACCGGACAACAAACATAAAATGGTACAAAGCGGAAGCAAAGTTTTATTACATAAATGAGTTTATGAACATTTTTACAAAAAAATATGTTCAGTCCACACTCACGGGCGTAGACTACGCATTGAGTTCACGTTCAGCCCGTGAACGTGTCCCCGCTAGCACACACGCACACTAATACGGCGGCGTGCACGACTCCCACTCAACGGGGTTTCCCTCTTGGGGTTCCGTATCCTCCTCGGGAGTCCCTTCCTCATAAAACCCTGCAAAAGCTTCAAACACAAGCAGTGAGCACGATGGCTCAGCAAGTCTGACCCGTCTCTCCTATACATGAAACTTCTACATGAGGGATTACAGGGTACATGAGGCAAATAAGTTGCAAAGGACTCGCCTAATTATTTGAACCTGACTTTCAAGTTTTAGAAGCAAGTTGTGGAGAACCTCATGCTAAGGCACATGATAGAGCTGCAATCAAACAAGAAACGCATTTCTCTCATGTACTTTGCCCATGGTTGAAAAGAACTTTAATTCGCTCTAAACTACAGCAAGTCATTAACAATCAAGGCATAGCTTTCAATCAGCAACTTTTACATGACTCTAGCATGTTCTTTCTACGTCATGGTACAGTGAACAAGTGGTACTTACTGACCGTGAGGGACGGTGATTATAATCGATTTACACCTGCAGGGTTACCCGAATAACCTGTCACATACGCCCGTACTCGATGTTGCCTACAGCAACCATCACGGACGTCGTAAGCAACCACCTTTCATCCGTCAGCCAAATGTCGAACTGGTCCTATTGTCCCAAGCAAGAGGTCTCTGCACGCACATCCGCAGTGCCGCCAGCTGATTTACACCTCAAGCTCTCAACCTACCCTCTAGACAACAAGCAATGCCTCAACACCCAGCTACCCGAATTACATCGGTTCCCGGTTCCCGTTTATCCGGTAGGTCTTCGGTACTGTTCTAGCTTGTTCAACAGGTCTGCACATGGCTTGGTCCTCAACAGACACAAGCGGAGCTATGGCACCCAGGCCCCAATGTCCTGCTGCCCTTACTCTCCGCTCGGTCTCATTTTTCTTGCCATGTGTTCCATTTGCTATCTTTACCCGAGTAGTGTGCCTTTAGTCTATTCCCACGAGCAGTTCCAACTACTCGACTTGTACCGAATCCTACACTATCTTAGCATTGCATTAGCTAATCGAGGTTTACAAAACTAAGCCCAACCCAGGGTTTTCTTGGTTATGCATTTGGGTTCTCAAACAAGCCTCTGATGCAAAATTTAAGTGGGTGCTCAAAGTAAGTTCTCAAAACAGTAGAATTTGTAAAAAGGCTAATATAAACCGGAGCTTGCATTGCTGCTATTGGTTGTATGCTAGCTGTTTCTCTGGAGTGATGAAGTCTAAGACTTCGGGCTCCTCCTCAACCTTAGCGACTACATGAGATAAATACGTATATGTATCAATTTGAATTGAAGTTGAATTTGTGAAGACTATAAGTCTTACTATACAGGCCCAATGACTCTGAAATTTTTACTGTGGTTTGGATACGACCTGAACAGAGACTTGGTCAAGATTAATTTGCAGCAAAGCTCATTTGAGCTCTCCACAAATAATTGTGTACTTGGCCTTAGTTGGAGCTCTTAGGGTGTTCTAGCGATTTTCATGGAGTAAGCCATAACTTTCTGAAAACTATATTTTCAGAGTGTTCTAATGGATTTGGTTTCACTTAATTTGAAGGTTCCTAGCTAAAGATATATGCTACACAATTTCAGGGAAAATCTGAAAATGTTTCTGGACATTTTCCATTTTCTCTGGAAAAGTTTTATTAATCACACAATTAGGTAGATCAAATTAGCTCAAATGGATCTGAAATTTTTATAGTAGTTCCAGGATATTATGGTGAACATACTGGCCAAATTTCAGAAATTTCCTCCAAAGGGTTCCCCAGTTAAATTTCTAAACATTTTAAAATTTGAAGAATTAATTATGTAGAAATAAGGATTTTCATAAAGTGAAACTTGATTTTTTGGAAAGTAATCCTAGAGCTGAATCCAAAAAAAATTGGTTCACTCAATTTGGAGTTTCCTAGGCAAATTTATGTAGGTTTGAAGTTTGAACTAAATCTGAAAATTGGGGAAAGTTTAAATCGCTGCGCGTGCGACCGGGGCTACGTGTCAGTTTCTCAGCGGCTGACACACGGGGCTACGTGTAAAAGCCCAAGAAAAGGGACTTGCAAAAACTTTTCATCACCTCACAACACCACAGTTTTTGTTGTGGATATCTTGTGAAGAATGGGGAAGAGCAAGTAACCTCCATCAAAAGGATGATTAGAGGGGAAAGCCCTAACTTTCACAAAGTAGGATGTCTACACATGAACATGAGAGGCTGAGCTCACCCCTAGAACTTAAAAAGTCTTGGGAAGGTTCAGGACAAATTTCATGCAAATCCAACACTTTTTGAGACACTTTTGGAGACAATTTAAAAGAGGCCAATTTTAATGTAAATTCAAATTGCAGCAACTTTCAGCACTTGGATTCAAAAGTTAGCTTCATATTCAAACTCAGCACATTTTTGTGAGTTATACCACCAATTTTCATCCCCATTGGAGTTCATCTTGTCGGGAGCTAAATTTGCAAGAATTCAAAACTGAATTTGAATTTCAGTTCAAACATGAAGCAAATTTAGCCAAATAAAGTTTAAATTCAAGAACTCAAATTCAAACCAAGACTTGGGGCTAAGTCTCTCATTCAATGTTTAGTAGCTGGGGATATTTACAGCAGAAGGGGGAGAAAGAATTAGTGGGGAGAAGAGGGCCCAGTGGTCAGCCACACAGGGATCAAACCGACTCAGTCACTCGGTCAAACACCTCTGCAGGCGCCAGCGCACGGGATCGACCCCGTCCCAACGCGGCCGCAGCGTCACCTTCTGCTCGGGGATGAGGACGCCGGCTACATTACACTCGATTGCACCCTGGTCTGCATGAATTCCCTCCCCATTCTCCCTGTTCCACCCGCACACATCCGAAGCGGCGCGCCCTGAGCTCGCTGCCCTCTGATCGCCGGCGCGCGGACAGCACAGGCCCCCTCGTGTCCGACGATCAACACAAGAAACAACCGCCATAATGTGCTTGTCCTTCTCATCCATACCGTTCAGCATTTCATGCACCGTCTTTGGAGAATTTTCCCAGGGAATGTTTCTGTGTTCTTAAGGCCGAGCCATACCAAATCCAGAAATTCACGGGTATTAGCTCATCACCGTGTATACCGAGCTACACACATGATCTACACCCTATCACGACCATCTAGGATCAAGAAGTACGAAGAACCGTGGAGTATAGACCCTGGTTATCGAGTTTTTCTGGTCACAGCCTATATCGGGCCTAGGTCGACGGTGAGCGCGTAGCTCCGGCCATTTCCATGGCCAACTGAGCTCATATTCATGCTCAGAATGCCACAGTGGAGCTGTAGAAGCAAACTGTTTGAAGAATGAGGCCCTGAGTAGCCCGGGCGACATCGCCGGAGTAGAGAGAACCACTGTCACCGTCGCGGGCATGGTTCCGGCCATCGCCGAGCTTCGTTGAGGGCACCAGTGTGTTCCTCGAGGCAAGTTGGGCCCAAGCAGCGAGAACCATTGAAGGTCGTGCAGGGAAACGGCCGGCGGCGAGAACTCCGGCGAGGCGCCGCCGCGGGAGCCGCGGGATGGCGCGAGGTAGACGAAGGGGGGGGGGGCGGGTCCACCGTTCAGCCTCTGTTCTCGCGCGGGGATCCGTTTGCGGCCGAGATTCAGTGTGGCAGCGCGGGTAAAACCCCGTGGGCCGCGGTGTGGCCGCATTCTCTGTGGGCCGGTTTAAGGAGTGGGTCCCACCCGCAGAGTTTAAACATTTTGGGAATTTCCAGTTTTAGTTCAAACTTCAAATGCATGGAACTTTTGCTAGGAAACTCCAAATTCAGTGAACCAAATTTTGTTGAACTCAGGATTCAGAGTACTTTCCAGCAATATCAATTTCAGCTCATGAAACTTAATAGTTTTCCAGAATTAAGTCCCTAAATTAAAACTGTTAGGAATTTTATCTGGAGAATTACTTTATGAAAAATTCTGAAATTTGGCTGGGAGGTTCATTGGAAAATCCTTGAGTCACAGTAAAATTTTCAGACTCATCCAAGTTCATTTAGTCCCCCTAATGGGATGATTAAGTGAACTGCCCTGAGAAAATAGAAAAATGTACAGAAACATTTTTCAGATTTTCTCAAATCTTGTTTAGGGCATAACTTCCTCTAGGATTCTTCAAATGAGATGAAACCAACTCCATTAGAACCATCTCAAATGCCAGGTTCCAGAAGGCAATAGTTGCAGCCATGAAAACCCCTGGAATTACTTAGAGGCTCTAATATTGACCAATTAGGTTTTTTTATTTGTACAAAGCTCAAATGAACTTTGTTTCAAATGAATCTTGGTCAAGACTCTGGTTAGGACCATACCAAGCCACCATAAAAATCTCAGAACCAAAGGGGAGGGTTAGCTAGAGTTATTAGTAATTACTTATCCAAATTTACACATTGCATTTGAATTGACATATAGTATCTCATTAACGTGTAGTAGCTGAAGGCGAGGAGACTCCGGAAGTGCTCGACTTCCTACTTTCGGAAGAAGACCTAACCACTGACCAGCAGCAACAAGGCAAGCCCCGGTTTGCATAAAGCCTTTTATAAAGTTTTTACTTTGTTTACATATGTAGTCGAGTACAAGGCTATGCTTAATGATTCATAGGACTTTGGTACAAGTCGAGTAGTTGGAATATACTCGCGAGTTAGGTTTGGGACACACGGGTTTGGTTCGAGTGATGTGAGATCACTTTAGTAATGAAAATGAGACTAGGCAGGGGCTAGGGTGCAGCATGAGGAAGTCTTGTGTGTGCAGCCCTGTCCGTGTCGATTGAGGACCGATCCGTGTGCGGCCCTGCTGAACAAGTATTGAACGTACCGAAGGCATATCGGATATATGGGCCCCGATAAACCGATGTAGCCTAAACCTCCGGGCGTCGAGGCATAGCACACCGATTTATAGGTGTAGGTTGAGGGCAGCAAGGTGGAAATCTGCTAACGGGTATAGAGAGATGCTCCGTGTAGGGAACCTCCTGTCCGTTTCGGTGCGACCGGTTCGACATTTGGGCTGTTGGGTGAAAGGTTGTCCCGTACGACATCGAGTGAGCATGCTGTGCAGCTCCATGGGTGGGCGTACATGACGTGCTCTTTGGGTTTCCCTGCAGATGTATATCGAGTCGATTCGCCGTCCCTCGCGGTGACGAGTACCGCTTGTTCACTGCGTCGTAACGTAGATAATTTATGGAATGTTATGATTCAATATTGCTGTTATGATATAATTGTATTGCTACATGTGTGCCACCAAACATTGCTTACTAAATTTCAGATTCCCGAACTGTTAACTTGTGGCTAAAAGATGAACTAAGGATGAACTTGTACGCGTGCCCATTTGATGCACTGTTACTATCCTATGTTCATTGTACACCTCATGTAGAGTTTCATGCCTAGGTGAGTCGGTTAAGTCTTGTTGAGCCATCGTGCTCACGGTTGCTGCTTAAGTGTTTTTCAGGTGAGGAGCCACCCACGGACTCGGGTTACGAGTCCACCGGCGAGGGTTACCCTCTGTCGGGGACCACGGCTGAGTGGGAGCCGTACATGCCGCGCTGAGCTGAGACGTGCAGCTAGTGTGGGTTGCCCTAGGGCTGGGCAACCGACATTTGCTAGATAGGCAGGCGTGAGTTGTACAATTTCGACTTCCGCTGTGTAATATAAACAATAGTTTGTAACTAAAGATTGTACCTGTTTGTACAGTTCAGTTGGTTTTCCATGTAATATATTGTGTCCTTATGACGTGTGCTGTCGGGTGTCGCATCGTGCGGCACCACCCTCTGCGATCCTGGATGAGCGGATTCCGGTCTGCCACACTACGGATTATTTCGCACGCAGACACATCAGATACGGTGCCACAGCTGATCCCCGGTTTAAATATCTGGCCTCTGACACGTGGGACTGGGGGCTTCGTCAACCTTCCGACATTCCGCGCTCGGCCGCCGCCCCCCTCACCGGAGTGCTCGCCGGAGGGGCTTTCCCATGCGCCAAACTCCAAGATTTTCACCGCCTATTCCTAATTCCACATGGGGAGCACGGTGCTGGACTTAGCTCAACATGACAACCACCGGAACATGGCCGGCGACGAGCGGCGGCTTTGGAAGAACTTCGGCCGTGTCGGCCGGGCTTCCTAGCACCCCAAAAGATCGAGCTAATGGTTGTAGAGCATCAGTGCACCAAAGGGAAGATTGTCATGGGTTCAAGGAAGCTCGGAAAGGGTCCTAGGTGAGCTATCACCGTGCGCCCAACGGCTTCCGCCATTAGCGCCGGTAGCTAAACTAGAACTGGGCGGTCTACCAAGGTTTTCTTGCTAAGACTGCAAAGAAAAGTTGCTCGCTACCAAGTCTAGCTCATTTAGGTGCAGTTTGAGGATCTCTAAACGACTATGGAACGAGAATTTGACAATCCCGCACCGGAAGGTCGGTCTGCGCCGAATAGAAAGGAAAAATTAAATTCGTCGCCGGTGATCGACGACTCGGGCTATGATTTGGGGGTGAGCAACACGAGTCCCTAACATGTCCCGGAATGCCTTAGCTTGGGCGTGACACCTCCTCGTTTAGGCTGTCCACGGGAGCCCGAGGTGCGGAAGAACTTAGGTCACAGGAAAAACCTTCGGTATGGGTCGAGAGCAACCGGACTCGGCTGGCTCCTATGACGGGAAAGGAGGAGGAGAGGCTCTAGTACCGTTTTGCAGTTCGGAGTGAGTGGGGGAGCTGTGGTTGCCGGTTCTCCGATCAAACCCGAGAGAGCGGCGGCGAGGCAGAGTTTTCTTGCGCGAGAGAGCAGAGAACAGAGCGTTTATGCCTCTTACTGGCTCGGCCTCGGGGATAAGAGGGAGGAGCCGTCGGCTGAGTACGGCGCCGGCCGAGCAGGAGCTGGCAGCGGCGTCCAGCTCGGTGGCGACCGCAGCTGCAGCCCAAGAATCCGCACCCGGCAGTCTTCAGTCGGTTGAATTGCTGGTTAGGCTGACAGGTGGGCCCCACTTCCATTTTTAACCTCTGAAATTAACTTTCTCCCACTGCTCTAAAGAGTAGTTCCACTAATACGCTTTGAGGTTTGAATTATTACCAAATGCCCATTTGAACTTGATAGAATTCAAATTGTGAAGTGTCTGAATATATTTACAGCACATATGCAGTTTGAAATTCAAATTGAATTTGAATTTGGTAAAATTGGCTCATGTCAAGATCAACTCCAAATGGAGTGAAAATTGGTGTGTAAGCTCACAAAAATGTGCTGAGTGTGAATATGAATCCCACTTTTGAATTTATGGGATGAAAGGAGTTTGAATTTGAATTTGAGTTCAAACTAGCCTCTTTCTTATTATACCCAAAATACCTCAAAACGGTTTTAGATTTGGGTGAAATTTGGCATGATCATTCCTAGCAAGGTGTAGGAGTTTTTCATATGCTCAGCCCCTATATGATGCATGTGGGAAATACCACTTTTGCATTTTGTTAGTTCATCCTCTAATGACCATATTGATTGTGGTTACTTGCTCTTCAAAGGTGTTCATAAGTTTTCCTCAAAAGAGGTGTGATGAACACTTTGGATGTGTGCAAAAACTTAGGCCCTTACATCCAATGACTTCGAAATTTTTACACGAAGTCATACACTACACAGGGATTTAGCTTGCCAAATTGCAGCTAAAGTGGAAGGAAATTGTGTGTCCCACAATTCCCACACTAATTCCATATGTTTTTCTCACATACATAAGTATGGAGAACAAGGACAGGGAGTTCTAAGACTCAAATGGAGCTTAAAATTTACATGTGAGTTCCTTGTCACATGAACATGTTTTGATCCAAAATTCAGACCATTTACTTGAGTAGTTTGTCTAGAATAATTCCTTAAGAATTTCTATTAAAAAGAATTAATTCTGAATTACTGTGCATTTCCATGCCCAATCAAGTGAACTAAGATTTCAAGTATAACTCATAGAGCATTTCTGAATTTTCCTATGATTTTTGGAGCTATGAATTGCCCAGAACTGAATTTTCCAACTCTGGGACTTTTTCTGAAAAGTTTCTGTATTCATTTTAACACAGCACTTTGAAATCTGAATTCTACCACACAAATCAACTTGAAATAAGCTGAAATCTTTACATAAGTTCTATAACATCCTAAGGATTATTCTGGTAAAACTTGAGAATTTTTGGATGAACCAAACTCCCTCAAAATTTTTTTTACTGAAAAGCTTCAAAGACTTTTCCAGAATTAATTATTGAACTTCATACAAATTGGGTTGCATATTTGGATAGAGGTTTTCAATATAAATCTAACCCAATTTGAATCACTAAATTTGGAGTTTCCTAGCAAAAGATATGGCCTCCTAAATTTTGAATCAAATCTGTCATTTGAATTAATTCGAGGAAAAGTTCAAATGCCTGCTGCTGGGCCCGGGCCACGTGGCGTGTTTACAGCCGAAGACACACGGAGTTTGGATCAAATCTGTCAGTTCCTCCCGCGCCACTCGCACCCGCGCCGCCCCCTCGCCGGAGCTCGCCGGAACTCGGTCTCCCGACCTCCTCCTGAGCCCCTGCTCACTGCTAGCGCCTAAAATCACGTGCTGAACATGTTGGTGAAGCTTCCCCGAGCCGGCGGGGTCCCCAACCCCTCTCGCGACGGCGCAGCAGCTCAGTTCCACTTCGCCGACGTTGCCCGCTCTGCCTAGTTTGCCAAAACCTAGGTTTTCAAGCTCTACAGCACCGGTGAACTATGAGGAAGCTCGACATGGCCTTAAAACTGCTCGGGAACGGCGGCTAATGGGGTTTCACCGTGCGCCTTCAGTCCCCCGCCTCGGTCGCTGTTGGAAAACCTCGAAATACTCGGCCTACATGCAGTTTCAGGGTAGGGTTGCGAAGAGCAAATGATCGCCGACTACTTTAGGTCCTGTGTGCAAGATTTGGCTACCTAAGAACGAGAATTGAGATGGAATTTTGATGTCCCGTACCGAAAGGTCGATTTGTGCACGCCGGAGAAAAATCCCCGAATTCGCTCTCGGTCGTCCACGTCTTGGCTTGAGCTTGGGAGGAGAGTAGCATGGTGTCTTGGCACGTCCAAGGGCGCCGTTTTTTGGCCGTGAAAAGCTCTAGGTTGATCTGTCCACGGGAGCCTCCTCATCGGTTCTTGTTCGGCCGCCGCACGGACATGGCACCCGGGGTAGGGAGGCTGAATACCGGTCGGTGGTGCGTCGAGGAGGGAGAGGGAGAGGCCATGGTGCCATTTTGCCACTCATTAGCCTCTGTTCACGATCACAAGAACCGTCTTCTGATCAATCGGTGGTGGCGGCGGTGGCTCTTTTCATGTGCGCGAGAGAAGAAGAAGTCTCGGTGTTTGTGGTTCATGAGCACAAGGGTCACAGCAGGAGCTGCTGAAAACGTCGAAACAGTCCACGGAGGAGCTTAAGCAGCTGGGGAGGTGTCACTCGACGTTGCCCTTGGTGTCGCCCGGTGAAGTCTCGGTGGACTTGAGTGGCAAAATAGAGACCGGCTGCAGTTGATATTTAGAGTGTACTGACCAATGGGCCCCACTATCCCCCTTATCCCCTCTCAAAATCTCTCAAATTTGGCAAATAACTCTATTCAATTGGGGCAATTTTGAATCCAAACTGTATTTGAGTAATTGGACAAGTTTCATCCAAATTCACATTTGAATTTGAATTCCTATGCAATTTAAAGTCCATTTGAAAAATGGGTAGCAACACATTTCCAATATTCATGAAACTTTGTATACGTACTAATTTGGACCTAAGGACTTCAAATATGAAATATGATTTTTGTCTTGGCTGCTGCAAATAAGGTTTTGAGCACAACAGTTTGCATTCCTATTAGTTGCCCTCATTTGAAATTTTGAGTTGAACAATTTGAGTTCAAAATCTGAATTTTACTCCCCCTCGCACATGAGAGCTTACACATGGGTTTAAATTAACTTTGTCCCCCAAAACACTCAAATGATCCTAGGCTAGAATGGTGGGGCACTCATGTGTGTCATCACATGTGGAAAAATTTAAACAAGTCCCAATTTTTATAACTTGAAACCAAATGGTGTTCAAACTTAAGTTCATTTGTATTCAAAATTTTGGGACCTTTACATTGGGTATATTTTTCCTCCCAAACATAAAGCTGCTCGGGACACAATCTGATTAGCAGAGATATTTCCTCCCGGTGAACTATAAGATAACTCGTTGTGGGAGTATTGGTGGATAATTTGTGCTGATCCACTCATGATTTTCTGATAAAATTGTGGGTAGCACCGGAATCAAAAAGTATAAACACGGGTACGTCTTTAAGAGTGAACATGCCCGCTAACACCGGTGCTCCCTCCGGGACATCCTCAATAGCAAGATGTTGCACACTCCTGGATTACAATGCTGTTATATTTACTTGAGCACTCCCTCCGGGACATCCTCAATAGCAAGATGTTGCACACTCCTGGATTACAATGCTGTTATATTTACTTGAGCACATGGTGGCATACCACCTGATGATAATGGTTGTCCACTGTTCAACAACTTATCCCAGCATCCATGAATAAAATGCCCAAAATGGTGGCAATAAGAACAAGGATATTTCCCCAGTTCTTCGCTGACTTACTGTTGAGAAGTTGATGTACATGGCTGCAGCAATGAGGCACCAGAAATCAATCATTGCTGCGGCTGTGGTGGTGCTTCAAGACATGATTCTTGAACCGGAAATCTTGGATATGTTGATCTTACTGGTGGCTGCCATATTTCACCGGATGGTGTGCGATACACCAAACGGTATTTGCGGGGAACAATGGGTGTGTCTTCTTGCACATCATCCCAGTCCCTCTTCTCTGCTTAACACTGAAGTGTCGCTTGTTCTTGCAGCATGGCAGCACTGACCAACTCGGTGTAATTGCCTTGATTGAACAAAGCCAACCTATCCTTTAATATGGCACTCAGGCCATGTAAAAAATAATCACACCTTGCAGCTTCGCTCGTCGCATAGTCGGGAGCATATTGTGCCAAATGGTAAAACCGTTTGACATAATCGAGGACATTCATGTCCCCCTGCTTCAACATCCTAAATTCCTGCTGCTGGGTCTTGATAAAACCCGTAGGAATGTGACGAGCGCGGAATGCTTCATGAAATTCCGTCCAATCCACTTGATGGCCTTCCGGAATAGTGGTGAGATATTCGAACCACCAATTTTCCGCGGCTCCATGAAGTTGTTGTGCTGCAAATAATGTCTTCTGATATTCATCGCACTCGAACACTCCAAATTTGGACTCCATAACCTGAAGCCACTGATCCGCTTCCACTGGTTCGGTCGCTTCCGTGAATATTGGCGGTTGAGTCGCCAAGAAGTCCAAATAGGCGTTCCGAGGTGGAACGACCAGTTTTGTGACACGACCCCATTTGGTCCTGTCGAGCCAGGATCACGCTGAGGGGTGCTGCGTTGCACAGCACCGTATAACACACGTCAAAGGTACAAGCGGAAGCGGAAGCTTTATTACATAAACAAGTTTATTAACATGTTTACATCAAAATAAGTTTAGTCCACACTCGCGGGCGTAGACTAAGCATCAAGTGCACGTTCAGCCCTCGAACGTGTCCTTGCTAGCACACACGCACACTAACTCTGCGGCGTGCACGACTCCCACTCGACGGGGTTCCCCTCCTGGGGTTCCGTCTCCTCTTCGGGAGTCCCTTCCTCATAGAACCCTGCAAAAGCTTCAAACACAAGCAGTGAGCACGAAGGCTCAGCAAGTCTGACCCGTCTCACCTAAACATGGAACTTCTACATGAGGGTAATGGGTTGCATGAGGCAAAAATCATTTGCAAGGACTCGCCTAATTAGTAGAACCTTACTTTCAAGTTTTAGCAGCAGGTTGTGGAGAACCTTACGCTAAGGCACATGAGTGAGCCGCAATCAAACAAGAAACGCATTTCTCTCATGTACTTTGCCCAAAGTTGAAAAGAACTTTAGTTAGCACTAAACTACAGCATATCATTAACAATCAATGTCCAGCTTTCAATCAGCATCATTTTAACATGTAACTAGCCTGTTCTTTCTACGTCACGGTACAGTGAACAAGTGGTACTCACTGACCGCGAGGGACGGCGATTATAATCGATTTACACCTGCAGGGATTACCCGAACAACCCGTCACGTACGCCCGTACTCGACGTTGCCTACAACAACCATCACGGACGCCGTACGCGACTACCTTTCACCCGTTAGCCAAATATTGAACCGGTCCCATCGTCCCGAGCAAGAGGTCCCTGCACGCGCATCTCTGTGCCGCCAGCTGATTTACACCTCGAGCTCTCAACCTACCCTCTGAACGACGGGCAATGCCTCAATACCCAGCTACCCGAGTTACATCAGTTTCCCGGTTCCCATATAGCCGGTAGGTCTTCGGTACTGTTCTAGCTTGTTCAACAGGCCCGCACACGGCTCGGTCCTCAATCGACACAAGCGGAGCTACAGCACACAGGCCCCAAAGTCCTGCTGCCCTTACTCTCCGCTCGGTCTCATTTTCTTGCCATGTGTTTCATGTGCTATCTCTACCCGAGCAATGTGCCTCTAGCCTATTCTCGCGAGTAGTTCCAACTACTCGGCTTGTACCGAATCCTACTCTATCCTAGCAATGCAGTGGCTAACGAGGTTTGCAATCCTAAACCCAACCCATGGTTTTCTTGGCTGTGCAGTTGGGTTTCCAATCAAGACTCTAATGCAAAGAACAAAGGAAACAAGTATGTGCTCAAAACAATAAAAATTTGTAAAGAGGTTAATGCAAACCGGGGCTTGCCTTGCTGCTCTTGGTCGTAGGCTAGCTGTTCCTCCGGAGTAACGAAGTCTAGGACTTCGGGTTCCTCCTCGACCTTAGCGACTACATGATAAGAACAATGTATGTATTAATTTAAATGCATTTGTATTAACTTTGAAGTTGTGAAGTCTATAACCCTTGCAGGACAGGCCTAATGACTGTGAAACTTTTACTGTGGCTTGGTTACAACCTAAACAAAGAATTGGTCAAGTTTTAGTTGTAGCAAAGCTCATTTGAGCCCTCCACAAATAATTATGTCCTTGACCTTAATTGGAACTCTTAGGATGTTCTAGGAATTTTCATGAGACAAACTATGACTTTCTGAAAACTAGATTTTCAGAGGGTTCTAATGGAGTTGGTCTCACTTAATTTGGAAGTCTCTAACTAAAGATATGAGCTAAACAATTTCAGAGAAAATTCTGAAAATGTTTCTGAACATCTTCTATTTTCTCTGGAACAGTTTTACTAATCACACCATTAGGTGGACTAAATGAGCTCAAATGGATCTGAAATTTTTATGGTAGCTCAAGGATATTTTGGTGAACATCCCAGCAAAATTTCAGGATTTTCCTCCAAAGGATTCTCCAGTTAAAATTCCTAACAGTTTAAACTTTAAGGAATTAATTCTGGAGAATTAAGGAATTTCATGAAGTGAAACTTGATTTTATGGAAAGTACTCAGAGAGCTGAATCCAGCAAAATTTGGTTCACTCGATTTGGAGCTTTCTAGCCAAAGTTATAAGGATTTGAAGTTTGAAGGAAATCTGAAAATCGGGGAAAAGTTTAAACTCGCGCGTGGGCCCAGGGGACACGCGTCGCACGCCGAAGCGACAGCACACCGCGGCCCACAAGGATTTTGCGCGCCAGCACACCCGATCCCGGCCGCAGCCGGATCCCGATTCAAAATATCGGCCGCTGACAGCTGGGGTCCACCCCCTTCTTCAACCTCGCGACACCCGCGCTCCGCCGCCGAGGGACCTCGCCGGAGAGCTCGCCGCTGGCTGCTGTACAGCTCCAAACTTCTTGATTCTGGCCGCCCCTGCCTACTTTTACTTGGGGAACATGATCCGAGGGTCAGCTGCTCATGACAACGGCCGGAGTATGGTCGGCGACGAGCCGCCATATCGGAACGACTTCGGCCATGTCGGCTGACTCTCCTAGTACCTCAGCTACTTGGGAAATCGGTCGGGGAGCATCAGTGGACCTCAGAGAAGGTCGACATGAACTCGGGGCAGCTCGAGGAAGGCCCGAAATAGGTCCTCACCGTGCGCCCGATACCCCCCGTTTGTTCCGCCATTAGTAGACCTTGAATTACGCCGGGCACAGAGGTTCTCCGGCCCAGAGTTGCGAAGGCAACTTGTGCGTCACCGTGTCTAGCTCGTGTGGGAGTGGCCTGAGGCCCTCTAATCCTTTCTAGAGCACGAATTAAACAGAATCGTACCCGAAGGTCGTTCTGCACACAGAAAGGGGAAAAGTGGAAATTCGCCGCCGGTGAGCAACCACTCGAGCTGTGGCTCGGGGATGAGCAGCACCGGTCACCTGCGCGTCCAAGGGTGCCTTGGCTCGGGCGTGACAACGCCCAGGTTGGGCTGTCCACGAGAGCCCGAGGCGCGGCGGTTTCCAGTTCCGAGTTTGATCTTTCGGCACAGCCGATATCACTCGGTTTCAATCGATTTCTAGCAATGGGAAGGATGGAGGATGGTCGCTAGTACCTTGCTGGAAATCTGGAGTGGAAAGAGGGAGCTGCGATCGGCTTGATCAAGCAGGAACTCGAGCGCCGGCGATGGCAGTGGGGAAATGGATCGTGCACGTCGGTAGCTCGGGAAGTGAGTGATCGGAGCACGCCGGGGAGGGAATAAATAGCCCGGTCGGCTGGTCTCCGGCTTGGGGCGCGCAGCAGGAGCTGGCGCCGGCTGCCCCCTTCGGTGGCGCGCGCGCACAGCAGCCGGGAACCGACTGAACTGTGGTTCAGTCGGTTTGTTTTGAGGCAGAGGCTGACATGTGGGTCCCACTCCTCTTTTAACCTCTGAAATTTACTCCTAACAGCTGTGGTAAACAGTGAACCCTATTCTACCCTTGGCAATTCAAATTATTCACCCAAGAGCCATTTGAATTGATCAAAGTTCAAATGAGGTTTGGTTTGAATAAATTTCAGCACAAGTTCAGTTTGAAATTCAAATAAAGTTTGAATTTCTCCCCCTTAGCTCATGTCAAGATCAACTCCAAATGGAGTGAAAATTGGTGTGTGAGCTCACAAAAATGTGCTGAGTAAGAATATGCCTTCCACTTTCAAATTTAGTGGGTGAAAACAGTTTGAATTTGAATATGGTTTCAAACTGCCCTCCTCCTATCTATACCCAAAATGACCTCAAAAAGGTTTTGAATTTGGGTGAAACTTGGCATGGACATCCTTAGCAAAGTGTAGGAGTTTTCATATGTCCAGCCCATCTATATCACATGTGGGAAATACCACTTTTGCAATGTGTGAGTTTGTTCTCTAATGAGCATGTTGATAGTTGTTACTTGCTCTTCATTTGTGTTCATCATTCTTGCTCAAATGAGGTGTGTGGTGTGGTGATGAGCACTGCAAATGGTTGTTAAAACTGAGGCCCTTACATTCCTCCCCCCTTAAAAGAATCTCGTCCCGAGATTATAAGGTGAAAATGAGAGAGAGGACGGTGGAAAATTACCAGATATGCGACGTGAAAAAGTCGGGGTAGTTAGTGCGAAGGAATTCTTCGCTCTCCCATGTCGCTTCGTCCATGGAGTGATTACTCCATAGAACCTTGTAGAACCACAACGTACGGTGGCGTGTGGTTCGGGCCTTTTCATCAATAATCTGCACCGGTTCCTCCCGATAGGTGAGATCCGGTTGCAGTTCTTCAATGTCATCCAGCTGAATGGTAGTTGATAGCTTGAGACACTTCCTCAGCTGGGAAACGTGAAAGACGTCGTGCACACCGGAAAGTGCTTCTGGTAATTTCAGCCGGTATGCTACCGATCCACATCTTTCGGTAATCTGGAATGGACCGATGAATCGGGGTGCCAACTTTCCTCTCACCCCAAATCTGTTTACGCCCTTCATTGGAGACACCCGTAGATATACGTGGTCCCCAACTTCGAATTGTAATGGGCGCCTTCTCCCGTCCGCATACTGTTTCTGACGGGATTGAGCGGCTTTTAGGTTCGCTTGAATTAATCGAACCTTTTCTTCCGCGTTGTTGACAAGGTCAATCCCGAAGGTAACCCTTTCGCCAGACTCACACCAGTTCAATGGTGTGCGGCATTTTCTTCCGTATAGCGCCTCGTAGGGCGCCATCTTGATGCTGGCTTGGTACCCATTGTTGTACGAGAACTCGGCTAACGGCAAGTGATCATCCCAATTCTTGCCGTGGTTGATAGCGCAAGCTCGTAGCATGTCTTCTAGAATCTGATTCACCCGCTCAGTTTGTCCATCCGTCTGCGGGTGGTAGGCTGAACTACGGATCAGCTTCGTCCCCAAGGCAGCGTGTAGCTGCTCCCAAAAACGGGACACAAATAAAGTGCCCCGGTCCGATACGATGGTACGGGGTACGCCGTATAAGCATAAGATCCGTGAGATGTACAGTTCAGCGTACTTCTTGGCGTTGTAGTTGGTGTTGACCGGGATGAAATGGGCAACTTTGGTGAGCCGATCGACGATCACCCACACAGAATCATGTTTCTGTAAGGTGGTGGGTAAACCGACGACGAAATCCATGCTCACGTCCTCCCACTTCCAGGCAGGAATGCCCAGTGGTTGCAGCAGTCCCGGTTTCCGCATGTGGTCTGCCTTCACCCTTCGACATGTATCACACTCGGACACGTATTTTGCAGTCTCTCGTTTCATCCGTGTCCACCAAAACTTTCTTCTGAGTTCTTGATACATTTTGTTGCTGCCGGGGTGAATAGAAAACTTTGATAAGTGAGCCTCATCAAAGATTTTCCTCCTTAACTCCGGGTTTCGGGGTACGACGATCCGGTCCTTGAACCATAGGACGCCGTCTCCGTCCTTCCGGAAACATTTCAACTCCCCACTGTCTACACGTCTCCGCAAATGTGACATGCCCTTGTCATTCTTCTGGGTTGCCGCTATCTCTTCACGGATGGTGGGGATCGAAGCTAAGTTGTAGAGAGCTCCATGTGGAATCACATGTAGTGGTGGTTCGCTCTCTTCCAACGGTGTGATGGTCAGATTATTAACGTGTGACTTGCGGCTCAGCGCATCTGCCACAACGTTTGCCTTGCCCGGATGATAATGGATCTCTATTTCGTAATCCTTTATCAGTTCCAACCATCTTCGTTGCCTCATGTTCAACTCCTTCTGAGTGAATATGTACTTGAGGCTTTTGTGGTCGGTATATAAATGTACGAGGTTACCGAGTAGGTAGTGCCTCCACATCTTCAGTGCAAGTACCACGGCAGCGAGCTCCAAATCGTGAGTTGGATAATTTTGCTCATGGTTCCTAAGCTGCCGTGATCCATACGCGACCACTCTTCGGTCTTGCATCAGCACACATCCGAGCCCAATGCCGGATGCATCGCAGTACACATCGAACGGTTTTGTTGTGTCTGGCTGCGCCAAAACCGGTGCTGATGTCAGGTGCTTGACTAAAGCCTTGAATGCTGCTTCACATGCTGGACTCCAAACATATTTGGTAGCCTTCTTCAGCAGCTCTGTCATTGGCTTGGCAATCTTCGAGAAGTTCGGAATGAACCTCCGATAATATCCCGCGAGTCCGAGGAAACTCCGTACCTCATGAACAGTTCTCGGGGATTTCCAATTCAGCACTTGCGTGATCTTGCTCGGGTCCACAGCGATACCCTCTGCTGAGATGATATGCCCGAGGAAAGGCACTTGCGATATCCAAAACTCGCATTTGCTGAACTTTGCGTATAACTTGTGATCCCGCAGCCGTTGCAAGACTATACGCAGATGTTTCTTGTGATCTTCCTCCGACTTGGAATATACCAGGATGTCGTCGATGAAGACCACGACAAACTTGTCCAGCTCCGGCATGAACACCGAGTTCATTAAGTACATGAAGTGAGCTGGAGCATTGGTGAGGCCGAAGGACATGACCAGGTACTCATAAAGTCCGTACCTTGTCGAGAAAGCTGTCTTTGGAATGTCCTCCGCCCTTATCTTAATCTGATGGTACCCGGATCTTAAATCCATCTTGGAAAAGATCTTCGCTTCGACCAACTGATCAAACAACATGTCGATCCGTGGCAACGGGTACTTGTTCTTGATGGTTACGGCATTTAATGGACGGTAGTCCACGCAAAGCCGCAACGTTTCATCCTTCTTTTTGACAAATAATGCCGAACAGCCCCATGGCGAGGAGCTCGGCCTAATAAAACCCTTCTCCAGAAGGTCCGCGAGCTGAGTCTTCAGTTCAGCCAACTCCTTGGGCGCCATCTTGTACGGCCTTCGGGATATTGGCATGGTTCCCGGTGCAAGTTCAATCTTGAACTCCACTTCTCTATCGGGTGGCATCCCCGGCAAATCGTCCGGGAACACATCCGGGAACTCTCGGACCACTGGAATGTCTTCCAATCTGATGGTTGTGGCTTGATAGGCACTTGGAAGTTTTATTTCTGGACTGTCCAGAAATAATGAGTGAGAACCGTGCACCTCTGAGTTTAAGTGCACGACTCGAAGGACGGTGTCTAAAACAGCGCCGTGGCGGGTTAACCACGACATCCCTAGGATGACATCGACCTTCTGTCCCTCTAAGATAATGAGAGACGTGGGGTACACTCTACCCGCTAAGCATAATGGTGCTTTGGAGACCATTACGCTTGCTGAAATCTTCCCACCCGGTGAACAAATTAGATATGGACTATCGGTGGGTAGTATTGGCAAGCTGTGTTTAGCAATGAAAGCCTGGCTAATAAAATTATGCGTGGCGCCTGAATCAAATAGTATTATAGCGGGATGCTGGTGGAGTTGGAACATACCCGCAAGGATTGGCTCGCCCTCCGGCACGTCCTCAATGGCAAGCTGGTGGACAGTACCGGGCCTAGGGTTCGCCCGCCGCGCATTAGTAGGGTTCCGGGGTTGATTCCTCCCCGGAAACTGTGGTGCCACTCCGCCGCCTTGCCTCTCCGGGCAACTGCTCGCGAAGTGTCCTGGACGACCACACTTGTAACATGTGGCCGCTGCTGGTGGAGTACTCGGGGGACGAAAGCCGGGATGCGTTGCGGAGGTGCAAACGCACGCGGCATCGCCCGCTGCTGCTGCTGTTGTTGCGGTGGTGCTGGCAGTGCCGGCCGGAATGCCGGTGAAGAGTACGGCCGACTGCGAAATGGCATCGACCGCTGTGGTGGCTGCCAGCGTGGACCTGATGGTGGGCGATTCACCATCCGAAACTTCTGAGAAGGACTGCCTCCTTCTCCGCTGCTCTGCGGCGCGCTTCGCTTTCGCTCTGCCGCCGCCAACTCCTTGCCGGAATCCTCCTGAACAATCGCAGCATCAATGATGTCGTTGAGGCTGCCGCGATTGAACATCGCCAGCTTGTCCTTCAGGAGCGGGTTAAGCCCCTGGTAAAAGTGGTCTCGCCGCTTCTCGTCCGTATCTGCGTGATACGACGCGTAGAGCGCGAGATCGTTGAACGCCCTGGAATATTCCAGCGCGTTCCGGCTCCCTTGTTGCAGGTGTAGGAATTCCTGCGTCTTTCTCTTCATCAAACCGGGCGGTATATGATAGGCCCTGAAGGCCGTCCGGAACTCCGCCCAGGTCATCGCTCGGTCGGTGGGCTGTGAAGCACAGAAGTTGGCCCACCACGCGCTCGCGGATCCTTGGAGCTGCTGGACCGCGAACTGAGTCTTGCGCTGCTCGCTGATTTGGAGCAGCCCGAACTTCATTTCTATGGCGCGGAGCCAGTTGTCCGCGTCAAGTGGTTCATCCGCCCTTGAGAATACAGGGGGATGAGTCGCCAGGAAGTCGGAGTAGGAGCTCTGTTGGCGCTCCTCACGATCTTGACGTCTCTCTGGGCGAGACGTATTCGCAATTAACGTTTGCAGCAGCTCTGTATGCTGCTGATGTGAACCCGCCATTGCCGCGACAATGTCGGCCAATGTAACCGTTGGCAGTGGCGGTGGCGGTGTTTGCTGTTGCTGTTGCTGCTGCTGTCCCGAGGAGTCCTCGGGAGGCGGTTGGGAGGTCTCTCCCCCTTGGCTAGTACCTCCAACATCAGGGTTGGCACGAGTACGCGTCATTCTGAAATTCAGCACAGCAGCAATTAGCACATGTCTTACTCAAAGTTCCATAAACAGCAGTAGTATTGAAGCGACGCATGATTGACTTGCACAACATTCACATATATTGATAAAGCATAAACTTTATACAAGATACATTATTCTCGGATCTCCGAGAAGTCGTGCTCATGTCGTCACTACCTATACATACGCTACTGTCTACATGACATGTCACCTATTACAAAAGCTGGGTTACGCTACCCTAGCTGCCCTACTTGGCAACCGTAACCCCCTACTCGGAGTAGAACTCGACCTCCTGTGGGTCGTCCTCCTCCGGTACCTCAGCTGGTTGCTCTGGATCTACCACCTCTCCTCCCATTCCGGGCTCTCCCATGGCTGGAAGACCCAAGACTACCGGTACGCCCAATACCGGGGGCACGAGGTCCTGCAATGCATGCACCTCGTCCATAGCCTGGTTGTAGTCCTCTTCCCAGCCTTGTCCTTCCTCAATAGCGTCGTCCCGCTCTTGAGCAAGGTCCTCATTCTGCTGGGTTAGGGTCTGCACCAGCTCTTGCAACGCCGCGATGTCAACACGACCCTTCTTCTTTGCCTTCTTCAGACGACGCAACTGATTGTGTTGTTCATTCAGTCGCTTGATCGTCGGAAGGAGCACATTACGGAGTGCGCTGTGAGCACCCTCGAAATGATCTCCACGGCTTGTGCTCTCCTTGAGCTTGGTGGCGAGATGCTCCGTATGAACAGCTTGGCTGTCCATCACAGCGTTTCCCGCCCTCATTTGGAGGCTGAGGTTGGCCTCCGCGGGGTTGTACCTTGGGCAACTCGGGTCTGTTGCCTCCAGGTACCTCTCTTCCCACACATGCTGAGCTCGCCCCTCCACCGGAACGAGTGCGTATGGTGTGCCTTCCATAGCCTGCACGTGTAGTTGGCAGAAACGTGACATAGTGTCACGGGCTGCCACTTGCCACATCCCTTCCGGTTGTCTTCCTCTCACCGTGACGGTGAATGGCACCCAACCGGGTGGCGTAGGTCCTGCGGGAATCTCGACATGGATCGTCCACGTCTTGTTCCCCTCTTCGCCTTCTTCCTTGGCGAAGTATTGCGGCATCTGGTTGTACCCGAAATATTGGAGCATTTGCCACAATGCTTCCGGGTAGCCACTACGGTCAGAGCAGTGGGAAACTACCCACCCGTTTTCCAACCGTTTATCTGCTGCCATCTGTAAAAATATATTTGAGAAATGTCAAATATTTATTTGAACAGTAAACCATTGAGTTATAACATAAGATATGTCATTGAACCCATAACACTTGGAAACATAGTTCAAATTTTTAAACAAATTTGACTGCTGATCTGCTGTTACCATGACAGCCCTGACCAGTTTCCATATCAATCTGATTTAGGCCAGGTTAGAAGCAAAACCAGTCCTGGAGCTCAACATCAAAGTTAAAGTTAACTTCAATAGATTTCCAGAAAGTATTTGGTTGGCCTAAGATTTGTTCTGTTTCACAAGTTATGAGATGTCAAAGTTAACAGAATTTCTGGGAACCATTGGACAGCACCTCCCTGCCTTAGGTACTGATTTGATCCAAGAATCCCAGTTAATTCTGTTCCTAATCTGACAAAACCTTCTGTTACAAAGTTGTAACCCATCTCATAAGCTTTCCATAACTACCTCATTTTCTATTTTTGGATTTTTATGCAGGAAGTTATGCTTAATTTACAGAGAGTCTACAGAGAGTCTTTACTCTGTCCTGTTTTCTGGACAGTTTCAACTCTACTGCGTTTTTCGAGTGGTTAAGGGATGAAACACCTCTGGAACTCAACAGAAAAGTTGTAAAGCTCTTCCAAAGCTTTCCAGAAATGTATCATACGACCCCAACCTCGAAAGAACTCAACCTCTAAACTCTGATTAACTCCAGCCTTGATTCAGCTGAAAACAGAGTGCTCTGTCCTTAACATCCTATAAGTTGAAAACTTGTTAACTTTGAATATCCTGTACAAGGGAAGGAGTTACATCAAGTTTTACTACTTTGGATTAAAACCTTCCAATTTTTACAATGAAGTTGTTTATTTAGTTGGGTGTGACGTCGATGCGTCACCAGATTTTGTCGGTACTACGTCCTCACAGAGAAAAACCTATACCGGACTTAGCCGGCTTCGTTATTTCAGTGGCACTAAACGTCACTCGCACATGGATGCTACACGTCTACCGTTTCGTGGTCAGGCTACCTGCAGAAACTCAAACAATCATCAGACTCGGCTGCACACCGAGCCCGGAATCCATACAGTTTGTACACCCGGCCGTCATCACTCGCCCGGATGTTCTCAAGCCAAACACGCCTTGAGTTACGTGTTCACGTTTCAGACCACGTGACGGGGTCTCCCATGTTGCACCACGCACTCCAGGGACAGACGTTGCTCGAATACCCCAAACGACATGAAGAGTCGTAGAGGATACTAAAGCGGGTCGGGTTACCTGCCACCCGTGGGGCTCCACCCTTCAGCTTGTGCGCACTGGTGGACAGCGCTTACGTGCACCCCCCAAGACATGAACGTCCCGAGATGCACGATTTTCCGACATAACAAATAGGTTAATATGCCACTTTCTATATGCTAATAACATCCTTATACGGGCTACTAACTTGTTCCTCACTGGATTTTTGAAAAAGAAGACCTTTGTACTGTGTTAAACCTCAAGCGAGCTCTGATACCAACGCTGACACGACCCCATTTGGTCCTGTCGAGCCAGGATCACGCTGAGGGGTGCTGCGTTGCACAGCACCGTATAACACACGTCAAAGGTACAAGCGGAAGCGGAAGCTTTATTACATAAACAAGTTTATTAACATGTTTACATCAAAATAAGTTTAGTCCACACTCGCGGGCGTAGACTAAGCATCAAGTGCACGTTCAGCCCTCGAACGTGTCCTTGCTAGCACACACGCACACTAACTCTGCGGCGTGCACGACTCCCACTCGACGGGGTTCCCCTCCTAGGGTTCCGTATCCTCTTCGGGAGTCCCTTCCTCATAGAACCCTGCAAAAGCTTCAAACACAAGCAGTGAGCACGAAGGCTCAGCAAGTCTGACCCGTCTCACCTAAACATGGAACTTCTACATGAGGGTAATGGGTTGCATGAGGCAAAAATCATTTGCAAGGACTCGCCTAATTAGTAGAACCTTACTTTCAAGTTTTAGCAGCAGGTTGTGGAGAACCTTACGCTAAGGCACATGAGTGAGCCGCAATCAAACAAGAAACGCATTTCTCTCATGTACTTTGCCCAAAGTTGAAAAGAACTTTAGTTAGCACTAAACTACAGCATATCATTAACAATCAATGTCCAGCTTTCAATCAGCATCATTTTAACATGTAACTAGCCTGTTCTTTCTACGTCACGGTACAGTGAACAAGTGGTACTCACTGACCGCGAGGGACGGCGATTATAATCGATTTACACCTGCAGGGATTACCCGAACAACCCGTCACGTACGCCCGTACTCGACGTTGCCTACAACAACCATCACGGACGCCGTACGCGACTACCTTTCACCCGTTAGCCAAATATTGAACCGGTCCCATCGTCCCGAGCAAGAGGTCCCTGCACGCGCATCTCTGTGCCGCCAGCTGATTTACACCTCGAGCTCTCAACCTACCCTCTGAACGACGGGCAATGCCTCAATACCCAGCTACCCGAGTTACATCAGTTTCCCGGTTCCCATATAGCCGGTAGGTCTTCGGTACTGTTCTAGCTTGTTCAACAGGCCCGCACACGGCTCGGTCCTCAATCGACACAAGCGGAGCTACAGCACACAGGCCCCAAAGTCCTGCTGCCCTTACTCTGCGCTCGGTCTCATTTTCTTGCCATGTGTTTCATGTGCTATCTCTACCCGAGCAATGTGCCTCTAGCCTATTCTCGCGAGTAGTTCCAACTACTCGGCTTGTACCGAATCCTACTCTATCCTAGCAATGCAGTGGCTAACGAGGTTTGCAATCCTAAACCCAACCCATGGTTTTCTTGGCTGTGCAGTTGGGTTTCCAATCAAGACTCTAATGCAAAGAACAAAGGAAACAAGTATGTGCTCAAAACAATAAAAATTTGTAAAGAGGTTAATGCAAACCGGGGCTTGCCTTGCTGCTCTTGGTCGTAGGCTAGCTGTTCCTCCGGAGTAACGAAGTCTAGGACTTCGGGTTCCTCCTCGACCTTAGCGACTACATGATAAGAACAATGTATGTATTAATTTAAATGCATTTGTATTAACTTTGAAGTTGTGAAGTCTATAACCCTTGCTAGACAGGCCTAATGACTGTGAAACTTTTACTGTGGCTTGGTTACAACCTAAACAAAGAATTGGTCAAGTTTTAGTTGTAGCAAAGCTCATTTGAGCCCTCCACAAATAATTATGTCCTTGACCTTAATTGGAACTCTTAGGGTGTTCTAGGAATTTTCATGAGACAAACTATGACTTTCTGAAAACTAGATTTTCAGGGGGTTCTAATGGAGTTGGTCTCACTTAATTTGGAAGTCTCTAACTAAAGATATGAGCTAAACAATTTCAGAGAAAATTCTGAAAATGTTTCTGAACATCTTCTATTTTCTCTGGAACAGTTTTACTAATCACACAATTAGGTGGACTAAATGAGCTCAAATGGATCTGAAATTTTTATGGTAGCTCAAGGATATTTTGGTGAACATCCCAGCAAAATTTCAGGATTTTCCTCCAAAGGATTCTCCAGTTAAAATTCCTAACAGTTTAAACTTTAAGGAATTAATTCTGGAGAATTAAGGAATTTCATGAAGTGAAACTTGATTTTCTGGAAAGTACTCAGAGAGCTGAATCCAGCAAAATTTGGTTCACTCGATTTGGAGCTTTCTAGCCAAAGTTATAAGGATTTGAAGTTTGAAGGAAATCTGAAAATCGGGGAAAAGTTTAAACTCGCGCGTGGGCCTAGGGGACACGCGTCGCACGCCGAAGCGACAGCACACCGCGGCCCACAAGGATTTTGCGCGCCATCACACCCGATCCCGGCCGCAGCCGGATCCCGATTCAAAATATCGGCCGCTGACAGCTGGGGTCCACCCCCTTCTTCAACCTCGCGACACCCGCGCTCCGCCGCCGAGGGACCTCGCCGGAGAGCTCGCCGCTGGCTGCTGTACAGCTCCAAACTTCTTGATTCTGGCCGCCCCTGCCTACTTTTACTTGGGGAACATGATCCGAGGGTCAGCTGCTCATGACAACGGCCGGAGTATGGTCGGCGACGAGCCGCCATATCGGAACGACTTCGGCCATGTCGGCTGACTCTCCTAGTACCTCAGCTACTTGGGAAATCGGTCGGGGAGCATCAGTGGACCTCAGAGAAGGTCGACATGAACTCGGGGCAGCTCGAGGAAGGCCCGAAATAGGTCCTCACCGTGCGCCCGATACCCCCCGTTTGTTCCGCCATTAGTAGACCTTGAATTACGCCGGGCACAGAGGTTCTCCGGCCCAGAGTTGCGAAGGCAACTTGTGCGTCACCGTGTCTAGCTCGTGTGGGAGTGGCCTGAGGCCCTCTAATCCTTTCTAGAGCACGAATTAAACAGAATCGTACCCGAAGGTCGTTCTGCACACAGAAAGGGGAAAAGTGGAAATTCGCCGCCGGTGAGCAACCACTCGAGCTGTGGCTCGGGGATGAGCAGCACCGGTCACCTGCGCGTCCAAGGGTGCCTTGGCTCGGGCGTGACAACGCCCAGGTTGGGCTGTCCACGAGAGCCCGAGGCGCGGCGGTTTCCAGTTCCGAGTTTGATCTTTCGGCACAGCCGATATCACTCGGTTTCAATCGATTTCTAGCAATGGGAAGGATGGAGGATGGTCGCTAGTACCTTGCTGGAAATCTGGAGTGGAAAGAGGGAGCTGCGATCGGCTTGATCAAGCAGGAACTCGAGCGCCGGCGATGGCAGTGGGGAAATGGATCGTGCACGTCGGTAGCTCGGGAAGTGAGTGATCGGAGCACGCCGGGGAGGGAATAAATAGCCCGGTCGGCTGGTCTCCGGCTTGGGGCGCGCAGCAGGAGCTGGCGCCGGCTGCCCCCTTCGGTGGCGCGCGCGCACAGCAGCCGGGAACCGACTGAACTGTGGTTCAGTCGGTTTGTTTTGAGGCAGAGGCTGACATGTGGGTCCCACTCCTCTTTTAACCTCTGAAATTTACTCCTAACAGCTGTGGTAAACAGTGAACCCTATTCTACCCTTGGCAATTCAAATTATTCACCCAAGAGCCATTTGAATTGATCAAAGTTCAAATGAGGTTTGGTTTGAATAAATTTCAGCACAAGTTCAGTTTGAAATTCAAATAAAGTTTGAATTTCTCCCCCTTAGCTCATGTCAAGATCAACTCCAAATGGAGTGAAAATTGGTGTGTGAGCTCACAAAAATGTGCTGAGTAAGAATATGCCTTCCACTTTCAAATTTAGTGGGTGAAAACAGTTTGAATTTGAATATGGTTTCAAACTGCCCTCCTCCTATCTATACCCAAAATGACCTCAAAAAGGTTTTGAATTTGGGTGAAACTTGGCATGGACATCCTTAGCAAAGTGTAGGAGTTTTCATATGTCCAGCCCATCTATATCACATGTGGGAAATACCACTTTTGCAATGTGTGAGTTTGTTCTCTAATGAGCATGTTGATAGTTGTTACTTGCTCTTCATTTGTGTTCATCATTCTTGCTCAAATGAGGTGTGTGGTGTGGTGATGAGCACTGCAAATGGTTGTTAAAACTGAGGCCCTTACATTTTGATCGTTGGAGTAGGCCTTGCTGTACCAATGCTTGGAGTAGTCTTGTGATCTATTGATTCGACTCGACCATATGAGCCATGACATCCGTCCATACTGTTGATGGCGGTGCCCACGGTGGAGTCGAGTCATCGCTGTCTCGGCGAGAACCTTCAGCCCTACTCGAAGAACGAGTATGCACCATACTGCAAAAGGATAATTTTGAGGGGAGTCAAAACTTGATCTCAGCAGTATGTGAAAGTATGTAGATCATGAACATGCTAAAACTTTATGAAAGCATAACAGAAATTCATGTTTACACATCTTCCTAAAGCCAACATTATCAGTCCCCTATTCTGTACAGAACAGATCTTTCTTTACTTAACCCAGATTTTGATCCAGTTAACAGCACTTTCTTAACTCAAGTTGAATACCAAAGTTAAAGTTAACTTTAGTATGTTTCCAAAGAGTACTCATATGCCTCTGGATCATCTATGGGTCAAAAGTTATGATTGCTCAAAGTTGACAGAATTTCTGGATAAAATTTGCCAGCATCTCCTCTGTATGTGGCTCTTTTCATCACAGTTGTGCATAAAAATATAGTACAATTCTGAAAAAACCATGAAATACAAAATGGTGTATCATATGACCCTTAGGAATTTTTCTACAGAAAGTTATGACTAATTTACAGAAACATCCAGAGAAGTTTGCATCTGCCCTGTTTCTGGACAGTTTGCATTCAACTGGACATTCAACGAATTTGGCGTGTGATTTTGCTATGGAGGTCTACAGAAAAGTTGTAGAGCACTTCAAAACCTTTCCATAACTGTATCATACACCTCCATTGGGTAAGTATACTCAGATTTATGCTCTGTCAAACTCAAGAAAAAGTTGCTGCCATAACAGAGCACCCTGTTTTTGGATCAAATGAAGCCTAGCAATTCTCTCCTTTGAAACTTAGTTCAAATGAAGAGATCAGTAACTAATATGTGTTTGCAGACCTCAATTTTTTAGTTGAAAGTTAGTCCATGAATCATTTCCCAGAGGAAAGAGATTTATCAAGTGTAGCACGGTGCCGATGCACCGTAAGACATATGACGGTACTACGTTGCCTCACAAAAGAAAATCCTAACCGGCTTACACCGGCATATACGTATCCGTAGGTGGCAGTAAGACGGTCACTCGCAAACATGTTCTACTCAGACTACGATTTTTGTGGTTAGTACCTGCATAAATCACACACAATCATCAAGTCCGGATGCACACCGAACCCGGTCCCAATACAGTTTCATGCACCCGTTCGTCATCACTCGCACGGGTGTTCACAAGCCAAACACGCCATGAGCTACGTGTTCACATTACTAACCACGTGACGGGGTCTCCCATACTTTCCCGTAGCACGCCAGGGAAGGGCTTTCCTTGAATACCCCAAACGACGTGAAGAGTTGAAGAGGATACCCAAGCTGGCCGGGTTATCTGCCACCCGTGAGGCTCCACCCTTCAGCTTGTGCGCACTGGTGGACAGCGCTTACATGCACCCCCCAAGACATGAAAAGTCTCAAGATGCATGATTTTCCGACATAAGCAAGTAAGTTAGATTGCCACCTTCATAATATGCTAATATAGTAGTCCTTATGTGGGTCTAGTATCGTTATCTCACCGTATCCTAAGTTTTTATCGTAATATGATCCTTAATCCGTGTGCTATTCCCAACGCGGCTCTGATACCACTCTGTGGTCCGTGGCTGTGCACGCTTGCTCGGGAATCGCATTGGGTGGTGCCACGCGATGCGGCACCCAACATCACACAGGTAAAGGAAATATCATATTACATAAATTATTTTTGGAAGCGTACAAAGAATACTTTACAAATAATTTACCTCAAGTACTACTACAGCGGAAGACTATAACTCTCACGACTCGTTTCTAACTTAGCAACAAAGAAACTGTCCAGCCCACGGACGTTTCTTACTAGCAACACGAATATCAAACCGCAGCGGCGGGGATGCTCATGAGTAACCACTCGGAGGTTTCCGAGTCCCATCGGCAACCATTCTCATAAGCATAGAGTCAATACCTGCAAAACAACTAGTATAGTATCCGTGAGCATAAAGATCAGCAAGACTTCACCATCAAACCTAGTCATAAAACTCTACATGAGGGTATAGACATAAAGTAGGATAGCATAATGCATAATAAATTCGCCTAAATGTGAATCCTTACTTTCAAGTCTTATTAGCAGCAAATTAAGGGTAACCTTGGGCACGCCACATCAGGAGTCCACAATAAAACAAGAAACGCTTTCTCCCGATGTAAATTGCTCACGGTGTAAATGAATCGGGTTTGCTCTAACTATTCATAAAAGATACATCACAAAGCTAGTATGAACTTCAAACCATAGTGATTAGTTCCTTTCTCATGCAAGTTCTTACAACGTCACGACTATGAGAACAAGTATGCTCAATCCTCTTCTGTGAGCGACGGTGATTCGAATCAAAAACACCCGGACTACACGACACGTACGCCCATACTTGACTTGCCTACAGCAACCATCACTGATGTCGTACGTGGCAGCCATTCCCCCGTTTCACTTACGTTAAATCGATCCGATTGTCCCATACAGTAGCCACCCTCATGGTGCACCTACCAACATGAGATGTCATGAGAGTGTTACTCACATACTGCACGCCGGCCCTCTCGCCTGAGGCGACCAGAAAAGTCCCAACGCAAGCTTCCCGAGGTACATTGGTTTACTGGGTCCCATATAGCCAGCATGAGTCCGGTACACGACTCAAACTTGCTTAACAGGGCTGCATACGGATCGGTCCTTGACCGACATGGACATGAAATTTCTGAACCAATCCCGTATGCCCCTGTTTCTCTTGATCATGCGAGTAGCATCTCACCACTCCACTTCTACCGATCCTTACTTACACAGGGCAGTTCTACACGATGAAAAGACATCTACCCAATACTCCATGGGTTTATTTGGTCATGCAAGAGGAGTATCAAAGCAACTAGACCTAATGCACATTTCATATCCTAACCAACATAGTGAATACAAAGTAAAAACTTAAAAGCTATTAAATGCAACCCGGAGCTTGCCTTTTTTGCAGGTATGTGATATATAAAAGATGTTAGTGTTGCTGTTCCTTGCTGATCAATTCCTTGATCCTCCAGAGTCTGATCAAACTTTAATGAATCACTCCTTCGAATCCCCTTCGTTGTGAACCCTATCGTCATGTATATGCACAAGTTTTTATAATGCAATGGAAAGAATTAAAGAATTGATTTCTTAAGAACATAGGCTGTGTGGAAATGCCCAGAATGGCTTTGTTTCCTCTGTTTTTGAAAGAAACATCAAAGAAACTAAAGCTGTCTTAGTGGTTTAGTTTATAAACTAAGTTTCCTAATGAACATACAAGATGAATTAGAATGATTTGGACATAACTAAAGATCCTGATCTCCAATGACATTGAAATTTTTACAGGAAGTCATACACTACACAGAGACTTAGCTTGCCAAATTGCAGCTATTGTGGATGCAAATTGTGTCTCCCACAATTCCAACACTACTCTTATGTATTTCCCCACATACATAAGCATGCAAAAAGAACAGGGACATCTAAGGCTCAACTTGAGCTGATAATTTGCATGTGAGTTCCTGGTCACATGAAAGTATTTTAATCCAGAATTCAGACCTTTTACTTGAGTAATTCCTCCAGAACAATCCCTTAAGCATTTCTACTAAAAAGAATTAATTATGGAGTATTGTGCCTTTTAATGCCCAATTAAGTGAACCACAGTTTCAAGTATTATTCATAGATCATGCCTGAATTTTTCTATGATTTTTGGAGCTATGAATTGCCTACAATGGATTTTACAAGTTAGAAACATTTTCTGAAAAAGTTTCTGGACCACTTTTAACACCGCAGTTTGTATTTAGCAAATTCCTATACAGATCATCTTCAAATGAGCTGAATATTTGCTAGAAGGTCAACAATAACCTAAAGAATATTCTGGCAAAATTTGAGGATTTTTGGATGAACCAAACTCTCTCAATAATTCTTTTTCAGAAAATATTCAAAGAATTTTCCAGAATTTATTATTGACTTTCATACAAATTGGAGTATATATATGAATATATATTTTCAAAATGAATCCAACACAATTTGAATCGCTCAATTTGGAGGTTCTTACACAAAGATATGATTTTCCAAAGTTGTGGCACAATCTGGATTTGTTTTGCTATTGGAAATCAACTTGGCGGTAAAGATTGGCGGTTGAGTCGCCAATCTGCTTCCACAGGTTCCTCTGATCTGCTTCCACAGGTTCTGTAGCTTCAGTAAATATTGGTGGTTGAGTCGCCAAGAAGTCCAGATAAGCGTTCCGAGGTGGAACGACTTGTCGCGTGTTCTGGAGTACGCTCTGCTGTACCAAGGCTTGGAGTAAGCGTGTGTTCTCTTGAGTCGCTTCTTGGAGTAGCCTTGTGTTCTCTTGATTAGACTCGACGACTCGAGTCATAAGATCCATCCATACCATGGATGGTGGTTCTGACGGTGGAATAGAAGCATCACCGCCTCGGCGAGAACTCCGGGCCCTACTCCTAGAGCGAGTACGAACCATACTGCAAAAATGTATTTGAAATGAGTTAAAAATGAACTCAGAAGTATGTGAGACTAATGAAAACATGAATATGTAAAAAAATTATGAAATCAGTAACAAAATCCATGTTTACACAACTCCTTCGTATAGGCATAGCTATCCAGCCTATCTGTACAGAACAGACCTTTATGAACTAACTCCAGATTTTGATCTAGTTAGCAGCATTTTAATAACTCAAGTTGAATACCAAAGTTAAATTTAACTTCAGTATATTTCCAACGAGTACTCATATGCCTTCAGATCATCTCTGGACTAAAAGTTATGATTTTCCAAAGTTGACAGAATTCCTGGATAAAATTTGCCAGCATCTCCTTTGTATGTGGCTATTTTTATCACAGTTGTATATGCAAATACAATAAGAATCTGAACAAACTTTGAACTACAACAATCTTGAACATTTTATAAACTTTCCAATGGTGTATCATAGGATCCTTAATTATTTTTATACAGAAAGTTGTTTCTTAAAAACAGAAAGTTCCAGAGAGGTTTCGCTGCTGTCCTGGTTCTGGGTAGTTTACGTTCAGCTGGACTTTACAACAATTTAACTTGTGATTTTGCTCTGGAGGTCTACAAGGAAGTTGTAGAGAACTTGAAAATATTTCCAGAACTGTATCATTCACCTTAATTGGGTCAAGCTACTCAGAGTTATGCTCTGTCCAATTCCAGCAAGAATTCCTGCCAAAACAGAGCACTCTGTTTTTGAAATCTTTGAACCCTAGTCTTCCTCTCATTTGAATCTTAGCTCAAAATAAGAGTTCAGTAACTATTATTTGTTTCAAACTTCTATTTTATTTGAAAGTTAGTTCATGAGTCATTTCTTCAAAGGGACGAGGTTATTAAGTTCAGTACGGCGTCGATGCATCGTAAGAAGAAGTCGGTACTACGTAACCTCACCAAAAGAAAATCCTAACTGAATTATACCGGCATAACATATCCTAGGTGGCACTAAAAAGATCACTCGCAAACATGTTCTACTCGTACTATGGTTTGTGGTTAAACCTGCATAAGTCACACTCAATCTTCAGGTCCGGCTGCACACCGAACCCGGTCCCAATACAGTTTGCACACCCGTCCGTCATCACTCGCATAGGTGTTCTCAAGCCAAACACGCCTTGAGCTACATGTTCATGTTACTGAACACATGACGGGGTCTCCCACACTTGCCCGTAGCACGCCAGGGAAGGGCGTTGCTCGAGTACCCCAAACGACATGAAGAGTCGTAGAGAATACTAAAGCGGATCGGGTTACCTGCCACCCGTGGGGCTCCACCCTTCAGCTTGTGTGCACTGGTGGACAGCGCTTACGTGCACCCCCCAAGACATAAAACGTCCCAAGATGCATGATTTTCCGACATAACAAATAAGTTAGGTTGCCACCTTCATATTAGGCTAATAGTAATCCTTATGTGGGCCTAGTACCGTACCCTCACCGTAACCTAAATTTTTGTCGTAATACGATCCTTATTCCGTGCACTATTACTAATGCGGCTCTGATACCATGCTGAGAGGGACCAGCGCCGCCCATTCAGTCACGGGGGCATGCCACTCACCCGGAAATCGCATTGGATGGTGCCTTGTTGTGCGGCACCTAACAGCACACATATAAGGAACCATGTATTACATAAAATAATAGCGGAAGCTTACAAGTTATTCTTTTCAAATAGTTTACATCAAGTAACTACAGCGGAAGTCTATAAACAGCTCACGTCGAATAACTAAAGAGCACTCGAGAAGAGGTCCAGCTCGTGGACTCCTCTTGCTAGCAACATGAAGACATTGCAGCGGCTGGGTTCTCCATGTGTTAAACGACTCGGAAGTCTCCGAGTCTCACCGGACAACCTTCTTCTTAGCATCGATGTTAACCTGCAAAACCACTCATATAGCAAGCATGAGCACATAGGCTCAGCAAGACTGATCCGTCTCTCCTAAACAAGAAACT
Organism: Neostapfia colusana; assembly: GCA_030760725.1. Taxonomy (NCBI): domain Eukaryota; kingdom Viridiplantae; phylum Streptophyta; class Magnoliopsida; order Poales; family Poaceae; genus Neostapfia; species Neostapfia colusana. Next base: position 62,615,435 of record JASWHV010000006.1, on the reverse strand, counting down.
CTACATGCACGACGGTTGCAATTGGGTTAGCTATATTTGCATAAAGAACTCGCCTAAAGTTGATCCTTAACTTTCAGATTTTAAGCCTCATTGTACAGACCTTGAGCCGAACAGTATCACAACTCCACAATCAAACAAGAAACGCTTTGTTGCGATGCTCCTTGCACAAGGTGAAAGTAAAGTTTAATGAGCCTATCTCTAATTCAATCATGGTTGCAATACAAGTTACATCATAGCCTTATCAAGTTCAAAAGAAAACTGTTTCAGTTGTTACTACGTCAAGACGCAGTGGGCAAGTATGCTCATATAACCGCGAGCGACAGTGATTTGAATCCGTACACGCCCGGACTACACGACACGTACATCCGTACTCCGAGTTGCCGGCAGCAACCTCGACTGTCGTTGTACGCGGCCACCTTTCCCAAGATCTTCCACACAGGACGCGGTCTAACTGCCCCGAGTCCGCAAGCTCCCTCAAGGTACATACCCTCAGTGGTATGTTCTTGAGTGAGTTACCTCCTGCTACCCTGACGCCGAAAGCCTAAGGCAGTTAGAAAAGTTCCAATGTGGATCTCCCGAGGTACATCGATTTCCTGGGTCCCATATAGCCAGTATGTGCCTGGTACACAACTCAAACTTGTCCAACAGGGCCAATAATGGACGGGCCTTAACCGACACAGGCAGGGCTATGCACGCACGGTCTGCAGCCTGCTGCATCTAAGCCTCCCTGCCCAATCTCCATTTCTTATGTGTGAACTTTCCTCATCATTTCTATTTTTGACCCGTTCCGAGTAAACCAGCCCTAAACTCGTGAGTAGATTCCAGCTACTCGACTTCTACCGAACCTTTCCTACTAACATTTAGCGTAGCCCAATCCACTCGAGGAAGTGCTATTCTACCCTTTCTCTCTTAGGTATTTCTGGTCATGCAACTGGGGTTTTCAATATCAACTAGACTTAATGCAATCAAATAATTTAAGCTATGATCTCTAGAAATGGAAATGCTTTATAAAACTGTTCAAATGCAAACCTGGGCTTGCCTGTTTTGCAGGTGACTAAGATTACAATAAGTTAGTGAAGATCACTTGTATGACAGCCCTGATACCACGCTGTGAGGTAGAGGACCTCGTTGGATGGTGCCGTGTTATGCGGCACCCAACAACACACAGGTCGACGAAAACACATCACATTACATAAATGAATTGCGGAAGCGTACAGAAATATTTTTACAAATACTCATCTCAAAATAATCTACAGCGGAAGACAATCACTCTCACGACTCATTTCTAAGCCAGCAACAAGGAAACAGTCCAGCCCGCGGACTGTTTCTCACTAGCAACACGAAGACAGTCTGCAGTGGCGAGGATGCTCTTTGAGTAAGCACTCGGAGGTTCCCGAGTCTCATCGGCATCCCTTCTCTTAAGCATGAAGTCAAATACCTGCAAAACAACTCGGATAGCATCCGTGAGCATAACGCCCAGCAAGACTTAACCGTCACCCTAAACATGAAACTCTATGTGAGGTTATGAACCTAAAGTAGGATGGCATAAGCATAATTAAACTCGCCTAAATGTGAGTCCTTACTTTCAGATATTAATTGCAGCATTTTAAGTAACCTTCGGCACGCCACATCGGGAGTCCACAATCAAACAAGAAACGCTTTCCCCCGATGTAAATTGCTCATGGCATAAAAGAATCGAGTTTGCACTAGCCTATTCATCAAGATCCAATACAAAGCTAGTATGAAACTTCAAACCAATGTGATTAGTTCCTTGCTCATGCAAGTTCTTACTACGTCACGACTGCGAGAACAAGTATGCTCGGTCCATTCCGCGAGCGACGGTGATTCGAATCAATAACAACCGGAATACACGACACGTACGCCCGTACTCGACGTTGCCTTTAACAACCATCACTGACGTCGTACGTGGCAGCCTTTCCCCCGTTTCACCCCCGCTGAATCGATCAAGTCGCCCCGTACAGTAGCCACTCTCATGGTGCACCTGCCGACGTGAGATGTCATGAGAATGTTCCCCACATACTGCACACCGGTCGTCCGCCTGAGGCGACCCGAAAAGTCCCAACGACAGCTTCCCGAGGTACATCGGTTTACTGGGTACCATATAGCCAGCATGAGTCTGGTACACAACTCAAACTTGTTCAACAGGGCCACATACGGATCGGTCCTTGACCGACACGGACAGGTCTATAGCACCCAGGCCCCTATGTCCTGCTGCCCCTACAACCTTCCGGTCTCAACTTTAACTTGCTAATTCATTTTTGAACCAATCTCGTATGCCCCTGTTGTTTCTGAACCTGCGAGTAGCATCTCACCACTCAACTTCTACCGAACCTTACTTAAGCATGGCAGATCTACACGGTGAAAGACACCTCCCAAATACTCCATGGGTCATTTGGCTATGCAAGAGGAGTATCAAACACTAGACCTAATGCACAGTTCAAATCTTAACCAAAGGTGAATACAAAATAAAAATTTAATAGCCGTTAAATGTAAACCGGAGCTTGCCTGTTTTGCAGGGTAGTCGTATATAATTAGTTAGTGTCCTTGCTGATCCACCCTTGATTCTCCAGAGCTTGATCCACTTCAATGAATCACTCCTTTGAATCCCCTTCGTTGTGGTTCCTATCGAAATGCATATGCATATGTTTTATACAATGTAATGGAAAGAAGTTATAGAATGATGTTCTTAGGAACAGAGGTTGTGTGGAAAAGCCAAGAATGGCTTGGGTTGCCTCTGTGGTGCAAAGAAACAAAATTGCTCTACTTGATCTTACTATATTAGCTATACACTAACTATTTTCCCTAATGAACACCATAGATGAGCTGAAAAGATTCGAGGGCCACTGAAGAACAAGAACTCCAATGGCCTTAAAAGTTTTACAGCAGATTCTATACTACCTAAGGATTTAGCTTGCCAACTTGCAGCTAAGGTGGAGTCAAATTGTGTTCTCCATAATTCTCACAAAGTCCTTCATGTATCCCCAAATATACAGACTTATGGAGAAGAAGCACAAGGAGTTACAGGGCTCAACTTGAGCAGATAATTTGCATGTGAGTTCTTGGTCCCATCAGAGTAATCTGGTCCAAAATTCAGCCCTTATACTTGAGTAGTTCTTCCAGAACATTTCTTTAAGAATTTCTACTCAAAAGAATTAATTCTGAAGTAATGTGCATTTTCATGCTCAATTAAGTGAACTACAATTTCAAGTATGTCTCAGAGAGCTTGCCTAAATTTTCCTATGATTTTTGGAGCTATGGATTGCCCAGAATAGATTTTTATAAGTTGGAAACATTTTCTGAAAATGTTTCTGGACCGTTATGAACACAGCATCTTGTATTTAGCAAATTCCCGCACAAATAATCTTCGAATGAGCTGAAACTTTTCTAGAAGGTCAACACTATGCCAAAGAATATTCTGGCAAAATTTGGTAAATTTTGGATAAACCAAACTCCTTCAATAATTCTTTTTCAGAAAACCTTCAAAGGATTCTCCAGAATTTCATATTGACTTTCATACAAATCTGAGTTCATATTTGGAAAGAACTCGGAGAGATGAATCTAACCCAATTGGAATCACTCGAATTGGAGGTTTCTACCAGGAGCTATGAATTTTCAAAGTTTCGGCCCTCACTGGAATTGTTTTCCTACAGAAAATCCCACTGGGCCCGCTTATTTAAATTCCAGCCAATCAGAACTGGGCCATACCGAGGTCCACGGGGTTTTGCGCGCCAGCACACGGGATCCCGGCCACTGACTGATCCAGATTTAAAATTTGGGCCGCTGACAGACAAGGTCCAGCCGTCGTCTTCCTCCTCCAGCCCCCTTCCAGCGCCCGCGTTTCCCCCTCGCCGGAGCACGTCGGTGCTTGCTGGCCGTCCCTTCCCGGCCACCATCCAAACTAGAACTCGCCGCCAGGGGGTTTAGGGCACCGAGGAACACGGCTGTGGGTTGTGCTCGGGCTTCCGGTTGCCGGAACTGGCTCGGCGACGTGCGGCGGCTACTGTTGTGGTTCGGCACCGTCGGCCGAGGTCTCCAGCCCGCCAACACATGTACCGATGAGCTCTACAGCACCAGCGCAGCTCTAGGAAGATCGGCACAACCTCAAAGTAGCTCGGGAGTGGCTGCAAATATGGTTTCACCGTGCGACCGAATGGGTCCGCGGCGAACACCCCTAGTAGAGCTTGAAATCCGTCGCGCGGAGGCGTTTTCATGCAATGGATGCTAAAGGAGAATTGACCGCAGGCTAATCCAGCATCTTGGTTCAAAGTTTGATGATCTGCGGAGAATGAGAGAGGAAGAATTTTAAGGAACCGTACCGGATCGTCGGTTTGAAGCCGTCGGGACAAAATTCCTGAATTCGCCGGCGAGAGCTCACGACGTGGCTTGAGCTTCAGGTGGAAGCAGCGTGTTGTATGTGCGCTCCTTTTGCCGCCCTTTCTCGGCCGTGAAAGTCGCTGTGGTGAGTTGTCCACGAGCGCCGGCTCGGCGGCCGACGTTAGGTCGCCGCTGTGACGGTTGTTCCCGGGCTAGGGAGGCCGAATCTCGCTTGCTTGCGGTTCAGGGAGGTGGAGGCTGAGCTCGGGGGAGGGATGAGCGTGGTGTTTTCTTCGGTTTCCCGATCAACCGAGAGAGCTCTTGAGGGAAGCGGCTGTGCGGCGTTCTCGCGAGAGAGGAAAGCAAATAAGCCTTTGTTTGGTCTGAGGGAACGTGATCATGTTGAAGGAGCGGTCAGGACCGCCCCCAGGGCGCCAGCGCGGGGAGGCAGGCAGCAGGAGGTGGCGCCGGCAAGCTGCTCGGTGGCTCCCGTGAGCTGTTCGGGGAAATCGCCCACCGAGGCTGAGACTTAGTGCGTAAGGCACACTTTAGCCCTATGACATGTAGGTCCCACTACACATTTATTTTCCCAAATATCTTCTTAAGCTGATCCTCTTAATTCCCACAATTCTGAGTTTTAAAAGGTGGGTTAGAATTTGAATTCTTCCAATTCAGTTTGAATTTGCTTGCCAAATCTGAATTTGGTTGAAGTTTGCAAATTCTTCTCTTTAACTTATTTTTGAGCCCACCCTACAAATGAAATGTTTGTGATCAAACTTTTCCGCATAAATCCCAACTATATGGCTGCATGTTTATTCAAAGTTTTTAGACACCACATGTGTGAACTTTGAATTTCAAATCTGATTTTTAAACTTGCATGCAAATAGGTATTTGTCTCCTTATTGGTCCAACACTTCCAAATAGAAATGTGAACCTCATTTTGGATGGTCATCTATGTACTACTTAGCATGAAGAAAAGTTTTAGCAAGTCCCATTTTTCATGTCTTTGCCACACATATGAACTCAAACTTTGGTTTTTATTCATACACATTTTTGGGACTTTTACATTCCTCCCCCTTAAAAGAATCTCGTCCCGAGATTACAAAAGAGGAACGAGACGGGAGAGGTAATTACAAACTGTACAAAGCTAAAAGTTCCGGATAATTAGTGCGGAGGTAATCTTCACTTTCCCACGTCGCCTCTTCCGCGGTATGATTACTCCACAGCACTTTGAAAAATCTGATCGTCCGGTTCCGGGTTACCCGGGTCTTTTCATCCAAAATCTGAACCGGTCGCTCGGTGTAGGTCAGGTCCGGTTTCAATTCGTCGATTTCCTCGGTGCGAACAGCAGCGGTGAATTTGAGGAACTTCCGCAGCTGTGACACATGGAATACATCATGGACACCCGCTAGACTTGCCGGTAGTTCCAGCCGGTAGGCTACGGGTCCGCACTTCTCCATGATAGCAAAAGGACCAATAAAACGGGGAGTGTGTTTCCCCTTTACACCGAAACGATGAATTCCCTTCATCGGAGATACACGAAGATACACGTGCTCTCTGACGTCAAAATGTAAAGGCCTACGCCGTTGATCGGCGTAGCTCTTCTGTCGGGATTGTGCAGCCTTCAAGTTCTCTTGTATCAACCGAACTCGGTCTTCGGCTTCGTTGACAAGATCAATCCCAAACAGGACTCTTTCGCTGGACTTGCACCAATTCAGTGGTGTGCGACACTTTCGGCCGTAGAGAGCTTCATACGGTGCCATTTTAATACTCGCTTTATAACCGTTGTTGTATGAAAACTCCGCCGATGGTAGGTGATCGTCCCAATTCCTACTGTGGTGGATGGCACACGCTCTCAACATATCCTCAAGCACTTGATTCACCCTCTCAGTTTGTCCATGGGTTTGAGGGTGATATGCGGAGCTCCTAATCAGCATGGTGCCCAACGAGGTGTGCAGCTGCTCCCAAAAACGAGCAACAAAAAGCGCCCCTCAATCTGAAATGATGGTCTTTGGGACACCATGTGAACATATAATCCTGGATATGTATAACTCCACATATTGCCTTGCTCGATAATGAGTGTTCACCGGTATGAAATGAGCTGACTTTGTCAACCGGTCGACGATCACCCATATTGAGTCATGCTTCTTGGATGTGAGTGGTAATCCGACGATGAAATCCATACTCACTTCCTCCCATTTCCATGCCGGTATCTTCAAAGGTTGTAGCGGTCCGGCTTTCCGCATATGATCAGCCTTGACCCGTCTACACGTATCACACTCGGATACGTACTTGGCAATCTCCCTCTTCATCCTCGTCCACCAGAATTTCTGTTTCAAATCTTGGTACATCTTGTTACTTCTGGGATGAATGGAAAATTTAGACAGGTGGGCTTCATCCAAGATCTTCTTCCGGAGTTTCATATTGCACAGTACCACTATACGGTCGTTAAACCATATTGTACCGTTCTCATCCTTCCGGAAGCATTTTACTTCTCCGTTGTCTAGTCTTCTCCATATGTGAGACATACCTTTGTCTCTTCTTTGAGCTTCAACAATCTCTTCACGGATTGTTGGAATGAGCACGAGATTATAAAGCGCGCCATACGGAATGACCCAGAGACTTGGTTCTTCAGCTTCCAACTCAGCAGTCGCCAAGTTGTGAACGTGGGTTTTCCGACTAAGCGCGTCGGCAACCACGTTTGCTTTTCCCGGATGATAGTGGATCTCATTTTCATAATGTTTGATGAGCTCCAATCATCTCCGTTGTCTTATATTCAGCTACTTCTGCGTGAAGATATACTTCAAGCTTTTATGGTCGGTGTAAAGGTGAACAAGATTACCAAGTAGATAATGCCTCCACATCTTTAACGCCAACACCAGTGCAGCAAGCTCGAGATCATGAGTTGTATAATGCTGCTCGTGATTTTGCAGTTGACGAGACCCATAGGCGACTACACGCCCTTCTTGCATAAGAACACAGCCGAGACCGATGCCGGATGCATCACCGTATACATCAAATGGCTTTGTCGTGTCCGTCTGAGCAAGAACTGGAGCTGTTGTGAGATGTTTCACCAAAGTTTTGAATGCAGCTTCACATGCTGCATTCCACATGTATTCAGTGCCCTTCTTCAGCAGCTCCGTCATTGGTTTAGCAATTTTTGAGAAGCTCGGAATGAACCTCCGATAATACCCCACTAAACCTAGGAAACTTCAGACCTCGTGGACTGATTTGGGAGATTCCCACTTCAGCACTTGTTCAATCTTGCTGGGGTCCACGGCAATACCTTCTGCTGAAATAATATGGCCTAGGAAAGGCACTTGATCAATCCAGAACTCGCACTTGCTGAACTTGGCATATAATTTGTGCTCCCTCAACCGTTGTAGCACGATACGCAGATGTTCAGCGTGCCCTTCTTCAGATCTGGAGTAAACCAATAAGTCGTCAATGAATACCACGACGAACTTGTCTAACTCCGGCATGAACACAGAATTCATCAAGTACATGAAGTGTGCCGGAGCGTTGGTTAACCCAAATGACATGACGAGGTACAAATAAAGTCCGTATCTCGTCGAGAAAGCTGTCTTCGGTATGTCCTCCGGTCAGATCTTGATTTGATGATATCCAGACCGAAGGTCCATCTTTGAAAATACCTTGGCACCCACAAGTTGATCGAACAGGATGTCAATGCGGGGCAAAGGATACTTGTTCTTTATTGTGACAGCATTAAGAGGACCGTAATCAACACATAGCCGTAGTGTTTCATCCTTCTTCTTAACGAACAGCGCTGAGCAACCCCGAGGTGAAGAACTTGGCCGTATGAAACCCTTGCTCATGAGTTCATTCAGTTGCTTTTTCAACTCCGCTAGCTCGTTAGGTGCCCTCTTGTAAGGCCTTCATGAGATAGGAGTGGTTCCCGGCGTCAGTTCAATCATGAACTCGACGTCCCGTTCGGGCGGCATGCCCGGTAAGTCATCGGGAAATACGTCGGGATAATCACGTACTACCGGAATATCTTCAAGCTTAAGCGCTTCTGTGTGGTAGACCTCTACCATATCTGGGTCTTCGCTGTCTAAAAACAGCGTGTGCTGTCCGTGAATCGGCGAGTCAATCTGGACAGTCCGGTTACCGATGTTGAGAACGGCACCGTGACGATTTAACCAAGACATCCCCAACATAATGTATATCTTCTGCCGATCCAACATAATCAGCGATGTTGGGTATATTTTTCCGCCCAAACACAAAGCTGCTCGGGACACAATCTGATTAGCAGAGATATTCCCTCCTGGTGAACGTATAAAATAACTCGTTGTGGGAGTATTGGTGGATAATTGGTGCTGATCCAAGCATGATTTGCTGATAAAATTGTGGTTGGAACCGGAATCAAAAAGTACAAGCACAGGCACGTCTTTGAGAGTGAACATGCCCTCTAACATCGGTGCTCCCTCCGGGACATCCTCAATAGCAAGATGTTGCACACTCCCGGATTGCAATGCTGTTATGTTGACTTGAGCAGGTGGCGGCATACCACCTGATGATGATGGCTGTCTGGTGTTCACCAATTTCTCCCGGCATTCCTGCCTAAAATGCCCAAAACGGTGGCAATAAGAACACGGAGGTTTCCCCGGTTCTTCGTTGACTTGTGGTTGAGAAGTTGAGGTACTTGGTTGCAGCAATGATGCAACAGGTGTCATTCCTTGCTGCGGCAATGGTGTTGCTTCAAGAAAAGATTCTTGAGCAGGAAATCAGTACGGAGTTGATCTTACTGGTGCTTGCCATATCTCACCGGATGGTGTGTGATACACCACACGGTACTTACGAGGAACAACTGGTGTGTCTTCTTGCACATCCTCCCGGTCCCTCTTCTCTGCTTGACACTCAAGTGTCGCTTGTTCTTGCAGCAGGGCAGCACTGATCAACTCGGTGTAACTGCCTTGATTGAACAAAGCCAACTTATCTTTTAATATGGCACTCAGGCCATAGAAGAAGTAGTCACACCTTGCAGCTTCACTCGTCGCATAAGCAGGAGCATATTGTGCCAAAAGGTTGAACCTTTTGACATACTCGAGGACACTCATGTCCCCGTGCCTCAAGTTCCTAAATGCTTGCTGCTGGGCCTTGATAAAACCCATAGGAATGTTACGAGCACGAAATGCTTCACGAAATTCCGTCCATTCCACTCGATGGCCTTCAGGAACGGTGGCGAGATAAGCGAACCACCAATTACCGGCGACTCCATGTAGCTGTTTAGCTGCAAATAATGTCTTCTGATACTCATCAAACTCAAACACTCCAAACTTGGACTCCATAACCCGAAGCCACTGGTCAGCTTCCACGGATTCATTAGCTTCTGTGAAAATTGGTGGTTGAGTCGCCAAGAAGTCCGAATAGGCGTTCCGAGGTGGAACGACCTGTTGTGCATGTTGGAGTAAGCCTTGTTGTACCAAGGCTTGGAGTAGTCTTGTGTTCTCTTGGCTTGACTCGACCATCTGGGCCATGACATCCGCCCATACCGTTGATGGCGGTGCCCGTGGTGGAGTCGAGACATCACCGTCTCGGCGAGAACCTTCAGCCCTACTCGGAGAATGAGTATGCACCGTACTGCAAAAGAATAATTTTGAGGGGGGGTCAAAACTTGATCTAAGAAGTATGTGAAAGTATGTACAACATGAACATGCTAAAACTTTATGGAAGCATAACAAAATTCCATGTTTACACATCTTCCTAAAGCCAACATAATCAGTCCCTTATTCTGTAGAGAACCGACCTTTCTGAACTTAACCCAGATTTTGATCTAGTCACCAGCATGTTCATAACTCAAGTTGAATACAAAAGTTAAAGCTAACTTCAGTATATTTCCAATGAGTACTGATATGCCCCTAGATAATCCCTGGATAGAAAGTTATGATTGGTCAAAGTTGACAGAATTTCTGGATAAAATTTGCCAGCACCTCCTTTGTATGTGGTTATTTTCATCACAGTTTTACATACAAATTGATTACAATTCTGAACAAACTATGAACATCAAAATCGTTGCAAGTTTCATAACCTTTCCAACGATGTATTATATGACCCTTAGAAATTTTTCTACAGAATATTATAGCTAATTTACAGAAACATCCAGAGAAGGTTGCAGCTGTTCTGTTTTCTGAACAGTTTGCATTCAACTGGACATTCAACTAAGTTGGCTTCTGATTTTGCTCTGGAGGTCTACAGAGAAATTGTAGAGCACCGAAAAACCTTGGCAGAACTGTATCATTCACCTTCATTGGGTCAATATACACAGAATTATGCTCTGTCAAATTCCAGCAAAGATTTCTGCCAGAACAGAGCACTCTGTTTTCTGATTAAAAGAAGCCTAGCAATTCTCTTCTTTGAAACTTAGTCCAAATGAAGAGCTCAGTAACTAATATGTGCTTTCCAACATCCACTTTTAGTTTGAGAGTTAGTCATGAATGATTTCTTCATAGGAGAGAAGACTATCTAGTGTAGTACGGTGGCGATGCACCGTAAGATGTATGACGGTACTACGTTGCCTCACCAAAGAAAAACCTTACCGGGTTACACCGGCATATACGTATCCTTAGGTGGCACTAAAACGTTCACTCGCAAACGTGTTCTACACGCGCTAAGGTTTTCGTGGTTAGTACCTACATAAGCCACACTCAATCATCAGGTCCGGCTGCACACCGAACCCGGTATCCATACAGTTCGTACACCCGGCCGTCATCACTCGCCCAGGCGTTCTCAAGTCAAACACGCCTTGAGCTACATGTTCACGTTACTGACCACGTGACGGGGTCTCCCAAATTGCACCACGCACGCCAGGGACAGACGTTGCTCGAATACCCCAAACGACATCAAGAGTCGTAGAGGATACTAAAGCGAGTCGGGTTACCTGCCACACGTGAGGCTCCACCCTTCAGCTTGTGCGCACTGGTGGATAGCGCTTACGTGTACCCCCCCAAGACATAAAATGTCCCGAGATGCATGATTTTCCGACATAACAAACAATTTAGATTGCCACCTTCATAATATGCTAATAGTAGTCCTTATGTGGGCCTAGTACCATTATCTCACCGTATCCAAAATTATTAATGTAATATGATGCTCAATCCCTGTGCTATTCCCAACGCAGCTCTGATACCATGTTGTGACAGCCCTGATACCATGCTGTGAGGGACATGACCTCGTTGGGTGGTGCCGTGTTATACAGCATCCAACAGCACAAGGGTCGACGAAAACACATCACATTACATAAATGAATTGCGAAAGTGTACAGAAATATTTTTACAAATACTCATCTCAAAATAAGCTACAGCGGAAGACTATCAATCTCACGACTCATTTCTAAGCTAGAAACAAGGAAACAGTCCAGCCTGCGGACTGTTTCTCACTAGCAACACGAAGACAGTCTGCAGTGGCGAGCATGCTCTTTGAGTAAGCACTCGGATGTTCCCGAGTCTCATCGGCATCCCTTCTCTTAAGCATGAAGTCAAATACCTGCGAAACAACTCGGATAGCATCCGTGAGCATAACGCTCAGCAAGACTTAACCGTCACCCTAAACATGAAACTCTATGTGAGGTTATGAACCTAAAGTATGATGGCATAAGCATAATTAAACTCGCCTAAATGTGAGTCCTTACTTTCAGATATAATTGCAGCATTTTAAGTAACCTTGGGCACGCCACATCGGGAGTCCACAATCAAACAAGAAACGCTTTCCCCTGATGTAAATTGCTCATGGCATAAAAGAATCGAGTTTGCACTAGCCTATTCATCAAGATCCAATACAAAGCTAGTACGAAACTTCAAACTAATGTGATTAGTTCCTTGCTCATGCAAGTTCTTACTACATCACAACTGTGAGAACAAGTATGCTCAGTCCATTCTGCGAGCGACGATGATTCGAATCAATAACACCCGGACTACACGACACGTACGCCTGTACTCGACGTTGCCTACAACAACCATCACTGACGTTGTACGTGGCAGCCTTTCCCCCGTTTCACCCACGCTGAATCGATCAAGTCGCCCCGTACAGTAGCCACTCTCTTGGTGCACCTGCCTACGTGAGATGTCATGAGAATGCTCCCCACATACTGCACACCGGCCGTCCGCCTGAGGCGACCCAAAAAGTCCCAACGACAGCTTCCAGAGGTACATCGGTTTACTGGGTCCCATATAGCCAGCATGAGTCCGGTACACAACTCAAACTTGTTCAACAGGGCCACATACGGATCGGTCCTTGACCGACACGGACAGGTCTATAGCAGCCAGTCCCCTATGTCCTGCTGCCCCTACAACCTTCCGGTCTCAACTTTAACTTGCTAATTCATTTTTGAACCAATCCCGTATGCCCCTGTTGTTTCTAAACCTGCGAGTAGCATCTCACCACTCGACTTCTACCGAACCTTACTTAAGCATGGCAGTTCTACACGGTGAAAGACACCTCCCCAATACTCCATGGGTCATTTGGCTATGCAAGAGGAGTATCAAACACTAGACCTAATGCACAGTTCAAATCTTAACAAAAGGTGAATACAAAATAAAAACTTAATAGCTGTTAAATGCAAACCGGAGCTTGCCTATTTTGCAGGGTAGTCGTATATAATCAGTTAGTGTCCTTGCTGATCCACCCTTGATTCTCCGGAGCTTGATCCACTTCAATGAATCACTTCTTTGAATCCCCTTCGTTGTGGTTCCTATTGAAATGCATATGCATATGTTTTATAGAATCTAATGGAAAGAAGTTATAGAATGAAGTTCTTAGGGACAAAGGTTGTGTGGAAAAGCCAAGAATTGCTTTGACTTGCCTCTGTGGTGCAAAGAAACAAAATTGCTCTACTTGATCTTACTATCTTAGCTATACACTAACTATTTTCCCTAATGAACACCATAAATGAGCTGAAAAGATTTGAGGGCCACTGAAGAACAAGAACTCCTATGGCCTTAAAAGTTTTACAGCATATTCTATACTACCTTAGGATTTAGCTTGCCAACTTGCAGCTAAGGTGGAGTCAAATTGTGTTCTCCATAATTCTCACAAAGTCCTTCATGTATCCCCACATATACAGACTTATGGGGAAGAAGCACAAGGAGTTCCAGGGCTCAACTTGAGCTGATAATTTGCATGTGAGTTCTTGGTCCCATGAGAGTAATCTGGTCCAAAATTCAGCCCTTTTACTTGAGTAGTTCTTCCAGAACAATTCTATAACATTTCTACTCAAAGGAATTAATTCTGAAGTAATGTGCATTTTCATGCTCAATTAAGTGAACTACAATTTCAAGTATGTCTCAGAGAGCTTTTCTAAATTGTCCTATGATTTTTGGAGCTATGGATTGCCCAGAATAGATTTTTATAAGTCGGAAACATTTTCTGAAAATTTCTGGACCCTTATGAACACAGCATCTTGTATTTAGCAAATTCCCACTCAAATGATCTTCAAATGAGCTGAAACTTTACTAGAAATGCAACACTATGCCAAAGAATATTCTGGCAAAATTTTGGAAATTTTGGATAAACCAAACTCCCCCAATAATTCTTTTTCAGAAAACCTTCAAAGGATTCTCCAGAATTTAATGTTGACTTTCATACAAATCTGAGTTCATATTCGGATAGAACTCGGAGACATGAATCCAACCCAATTGGAATCACTCAAATTGGAGGTTTCTACCAGGAGCTAAGAATTTCCAAAGTTTGGGCCCTCACTGGAATTGTTTTCCTACATAAAATCCCACTGGGCCCGCTTATTTAAATTCCAGCCAATCAGAACTGGGCCATACCGAGGTCCACGGGGTTTTGCGCGCCAGCACATGGGATCCCGGCCACAGACTGATCCAGATTTAAAATTTGGGCCGCTGACAGACGGGGTTCACCCGTCGTCTTCCTCCTCCAGCCCCCTTCCCGCGCCCGCGTTTCCCCCTCGCCGGAGCACGTCGGTGCTTACCGGCCGGCCGTTCCCGCCACCATTCGAACTAGAACTCGCTGCCAGGGGGTTTAGGGCACCGAGGAACACGGCTGTGGGTTGTGCTCGGGCTGCCGGTGGCCGGAACTGGCTCGGCGACGTGCGGCGGCTACTGTTGTGGTTCGGCGCCGTCGCCCGAGTTCTCCAGCCCGCCAACACCTGTACCGATGAGCTCTACAGCACCAGCGCAGCTCTAGGAAAATCGGCACAACCTCAAAGTAGCTTAGTAGTGGCCGCAAATATGGTTTCAATGTGCGACCGAATGGGTCCGCGGCGAACACCCCTAGTAGAGCTTGAAATCCGTCGCGCGGAGGCGTTTTCATGCAATGGATGCTAAAAGAGAATTGACCGCCGGCTAATACAGCATCTAGGTGCAAAGTTTGATGATCTGCGGAGGATCAAGGTGGGAGAATTTGATGGAACCGTACCGGATCGTCGGTTTGACGCTGCCGGGACAAAATTCCCGAATTCGCCAGCGAGAGCTCACGATGTGACTTGAGCTTCAGGTGGAAGCAGCGTGGAGTCCGTGCGCTCCTTTTGCCGCCCTTGCTTGGCCGTGAATGTCGCTGTGGTGAGCTGTCCATGAGCGCCTGCTCGGCGGCCGACGTTAGGTCGCCGCTGTGACGGTTGCTCCCGGGATAGGGAGGCCGAAGTTCGCTTGCTTGTGGTTCAGGGAGGTGGAGGCTGAGCTCGGGGCAATGTTTAGCAGCTCGGGGGAGGGACGAGCGCGGTGTTTTCTTCGGTTTCCCCACCGACCGAGAGCGGACGTGAGGGAAGCGGCTGTGTGGCGTTCTCGCGAGAGAGGAAAGCAAATGAGCCTTTGTTTGGTCTGAGGGAACGTGATCACGTTGAAGGAGCGGTCAGGACCGCCCCCTAGGCGCCAGCGCGGGGAGGCACGCTGCAGGAGGTGGCGCCGGCAAGCTGCTCGGTGGCTCCCGTGAGCTGTTCGGGGAAATCGCCCACCGAGGCTGAGACTTAGTGCGTAAGGCACACTTTAGCCCTATGACATGTGGGTCCCACTCCACATTTATTTTCCCAAATATCTTCTTAAGCTGATCCTCTTAATTCCCACAATTCTGAGTTTTAAAAGGTGGGTTAGAATTTGAATTCTTCCAATTCAGTTTGAATTTGCTTGCCAAATCTGAATTTGGTTCAAGTTTGCAAATTCTTCTCTTTAACTCCTTTTTGAGCCCACCCTACAAATGAAAAGTTTGTGATCAAACTTTTCCTCATAAATCCCAACTATATGGCTGCATGTTTATTGAAAGTTTTTAGCCACCACATGTGTGAACTTTGGATTTCAAATCTGATTTTTAAACTTGCATGCAAAGAGGTATTTGACTCCTTATTGGTTCAACACTTTCAAATAAAAATGTGAACCTCATTTTGTATTGTCATCTATGTACTACTTAGCATGAAGAAAAGTTTTAGCAAGTCCCATTTTTCATGTCTTTGCCACACATATGAACTCAAACTTTGGTTTTTATTCATAGACATTTTTGGGACTTTTACAACTTGGGGCTTGATCACTCGATTTCCTTCCTTCTTGATCTTCACTTCAATTCCATCATACGTTCTCAAGTAGATGCTACACGATATGAATGTGCATATGTATTTAATTGTAAAGCTTTTACTAATAACATCTAATGACAGTTTAAAAACTGGAACTCTGTTTAAGAATTTAAAATGACACTGGTGCTAGTGGTTTATGTTGGGTTTAAGCACTATAATCAAGTGTTGAGTGCTATCTCCACTTGGGTGTTGATCACCTTAAGAGGTTACACAAGACAGTGGTGATCCAGAGCTCCAATGGAGCTGAAAATTTTCATGTGAATTCCTTGCCACAAGAAAGTCATCTGGACCAAAAATTAGCAATTTTCATTGAGTGGTTTATTCAGAACATATCTCTAAGCAATTAAGCAAAGAGGAATTAATTATGAGGTAACATCCCTATTCATGTCAAACTTAGTGAACTACAATTTCGATTATAGTTGATAGAGCCTGCATGAATTTTCCTAGAATTTTTGGAGCTAAGAATTGCCCAGAACTGAATTTCCAAGTTTTGGAAATTCTCTGAAAATGTTTCTATATTCATTTGAACACAGCAACTTACAATCTGAATTCTCCTGATCAAATCAACTCCAAATGAGCTTAAACATTTACAGAAGTCTAATAACACCCTAAAGAATATGCTGGCAAAATTTGAGGATTTTTGGATGAACCAAACTCCCTCAAAAATTCGTTTGCTAAAAAGATTTAAAGAATTTTCCAGGACTAAATAATGACTTTAATACAAATTCGGTTGCATATTTGGATAGAGTATGTCAATCTTAATCTAACCCCAATTTGAATCACTAAATTTGGAGTTTCCTAGCAAAAGTTGTGCTCTTCTAAAGTTTGAGGAAAAAATCTGGGATTTGAATAAATCGTGGAATGTTTAAATCTGACGGTGGGTCCGGGAAACACGTGTCGCGTGCTGGAACAAGCCACACGGAGCCACAGGACTATTTCCCGTGCTGCCGCAGTTCATCTGAGCTCACAGAAGATCCGGCCTCCCCCTCCGAGCCACTGACACGCGGGCCTGGCGAGGCTTCTTCAACCTACAGCCGCCCACGCGCCCTCGCTGCCGCAGCTCGCCGGAGCACCTCGGCTATCGCTTCTGCGGCCATCCCCCATGCCCGAACTCCCCGCCAGGCTCTAATTCAACTTGAGGAACTCTCTGGTGTGGTCTACTCGAGCCGCAGAGCCTCCAACAAGGCTCGTGATGTGCGGCGGCACTCAACCTACTCCGGCCACGTCACCCCATGGTGTTAGCCCGCCAAAAGCTCCCTGGAAAGGCCCTACAGCACCATTGAGGGCTGGAGATGCTCGGCATGGTCGCACAAGGGCTGGGGAAAGGCTCCAAACTAGGGTTCATCGTGCGTCCGAATCTTCCCGCCATAGCCGCCGTCAGAAAGATTGGAAATACGCCGTGCACAGTGTGTTTCATGCTACGTTTCCAAAGAGTAGTTGTTGCTAAGCATGTCTAGGTCATGTGAGAATTTGAAGGATTCATACCCGAACCTCGGTTTGAACCGGCCAGAGTAAAATTCCTGAATTCACCGGCGATGAGCAAAGGTCTGAGCTGAGCTTCCGATGTGAGCAACACGTGATCCTAGCGCTCCTCTGGGCATCCTCGCTTTGCCGTGAGAAGCCGCCAGTTAAGCTGTCCACGTGAGCAGTGGTGTTTCAGCCATGGCGGAAGAAAATGCATGGTTCCTGCGTGAGGAGAAACCTAGCACACTGGTGAAGCGTCGGGGAGGAAGGAGAGGATTGCTAAGTGCCGTTTTGCAATTCAGGGGCTTTGTTTGCATGAGTTTGTGGGTTCCCAAGCGATTGAAACCTCGGCGGTGGGGTTCGGTGCTTGAGCGTGAGCGAGGAGCAAGAAGCCCAGGGGGTTCTCGGTCTTGTGGCAAAAGGAGCACGGGACCAAGTGAAGGGAACTGAGAAGTAGCTCGCCAGCTCAAAGAGATCAGGGAGGAGGTGGCTTTGGCGCTGTTCGATGTCGCACGGCGAGGAGACTTCAGTCTGCCCGAGTGAACCGACTGAAGAGCAAAAACAGAGACTGCACTCTGAGATCTTTTTGCAATTTTAACCCACCTCAATGACATGTGGGTCCCACAGTTCAGTCTCTCCTTATCCCTCTCCAAAATATCTCCCAAAATTTGCAAATGGTGAAATCAAATTGTGGGAGTTCAAATCTGAGGTGTATTTGGATAATTGGGCAAGTTTCATCCAAATTCAAATGGGTATTTGAATTCTTTGCAATTTAAAGTCCATTTTAGAAAATGAGTTGCAAAATATTTCAACAAATAATGAAACTTTGCATACCCACTAATTTGGACCTAAGGAATTCAAATATGGAATCTGATTTTAACTTTAGCTGCTGCAAATGAGAATTTTAGCACAACAGTTTGAATTTCATAGTGTTGCTCTCATTTGAATTTTGAGTTGAACAAACTTGTTCCAAAATCTGATTTTAGCCTTCTCACACATATGGGAACTTCCCACCTTGGTCTTAGATCCTTCTTGGTTTTCCAAGTCTTCAAATAAAAATTTGAACTTGTGTGAAGAATGCCCTCATGTGTGTTATCACATGTGGAAAAGGTTTTAACAAGTCCCATTTTTCATACTTATGAAACCAACTTTTGCAAATAAGATTTTCTTTGTATTCACATTTTGGGAGCTTTACATTCCTCCCCCTTAAAAAGAATCTCGTCCCGAGATTACAAAAGAAAAATGAGAAGGGAGGTTAATTACAAAGCCTAAGACAAAAGTCCCAGATAGTTCTGGTGGATGTAATCTTCGCTTTCCCACGTCGCCTCTTCCGGGGTATGATTACTCCACAGGACTTTGTAAAATTTCAAATTCCGGTTTCGGGTGATCCGGGTCTTTTCGTCGATAATCTGAATAGGTTGCTCGACATAGGTGAGATCCGGCTTCAACTCGTCGATGTCTTCGGTGCGGACAGCAGCGGTAAACTTGAGACACTTACGCCGCTGGGACACGTTGAATATGTCGTGGACACCGGCAAGGCTTGCTGGTAGTTCCAGCTGGTAGGCTATGGTCCCGCATATCTCCGTGATGGCGAACGGACCAATGAATCAGGGAGCAAGTTTCCCCTTGACACTGAACCGATGAATCCCTTTCATCGGAGATACACGAAGATAAACATGCTCTCCGACGTCGAAATGCAGCGGTCGACCCCTCTGATCCACATAGCTCTTTTGACGAGATTGGGCAGCTTTGAGGTTCTATTGTATTATCCGAACTCTCTCTTCGGCTTCATTGACAAGATCAACCCTGAACGTTACTCGTTCACCGGACTCGCACCAATTCAATGGTGTACGGCACTTCCGGCCGTATAGAGATTCATATGGTGCCATTTTGATGCTCGTCTGATATCCATTGTTGTATGAGAACTCCGCCAACGGTAAGTGATCATCCCAGCTCTTACCGTGGTGGATGGCACATGCTCTTACCATATCTTCCAGTATTTGATTCACCCTCTCAGTTTGCCCATCGGTTTGAGGATGATATGCAGAGATTCTAATCAATTTGGTCCCTAAGGACGCGTGTAGCTGCTCCCAGAAATGGGCTACAAACAGCGATCCTCTATCTGACACAATGGTACAGGGAACTCCATGTAAGCACAAGATCCGAGCTATGTACAGCTTCACATACTGATTTGCGTTATATCTTGTATGCACAGGGAAGAAGTGTGCTGATTTGTTTAACCGGTCAACGATTACCCAAATCGAATCATGGTTGTGGGAGGTCATCAGCAACCCGATGATGAAGTCCAAACTCAAGTCTTTCCATTTCCATGCCGATACTTGCAGTGGCTGCAAAAGGCCAGACTTCTTCACATGGTCGGCCTTGACTCTTCGACACGTATCACATTCTGAAACGTACTTTGCAACTTCACGTTTCATACGTGTCCACCAAAATTTCTTCTGGAGATCTTGGTACATTTTATTGCTGCCCGGATGAATGGAAAATTTGGACAAATGAGCTTCATCCAAAATGTTCTTCCGTAGTCCCATATCCCAGGGTACTACAATACGGTCGTTAAACCACAAAGTACCTTCGTCATCCTTCCAGAAGCATTTCATTTCTCCATTGTCTATTTTCCGCCGTATGTGAGACATACCCTTGTCTTTTCGTTGAGCTTCAATGATCTCCTCTCGGATGGTAGGAATGAGAGCGATATTATACAGAGCTCCATACGGGATGACACGGAGGCTTGGTTCTTCATCATCCATTTCAGCAATAGTCAGGTGATGGATATGCGCCTTACGACTGAGCGCATCGGTGACCACATTCGCCTTTCCTGGATGATAATGAATCTCAAGTTCATAATATTTAATGAGCTCTAGCCATCTTCATTGTCTCATGTTCAATTCTTTCTGAGTGAAGATGTATTCCAAGCTCTTGTGATCAGTGTAGAGGTGTACAAGATTTCCGAGCAAGTAATGCTTCCACATCTTCAAAGCAAGGACCACGGCAGCTAACTCAAGATCATGAGTTGGATAATGCTGCTCGTGATTTCTGAGTTGAAAAGATCCATAAGCGACCACTCGTCCTTCTTGCATCAGCACGCAGCCAAGACTGATGCCAGATGCATCACAATAAACGTCGAATGGCTTCGTCGTATCCGGCTGAGCAAGAACTGGGGCTGTTGTGAGATGCTTCACTAGAGTCTTGAAGGCTTGTTCACACACAGCACCCCACACAAACCTGGTATTCTTATTTAATAATTGCGTCATCGGCTTAGCGATCTTGGAGAAACCCGGAATGAACCTCCGGTAATAACACGCTAAACCGAGGAAGCTACAGATTTCATGCACTGACTTTGGTGACTCCCATTTCTGTACCTGGATAATCTTACTCGGATCTACAGCGATGCCCTCCGCTGAAATAATGTGTTTGAGAAATGGTACTTGATTAATCCAGAATTCACACTTTCTGAATTTTGCATAGAGCTGATGATCTCACAATCTCTATAGCACAATATGCAGATGTTCAGCATGTTCTTCCTCTAACTTGGAGTACATGAAGATATCGTCGATAAAGATCACGACAAATTTATCCAACTCCAGCATGAACACTGAATTCATCAGGTACATAAAGTGTGCCGGGGCGTTGGTCAAACCAAAAGACATAACGAGATACTCATACAGCCCGTATCTCGTTGAGAATGCCGTCTTCGGAATATCTTCTGCCCGGATTTTAATCTGGTGATATCCGGACCGAAGATCCATCTTTGAAAATACCTTCGCACCCACTAATTCGTTGAAGAGCATATCAATGCGAGGTAGTGGATACTTGTTCTTGATGGTAACGGCGTTCAAAGGATGATAATCAACACAAAGCCGTAGTGTTTCGTCCTTCTTTTCGACAAACAACGCTGAACAACCCCAAGGTGACGAACTCGATCGTATAAAGCCCTTGCTCATTAGGTCATTCAGCTGTGTCTTCAATTCTGCCAGTTCATTAGGTTCCATCTTGTACGGCCTTCGTGATATTGGTGTTGTTCCCGGTATACGTTCAATCTTGAACTCAACGTCTTGCTCGGGCGGCATGCCCGGTAAATCATCAGGAAACACATCCGGATACTCAAGTACTACCGGAATGTCCTCTATCTTTACAGATTCCGTGTGGTTCACTGTTGCAATCTGTTGCCGTTTGGCGTCCAGAATTAATATTTGAAAACCGTGCTGTGGGGAGTTGAGCTCAACGGTCCTAGAGCTGATTTTAAGAACCGCCTTGTGGTAATTCAACCATGACATCCCCAAAATGATGTCGATCTTCAGACCCTCTAGAATAATGAGAGTCGTGGGGTATATTCTATCCCCAAACAAAGAGGTGCTCGGAAGACAATCTCGCTTGTGGTACTGCTGCCCCCTGGCGAAGATATGAGGTATTGCCTCTTTGTATAAACTGTTTGGAGCTGATGTTGAGCCATAAAAGATTGGCTAATGAAGTTGTGTGTGTCACCGGAATCAAAGAGAATCAAAACCGGTAGCTGATTCAGGGAAAACATCCCTGCTAAAGCGGCTTCTCATTCCGGAACATCATCAATCACGGTATAGTGAATGTTGCCCCTTATCTGCCCTCCTTTCTGCAGATTGAGGTACGGGTCGTATTGTTGTAAATATGATGACCCGCAGCCTCGAGTTCCCTCTGGACAATACCTAGCATAATGGCCCACACGCCGACAAGTGAAACACGAAGGTCTCTCCGGTTCTTCGTTGACTTGCAGTTGGATGTTAGGTACACATGGCTGCAGCGATGGAGCACAAACCACCGTCTGATGCTTCTGCTGTGGAGGTGGTGCAAGTTGTGGAACTTGACCGGCAATCAACCTCTGAGGAGTTGATCGTACAGGTGGCCTCCATCTTTCACCGGATGGCGTTTGATACACCAAACGGTACTTCTGAGGCACATAACTTGTGCTGGCCTGCTCAATCTCACTCATTTTTTCTTTTCTCAGCTTGCCACTAAAGTGTCGGCTTCTCTTGTATGAGAGCCGCATCGACCATGTCGGTGTAACTTCCATTATTGTGCACGGCCAACTTCTCCTGTAATATGGCACTCAGGCCATGGAAGAATAAGTCACACTGTGCCTCTTGTTTCGCCACATATTCGGGAGCATATTGGGCCAAAAGGCTGAACCTTCTGACATTCTCAAGGACACTCATGTCCCCTTGCTTCAAGCCCAAAACTTCCTCCCGCTTTGCCTTGACAATACCTAGTGGTATGTGACGAGTATGAAAGGCTTCACAAAACTCGCTCCATGTCACTTGATGGTCATCCGGAATGGTGGCAAGATGATCAACCCACCAGTTTCCGGCGGCTCCATGGAGTTGCTGAGCGGCAAACATGGTCTTTTGCACTTCATCACAGTCGAATACTCCGAATTTATACTCCATGACACGAAGCCACTGATCTGCTTCCACAGGTTCTGTAGCTTCAGTAAAGATTGGCGGTTGAGTCGCCAAGAAATCCAGATAAGCGTTCCGAGGTGGAACGACTTGTTGCGTGTTCTGGAGTCCGCCCTGCTGTACCAAGGCTTGGAGTAAGCGTGTGTTCTCTTGAGTCACTTCTTGGAGTAGCCTTGTGTTCTGTTGATTAGACTCGACGACTCGAGTCATAAGATCCGTCCATCCCGTGGATGGTGGTTCCGACGGTGGAATAGAAGCATCACCGCCTCAGCGAGAACTCCCGGCCCTACTCCTAGAGCGAGTACGAACCATACTGCAAAAATGTATTCGAGATGAGTTAAACATGAAATAAGGAGTATGTTAGACTAATGAAAACATGAATATGTCAAAACTTTATGAAAGCAGTAACAGAATCCATGTTTACACAACTCCTTAGTATAGGCATAGCTATCCAGCCTATCTGTACAGAACAGACCTTTATGAACTAACTCCAGATTTTGATCTAGTTAGCTGCATTTTCATAACCTATGTTGAATACCAAAGTTAAAGTTAATTTCAGTATATTTCCAACGAGTACTCATATTCCTTTAGATCATCTCTGGATTAAAAGTTATGACTTTCCAAAGTTGACAGAATTCCTGGATAAAATTTGCCAGCACCTCCTTTGTATGTCGCTATTTTTATCACAGTTGTATATGAAAATACAATAAGAATATGAACAAACTTTGAACTACAACAATGTTGCACATTTCATAAACTTTCCAACGGTGTATCATAGGCTCCTTATTTATTTTTGTACAGAAAGTTATGGCTTAAAAACAGAAAGGTCCAGAGAGGTTTTGCTGCTGTCCATGTTCTGGATAGTTTACCTTCAGCTGGACTTTCCACTAATTTAACTTGTGATTTTGCTCTGGAGGTCTACAAGGAAGTTGTAGAGCACATGAAAATATTTCCATAACTGTATCATTCACCTTAATTGGGTCAAGCTACTCAGAGTTATGCTCTGTCCAATTCCAGCAAGAATTCCTGCCGAAAACAGAGCACTCTGTTTTTGAAATCTTTGAAGCCTAGTCTTCCTCTCATTTGAACCTTAGCTCAAAAATAAGATTTCAGTAACTATTATTTGTTTCAAACTTCCATTTTTAGTTGAAAGTTAGTTCATGAGTCATTTCTTCAAAGGGACGAGGTTATTAAGTTCAGTACGGCGTCGATGCACCGTAAGAAGCATGTCAGTACTACGTAGCCTCACCAAAAGAAAATCCTAACCGGATTATACCGGCATAACGTATCCGAGGTGGCACTAAAACGATTACTCGCAAATGTGTTCTGCTTGTACTACGGTTTCATGGTTAAACCTGCATAAGTCACACTCAATCGTCAGGTCTTGCTGCACACCGAACCCGGTCCCAATACAGTTTGCACACCTGTCCATCATCACTCGCACAGGTGTTCTCAAGCCAAACACGCCTTGAGCTACATGTTCATGTTACTGACCACGTGACGGGGTCTCCCACACTTGCCCGTAGCACGCTAGGGAAGGGCGTTGCTCGAATACCCCAAACGACATGAAGAGTCGTAAAGGATACTAAAGCGGATCGGGTTACCTGCCACCCGTGGGGCTCCAACCTTCAGCTTGTGCGCACTGGTAGACAGCACTTACGTGCACCCCCCCCCCCCCCACAAGACATAAAACGTCCCAAGATGCACGATTTTCCGACATAACAAATAAGTTAGGTTGCCACCTTCATATTAGGCTAATAGTAATCCTTATGTGGGCCTAGTACCGTACCCTCACCGTAACCTAAATTTTTGTCGTAATATGATTCTTATTCTGTGCGCTATTACCAATGTGGCTCTGATACCATGCTGAGAGGGACCAGCGCCACCCGTTCAGTCACGGGGATGTGACACTCGCCCGGGAATCGCATTGGGTGGTGCCGTGTTGTGCGGCACCTAACAGCACACATATAAGGAACCATGTATTACATAAAACAATAGCGGAAGCTTACAAGTTATTCTTTTCAAATAGTTTACATTAAGTAACTACAGCGGAAGTCTATAAACAGCTCACGTCGAATAACTAAAGAGCACTCGAGAAGAGGTCCAGCCCGCAGACTCCTCTCACTAGCAACACGAAGACATTGCAGCGGCTGGGTTCTCCATGTGTTAAATGACTCGGAAGTCTCCAAGTCTCACCGGACAACCTTCTTCTTAGCATTGATGTTAACACGCAAAACCACTCATATAGCAAGCGTGAGCACATAGGCTCAGCAAGACTGATCCTTCTCTCCTAAACAAGAAACTCTACATGCACGACGGTTGCAATTGGGTTAGCTAGATTTGCATAAAGGACTCGCCTAAAGTTGATCCTTAACTTTCAGATTTTAAGCCTCATTGTACAAACCTTGAGCCAAACAGCATCGCAACTCCACAATCAAACAAGGAACGCTTTTTTGCAATGCTCCTTGCACAAGGTGAAAGTAAAGTTTAATGAGCCTATCTCTAATTCAATCATGGTTGCAATACAAGTTACATCGTAGCCTTATCAAGTTCAAAAGAAAACTGTTTCAGTTGTTACTATGTCAAGACGTAGTGGGCAAGTATGCTCATATAACCGCGAGCGATGGTGATTCAAATGAGTACACGCCTGGACTACATGACACGTACACCCGTACTCCGAGTTGCCGGCAGCAACCTCGACTGACGTTGTACGCGGCCACCTTTCCCAAGATCTTCCACACAGGACGTGGTCTAACTGCCCCGAGTCCGCAAGCTCCCTCAAGGTACATACCCTCAGTGATATGTTCTTGAGCGAGTTACCTCCTGCTACCCTGACGCCGAAAGCCTAAGGCAGTTAGAAAAGTTCCAATGTGGATCTCCCGAGGTACATCGGTTTCTTGGGTCCCATATAGCCAGTATGTGCCCGGTACACAACTCAAACTTGTCCAACAGGGCCAAGCACGGACGGGCCTTAACCGACACAGGCAGGGCTATGCACCCACGGTCCGCAGCCTGCTGCATCTAAACCTCCCTGCCCGGTCTCCATTTGTTATGTGTGAACTTTCCTCATCATTTCTATTTTTTGACCCGTTCCGAGTAAACCAGCCCTAAACTCGCGAGTAGATTCCAACTACTCGACTTCTACCGAACCTTTCCTACTATCAATTAGCATAGCCCAATCCACTCGAGGAGGTGCTATTCTACCCTTTCTCTCTTAGGTATTTCTGGTCATGCAACTGGGGTTTTCAATATCAACTAGACTTAATGCAATCAAACAATTCAGGCTATGATCTCTAGAAATGGAAATGTTTTATAAAACTGTTCAAATGCAAACTGGGGCTTGCCTGTTTTGCAGGTGACTAAGATTACAATAAGTTAGTGAAGATCACTTGGGGCTTGATCACTCGCTTTCCTTCCTTCTTGATCTTCACTTCAATTCCGTCATACGTTCTCACGTAGATGCTACACGATATGAATGTGCATATGTATTTAATTGTAAAGCTTTTGCTAATAAGATCTAATGACAGTTTAAAAACTGGAACTCTGTTTAAGAATTTAAAATGACACTGGTGCTAGTGGTTTAGGTTGGGTTTAAGCACTCTAATCAAGTGTTGAGTGCTATCTCCACTTGGGTGTTGATCACCTTAAGAGGTTACACAAGACAGTGGTGATCCAGAGCTCCAATGGAGCTTAAAATTTTCATGTGAGTTCCTTGTCACAAGAAAGTCATCTGGACCAAAAATTAGCACTTTTCATTGAGTGGTTTATTCAGAACAATTCTCTAAGCAATTAAGCAAAGAGGAATTAATTATGAGGTAACATCCATGTTCATGTCAAACTTAGTGAAATAAAATTTAAATTATAGTTCATAGAGCCTGCATGAATTATCCTAGGATTTTTGGAGCTAAGAATTGCCCAGAACTGAATTTCCAAGTTTTGGAAATTCTCTGAAAATGTTTCTGTATTCATTTGAACACAGCAACTTACAATCTGAATTCCCTGATCAAATCAACTCCAAATGAGCTGAAACTTTTACAGGTGTCTACTAACACCCTAAAGAATATCCTGGTGAAATTTGAGGATTTTTGGATGAACCAAACTCCCTCAAAAATTCTTTTGCTGAAACAATTTAAAGCATTTTCCAGGACTAAATAAGGACTTTCATACAAATTGGGTTGCATATTTGGATAGAGTTTGTCAATATGAGTCTAAACCAATTTGAATCACTAAAGTTGGAGTTTTCTAGCAAAAGTTATGCTCTTCTAAAGTTTGGGGGAAAATCTGGGATTTGAATAAATCGTGGAAAAGTTTAAATCTGACGGTGGGTCCAGGAAACACGTGTCGCGTGCTGGAACAAGCCACACGGGGCCACAGGACTATTTCCCGTGCTGCCGCAGTTCATCCGAGCTCACAGAAGATCCAGCTGACACACGGGCCCGGCGAGGCTTCTTCAACCTCCAGCCGCCCGCGCGCCCTCGCTGCCGGAGCTCGCCGGAGCACCTCGGCTATCGCCTCTGCGGACATCCCCCATGCCCAAACTAGCCGCCAGGCTCTAATTCAACTTGAGATCTCTGGTGTGGTCTACCCGAGCCGGCAGAGCCTCCAACAAGGCTCGCGACATGCGGCGGCACTCAACCTACTCCGGCGACGTCGCCCCATGGTGTTAGCCCGCCAAATGCTCCCTGGAAAGGCCCTACAGCACCAGTGAGAGCTGGAGATGCTCGGCATGGTCGCACACGGGCTCGGGAAAGGCTCCAAACTAGGGTTCATCGTGCACCCGAATCTTCGCGCCATAGCCGCCATTGGAAAGATCGGAAATACGCCGTGCACAGTGTGTTTCATGCTAAGTTTCCAAAGAGTAGTTGTTGCTAAGCAAGTCTAGGTCATGTGAGTGCAATTTGCAGAGCTCTAAACAATTATGGCACGATAATTTGAAGGGTTCTTACCCAAACCTAGGTTTGAACCGGCCGAAGGAAAATCCCGAAATTTGTCGGCGATGAGCAAAGGTCCGAGCTGAGCTTCGGATGTGAGCAACACGTGATCCTAGCGCTCCTCTAGGCGTCCTTGCTTGGCCATGAGAAGCAGCCAGTTGAGCTGTCCATGTGAGCAGTGGTGTTTCAGCCGTGGCGGAAGAAAATGGTTCCTGCGTGAGGAGAAACCTAGCACACTGGTGAAGCGTCCGGGAGGAAGGAGAGGATGGCTAAGTGCCATATTGCCACTTAGGGGCTTTGTTTGCGTGAGTTTGTGGGTTCCCGAGGGATTGAAATCTCGGCGGCGGTGTTCGGTGCTTGAGCATGAGCGAGGAGCAAGAAGCCGAGGGGGTTCTCGGTTTTGTGGCAAAAGGAGCCAGGGACCAAGTGATGGGAACTGAGAAGTAGCTCGCCAGCTCAAAGAGATCAAGGAGGAGTTGGCTTTGGCACTGCTCGGTGTCGCACGGCGAGGAGACTTCGGTCTGCCCGAGTGAATCGACTGAAGAGCAAAAATAGAGACTTCACTCTGAGATCTTTTTGCAATTTTAACCCCCCTCAATGACATGTGGGTCCCACAGTTCAGTCTCTCCTTATCCCTCTCCAAAATATCTCCCAAAATTTGCAAATGGTGAAATCAAATTGTGGGAGTTCAAATCTGAGGTGTATTTGGATAATTGGGCAAGTTTCATCCAAATTCAAATGGGTATTTGAATTCTTTGCAATTTAAAGTCCATTTTAGAAAATGAGTTGCAAAATATTTCAACAAATCATGAAACTTTGCATACCCACTAATTTGGACCTAAGGAATTCAAATATGGAATCTGATTTTAGCTTTAGCTGCTGCAAATGAGAATTTTAGCACAACAGTTTGAATTTCATAGTGTTGCTCTCATTTGAATTTTGAGTTGAACAAACTTGTTCCAAAATCTGATTTTAGCCTTCTCACACATATGGGAACTTCCCACCTTGGTCTTATATCCTTCTTGGTTTTCCAAATCTTCAAATAAACATTTGAACTTGTGTGAAGAAAGCCCTCATGTGTGTTATCACATGCGGAAAAGGTTTTAACAAGTCCCATGTTTTCATACATATGAAACCAACTTTTGCAAATAAGAGTTTCTTTGTATTCACATTTTGGGACCTTTACAGAAAACTTCTGTGGTGAGCTGTCCACGTGCGCCCGGTTGTCGGCAACGCTCGGTTGCGGCAAAGAACAGCGCGCCCGGGTGAGGGAAACTGAAATTTGCACAGTTTCGGCACCAAGGAGGTAGCTGAGGGTTCTCCAACGCCGTTTTGCAGCTCGGTGGGGAGGTGAGCGCGAGTTTTGCCGGGTTCTGATCGAAGCTGAGGCAGCGGCGCTCGGTGTTTCGTGTGCGAGGAGATCATGTCAAGAGGGAAGAAAACAGCCAAGCTGGTCGACAGCGCGGGGAAAAACCACGGGGACGTGTCTCGGCTGCAGCTCGGTGGCGTCCGGTGAGCGCTCGGGGGAAGCTCCTCGTTGGAGTGGAAAACAGAGAACCTTTACTTCAGCTGCAAGTAAATTTGGCTCACTGACCAGTAGGGTCCACCCCATTTCCTTCTCTCAAAAGATCTCCTCATGTCAATCTCTTCAATTCAAAAGTTCTGAATTTCAAAAGGGGGCTAGCATTTGAATTCTCCTAATTTAGTTTGAATTTGCATTGTAAATTAGAATTCAGTTTAAATTTGGAATTGCTATTACTTAACCTTCTTTTAGCCCACCCTAAAGTTAAAAGTTTGCCACCATGAATTTCCTCAAATTCAAATGTATGAGGTTTCATGTGTATTTAAAAATTCGGCAACTATTTGCGGTGAAATTTAAATTTGAAATCTGATTTTTAACTTTCATGCAAATGAGTGTTTCCGTCCATATTGGTTCAACACATTCAAATGAACATGTTAGCCTCTTTTTGATGAACATCCTCTGGTGCAGAAAAGTTTTTTTTGTAAGTCCCAATTTCATGAATTTGAAACACATACTTTCAAGCCTCGGTGTATTTCATATACATTTTTGGGACTTTTACATCAACCACGACATCCCCAAGATTATGTCGATCTTCAGACCCCCGAGAATGATGAGGGTGGTGGGGTATATTCTACCCCCCAAACAAAGAGGTGCTCGAGAGACAATATCACTTGCGGTAATGCTGCCCCCGGGTCAAGATATGAGATATTGGCTCTTTATATATGTGGTTTGGAGCTGATGTTGAGCCACAAAAGATTGGCTAATGAAGTTATGTGTGGCACCAGAATCGAATAGAATTAATACCGGTACTGATTAAGAGAAAACATCCCCGCTAACAAAGCTTCTCCTTCCGGAACATCATCAATCACTGTGTAGTTAATGCTGCCCCTTGTCTGCCCTCTTTTCTGGAGATTTAGGTACGGGTCTGAATATTGGAAATATGATGACCCACACGTGGGGAACCCCTTCCGGGATCCACACTATAGGAATCACATTGGGTGGTGCCGTGCGATGCGGCACCCAACAGCATACACGAAAATAAACTATAAACATACAAAGTCTTTTATTCCTCAACATAGTGTCATTTACAACATAATGTACCACAACGGTACACGTGGCAGAATATACATAAACACAAACTCTCAGTCCTATCTATGCAAAAGAGAAGACGTCCATCCCGCGGACGCTTCTTACTAGCTTCAACAAAAGTGTATGCAGCGGTATGGTTTCCGGTGAGTCCCCGATGTCTCACCGAACAACCATCTTCATAGCAATATTAATATAACCTGCAAAACACTAATAATGCAACCGTGAGCTTGAAAGCTCAGCAAGGCTTAACCGTCTATCCTATGTAAAACTCTACATGCAGGAATTTATAAAGTAGGACAGCAGGTATTGCATTAGTACTCGCCTAAAAGTAGATCCTTATTAGCAATTTTTCAGCAGCAATTCGTACGCCTTGAGCCTCAAACATCATAAGTCCACAATCAAACAAGAAACACTTCTTTCCGATGTTGCCTTGCCCAAAGTGGAATATAAATTTAGTGAGCTCTACAACTAAAGCATACATGGTTGTAATACAATGAACTTATGAACTTCACAACAGCAATGTTTCATCTCACTTTATCTGGAAGTACTTACTACGTCACAACTCAGTGAACAAGTGGTAGTCATATAACCGCGAGGGATGGTGATTCGAATACGGACACACTCGGAACACACGATACATACACCCGCCTTGAAAGACTCACACAAGAGCTCTTTCTTACGTTGTATGCAGCAACCTTTCACCCGTTACTCCAATGCCGAACCAGTTCTACCGACCCATCATAAGGGCCACTACCCGGAACACGTCGACGTTGCTCCACTAGTGGGTTTACACATCTGACACCAACCCCCAAAGGACGGCGGTATAAGTTTCGACATGACAGTACCGGAGTTACATCAGTTTCCTGGACCCCATAATTCCAGTATGCATATGGTACTGTTCAAACTTGCTCAACAGGGAGGCATACGCATCGGTCCTTAACCGACACAAACAGAGCTACAGCAACACAGGCCCAACGTCCTGCTGCTCCTACTCTCTACTTGATCTCATTTTTCCGTTCCAGTAGTTTCATTCTCTAGAATCATACCCCGTTGAACCAAATTACTAGCCTCACGAGTAGCTTCCAACTACTGGACTTGTACTGATTCCTATACAACTTAAGCCTAGCAGAAATTACATGAAATACCCTTCCACTCCAAGGTTTTGTGGGTCATGCATTTGGAGTATCAGTCACCCTTGACTAATGAACAATACATACTAGACCAATGAAAGTGATACAAAGTAAAATATAACTAAAAGCTGTTAAATGCAAACTGGGGCTTGCCTTATGTTGCTGCAGGTTTAATCTTACTTTAAAGTCAGTATCTTGGTGACGAGTAACGCCGCAACTTGCTGCTCCGAGTCGAGTTCCTCATCGAACTCCTTCGTCGTGTTTCCTACCGATATGAATATGCACAAGTTTATATTGCGAGTAAGCGAATTATAAAACAAAAGTGTTTTATGACTTAAGAAGGGTTCAGATCAACTAAGACTTAAGAGTTGGGTCTGGCTATGTTCTGAAAAAACAAAAGAACATTTTGATCAGTGGAAGTTTTTGAACTAAAGTTCAAAGAACTATATAATGGACATAAGAAAGATATTGGAAAGAACCAGCAGAAAACTGGAGAACATGACCTCAACTTGCTCTGAAATTTGTACAGTGGTCCATGGATCATACAGAGATATGGCTTGCAAAATTTCAGGCAAAGTTGATGTAAGATGTGGCTTAAAGAATTTTCTTAGCTATTTGTCTTCTCTTACTTCCTATGACGATTCTATGGTCTTGACATACTCCACTTTTTGCTTTTTAGAAACTAGGGAGTCTTATGAGTCTATGGGACTTGGTTTCATAATTTTTGGAGTTCCCTACATAAAGATATGGAATTTACAAGATTGGGCTAAAAGCTGCAAAAATGTTTCTGTTATTTTTCCTAATTTTCAGAGACATACAAGATTGAATCATCATTTGGCCTAACAAATGAGGTCAAATGCCTCTGAAATTTTTACTGGACTTCAAGTATAATTGGAAGAACTTCCTTCCCAAAATTGGGAATTTTCCAATGAAAAGAACTCCTGTAATTAATTGCCTAAAATTTTCCTTAATTGCATTAATGAGCCAAATCCAGGGATTTTCATAAATATTGGGATGCACCCCTTGATAGTACTCACTGAGAGGAATCCAATGAAATTTATTTGACCATTTTTTGAGGTTCCTACTGAAAATTATGAGCATTTGATGTTTGATGAAAATCTGAATAGAAATTGGAAAAAATTTAAACTGCTGACAGTGGAGCCCACCCCTTTCTTCAACCTTGCGACAGCAGGGCTCGGGTGGCGGCGCTCTCCGGCAAGGTCCACCGAAACCAAGTTTCTGGCCTCCCCTAGGGCTAAATCTTGCTGCATCTCACTTTAGGACCACGGGAAACTCATCCATGGGGTCGGCCGAGGCCACCGGCCACCAGAAACACGTCGGCGACGAGCGGCGGCGGCGGCACAACTTCGGCGACGTCGAACTCTCTCTACGATGGCTCAAAAGCATTGGTTCTTCTTCCTAAAGCACCGTGGTGGAACCTTAATCATCGTCATACGCTCAAATCAGCTCCAAATGGGTTGCAAACATGAGTTCATAGGTGACCTAGGGCAAAAACGGGCGGCGGCTCGAAATTCTTGAAGAACAGCGCCTAAACTCAACAGTTTTCGATGATTTTCTATCCAAGATGACCATGGGAAGGTCTAGAACGTGTTTGTAGCTCGGCAGAAGATTTGGTGGACTAATCACCACGAATTTTGAATTTTTGGGTGGCTCGGTTCTATGAACAAACTGTAACACCGTCAAATTTCACTACCATGCATTGCATACATTTTTCATGTAGAGAAGCATTTAAAAAGAGGTAAAAATGGAGAAAGAACCATAGAAATGGAGAAAGAACTATAGAAATGGGGAAAGAACCCTAGAAATGGAGAAGGGAATATAGAAATGGAGAAGGGAACATAGAAATGGAGAAAAATGAAAATAAGATAGCTGAATTGAGCCATCACAAATTTCCCCCAAATTTGCCCAAAATTTCCCCAAATCTCCCAATTTCCCCAAAATTCCCCTATGGGGAATTTCCCCCAAATTGGCCGCAGCCTTGAGGGAAGGGAAGCCCTAGGACTCTTTGGTTGAGTCCCAACTTGACTAGTATTCTTTGGTTGAGTCCCAACTTGACTAGGATTCTTTGGTTGGGTCCCAATTGGACTAGGACTCTCCTTTTCTCCCACTTATAAATACGACCCCCAGCCCCCCCTACACCTTTGGCCGCAGCCCCCCCCCCCAACTCGCCTTGTTGAACCACCCCCCCCCCCTTGCCGGAGTTTGGTCACCGTCGAGCCCCGCCGACAAGCCCCGCCATCAAGCCCCGCCGTCGAGCCCCATCGTTGAGCCCCGTCGTCGAGACCCGCCGTAGAGCCCCGTCACGCCTCACTGTCGCCGGAGAAGAAGCCTGACGATCTGCCCTACCATAATTCTCCACAGAAAAATCCCCCGCTGCTGCCGTTGCTAGGAGGAAGGACCTGCCACAAGGAGGAAGTGAGGTAGGTCTTCATTACCCATCTTACGACGTCGCCGCTGTTTCTACGCATCCGTTTTCATCGCCCCCTTCAAGCAGAAACTTTTGTGTGTGGACAGATCATGTTTTGATCAATTTTTGACGGTGGAATTGATCTAGATCTTGTGTCAAGATCATCACCACATCCACACATGATCCCAGCACCCTTGTTCATCATAAAACTCCATGCAAGCCCATTAAAACATGCAAGAACACGTATAAACTGGTTTTATAAAACTGCACTATAGGATTTGCATTCATCTACCCCATTGCATCTTGAGTAAAGTTTGTGCATGATGATTGATTGCTGTAAATTTTGTATGTGCGTGATCGTGAGTAGAAGGACAAGCTCAAGAGACTGTCTACGAGGAACTACAGCACCAAGACTTCGAGACACTTGAGCAACACGAACCACGGGGGCAAGACAAGTGCCCCTTGACCATATTGATCCCATGTTTTGAAACTGTTTTGTTTGCGAAAACGTGTATGCTTGAACCAACTTGATGGGACACCCTTTTATAGGAGTTTACTTGTTTTGTTAACTATCCTTGTCGCCGGGAAAGTTGATGAGTCGAGTATGGTTGTTTTTCCTTTTTGCTTCACTTAATTTACGGGATACGGGAAGCTGAATTAAAACATGGTTAGCTACTGCACTCATATGAATAATGGTGATGAGAACTTGATGATGTTAATGAGCATGGAATCAGGGAGATATAGGCAAGCTTGGTTCATGGATGTTGTGAGGGGGACCCCGGCACCCGTGTCACGGGGCCGTGCCGCTCGCCTGGGAATCGCATTGGGTGGTGCCGTGTTATGTGGCACCCAACAGCACACATATAAGGAAAACTGTATTACATAAATCAAAAGTGGAAGCTTGCAAATGTTCTTTGTAAATAATTTACATAAAATAGCTACAGCGGATGTCTATAAACAGTTCATGTCGAATAACTAATGAGCACTTGAGAAGAGGTCCAGCCCGCGGACTCCTCTCGCTAGCAACACAAAGAAACTGGGTTCTCCATGTGTTACATGACTCGGAAGTCTCTGAGTCTCACCGAACAACCTTCTTCATAAGCGTCTATGTTAACCTGCAAAACCACTCATATAGCAAGAGTGAGCACAAAGGCTCCGCAAGACATAACCTCTCTCCTAAATCATGCAACTCTACATGAAGGTAACTTAAGACAAAACCATATAAGTTGCATAAAGACTCGCCTACACGTTCATCCTTAACTTTCAGATTTTAGCCATCATAGTCGGACCTTGCGCCGAGCAACATTGGAACTCCACAATCAAACAAGAAACGCTTCATTCCAATGTTACTTGTCCCAAGGTGGAAATTAACTTTAATTTGCTCTATCACTACTTCATACAGGGGTTTTCATGCAATTCCAATTATCATAGCAGCACTTTAAACTTGCAAATTTTCTCACACAACTGGATTATTACGTCACAGTGCAGTGAGCAAGCGGTACTCATAACCGCGAGGGACGGTGATTCGAATCAAACACTGCCAGGATAACTCGACACATACGCTCACCTATGAAGACCCAAATCTGGCGTCCTTCATTATGTCGTATGTGGCAACCTTTCGACGCTCGACTGTAGAACCGGTCGCGCCGTCTCGGGCTCATAGGTCTAACGAGACGATGTGGTATGCCTCTACAATCCAGTTAACCTGGTACATCAGTTTCCTGGGTCCCATATAGCAGTAAGCATCCGGTACACAACTCAATACTTGCTCCCAGGGCCGCACACGAGAACAGTCCTTAACCGACACAGGCAGAGCTACTTAGCCAAGACCTCGTCTTGTCGCTGCCTACACTCTGTGCCCGGTCTCATCTTTGGAAACTTAAACTTTAGTTTGCCTCTTTAAATCATACCTGTTTGATCCTGAACCATAGCTCGCGAGTAGATTCCAACTACTCGACTTCTACCGGATGTCATAACCTAATTAGCATGCCATTATTCTACAGCAGGGATACGACTTCTACCCTTGAATCGAGGGCTTCTTTGTTCATGCATTTGGAGTATAAAACATTCTTGACCTAATGCACATACAAACTTCAACCCATAGTAGTGACCAAAGTAAAAACTTTATAAAACAACTTAAATGCAAACCGGAGCTTGCCTTAGTTTCGCAGGTGATTAAGTATCTATTCAGTTAGTGAAGACCACTTGAGGCTTGATCACTCGCTTTCCTCCCTCTTTGATCTCCACTTCGATCGCTTCACAATCTTCACGTAGATGCTACAATTCACGAATATGCATATGTATTTAATTGTAAAGCTTTTGCTCACAAGTTCTAAAGACAATTATAAAACTGGAACTCTGTTTAAGAATTTAAAATGACACTGGTGCTAGTGGTTTGGGTTGAGTAAAGTGATCAAGTGCTATGTGTGCTTCCTAATCGTTGCATTTTCTCCTAGAACTGTTGTATCACAAAGTACTGATACAGAGCTCAAATTTATTTGAGAATTTTCCTGTGAGTTCCTGGTCACAAGAAGACATTCTGGACCAAAATTCAGAATTGTTCAATGAGTAGTTCATCCCGAACAATCCCCTAAGCATTTAGGCAAAAAGGAATTAATACTCGATTTACACTTTAATGCAAATTCAAGTGAACCACAAATTCAAACATAGCTCAGGGATCATTCATGAATTTTCCTAGGAATTTTGGAACTAGTAATTGCCCAAAACTGAATTTCCAAGTTTTGGAAATTCTCTTAAAATGTTCCTGTATTCATTTGAACACAGAAACTTGAAATCAGAATTGTCCTAACTAAATCAACTCCAAATGAGCTGAAAATTTTACAGGAGTTCATTAGTATCCTAAAGAATATTCTGGTTAAATTTGAGGATTTTTGGATGAACCAAACTCCCTCTAAAATTCTTTTTCTGAAAGGTTTTAAAGAATTTTCCAGAATTTAATATTGATTTTCATACAAATTGGGTTGCTTATTTGTATAGGGTTTTTTCAATCTGAATCCAACCCAATTTGAATCACTAAATTTGGAGCTTCCTAGCAAAAGTTATGAGGTTCTAAAGTTTGGGGAAATTCTGGAATTCAAATTAACCGGGAAAAGTTCAAATCCCTGACAGCAGGTCCCCAGGGTGACGCGTCACTCTCTCAGCGCAGCCGCATCACGGTACACACCGATTTCAGATGTAGCCACATGCGGTCGGGTAGCCACAGCTGATCCCAGATTAATTCCACAGTCACTGACCGGTGGGACCGGAGGCGCTTCTTCTTCCCAAGCTCCCCTTTCCCGCGCGCGCTTTCCCCTCGCCGCCAGGGCGGCGCTCCACTGATCTTTGTTTCCCCGGTGGAATCACGGCCGGAAACTCACTGCTAGCCCCAATTCGACCATGAGGAACTCGTCCACGTGCTCACCAGAGGCCGGCGATGGCTCTAAACCACCGGGCGACGTGCGGCGGCTCGGTTCTTGCTCCGGCGACGTCGCGCGCCCTCTCTATGACACGACCCCAAGGTCCTGTCGAGCCAGGATCACGCTGAGGGTTGCTGCGTTGCACAGCACCGTATAACACACGTCAAAGGTACAAAGCGGAAGCGGAAATTTTATTACATAAACAAGTTTATGAACATGTTTACATCAAAATAAGTTTAGTCCACACTCGCGGGCGTAGACTAAGCATCAAGTGCACGTTCAGCCCTTGAACGTGTCCTTGCTAGCACACACGCACACTAACTCTGCGGCGTGCACGACTCCCACTCGACGGGGTTCCCCTCCTGGGGTTCCGTCTCCTCTTCGGGAGTCCCTTCCTCATAGAACCCTGCAAAAGCTTCAAACACAAGCAGTGAGCACGAAGGCTCAGCAAGTCTGACCCGTCTCACCTAAACATGGAACTTCTACATGAGGGTAATGGGTTACATGAGGTAAAATCATTTGCAAGGACTCGCCTAATTAGTAGAACCTTACTTTCAAGTTTTAGCAGCAGGTTGTGGAGAACCTTACGCGAAGGTACATGAGAGAGCCGCAATCAAACAAGAAACGCATTTCTCTCATGTACTTTGCCCAAAGTTGAAAAGAACTTTAGTTAGCTCTAAGCTAAAGCATATCATTAACAATCAATGTCCATCTTTCAATCAGCAACATTTTAACATGTAACTAGCCTGTTCATTCTACGTCACGGTACAGTGAACAAGTGGTACTCACTGACCGCGAGGGACGGCGATTATAATCGATTTACACCTGCAGGGTTACCCGAACAACCCGTCACGTACGTCCGTACTCGATGTTGCCTACAACAACCATCACGGACGCCGTACGCGACTACCTTTCACCCGTTAGCCAAATATTGAACCGGTCCCATCGTCCCAAGCAAGAGATCTCTGCACGCGCATCTCCGTGCCGCCAGCCGATTTACACCTCAAGCTCTCAACCTACCCTCTGAACGACGGGCAATGCCTCAATAACCAGCTACCCGAGTTACATCAGTTTCCCGGTTCCCATATAGCCGGTAGGTCTTCGGTACTGTTCTAGCTTGTTCAACAGGCCCGCACACGGCTCGGTCCTCAATCGACACAAGCGGAGCTACAGCACACAGGCCCCAAAGTCCTGCTGCCCTTACTCTCCGCTCGATCTCATTTGCTTGCCATGTGTATCATGTGCTATCTCTACCCGAGCAATGTGCCTCTAGCCTATTCTCGCGAGTAGTTCCAACTACTCGACTTGTACCGAATCCTACTCTACCTTAGCTTTGCAGTAGCTAACGGGGTTTGCAATCCTAAACCCAACCCGTGGTTTTCTTGGCTATGCAGTTGGATTTCCAAACAAGACTCTAATGCACAAAACAAAGGAAACAAGTATGTGCTCAAAACAATAAAAATTTGTAAAAAGGTTAATGCAAACCGGAGCTTGCCTTGCTGCTCTTGGTTGTAGGCTAGCTGTTCCTCCAGAGTAACGAAGTCTAGGACTTCGGGTTCCTCCTCGACCTTAGCGACTACATGATATAAGACATACATGTATTAATTTAAATGCATTTATCAAGTTTGAACTTGTGAAGCTTATAACCTTTGCTAGACAGACCTAATGACTGTGAATCTTTTACTGTGGCTTGGTTACAACCTAAACAGAGACTTGGTCAAGTTTTAGTTGCAGCAAAGCTCAATTGAGCCCTCCACAATTAATTATGTCCTTGACCATAATTAAAGGCTTTTAGGGTGTTCTAAGGATTTTCATGAAACAAACTATGACTTTCTGAAAACTAGATTTTCAGAGGGTTCTAATGGATTTGGTCTCACTTAATTTGAAGGTTCCTAGCTAAAGTTGTGAGGATTTGAAGTTTGGAAGAATTCTGAAAATCGGGGGGGGGGGGGGGGGGGGGGGGAAGTTTAAACTCTCGGGGCCCGCGGGGACACGTGTCGAGCGCGGAGGTGTCCGGCACACCGGGGATACCACACGTGTCGAGCGCGGAGGTGTCCGCCACACCGGTGCTCACAGGGTATAGGCGCGCCAGAACAACCGATCCCCGGCCACACCCGATCCCGATTTGAATTCTGCAGCCGCTGACACGTGGGCCAGCCGACTTCGTCTTCCTCCCGCCGTTCTCTCGCGCCCGCGCCGCCGACCAAGCCGGAGCAGACTCGGAGCTCGCCGGCTCACCGCCGCCAGACCTCCGATGGGCTGAAACTCGCCGCCAGGGGGTTGTCGACGTCGAGGAACACGTCGGTGGTGTCAGGTCGAGCTGGGGGTGACCGGAAATAGCTCGGCGACGTGCCGCGGCCTCGGTTGAGGTTCGGCGCTGTCGACCGTGGGTCCTAACCCGCCAACACCCCGAACAAACGGTCCTACAGCATCAGTGTACCTCTAGGAAGCTCGACATGGTGTCAAAAGGGTTCAGGGATGGCGGTAAGTCGGTCGGCACCGTTTGACCGATCGTGCCCGCCATGACCGCCCTCGATCGAGCTCGAAATTCGTCACTCCTAGACAGTTTCACGCTACGGATGCAGAAAAGAACTTGATCGCCGGCTAGTCCAGCGTCTATGTGCAGGATTCGATGACCTCCGAAAGATCATAGAACGTGAATTTAAAGAAACCGTACCGGAAGCTCAGTTTAAGGTTGCCGGAGCAAAACTGAGAATTTGCCGGTGAGAGTTCACGGCGTGGCCTGAGCTTCAGGTGG
This sequence comes from Neostapfia colusana, assembly GCA_030760725.1. Lineage (NCBI taxonomy): Eukaryota > Viridiplantae > Streptophyta > Magnoliopsida > Poales > Poaceae > Neostapfia > Neostapfia colusana. The sequence goes on along the minus strand of JASWHV010000006.1, from coordinate 62,575,370 downwards.
AAGCAACGTGGAGTTCGTGCGCTCCTGTTGCCGCCCTTGCTCGGCCGTGGAAGTGGTTGCAGTGTGCTGTCCGCGTGAGACCGATCGTCGTCCTTCAGCTAAACTGCGGCGGTCGTCGTTGATCACGGGAACAGGGGCTGAAACTCGGTGGTCCAGGCGTTGGGAGGGTAGTGCGCAACCTCCGGTGGCTGTCTAGCAGCTTAGGAACGAAGGAGATTGTTTTGCTGGTTTTTCCCGATTGAGCAGAGAGCTGCGGTGAGAAACAATGCCGCTGCTCGGGTTGGCCCGCGAGAAGATAAAGCCGGCCGACTCCTGCTCGGCTGAGGCGGTGCCGGTCGCGTGGGGGCGCGAGCAATCCGCCCTGGGCGCCAGCGCGCGGAGGGGGAAGCAGCTGGTGGCGCCGGTAGCTGCTCGGTGGCACAGCCGACAGCTGCTCGGTGGAATTTCCCACCGAGACTCTGACTTTGGTTGCAAGTTTCTCCTTCTTCTCTCTATGACATGTGGGTCCCACCCGGGGTTTTAACCTCTGAAATTTACTCCTAATCACTGTAGTGAACAGTGAACCCCATAATACCCCTGGTGGTTCAGATTATTCACCCTTGAGCTATTCGAATTGCATAGGATTCGAATTGGGTTTGGTTTGAGTGAATTTCAGCACAAGTGCAGTTTTGAATTCAAATGAAGTTTGAATTTGCCCCACTTAGTTCACGTCAAGATCAACTCCAAATAGAGTGAAACTTGGTGTGTGGGCTCACAAAAATGTGCTGAGTAAGAGTATGCCTCCCACTTTAAATTCATGGGATAAAAACAGTTTGAATTTGAATATGGTTTCAAACTGCCCTCTTTCTAGCTATACCCAAAATGACCTCAAAAAGGTTTTGAATTTGGGTGACACTTGGCCTGGACATCCTTAGCAAAGTAGGAGTTTTCATATGTCCAGCCCCCCTTATACCTCATGTGGAAAATACCACTTTGGCAATGTGTGAGTTTGTTCTCTAATGAGCATGTTGATAATTGTTACTTGCTCTTCATTTGTGTTCATCATTCTTCCTCAAATGAGGTGTGTGATGTGGTGATGAACACTGCAAATGTGTGTCAAAAACTGAGGCCCTTACATTCCTCCCCCCTTAAAAGAATCTCGTCCCGAGATTATAAGGTGAAAATGAGAGAGAGGACGGTGGAAAATTACCGGATATGCGACGTGAAAAATTCAGGGTAGTTAGTGCGAAGGAATTCTTTGCTCTCCCATGTCGCTTCGTCCATGGAGTGATTACTCCATAGAACCTTGTAGAATCACAACGTACGGTTGCGTGTGGTTCGGGCCTTTTCATCAATAATCTGCACCGGTTCCTCCCGATAGGTGAGATCCGGTTGCAGTTCTTCAATGTCTTCCAGCTGAACGGTAGTTGATAGCTTGAGACACTTCCTCAGCTGGGAAATATGAAAGATGTTGTGTACACCGGAAAGTGCTTCTGGTAATTTCAACCGGTATGCCACTGATCCACATCTTTCGGTAATCTGGAATGGACCGATGAATCGGGGTGCCAACTTTCCTCTCACCCCAAATCTGTTTACGCCCTTCATTGGAGACACCCGTAGATATACGTGATCTCCAACTTCAAATTGTAATGGGCGCCTTCTCCGGTCCGCATACTGTTTCTGACGGGATTGAGCGGCTTTTAGGTTCGCTTGAATTAGTCGAACCTTTTCTTCCGCGTTGTTGACAAGGTCAATCCCGAAGGTAACCCTTTCGCCAGACTCACACCAGTTCAATGGTGTGCGGCATTTGCTTCCGTATAGCGCCTCGTAGGGCGCCATCTTGATGCTGGCTTGGTACCCATTGTTGTACGAGAACTCGGCTAACGGCAAGTGATCATCCCAATTCCTGCCGTGGTCGATAGTGCAAGCTCGTAGCATGTCTTCTAGAATCTGATTTACCCGCTCGGTTTGTCCATCCGTCTGCGGGTGGTAGGCTGAACTACGGATCAGCTTCGTCCCCAAGGCAGCATGTAGCTGCTCCCAAAAACGGGACACAAATAAAGTGCCCCGATCCGATATGATAGTACGGGGTACGCCGTACAAGCATAGGATCCGTGAGATGTACAGTTCAGCGTACTTCTTGGCGTTGTAGTTGGTGTTGACCGGGATGAAATGGGCAACTTTGGTGAGCCGATCGACGATCTCCCACACCGAATCATGTTTCTGTAAGGTGGTGGGTAAACCGACGACGAAATCCATGCTCACGTCCTCCCACTTCCAGGCAGGAATGCCTAGTGGTTGCAGCAGTCCCGGTTTCCGCATATGATCTGCCTTCACCCTTCGGCATGTATCACACTCGGACACGTATTTTGCAACCTCGCGCTTCATCCGTGTCCACCAAAACTTTCTTCTGAGTTCTTGATACATCTTGTTGCTACCGGGGTGAATAGAAAACTTTGATGAGTGAGCCTCATCAAAGATTTTCTTCCGTAATTCCGGTTTACGGGGTACGACGATCCGGTCCTTGAACCAAAGAACGCCGTCTCCGTCCTTCTGGAAACATTTTAACTCCCCACTGTCTACACGTCTCCGTAAATGTGACATGCCCTTGTCATTCTTCTGGGCTGCCGCTATCTCTTCACAGATGGTGGGGATCAAAGCTAGGTTGTAGAGAGCTCCGTGTGGAATCACATGTAATGGTGGTTCGCTCTCTTCCAACGGTGTGATGGTCAGATTATTGACGTGTGACTTGCGGCTCAGCGCATCTGCCACTACGTTTGCCTTGCCCGGATGATAATGGATTTCTATCTCGTAATCCTTTATCAGTTCTAACCATCTTCGTTGCCTCATGTTCAGCTCCTTCTGAGTGAATATGTACTTGAGGCTTTTGTGGTCGGTATATAAATGTACGAGGTTACCGAGTAGGTAGTGCCTCCACATTTTGAGTGCGAGTACCACGGCAGCGAGCTCCAAGTCGTGAGTTGGATAATTCTGCTCATGGTTCCTAAGCTGCCGTGATCCATACGCGACCACTCTTCGGTCTTGCATCAGCACACATCCGAGCCCAATGCCGGATGCATCGCAGTACACATCGAAAGGTTTTGTTGTGTCTGGCTGTGCCAAAACCGGTGCTGATGTCAGGTGCTTGACTAAAGCCTTGAATGCTGCTTCACATGTTGGACTCCAAACATATTTGGTAGCCTTCTTCAGCAGCTCTGTCATTGGCTTGGCAATCTTCGAGAAGTTCGGAATGAACCTCCGATAATACCCCGTGAGTCCGAGGAAACTCCGTACCTCGTGAACAGTTCTCGGGGACTTCCAATTCAGCACTTGAGTGATCTTGCTCGGGCCCACAGCGATACCTTCCGCTGAGATGATATGCCCGAGGAAAGGCACCTGCGATATCCAAAACTCGCATTTGCTGAATTTTGCGTATAACTTGTGATCCCGTAGCTGTTGCAAGACTATACGCAGATGTTTCTTGTGATCTTCCTCCGACTTGGAATATACCAGGATGTCGTCGATGAAGACCACGACAAACTTGTCCAACTCCGGCATGAATACCGAGTTCATCAAGTACATGAAGTGAGCTGGAGCATTGGTGAGGCCGAAGGACATAACTAGGTACTCATAAAGTCCGTACCTCGTCGAGAAAGCCGTCTTCAGAATGTCCTCAGCCCTTATCTTAATCTGATGGTACCCGGATCTTAAATCCATCTTGGAAAAGATCTTTGCTTCGACCAACTGATCAAACAACATGTCGATCCGTGGCAACGGGTACTTGTTCTTGATGGTTACGGCATTTAATGGACGATAGTCCATGCAAAGCCGCAACGTCTCATCCTTCTTCTTGACAAATAATGCCAAACAGCCCCATGGTGAGGAGCTCGGCCTAATAAAACCCTTCTCCAGAAGATCCGTGAGCTGAGTCTTCAGTTCAGCCAACTCCTTGGGCGCCATCTTGTACGGCCTTCGGGATATTGGCATGGTTCCCGGTGCAAGTTCAGTTTTGAACTCCACCTCTCTATCGGGTGGCATCCCCGGCAAATCGTCCGGGAATACATCAGGGAACTCTCGGACCACTGGAATGTCTTCCAATCTGATGGTTGTGGCTTGATAGACACTTGGAAGTTTTATTTCTGGACTGTGCAGAAATAATGAGTGAGAACCGTGCACTTCTGAGTTTAAGTGCACGACTCAAAGGACGGTGTCTAAAACAGCGCCGTGGCGGGTTAACCACGACATCCCTAGGATGACATCGACCTTCTGTCCCTCTAAGATAATGAGAGACGTGGGGTACACTCTACCCGCTAAGCATAATGGTGCTTTGGAGACCATTACGCTTGCTGAAATCTTTCCACCCGGTGAACAAATTAAATATGGACTATCGGTGGGTAGTATTGGCAAACTGTGTTTAGCAATGAAAGCTTGGCTAATAAAATTATGCGTGGCGCCTGAATCAAACAGTACTATAGCGGGATGCTGGTGGAGTTGGAACATACCCGCAAGGATTGGCTCGCCCTCCGGCACGTCCTCAATGGCAAGCTGGTGGACAGTGCCGGGTCTAGGGTTTGCCCGCCGTGCATTAGTAGGGTTCCGGGGTTGATTCCTCCCCGGAAACTGTGGTGCCACTCCGCTGCCCTGCCTCTCCGGGCAACTGCTCGCGAAGTGTCCTGGACGACCACACTTGTAACATGTGGCCGCTGCTGGTGGAGTACTCGGTGGACGAGAGCCTGGCATGCGTTGCGGAGGTGCAAACGCACGCGGCATCGCCCGCTGCTGCTGTTGTTGTTGCGGTGGTGCTGGCAGTGCCGGCCGGAATGCTGGTGAAGAGTACGGCCGACTGCGGAACGGCATCGACCGCTGTGGTGGTTGCCCGCGTGGACCTGATGGTGGGCGATTCACCATCCGAAACTTCTGAGAAGGACCGCCTCCTTCTCCACTGCTCTGCGGCGTGCTTCGCTTTCTCTCCGCCGCCGCTAACTCCTTGCCGGAGTCCTCCTGAACAATCGCAGCATCAATGATGTCGTTGAGGCTGCCGCGATTGAACATCGCCAATTTGTCCTTCAGGAGCGGGTTAAGCCCCTGGTAAAAGTGGTCTCGCCGCTTCTCGTCGGTATCAGCATGATACGACGCATATAGCGCGAGATCGTTAAACGCCCTGGAGTATTCCAGCGCGTTCCAGCTCCCTTGTTGCAGGTGTAAGAACTCCTGCGTCTTCCTCTTCATCAGACCTGGCGGTATATGATAGGCCCTGAAGGCCGTCCGGAACTCCGCCCAGCTCATCACTCGGTCGGTGGGCTGTGAAGCACAGAAGTTGGCCCACCACACGCTCGCGGATCCTTGGAGCTGCTGGACCGCGAACTGCGTCTTGCGCTGCTCGCTGATCTGGAGCAGCCCGAACTTCATCTCTATGGCGCGGAGCCAGTTGTCCGCGTCAAGTGGTTCATCCGCCCTTGAGAATACAGGGGGATGAGTTGCCAGGAAGTCGGAGTAGGAGCTCTGTTGGCGCTCCTCACGATCTTGACGTCTCTCTGGGTGAGACGTATTGGCGATGAGAGTCTGCAGCAACTCTGTGTGCTGCTGATGCGAGCCCGCCATTGCCGCGACAATGTCGGCCAATGTAACCGTTGGCAGTGGCGGTGGCGGTGTTTGCTGTTGCTGTTGCTGCTGCTGTCCCGAGGAGTCCTCGGGAGGTGGTTGGTAGGTCTCTCCCCCTTGGCTGGTACCCCCAACGTCAGGGTTGGCACGAGTACGCGTCATTCTGAAATTCGAAACAGCAGCGATTAGCACATGTCTTACTTAAAATTCCATAAGCAACAGTAGGTATTGAAGTGACACATGATTAATTTGCACAACATTCACATATATTGATAAAGCATACACTTTATACAAGATACATTATTCTCGGGTCTCCGAGAAGTCGTGCTCATGTCGTCACTACCTATACATACGCTACTGTCTACACGACATGTCACCGATTACAAAAGTTGGGTTACGCTACCCTAGCTGCCCTACTTGGCAACTGTAACCCCCTACTCGGAGTAGAACTCGACCTCCTGTGGGTCGTCCTCCTCCGGTACTTCTGCTGGTGGCTCTGAATCTACCACCTCTTCTCCCATTCCGGGTTCTCCCATTGGTGGAAGACCCAAGACCACCGGTATGCCTAACACCGGGGGCACGAGGTCCTGCAATGCATGCACCTCGTCCATAGCCTGGTTATAGTCCTCTTCCCAGCCTTGTCCTTCCTCAATAGCGTCATCCCGCTCTTGAGCAAGGTCCTCATTCTGCTGGGTTAGGGTCTGCACCAGCTCTTGCAACGCCGTGATGTCAACACGGCTCTTCTTCTTTGCCTTCTTCAGATGACGCAACTGATTGTGTTGTTCATTCAGTCGCTTGATCGTTGGAAGGAGCACATTGCGGAGTGCGCTGTGAGCACTCTCGAAATGATCTCCACGGCTTGTGCTCTCCTTGAGCTTGGTGGCGAGATGCTCCGTATGAACAGCTTGGCTGTCCATCACAGCGTTTCCCGCCCTCATTTGGAGGCTGAGGTTTGCCTCCGCGGGGTTGTACCTTGGGCAATTCGGGTCTGTTGCCTCCAGGTACCTCTCTTCCCACACATGCTGAGCTCGTCCCTCCACCAGAACGAGTGCATATGGAGTGCCCTCCATAGCCTGCACGTGTAGTTGGCAGAAACGTGACATAGTGTCACGGGCTGCCACTTGCCACATCCCTTCCGGTTGTCTTCCTCTCACCGTGACGGTGAATGGCACCCAACCGGGTGGCGTAGGTCCTGCAGGGACTTCGACATGGATTGTCCATGTCTTGTTCGCCTCTTCGCCTTCTTCTTTGGCGAAGTACTGTGGTATCTGATTGTACCCGAAATATTGGAGCATTTGCCACAATGCTTCCGGGTAGCCGCTACGGTCAGAATAGTGGGAAACTACCCACCCGTTCTCCAACTGTTTATCAGCTGCCATCTGTAAAAATATATTTGAGAAATGTCAAATATTTATTTAAACAGTAAACCATGGAGTTATAAAATAAGACATGTCATTGATCCCATAAAACTTGGAAACATAGTTCAAATTTTAAACAAATTTGACTGCTGATCTGCTGTTCCCATGACAGCCCTGACCAGTTTCCATTTCAACCTGATTTAGGCCATGTTAACAGCAAAACTTCAAAAGCTTGGCCTGATTTCTTATATCATGTAGTAGCCATGTTAACAGCAAAACCTGATTTCTGGAGCTGAACATCAAAGTTAAAGCTAACTTCAATAGCTTTCCAGAAAGTGTTTGCTTGGCCTCAGATATGTCTTGGTTCAAAAGTTATGAGATGTCAAAGTTAACAGAATTTCTGGAATCAATTGGACAGCACCTCTCTGCTTTAGGTACTGAATTGATCCAAGAATCCCAGTTAATTCTGTTCCCAATCTGACAAAACTTTCTGTTACAAAGTCGTAACCCATCTCATAAGCTTTCCAGAAGTACCTCATTTCCTATTTTTGGATTTTTATGCAGGAAGTTATGCTTAATTTACAGAGAGTCTACAGAGAGTCTTTACCCTGTCCTGTTTTCTGGACAGTTCCAACTCTACTGCATTTTTCGAGTGGTTAAGTGATGAAACACCTCTGGACCTCAACAGAAAAGTTGTAAAGCTCTTCCAAAGCTTTCCAGAAATGTATCATACGACCCCAATCTCAAAAGAACTCAACCTCTAGCCTCTGATTAACTTCAGCCTTGATTCAGCTGAAAACAGAGTGCTCTGTCCTTAACAACCTATAAGTTGAAAACATGTTAACTTTGAATATCCTGTTCAAGGGAAGGAGTTACATCAAGTTTTACTACTTTGGAGCAAAACTTTCAAGTTTTAAATGAATTTGTTCATTTAGTTGGGTGTGACATCGATGCATCACCAGATTATGTCGGTACTACGTCCTCACAAAGAAAAACCTATACCGGACTTAGCCGGCTTCGTTATTTCAGTGGCACTACTCGTCACTCACACACGGATGCTACACGTCTACCATTTCGTGATCAGGCTACCTGCAGAGACTCAATCAATCGTCAGACTCGGCTGCACACCGAGCCCGGAATCCATACAGTTCGTACACCCGGCCGTCATCACTCGCCCGGATGTTCTCAAGCCAAACACGCCTTGAGTTACGTGTTCATGTCTCAGACCACGTGACGGGGTCTCCCATGTTGCACCACGCACGCCAGGGACAGACGTTGCTCGAATACCCCAAACGACATGAAGAGTCGTAGAGGATACTAAAGCGGGTCGGGTTACCTGCCACCCGTGGGGCTCCACCCTTCAGCTTGTGCGCACTGGTGGACAGCGCTTACGTGCACCCCCAAGACATGAATGTCCTGAGATGCACGATTTTCCAACATAACAAATAGGTTAATAAGCCACTTTCTATATACTAATAACATCCTTATACGGGCTACTAACTCGTTCCTCACTTGATTTTTGAAAAAGAAGACCTTTGTACTGTGTTAAACCTCAAGCGAGCTCTGATACCAACGCTGACACGACCCCAAGGTCCTGTCGAGCCAGGATCACGCTGAGGGGTGCTGCGTTGCACAGCACCGTATAACACACGTCAAAGGTACAAAGCGGAAGCGGAAATTTTATTACATAAACAAGTTTATGAACATGTTTACATCAAAATAAGTTTAGTCCACACTCGCGGGCGTAGACTAAGCATCAAGTGCACGTTCAGCCCTTGAACGTGTCCTTGCTAGCACACACGCACACTAACTCTGCGGCGTGCACGACTCCCACTCGACGGGGTTCCCCTCCTGGGGTTCCGTCTCCTCTTCGGGAGTCCCTTCCTCATAGAACCCTGCAAAAGCTTCAAACACAAGCAGTGAGCACGAAGGCTCAGCAAGTCTGACCCGTCTCACCTAAACATGGAACTTCTACATGAGGGTAATGGGTTACATGAGGTAAAAATCATTTGCAATGACTCGCCTAATTAGTAGAACCTTACTTTCAAGTTTTAGCAGCAGGTTGTGGAGAACCTTACGCGAAGGTACATGAGAGAGCCGCAATCAAACAAGAAACGCATTTCTCTCATGTACTTTGCCCAAAGTTGAAAAGAACTTTAGTTAGCTCTAAGCTACAGCATATCATTAACAATCAATGTCCATCTTTCAATCAGCAACATTTTAACATGTAACTAGCCTGTTCATTCTACGTCACGGTACAGTGAACAAGTGGTACTCACTGACCGCGAGGGACGGCGATTATAATCGATTTACACCTGCAGGGTTACCCGAACAACCCGTCACGTACGCCCGTACTCGATGTTGCCTACAACAACCATCACGGACGCCGTATGCGACTACCTTTCACCCGTTAGCCAAATATTGAACCGGTCCCATCGTCCCGAGCAAGAGGTCTCTGCACGCGCATCTCCGTGCCGCCAGCCGATTTACACCTCGAGCTCTCAACCTACCCTCTGAACGACGGGCAATGCCTCAATAACCAGCTACCCGAGTTACATCAGTTTCCCGGTTCCCATATAGCCGGTAGGTCTTCGGTACTGTTCTAGCTTGTTCAACAGGCCCGCACACGGCTCGGTCCTCAATCGACACAAGCGGAGCTACAGCACACAGGCCCCAAAGTCCTGCTGCCCTTACTCTCCGCTCGGTCTCATTTGCTTGCCATGTGTATCATGTGCTATCTCTACCCGAGCAATGTGCCTCTAGCCTATTCTCGCGAGTAGTTCCAACTACTCGACTTGTACCGAATCCTACTCTACCTTAGCTTTGCAGTAGCTAACGGGGTTTGCAATCCTAAACCCAACCCGTGGTTTTCTTGGCTATGCAGTTGGATTTCCAAACAAGACTCTAATGCACAAAACAAAGGAAACAAGTATGTGCTCAAAACAATAAAAATTTGTAAAAAGGTTAATGCAAACCGGAGCTTGCCTTGCTGCTCTTGGTCGTAGGCTAGCTGTTCCTCCGGAGTAACGAAGTCTAGGACTTCGGGTTCCTCCTCGACCTTAGCGACTACATGATATAAGACATACATGTATTAATTTAAATGCATTTATTAAGTTTGAACTTGTGAAGCTTATAACCTTTGCTAGACAGACCTAATGACTGTGAAACTTTTACTGTGGCTTGGTTACAACCTAAACAGAGACTTGGTCAAGTTTTAGTTGCAGCAAAGCTCAATTGAGCTATCCACAATTAATTATGTCCTTGACCTTAATTAAAGGCTTTTAGGGTGTTCTAAGGACTTTCATGAAAGAAACTATGAATTTCTGAAAACTAGATTTTCACAGGGTTCTAATGGATTTGGTCTCACTTAATTTGAAGGTTCCTAGCTAAAGTTGTGAGGATTTGAAGTTTGGAAGAATTCTGAAAATCGGGGGGGGGGGGGGGGAAAGTTTAAACTCTCGGGGCCCGCGGGGACACGTGTCGAGCGTGGAGGTGTCCTGCACACCGGGGATACCACACGTGTCGAGCGCGGAGGTGTCCGCCACACCGGTGCTCACAGGGTATTTGCACGCCAGCACAACCGATCCCCGGCCACACCCGTTCCCGATTTGAATTCTGCAGCCGCTGACACGTGGGCCAGCTGACTTCGTCTTCCTCCCGCCGTTCTCTCGCGCCCGCGCCGCCGACCTCACCGGAGCAGACTCGTAGCTCGCCGGCTCACCGCCGCCGGACCTCCAATGGGCTGAAACTCGCCACCAGGGGGTTGTCGACGTCGAGGAACACGTCGGTGGTGTCAGGTCAAGCTGGGGGTGACCGGAAATAGCTCGGCGACGTGCCGCGGCCTCGGTTGAGGTTTGGCACTGTCGACCGTGGGTCCTAACCCGCCAACACCCCGAACAAACGGTCCTACAGCATCAGTGTACCTCTAGGAAGCTCGACATGGTGTCAAAAGGGTTCAGGGATGGCGGTAAGTCGGTCGGCACCGTGTGACCGATCATGCCCGCCATGACCGCCCTCGATCGAGCTCGAAATTCATCACTCCTAGACAGTTTCACGCTACGGATGCAGAAAAGAACTTGATCGCTGGCTAGTCCAGCGTCTATGTGCAGGATTCGATGACCTCCGAAAGATCATAGAACGTGAATTTAAAGAAACCGTACCGGAAGCTCAGTTTAAGGTTGCCGGAGCAAAACTGAGAATTCGCCAGCGAGAGTTCACGGCGTGGCTGGAGCTTCAGGTGGAAGCAACGTGGAGTTCGTGCGCTCCTGTTGCCGCCCTTGCTCGGCCGTGGAAGTGGTTGCAGTGTGCTGCCCGCGTGAGACCGATCGTCGTCCTTCAGCTAAACTGCGGCGGTCGTCGTTGATCACGGGAACAGGGGCCGAAACTCAGTGGTCCAGGCGTTGGGAGGGTAGTGCGCAACCTCCGGTGGCTGTCTAGCAGCTTAGGAACGAAGGAGATTGTTTTGCTGGTTTTTCCCGATTGAGCAGAGAGCTGCGGTGAGAAACAATGCTGCTGCTCGGGTTTGCCCGCGAGAAGATAAAGCCGGCCGACTCCTGCTCGGCTGAGGCGGTGCCGGTCGCGTGGGGGCGCGAGCAAGCCGCCCTGGGTGCCAGCGCGCGGAGGGGGAAGCTGCTGGTGGCGCCGATAGCTGCTCGGTGGCACAGCCGACAGCTGCTCGGTGGAATTTCCCACCGAGACTCTGACTTTGGTTGCAAGTTTCTCCTTCTTCTCTCCATGACATGTGGGTCCCACCCGGGGTTTTAACCTCTGAAATTTACTCCTAATCACTGTAGTGAACAGTGAACCCCATAATACCTCTGGTGGTTCAGATTATTCACCCTTGAGCTATTCGAATTGCATAGGATTCGAATTGGGTTTGGTTTGAGTGAATTTCAGCACAAGTGCAGTTTTGAATTCAAATGAAGTTTGAATTTGCCCCACTTAGTTCACGTCAAGATCAACTCCAAATAGAGTGAAACTTGGTGTGTGGGTACACAAAAATGTGCTGAGTAAGAGTATGCCTCCCACTTTAAATTCATGGGATAAAAACAGTTTGAATTTGAATATGGTTTCAAACTGCCCTCTTTCTAGCTATACCCAAAATGACCTCAAAAAGGTTTGGAATTTGGGTGACACTTGGCCTGGACATCCTTAGCAAAGTGTAGGAGTTTTCATATGTCCAGCCCCCCTTATACCTCATGTGGAAAATACCACTTTGGCAATGTGTGAGTTTGTTCTCTAATGAGCATGTTGATAATTGTTACTTGCTCTTCATTTGTGTTCATCATTCTTCCTCAAATGAGGTGTGTGATGTGGTGATGAACACTGCAAATGTGTGTCAAAAACTGAGGCCCTTACACTCTAGACCCCCAAACCCGAGAGCTTCTGGTTCTACAGCATCAGTGAGTCATGGACATGCTCGACATGTACTCCTTTTTGATCGGAAACGGCTCTAGGTAGGGTTCCACCGTGCGCCCGAGCGTCTCCACCATGGCCGCCGATCGGAAACCTCAAAATGGGGTGCATCTACCCGGTTTTAAGCAAGGTCTGTGAAGGAAAAATGTGCCCTAACCACTCTAGCTTCTGTATGCGCAAAATGAACAACTCTAACTGAGAATTGAGCGTCAATTTCAAAGAATCTTACCCGCGGTTAGGTTTTCCCCGTCCAAGAGCAAAACTCAGAATTCTCGAGCTCCGGTGCACGGCTTGAGCTGAAACTTGGCGAGGATGCAGGGAACGCACGGGCAGCTCTCCAGCGCAAGGGAGAAACCGGGTGCGTGGCTGGCTTTGCCGCTAGGTGGCACTCGGGTGGGCTTCGGCTGCTTCGAGTGAAAACAGAGCCTCGGGGTTGCTTCATGTGTAAGTTCACTCACAATGACAAGTGGGTCCCACTGCTCTTCTCCCCCAAAAGATCTTCCAAATTTGGCATAGTGCAAATTTAAGTCATGAAGAGCTCAAATTTAAAAGCCATTTGGAAAATTCGACATGGTGCACTTCAGTTTCAAATTCGAATTCAAATTTCAATGAAATTCACAAGCCTCTTTGATATACATATCAAAGCACCTCCAAAATTTCTCAAAAGTTGTCTTCCTCATAATTTGGACTTGAAGAATTCAAATATGGATTAAAACTTTTAATTTGTTGGATGCAAAGGGGGAGGTTTACAATCATAGTTTGCATCCTTCATTTAAAAATGACCACCTTTGCATTTAAATGATCATTTGAATTCGAAGTGGACTTGAATTCATATGCTTGCTCATGACAACTTTCACATGTTTATAAAAGTTTTTGCAAGTCCCATTTCTTGAATTTAAACTCAACTTTATTCACCACTCAAGTTTTCCATTTAAAAGTTTTGGGACTTTTATATTCCCCCCCCCCATAAAAAGAATCTCGTCCCGAGATTCATGATTAAGAACAATTTGGGGAGGACGAATATTGGACATAAGCCTCTAACAGCTTAGTACGATTGCGTTGTAAATACTCCTCGCTTTCCCATGTAGCTTTGTCGGACGTGTGATTTCCTCATAGCACCTTGAAAAATCGCAGCGTCCGGTTTCTGGTCTCGCGAGTCTTTTCATCAATTATCCGGGTTGGATGCTCAACATAAGTGAGGTCCGGCTTCAAATCTGCTATGCCTCTCATGAGACTCTCCGTTGGAACTTTCAAACACGTCCGCATATGCAAATATGTCCAAGAAATGGCACTTGGTTGATCCAGAATTCACATTTACTAAACTTTGCATTGAGCTTGTGATCTCTCGAACGTTGGAGCACAATATGCAAATGTTTAGCGTGTTCCTCTTCTGATTTGGAATAGACCAAGATATCATCGATGAATACCATGACGAACTGATCCAGCTCCGGCATGAACACCGAGTTCATAAGATACATAAAATGAGCCAGAGCATTGGTCAACCCAAATGACATGACAAGATACTCATAGAGTCCATATCTTGTCGAGAATGCTGTTTTCGGGATATCCTCTGCTCGAATCTTGATTTGATGATATCCCGACCTTAAGTCCATCTTGGAGAATACTTTAGCACCCATTAGCTGATCGAAGAGAATATCAATTCTTGGTAGTGGATACTTGTTCTTTATCATCACAGCATTTAACGGACGATAATCGACGCATAGCCCCAGCGTCTCATCCTTCTTCTTCACAAATAAAGCCGAGCAACCCCATGGTGATGAACTTGGACGAATGAACCCCTTGTCCATCAGATCTTTGAGTTGATCCTTAAGTTCAGCCAATTCATTCGGAGACATTTTGTATGGTCTTCGAGAGATCGGCGTGGTTCCCGGTATCAACTCTATTTTGAATTCCACCTCAGCCTCAGGTGGTAAGCCTGGAAGATCTTCAGAAAACACGTCCGGATATTCACGGACTACCGGAATGTCTTCTAACTTGCAAGCTTTGGCATTACATACTTCCGGGACTTTGGAAACAACTTTGCCGAGATACAACGTATGACGCCCGTGAAGTGGAGAGTCCAAATGAACACTTCTGTTCTCGATGTCCAGAACAGCCCTATGGAAAGTTAACCATGATATTTCCAATATGGCATCGATTCCTTGATCTTCGAGAATAATGAGGGTAGCAGAATAATTTTTTCCACCCATACAAAGTGGTGCTCTAGAAACGACTTCATTAGTCGATATGTCTCCACCTGGCGAATGAGTAAAGGTAAGAACCCTTAGTGATAATGGTGGAGATCTGATCCCGAATCACCGTCGCCTTGCTAATGAAGTTATGTGTTGCACCAGAGTCAAATAGAATGACAACCGGCTTGTCATTTAAGGTGAACCTGCCCACAGAACAGGTCCTCCCTTGGGCAGATCATCGACTGACACATAATTAACAATTCCCACTTTGGACATGGCTTTTCTCTGCTGTCCAAGATTATTATGTAGAATTGGACCCGCAGACATTCTGTTGCTGCTCGGTTCAGTTGCTTCATTGACGTTGTGTTCATTGTCAAATTGAAGTGGAATACCACTCAGTTCCTCTGCGAAATCACCCTGATCATCTTCAGCCTCTTGAGGGAAATAACATTTTTGTGCACCTTTTTGGTACTGAGGTGCACGAGAAATAATTTGTTGCTGCGTTGGAGGTAAATAAAACCTCTGTAAAGTATAAGAGTCGTCATACTCCAAGTATGACTGCACCTTTTGGGGAACCTCTCGACCGGAAGGTGAACGGATTACCAACCGATACTTCTGAGGCAGATGATTGCATTCATCCGGTGATGAGTCCCTCTCCCTCTTTTATTTAAGGTAGAGATTGGAATAATATTCCTGAGTGATAGCACAGATAACAAACTCATCAAAATTCCTTTGGCTAACTTGAGCCAACTCACATCGCATCCTAGCAGTCAGCCCTCGGTAAAAATGATAACCTTTCATGGCTGGTGATTTCATATAATCAGGAACATATTGAACTAGGTGATTAAATTCCTTCGCATACTCAATAACACTCATTTCCCCTTGTTTTAGATTCCAGAATTCATCAAGACTTGTTTGCATTATGCCCGCAGGAACGAAACGAGCACGAAATGCATCCTGGAACTCCGTCCATGTGACTCGATGCCCTTCTGGTTGGATAGCAAGGTATTCTGCCCACCATACTCCAGCAAAGCTGTGCAGCTGCTGAGCGGCAAATAGAGTCTTCTGGAATTCATCACATTGAATCAACACAAACTTGGACTCAATGACACGTAACCAGTGATTTGCTTCACAATGGTCAGCCGCTTCGGAGAATACCGGCGGTTGTGTCGCCAAGAAATCCAGATAAGTGCTCAGGGTTGGCATGTGATGTTGAGCTTCTCTATTTATTCCTTGCTGAACAAGAGTATGGAGAGTTTCATTCATCTTCGCCATAATTTCTGCCAATCCGGTTGGCGATGGCTCTTGTGATGAAGTCGAGTCTTTCCTACCTCGACTTGAACCTCCAAGCTCCATTTGAGAATGTGTGCGTACCATACTGCACGAAACAAATTTTAAGTCAATCAAAATTCTATCCCAGCAGTAAGTAAAGATAAGCAAAACATGAACATGTCATGAACTTTATGAAAGCATAACCACATTCATGTTTAGACAAATCTTAAGTACGATAAACTAATCAGCTTGACTACCCTGACCAGTTCAAACTAACTCCAAAATTTAATCAAGTTAACTACAGATTCTTGACTCGAGTTCAACACCAAAGTTTCAGTAAACTTCATTATCTCTCCAATGATTATTCATATGCCTCTAGATCATTTCTATATCAAAAGTTATGATTTTCCAAATTTGACAGATTTCCTGGATAAAATTTGCCAGCATCTCCTTTGTAAGTGGCTAACTTTATCACAGTTGTATATGCAAATACAATAAGAATTTGAACAAACTTTGAACTAAAACAATGTTTCACATTTTATAACATTTCCAACGGTATATCATAGGCTCCTTAAGGATTTTTCTACAGGAAGTTATGGCTTAAAAACAGAAATGTCCAGAGAGGTTTCCTGCTGTCCTGGTTCTGGACAGTTTGCCTTCAACTGGACTTTTCACCAACTAAACATGTGATTTTGCTCTGGAGGTCTACAGATAAGTTGTATAGCACTTAAAAATATTTCCAGAACTGTATCGTATACCTTAATTGGTTAAAGGTACTCAGAGTTATGCTCTGTCAAAGTCCAGCAAGAATTCCTGCCAGAAACAGAGCACTCTGTTTTAGAAATCTTTGAAGCCTAGTCATTCTCTCATTTGAATCTTAGCTCAGAATAAGAGTTCAGTAACTAATATTTGTTTCAAACTTCAATTTTTAGTTAAAAGTTATTTCATTGATCATTTCTTCATAGGGAAGTGATTATTAAGTGTAGTACGGTGTCGATGCACCGTAAGAATCATGTCGATACTACATTCCTCACAAAAAGGAAAATCCTAACTGGATTATACCGGCATATATGTCTCAATTGTGGCATTAAAACGGTCTCTCGCACACATGTACTATATGGGATACATACGTGGTTAGTACCTGCAGAAGAATACTCAATAGTGATGCACTCAAAGGTTGTTGTCATTTCAGGCAGGTCCATATTTGAAAGTAAATACATACGCCCATATCATTACCATACGGCCGTCCTTGAGTTAAGCCACGTCTCAAGGTACGTGATCGTGTTTTTACCCCACACGACGTGGAACCCGATTAGAACACGAATGGGTCGTCACGGTTGAGAATTTATCAACCCAACAGATACCACCTACTGCCCTGCAGGGTACGCTGATTGCAAGCTCTGCGTATGTTCTCCTAGGCTATTTCCAGAAGAACACACTATCGTGTTACCGACCACATGATGGGTTTCCACTTTCTTGCCTAATGCACGCCAGGGACCAGCGTTTCATATGAACTCAGGAACATGAAGAGTCCAAGAGTTTCATATTAAAGTCCCACACCAGGCTTTGAGACCCATCCCTGACCACATTCCTCGTCAGGGGAGCTAACCGAAATTGAACCGCTTTCCATGGTGTTCCTTACCATGCTTACCTGCACGTAGGTGTGTCGTTACATAATCAAAATTCAGAATTATAACAAGTATGTTAGTCATGCCACTTTAAGTAACTATACTACTGTAGTCCTTATTTGGGCATACTATCTATTCCTCACCGTAATCCTAAATTTTTGTCGTAATACGATCCTTATTCCATGCGCTATTACCAATGCAGCTCTGATACCACACTGAAGGGGACCCCAGCACCCGTGTCACGGGGCCGTTCTGCTCGCCCGGGAATCACATTGGGTGGTGCCGTGTTATGCGGCACCCAACAGCACACATATAAGGAAAACTGTATTACATAAATCAAAAGCGGAAGCTTACAAATGTTCTTTGTAAATAATTTACATAAAATAGCTACAGCGGAAGTCTATAAACAGCCCACGTAGAATAACTAATGAACACTTGAGAAGAGGTCTATCCCGCGGACTCCTCTCGCTAGCAACACGAAGACACTGGGTTCTCCATGTGTTACATGACTCGGAAGTCTCCGAGTCTCACCGGACAACCTTCTTCATAAGTGTCTATGTTAACCTGCAAAACCACTCATATAGCAAGAGTGAGCACAAAGGCTTCGCAAGACTTAACCGTCTATCCTAAAGCATGCAACTCTACATGAAGGTAAATTAAGACATAACCATATAAGTTGCATAAAGACTCACATACACGTTCATCCTTAACTTTCATATTTTAGCCATCATAGTCGAACCTTGCGCCGAGCAACATTGGAACTCCACAATCAAACAAGAAATGCTTCATTCCAATGTTACTTGTCCCAAGGTGGAAATTAACTTCAATTTGCTCTATCACTACTTCATACAGGGTTTTCATGCAATTCCAATTATCATAGCAGCACTTTAAACTTGCAAACTGTTCTCACACAACTGTATTATTATGTCACAGCGCAGTGAGCAAGCGGTACTCATAACCGCGAGGGACGGCGATTCGAATCAAACACTGCCCGGATAACTCGACACATTACGTCGTATGTGGCAACCTTTCGTAGGACACTCAACTGTAGAACCGGTCGCGCCGTCTCGGGCTCATAGGTCTAATGATACGATGTGGTATGCCTCTACAATCCAGTTAACCTGGTACATTTGTTTCCTGGGTCCCATATAGCAGTAAGCATCCGGTACATAACTCAATACTTGCTCCCAGGGCCGCACACGAGAACGGTCCTTAACCGACATAGGAAGAGCTACTCGACCAAGACCTTGTCTTGTCGCTGCCTACACTCTCTGCCCGGTCTCATCTTTCAAAATTTAAACATTAGTTTGCCTCTTTAAATCATACCTGTTTGATCCCGAACCATAGCTCGCGAGTAGATTCCAACTACTCGACTTCTACCGGATGTCATAACCTAATTAGCATGACATTGTTCTACCCTTGACTCGAAGGCTTCTTTGGTCATGCGTTTGGAGTATAAAACATTCTTGACCTAATGCACATACAAACTTTAACCCATAGTAGTGAACAAAGTAAAAACTTTATAAAACAACTTAAATGCAAACCGGAGCTTTGGAAATCAAACAGGTATTCTGTGAAAACAACTTAAATGCAAACCGGAGTTTTGGAAATTCTCTTAAAATGTTTCTGTATTCACTTGAACACAGCAAATTGAAATCAGAATTCTCCTAACTAAATCAAATCCAAATGAGCTGAAATTTTTAAAGGAGTTCACTAACATCCTAAAGAATATTCTGGCAAAGAGTTGAGGATTTTTGGATGAACCAAACTCCCTCTAAAATGCTTTTGCTGAAAAGTTTAAAGAATTTTTAGAATTTAAAAATGTTTTCATAGAAATTCGGTTGCATATTTGGATAGAGTTTTTAAATCTGAATCCAACCCAATTTGAATCACTAAATTTGGAGCTTCCTAGCAAAAGTTATGAGGTTCTAAAGTTTGGGGAAATTCTGGAATTCAAATTAACCGGGAAAAGTTTAAATCCCTGACAGCGGGTCCCTGGGGTGACGTGTCACTCTCTCAGCGCAGCCACACCGGGTTACACAACGATTTCAGCTGTAGACACAGCGGATCCCAGATTAATTCCACAGTCACTGAGCGGTGTGGCCGGAGGCGTCTTCTTCCTCCCGAGCCCCCCCTTTCCCCCGCGTGCTTTCCCCCTCGCCGGCGCGGCGGCGCTCCACTGATCTTCGTTTCCCCGGTGGAATCACGGCCAGAAACTCGCTGCTAGCCCCAATTCGACCATGAGGAACTCGTCCCCGTGCTCACCAGAGGGCGGCGATGGCTCTAAACCACCGGGCGACGTGCGGCGGCTCGGTTGTTGCTCCGGCGACGTCGCGCACCCTCTCTAGACCCCCAAACCCGAGAGCTTCTGGTTCTACAGCATCAGTGAGTCATGGACATGCTCGACATGTACTCCTTTTTGATCGGAAATGGCTCTAGGTAGGGTTCCACCCTGCGCCCGAACGTCCCCGCCATGGCCGCCGATCGGAAACCTCAAAATGGGGTGCATCTACCCGGTTTTAAGATAGGTCTGTGAAGGAAAAATGTGCCCTAAACACTCTAGCTTCTGTGTGCGCAACATGAACAACTCTAACAGAGATTGAGCGTCAATTTCAAAGAATCTTACCCGCGGTTAGGTTTTCCCCGTCCGAGAGCAAAACTCAGAATTCTCGAGCTCCGGTGCACGGCTTGAGCTGAAACTTAGCGAGGAGCAGCGCGGTTAGTTGGCCTGTCTTGGAGTGTGCTCGCTCGGTCATGAAACTGCGCGGTGCGAGCTGTCCACGAGAGCCCGAGCTACGGTTACTTTAGGTCGCCGCACGATGAGCCTGAGCTACGGTTACTTTAGGTCGCCGCACGACGAGCCCGTTCTAGAGCCGGGAACGACGGGAGCTCCAGTTTGTCGTGCTGAGGAGGTGAAGGACGATCAGGCTTTGCCATTTTTCAGCTCGGGGAGGCGGCGTGTGCGAGTTTTTGCTGATTTCCCATGAGCACCGAGGAGGTGGCGGTGTTCGGTCCTGTTTCTGCATGAGAGAGAGAGAGCAAAACCGAATTGCTTCCGTGTGTGAGCAGAAGACCATGCTGAGGATGCAGGGAACGCACGAGCAGCTCTCCAGCACGAGGTTGAAACCGGGTGCGTGGCTGGCTTTGCCGCTCGTTGGCGCTTGGGTGGGCTTCGGCTGCTTCGAGTGAAAACAGAGCCTCGGGGTTACTTCGTGTGTAAGTTCACTCACAATGACAAGTGGGTCCCACTGCTCTTCTCCCCCAAAAGATCTTCCAAATTTGGCATAGTGCAAATTTCAGTCATGAAGAGATCAAATTTGAAAGCCATTTGGAAAATTCGACAAGGTGCACTTCAGTTTCAAGTTCGAATTCAAATTTCAATGAAAATCACAAGACTCTTTGATATACATATCAAAGCACCTCCAAATTTTCTCAAAATTTGTCTTCATCATAATTTGGACCTGAAGAATTCAAATATGGATTAAAACTTTTAATTTGGTGGCTGCATAGGGGGAGGTTTACAACCACAGTTTGCATCCTTCATTTGAAAATGACCACCTTTGCATTTAAATGATCATTTGAATTCAATGTGGACTTGAATTCATGTGCTTGCTCATGACAACCTTAACATGTTTAGAAAAGTTTTTGAAATTCCCATTTCTTGAATTTAAACTCAACTTTATTCACCACTCAAGTTTTCCATTTACAAGTTTTGGGACTTTTACATGTTGTTGAATGAGATGGTGGTTTACTTGCTGTAGATCTAAGGACCGGTTCATGCGAGCACGTGCCAGGAAAACAGTGCCACCACAAGGCCAAATATGGGTGCGGCTTAGCTGACTAATTAGGTGTGTTGCTAGCTTGTTATGGACCGTTGGATGGCGCGGGGAATGGGACTCGAGAGGGACTGCCCTGGGAACTGCATGGCACAAGAGGGGGCCGTGGGTGGGAGAATGGAGATTCGAGCCTGCTGCTGAAACCTCAGTGGGTCCGTACATCCTAGTAGCCCCTTTGTAAAGGCTATTTTGTGATCTATTGGCCATACACCGATGGTTGTGTACTGGTAAAATGGAGATTTCTCTAGTCGCCGACGGGTGACGAAATCACGAACTTGTGGGTAAAGTGTTGCCACCTCTGCAGAGTGTAAAACTATCATGATAGTCGTGCTTCCGGTCACAAGCACCTGGCCAACTTCCATGATTAGAGGCAAAACTTGGTATGGTTATGGTATGGTCATTGGGATTGGTTTTGGGACTGTTTTGAGTCATGAAAATGAGTTTGGTTTCAGTTATATGAATATGTGACGGTTATGAATATTCATGAGTATGAGATGAACTTGAGAAAGATTAATGGCTGGTTGAGACTTGATAAATGGTGCATTGTGATGAAAGAATGTTGCTGATTTACTTGGTTATATTTGTAAAAGCCCAAGAAAAGGGACTTGCAAAAAAAATTCCATCACCTCACAACACCACAGCTTTTGTTGTGGATATCTCGTGAATACTTGTGAAGAGCAAGTAACCACCATCAAAAGGGTGATTAGAGGGGAAAGCCCTAACTTTCAAAAAGTAGGATTTCTACACATGAACATGCCTGGTTGAGCTCACCCCTAGACATTAAATAGTCTTGGGAAGGCTCAGGCCAAAGTTCATGTAAATCCAATACTTTTTAAGGCACTTTTGGAGGCATTTGAAAAAGATGCCAATTTGAATATAAATTCAAATTGCAGCAACTTTCATCACTTAAATTCAAAATTTGGCTTCATATTCAAACTCAGCATATTTTTCTGAGTTAGCCCACCAATTTTCATCCCCATTGGATTTCATCTTGTCGGGAGCCAAATTTGCAATAATTCAAACTGAATTTGAATTTCAAAGTCAAATGGCCAGCAAATTTAGCCAAACCAGTTTCAAACTGACGAAATCAAATTCAAACTGTGACTTGGTGCTTAAGTCTCTCATTCAATGGAGAATAGCTGGGATATTTACAGAAGAAGTTAGAAAAGGGGATTAGGGGAGAGTTGGGCCCACAGGTCAGTGGGAGAGCTGCTTCACAACCGAGCGCAACATGTTTCTCACCGACGTCGACCGAGCGCAGCGCACCAGCAACTGCTCCCGCGCCCGAGTGGAAGAGGACACCGCATGGTGAAAATCGCGAGTCACAGCGCCAGCATGACACCCACTCGGTCATTTTCGCTATGTGCCGGCTTAACCGACGCTCACCCACCCCGCAGTTGCTTCCGCTCGCGAGTGTTTCACTGCCGCTCTCTGATCACCGGTGACCGGCCGATCCCGGCTGCATCACGCGCCACCACCAGAGAAGAAAAGGTGCGCCCGCGTGTGAGGAAGCTGTAGGAGGAAACCTTTCACCCACTACAGGAAACGGCGCACCTTACGACGGCCACTGTAATTTACGACGGCTAGCCGTCATAAGTAAACTAACTTACGACGGTCGCCCTGGGCCGTCGTAAGTAAACTAACTTACGAAGGCTACGGGCCCATGGCCATCATAAGTTAACTGGCCATCGTAAGATAACAATTACTTACGACTGCCGCAACCCTAAGCCATCGTAAGTTACGCCACCATCGTAAAATAAGCGAAACTTACGACGGCCGTCACCTTAGCCGTCGTAAGTTACCTGGCCGTCGTACGTAGGTGGGTTTAACCGCCACCCCGGCCCGGGCTCGGGCTAATTAGCCCGAGCCCGAGCACCGCAGCGCCGCCTGCTGCCGCCGCTGTTTCGCCACCTCCGCCGAGCCGCCGTCACCCCGAGCCGCCGCCGAGAAGCCGCCCCCACCTAGCCGCCGCCTGCACCACCCGGCGCCGCCCAGCGCCGCCCGAGCTGCCCCGGTCCCGCCCGAGCCACCCCGGGCCGCCCCAGCGCCGCCCCGAGCCACCCGGCACCGCCCCAAGCCACCGAGCCGCCGTCTCCGTCGCCGCCGCCATCGTCGCACCTTACGAATCAAGTAATTTTTAGTTTTTGTAATTAGTTGTTAGTTAGATTAGATAAAATGTTTATTACTTAATCAATTTGTATGTATTTAGTAGATAATTAGTTTAGTAGTTAATTATTTGGTTTAAATTAGTAATTGTTTCTGATTTTAATTATTTAATTTAGTTAATTGATTGATTAGTTGTTTAAGCACATTGTTTTCGCTTTACCCTCGGCCCCGCTGCCACCAGCCCCCGTCTTCGCCGACAGCGTACCGACGCCTAGCCGTCCAGTTGGTGGCGGGGGGATGCCTGGGCGGCTCGCCTCGCCTTGCCGAGCGTCGCCGATGCCGGCGCCGCCTCCGCCCGCCGCCGTCGCTGCAAGGCGCCGCCGGCCCCCCGCCGTGCTCTGTAGAGGAGATAGGGAGGGAGATGAAAATGAGTGTATTAGGGTTGTGGGCCTTTTTTCAAGACCCTTATAGAACGCGTGGATCGTCGGATTAGATCCGACGGTCGTGGGCACATGGGCTGCTCAGCCCGAGCCCGAGAGCCAGACTCTCAGCCCGAGCCCGAGCTAGACTCTCAGCCCTGCCCCATGCTGACCTCCGCCGCCACCTCCATCGCCGCCCCGCTGCCACCTCCACTCTACATCTCATGGGCCACGCGCACGGCCCACTCATGCCCGCGCCCCGCCCTGCCGCAGCCGCCGCCGTCCCGCCCCAAGCCCCACCTGGCCGCCCGTGCTCGCGCCGAGCCCCGGCCGCGCCTCGGCCGCCGCCGCTCGCCCCGCCCCTCCTCGAGCCCCACCTCGAGCCCCGCCCTGCTGCGCCGCCTCGAGCCCCGCCTCGAGCCCTGCCCTGCTGCGCCGCCTCGAGCCCCGCCCTGCTGCGCCGCCCGACCCGCCTCGCCCGGCCCCTGGTCGCCGCGCCGCCTGGAGCCCCTGCTCGCCACGCTTCGAGCTCCTGCCACCAGCCCCGGCATACGGTTTGTTTTCCGGATGGAGCACTCACGGTCATTCTCGTACAGTGAATTCCACAAGCAAAATTGGACACATAGGCATCACCCTACGCGCAAACAAGTAGAAGTGATGCGATGGGAAGGAATAAACGGAGGACCTAATTTCCTATCCTGGTTTCGAGATCATGTAACTTTTCTCGTTAACTTAGCAATATTTACAAAGAGAGGAAGAGAGAGAGTGCGAGAGGGTGTGAGAGAGAGTGCGAGAGAGGGTGTGAGTGAGAATAACATAAAGAGGGGATGAATAGTACAGAGAGAAGAAGAGAGTGAGAAAAAAGAGAAAGGCAATGATATATATGAATCCAATCCGTCGTAACTACGCATGTGTTTTGTAGGGTTCAGCGACGGAGGCCTCTACTCCATCGCCACAGCTACCGGTTCCAAGAGAGACGCGTGGAGATGATATCTTCGGCTCCGGAGGTAGTCGAGAGGGTAGTGTGTAGCCATTTGTAATTTGTGTTGTGTGTGATGCATATGAACTATTTTATAACTGTTTACTCATAACTGTTTGTTCTGTGAGCTGGCCATCTTGCCAGGTTAGTGTGTTTCTGTTTTCAAAAAAAATTACAAATATAACTTACGACGGCTACTGCCCAGAAGCTGTTGTAAGTTAGCCTCTGTTACTTACGACGGTCAGTAAAACCGTCGTAAGATAGCCCCTGTTACTTATGACGGTTCTGGTGACCGCCATAAGTTAGCCTCTGTTACTTACGACGGTCACCAGAACCGTCGTAAGTAAGGTGCGTTGGGCCACCATGTGGCCTGGGCCGTTACTTACGACGGATGCGCGGCGCCGTCGTAAGTTAAGTTATTTACGATGGTAGCCATTGTAAGTTACGCTATTTACAATCGGGTAATTACCTCGGCTGTATACCGTCGTAAGAAATACCGTCGTAAGTAGCTAACTTACGATGGTTTATGACTTAATTACTACGGCCTTAGGCGTCGTAAGTTTCTCGAATCGCTGTAGTGACCGTTTCATGCAGGGTAGAGCGAGAATTCCGAGTTTTCCCCCACGGTGCACCTTAGGGTTAGCAATCGGTCGTTGGCGAAATTCGTTGCACAGAAGCAACCGCCGGTCGAGCTGCAGCTCACACATGTTCTAGACACCCATGCACGTCTCTCCGAGCAAGAACCTGCAGGAACAACCCTTCCAAACCCTAGTTTCACCGGTAACAGTCCAGCAGAAGGGAGGGTCGCCGGTGAGGTCCGGGTTGACGGCCGTTTAGGTCGCAAGCAAGGTCATGCCGAGTTGCCCGAGGCTTCCCTAGATGTGGTGACGCGATTAGCGCGCGGAGGGGGTGGTCAGGAGGACGGGAACACGTTGCCGATGTTGCACAGAGACATAGCGCTCATCGCCGGCGAGCTACAATGGTTAGCCGATGGCGGCATGATGTCCAACGTGTTCAACGTCCAAAATTATGTGGGGGCGGCAAGTCTCCCCGTCACCGGCGAGCTAGGTCGCCGGGAACGCTGACCTTGCCAGAGCTCCGGCAGCTCAGGGCCAGCATCGGGAGGTAGACGAAGGCGCGGGTCCCACGTGTCAGCCGCTGTGTTAAGCGCGCGCGAGCGTGCAGTTAGTTTAAATTAAACGGGCGGGCCCCGCTGTCAGCCTCCGGTTTAGCGCGGGAGACGATTTTTTGTAGGAAAATAATTCAGGGATCCGCCCATACTTTAGAAATTCATAACTTTGGCTAAGAGTGTCCAAATTCAGTGAACCAAATTTTGTTTGATTCATCTCTTTGGGTACTATCCATCCAAACAAGTTTCAGCTCATCAAACCTAATAGTTTTCCAGACTTAATTCCCTAAAGTTTAAACTGTTGGGAATTTTATCTGAAGAATTGCTTTATAAAAAATTCTGAAATTTAGCTGGTAGGTTCACTAGAAAATCCTTGAGTTACAGTAAAATTTCAGACCCATCCGGATTCATTTATTCCCCTAATGGGGTGATTAAGGGAACTTCCCTGAGAAAATAGAAAAATGTACAGAAACATTTTTCAGATTTTCTCAAATCTTGTTTAGGGCATAACTTCCTCTAGGATTCTTCAAATGACATGAAACCAAATCCATTAGAACCATCTTAAATTCTAGTTTCCAGAAAGTAATGGTTGGAGCCATGAAAACCCCTGGAGTTCCTTAGAGGCTCTAATGTTGACCAAATAGGCTTTTATTTGTACAAGGCTCAAAAGAACTTTGTTTCAAATGAAACGTGGTAAGTACTCCGGTTAGTACCCTACCAAGTTAAAATAAAAATTTCAGAACCAAAGGGGAGGTCTAGCTAGAGTTATAGTAATTTCTTATACAATTCTAAACATTTCATTTGAATTTACATGTAGTATCTCGTTAACGTGTAGTCGCTGAAGGCGAGGAGACTCCGGAAGTGCTCGACTTCCTCCTTCCGGACGAAGCCTTAACATCTGACCAGCAGCAACAAGGAAAGCCCCGGTTCGCATTAACCCCTTTTATAAAGTTTTGCTTTGTTCACATGTTTAGGATGAGGTATGGATGTGCATTAGGTGTAGGATGGTGATACCCAAATGCATAACCAGAATTTTCCTAGAAGAGTGAGGGTAGTGTCTAAGGCCTCGAGTAGAGAGGCTATGCTCAATGATTCTTAAGACTTCGGTACAAGTCGAGTAGTTGGAATCTACTCTCGAGTTAGGCTTGGGAACACACGGGATTGGTCATGTGAGGTGAGATCACTTTAGTAATGAAAATGAGACTAGGCAGGTGCTAGGGCGCAGCAAGAGGAAGTCTTGTGTGCGCAGCCCTGTCCGTGTCGATTGAGGACCGATCCATGTGCGACCCTGATGAACAAGTATTGAACGTACCGAAGGCATATCGGATATATGGGCCCCGGTAAACTGATGTAACCTAAACCTCCGGGCGTCGAGGCATAGCACACCGATTTATAGGTGTAGGTTGAGGGAAGCAAGTTGGAAATCTTCTAACGGGCATAGAGAGATGCTCCGTATAGGGAACCTCCTGTCCGTTTCGGTGCGACCGGTTCGACGTTTGGGCTGTTGGGTGAAAGGTTGTCCCGTACGACATCGAGTGAGCGTCCTGTGCAGCTCCACGGGTGGGCGTACGAGACGTGCTTTTCGGGTATCCCTGCAGGTGTATATCGAGTCGATTCGCCGTCCCTCATGGTGATGAGTACCGCTTGTTCACTGAGTTGTGACGTAGGCTAATATATGAAATGTGATGATTCAATATTGCTGTTATGATAAAATTCTATTGCTACTTGTGTGCCACCAAATACTGCTTACTAAATTTCAGATTCATTGTTAACTTATGGCTAAAAGATGAACTAGGGACGAACTTGTAGGCGTTTCCGTTCGCTGAAATGTTACCGTCCCATGTCCATTGTAACCTACATGTAGAGTTCCGTGCCTAGGTGATTCAGTTAAGTCTTGTTGAGCCATCGTGCTCATGGTTGCTGCTTAAGTGTTTTTCAGGTGAGGAGCCACCCACGGACTCGGGTTACGAGTCCACCAGCGAGGGTTACCCTCCGTTGGGGACCACGGCTGAGTGGGAGCCGTACACGCCGCGCTAAGCTGAGGAGTGCAGCTAGTGTGGGTTGCCCTAGGGCTGGGCAACTGACTTTTGGTAGATAGGCGGGCATGAGTTGTACAATTTTAACTTCCGCTGTGTAATATAAACACTAGTTTGTAACTGTGTAGTGTACTACTTTGTACATTTCAGTTGGTTTTCCATGTAATACAATGTATCCTTATGATGTGTGCTGTCGGGTGTCGCATCATGCGGCACCACCCTCTGCGATCCTAGATGAGCGGATTCCGGTCCGCCACAGGCTGGTATCAGAGCCGCATTGGGGATAGCACATTAGTTAAGGACTGTATTACGGGAAAACTTAAGATTATGGTGAGGATTCGCTAGTGTGCCCAAGTAAGGACTATATTAGCATAGTTACTTAAAGTGGAAAGACTAACATATGTGTTATAATTCTGAATTTTAATTATGTAACGACGCACCTACGCTCTGGTAAAAATGGTAAGGAACGCCACCGAAAGCGGTTCAATTTTGGTTTGTTCCCCTGACGAGGAACGTGGTTCAGGGATATGTCTCACAGCTTGGGTGAGACGTCAATATGAAGCTCTTGGACTCTTCATGTTCCTGAGTTCATATGAAACGCTGATCCCTAGCGTGCATTAGGCAAGTAAGTGGAGACCCCATCGCGTGGTCAGTAACGCGAGAGTGTGTTCGTCTGGAAATAGCCCAGGAGGACATACGCAGCGCTTGCCATCGGCGTGCCCTGCAGGGCAGTAGGTGGTATCTGTTGGGGTGATAAAATTCCCAACCGTGACGACCCGTTCGTGCTCTACTCGGGTTCCCCGTCGTGTGGTGTTAAAACACGATCACGTACCTTGAGGCGTGGCTTAACTCAAGCACGGCCGTATGGCAATGATACGGGCATTTGTATTTACTTTCAAATATGGACCTGCCTGAAATGAAAATAACCTTTGAGTGCATCATTATTGTGTGGTCTTCTGCAGGTACTAACCACGTATGTATCCCGTGTAGTATACGTGTGCGAGAGCCCGTTTAGTGCCACAATTGAGACGTATATGCCGGTATAATCTGGTTAGGATTTTCTTTTTGTGAGGAACGTAGTACCGATATATCGTAGGCATGTGCATGAAAGATAATGATAACAAGGAACTAAAATCACTAAGTGTCAACAGTTAGGACCCTGGTTGGGTAGAAAAAGTCAATAGTGGATCAGTGTACCTCCAAGGGATTGAAAAACAGAGTGCTCTGTTTTGGGCAGCAAGTTTGCTGAATTTTGACAGAGCATAACGCCCAGATCATTTAGCCAATGGAGGTGTGAGATATAGTTATGGAAAGGTGTTTAAGTGCTCTACAACATTGTAGTAGACTTCCAGAGCGGGATTACACCTTAAGATGGCTTAAATCCCAGAGTAATGTAAACTGTCCAGGACCAGGACAGATTTAAACTACTCTCTGGACTGTTCTGTTTTTCAAGCATAACTTCCTGTAGAAAAATCTAAAATTATCATATGACACATCTTTGGAAAGGTTAGGAAAGGGTTGTATCTTTGTGATTCAAAGTTTCTGAAATTTCAGCACAGAACTCAGTGGAAACCAGAGTTGAAAACAGCAACTTCCAAGGGAGGTGCTGTTGAAATTCTTCCAGAAATTCTGTTGACATTCAATTACCATAACTTTTAAACCAGAGCTGATCCGAGGGCAAATAAATACTCGTTGGAAATATACTGAAGTTTACTTTAACTTTGGTATTCAGCTTGAGTCATGAAAATGCCCAGAACCAGATCAAAATCTGGGATACGTAGAAACTGGTCATTCTGACAGAGGGATGACAGTTGAACTCATTTGAGAGGTTGTTGTACCCTAGGGGGTTTAAGTACTTCCAATGGGGTAGAACATACTCATGAGTGGTTAACTTCAACTAGTGAAAGATTTGAGTATATGTCTTTCTCAAGCTTCTTTTGCTAGAGACCATGTTTGTGTCGTATTGAAGATAAAAGGGTAGTATACGTGATGACAAAGCGAAATTAACGTCTCGTAGTGATCAAACCTAGTTGAGATGAACTTCCAAAGAGGGAGTCCATCAAATTGGATTTAACTAGCTTGTATTTGGTCTGGTAATGGTGTAGCTTGTGCAAAGTTATTACATTATCTGTATACGAGATGTATCGCATGTTTTACTGTCATTATGTTTTACGCCTATTTTATTGGACTGCATGAAATATGTTGCGGGACTGATGGTTATTGTCATATGGTTGCAGATGGTTTGTACTCGGACCACGCATGACATTGGTGGCTCTAGCCAGCAGGGGGGTGATGACTCCCAGCCACCTGCCTACGACAGCACCCCGCAGCAACAACCACCACCGCCGCCTCCGCTTACGCTAGCGGATCTGATTGCAGCACTGGTGGGTGGTCGTGAGGAGCAGACCGACCTGCTCCGCATGATCGTGCAGAATACGTCCCAGGCGGGGGGGGGGGGGGGGGGGGGGGTAGGCCGTCAAGATAGGGGGCCTCGTCAGCCCCTGATGTGACGTACTCGGATTTCATGAGTACGCACCCTCCGGCGTTCACAGAAGCAGCAGAACCACTGGAGGCCGACAACTGGCTGCGGACAATCGAGTCCAACTTCGGGCTGCTCCAATGTACGGAGCGGAAAAAATACTTTGTTCGTAGCACAGCAGCTTCACGGTGCCACTGGTGCGTGGTGGGTGAATTATGTCACCTCACGTCCGGCTGGCCATGCCGTGGAGTAGGAAGAATTCCGGGAGGTGTTCCGCGCCTACCATATCCCTACCGGGATAATGAAGAAGAAGTTCCAAGAGTTCTTGGAGCTGAAGCAGGGCGGGAGGAGTGCCCATGACTACTCCCGTGCCTTCAACCATCTGGCGCAATATGCGTCGGATTACGTCTCTACCGAGGAGAAGAAACGGGAGCACCTCTATCGGGGGTTACACCCCAATATGAAGACGCATCTCGTCCAATGCAATCGCGGCACCTTCAACGATCTCATTAATGCCGCGATCATGCAAGAAGACGCTCAGAGGGAACTGGTGGCTGAGCAGCGGAAGCGCAGCACTCCACCCAGCAGTGGGGGTGAAGCTCCCCAGAAATACCGTATGGTGTATCGGACACCATCCGGTCAGCAGTGGCATCCACCGGCGCGGCCTCAGCAGTTCGGGGGTCGTTCTTTTCAGCCATCCCCGTTCCGACCGCCGATGCCACCACCGCGACCACAACAACAACAGCAGAAGCAGACGGTACCCCGGGCGTTTCCACCGCCACAACGCGCCCCGGGTTTCCGTCCAGAGATCAGAGGAGGACCGCCTCGCTACACATGCTTTACGTGTGGCCAGGCGGGCTATTTCTCGAAGGACTGTCCCCAGGGGCAGCAGAGCAGCGGGCAAGCACAGTTCCAGGGCAGTGATCGAGGCCGACCTCCGGTCAAGAAGGTTGGTCAGCGGACTGGGGGTGTTCGCAACCTCGACAATGAGGACGCCCCAGAGGGAGACAACGTGCTGGCGGGTACGTTCACTCTCAACAACCAAGCAATCATCATTTTATTCGATTCTGATGCAACCCACAGTTTTATAAGTGCATCCTATGTGGCTAAGCATCAAATGCAAGTCTTCCCAACCGACTGCACATATATGATCTGCTCACCGGGAGGGAAGATTTCAGCAAATATGATGATTCCAAAAGCACCTATGTGCTTAGGTGGGAAGCTATATCCCATCACCTTGATAATCCTTACAGGGCAAAAGATTGATGCAATCTTAGGGATGTCATGGTTACACTACCATGGTGCTGTCCTGGACACTCGGACATGGATGGTTCATTTGAATTCTCCATTCTGCCGTCCGCGTTCCATGGTGCTAGACAGTCCAGTCCGGAAAGTTTCAGAAATTAATAATGCTGAAGCCCTCAAGTTAGAGGACATCCCCGTAGTCCGGGTGTACCCCTGATGTGTTTCCAGATGATCTTCCGGGCATGCCACCTGAGTGGGACGTCAAGTTCAAGATTGAGCTTGCACCCGGGACTACTCCTATCTCACGGAGACCATACAAAATGGCTCCGAATGAGCTGGCTGAATTGAAAGAGCATCTCAATGATCTGTTGAGCAAAGGTTTCATTAGGCCGAGTTCCTCGCCTTGGGGATGCTCGGCGCTGTTCGTAAAGAAGAAGGATGAAACCTTGAGGCTGTGTGTGGACTACCGGCCGGTCAACACCGTCACCATCAAGAAAAAATAGCCACTGCCCCGTATTGACATCTTGTTTGATCAGCTTGTGGGTGCAAGTGTGTTCTCCAAGATGGACCTTCGCTCTGGATATCATCAAATAAAAATCCGGGCGGAGGATATCCCGAAGACGGCCTTCTCGACGAGATATGGCTTATAATAATATCTCGTCATGTCTTTTGGTCTCACCAATGCTCCGGCACATTTCATGTATCTCATAAACTCGGTGTTCATGCCGGAGCTGGACAAGTTCGTGGTGGTGTTCATTGATGATATCTTGGTTTACTCCAACATAGAAGCAGAACACGCCGAACACTTGAGGATCATTCTTCAACGCCTAAGAGACCATAAGCTATATGCCAAGTTCAGAAAATGTGAGTTTTGGATCAGCCAAGTGCCATTTTTGGGGCATATCATCTCAGCGGAAGGCATTGCGGTTGACCCAAGAAAAATCGAGCAAGTGCTTAAATAGAAAGCTCCCATTTCAGTCTATGAAGTAAGAAGCTTCCTCGGCTTAGCGGGATACTATCGGAGATTCATTCCAAGCTTCTCCAAACTTCCTAAGCCGATGACAGAATTGCTGAAGAAGGGAATAAAATATGTTTGGAACACGGCATGTGAAGGGGCGTTCCAAGCATTAGTGAAGCATCTCACAACAGCCCCGGTCTTAGCTCAACCGGATACAACCAAGCCCTTCAACGTGTATTGTGATGCGTCCGGTATTGGGTTCGGCTGCGTGTTGATGCAGGAAGGACGTGTGGTCGCGTATGGTTCGCGCCAACTTCGAAACAATAAGCAGCATTACCCAACTCATGATCTTGAGCTTGCTGATGTGGTTTTGGCGTTAAAAATGTGGAGACACTATCTCCTGGGGAATTTGGTGCATCTTTACACCGACCACAAGAGCTTGAAGTACATCTTGACCCAGAAGGAGCTGAATATGAGGCAAAGGAGGTGGTTAGAAATAATCAAGGACTATGAGATTGAGATTCATTACCACCCCGGCAAGGCGAATGTGGTTGCCGACGCGCTAAGTCAGAAATCACATGTCCATAACCTCACCATTACACCGGTGGAGGAGGAAGAGCCGAGCTTGTACTTGGTTCCTTATGGATCGCTCTACAACCTTTCCCTCATCTCTACCATTAGGGAGGACATCATTGCAGCTCAGAAGGTTGATAAGGGTATGGCACATCTCCGGAGACGGATAGACAACGGGGAAATCAAATGTTTCCGGAAGGATGATGAGGGGACGTTGTGGTTTAATGACCGCATAGTTGTACCCTGGAACATGGAGCTGAGGAAGAAAATTCTTGATGAAGCTCACTTCTCTAAATACTCCAATCATCCGGGCAGCAACAAAATGTACCAAGATTTGAAAAAGAAATTTTGGTGGACGCAGATGAAGCGGGAGGTAGCGCAGTACGTATCCGAGTGTGATACGTGTAGACGCGTGAAAGCGGATCATATGAGAAAATCAGGGCTGCTGCAACCCCTGAAAATTCCGGCATGGAAATGGGAATATGTGAGCATGGATTTCATTGTGGGATTACCCCTGACTTCCAACAAGCATGATTCCATTTGGGTAATCGTTGACCGATTAACCAAGTCTGCTCAATTCATTCCTGTGCATACACATTACAATGCCGGAAAATACGCGGAGCTGTACATAGCGAGAATTCTATGCTTATATGGGGTACCCAAGACCATAGTCTCAGATCGAGGTGCGTTATTCGTGTCTCATTTTTGGCAGCAGTTGCACGCTGCATTGGGTACTAAGCTGATTAGGAGCTCTGCCTATCACCCTCAGACAGATGGGCAAACAGAGAGGGTGAATCAAGTACTAGAAGACATGTTGAGAGCATGTGCCATCCACCACGGTAGGAACTGGGATGATCATCTACCGTTGGCGGAATTCTCGTACAATATTGGCTATCAGGTGAGTATCAAGATGGCACCCTACAAAGCTCTCTACGGTCGCAAATGCCGCACCCCATTAAACTGGTGCGAGTCCGGTGAAAGGGTCACATTCGGGGTTGATGTGGTGAACGACGCCGAAGAGCTCGTTTGGATGATTCAAGCTAACTTGAAGGCTGCTCAATCCCGGCAGAAAAGCTACGCTGATAAGTGGCGTAGACCGCTGCACTTTGACGTCGGAGAGCATGTGTACCTCCGTGTATCTCCGATGAAGGGCGTGCACCGGTTCGGCGTGAAAGGGAAGCTCGCTCCCCGATTCATTGGACCCTATGTCATCACCGAGAAGTGTGGACCAGTGGCGTATAGACTGGAACTGCCGGCATCACTTGCGGGGGTTCATGACGTTTTCCATGTTTCACAACTGCGAAAATGTCTGAAGCATACGGCTGCTGTTCCCACTGAAGACATCGGCGAGCTGCAACCGGATTTGACATATGATGAATATCCGGTGGCAATTATTGATGAGAAAGCTTGGACCACACGTAGCCAAACATTGTGGTTCTACAAGATACTCTGGAGCAACCACACCGCCGAAGAAGCAACGTGGGAGAGCGAGGAATTCCTTCGCTCAAAGTACCTGGAGTTCATGGCTTCTCAGCACGGGTGAGTTCCTATTACATCGCTGTCTCTTCTTTTGTAATCTTGGGAAAAGATTCTTTTAAGGGGGGAGGGATGTAAAATCCTGAGAAAAGGGACTTGCAAAAAAAATTCCATCACCTCACAACACCACATTTTTTGTTGTGGATATATTGTGAATACTTGTGAAGAGCAAGTAACCACCATCAAAAGGGTGATTAGAGGGGAAAGCCCTAACTTTCAAAAAGTAGGATTTCTACACATGAACATGCCAGGTTGAGCTCACCCCTAGACCTTAAATAGTCTTGGGAAGGCTCAGGCCATAGTTCATGCAAATCCAATAATTTTTAAGGCACTTTTGGAGGTATTTGAAAAAGAGGCCAATTTGAATATAAATTCAAATTGCAGCAACTTTCATCACTTAAATTCAAAAGTTGGCTTCATATTCAAAATCAGCATATTTTTCTGAGTTAGCCCACCAATTTTCATCCCCATTGGATTTCATCTTGTCGGGAGCCAAATTTGCAATAATTCGAACTGAATTTGAATTTCAAAGTCAAATGGCCAGCAAATTTAGCAAAACCAGTTTCAAACTGAGGAAATCAAATTCAAACTCTGACTTGGTGCTTAAGTCTCTCATTCAATGGAGAGTAGCTGGGATATTTACAGAAGAAGTTAGAAAAGGGGATT
This sequence comes from Neostapfia colusana, assembly GCA_030760725.1. Lineage (NCBI taxonomy): Eukaryota > Viridiplantae > Streptophyta > Magnoliopsida > Poales > Poaceae > Neostapfia > Neostapfia colusana. Next base: position 62,539,963 of record JASWHV010000006.1, on the reverse strand, counting down.
AGGGGGAGAGTTGGGCCCACAGGTCAGTGGGAGAGCTGCTTCACAACCGAGCGCTGCCTGTTTCTTACCGACGTCGACCGAGCGCAGCGCGCCAGCTCCTGCTTCCACACCCGAGTGGAAGAGGACACCGCATGGTGAAAATCGTGAGTCACAGCGCCAGCACGACACCCACTCGGTCATTTTCGCTGTGTCCCGGCTGAACCGACGCTCACCCATCCCGCAGTTTCTTCTGCTCACGAGTGTTTCACCGCCGCTCTCTGATCACCGTTGACCGGCCGATCCCGGCTGCATCACGCGCCACCACCATAGAATAAAAGGTGCGCCCGCGTGTGAGGAAGCTGTAGGAGGAAACCTTTCACCGTTTCATGCAGGGTAGAGCGAGAATTCCGAGTTTTCCCCCATGGTGCACCTTAGGGTTAGCAATCGGTCGTCGGTGAAATTCATTGCACAGAAGCAACCGCCGGTCGAGCTGCAGCTCACACACGTTCTAGACACCCATGCGCGTCTCTCCGAGCAAGAACCAGCAGGAACAACCCTTCCAAACCCTAGTTTCACCGGTAACAGTCCAGCGGAAGGGAGGGTCGCCGGTGAGGTCCGGGTTGCCAGCCGTTTAGGTCCCAACCAAGGTCATGCCGATTTGCCCGATGCTTCCCTGGACGTGATGACGTGATTAGCGCGCGAAGGGGATGGTCAAGAGGACGGGAACACGTTGCCGATGTTGCACAGAGACATAGCGCTCGTCACCGGCGAGCTACGACGGTTAGCCGACGGCGGCATGATGTCCAACGTGTTCAGCATCCAAAATTATGTGGGGGCGGCAAGTCTCACCGTAGCCGGCGAGCTAGGTCGCCAGGAACGCCGACCTCGCCGGAGCTCCGGCGGCTCGGGGCGGCGGCGTCGGGAGGTAGACGAAGGCGTGGGTCCCACGTGTCAGCCACTGTGTTAAGCAAGCGCGAGCGCTCAGGTTGTTTAAATTAAACAGGCGGGCCCCGCTGTCAGCCTCCGCTTTAGCGCGGGAAATGATTTTCTGTAGGAAAATAATTCAGGGATCAGCCCAAACTTTAGAAATTCATCACTTTGGCTAGGAGTGTCCAAATTCAGTGAACCAAATTTTGTTGGATTCATCTCTTTGGGTACTATCCAGCCAAACAAGTTTCAGCTTATGAAACCTAATAGTTTTCCGGAATTAATTGCCTAAAATTTAAACTGTTGGGAATTTTATCTGAATAATTACTTTATGAAAAATTCTGAAATTTTTCTGGTATGTTCAATGGAAAATCCTTGAGTCACTGTAAACATTTCAGACCCATCCGGGTTCATTTAGTCCCCCTAATGGGGTGCTTAAAGGAACTGCCCTGAGAAAATAGAAAAATGTACAGAAACATTTTTCAGATTTTCTCAAATCTTGTTTAGGGCATAACTTCCTCTAGGATTCTTCAAATGACATGAAACCAATTCCATTAGAACCATCTTAAATTCTAGTTTCCAGAAAATAATGGTTGGAGCCATGAAAACCCCTGGAATTCCTTAGAGGCTCTAATGTTGACCAAATAGGCTTTTATTTGTAAAGGCTCAAATGAACTTTGTTTCATATGAAACTTGGTCAGTACTCTTGTTACGACCATACCAAGTTAACATAAAAATTTCAGAACCAAAGGGGAGGTCTAGCTAGAGTTATAGTAATTGCTTATTCAATTCTAAACATTTCATTTGAATTGACATGTAGTATCTCGTTAACGTGTAGTCGCTGAAGGCGAGGAGACTCCGGAAGTGCTCGACTTCCTCCTTCCGGACGAAGCCTTAACATCTGACCAGCAGCAACAAGGCAAGCCCTGGTTCGCATTAACCCCTTTTATAAAGTTTTGCTTTGTTCACATGTTTAGGATGAGGTATGGATGTGCATTAGGTGTAGGATGGATGAAACCCAAATGCATAACCAGAATTTTCCTAGAAGAGTGAGGGTAGTGTCTAAGGCCTCGAGTAGACAGGCTATGCTCAATGATTCTTAAGACTTCGGTACAAGTCGAGTAGTTGGAATCTACTCGCGAATTAGGCTTGGGAACACACGGGATTGGTCGAGTGAGGTGAGATCACTTTAGTAATGAAAATGAGACTACGAGGGGCTAGGGCACAGCAAGAGGAAGTCTTGTGTCCGCAGCCCTATCAATGTTGATTGAGGACTGATCCGTGTACAGCCCTGCTGAACAAGTATTGAACGTACCGAAGGCATATCGGATATATGGGCCCCGATAAACCGATGTAACCTAAACCTCCGGGCGTCGAGGCATAGCACACCGATTTATAGGTATAGGTTGAGGGCAGCAAGGCGGAAATTAGCTAACGGGCATAGAGAGATGCTCCGTGTAGGGAACCTCCTGTCCGTTTCGGTGCGACCGGTTCGACGTTTGGGCTGTTGGGTGAAAGGTTGTCCCATACGACATCGAGTGAGCGTGATGTGCAGATCCACGGGTGGGCGTATGAGACGTGCTTTTCGGGTATCCCTGCAGGTGTATATCGAGTCGATTCACCGTCCCTCACGGTGATGAGTACCGCTTGTTCACTGAGTCGTGACGTAGGCTAATATATGAAATTTGATGATTCGATATTGCTGTTATGATAAAATTTTATTGCTATTTGTGTGCCACCAAATACTGCTTACTAAATTTCAGATTCATGAACTGTTAACTTATGGCTAAAAGATGAACTAAGGACGAACTTGTAGGCGTGTCCGTTCGCTGAAATGTTACCGTCCCATGTCCATTGTAACCTACATGTAGAGTTTCGTGCCTAGGTGAGTCGGTTAAGTCTTGTTGATCCATCGTGCTCATGGTTGCTTCTTAAGTGTTTTTCAGGTGAGGAGCCACCGATGTACTCGGGTTACGAGTCCACCGGCGAGGGTTACCCTCCGTCAGGGACCACGGCTGAGCGGGAGCTGTACACGCCGCGCTAAGCTGAGGAGTGCAGCTAGTGTGGGTTGCCCTAGGGCTGGGCAACTGACTTTTGCTAGATAGGCCGGCGTGAGTTATACTAATTTAACTTCCGCCGTGTAATATAAACACTAGTTTGTAACTGAGTAGTGTACTACTTTGTACATTTCAGTTGGTTTTCAATGTAATACAATGTATCCTTATGATGTGTGCTGTCGGGTGTCGCATCGTGCGGCACCACCCTCTGCGATCCTGGATGAGCGGATTCCGGTCCGCCACAATATTGGGATTTAACTCACCTAGAAATAGTTTCTGTTTTTACCATGTTTGTGAAATAAAATTTGCTTGCTGCAATGAGCCTTTTTATCCCATACCTTGTTGTAATCTACATGTCATACTTTTCCCGCACTTGCTGAGTACGACATGTACTCACCCTTGCATTCCCACATATACATCAGCTACAGGAGAAGAGTACTTCAAGGAACATGTGGAGTACTAGGCATGCGCACTACCGTCAACATGCCTATGGAGTTGAAGTTGGAGCCTGCTGTTTTAGCCATTTTCCGTTGTTGTTTAGAGTCTTCCGCTGCAAGAATAAGTTAGATATTCATGAGTGAGACATTGAGTCAATGTAATAAAGTACTTAAACACTATTTATTCGTGGTAATATTCTGAATTCAGTTTGTGGATTATATGTGTTGAACATTCTGGGCACACATATGCATTCACATGGTTCTATTTTCGGAACCGGGTGTCACACAAACACACGGTAAACGGAGAAATTCTCCCTCGGTGATGCATGAGAGGATCATAGGTTTGCACGGGCATGTCAAGCACCTTAGGGTGGTCGTTTTCAGTGTAGGGCGTCGGCCACGAGAAGGCTTGTAGTACTCGGGCACCGGGGAACCAAGGCAGTCAGGCGGTGGCCAAACGTGAGGGCTGAGCAGGGAGTGGTCGGGGACAAGCGAGGGCCGGCTCACGTGGGCAGGAGCGTGCTGATCACTTCACTCGGTGTCTCAGCCGCAGACCAGGAGCTGGCACGGGCTTTAGCCGGATGGGCACCGACGCCGGGAGGTGGCACGCTCTTGGTGAAAAGAAACAGAGCACGTTGAAGACTTCAATTGTGTCACTGTCCGGTGGGGTCCACGGCTCCTCTCCCTCTTATCCCCCAATTCCATTTGAATTAGCAAATAAGCTCCAAAGTTGCTCAAAATTGGATAATAGGCCAAAAGAAATGTGAGGAACACAATGGTGCACTCAAATTTGGATTTTGGTGAAGTTGGAATTTGAAACTGAAATTTAAATTCAAATTCAAATTGCCTCCCGTTTTAATTCCAACAAATAGGATATCCTTTCCAAATGATCAGAAAATTTGCCAGGCTACCCATGGATGTGTGGAGAACCAAATTGTGGATTTAGATCTTCGTGTTCGGAAATTTTGCAAGTTTAATTTAGCACCTGGAGTTCACACCTTTATAATCAAAAGTTTGAACTCCGTCTCATTTTCCTAGGTGTGATTGGCAGCTCCACTTGCTAGAATTTTGGGATTTCACACCGCAGCCTTGATTTCCCTCCGGACAATACCTAGCATAATGGCCCAGTGAAGCACGGATGTTTCTCCGGTTCTTCGCTGACTTATGGTTGGGAACTAGGTACACATGGCTGCAGCGATGGAGCACAAACCACCATCTGATGCTGCTGCTGTGGAGGTGATGCAAGTTGTAGTACTTGACCGGCAATCAATTTAGAAGTTGATAACTTGACCAACCATGTTTCACCAGATGGCATTCGGTACACCAAACGGTATTTCTGGGGCACATAACTTGTGCTGTCCTGTACATCACTCACTTTCCTTTTCTCTGCTTGCCACTCGAGTGTCGCCTTTTCTTGTATGAGGGTCGCACTGACCAAGTCGGTGTAATTGACTTTATTAAACAAGTCCAATTTATCTCTTAATATGGCACTCAGGTCATAAAAGAAGTAATCACACCTTGCCGCTTCTATCGTCACATATTCAGGAGCGTATTGTGCCAAATGGTTGAACCTTTTGACATAATCGAGGGCATTCATGTCCCCTTGCTTCAACTTCAAAAATTCCCCCCGCTTGGTCTTGATAATTCCTATCGGTATATGACGAGCACAGAAGGCTTCACAGAATTCCGTCCATGCCACTTGATGGCCTTCAGGACGGTGGCGAGATGTTCAACCCACCAATTTCCTGCGGCTCCATGAAATTGTTGGGCGGCAAACAATGTCTTCTGAATTTCATCACACTCGAATACTCCAAATTCGGACTCCATTACACACAGTGACTGATCTGCTTCCACGTGTTCAGTAGCTTCCGTGAAGATTGAAGGTTGAGTCGCCAAGAAATCCAAATAAGTGTTCCGGGGTGGAACGACTTGTGGTGCTTGAGGAAGCATGCCTTGCTGTACCGAGTCTTGGAGTAAACTAGTGTTCTCTTGAGTTGCTTCTTGGAGTAGCCTGGTGTTCTCTTGGTTAGACTCGACAACCCGAGTCATAATATCCATCCATCCCGTGGACGGCTGTGCCGGCGGTGAAGTTGAATCATCACCGTCTCGGCGAGAACTTCCGTCCTTACTCAAAGAACGACTACGAACCGTACTGCAAAAATACATTTCAAGATGAGTCAAACGTGAACTCAGAAGTATGTGAATCTAAGGAAAAACATGAATATGTCAAAACTTTATGAATGCAGTAACAACATTCATGTTTACACAAATCCTTAAAGTAGGCATAACTAGTCAGCTCTTCTGGACAGAACAGACCAGTTTGCACTCAATCCAGATTTCTATACGATTAACAGTATTTTGATAACTCAAGTTGAATACCAACGTTAAAGATAACTTCAATATCTTTTCAACAGGTATTTATATGCCTCCATATCAGTTCTGGGTCAAAAGTTACGATCCTTCAAAGTTGACAGAATTCCTGGATAAAATTTGCCAGCATCTCTTCTAAATGTGGCTGTTTTTATCACAGTTGTATCTGAAGAATAAACTTCTGAACAAACTTTGAACTACAACATTGTTGAATATTTCATAACCTTTCCAACGGTGTGTCATAGGGTCCTTAGGGATTTTTCACAGAGAGTTATAGATGAAACACAGAAATGTCCAGAGAGGTTTTGCTTCTGTCCTGGTTCTGGACAGTTTGCATTCAACTGGACTTTCCACCAATTTGGCTTGTGATTTTGCTCTGGAGGTATACAGAGAAGCTGTAGGGCACTTAAAAGTATTTCCAGAACTGTATCATACACTACCATTGGGTATTTCTACTCAGAGTTATGCTCTGTCAAAGTCCAGCAAAAATTTCTGCCAGAACAGAGCACTCTGTTTTTGGATCTTTTGAAACCTAGCAATTTTCTTATTTGAATCTTAGTTCAAAATAAGAGCTCAGTAACTAATATTTGTTTCAAGACTTCTATTTTTAGTTGCAAGTTAGTTCATGAGTCTTTTCTTCAGAGGGGAGAATTTATTAAGTTTAGTACAGTGCCGATGGACCGTAAGAGACATGTCGGTACTATGTTACCTCACCAAAAGGAAATCCTAACCGCATTACACCGGTATACCTGTATATGTAGGTGGCACTAAGAACGGTCACTTGCAAACATGTGCTGCTCGTAATACGGATTTCATGGTTAGAGTACCTGCATAAGTCACACAATCATCAGGTTCAGCTGCACACTGAACCTGGCTCCATAACAACTTCATACGCCCGTTAGTTGTCAGTCACACAGGCGTTCTTAAGCCAAACACGCCTTGAGCTACGTGTTCATATTACCAACCACGTGACAGGGTCTCCACCTACTTGCCCGCAGCACGCCAGGGGCTGGTGTTGCTCACATACTCCAAACGACAAGAAGAGTTGTAGAGAATATATGAGCGGGCCGGGTTACCTGCCACCCATGGGGCTCCACCCTTCAGCTTGTGCGCACTATTGGACAGCGCATACATGCACCCCCCCAAATCATAGAAAGTCCAGAGATGCATAATTTTCTTACATAATCACCTAAGTTAGCTTTCATATTATGCTAATATAGTAGTCCTTATGTGGGCCTAGTTTTTTTCGTAATATGATCCTTATTCTGTGCGCTATTCCCAATGTGGCTCTGAAACCACGCTGTTGGGGTCACACGCTGTCCCGGGAAATGCATTGGGTGGTGTCGTGCGATGTGACACCCAACAGCACACATATAAGGAACTCATGTTACATAAAACCAAAGCGGAAGCTTACAAGTTCAGTTGTAAATAATTTACATCAAAATAAACTACAGCGGAAGACTAATATAACTCACGTCTCATATCTAAACTAAGCATACGAGAAGACGTCCAGCCCGTGGACTCTTCTCTCTAGCAACACGAAAACATACAGCGGAGGCAGGTGTTTCCATGAGTTAAACAAATCGGATGGTTCCGAGTCTCACCGGACAACCTCTTCATAAGCATAGATGATAACCTGGAAAACCACTAATATAGCAAGCGTGAGCACATAGGCTCAGCAAGACTGATCCGTCTCCTCTAAACATGAAACTCTACATGCACGAAGGATTGAATGTGGTAGCTGAAATTTGCATAAAGGACTTTCCTATAGTTGATCCTTAACTTTCAGATTTATAGACTCATTTTAGAGCCTTGAGACGAGCAGCATCGCAACTCCACAATCAAACAAGAAACGCTTTGTTATGATGCTTCTTGCACAAGGTGAAGTAAACTTAATTGGCACTATCTCTAATTCAAGCATGGTTGTAATACAAGTTATAGAACAATACTTAGCAAATCATAGTAATTCAATTCACTTCTTGCTACGTCAAGACTCAGTGGCCAAGTATGCTCATATAACCGCGAGTGGCGGTGATTCAAACAAAGACACGCCCGCACTGCACGACACGTACACCCATCTCTGAGTTGCCGTCGGCACACTCGACCGATGTTGCACGTAGCCACCTTTCCCAAGTTCATCCACACCGGACGCGGTCCCATCGACCCGAACAACAAGCTCCCTCAAGGTACATATCTGCTGTGATATGTTCTTGAGCGAGTTACCTCCTGTTGTACTGACGCCGAAAGCCTAAACCGACCGGAAAAGTTCCAATATGGATCTCACGAGGTATATCAGTTTCCTGGGTCCCACATAGCCAGTATGCGCCCGGTACACAACTCAAACTTGTCCAACAGGGCCAAGTACGAACGGGTCTTAACCGACACAGGCCAGGGCTATGCACGCACAGACCTCGTCCTGCTGCATCTGTACATCCCTGCTTGGTCTCATATTCTCATTGTGAATTTTCCTCACTGTTCTAATCATAAACCCGTACCGATAAAACCAAGCACTAAACTCGCGAGTAGATTCCAACTACTCGACTTTTACCGGTCCTTCCAAATGAACATTAAGTGTAGCCTATTTCACTCGACAGGGTGCTAATCTCTGAAGGTAATTCTGGTCATGCAATTGGATATTCAATATCATCTAGACCTAATGCACAAGCATAATCTCATACCTATAGTATCTATAAATGAAAAGACTTTATAAAAACTTGCTTGAATGCAAACCGGGGCTTGCCTGTTTTGCAGGTGATTAATAGTATATAGTTCAGTTAGTGACGCTGATCACTTGAGTCTTGATCACTTGCTTTCCTTACTCCTTGATCCAACTTCACTTTGCTTCAGAATTGTCCACGTCAATGCTATACGTTATGAGATAGATATGTATTTAATTGTAAAGACTTTGTGATCAAGGTCTAATGACAATTTAAAAACAGAACTTCTGATTAGGAGTAAGATTTGAACTGAATCCTAGTGAAAGAAGATGGATCTTAGCAAAGTGGGTTAAACACTAAGTGTTCTCACTCATGGTTGTGTTTTTCACCTAAGCAAAGTATACTGAAAAGTACTGATCCAGAGCTCAAATTGAGTTGAAAATTTTTATGTGAGTTCCTTGTCACAAGAAAGTATTCTGGACCAAAAATTAGAACTTTTCATTGACTAGTTTATCCAGAACCATTCCCTAAGCATTTAAGTTAAAAGGAATTAATTCTGAAGTAACTTACATGTTCATGCAAAACCAAGTGAACTACAATTTCATGTATAGTTCAGAGAGTAGGCATGAATTTACCTAGGATTTTGGAGCTAAGAAAAACCCAGAAATGTTTTTACAAAGCTGAGACTTTTTCTGAAAAAGGTTTCTGAACTCATTTGAATACAGAAGTTTGTATTCTAAATTTTCCTACCCAAATAAACTCAAAATGAGCTGAAATATTAACAGGTGTTCAATAATATCCTACAGAATAATCTAGCAAGTTTTGGGAAATTTTGGATGAACCAAACTCCCTAAATAATTCTTTTACTGAAAACATTCAAAGAATTTTCCAGCATTATTATTGACTTTAGTACAAATTGGGCTGCACATTTGGATAGAGTTTTAGAAGTTGAATCTAACCCAATTTGAATCACCCAATTTGGAGATTCCTACACAAAGTTATGGGCTTCTATAGTTTAAACAAAATCTGCAATTCAAATTAACCCGGGAAATGTTTAAACCCTGATAGCGGGCCTAGGGGTGACGTGGCGAATGTAACAGCCCTAACTTTTGTAAAGTTTGATTTCAACTTATGAAACAAAGTTAAGGCAAAGGGATAGCTTGAGTTGTGTCACATGAAATGATGAACACAAAAAATGGAAATATGAGGGAGTTAAAAATTTCATAGGCATTGGACCTCATATGCTTGGCCAAATGAAGTGTCAATCCTTTATGTCTCCGAAAAATAGGAAAAATGAAGAGAGACATTTTCAGACTTTTACCCAAGTTGGAAAAATCCATATCTCCATGTAGGAAACTCCAAAAATGGTAACACCAATTCCTATGGACTCAGGACATTTTATACTTCACAAAAAGTCTACTTTGCAGCATAGGAAAGCTTAATATCTAGGGGGTAAAGGCAGGTTAGTGAAAATCACATAACGAATTATTGTGATCACATTGAGCCATTTCATGAGCTCAATTTTTGCACACTGCCAAAATACCTTCTATAAGCTGTGGTTAAATTTTCAGCTTCATTGGACCTCTGCAACTTGAGCTACCATCCTTTAGGTTTAAGTGTTCATATAATGGACTTAATCACATGGTGATTAATAGTACCTCCATTGCACTTAGCATTTTCTTCTCTAAGGTTTACATCCAACAACAGAAACTTGCTGTTGTTTATCCCTCTTATGTGTGAGTTAACTTGTACAACAGCTTTGAATCATTTTTCTAAATTGCTTTTGAATACATGTGCATGAATCATCTTAATAGCTCACGTGATGTCGATGTTCGATGAGGACTCGACTCCGCAGCGAGGATCTCCATCTCGTGACGAGTTTGGTGTAACAGCCCTAACTTTTGTAAAGTTTGATTTCAACTTATGAAACAAAGTTAAGGCAAAGAAAGACTATAGTTGTGTCACATGAAATGATGAACACAAATATGGACAGGTGAGGGAGTAAAACTTTTCTCTAGCCCATGCTCAACACATGTTAACCTAGGGGAAATAATTTCACTCTCAAAACTCTAAATCAGGTGCACCTCCTCTATGAGTAGAGTGGAGGAAGTTTAAACACAATTTTAATTCTTTTGAAAGAATTCGTGTTCAGTTTGCCCACATGCATGAAAATGAATTCACTGATTCATTCCCCATGTATCAATGAGCTCATGATCCAAATTTGGATAGTTTTGGAGCTCGTATACCAATTATTCCGAGGAATATTTGAGGGAGAGTTCAAATTCAAATTTGAATTTGAAAACCAAACCAAACGTGCTCAATTTTGAAATTTGAGTTTAGATTCAAATTCCTCACGTCATGTTTGGTCTACCATCCAATTTTGGCAGAATTTGGACGAAGGCGGTGCAGGAATTTTAAAGCACGGAGGATAAGAGAGAGTGAGGGACTGTGGACCCACATGTCATACTCTATGCAGTGAACCGACGTCCTACCTCCTCACCGCACGCCAGCTCTCGGTGCCCTCTCCTCCTCTTCGGTCGTATGGCCTCTACCCTTATCTCCCGCGAAGGCTGCACAAGCGAAGTTCCACTCTTCTCGCCCGCTCGCGCGTATTCCTCTGTTGCTCTCACGCGAAGAACACCTCGGGCATTCTCTGTTTTTTCTGATCGCCCAAGCAAAACGAAGCACCCTTTGCCCGAGCTTCCCACAGCAAAAACCTTCACCCATGAGTGCTCTAGCCGGCTAGCAACCTCACCCCGTTGATCCATGCTTGCTTGCGCCATGAAACAGTTCGATTGCAGCTGCTCCCGAGTTGAAACTGAAGAAACCGAACTGGTCACCGTAGGCAGCCCGAACAAAGGGTGATCACGCCCAAGCAAGCCACCCCATCGGTGCACCTACAAGTCTAGTTGCTCGCCTCTGAAGCTCAGCCCTAGCCATTGGTCACGGAGGGAGAATTTCAAGATTTTCTCCCGGGCGGCAGAAACTGACCTTGAGGTAAGGAATTGCAAAATTCGTTCTCAGTTTATGTTGGTTGTGTTTCAAACTTCACACACAGGATCTTAACTACCTAGCACACCTCCTCCATCGGTTTTAGACCGACAAATTGAGTGTAGAGCAAGGAATCTGAGTTCTTTTCGAGGGTATACCGCTGGACCATGTCGGGCGCACGGTGCCGATAGGTTTGGAGCGCTCCCCGGCTTGTTTAGACCTCATGTCGATCTTCTACACGATTCCCTGGTGCTGTAGAGCCCAAGAACCGATCGTATAGTGAGGAAATGAGCCGCCGCAACCTCGCCGGAACCCTAGTTTTTGCTGTCCTCGGTGCGCCCCGTTTTCCGGCGAGTTTCAGCCGCCAGCGACCTCACCAACATGTTCAGCATGGTGGAAAATGGGGGGGGGGGGAGGGGCAGCCAGCAGGGGGTCCGGAGGTGGCTGGGAAGTGCCTTTCCGGTGACCCTTGCTGTAGGGAGCCGCCACTGCCCTGTTTGGCGCGAGGTTGAAGGTTAGGGATGACAGGTGGGACCCACTGTTGGTATTTAAACATTTTCCAGATTTTCCCAATTCAGTTCAAACTTTGGAGAGCCATAACTTTGTGTAGGAGTGTCCAAAAATTTTGAAACAAATTTTGTTGGATTCCTCTCAGAGAGTACTATCCAGTTCAAAATCTTGTAGGAATTTTCACAGGAGTTCAGTTAATTGGAAAATTCCCAAATTTTGGCAGAACATTCTTCCAAGATTCCTTGAACTCCAGTAAAAATTTCAGAGGCATTGGGCCTCATTTGCTTGGTCAAATGATGTGTTCATTCCTTATGTCTCTGAAAAATGGGAAATATGAACAGAGACATTTTCAACTTTTCCCCAATCCTTGTAAAATCCATATCTCCATGTAGGAAACTCCAAAAATGGTAAAACCAATTCCTATGGACTCAAGACATTTTGTAATTCACAAAAAGTCTACTTTGCAGCATAGGAAATCTTAATATCTTGGGGGTAAAGGCAGAATAGTGAAAAACCACATAAGTATTTGTTGTGCTCACATGAAGCCATTTCATGAGCTCAATTTTTGCACACTGCCTAAATATCTTCCATATAAGCTGCGATTAAATTCTCAGCTTCATTGGACCTATGGAACTTGAGCTATCATTTTTTTAGTTTTAAGTGTTCATATAATGGACTTAATCACATAGTGATTACTAGTATCCTTTTTCACCTAGCTTTCATCATCTCTAAGGTTTAGATCCAACAACAGAAACATTGCTGTTGTTTGTCCCTTTTAGGTGTGAGTTAACTGGTACAACAGTTTTGAGTCATTTTCTAAATTGCTTTTGAATAGATGTGCATCGTTCATCTTAATAGCTCACATGACGTCGACGTTCGACGAGGACTCAACTCCACAGCGAGGATCTCCATCTCGTGATGAGTTTGGCGGATTCTCCGGAGGAAGACTAACTCCTAGCTTCTAACAAAACCGTTGAGCAAGGCAAGCCCCGGTTTGCATATCGTTACCGATTTAAATTTTTGCTTTACTTCACCTCATGTTTATTAGACTTGATATTGTGCATTATGTCTAGGATGATTGAAACCCACTTGCATGGATATTACATCCCTGAGTAGAAGGTCTAGTGTAGGCTTTGCCTCGTCGTAGATGCTAGGCTAATGTTGTAGCTAGCTCGGTAGAAGTCGAGTAGTAAAAAGCTACTCGCGAGAAAGTTCAAGTAATGGAGTTACTCGCGAGAGGTTAATGATAAGAGAAGCCTCATGAAAATGAGATGGGGACGGGGATGTTCCTGTAGGATGGAGCGCTCAAGGTTGGTCTCGACCTGCGATGAGTGTGACAATGCTTGAGACCACATTTGGCCTGGACCGGGATGGTAAGGCAAATGTGGAGGTTGGTTGTAGCCCCGTCCGCGTCGGTTAAGGACCGTATGTATGCGGCCCTGCTGGACAAGATTGAGTTGTACCGGATATATATTGGGGTATGGGGCCCATGAAACCGATGTAACTCGATGGACCATGATATAGAAACTCATCTTTCGTGTGGGAATGGCGTTGAGAAGGCGGGAGGTGTAAATCCTTTAGCGGGCAACTTCGACATGTCCGCGTAGAGGACCATCCTGCTTGGTGGGAAACGTTTTTCTATGTCGGGGTGTCGTGTGAAAGGTTGCTTCATACAACATAAGAAAGAGTTTTAGAGAGAGTCTTTCGAGGTGGGTGTATGTGTCGTGTATTCCGGGTTGTTATTGATTCGAATCACCGTCGCTCGTGGAAGAGGATTGAGCATACTTGCCCACTACGCCGTGACGTAGTAAGAAGAGGAACTAAGTCTCTTAACTTGCTGTTCATGGATTAATCTTTGTATTGGAACCTTGACTGAATTAGAGATAGTGCCAACTAAAGTTCATTTCCACCATAGGCTAGCAACATCGGGATAAGCGTTTCTTGTTTGATTGTGGACTTCCGGTGTTGTGAGGCGTGAGGACCACTAAAATGAAGGCTATAAGAATCTGAATATAAGGATCAAGTTTAGTCAAGCTTCATTTTGAAAATACATGTTCCTACTGTCTTACTACCCCTGCATGTAGAGTTACATGTTTAGGATTGATGGTTAAGACTTGCTGAGCCTTAGTGCTCACAGTTGCTTCTGAGTGGTTTTTACATGTAGCAGGATGCCTGCTATGAAGAGGGTTGTTCGGTGAGACGATGAACCTCACAGTTCGTTCCTTTCATCGGAAACCTAGCTGCTGCCTTTCTTGGTGAAGCTAGTAGGAAGTGTTCACAGGCTGAACGACTTCTCTTCGGCGTAGTTAGGGTCGAGAGTGATTAGATTGTCCAGCTAGTTTTAATTTCCTCTGCATGTGTACAATATGTTGTAAAAGAACTTATCTTGAGTAACAAAATGGTTTCATATGTTCTTATGTGTCTTTTCGTGCATGCTGTTGGGTGCCGCATCGCACGGCACCACCGACTGGGATTCCCGGGCCGGGCTCCTCGACATTTGGCAGATTCTCCGGAGAAGACTAACTCCTAGCTTCTAACAACACCGTTGAACAAGGCAAGCCCCGGTTTGCATATAATTACCATTCTAAATTTTGTTTTACTTCACCTCATGTTTATTAGACTTGATATTGTGCATTATAGATAGGATGTTTGAAACCCACTTGCATGGCTATTACATCATTGAGTAGAAGGTTTAGTTTAGGCTTTGCTTTGTCGTAGATGCTAGGCTAATGTTGTAGCTAGCTCGGTAGAAGTCAAGTGGTAAAAAGCTACTCGCGAGAAAGTTCAAGTAATGGAGTTTACTCGTAAGAGGTTGATGCTAAGAGCACCCTCATGAAAATGAGATGGGGACGGGGATGTTCCTGTAGGATGGAGCACTTAAGGTTGGTCTCGACCCGCGATGGGTGTGACAATGCTTGAGACCACATTGGGCCTTGCCGGGATGGTAAGGCAAATATGGAGGTTGGTTGTAGCCCCGTCCGTATCGGTTAAGAACCGCGCGTATGCGGCCCTGCAGGACAAGATTGAGCTGTACCGGATATGTAGTGGGTATGAGACCCATGAAACTGATGTAACTCAATGGACCGTGATATAGAAACTCATCCTTCACGTGGGAATGGCGCTGAGAAGGCGGGAGGTGTAAATCCTTTAGCGGGCAACTTCGACGTGTCCGCGTAGAGGACCATCCTGCTCGGCACGAAACTGGTTTCTATGTCGGGGTGCCGTGTGAAAGGTTGCTGCATACAACGTAAGAAAGAGCTCTTGTGAGAGTCTTTCGAGGCAGGTGTATGTGTCGTGTATTTCAGGTTGTTATTGATTCGAATAACCGTCGCTCGCGGAAGAGGATTGAGCATACTTGCCCACTGGCCGTGACATAGTAAGAAGAGGAACTAAGTCTCTTAACTTGTTGTTCATGGATAAATCATTGCATTGGAACCCTGACTGAATTTGATATAGTGCCAACTAAAGTTCCTTTCCACCTTAGGCTAGCAACATCGGGATAAGTGTTTCTTGTTTGATTGTGGACTTCCGGTGTTGTGAGGCATGGGGGCCACTAAAATGAAGGCTATAAGAATCTGAATATAGAGATCAAGTTTAGTCAAGCTTCATTTTGCAAATTCATGTTCCTACTGTATTACTATCCCTGCATGTAGAGTTACATGTTTAGGATTGACGGTTAAGACTTGCTGAGCCTTAGTGCTCATGGTTGCTTCTGAGTTGTTTTTGCAGGTAGCAGGATGCCTGCTATGAAGAGGGTTGTTCGATGAGACGACGAGCCTCACGGTTCGTTCAACTCATTGGAAACCTAGCCGCTGCCTTACTTGGTGAAGCTAGTAGGAAGCGTTCACGGGCTGAACGACTTCTCTTCAGCTTAGTTAGGTTCGAGAGTGAGTAGTTGTCCTGTTTTAAATTCCGCTGCGTGTGTACAATATGTTGTAAAAGATCTTATCTTGAGTAATAAAAGGGTTTCATATGTTCTTACCGTCTTTTCATGCATGCTGTTGGGTGCCGCATCGCACAGAACCACCCAATGCGATTCCCGGGCGAGCGGTGCCGACCCCGTCGGTGGCGGGGCGGGCGCCCTCACAGTGAAACCAGGGACAATGACATCTGGGGCCACAGAACATCCGATTCAGTTTAAACTGAGACTGACGCATGGGACCTGTGAGGGCTTCTTCCTCCTCGTGCTCCCATGCCGGCCCGCCGCCCACCTCGCCGGAGCGCTCGACGGGAGGGGGTTCCTGTGCCCTGAACTCAACTAAACTCGCCGCCTCTGCATCAAATTTCCAGGGGAGTATGCTGCTAGTATGGTGCCGACCAGCGATGGCAGCTGGAGGACCCCGTGCAATGAGCGGTGGCTTCGGTGACACTTCGGCGACGTCACCTGGCCTCACTAGCCCTCCAAACAATTGGGTTTTGGCTCTACAGCATCAGGTGTTCATAGGGGTGCTCGACTTGGATGCCAAGGAGCTTGGGAAAGTCTCTAACTAGGGTTGCACCGTGCAACCGAGGTCTCCCGCCACGGTCGCCATTAGCAAAACTTGAAATTGTGCCTCTACTTCTGATCTTAGGCTATGGTTTCAGTCGTGGAGGTGCGCTAGCAATTCTAGCACCTATGTGCGATGTTTGAAGAACTCTAAACGATGATTGAGCGAGAATTCAGCGGATTCTTACCCGAGGGTCGGATTACACCGGCCAGAGGAAAAACTGGAAATTCCCACCCGATGATCAACGGCTCGGCCTACGGCTTGGGGAGGAGTAGCCTGGTCGTCCGGCATGCCTCTGGCTGCCCTTGCTTGGCCGTGAACGGCTTTGGTTGGAGCTGTCCACGTGAGCCCCCAGGTTTTGGTTATTTTCGGCCACCTCGAGAGGAAGGCATTCTCGGGTTGTGGCAGCCGATCACCGAGCCACTGTGCGCCGAGGAGGTCTAGGAAGACGCCATGGTGCCGTTTTGATACCCAAAGAGGCTCTGCATGCACTAGCTTGCCGACTCCCTGTCACACCCGGTTTCTCCGAAGAACAACCGAGTGAATATCACATGTATGCCAGGACCATTTGCTCATACATGTGATGAAAAATAGTGAAGCATCATTTATTACAAGCCAGGTGTCGAATATAAATAAGTCTTACATAGCATACGTCTCGATGGACGATAATAAGTTCATAATATGTAAATAAAATAGCAGCGGAATATAAATCTTGTCGGCTCCATCACAGGCGTTGCCCGGGGGACTCCATGAACCTAGAATCCTTCTTCGGGTCCGAAGTATTGGTCATTGAACACCACATGATCCCCTTGACCTGAGCAGCAATTTAAACCAACAAATATGCAAGTTTGAGTACCGTTGGTACTTAGCAAGTGTGGGAAAGTTATGTCATGCATGGCCAGAACAAGGAGAGGTTGAACTCATGGTTAAAGCACTACGCAATTAATACCTATCACCTTTGCTTATTAAGCACCTACATTACTACACAGGTGAAATGGTCCCAAATCTCCCAACCCATCATCAGAATCAAATAACCATAACATCAATTCCAATGTTAAGCTCCCCGCTTAACATCCTTAACTTCAAAAGCCATCATCCTCTAATCATGAATAAGTCAAAGCCGCTCTTGACCGTGAGCACGGCTGTCATGACAGTTTTGACTCTGCAGAGTTTGCACCACTGTACCCACATGTAGTGATTTCATCCCCCGTTGCCGGGTGGACTAAAAGAACCTCCATTATGCCAGTGGCCGCAAACCACATTCACACTTCCCAGGTGTGTAGCCAAGAGATCACTATGAATCCTTTACAAAGGGATTCCCGACGAGCGTGGGCCCACTAAGGTTTCACCCCTAACAGCATACAAGAGGCTCCAACCCCGCTGCAGTGGCCCCCTCTTGAGCCTTGCGGTTCATATGGTAGTCCAGCTGACACCTATTCCCCGCACCATCCAACACACCCATACTACGCCGGGGATACACCTAATTAATTGGCCAAGCTGCCCCATCTCAGCATGTGGTTGGCACGGTAAAGCCAGGTTACATGATCCATGAACCGGTCCTTAGGATCCAGGCAAGTACTAACACAAACCCGAGTCTCGTGCACCCAGCACCAACCAAATTATCTAACTTGCCTCGATCCCTACCTCTACATAACTCATAATACCTCATTCAAGAGCAAGGTAAATAAATTGATGATCTCATATCCCACTTATCCCATTCTAAGCATGGCTAAGCATAAGCATATAAATAAATGACAATATAAATCCCAACCCAAGCTACAAGGAAACAAGGTAATGCAATTCTAGGGAAACTTCCTAGCATGGGTTTCATATTTCAATTGACAATGCAAATAATTCTATCTACACCTCCTAGTATAGGATCAAAGTGGTCAAGGACACTTGCCTTCTTCCTGCTGCTCTGGGATGGAAAGTCTTAGTCTTGGAAGGGGAGAACTTGCTCTGGGGCAGGTTCTACTCATGCCAATACACATAGCAAAAGAAAACAACAATCCATAAGACATAGTTCACACTTTCACTTCATACAAACCACACATACATACCTATGAAAGTCATTCACATTTCTAAGTGTTGTGGTTACTCTACATGTGTTGATTTTTGGCCTACATGCACTTTTAAACATATGTATATGATTTCTAACTTTTGTATTCAGATTTCTGTTTGCACACTATATATGAATTTCCAATTTGAACAAATTCTTTATATTCAATTAATACACTTCTTAGCTACCAAGTTTGCATGAAAGGTAATTTCCTACTCCAAATAGGTTTTAAGATCTTCTACCAAATCCTAAAATGAAGTTTTTGGATTTAGAGACTTCATTTATCATTTTCTAATTATGCATACCCATTTTCCTATATTTTTCAGATTTATTTTCTATGCCTAAAAGTGAGTTTTAATATTAAATAGTAGGGCATATCATCTAAACAGAATAGGTTCTGATCTAAAATATTAAATAATATATTTTTGAACTTCTCCTCTGATGTGAACTAATTTAAATTTATTTTACCAATTTTTAGAATTATTTCCTAACCTAAAAATGTGTCCCTATAACTAATAAATGTGAACAATCAATTAGACAGATTCATTTCAGCCTAAAAATTTATTTTTAACTCATTCTAAAGTTTTCCAAGTGCTAGGAGAGTTTAAATTTGAATTTACAATGTGTTTGCCTCACCTTTTAAATTTAAATCCTAATCACATATTCAAATATCTGAATTTAATATCATATAGGGTTAAAAAGGTAAATCCACCCTACTACAGGGTCTAATTTATTATTTCATAAATTTCCAGGGGTCTAACTACACATAACAGAGGGGTTTTCCTATTTTTTATTAAGTCCAGGGGCTAAAACTGATTTTTAAATGAATATACATGAATTTCTGAAGTTCCAGGGGCTAGATCAGAAGTTTCCAGGGCTAGCTCGTATTTTCCAAGATCCCCAGGGGGTAGCGCGTAAGAATCCCAGCTTTTATAACGCGGGGCTGATGTGGACCGTCTGATTTAAAATAGACGACTGAGATTATAACGCGAAGCGGTACGGGTTAGATCTAATAGGAACCGCACAATTTAAAATGGACGGGCCTTAGGGGGCCACGTCGCCCTGGCGGCGCGCGGCGGCGGGAGGCGGCTATCTCGCCGGAGATCTTCAGATTTTCGTCTATACTTCCTAAAACTTGGATTTCATGGAATAGAACGGTAGAGGGGAGGTCGGGGATCTCACCTCGGGGTTTTTCTTGAGCTCGAAGGCCCTGGAAGGCGGTCGGCGGCGAGGTCCGAGATGAAATAGCGGCGGTGCTCGCCGGAGCTGCGTCTAGGGTGCAAAACACCAGGTTTTCTTTACCTGCGTGACTCCCCGGAGGCGGTGGAACATGATCGGCGCGTTAGATCAGAAAACCCGAGCAAGGATCGAAAGAAAACGGTGATCGAAGCTTCGGTTCTCACCGGAGAGAAAAGTGGAGCGTGCGGGGGAATTCGGCGAGTTTCTTTGTGGGAATTTCACAAGGGGAGGCGGTGGAGGATCGGCTTGGTTAAATAGCAGCGTCTGGGGCCGAAGATCGGGCTGTTGGCGCGGTTTTTCGGAGGTGGTTTGGATTCGGGTGCGAGAAGAGTCCCGGGGTCGGTCGGGTGCGCTGGAGGTGAGGGATGACACGCGGGCCCCGCGTGTCAGTGAGAGGAAGAGAGGGCCGCGGGTTTGGGGCTGGCGCGGGGAGATTGGGCCGGCTGGTGGGTTTTGGCCCACTGGCCGATGGGGTTTTTCTTTTTCTTTTTCCATTTCTTTTCTGCTTTTATTTGAATTTAAATTCCAATTTGAATTTCTGCACCCCATGCAATACGTCCAAATTTTTTTTAATTCTCCTCTTAACAGGTTTTGGGGTGTTACAGCTCTACCCCCCTTAAAAGAAATCTCATCCTCGAGATTGGTGGTTCTAGGAAAACAATTCCGAAAACTGTGCCTTAAGCTCGTCTTCTCGCTCCCATGTGGCTTGCTCTTCCAAGTGATGCTTCCACTGCACCTTGCACATCCGGATTCTTTTATTTCTTGTGAGCCGTTCCATTGTCTCCAAAATCTTGACCGGTTGCTCGGCATAAGACAGATCCTCTCCTACGTCAACCTCATTCATGGGTAACATCTCTGCAGACGTTCTCAGACATTTCTTGAGCTGTGAGACATGGAATACATCGTGCACATCCGATAGGCGAGCCGGTAGTTCTAGTTGATATGCCACTTCGCCTTTTCTCTCCAGAATCTGAAAGGGTCCGATGTATCGAGGTGATAACTTCCCTTTTACCTTGAACCGACGAAGTCCTCGGATAGGGGACACCTTGAGGTAGACATAGTCCCCCACGTTGAAAACAAGCTCTCTTCTCCGTACATCGGCATAGCTCTTTTGTCGTGTCTGTGCTATCCTCAAGTTGTTGCGGATTTCCCTCACTTTCGCCTCGGCTTCTTGTAGTACTTCGGGCCCAAACACTTTACTTTCCCCCGTTTGGTTCCAAAATAGGGGAGTTCTACACTTCCTCCCATACAAAGCCTCAAATGGTGACATCTTCATACTAGCCTGATAGTTGTTGTTATAGGAGAACTCCGCATACGGTAAGTTCTTATCCCAACTCCTATTGTTCTTGAGCGCACACGCTCTCAACATATCCTCAAGGATCTGATTGGTTCTTTCCGTCTGTCCGTCAGTCTGGGGATGATAGGCAGAACTAAAATTCAAATGAGTTCCCATGGTTTCATGTAACTTCTGCCAGAACCTTGAGGTGAATTGTGTTCCTCGATCTGACACTATCTTCTTTGGCACTGCATGGAAACACACGATCCTTGACATGTATAATTCTGCTAATTTGGATCCGCTGTAGCTTTCTTTCACGGGGATGAAATGAGCTACCTTGATTAGCCTGTCGATGATGACCCATATCGAATCATATCCTGATTGGGTCCTAGGTAGTCCCACTATGAAATCCATACCGATTTCTTCCCATTTCTATTCAGGCACTTTTAGTGGTTGTAATAATCCCGCGGGTCATTGATGTTCTGCTTTTACCAACTGACATGTGTCACATAGGGCAACATGTTCCGCGACATCTCGCTTCATTCCATACACCAGTATCTGCTCTTGAGGTCATGATACATCTCCGTACTTCTAGGATGAATGGAATAGTCAGAATCATGAGCCTCCTTCAAAATCAATTCACAGATCTCCTTCACTTCAGGCACACAGATTCTTTTCCCGTGCCACACCGTACCTTGTTCATCCTCTCTGAAACCAGGGGCTTTATTATCCTTGATGAGTTCTCTGATTTCTTGTATCTTCTCATCAGTCTTTTGACCGTTGCGTATATCTTGCTCTAATGTGGAGTCCACTTCCATGGCGATGGCTTCACCACTATTCACCAGACATAGATTGAGTTTTATAACCTCTTCCTTCAATTCTGTAGGCATGTCCTTCAAGCTCAACCCATTGACCTGCACCTTCCGGCTTAAAGCATCTGCCACGACGTTCGCTTTCCCAGGATGATAGTTGATGCCCACATCAAAGTCGTGGATTAGCTCTAACCATCTCCTTTTTCTGAGGTTGAGATCTGGCTGTGTGAAAATATACTTTAAGCTCTTATGATCCGTATATATCTCTGTCCTCTTCCCCATCAAGTAATGCCGCCAAATCTTCAACGCGTGTACCACTGCGGCTAGCTCTAGGTCATGCGTAGGATAGTTCTTCTCGTGTTTCCGGAGCTGCCGGGACACATAAGCCACGACATGCCCCTCTTGCATGAGAACACATCCCAACCCGTTTCCAGAGGCATCGCAGTACATCGAAAAGTTCTTCTGCATATCCGGCATAACTAGCACTGGGGCTGTTGTCAATCTTTTCTTCAGATCTTGAAAACTCGTCTCGCACTGCGGTGTCCATGTGAATGTGATACCCTTCTCCAACAATTTGGTGAGGGGTCTCGAAATCTTGGAGAAACCCTCGATAAACCGTCGATAATACCTAGCCAATCCTAAGGAGCTTCGAACTTCCCCGACATTCTCAGGGGTCTTCCATTCTGTACATCCTCGATCTTGGTGGTATCTACGGAGATTCCTCCCTCCGAGATTATATGTCCTAAGAAGGGAACTCTCTTCAGCCAAAACTCACACTTGCTCAAACTTGGCATATAGTTGGTGTTCTCTCAGCTTTTGCAACACCAACCTTAGATGTTCCTCATGTTCTTCTTCATCTTTGGAGAAGACGAGAATGTCATCAATGAAAACCACCACAAATTTGTCCAGATATTCCATGAATACCTTGTTCATGAGATACATGAAGTATGCCGGGGCTTTAGTTAGCCCGAAAGGCATGACGGTGTATTCATACAGTCCGTACCGAGATACGAAAGTTGTCTTTGAAATATCCGTTTTCCTTATCTTAAGTTGGTGGTATCCCGACCTGAGATCAATTTTCGAGAACACACAAGCTCCCCTCAACTGATCAAACAAGTCTTCAATGCTGGGTAATGGGTACTTGTTCTTGATGGTTACTTCATTCAACGCACGGTAGTCTACGCACAACCTTTGGGTTCCGTCCTTCTTGGGCACAAATATCACTGGAGCTCTCCATGGTGAGGAACTAGGACGAATGTACCCCTTCTCTATCAATTCTCTTAAATGTTCCTTGAGTTCTTCCAGCTGTTTGGAGTCCATCCGATAGGGTCTCTTGTATATCGGAGTTGTTCTAGGCACTAGCTCAATCGCGAATTGCACTTCACGATCGGGGGGCATACCTGGCAACTCCTCCGGAAAAACATCTGGGTATTCCCTGATGATCCTGATCTCCTCCACTTCCACCTCAACTTGATTGAGTTTAATGTCCCTTCTAGGCTCTTGTATGGTTATGAACTTTACTCTTGTGCCACTAGGGTGAGTTAGTTCCACCGTAATGTCCCTCCTAGGCTCTTGTATGGTTATGAACTTTACTCTTGTGCCACTAGGGTGAGTTAGTTCCACCGTTCTCGTCGAACAATGGATGATTCCTTTATGTTTGGTCAACCAATCCATACCCAAAATAATATCTATTCCTTGTGAATCTATCACTATGAGGTTGGCAGTAAATACTACCCCATTAATGTCTAGATTCACCTTGGGACACACTTGTCTTGTCCTTATCTCTCCCCCTGGAGAGTCTACTGCTAGCATATGGTCCATTTGAGTTGTTGCTAGATCATGCTTCTTAACAAACCCTTGAGCAATGAACGAGTGGGTAGCACCAGAATCAAACAACAGGGTTGCAATGTGTAAATTGGCAGGAAACTTACCAATTACCACGTCAGGTGCCTCTTGCGCTTCCTCCATGGTCATGTGGTTCACCCATCCTCGCATCACATTCTGCTGTGGTGGCGGCATGGGCTTCTTCTTTGGGCACTTATGAGCGTAGTGCCCCACTTCACCACAGTTGAAGCATTGCACCCCAACCTTAGGTGCATGGCCTTTGTTGTCTTGGGGTTGGTTATGTGGTCCTTGCACTGCTGGTCGAGGTTGATATGTGGGACGAGGTTGCTGTACAAACTGACGTTGTGGCTGTGCTGGTGCTGACAGAGGCCTGAAATTCGGGTTGTACCCTCTCAGTGCTGAGTAGGGTACCACAGCACGGCTCGTCTGCCCTGCGGGTGGCTGCATCAGTCGTGGGCGTGTGTTGCTACCCAAGGCTTGGTGTGACCATCCTGCCTTCCTCTTGTTTTCATTTTCCAAGGCCTTCAGCTTCCTCTCCACAACAAATGCTCTGTCTACCATCTTTTGGAAGCTTTCATACTCGTTGGAGGACATTGCACACTTCATCTCTGCAGTAAGCCCTTCCACAAAGCAGTCCTGTTTCTGCTCATCAGTTTCGATGTCCCGTGGTGCATAACGGGATAGTTGGGTGGACTTAGTGTGGTATTCCCTCACAGTCATGTTTCCTTGCTGCAGTCCCAAGAACTCCTTCCTCTTGTTTTTGAGTTCACCCCTTGGTATATAATGGTTGCGGAAACTGCGCTTGAACTCTTCCCAAGTGATGTTCTCGGGGTCATGATGGGCTGCTACGTAAGCGGTCCACCAATCAGCAGCAGGTCCATGCAATTGGTGAGAGACAAACAGCACCCTCTCATACCCTTGGCATTGTATGATCCTCATCTTACTCTCAATGGTCTTTAGCCAGTCATCTGCCTCCAGAGGTTCAGCAGCACTTGCAAACTTTGGAGGTTGAGTCCCTAGAAACTCACTCAACCTTGGTTGGTGTGGTGCAGCTTGTGGAGATGGAACTTGGTGCAAGTTGGCCACCACTTGAGTTAAACTCTGGATGAGCTGATTCTGATTTTCAAGCATTTGGTGGATGGGATCAGCTCCTTCATGGCGACCACCCCTGTCTTGTCCTCCAGAAAGATGAGGGTTGCCGGCCTCATCGTTATTGTTGGCGGGGTTGGCACCATGACCCTTTCCTCTTCCAGCCATCTATCATGATCAATCAAATGTCAATTTAAAGCATTACGTATTAACTTCCCAATTTGCTTGTTTGAACTTAAACTTTTGAGGCCTTATTATATCTACATTTTCTGAGGGTTTCACGTCTCACACGAAAATAAATGCACTCTTAATTCATAGGGGTTCACACATGAAAGCAAAACAACCTGAAGACGACGTTGTGGATAAATGCCCATGGCTTCCACAACTCACGTCATACACCAAACATTAACACACCATTAACTAAAGTATTGACTCGACTACTCGACAACCTGCTGAACTATGGGAACGGACTCTACACGACTCGTATCACTGAGCTGGCTCCTCGGGGTCTTCCTCATTATTGCGGCTGCCCTCTGACTCCGCTTTGGGTGGGGAAGCTGCTGGTGGAGAAGTGCGGCGACGCCTGCTCGCCCGGTGATCTGGGGAGTCAGGAGTCCATGTGTCATTCACGGTGACACACAGTTCATTCCCATCTCCTCTTTCTCTCGCCCTCAAGTTGGCTCGAAGCAACGCCTCAGTCTCCTTCAGGGTGTCACGAACATCCTGAAGCTCCTGCTGACACTCCTGCAGTCGAGTGCTGAGCATAGCAGCATCCTCCAAGCACAGGTCCATGTGCTCATGGTAAGTCCCCTGCTGTACTAGCAGGTACTTGTACTCCGCTGTACCACTCTCACGCTGGAGGACATACATGTACTCAGTCCTGTCCAGGTGGCGACGGTAGATGTAACTCTGGCAGGTGATGGCCTCCCAGGTGACATCCTTCTCGGCATCGACCTGTGTCGCTCGACAAGCTGGAGAGCGGTGGATCTTGAGCAGCTGATTTTCATGGATAATCCTCATTTCTGAACTCCATTCTTCCCGCTTCTCACGGATGGTCCGGGTGGAGCTGTAGTGTATGATTAGCTTGCCCGTATTACCGGCAGCGTGGAGCATACGCCGAAGATGGCGCAACAAGCCTCCTACTGCCAATCCGTAGGAGTTGTACGTCACCGGACGGTTCTCCTCTCTCAGGGCAAGGGCAACTACAAGAACTCTCCCTCCGGTGGACTTGCGGGCGGTGCGGATCATGCGAACCATCTAAAACATAAAGCATTTAAAATTAAGTTAGATAAGAGCTAAACAAAAATTGTATTTTGAATGAAAGTTGGGACAAGGTGAATAAAGTGACCCTGTTAAATAACACTTTTCAACCCACACCTTTGTAAATAGTTTTTAAGGAAATAGGGTCCTTAAATACGTCCATTTCTACCTAGGTCCACGTTCCTACGAGCAACCTTGGCTCTGATACACTTTCTGTCACACCCGGTTTCTTCGAAGAACAACCGAGTGAATATCACATGTATGCCAGGATCATTTGCTCATACATGTGATGACAAATAGTGAAGCGTCATTTATTACAAGCCAGGTGTCGAATATAAATAAGTCTTACATAGCATACGTCTCGATGGATGATAATAAGTTCATAATATGTAAATAAAACAGCAGCGGAATATAAATCTTGTGGGCTCCGTCACAAGCGTTGCCCGGGGGACTCCATGAACCTAGAATCCTTCTTCGGGTCCGAAGTCTTGGTCATTGAACACCACATCATCCCCTTGACCTGAGCAGCAATTTAAACCAACAAATATGCAAGTTTGAGTACCGTTGGTACTCACCAAGTGTGGGAAAGTTATGTCATGCATGGCCAGAACAAGGAGAGGTTGAACTCATGGTTAAAGCACTACGCAATTAATACCTATCACCTTAGCTTATTAAACACCTACATTACTACACAGGTGAAATGGTCCCAAATCTCCCAACCCATCATCAGAATCAAATAACCATAACATCAATTCCAATGTTAAGCTCCCCGCTTAACATCCTCAACTTCCAAAGCCATCATCCTCTAATCATGAATAAGTCCAAGCCGCTTTTGACCGTGAGCACGGCTGTCATGACAGTTTTGACTCTGCAGAGTTTGCACCGCTATACCCACATGTAGTGATTTCATCCCCCGTAGCCAGGTGGACTAAAAGAACCTCCATTATGCCAGTGGCCGCGAACCACATTCACACTTCCCAGGTGTGTAGCCAGGAGATCACAACGAAGCCTTTACAAAGGGATTCCCGACAAGCGTGGGCCCACTGAGGTTTCACCCCTAACAGCATACAAGAGGCTCCAACCCCGCTGCAGTGGCCCCCTCTTGAGCCTTGCGGTTCATATGGTAGTCCAGCTGACACCTATTCCCCGCACCGTCCAACACACCCATACTACGCCGGGGATACACCTAATTAATTGGCCAAGCTGCCCCATCTTAGAATGTGGTTGGCACGGTAAAGCCAGGTTACATGCTCCATGAACCGGTCCTTAGGATCCAGGCAAGTACTAACACAAACCCGAGTCTCGTGCACCCAGCACCAACCAAATCATCCAACTTGCCTCGATCCCTACCTCTACATAACTCATAATATCTCATTCAAGAGTAAGGTAAATAAATTGATGATCTCATATCCCACTTATCTCATTCTAAGCATGGCTAAGCATAAGCATATAAATAAATGACATGATAAATCCCAACCCAAGCTACAAGGAAACAAGGTAATGCAATTCTAGGGAAACTTCCTAGCATAGGTTTCATATTTCAATTGACAATGCAAATAATTCTATCTACACCTCCTAGTATAGGATCAAAGTGGTCAAGGACACTTGCCTTCTTTCTGCTGCTCTGGGAATGGAAAGTCTTGGTCTTGGAAGGGGAGAACTTGCTCTGGGGCAGGTTCTACTCATGCCAATACACATAGCAAAATAAAACAACAATCCATAAGACATAGTTCACACTTTTACTTCATACAAACCACACATACATACCTATGAAAGTCATTCACATTTCTAAGTGTTGTGGTTACTCTACATGTGTTGATTTTTGGCCTACATGCACTTTTAAACATATGTATATGATTTCTAACTTTTGTATTCAGATTTCTGTTTGTACACTATATATGAATTTCCAATTTGAACAAATTCTTTATATTCAATTAATACACTTCTTAGCTACCAAGTTTGCATGAAAGGTAATGTCCTACTCCAAATAGGTTTTCAGATCTTCTACCAAATCCTAAAATCAAGTTTTTGGATTTAGAGACTTCATTTATCATTTTCTAATTATGCATACCCATTTCCAATATTTTTCAGATTTATTTTCTATGCCTAAAAGTGAGTTTTAATATTAAATAGTAGGGCATATCATCTAAACAGAATAGGTTCTGATCTAAAATATTAAATAATATATTTTTGAACTTCTCCTCTGATGTGAACTAATTTAAATTTATTTTACCAATTTTCAGAATTATTTCCTAACCTAAAAATGTGTCCCTATAACTAATAAATGTGAACAATCAATTAGACATATTCATTTCAGCCTAAAAATCTATTTTTAACTCATTCTAAAGTTTTCCAAGTGCTAGGAGAGTTTAAATTTGAATTTACAATGTGTTTGCCTCACCTTTTAAATTTAAATCCTAACCACATATTTAAATTTCTGAATTTAATATCATATAGGGTCAAAAAGGTAAATCCACCCTACTACAGGGTCTAGTTTATTATTTCATAAATTTCCAGGGGTCTAACTACACATAACAGAGGGGTTTTCCTAATTTTTATTAAGTCCAGGGGCTAAAACTGATTTTTAAATGAATTTACACGAATTTATGAAGTTCCAGGGGCTAGATCAGAAGTTTCCGGGGCTAGCTCGTGTTTTTCGAGATCCCCAGGGGGTAGCGCATAAGAATCCTGGCTTTTATAACGCGGGGCTGATGTAGACCGTCCGATTTAAAATAGACGGCTGAGATTATAACGCAAAGTGGTACGGGTTAGATCTAATAGGAACCGCACGATTTAAAATGGACGGGCCTCATGGGGCCACGTCGCCCTGGCCGTGCGCGGGTGGCGCTGCCCGGCGGTGCGCGGCAGCGGGAGGCGTCGATCTCGCCGGAGATCTTCGGATTTTCGTCTATACTTCCTAAAACTTGAATTTCATGGCATAGAACGGTAGAGGGGAGGTCGGGGATCTCACCTCGGGGTTTTTCTTGAGCTCGGAGGCCCTGGAAGGCGGTCGGCGGCGAGGTCCGAGATGAAATAGCGGCGGTGCTCGCCGGAGCTGCGTCTAGGGTGCAAAACACCGGGTTTTCTTCACCTGCGTGACTCCCCGGAAGCGGTGGAACATGATCGGCGCGTTAGATCAGAAAACCCGAGCAAGGATCAAAAGAAAACAGTGATCGAAGCTTCGGTTCTCACCGGAGAGAAAAGTGGAGCGCGCGGGGGAATTCGGCGAGTTTCTTTGCGGAAATTTCACAAGGGGAGGCGGCGGAGGATCGGCTTGGTTAAATAGCAGCGTCCGTGGCCGAAGATCGGGCTGTTGGCGCGGTTTTTCGGAGGTGGTTTAGATTCGGGTGCGAGAAGAGTCCCGGGGTCGGCCGGGTGCGCGGGAGGTGAGGAATGACACGTGGGCCCCGCGTGTCAGTGAGAGGAAGAGAGGGGCACGGGTTTGGGGCTGGCGCGGGGAGATTGGGCCGGCTGGTGGGTTTCGGCCCACTGGCCGGTGGGGTTTTTCTTTTTCTTTTTCCTTTTCTATTCTGTTTTGATTTGAATTTAAATTTCAATTTGAATTTCTGCACCCCATGCAATATGTCCAAAAAATTTTAAATTCCCCTCTTAACAGGTTTTTGGGTGTTACACTCCCGATCAAAACCGAGGCGGCGGCGATGGCGCTGCTGAGCTCGGCGTGAGGGAGGAAGGAAGGCGTCGGTGTTGTGGTTTGTGATCATAATGGACATGGCATCAGGTGATAAGAACACCGAACAGGTCGCCAGTGCGAGAGGAACTGCATGGTGTCCTCGGCTTGCAGTTTGGTGGCGCCCGGGGAGCTCTCGGTTGCTTCGAGTAAGAAACAGAGGAACCAACTGAATTTTGTAGATATTTGGGTTAGCTTACCAGTGGGTCCCACTGTCCCCTTTATCCTCCCAAAAGATCTCAAATTTGGCCAGTGATATAATTTAAATGTGTGGAACTAAATTCTGGACTTCATTTGGAGAATTGATCAAATGTCATCCAATATTCAAAACAGAATTTGAATTTCCTTGTAATTTAATGTCCTCTTTGAAAAGGATAGCAAAGTACCTCAAATTTCCTCAAACTTTGCCATCCCCCTATTTTGGACCTGATGAATTCAAATATGAAATCTGATTTTTAAGTTAGTCACTGCAAATAGGAATTTTGATACAACATGTATTTCCTTTTTGAAATAACCACCTTTGAATTTAAGTGAACAAATTGAGTTCAAAACCTGAATTTAAATCCTCCTCTTGTATATGAGAACCTTACACATGGTGTTTAAATCAACTTTGGTTCCAAGCATTCAAATAAACACTAGAGCTTGTGTGGTTGGACATCCATGTGTATCATCACATGTAGAAAGTTTTAATAAGTCCCAATTTTCATGAACTCAAACTCAAATGATGTTCAAACTTCAGTTTATTTGCATTCACATTTTTGGGACTTTTACAACTTAAGGACTTACACATAGAATTAGTGGGGCCTAGACTACCCTCCGAGGTGAGCGATGCCCCTCATCAGTTGTCGTGCGGCGCGTATGACGTCCGTGCCTCCTTTGTCGGGCCCCCAAGGAGAGCGTCGACCATCCTCGCGTCCTTCAGGGGACCGACTGAGGTTTGGTCAGGAGAGGTCCTTGCCACTGCTCGATGAACCGAGCTGGGTGCTGCTGCTGTGGCCGCCGCTGCGACCTGTTCGCAACCATGTTGCCCGCACCGCAGGGCGTGCAAGAACTTTGCCTCCACCGTGATGATTCCTCTGTGGCCGAGCATCTTCAACTTAAGGTATGTGTAGTTTGGGATGGCCCAAAACTTCGCCTAGGCCGGCCTCCCTAGAATGGCGTGGTAAGTACCATCAAAATTCAGGACTTTTAAGGTGAGTGTCTCCATGCGGAAGTTGGACTTGTCCCCAAAAGTGACGAGGAGGTCGATCTTTCCCAAAGGCATAGCCTATTGGCTGGGGATGACGCCGTGGAAAGGGGCTAGTGTCGGACGGAGGCTCGTGCGTGGGATCCCTAGGGCATCGAGGGTCCCAACATAGAGTACGTTGATACCACTTACCCCATCAATTAGAACCCTGGTCAGGCGTTTTGGGTCTATGACCGGGTCCATGACTAGGGGGGAAGCGCCCGAGTTGTGGAATGAGGTCATGGTGGTCCGACCAGTCGATAGTGATCGCCGCTTCAGACCATCGTAAGAAGGTTGTGGTGGCGGGAGAGGTGATACTGACCTCTCGGGTTGTCAGCTTCTGTGTGCGGCGACTCTCGAAGGCTTGACTCCCTTCGAAGATTATGAAGCAGCCCTCTGACATGGGGAAGCTTGGCTCGTTGGGCTCGGGACTTGTCTCGGCGGGCCTCTTGCCTTTGTCTCCCGTGCCTCTGTCTCTGTGCTGACGAAGTGTTTCAGCAAGGAGCATCTTTGGAGGGCGTGCCTTACCGGGTAGGCGTGATTGGTGCACAGCTTCTCGAGAAGTTTCTCGAAGTAGTCCGTCTGCCCCGAGGCCGGTCTCTTGCCTTCACGGTGTTTGACGGCCACGGCGAGGTCTGAACCACTGTCGGCCGGGTATTGACGCCTGCCGTCATTCATCCGCCTCCTCTTGTCGCCCTTGCGGTGTGGCTCTTTGCTCCCCATGTCAGGATTTTTCGGCTTTCGCTTGTCAAACACAGACCCGACCGCTTCCACGCCAGAGGTGTGGTTCGTGGTGATGTCGAGAAGGTCCCTCGTGCTTCTTGGCTTGACGCAGACAAGATTGTGCATGAGGGACTCGCAGTTCGTCCCAGGTGCGAGAGTCGATCATGGAGAAGCCATGGAGGCTGTGAAGAAATGGAATGCGCGGAAGTCCCCCTACCTGGCGCGCCAACTGTCAGCGTTCGGATTTCCAGCTAATAACTAATGTATCACGTGTTCTACATCGAGGTGGCCTAGCTAAGAACACAAAGGGATTATCCTGGTTCGGGCAATGTGCCCTACGTCCATCCTGGGGTGTCTCGCTGTTTTTTCTCAAGAATGGAGGTGGTTCTTACAAGTGTGTGAGACCTATGTGTGCTGAATACATTGGCTTTGACGATAAAAGTTTTGAATACTAACAAAACACCTTTTTAACAAGGTCCGACTCTAGGTCCGAGCTCCTGCAAGGTCCGACGATAGGTCCGACTTGTTTTGGGTAGCTCCGGCAAGGTCCGACGTAAGGTCCGACTTGCTTTGTCTAGGTCTGACTTATTTTGGCTAGGTCCGACTTGTTTTTGCTAGCTCCGGTGCTAGGTCTGACTAGCTTTGGTAAGTTCCGTGCTAGGTCCGACTAAGCTTTAGTAAGCTCCGGCGCTGGGTCCGACTAGCTTTGGTAACCTCCGGTTCAAGGTCCGGTTGGCTTTGGTAAGGTTCGGAGCTTGCTTGCAATGGTTCTGCTTTTAACTTGCAATGTTTCGAACTTGCTTTACTCTTATGGAAAGTTTGCTTAGTATTATTTTACTAAGTTTTTTGTGTGTTTTGGTGGTTATGACTGATATCATTTTGCTATGGTTTACAACATGCTTATGTGAGGTGCTCACGTAAGATGTTGTAGTTTCAGAACTAACGAGAGTCAAGTCGAGGACTTGTGCTCAGAAGTATTGGTTGTTTATTCATGTGCAGGTGTTGCTTGAGTTCAAGACATGGCTGGTGACGGGATCCATTGAACTAGTCTTAGGGAGAAGATGAGGTTCAACAACCAAGTTCGGGAGGAATTGTGGTTCAGTTGATCGGGAGGTTGCGCAGTATGTTTGAATCAAGAACAATGCATATGAAGCTATCTTGGAAGTTGTTGGAAGATGTTTGCACGTGTGCAAGGAGTGCATGGACGTGGCTGCATGGTTCCAAGGCATGATGAAGAGATGTGGACGTAAAGAATTTGTCGGAAAGGTCCAACCGACTAGGTTATGAACTCAGGCTGCGGCTGACTATTGTTTGACTCAAATATGGAAAGTTTTGAGTTGGTTATGATAGGATTTCGTGTGGGACATGAAGTTGAGTTGTTTTAGGAATGTTTGGGACGTTCCTAAGGTGTTTGGAAGTCTTAAGATTGCTTCTATCTGCGTGTAGAAGAGTCTTGAGCAGTATTAGAAAGTTACAGTTTGAATCCAAGTAGAAGTAGGAGTCCTAGTTTGAATTGGGTTGGCCTTAGGGCTGGTTATATAAGCAAGGGAGGCCAAGGCTCGTGAGAGCACGACTTTGGGGCTGTTCCTCTTGTGTTTTGATAAATAAAATTCGTATTCTAAAGGAACTTTTGTGCCTTGTTCGTCCGACTTGTTTCAGACAAGTTTTTCTCGTCGAGTTTCTGTTCAGCACTACCTTGCTTCGGTGGTTTTATCATAACTCGAGTTTTACAGATCCAATTGATGTGATTCTTTTTGGGTTGTCTTTACAACTTGATTATCTATCATCTATGAAAATTGCACGGTCATTGAATTTGTGGTTTATGATCTACACGAGTTTATTTGCAGTATTCCAGAACTGTTTTTCTCGCGTAGGACAGATTGACCTTTGTTCGATCTTTCGATCGTAACTTGAGTTTCTCTCAATGGATTTTCATGATTCTTGTTGTGACGTCTTCGTGACTTGATTCTCTAAAATATATACTAGTTTTGTCACAGTTGAACACGTTTAGATTAGTCGCACACACGGTTTCTTTAACAGATCAGTTTTCTGCTGAGGGGTGTTTTGTTGCTTCCGCTGAAAAGTTTTTATCTACCATTCACCCCCCCTCTGGTAGCTTTACACGTGTACTTCGATCCTACAAAGTGCGAGAGCCTGTCCTCCTTGTGTCGACAGGCCCCTCTATTTATACTATCTCTTTTTCTCTCTCTCTCTTTCTCCCTCCGTATTACAAAGGAGAAGCAAGTCATGGGAACAGGGACGGCTTGTCCTGTCGCACGCTCGGCAGGGCACTCGATGGAGCCGACATATTCGTAGCCTGCCGCTACGCATGCTCTTGTCCCATCATTGGGGTAGACCACACCGAGGCACACGCTCGCTCCATGTTCCACTCCTCTTCGGTTGCATCGAAGGCGACAGACATTCAATGTCGAGGCCAGAGATGGCACTCGCGTGCCCCCCACTTGTCCAGGGCGGCGCCTGCTGCTGATTGAAGGCCACCTGCTTCTCTCCAACCCGAGATCAGACCCGGTCCTTCCCTTCAAGATCTTTCCTTCGTCTGCACCCTAAGGGCAAGTTTCACAGATAGCCCACGAGTCGGCCCTGGGCTCCCTGTCCTATTCGCTTCGCCTTCTCCCGAGCTCGGGCTCGGGTCTACTTCTTTGTCGTCCTTCGCGAGGTATCTTCCCACTTCTTTCCAAGGGGCCGGAGTCAGGAACCCTGTCACTGGTATTAAACAATGTTCAAACACTCAATTGCCGACTTCATTAAATTTGTTGAATCCCTTCATATATTCTGATATTCCTGTTCTCATTAAACATCAGTTGTATCAGAATCATGTCGGACTCCCAGGAGAGCATCTTTAGTGAGCCAGAATTTGAGGTGGCACGTCAAGCCGCATATCAAGGAAGAAAGAGTCCAACAAATGAGGTCCAAGAAACGGCATGATTGTGATGCAAATGAAGCTCCTGCTGCCTCTAGACGCAAAGTCCTTGCTAAACAGCCATCAAGCAGCAAGGGCAGAGAAAAAGCCGGACCTAACACCAAAGGCAAGGAAAAGGCCATCCCTTGCAAGAAAAGCAAAGGGAAGGGAAAGAGCATGTCAGAATATCTGAGCAGATTGGTCCATTGGAGATGGCTCCTCCACTCCAGACCACAATGGATGCCCCTCCATCAACCCGTTCAAAGGATAAGGGAGTGACAAGGCAAAGAGGTACCAGACGGAGAACGAGTACCAATATGTGAAGGTGGAGGAAAATCCATGGTTCTGGAGTGACTTTCATTGTTATTATTACAGGACTGTGTATCTCACGATGAAGACTCTTGTGGCAAAGAATCAATGGATTCGTTGAGATTACATGGAAGAGAAGCACGTGAAGTCTTTGATCAGGTCATAGCTTCTGTTGAGCTCCATGGTTTGAAGGATCTCATGACCTTCAAATATGATTGGAACAATGAAGTTATTGCTCAATTCTACTCCACATGCTACTTCTCATACCAGAATGCCATGAACATCACTTGGATGACACATGGCAAAGAGTATACAATTTCCTATTGGACTTTGACAAGTGTCTGGATTTGGAAGACTCTTTGGAAAATAAACTCAACGTTCATAAATCTTAGCCACTGGACAAGAATGAGCTTGATTTTCTCTATGATGGCTATTATCTATACAAGCCCCCATCAACATGAAGCCATTCTTTGTGGTGTTAAACCGTGTGCTGAGGAAGACCATTGCTCCTAAGGACTGTGATGCAGGCAGCATTCAAGGATTTCTCTGCAACTTGATGCACATTATCAGCGGAATGGAGAAATTAACATCTTTGACTACATCTACAATGACATATAAAACATATCTCACACTCCAAACGCTCTTGTGGCTATGCTCCATATATCATGTGTATGATTCAGCACATCACGGGCTTGGAGTTCATCAAAGATGTTAAGCTTCTAAATCTTCGCCATCAGGTGCCCTCAGCTCCTCCTCCACCTTCCACTATGAGACAGTGATCTTCTCGAGCTCATGGAGACACGAAAGCTCCATCCTCTTCTACAGGCTCCACCAGGGGGATCCTGATGATGCTCCAATCCATTTTTGTCTCTTGCTGCAAAGTGGAAGTGAAGCAGCACACGGAGAGTCTTGCTTGTAAGCGTCATGCCCGCTTCATGAAGGAGAATGTCACAGATATATGTCAGAAGCTTCATATATCTCCCATTAGCTCTTTCAGATCTACAAGGATTCAGATGAGAACTACACAGAGCCTCCTCAATTGACCAATGACGAGCTTGATTATTATGGGATCAGTTCCTCTACTTGCCCTCAAGCTCCTTGCCAAGCTATAGATGATGATGATGATATGATGATGATGATGATGATGATGATGATGATGATGATGATGATGATGATGATGATGATGATGATGATGATGATGACGACGACGACGACAACGATGACGAGGAGCAGGACAGTGAGAAGACTCAGAGTGAAGCTAGCGAGCAAAACGATGGAGACGATGAGTAGTCCTCCTCTATTTTTCCCTTTTTTGTGTCTTGATGCCGAAGGGGGAGAGATTAACAGGGAGTAGGTCGTAGTAGGTCATGTTTCAGTCGTTTCCATTAAACTTTGCTTAAGTTAATCATGGACATGTATTTCGAACATTGTATGGTTATTGTCAAGACTATGCAATGACTTATGCTATATTTATCATGATGTCTATGTTTAAGCATCATGATGTGTGTAGTCTTAAAGTTCATCTCATATAATTAATCTTGCTCTTCACATTACTTGTTCACACACACATTATTTTCTAGACACCCCACCATAAAGAATGCATACATGAGAAGGTTGTCAAGTTCATGTATTCTACTCTCATATGTGCATACTTTATGAAAATCCAACTCGTTTGCTCATTTATGTATAATCTTTAGTTGGTTGTCATCAATCACCAAAAAGGGGGAGATTGTAAGTGCATCTAGGCACTCCATGTGGGTTTTAGATGATTGATGACAAACAAGTAAAGTTCTAATGTAATTGTTTGAATTGAAGGCAAATCAATGCAAAAAGGTGAAAAACACAAAAAGGGATAAAGAGGACTTATGATTGAAAAGACTCAGTTGAAGGAGGATGCTTAGTCTTATTGTTCAAGTTTAGAGTTTGTGCGAGATACACATCTAAGAGCTCAATGGTCATGCAGGGAGGATGAGTGAAAAGCAAAAGGTCCCAAACAATGGACTAGTCAGGACAATATCGGACAAGTCTGGTAACCACAGACATATCCGTTATCCCACAGAGAAGACCTCTACGTATGACATTGGACTAGTCTGATCTTATACCGGACTAGTCCGCCCTTGGAAGACTAGTCCATTTTTCTCCATACTATCCTCCTCTGTATCACACCCGACTAGTCCATCCTCCACAGACTAGTCTGTTTTCCCACAGACAAGCCTTCTCTGTATGACAGCGGACTTGTCCGGTGTCATACGGACTAATCCGTTATATTAGAGTTTAGCTCATTCAAAACTTAAACGGCTGCGGGACTCAACTTGGAAAAGAACACTAGACTACTCCGGTGTTGACCACGGACTAGTCCGGACATCTGAGATCCCAACGGAAACATGTCAGGACTTCTATAGAAAGGATATCCCCGACTCATTTTACATCTCTCTAAAACCCAAGAACCGCCACTTCCTCCAAGAGCTCGAGAACACTCCTCTCCACACAATCTAAAGCTCTAAGATCAAATTCTTGAGGATTTGGAGATTGGGAAAGGGAGAGTGACAATCTCCTCGCAATTTAGCTCTTAGTTTGATCTCTCACACAATCTTTCTACTATTTGTGTAATTCTTCATGTGAGTTGATCTCAGTTTCGTTTGTAACATTGTGAGAGCCCTCAACCCGTGAGAAATCCCCAAAACATTGTAGTTACCCGTTGTGATAGCGAAGAACCAAGTTGGCCTTTGTGGTAACTTGGAGAGGAAAGGGTTGCAGAAGACCCGACCCTTTGTGGGCTCCTCACCGAGGACGTAAATCCCTTTGGTGGGATTGATCCTCGGGATAAACTCTTGTGCTTGTGTTCTTCACTTTAGGTTATTCATTATACTTGCAAGTTAGGGCATCACATTATTCCTAGTTGCAATCCACATTAATCTCATGATCTACTTGTCAATTTGTGTTTCTTCATAGTTCTTAAGTTACTGGCATAGTTTACTATCTTCCTCTAAAACAAACACGAAGAGCAAGCCCGAAAATACTTATCCTTGCAAATTTTTTGACTAACCCCGTGACGGGGTTCTTGACTACGAACTTCAAGAAACAGGAAGATATCCCACTAAGGGTGATGATGGAGTAGGTCCAAGCCCGAGCTCAGGAGAAGACGAAGTGGATAGGACAGAAAGCCCTGGACCGGCCCCCGGGTGGGCCTCGATACTCGCCCTCTGGGTGCAGATGAAGGAGAGATCTCGAAGGGAAGGCCCGAGCCCAACCTCAGATAAGAGAGAGGCAGGTGGCCTTCAATACGGAGCAGGCGCCTCCCCGGCCAAGTGGGAGAGCACTCGAGTGCCTTCCCTGGTCTCAGCATTGAATACCCGTCACCTCCGATGGAACCGAAGAGGAGTGGTATGCAGGGCACGCGTGCGCCTCGGTATGGTCTACCCCGATGACGTGACGGGAGCAGGCGTAGCTGCAGGCTATGGATATGGCAGCTCCATCGAGTGCCCTGTCAAGCGTACTATGGGACAAGCTGTCCTAGTTCCCATGACTTTCCCCCACTTGTAATACGAGATGAGGCGAGGGAGAGAGTATAAATAGAGGGACCTGACATCCCCGAGAGGACAGGCTCTCGCACTTCTAAAAGAACCACCCTCATTCTTGAGTAAGAACAGTGAGACAGCCCAAACTGGATGTAGGGCACCTTGCCTGAACCAGTATAAACCGTTCATGTTCTTAGATAGGCCAACTTGATGAAGAACGTGCAGTACATTAGTTACTAGCAAAAATCCAAACGCTGGCAATTGGCGTGTCAGGTAGGGGGACTGCCGCGCATTCCGTTTCTTCATCACCTCGATTGCTTTTCCGCGATCGACCCTTGTACCCGGTGTCACAATGTCCTTCGGTGACTTCGAATTCACCGCCACCGCAGGCAATGAGGGGTGGTCCTGCTTCACTCTCACCCACCAGACCATTCGATTTGGAATGTTTGGACTTCTTCACCAGCAGCTTCGGCAAGCTCCAAATATCCACCGACACGGGTGCCATGAATGATGCTCTGGCATTGGTCTTCGCGGGGGTGATCGAACACGCTCCGACGTCCCTCCACCACATCCTGTAGTACAGCCCCAGCACCGTGGATGACTCCGAAGGTAGCGAGCACCCTTCTCGTGAGAGCCACGTTGCCGAGAATGCCTACGCCTCCCAGCTTGCTACATCAACCAGCGCGAGCCCACAAGGCAACCCCGAGCTTTTGGAGGCATGGCACCGTGATCCGGCCGACCAGCTCGCGGCACGACGCGCTGCCTCAAGGGCCCATCAGGCACGCCCCTGCCCCATCTCGGTTTCAAATGCGGCACACCACCACGCCCGACAGGTCCAGGCCAACATCGTCAACGACGACCGGGTCCTGCACTTCCAAAGGGACAGCCAAAACATGGCGGCCACCACCACCATACTATGCGGCATGCCGAATCCCGCCGACCCCGAAGCTCGGAGGGCTCACCAAGACTTTCAGGCGCTCTTGGCCTCAGCCATCCCCCAGCAGGCTGAAAGTTCCCTCGCCCGAGCCCGGGGCTTGTAAGCCCCCAGCCAAAGCCGAAGGCCCGGCAGGTGCGGAACGAACCGCACTAGAACCCGCAAGCCAAGCCTCGAAACTCGACCTGAAAGGGCTGGGTCGACAACCCCCTCACACAACTCGGTACACGAATGAGTGGGGGCGTGCGACCTCTACCAGACTCTTGAGGCCAGGTAGCAAACCCAGGAAGGCCCTACAGAGTCACCTTCCAACTCTCGGTGCGAACGGCCTCGCCGGGCTAGTTACCACGGCCACGGAAGAGGATGGGGCCTGATTTCTGGCCTCCCGTGCTCAATATCCTTCGGAAAGAGGATACGCAGTGCTCCCTTTCCGCATAGGTTCTGGGCCCCGACTAACATTGGGAAGTACAACGTGGAGACCAACCCCGGCGTGTGGTTGGAGGATTACCGCCTCGCCTGCCGAGCCGGTGGGGCGGAGGATGATGACTTCATCATCCAATAACTCCCCATCTACCTAGCCAAACCAGTGCGTGCATGGCTCGAATACCTTCCGCCCGACAGCATCCAAAGTTGGGCTGAGCTCAGGGAAATGTTCTGTGAGGCCCCCTTCTGGGGTCCGTATTCCAAGAATCACGCTGGGTGGTGCCGTGCAATGCGGCGCCCAACAGCATGCAATGCTTTATTTCTCAACATAAACTCTTTTACAACATAGTGTACACACGCAACGGAAATTAAAACTGGACATGTACTCACTCTTGGCCCTAACTATGCTGAAGAGAAGCTGTCCAGCCCGTGGACGCTTCCTACTAGCTTCATAAGAAGTAAGGCAGCGGCTAGGTTTCCGGTGACTTATACGAACCGTGAGGTCCGATGCCTCGCCGAACAACCTTCTACATAGCAGGCATCCTTCTACCTGCAAAAACAACTACCAAGCAACCGTGAGCACTAAGGCTCAGCAAGTCTTAACCGTCAATCCTAAACATGTAAGTCTACATGCAGGAGTTGTAAGAAGATAGGAATATGAATATGCAAAATGAAGCTTGGCTAAACTATCCATATATTCATATTCTTATAGCAGTCATTCTAGTGGTCCTCATGCCTCACAACAC
Organism: Neostapfia colusana; assembly: GCA_030760725.1. Classification (NCBI taxonomy): domain Eukaryota; kingdom Viridiplantae; phylum Streptophyta; class Magnoliopsida; order Poales; family Poaceae; genus Neostapfia; species Neostapfia colusana. The sequence continues at coordinate 62,499,482 of JASWHV010000006.1, read as the reverse complement.
CGGAAGTCCACAATCAAAAAAGAAACGCTTATCCCGATGTTTCTAGCCTAAGGTGAAATAGAAATTTAGTTTGCACTATCTCTACTTCAGCCAAGATTTCAATACAATTATAAGCCAAGATCAATATCTTAAGATACCTAGTTCCTCTTCTTACTACGTCACAGCGCAGTGGGCAAGTATGCTCAATCCTTAACTGCGAGCGATGGTGATTCGAATCAATAACAACCCGGAGTACCGACACATACACCCGCATCGAAAGACTCACTTGAGAGCTCTTTCTTACGTTGTATGCAGAAACCTTTCACCCGACACCCCGACATAGAAAAACTCTTCGCCCCGAGCAGGATGGTCCTATACGCAGACTCATCGAAGTTGCCCGCTAAAGGATTTACACCTCTCGCCTTCTCAGCGCCATTCCTAGACAAAGGATGAGTTTCTACGCCATGGTCCATCGAGTTACATCGGTCTCATGGGTCCCATAGTACAGCTCAAACTTGTCCAGCAGGGCTGCATACGGCGCGGTCCTTAACCGACACGGACAGGGCTAATACCCAACCTCCACATTGGCCTTACCATAACCGGCCCAGGCCCAATGTAGTCCCAAGCATTGTCACACCCAGCGGGTCGAGACAACCTTGAGCATTCCATCCTACAGGAACTCCCCGTCCCCATCTCACTTTCTTTGAGGGTGCTTCTATCAACAACTTCCTCTCGCGAGTAGACTCCGCTACTCGACCTTTCTCGCGAGTAGCTTTTAACTACTCGACTTCTACCAGACTAGCTACAACAATAGCCTAGAAACTACCACAAGGTAAACCCTATGCTAATCCTTCTACTCAGGGATATCATATCCATGCAAGTGGATTTCAAACATCCTAGACATAATGCACAGTATCAAGTCTAACAACATTAGGTGAAAGTAAAGCAAAATTTAAAAAGGCAATTATATGCAAATAGGGGCTTGTCTTGCTCAACGGTTTTATTAGAGGCTATGAGTTAGTCTTCCTCCAGAGAATCCACCAAACTCGTCCCGAGAGGAAGATCCTTGCCTCTGAGTTGAAACCTCGTCGAACGTCGGCGTCACGTGCTAATGAGATGATTATGCACATAGTTTCAAAAGCAACTTAGAAAATGCTTTAAAGTTGTGGTACAAGTTAACTATGACTAAAAGGGGAAAACAACAGCAAGGTTTCTGTTGTTGGATCTACAACAATAGAAAAGAAAATCCTAAGTGTGTTAATCCCATGGGTCGTGGGTCTAATGAATGCATATGGCATTTTAGAGCCATATGCAAGCATCTAAAGTGATATGACTGGAAACAGGGGAAAATGAATACTAATGTCTCTGAAATTTTTACAGTCGATCAATGATTTCTCAGAGATACTTCCTGCCAAATTTCAGAGAAAACTACTAAGAAATATGGTCTTAAGAAATTCTTAAGTGATTATGCTTCTCTGATCTAACAGAACCATTCTATGGTTTTGACATGCTGAGAAATGGACTTTTTGTGAAGTAAACATTGTCATGAGTCCATAGGACTTGGTTTCATCATTTTTTGAGTTCCCTACATGGAGATGTGGAATTTTCAAGATTGGGAAATTCTCTGAAAAAGTCTCTGTTCTTTTTCCTATTTTTCAGATACATAAAAGACGAGCAAAGAATTTGGCCAAGCAAATGATGTCCAATGTCTATGAAATTTTTACTAAAGTTCAAGTATAACTGGAGGAAGGTTATGCCCAAACTTGGGAATTTTCCAATTAACAGAACTCCTGTAATTAATTCCCTAAAACTTTCCTTAATTTAACTAATGTGACAAATCCATGGATTTCCAAAAATATTGGGATGCACCCCTGGAAGTTTTATCTTAGAGGAATCCAACGCAATTTATTTGGGAATTTTTGGACAATCCTACACAGAGTTGAGGCTGTTTAAAGCTTGAACTAGAAACTGAAATTCCTGGAAAAGTTTAAATGCTGACAGTGGGTCCCACACGTCAGGCGTCATCTTCCTCACGCCAAAAAGAGCCGGGCGGCGGCGCCCTCCGGTGAGGGTTGCGGGAAATGACTTTCCGGTAGCTGGCGGAGCCAAATCTCGCCGCCCCTGCTTTTCCGCAATGCTGAACTCCTTTGAATGGTCGCCGGCTGCCGGCGATCACCGGAACACCGCGCGAACCAGTGACAGTGGCCTCTAGGTTCCGGCGAGCTCGGAAAACCTCGTTTCTACCTCAAACACTCGGATTTTTAGCTCTAGAGCAACAAGGGAGTGTGAGGAAGCTATAAATGAAAGCCAACAGGGCCGGGGAGCTCGTTAACCACGTTGGCACCGTGCGGCCGATGGGGCCTGACGGTTTGCATGGACAAAACTCAGATTTTCTCCCTCTACACCCCATCTCCCGGCCTAGCTTCGAAGAAGAACATGCGCTAGCTAGTTAAGAACCCTTGTGCGGAGTTTGAAGCATTAACAACAAGAATTAAACGTGAATTTCTCCAATTCCTACCTCGGGGTCGTGTTGCGCTGCCCGGAAGGAAATTTCCAAATTCTCTTCCGATGAGCCACCGCTAGGGATGAGCTTTGGAGATAAGCATCTCAAGTCGCCAGTGCACCGAGGGGTGGGCTTGCTTGATCTTGACTCTTTTCGGTGCAGTCTGTACACGAGAACCGAAGCCCGTTTCTTCGATGTTCACTTGGGCGCGGCGGCAAACTCCAAAATCCCGCGTGCAAATGAGCAGAGAACCGTGGAGGGAAGATGTTAGCCGGCTAGAGCATGAGTGCGCGCTCCCTTTTGCTCTGGGACGCTCGATCATCCAAGGATCGGCTGGTGGTGTGTGATCGGGAGACCGAGAAGCGGCTGTGGCGACTGTTCTTCGCGGGAGCAAAGCAACCGAGAGAAGAGAAGAACAACTTTGGTTCGGTTGCTGTGACGTGATAAGAGTGAGCACACGATCGAGAAGCAGGAGCTGGTGCCAAAACCTCACTGGGAAGGTTTCTGCCGGCGCGCTGTCGAGTGCTCGAGCGAGGGAGAGAAAAACAGAGGCGGTTCACTGTGTGGGGTGAATGACATGTGGGCCACAGCACCTCATTTCTTTTATATTCTCTGTGCTTTGAGATTCCCACCCAGATGTTGTCAAATCTCACCAAATTTGGAGGGTAGGCCAAAAGAATTATGAGGATCTCGAATCTAAAAACAGATTTTGAAATTGAGCTTGTTTGGTTTGGAATTCAAATTCAAATTTGAATTTGAATGTGCTCTCAATTATTCCTTTGAATAAATAGTATATGAGCTCCAAACATATCCAAATTTTGACCAAAAGCTCTTTGATACATGGAGAATGCATTGGTGAATTCACTTGTATGCATTTGGACAATCTGAATATGAATCCTTTTAAAAGATTTAAATTTTTGTTTAAATTTTCCTCCACTCTACTCATAGAGGATGTGCACATGAGTGTAATTTAAGGAGTGAAGTTCACTCCTCATGTTAACATGTGTTAAGCATGAGCTAAAGAAAATTTTTAACTCCTCACATGTCCATTTTTGTGTTTCATTATTTCATGTGACACATAATCGTTTTCCTTCTCCTCAACTTTGCTTCATAAGTTAAAATGTAACTTTACAAAAGTTAGGGCTGCTACACGTTCGTCGGCCACTTCCAGGGAACCTACGCACGTCCCGGCAACTCCTGGGACCTCAAGGGTTGCCGGCAGAAGCCAGACAAGACCCTATGGCAATACATCTGGTTCTTCTCGAAGAAGTGCAACGAGCTCCCCAACATCGTCGATGTTGACGTCGCTGTGGCCTTCCTCTCAGGGATGACCTGCGAGTCCCTTGTACACATGCTTGGCTGCGTCAAGCCAAGAAGCACGAGGGACCTCCTCGACATCGCCATGAACTACGCCCAGCAAGTAGGTGGTTGGGGCCATCTTCGACAAGCGAAAGCCGAAGAACCCTTATGTGGGGAGCAAGGAGCCACCCCACAAAGGTGATAAGTGGAGACGAACGAGCGACGGCAGGCGACAATACCCGGCCAACAGCGGTTCTGACCTCGTCGCAGCCGTCGAACGCCGCGAAGGCAAGAGGCTGGCCACGGCGTAGACGGACTATGTGGGGGACGACCGCCACGACACTCCAGGAATCGCATTGGGTGGTGCTGTGTTAGGCGACACCGACTAGCACACACAAATGAATCCAAGACATACACAAGTGTGTATTAAACAACAAATCTGTTTCCAAAATAATAATGTACACTCTAATGTACAGCAGCGGAATATACAAACAAAGTTGCAGCGGAAATACAACTGTTATCAATATCACGAACCTAGCTAAGAAGCAAAGGAGTTATCCTGCCCGAGGATAACACTTTCTAGCAGGAGGAAATGGATTTGGCGGCGAGCGGGGTTTCTTGTGACCATGCATCCAAGAATGGCGCTGTCAAGCTTAACCCTTCATGATATATGATGAATTACCTGCAAAACAACAACTCTGCAAGAGTGAGCACGATGGCTCAGCAAGACTTAACCGTCTCTCCTAAGGCATGCAACTCTACATGAAGGTAACTTAAGACATAGACATTTAAATTTGCATAAAGAATCGCCTATAAGTTCATTCTTACTTTTCAGTATTTAACCATCATAGTAATGACCTTGCGCCGAGCAACATTGGAAATCAACAATCAAACAAGAAACACTTCCTTCCAATATTACATGTCCCAAGGCAGAAAACTTTAATTCGCTCTATCTCTACTTCATACATGGTTATCATGCAATTTAATTTAAAATAACAGCATATAAAACTTGCAAACTGTTGTCACTCAACTTTGATTACTACGTCACAACACAGTGAGCAAGCGGTACTCATATCCGTGAGGGACAGTGATTCGAATCAAACACCGCCCGGCTTACTCGACACATACGCCCGCCTCTGAAGACCCAAATCTGACGTCCTTCATTACGTTGTATGTGGCAACATTTCACAGGACACCCGACTCTAGAACCGGTCACGCCGTCTCGGGCTCATAGATCTAACGAGACGATGTGGTATGCCTCTACAATCCAGTTAACTTGGTACATCGGTTTACTGGGTCCCATATACCAGTAAGCATCCGGTACACAACTCAATACTTGCTCAGCGGGTCCGCACACGAGAATGGTCCTTAACTGACACAGGCATAGCTACTCAACCAAGACTTCGTCTTGTCGCTGCCTACACTCTCTGCCGAGTCTCATCTTTGGAAACATAAACTTTAGTTTGCTAGATTACTCCACACCCATGTGAACCCGAACTATAGTTCGCGAGTAGATTTCAACTACTCGACTTCTACCGGATGTCATAACCTATTTAGCATGGCAATATTCTACAGCGAGGACATTTCTTCTACCCTTGACTCTAGGTTCAGTTGGTCATGCATTTGGAGTATACATCATTCCTGACCTAATGCACCAACAAACTCTAAACAATAGTAGTGAACAGAGTAAAAACTTTATAAAACAACTTAAATGCAAATCGGAGCTTGCCTTTGTTTTGCAGGGGACTTTTCATTGAGTAGTCCATCCAGAACAATTCCCTACGCATTTATGCAAAAAGGAATTAATTCTGTAGAAATTTGCACTTTCATGCAAATTCAAGTGAACCACACTTCCAAGCATAGTTCAGGGAGCATACATGAGTTTTCCTAGGAATTTTGGAGCTAGGAACTGCCGGAATGGATTTTTCAAAGTGGAAACATTTTCTGAAAAAGATTCTGGACAACTTTGAGCACAGAAACTTGTACTCAGCAATTTCCTACCCAAATGAAATCCAAATGGTCTGAACTTTTGTAGGGAGTTCAATAATATCCTAAGGATTATTGTGGCAAAATTTGGAAATTTTTGGATAAACCAAACTCCCTCAAAAAATCTTTTACTGAATAGTTAAAAAGAATTTTCCAGAATTTATTATTGACTGTCATACAAATTGGTTTGCAAATTTGGATATATCTTCCAAAGCTGAATCTAACCCAATTTGAGTCACCTAATTTGGAGTTTCCTAGCACAAGTTATGAATTTGTGAAGTTTGGCTACAATCTGGAATTTTTTTCTATTGGAAATCCTCTGTACAGTAGCTGGGCCCGCGGGATTTAAATCCACCCACTCCGGTGCGAGCCTCACCAGGGCTATAGCTTTTTACCCGCGTGGACACAAATGATCTCGGTTTCACAGAGGATCAAACAGCGTATTTTATCACGCTGACAGGCGGGCCCGGCCCAGCCTTCTTCTTCCTCTGTCTCTTTCTCGCGCTCTCTCCTCCCTCCTCGCCAGCAGCGGCGTGTGACACCCCAGTTCTGAGAGGAAACCTCTCGGGACCGAGACTGATGCGTATGTGTGCCCAGGATGTTCATCACACATACACATATCATCCACAAACTGAATTCAGAATAATGCCACGAATAATAGGGTTTTATTACATTGTCTCATGAGTGTCTAACTCGTTCTAGCAGCGGAAGTCTTATTCTAGCAGTGGAAGTCTTTGTTCTAGCAGCGGAAATCTTCTAACTAGTGCTGAAGCAAACTAAGCAGCAGCAGCGGCTCCATCTCTACTCCATCCCCACAGGCAAGTTGATGGTGGATCACACTCCTAATACTCCATGTGTTCTTCATAGTACTCCTCTCCTGTTGCTGATGATGTATGATAATGCAAGTTTGAGTAGATGATGTACTCAGCAAGTGCAGAAAATATGACATGTAGCTTACAACAAGGTAGGTATAAAAAGGCTCATTGCATAAAAGCAAAGTTTATTTCACAAATCATGATAAAAACAGAAACTAGCTTTAAGTGAATGTAATCCCAACATGTATTTAAACATCAACATACCTCCATCATGATTTACCACTTTTCATATCTCTTCCAGACATTTATCTTGCTCAATTCTTCACATGCTCATGAATACCATCTTGTATTCACTACCATCTCATCTCATATTCAATTCTGTCTCATAACCGAGACCAAATCTCGTTACCATGACTCAACAGTCATGCAACCAATCTCATCACCAAGACTCAACAGTCTTGAAACCAATCTCATTACCCGGACTCAACAGTCCCGAAAACCAAACCATAACCAACCAATAACCAAACCAAAAACCATAACCTCCCAATAACCAAACCGAATCATCCATCCCAATAACCATCCCATCTAATCATGTGAGTTGTCCAGGTGCTCGTGACCGTAAGCTCGGCTATCATGATAGTTTTACACTCTGCAGAGGTGGCACCACTTTACCCACAAGTTTGTGATTTCGTCACCCGTCGGCGACTGCAGAACCTCCATTATACCAGTACACAACCGTCGGTGTATGGTCAAGCGATCACAAAATAGCCTTTGCAAAGGGGCTACTAGATGTATGGACTCACTAAGGTTTCACCAGCAGGCTAGAATCTCCAATTCTCCCACCTACAGGCCCCCTCTTGTGCCATGCAGTTCCCAGAGCAGTCCTCACTCGACTCCCATTCCCTGCGCCTTCCACGGTCCATAACAATCTAGCAACTTACCTAATTAGTCAGCTAAGACGCACCCATATTTGGCCTTGTGGTGGCACTGTTATCCTGGCATGGCTAGCATGAACCAGTCCTTAGATCTACGGCAAGTAAACCACCATCTCATTCTACCTCATCCACAAACCAAGCTTGCCTAGATCTCCCTCCGATTCATGTTCATCAAGGTTTCATTATCATTATGAGTGCAGTAGCTAGACACTTCTATCTCGCTTCCCATAATCCCGTGGACTCAGCGATGCAAAAAGTAAAAACGACCATACCCGACTCATCAACTGTCCCGGCGACAAGCGTGGTTAACAAAACTAGTAAACTCCTATGAAAAGGTTTCCCATCAAGTTGACTCAAGCACACAAACCTTTTTGCAAACAAACAGTTTCAAAAACATGGGATCAATATGGTCAAGGGGCACTTGCCTTGTTCTTTTGGATCTTGTTGTTCTTGTCTCTCGATGTCTTGGTGCTGAAATCCTTCGTAGGTAGCTCCCTGAGCTTGTCCTTCTATTTATGATCACGCACATACAAGATTCATAGCAATCAATCATCATGCACAAACTTTACTCAAGATGCAATGGTGCATATGCATGCTAATCCTATGGTGCTGTTTTATTAGATCAGTTTGTACGTGTTCTTGCCTGGATTGCATGGCTTGCATGGGTTTTTACAATGAACAGAGGTGTAAGGATCAAATGTGGATGTGGAGATGGTCTCGTCATAAGATCTAGATTAAACCGATCAACACGTGATCTGTCCATGAAAAAACTTCTGTTCGAAAGGATCGAAGAGAACAGATGCAAAGAAAAATCGCGATGATGCCGTAAGGTGGTATTGGAAACCTAACTTGCTTTCTTTGGATCCTTTCTCCTAGCAAAAACAGATCGTCAGAGCTCTCTTCTGGCGGCGGCGATTGTGTCTGGGCTCGTCGGCGATCTCTCCGATGGTCAAACTCTGGCGAAGGGGTTTAGCTCGGCGTGTTTGGGGGCTGGGGCTTCTAAGTTGTCGGCTTAAAAAAGATGTTACGACCAAGGGTTGTTTCGAGTTCTATTTATAATCAGGAAACGAAGAGTCCTACTCTGATAGGAATTCGAATAAAAGTCATATTCAAATTGTTGTTGAATCTTAACAACTTATCCTCAATTGATTTTGTGCGGTAGCAACATGGAATTCGAGTCGGTTTCTTTACGTGTCGGTATTCCCGCGCGTACAGAAGAAAAAACCGCTTCGAATCTCGTCACCTTCGCGGTGATGAGCTCCGGAGGCTCCACGTGTCCTGCGGGGGCCTGGTTTCCCTTTTCCGCAGAGGCGGGCTCCGGTTGTGCCGCGTGTCAGGCGGACGAGACCTCCCCCTTCCTCAGAGGCGAGCTCCGCATGAGCCACGTGTCTGGTGGGTCAGGACCTCCCCTCTCAACAGAGGCGAGTTCCGCGTACGCCATGTGTCAGTGCCGGACCTCCCCTCTCTTCAAATGTGAGCTCCGATAGTGCCACGTGTCAGAGCCAGACCTCCCCTCTCTTCGGAGGTGGGCTCCGAGAATGTCACGTGTCCAGTAGCACCAGACTTCCTTTCTCCTCAGAGACGAGCTCCGAGGTTGACACGTGTCCAACAGCGATGGACCTCCCGGAGGTAAGCTCCGGAGGTGACACGTGTCCAACAATGTCGGACCTCCCAAAGGCGAGCTCCAGAGGTGACACGTGTCCAGTAGGACCGGACCTCTTGGAGGTGAGCTCCGAGAGTGACACGTATCTAGCGGGGCCGGACCTCTCGGAGGTGTGCTCCAAGTGCGACACGTGTCCCACGGGTCAGACCTCTCGGAGACGAGCTCCGAGAGCGACACGTGTCCTGCGCGTCTGGTCCTCTCTCTTCTGCAGTGACTAGCTCCGAAGGCGTCACGTGTCCTGCGGGCTGGCCTCGCTCCTTCGCAGAGGCTAGCTCCGGGGGCAACACGTGTCCCACGGGGTCAGACTTCGCCCCTTTCTCAGAGGCGAGCTCCGAGCCTGCCATGTCACCAGTTAACGGCGGACCTCTCCCCCTTTGCGGAGGATGAGGTCCGAAGGCGCCACGTGGCCAGCGGACCGCGGGAGTTGTCTTCGGCACTCTCTGTGGATTAGATTTGGCTCTTTTTGTCTATCTTTTTTATTCTTTCTCTGTTTCAACTTATTTTAAAATGTTTCTCTACATGAGATATAAATGCATACAGGATTATGAAATTGAGGGTATCACAAATCTACCCCCCTTAAATTGAATCTCGCCCTCGAGATTCGATAGAGTAGAGAATAGATGAGGGAATTCTGTCTTGATGTCTTCTTTGCGTTCCCATGTAGCTTCAGCTTCCGTGTGATGGCTCCATTGTACTTTGCACCAACGGATCACTTTGTTCCTCGTGACCCTTTCCTTCATGTCCAAAATTTGGACAGGGTGCTCTACATAAGTCAGATCCTCTTGAGGTTCAAGTTCATCCATTGGTACTTGCTCTTCCGGTACTCTCAAGCACTTCTTGAGCTAGGATACATGAAACACGTCATGCACGTCGGAGAGGTGCGTTGGGAGCTCTAGTTGATAGGCTACTTCTCCTCGCTTGTCCAAAATCTTAAATGGCCCGATGTAGCGAGGTGCTAACTTGCCTTTGACGTTGAAACGTCGTTGCCTCGGATAGGCGATATCTTAAGGTATACAAAGTCTCCTACTTCGAAAGTCAACTTCCTTCGCCTATTGTACGCATAGCCTTTCTGTCGTGACTCAGCAGCCTTCAAGTTCTCCCGTATTGTTTGGACTTGCTTCTCAGCTTCTTGCAACCCTTCCGGTCCAGACACTTGGTTCTCTCTGGTCTCGTTACAAAACAGCGGCGTTCTACACCGTCTATCATATAATGCTTTGAAAGGTGACATCTTCAAGCTAGCTTGATAGATGTTGTTATAGGAGAACTCAGCGTACGGCAAGCTCCTATCCCAACTACGCACATGTTTCAAGGTGCAAGCTCTCAACATGTCTTCCAAAATTTGGTTTGTCCTCTCGGTTTGTCCATCGGTCTGCGGGTGGTAAGCGGAGCTAAAATCCAGTCGTGTACCCATGGCTTCATGCGGCCTTTTCCAGAACATAGAGGTAAACTGGGTACCTCGGTCTGAAACTATCCTCTTCAGGACTCCATGACGGCACACGATTTGCTCCATGTACAGCTCGGCTAGATCTGCCACGCAGTACGTGGTTTTAACAGGAAGAAAATGAGTTGTTTTCATCAATCGGTCCATGATAACCCAGATGGAGTCGTAACCCGACCGAGTACGTGGCAATCTGACGATGAAATCCATACTGATGTCTTCCCACTTCCACTCGGGTACCTTCAAGGGTTGCAACAATCCAGCGGGTCTTTGATGTTCGGCCTTTACCCGTTGGCGTGTGTCGCATAGGGCAACATATTCAGCTAAGTCCCTCTTCATACCATCCCACCAATAACAAGTCTTTAGGTCCTTGTAGATCTTGGTACTTCTGGGATGTATGGAATAAGGTGAGTCATGTGCCTCCTTTAATATCGTGTCGTGGATGTGCTTCACGTTAGGCACACAAATCCTTTTTCCTAGCCAAAGTGTACCCTTCTCATCTTCCTTGAAGTCCTTCTCTATGACTTGTCGGATTCTTTCCTTGATCTCCTTGATTTCTTCATCCGTTGCTTGGACATCTCTTATTTCTTGTTCCAACGAAGGGTGGAGTTCCATCACTTCCATCTCATTCAAGAAACCGAGATGTAACCGTTCGAACTCCTTGCGCAGCTCGGGCGGTAGCTCCCGAACCGTGAGTTGGTGACATGCTCCCTTTCAGCTCAATGCATCAGCTACTACATTGGCCTTACAGGGGTGATAGTTGATTCCAACATCATAATCCTTGATGGGTTCCAACCATCGACGTTGCCTCAAATTCAAATCCGTTTGTGTGAATATATACTTGAGACTTTTATGATCCGTATAGATCTCACATCGGTGGCCAAGGATATAATATCTCCAAATATTTAATGAATGCACCACAGCTGCAAGTTCCAAATCATGCGTAGGGTAATTAAGCTCGTGCTTCTTTCATTGCCGTCAGGCATAGGCTACCACTTGTCCTTCTTGCATGAGCACACATCGAAGCCCTTGTCTTGACGCATCACAATATATGTCAAAGCTCTTGCTCACGTCCGGCAATACCGAAACCGGTGTTGTGGTTAGCCTTCTCTTGAGCTCCTCAAAGTTTTCTTGACACGCTGGTGTCCACTGGAACGCTTTTCCCTTCATTAGCAATTCCGTCATAGGTTTTTCTATCTTGGAGAAGTCCTTGATGAACCGTCGGTAGTATCCAGCCATCCCAAGGAAACTCCGAATGTCTCTCACATTTTGCGGTTGGTTCCACTTCAGAACATCTCCCACTTTTCCGGGATCAACCGATACTCCTTCCTCGGAGATGATGTGGCCTAGGAACGATATCTCCTTTAGCCAAAATTGACATTTGCTGAGCTTGGCATACAATGCTCTCGCAGCTTTTGTAATGTCAACCTCAAATGTTCTTCATGTTCTTCCTCGCTTTTCGAATACACCATGATGTCGTCAATGAAAACCACGATGAACTTGTCCAAGTACTCCATGAAAACCTTGTTCATGAGGTACATGAAGTATGCGGGTGCATTTGTTAACCCAAAAGACATAATGGTATATTCGTACGAACCATACCGTGTTCGAAAGGCAGTCTTGGGTATGTCGGAGGACTTAATCTTCAGCTGCAAATATCCCGACCAAAGATCAATCTTGTAGAAAACTCAGGCTCCCTTCATTTGGTCGAACAGGTCCTCTATACGGGGCAGAGGGTACTTGTTCTTGATCGTCACCTCATCGAGAGACCTATAGTCCACGCACATCCTTTGGGTTCCATCCTTCTTGTCTACGAAGAGCACGGGGACTCCCCATGGTGACGAGCTTGGACATATAAAACCCTTCCCTAGCTGCTCCTGGATTTGCTTCTTGAGCTCCACTAGTTCGTTGACGGGCATCCTATATGGTCTCTTTGCTATAGGTGCAGTTCCGGGTACCAAGTCAATGGAAAACTCAATGTCCCGGTCAGGTGGCATACCTGGAAGTTCTTCCGGGAACACGTCCGAGAATTCTTGAACCACCGGAATGCTTTCCAGGGTTGTTTCTTCGATGTGGTTCAACGGCGCCTTCTCGGTTGCCGGTTGGGCTGACTCGAACTCAATACGGGTACCGTGCTCGTTTGTCAACTGTACGCTCCTCTCAGCACATTGGATCACTCCGTTGTGCTTGCTTAACCAATCCATTCCGAGTATTATGTCAAGCCCTTGGGAATCCAAGACAATGAGGTTGGCAAGGAAGTCTACCCCCCTTATTTTAAGGTTTACTTTCAGACATACTATATTAGTCCTCATCTCTTTACCAGGAGAATTAACCAACATAGTATATTTCAAGTGTGATAGGGGTAGATTATACTTGGCAACATACTTGGATGATATAAATGAATGTGATGCCCCAGAATCAAATAAAATGGTGGCTGGGTTGGAGTTGGCAAGGAACATACCAATCACGACGTCCTCAGCCTGTTGCGCTTCCTCAGCAGAAACATGGTTCACGTTGCCGCGAGCGTAGTTCTGCTGTCCACGGTTTCCTTGATTGGCTCCTCCGTTCGGCCGTGGGTTCTGCTTGGGCACATTGCTTGGTTGTCCAGGACCTCTCTTCGGGCACTGGCTCGCAAAGTGTCCCGTCTCCCCGCAGGCAAAGCATGCCTTGTTGCCCACAACAGCAGGTACATTGGGGCGGGGGTTTTGAACAGGAGCGCCCATGTTTGGACGAGGCGCAGGAGGCAATGGCACACGAGGTGCTTGCATGGAAGGACGTTGCTATGGTGGCTGGTTAGGGTGAAAAGTAGGAGCGGACGTGTGACACCCTCAATTCTGTGGAAAAACCACAGAACCGAGAACTGATGCATATGTGTGCCCAGGATGTTCATCACACATATACACGTCATCCATAAACTGAATTTCAGAATATATATATAACCACGAATAACAGAGTTTATTACAATGTCTCATGAGTCTTGGACTCATGCTCACAGCGGAAGTCTTAATCTAACAGCGGAAGTCTTTATTCTGGCAGCGGAAGTCTTGTAACTAGTGCGGAAGCAATCTAAGCAGCAGCGGCTCCATCTCTACTCCATCCCCACAGGCAAGGTTGAGGACAGATTACACGCCTAATGCTCCACCTGGTCTTCATAGTAATCTTCTCCTGTTGCTGATGATGAAATAATAATGCAAGTTTGAGTACAATGATGTACTCAGCAAGTGCGGGAAAATATGATATGTAGCTCACAACAAGGTAGGTATAAAGAGGCTCATTGCAGAAAGCAAAGTTATTTATCAGAACCATGATAAAAGAGCAACTTAACTTTAAGTGAACGTAATCCCAACATGTATTAAAATACCAATCATACCCCCATTTTTGTTCATCACTTTCCATGTCCCAACCAGACATTAATATTTTTCATCTTTGCTCACGAATACCTTCTCGTATTCGCTGCCATCTCACGAATACCATCTCGTATTCGCTACCATTTCATCTCAAAAACAATTCCGTCTCACACCGAGACCAATCTCGTTGCCATGACTCAACAGTCATGCAACCCAATCTTATTACCCAGACTCAACAGTCCCGAAAACCAAACCAAAATCTAACCATAACCAGAACCATATAAAACCATAACCATCCAACTAATCATGGATGTTGGCCAGGCGCTCGTGACTGTAAGCTCGGCTATCATGATAGTTTTAGACTCTGCAGAGTTTGCACCTGTTTACCCACAAGTTTGTGATTTTGTAACCCGTCGGCGACTGCCGAACCTCCACTATACCAGTACACAACCGTCGGTGTATGGCCAAGAGATCACAAAATAGCCTTTACAAATGGGTTACTAGATGTATGGACTCACTAAGGTTTCACCGGCAGGCTAGAATCTCCAATTCTCCCACCCACGGGCCCCCTCTTGTGCCATGCAGTTCCCAGGGCAGTCCTCACTCGACTCCCATTCCCCACACTTTCACGGTCCATAACAATCTAGAAACTTACCTAATTACTCAGCTAAGCCGCACCCATACTTGGCCTTGTGGTGGCACTGTTATCCTGGCATGCGCTCGCATGAACCAGTCCTTAGATCTACGGCAAGTAAACCACCATCTCATTCTACCTCATTCACAAACCCGGCTTGCCTAGATCTCCCTCCGATCCGTGTTCATTAACAACATCAGTTCCTCAATATTCTTACGAGTGCAGTTAGCTAGACACATCTATCTCGCTTCCCAATCCCATGGACTCAGCGAAGCATAAAAGTAAAAACCATACCTAACTCATAAACTTCCCTGGCGACAAGGGTGGTTTAACAAAACTAGTAAACTCCTATGAAAGGGTTTCCCATCATGTTTGACTCAGTACCCACACCTTTTCGCAAATAAAACAGTTTTCCAAAATATGGGATCAATATGGTCAAGGGGCACTTGCCTTATTCTGGCTGTTCCGGTTGCTCAAAATCTTGTTGTTGTAGTCCGTCGTAGGTAGCTCCCTAAGTTTGTCCTTCTATACATGATCACGCACATACAAGATTCACAACAATCAATATCATGCACAAACTTTAATTAGATGCAATGATGCATATGCATGCTATCCTATGATCAGTTTCTATTAGATCAGTTTGTACGTGTTCTTGCATGTTTGCATGGGTTTACGATGAACAGAGGTGTTCGGATCAAATGTGGACATGACGATGATCTTGACTCTAGACAAACCGATCAACATGTGATTTGTCCACGAAAAAACTTCTGTTCAAAAGGAATCAAAAAACAGATGCAAAGAAAACGCGATGATGTCGTAAGGTGGTATTGGAGACGTACCTTACGTTCTTCTTGATCTCGGGGTCCTTCTCCTAGCAAGACAGATCGTTGGGGCTCTCTTCCGGCGATCTCCCGCGACTGAACTCCGGCGAAGGGTTCATTCGGGGAGTTGGAGCTAGGGCTCTAAGTTGTCGGCTCAGGACGTGGAAAAGAAGTTCGTGGTTTTGGCCAAAGGTTCTGGGTTCTATTAATAATCAGGAGGAGAAAGTCCTAGTCTGATTGGACTTCGAATAAGAGTCCCATTCAAACTGTTTTTAAATCTTAACAACTTATCTTTAGTTGATTTGGTGCAGTAACATTGTGGAATTCGTGTCGGTTTCCTCCCGTACCGGTATTCCCACGAGTACAGAAGCAAAAACCGCTTCAGAACTCGTTACCTCCGCGGTGATGAGCTCCGGAAGCTCCACGTGTCCATCGGGGGCCTGGTCTCCCCTTTCCGCAAAGACGAGCTCCGGTTGTGCCGCGTGTCAAGCGAGCGAGACCTCCCTCTTTCTTAGAGGCGGGCTCCGCGTGCACCACGTATCCTGGCGGTCGGGACCTCCTCTCTATTCGGAGGTGGCTCTGCGCACGCCATGTGTCAGTGCCGGACCTCCCCTCTCTTTGGAGGTGGCTCCGGGTGTGCCACGTGTCCTAACAGCGCCAGACTTCCTTTCTTCTCAGAGACGAGCTCCGAGGTTGACACGTGTCCAATAGTGACGGACCTCCCGGAGATAAGCTACGGTGGCGATGCGTGTCCAATAGAACCGGACCTCTCGGAGGTGAGCTCCAAGATCGACACGTATCCCGTGCGACTGGTCCTCTGATTTCTGCAGTGACTAGCTCCGAAGGTGACATGTGTCCTGCGGGACTGGCCTCGCTTCTCCGCAGAGGATAGCTCCGGGGCAACACGTGTCCCACGGGGTCGGACCTCTCCCCATTTGTGGAGATGAGCTCGGAAGGCGCCACGTGCCAGCGGGCCGCGGGAAGTGTTTTTGGCGCTCTTGGTGAACTGGATTTTGCTCTTTTTAGCTATCTTTTTTTATTCTTTCTCTGTTCCCACTTCTTTTAAAATGTTTTCTCTACATGAAACATGAATACATGCAGAAACCAAAAATGAGGGTGTCACAGGATGGTCCATACTGCGGTGCAGCTGGGGCATGTACCGAGGGCGTACGCTGCTCCCTTGTGGCTGGTATGGCATCTTTGTTTTGCCCTCTTGCTCGATCTCTCGGATCTTGCTCTCTACCACTATGGCTTTGTCAACCAGCTTCTTGAAAGTCGCATAGTCATTGTTGAGGAGCTGAACCTGGATCTCATTGTTCAACCCCCTCATGAACAAGTACTGCTTCCTTTGGTCCGAGTTGACATCCTCGGGGGCATATCTTGACAGTTGCGTGAACTTGTTGAGGTACTCATTCATGCTTTTCTTTTCTTGGCGGAGACTTTCAAACTCTTGTCTTTTGAGCATCATGACACCAGCAGGGATATAATTAGAGCTGAAACTCTCCTTGAACTCAGTCCAAGTGACCGTCTCCTGGTCGACATGAGCGTTACAAAGGGCGTCCCACCAGTCAGCGGCTGCTTCCATAAGTTGGTGTGATGCGAAGAGAACTTTCTCTCGGTCATTGCACTGAACTATGGCAAGCTTCTTATCCATGGATTTCAACCAATCATCGGCCTCCATGGGATCATTATCTTGAGAAAAAGTAGGTGGTCGAGTCCTCATGAACTCTCCCAGTCGGTTGTGAGCCGGTGGTGGTGGTGGTGGTGGTGGCGGTGGTGCAGGAACGGGGTTGTTGTTGTTGGCTTGCAGCTGACCCAAAGTTTGGATCATAGTTTGCATAAGCTGATTCTGCATGGCCATCAACCGTTCCAGGTTGTTTGCACCAGCTCCGGGGTTGTCATTCTCAGGAACTTCGACGTGGTCATCCTCTTGGTTGCCACGGAAGTTCCTCCCTTGACGGTCAGCGTTTCCTCTCACCATCTGTTAGTGAGAGTCGGATAGAATAGAGGTTAGAAGTTTAGAGTGATCCCTCCCAACTATATGCATCAAGGTGGATGGACTACATATATTAGCCGATATGAGGATGTGAACAAGTGCCGAAGCATCTCACATCTCTCTACTATGTGTGGATATGGACAACGCTGAAAACGTCCCACAACTCACACTAAGCACTCAAGCACAAGCAATCATCACAAAAGTCTAGCACACAACTCCTATTTAAGGCTTACTCAATGGGGGTCCTATGTGGTTTTGGGGTGGTACCAATCTGTGATTACTCTGTGACTTTGTCCTATGGTAAAGGTGGTTCCAATGCCAATCTATGGACTCTACCTAGGCTTGCATCCTATGGTCAGCGTGGCTTCTAATACCAATCTGTGACTAGGGATGCGTCCTACAGTCAACGTGGCTCTGATATCATTTGTGACGCCCCGGTTCTGAAAGGAAACCTCTCGGGACCGAGACTGATGCGTATGTGTGCCCAGGATGTTCATCACACATACACATATCATCCACAAACAGAATTCAGAATAATACCACGAATAATAGGGTTTTATTACATTGTCTCATGAGTGTCTAACTCATTCTAGCAGCGGAAGTCTTATTCTAGCAACGGAAGTCCTTATTCTAGCAGTGGAAGTCTTCTAACTAGTGCGGAAGCAAACTAAGCAGCAGCAGCGGCTCCATCTCTACTCCATCCCCACAGGCAAGTTGACGGTGGATAACACTTCTAATACTCCACGTGGTCTTCATAGTACTCTCTCCTGTTGCTGATGATGTATGATAATGCAAGTTTGAGTACATGATGTACTCAGCAAGTGCGGAAAATATGACATGTAGCTTACAACAAGGTAGGTATAAAAAGGCTCATTGCATAAAAGCAAAGTTTATTTCACAAATCATGATAAAAACAGAAACTAGCTTTAAGTGAATGTAATCCCAACATGTATTTAACCATCAACATACCTCCATCATGATTTACCACTTTTCATGTCTCTTCCAGACATTTATATTGCTCAATTCTTCACATGCTCATGAATACCATCTTGTATTCACTACCATCTCATCTCATATTCAATTCCGTCTCAGAACCGAGACCAAATCTCGCTGCCATGACTCAACAGTCATGCAACCAATCTCATCACCAAGACTCAACAGTCTTGAAACCAATCTCATTACCTGGACTCAACAGTCCCGAAAACCAAACCATAACCAACCAATAACCAAACCAAAAACCATAACCTCCCAATAACCAAACCGAATCATCCATCCCAATAACCATCCCATCTAATCATGTGAGTTGTCCATACGCTCGTGACTGTAAGCTCGGCTATCATGATAGTTTTACACTCTGTAGAGGTGGCACCACTTTACCCAAAAGTTTGTGATTTCGTCACCCATCAGCGACTGCAGAACCTCCATTATACCAGTACACAACCGTTGGTGTATGGCCAAGAGATCACAAAATACCCTTTACAAAGGGGCTACTAGATGTATGGACACACTAAGATTTCACCAGCAGGCTAGAATCTCCAATTCTCCCACCTACAGGCCCCCTCTTGTGACATGCAGTTCCCAGGGCAGTCCTCACTCGACTCCGATTCCCCGCGCCTTCCACGGTCCATAACAATCTAGCAACTTATCTAATTAGTCAGCTAAGCCGCACCCATATTTGGCCTTGTGGTGGCATTGTTATCCTGGCATGACTGGCATGAACCGGTCTTTAGATCTACAGCAAGTAAACCACCATCTCATTCTACCTCATCCACAAACCAAGCTTGCCTAGATCTCCCTCCGATTCATGTTCATCAAGTTTTCATTATCGTTATGAGTGCAGTAGCTAGACACTTCTATCTCGCTTCCCATAATCCCGTGGACTCAGCGAAGCAAAAAGTAAAAACGACCATACCCGACTCATCAATTGTCCCGGCGACAAGGGTGATTAACAAAACTAGTAAACTCCTATGAAAAGGTTTCCCATCAAGTTGACTCAAGAACACACACCTTTTTGCAAACAAACAGTTTCAAAAACATGGGATCAATATTGTCAAGGGGCACTTGCCTTGTTCCTATGGCTCTTGTTGTTCTTGTCTCTCGATGTCTTGGTGCTGAAATCCTTCGTAGGTAGCTCCCTGAGCTTGTCCTTCTATTTATGATCATGCACATACAAGATTCATAGCAATCAATCATCATGCACAAACTTTACTCATGATGCAATGGTGCATATGCATGCTAATCCTATGGTGCTGTTTTATTAGATCAGTTTGTACGTGTTCTTGCATGGATTGCATGGCTTGCATGGGTTTTTACAATGAACAGAGGTGTAAGGATCAAATGTGGATGTGGCGATGATCTCGTCATGAGATCTAGATCAAACCGATCAACACGTGATCTGTCCATGAAAAAGCTTCTATTCGAAAGGATCGAAGAGAACAAATGCAAAGAAAAACCGCGATGATGCCGTAAGGTGGTATTGGAAACCTACCTTGCTTTCTTCAGGTACTTTCTCCTAGCAAAAACAGATCGTCGGAGCTCTCTTCCGGCGGCGGCGATTGTGTCTGGGCTCGTCGGCGGTCTCTCCGTGGTCAAACTCCGGCGAAGGGGTTTAGCTCGGCGAGTTTGGGGGCTAGGGCTTCTAAGTTGTTGGCTTAGAAAAGATGTTATGACCAAGGGTTGTTTCAGATTCTATTTATAATCGGGAAACGAAGAGTCCTACTCTGATTGGAATTCGAATAAGAGTCCTATTCAAATTGTTTTTGAATCTTAACAACTTATCCTCAATTGATTTGGTGCGGTAGCAACGTGGAATTCGAGTCGGTTTCTTTCCGTGTCAGTATTCCCGCGCGTACAGAAGCAAAAACCGCTTCGAATCTCGTCACCTCCACGGTGATGAGCTCCGGAGGCTCCACGTGTCCTGCGGGAGCCTGGTTTCCCCTTTCTGCAGAGGCGGGTTCCGGTTGTGCCACGTGTCAGGCGGACGAGACCTCCCCCTTCCTCAGAGGTGAGCTCCGCATGCGCCACGTGTCTGGTGGGTCGGGTCCTCCCCTCTCAACAGAGGCAAGTTCCGCGTACGCCACGTGTCAGTTCTGTAAAAGTCCCAAAACTTGTAAATAGAAAACTTGATCTATGAATAAACTTGAGTTTAATACAAGAAATGGGACTTACAAAAGCTTTTGTGTTCTCATGAAAGTGTTGGCATGTGCAATAAAACTTTGAATTCAGTTTGAACTAAAAGGGTCACTTCAAAAAGATGAAGGCCATTTTCAAAAGGAGAAATTCAAACTGTTGTTTAAAAAGTTGTATTTGCAATGGCCAACTCAAGAATCAGGTGGCATATTTGAGTTCCTCAGGTTCAAACTATGAGGGAGACCTATTTGGAGGAAATTTGGAGGTGCTTGGATATGAATATCAAGAGGACTTGTAAATTTCATCCAAATTTGAATTTAAACTTGAAACTGTGGCACAAGTTGTCAAATTGCCAAAATAACTTTTGAATTGAGTTCCACATGGCTGGATTTGCACTAGGCCAAAAATTGAAGATCTTTTGGGGCAGAGAGGAGCTGTGGGCCCCACTGGTCATTGAGGGGAGGGGCATAACTTACTGCTTAAGTCACTCTCTGTTTACCGGATCACACCCGAGCTACCGAAGTCGCTCCCGGCGCCACCGAGCGCAAGCTGCTGCCACCTCCTCACCTAAGGAGCACGCTGGAGAGCTGCCTGGACGCCTATCCCTTCTCCCGTGCGATCTTTTGCCTCATCACCGACGCCTCGGCCTGCTTTTCCTCCCTCGCACGACAAAAGAACCGAGGACGCTTCCGCCTCGGGCGATCGACCGGGAACTGAGGAAAACCGAGCGCGCAGAGGCCAGCCAAGCTGGAAAACCACACGGTGAGCTCGTCCTCCACCTCCTAAGCACAGAATACAGCGAGTTGCTGCATCCCCGACTCGAGACTGGCTCGTCGCCGCGGCGGTTTAACCGCACAGAGGGTTGGGGCGCTTGTGGACAGCCTAATCCAGGCACTTCCACGCCCAAGCAAGGCCACCTCGGACGCGCGGCTGAACCCTCCAGCTCACCCCCAAGCCTCCAGTCGAGCTGTGAATCACCGAGAGCCAATTTAGGAATTTTCCTTCGGAGGCCGCAACCCGACCTTCCGGTATGCAATCTAGAAATTCTCCTTCCATCCTCAATCTTTGGTCCCGAAATTAGGCACAGAGGAGCTAAGCTAGATGGCGGTGATCTCCTCTTTTCAAACCTAGCCTAGAACCGAATGGTTACAGCTAATTTCGAGCTTTTCGAGCGGCGACCATGGCGGGAACCGCCGGGCGCACGGTGAGAACCCATCTCGAGCCGTTACCGATCCAGTTTGAGCCAAAGCCGAGCACCCCCATGACTCACTGGTGCTTTAGAGCAAATACCCCGAGCCGTTGGCGGGCTAGGGTGCTGGGGCCACGGTGCCGAAGCCTCACCGAGGTGTGCGCACGTCGCCGACCGGTTTCCGATCGTCGGCAGCCCCAGGGCACCGCACCAGTGGATTGCTCGTCCCTGAAAACCCCCAGGCGGCAAGTACCGAGCTGGGAGAAGGCCGGGAAGCCGACTCCGGCAAGCTCCGACGTGTTTCCGGCGAGGGGGCGGCGCGGGAAAGAAAACGGCCCGAGGAGGAAGAAGGTCCGGCGGGCCCCGCGTGTCAGCGACGGAGGGTTTAAACTGCTAATCATCTGTGGCCCCGGGATCCTTTGCAACAGTGCAGGAAGTAGTCTGTGACCCCGTGTGGCGTGATTCCAGCAGCTGACACGTGTAGGATGGACCCACAGTCAGAGTTTGAACATTTCCCGAATTAATTTGAATTCCAGATTTAGTTCAAACTTTAGAACCCCATAACTTTCGCTAGGAAACTCCAAATTTAGTGACTCAAATTGAGTTGGATTCAGGATGAATAACTCTATCCAAATATGCAACCCAATTGGCATGAAAACCAATAGAAAATTCTGAAAAATTCTTTAAAGCTTTTCAGCAAAAGAATTTTAGAGGGAGTTTGGTTCATCCAAAACTCCCCAAATTTTGCCAGAATATTCTTTAGGATATTAGGAGACGCCTATAAAAGTTTCAGCTCATTTGGAGTTTATTTATTTAGGGTAATTCTGATTTCAAGTTTCTGTATTCAAATGAATACAGAAACATTTTCAGAGAATTTCCAAAATTTGGAAATTCAGTTCTAGCCATTCCTTAGCTCCAAAAATCGTAGGAAAATTCAGGCATACTCTCTGAGCTATGTATGGAATTTTAGTTCACCTGCATTTGCATGAAAGTGCAAATTTATTCAGAATTAATTCCTCTTTGCCTAAATGCTTAGGGAATTGTTCTGGGTGATCCACTTAGTGAAATATTCTTAATTATGGTCCAGAGGACTTTCTTGTGAAAAGGAACTCACAAGAAAATTTTCAGCTCCATTGGAGCCCTGGATCAGTAGTGTTCTGTTCAACCAATTAGGTGATCACCACCCAAGTGATGAACCTCACTTCTCACTTGATGATAGTGCTTAGACACACACCCAAACCACCACCCCCAGTGTCATTTTAAATTCTTGAACAGAGTTCCAGTTTTAAACTTGGCTTTAGCATTTGTTAGCAAAAATTTTTACAATTAAACATGTATGCATGTTCATAACGTGTAGTGTTTAAACGTGGAAGAGTGGAGGAAAGGTGAAGCTTGAATCAAGGAGCAAGAAGGCCAGTGTTTGATATTCAAGTCGTCATCAGCAACTAACTTCATTTTATCTGACTTTAGTCACCTGCAAAACCAAGGCAAGCCCCGGTTTGCATTTAAGTTGTTTTATCAAGTTTTTCCTTTGTTCATCACTATGGGTCAAGGATTGTATGTGCATTAGGTCAAGGATGTTTTATACTCCACTTGCATGACCAAAAAGAACCCTGGGATCAAGGGTAGAATGGTTTCATCGCTGTAGCATAAGGCTGTGCTAAATAGACTAGGGCATCCGGTAGAAGACGAGTAGTTGAAATCTACTCGCGAGCTTTGTTTTTAGGATCATATAAGTATGTGGGAAAGAGGGGCAAACTAAAGTTTACAATTCTAAAGATGAGACCGGGCAGGATGGTTAGGCAGCGACAAGACGAGGTCTTGGTCGAGTAGCTCTGCCTGTGTCGGTTAAGGACCGAAGCGTGTGCAGCCCCGCTGAGCAAGTATTGAGTTGTGTACCGGATGCTTACTGACATATCGGAACCAGGAAACCGATGTACCGGGTTCACTGGATTGTAGAGGCATAACACATCGTCTCGTTAGACCTATGAGCCCGAGACGGCATGACCGGTTCTACATTCTAGTGTCCTGAGAAAGGTTGCCACATACGACGTAATGAAGGACGCCAGAGTTGGGTCTTCAAAGCGGGCGTATGTGTCGAGTTATCCAGATAGTGTTTGATTCGAATCACCGTCCCTCGCGGTTATGAGTACCGCTTGCTCACTGTGTTGTGACGTAGTAAGCAAGTTGTGTGGGAACCGTTTGCAAAAGTATAATTGCTGCTATGATTATGTTAAACTGCATGAGAACCTTGTTTGAAGTAGAGATAGAGCAAATTAAATTTAATTTTCACCTTGGGACAAGTAACATTGGAATGAAGCGTTTCTTGTTTGATTGTGGAGTTCCAATGTTGCTGGGCGCAAGGTCACTACTATTATGGCTAAAATCTGAAAGTTAAGGATGAACTCGTAGGCGAGTCTTTTTGGAAAGGACAGGCTTAAGTCTTAGGTTACTTTCATATAGAGTTCCATGCTTTAGGAGATACGGTTAAGTCTTGCTGAGCCTTTGTGCTCACTCTTGCTATATAAGTGGTTTTGCAGGTAACCCTCGACGCTATAAAGAAGGTTGTCCGGTGGGACTCAAGAACTTCCGAGTCAGGTCACACTTGGAGAACCTAGCCGCTGCCATGTCTTCGTGTTGCTAGCGAGAGGAGTCCTCGGGCTGGACCCCTTCTCGAGTGCTTCTTAGATAATCAACGTGAGCTGTTTATAGACTTCCGCTGTAGCTATTTTATGTAAATTATTTACGAAGAACAATTGTAAGCTTCCGCTTTGGATTTATGTAATACATTGTTCCTTATATGTGTGCTGTTGGGTGCCGCATAACACGGCACCACCCAATGCGATCCCCGGGCGAGGCGGCACGGCCCCGTGATCGAGGTCGGGCCCTCTCATGTTCCGGACCTCCCCTCTCTTCAAAGGTGAGCTCCGATAGTGCCACGTGTCAGAGCCGGACCTCCCCTCTCTTCGTAGGTGGGCTCCGAGAATGCCACATGTCCAGTAGCGCCAGACTTCCTTTCTCCTCAGAGACGAGCTCCGAGGTTGACACGTGTCCAACAGCGACGGACCTCCCGGAGGTAAGCTCCGGAGGTGACACGTGTCCAACAATGTCGGACCTTCCGAAGGCGAGCTCCGGAGGTGACACGTGTCTAGTAGGACTGGACCTCTCGGAGGTGAGCTATGAGAGTGACACGTATCCAGGGGGGCCGGACCTCTCGGAAGTGTGCTCCAAGAGCGACACATGTCCCGTGGGTCGGACCTCTTGGAGACGAGCTCCGAGAGCGACACGTGTCCCATTTGGCTTGTCCTCTCTCTTCCACAGTGACTAGCTCCGAAGGCGACATGTGTCCTGCGGGCTGGCCTCGCTCCTCCGCAGAGGCTAGCTCCGGGGGAAACACGTGTCCCACGGGGTCGGACTTCGCCCCTTTCTCAGAGGCGAACTCCGAGCCTGCCACGTCACCAGTTAACGGCGGACCTCTCCCCCTTTGCGGGGGATGAGCTCCGAAGGCGCCACGTGGCCAGTGGACCGTGGGAGTTGTCTTCTGCGCTCTCTGTGGATTAGATTTGGCTCTTTTTTGCTCTACTTTTTATTCTTTCTCTGTTTAGCCTTATTTTAAAATGTTTCTCTACATGAAATATGAATGCATACAGGATTATGAAATTGAGGGTGTCACACGACGGCTCCCTTCGGAGTTCAGCTTTCCGGTGGATTCATGGCCTGAAACTCGCCGCTAGCCCCAAAGATACCATGAGGAACACGTCCCCGCACTCACCGGAGGCCGGCGACGGCTCTAAACCCTAGCGTGACTTGTCGCGGCTAGGTTTCCACTCCGGCGACATTGAGCTACATCCTGAGACCTCCAAACCTGAGAGGCTTTGCTCCTAAAGCATCAGTGAGTCATGGAAATGCTCGACGTGGACGTAAGTTTGATCGAAAACGGCTCTAGATAGGTCCCCACCGTGCGCCCAAGGCGATTTTTCTGGCGGTGACGAAGAACTCGGCGTTGTACGGCTAGGGTTGATGAATTCGAGCAGCGGTTGGATGAGGAGGACCGTATGAGTCTAAAAAGCATGCCCGTAGATCAGAACTGAAAGTAACTAAGTATTGGAGAAGAATTTTGAGGTTTTGGCGCTGGCGGTCTGAAGAACCCGCCAGGGAGAAAATCCAAATTCCGGCCAGTTCCTCCCATGAAACGGCTCCAAATTTCATGGACAACACGAGCAGATGATTACCAACCTTTGCCGTGGCTTGGTTGCTCGTGAAACGCAGCAGAGGCTCGGTTTTACGTCGAGGCGCCGAGGTCAGTTTGCCGGCAAGAAACGAGCTGGCCGACGTGGTTATCAAGTTTGCCGGCAAGAAACGAGCTGGCCGACGTGGTTATCAACCACAGCACGCCGAGTGAGTACTTCAGGAAGCTTGAGGGGATGTGGGTGACACCGTTTTTGCGCTTGGCCAGGCATCATAGCTTGCGGAGCGTGATGGCGATGAAGCTCGACGCAAGAGCTCGGTGGCGGCACAAAAAATCCCGAGGAGAGTCGGTGTGGCGGGGGAGAAGGAAGACAGTGTCAGTTTTGCCACTGAGACGACGTGAGCGCTGTGATATTTCCCTCCCCTCGGCGTCCTCCTCGTGAAAGCATGAGGTGGAGTCGGTCGGCTGTGAAACTCGGATGGTAGCGCGCGTGAAGCGATCAGCCGGGTCCGAGTGAAACAAGACAGAGGAGCCTTCGGGTGTAAGTTTTAAACACCTCAATGACAAGTGGGGCCCACTTCTTTCCCCTCTCTCAAAATATCTCTAATTTGGCATGTTGCGAAATTCATTCATGAGGAGCTCAAATTTGACATCCATTTGGGGAATTGACAAGGTTTACTTCAGTTTCGAATTTGAATTCAAATTCCAGTGAAATTCAAAGCCTCTTTGACATAAATATCAAAGTACCTCCAAATCTTCTCAAACTTTGCCATCCCACTAAATTGAACCTGAAGAAATCAAATATGGATTCCAACTTTGAATTTGGCTGCTGCAATTAGAATGTTTGCAACCACAGTTTGCATACTCTTTTTGTGATGACCATATTTGAATTTTTGAGTGCACAAAGTGACGTTATAATCTGAATTTAAAACTCTTGCACATGGGAACTTTACACATGGGGTTGAATTCAACCTTGGTTTAACACATCTCAAATGAGTATTCAAGCTCGGTTGGTTAGACATCCATGTGTAACATCATTTGTTAGAAAGTTTTAGTAAGTCCCATTTTCTTGAATTTGAAACCCAACTTTATTCATAATCCAAGTTCTGCATTTACAAGTTTTGGGACTTTTACATTCCTCCTCCCTTAAAAAGAATCTCGTTCTGAGATTCAAAATTAAGAACAATGTGGGGAGGACGACTATCGGACATAAGCCTCCAATAGCTCCGGATGATGGAACTGTAAATACTCCTCGCTTTCCCAAGTAGCTTCGTCAGACATGTGATTTTCCCATAGCACCTTGAAAAAACGCAATGTACGGTTTCTTGTCTCACGAGTCTTCTCATCAATTATCCGGGTTGGATACTAAACATAAGTGAGGTCCGGCTTCAAATCTGCTATGTATCCCGTGAGAATTTCCTTTGGAACTTTCACGCACTTCCGCAACTGAGATATGTAGAAGACGTTATGAACTCCGGCTAACGCTGCCGGTAACTCCAAACGGTATGCCACGGTTCCACATATTTCGATGATGGCAAAGGGACCGATAAAACGCAGAGCTAATTTTCCTTTCACTCCGAATAGGTGAACTCATTTCATAGGAGATAGGCGGAGATATACGTGGTTTCCAACTTGAAAGTTCAGAGGACGACGTCTCTTATCCGCATAGATCTTTTGTCTACACTGAGCGGCTTTAAGACTTGCTTGAATTAGCCTTACTCGCTCTTCAGCCTCATTTACGAGATCAATCCCGTAAATAACTCTCTCGCCAGATTCACACCAGTTCAAGGGTGTGCGGCATTTCTGGACGTAGAGAGCCTCATAAGGTGCCATCTTGATACTCGCTTGATATCCATTGTCATAAGCGAATTCCACCAACGGTAGATGATCGTCCCATCCTTTACCGTGGTGTATGGCACATGCTCGAAGCATATCTTCGAGAACTTGGTTCACACTCTCCGTTTGCCCATCAGTTTGAGGATGATATGCGGAGGTTCTAATCAATTTGGTTCCCAGCGAGATCTGTAGCTGCTCCCAGATACGAGCAACGAGCAACGTGCCTCGATCAGAGATGATCATACGGGGAACTCCATGTAAACACAATATTATTGCAGTATACAGCTCCACATACTTCTTTGCATGGAATCCCGTATGTACCACGATGAAATGTGCTATTTGGTTAACCGATCAACGATCACCCAAATCGAGTCATGTTTATTAGCCATGAGGGATAATCTGACAATGAAGTCCATACTAATATCCTCCCACTTCCATGCCGGAACGCTTAGCGGTTGCGATGTTCCCACTTTCTTCATGTGGTCGGCTTTAACTCGCCAACACGTATCACATTCTGATATGTATTTAGCAATCTCACGCTTCATACAGGGTCCACCAAAATTTAGTTTTCAATTCCTGGTACCTTGTTGCTGCCCGGATGAATAGAATGTAAAGGTCCCAAAAATGTGAATACAAAGAAACTCTTGTTTGCACAAAGTTGGTTTCGTACGTATGAAAAATGGGACTTGTTAAAACTTTTTTTCCACATGTGATAACACACATGAGAGCTCTCTTCACACAAGTCAAATAATTATTTGAAAACTTGGAACCCAAGGGGGATTTGAAACCAAGGTGGGAAGTTCCCATATGTGTGAGAAAGCTAAATTCAGATTTGGAATAAAATTGTTCAAATTCAAAATTCAAATGAGAGCAACACAATGAGTTTCAAACTGGTGTGCTAAAATTCTCATTTGCAGCAGCCAAGTTTAAAATCAGATTTCATATTTGAATTCCGTAGGTCCAAATAGTGGGTATGCAAAGTTTCATGATATGTTGAAATGTTTTGCAAATCATTTTCCAAAATAGACTTTAAATTGCAAAGAATTCAAATACCCATTTGAATTTGGATGAATCTTGCCCAATTATCCAAATGCACCTCAGATTTGAACTCCCACAATTTAATTTCATCATTTACAAATTTTGGGAGATATTTTAGAGTAAGAGGGAGCTATGGTGGGACCCACATGTCATTGAGGAAGTTAGTTTGCAAAAGATCTATATTTGCAGTATACAGTCTCCGTTTTGCTGCTTTGAAGCGGTTTCACTCGAGCAGAGGCGAGCAGCACCGGGTGACACCGAATGGCGCCGAAGCCACCTCCTCCTTAGTTTCCCTCGCGCTGGAACTCCCTCGGTGACTTCAGCCCTTCACTGCCATGCTCTTTTTCACCCACAGAACCGCGCACGTCTCAGTTTCATTTCTCCTCGCGCAAGAACCTACGCAAGCGCCCAGAAGCTCACGTGAAAACCTCGGCTGAGCAGCAAAACCACACCACAATACCCTCCACGACCTCCTCGCACCATCACCGAGTGAGTTCTTATTCCCTCCACCGAGAAACAAAAGCTTCCGTAGCGGCCGAAAGCAAACGGCGGCAAAGCACTCACCTGGACAGCTCGACTGGGAGCTTCTCACGCCCAAGCGAGGATGCACAGAGGAGCGCTAGGATCACGCGTTGCTCACATATGAAGCTCAGCTCTAGCCTTTTCTTATTGCCGACGAATTTCGGAATCTCCTCCGGCCGGCTCAAACCGAGGTTCGGGTAAGGATCCTTCAAATTCTCGCGCCATAATTGTCTAGAGCTCTGCAAATTGCACACACATGAGCTATACTTGCTGAGCAATGATTCTTCTTTAGAACCCTAGCATGAAACCCACTGTGCACGGCGTATTTCCAATCTTTCTGACGGCGGCTATGGCGGGAAGATTCGGGCGCACGACGAAAGCTATATTAGAGCCATCTCCGGTCCATTTCACCCCCATGTCGACCTTCCCTAGCATCCACCAGTGCTCTAGGGCTTGGAAACCAAATCTTGGACGGCTTAGGGCGTCGGGGCGACGTCGCCGAATATTTCCCGAGCCGCTGCACCGTGGAGAGATGGGTTGGGGGCTTCGCCGATCAGAGGAGACCCTCCCACCGTATTCCTCGCACGAAACTAGGGCCTAGCGGCGAGTGGAAGCTCGGGAGGTAGCCGGAGAGTCGAAATACGGTGAGCTCCGGTGAGCTCGGCGGCGCTATCGCGCGGGTGCGGGAGTTAGACAAAGGAGCTGCCAGCCCCACATGTCAGTCGCACGGTAAACAGGGATTTGATCTTCTGTGGGCTCGGATCGGGATGTGGCTGCACGGGAAATTAATCCTGTGGCCCCATGTGGCTTGTTCCAGCGAGTGACATGTGTTTCCCGGACCCACAGTCAGGTTTAAACATTTCCACGATTTAATTCGAAATTCCAGATTTTTCCCAAACTTTAACTGTGGTTGAAGACGAGGTCGCCGGGCCCGCGTGTCAGTGGCGCCAAGGAGAGAGACCAGATCTTCTGTGGCACCGGATTAACTGTGGAAATACGGGAAACAGCTCTGTAACCCCGTGTGGCTTGTTCCAGCACGCGACACGTGCCCCTGGTCCCACAGACAGGATTTAAACATTTCCACGATTTATTCAAATCCCAGATTTTTCCCCAAACTTTAGAAGAGCATAACTTTTGCTAGGAAACTCCAAATTTAGTGATTCAAGTTGGGTTAGATTAAGGTTGACAAACTCTATCCATATATGCAACCCAATTTTTATGAAAGTCAATATTCATTTCTGGAAAATTCTTTAAAGCTTTTCAGCAAAAGAATTTTAGAGGGAGTTTGGTTTATCCAAAAATCCTCAAATTTTTCCAGAATATCCTTTAGGGTAATATCGAACACCTGTAAAACTTTAAGATCATTTGGAGTTGATTTGGTTAGGAGAATTCAGATTTTAAGTTGCTGTGTTTAAATGAATACAGAAACATTTTCAGAGAATTTCCAAAACTTGGAAATTCAGTTCTGGGAAATTCATAGCTCCAAAAATCGTAGGAAAATTCATGCAGGCTCTATGAACTATAATTGAAATTGTTTCACTAAGTTTGACATGAACATGGGTGTTACTTCAGAGTTAATTCCTCTTTGCTTAATTACTTAGAGAATTGTTCTGAATAAACAACTCAATGAAAAGTGCTAATTTTTGGTCCAGATGACTTTCTTGTGACAAGGAACTCACATTAAAATTTTCAGCTCCATTGGAGCTTTGGATCACCTCTGTTTGGTTCAACCTCTTAAGGTGATCAACACACAAGTGGAGAAAACACTTAGCACTTGATCATGTTGCTTAAACCCAACCCAAACCACTAGCACCAGTGTCATTTTAAATTCTTAAACAAAGTTCCAGTTTTTAAAATTGTCATTAGAGCTCATTAGCAAAAACTTTACAATTAAATACATATGCATATTCATATCGTGTAGCATCTACCTGAGAACGTGTGAAGGAATTGAAGTGAAGATCAAGGAGGGAGAAAGCGAGTGATCAAGCCTCAAGTGATATTCACTAACTGTTTATATTAGTCAACTGCAAAACAGGCAAGCCCCGGTTTGCATTTGAACAGTTTTATAAAGCATTTCCATTTCTAGAGATCATAATTTTGAATTGTTTGATTGCATTAAGTCTAGATGATAATGAAAACCCAACTGCATGACCAGAAATATCCTAAGAGAGAAAGGGTAGAATAGCAACTCCAAGAGTGGATTTGGCTACACTAAATGTAGTAGGAAAGGTCCGGTAGAAGTCGAGTAGTTGGAATCTACTCGCGTGTTTAGGGATGGTTTATTCGGAGCGGGACAATAATAGAAACAATGAGAAAAGTTCACACATAAGAAATGGAGACCGGGCAGGGAGGTTTAGATGCAGCAGGCTGCGAACCGTGCGTGCATAGCCCTGCCTGTGTCAGTTAAGGCCCGTCCGTGCTTGGCCCTGTTGGACAAGTTTGAGTTGTGTACTGGGCGCATACTGGCTATACGGGACCCAGGAAACCGATGTACCTCGGGAGATCCACATTGGAACTTTTCTAACTGTCTTAGGCTTTCAGCGACAGGGTAGCAGGAGGTAACTCGCTCAAGAACATACCACTGCGGGTATGTACCTTGAGGGAGCTTGCGTACTTGGGGCAGTTAGACCGCGTCCTGTGTGGAAGATATTGGGAAAGGTGGCCGCGTACAACGTCAGTCGAGGTTGCTGCCGGCAACTCAGAGTACGGGTGTACGTGCCGTGTAGTCCGGGGGTGTACTGATTCGAATCACCGTTGCTCGCGGTTATATGAGCATACTTGCCCACTGCGTCTTGATGTAGTAAGAACTGAACTGGTTTTGTTTTGAACTTGATAAGGCTGTGATGTAACTTGTATTGCAACCATGATTGAATTAGATATAGGCTCATTAAATTTACTTTCACTTTGTGCAAGGAGCATCGCAACAAAGCGTTTCTTGTTTGATTGTGGAGTTGTGATGCTGTTTGGCTCAAGGTCTGTACAATGAGGCGTAAAATCTGAAAGTTAAGGATCGACATTAGGCGAGTCCTTTATGCAAATCTAGCTAACCCAATTGCAACCGTCGTGCATGTAGAGTTTCTTGTTTAGGAGAGATGGATCAATCTTGCTGAGCCTATGTGCTCATGCTTGCTATATGAGTGGTTTTGCAGGTTAACATCGATGCTAAGAAGATGGTTGTCCGGTGAGACTCGGAGACTTCCGAGTCGTTTAGCACATGGAGAACCCAGCCGATGCAATGTCCTCGTGTTGCTAAAGAGAGGAGTCCGCGGGCTGGACCTCTTCTCGAGTGCTCTTTAGTTATTCGACGTGAGCCGTTTATAGACTTTCGTTGTATCTACTTGATGTAAACTATTTGCAAAGAAAAAATTGTAAGCTTACGCTATTGTTTTATGTAATACAATATTCCTTATATGTGTGCTGTTGGGTGCCTCACAACATGGCACCACCCAATACGATTCCCGAGCGAGTGACACGACCCCATGATTGAACGGGCGGCGTGGTCCCTGTCAAAGAAAATCTTGATAAGTGATCCTCATCCAAAATTTTCTTCCGCAGCCTCATATCACGGCGTACAACTATCCGGTCTTTCAAACATATGGTATCTTCATCATCTAACCGGAAACATTTTATTTCCCCGTTCTTCAACCTTCTCCTAATATGAGACATGCCCTTGTCTTGCTTTTAAGCCTTCATAATATCCTCTTTTAATGTGGGTATGAGAGCTTGATTATGTAGAGCTCCATATGGAATCAAGTAGAGACTAGGTTCTTCCTCTTCTATTGGTGAAATGGTCAGATTGTGGATATGAGATTTCCCGCTGAGTGCATCGGCAACCACATTTGCCTTGCTCGGATGATAATGAATTTCAATCTCATAGTCTTTGATCAGCTCTAACCATCGCCGTGGTCGCATATTCAACTCTTTTTGAGTGAATATGTACTTCAAGCTTTTGTGGTCGGTGTAGAGATAAACTAGATTTCCAAATAGGTAGTGTCTCCACATCTTCAAAGCTAGTACCATGCAGCTAGCTCAAGATCATGAGTTGGATAATGTTTATGATTCCGTATTTGTCGTGACCCATATGCGACCACGTGTCCTCCTTGCATAAGTACGCAACAAAGTCTGATGCCGGACGCATCACAATAAACATCAAAGGGCTTTGTTGTATCTGGTTGAGCTAAAACCGGGGCTGTTGTGAGGTGTTTGACCAATGCTTGAAAAGCTTCCTCACATGGCTTGCTCCAATCATATTTGATGCCCTTTTTCAGTAACTCCATCATATGTTAAGAAATTTTTGAGAAAATTGGAATGAACCTCCGATAATATCCCGTGAAACCTAAGAAGCTACGAACTTCATGGACTGATGTTGGAGACTTCCATTTCAGCACTTGTTCAATCTTGCTTGGATCAACAGCGATGCCTTCCGCTGAAATAATATGTCCATGAAATGGCACTTGGTTGATCCAGAATTCACATTTACGAAACTTTGCATAGAGCTTGTGATCTCTCAATCGTTGGAGCACAATATGCAAATGTTTAGCTTGTTCCTCCTCTGATTTAGAATAGACCAAGACATCATCGATAAATAACACGACGAATTGATTCAACTCTGGCATGAACACCGAGTTCATAAGATACATAAAGCTAGCCGGAGCATTGGTCAGTCCACATGACATGACAATATACTCATAGCTTCCATATCTTGTCGAGAAAGCTGTTTTCGGAATATCCTCCGCTCGAATCTTGATTTGATGATATCCCGACCTTAAGTCCATCTTGGAGAAAACCTTGGCACCCACTAATTGATCAGAGAGAATATCAATTATTGGTAGTGGATACTTGTTCTTTATCGTCACAGCATTAACGGACAATAATCGACGCATAGCCTCAGCGTCTCACCTTTCTTCTTTACAAATAAAGCCGAGCAACCCCATGGGGATGAACTTGGATGAATAAATCCCGTGTCCATCAGATCTTTAGTTGCTCCTTCAATTCAGCTAGTTCATTTGGAGCCATTTTGTATGGTCTCCGAGATATCATCGTGGTTCCCGGTATCAATTATATTTTGAATTCCACCTCGTGCTCAGGTGGTAAGCCTGGAAGATCTTCGGGAAACACGTACAGGTATTCGCAGACTACCGGAATGTCTTCTAACTTGCAAGCATCGATATTACATGCTTCTGGAATGTCGGAAACAGCTTTGCCAAGAGATAAAGTGTGACGCCCGTGAAGTGGATAGTCCAAATGAACACTCCGGTTCTCAATGTCCACAACAGCCCTATGGAAATTTAACCATGACATTCCCAATATAGCATCGATTCCTTGATCTCTGAAAATAATGAGGGTGGTAGGATAGAATTTTCCACCCAAACACAGTGGTTCCTTAGAAATTATTTCATTAGCCGATATGTCTCCCTCTGGCGAATGAATAAGGTAGGAACCCTTTGTGGTAGTGGTAGGAATCTGATCTCGGATAACCATCGCCTTGCTAATGAAATTATGTGTTGCACTGGAGTTGAATAAAATGACAACCGGCTTGTCATTTAAGGTGAACCTGCCCATGAGAACCGGTTCTCCAACGGGCAGATCTTCGAATGACACATAGTTAGCAATCCCACTTTGGACATGGCTTTGTTTTGCTGTCCAAGGTCATTATTCAGAACTGGACCTGCAGACATCATATAGCTGCTAGGTTCAGTTGCTTCATTGACATTGTGTTCATTGTCAATTGGAAGTGGGATACTACTTGGTTCCGCTGAATAATCACCTTGATCGTCTTCAATATCTTGAGGTGAATAATATTCTGGTGCACATTGTTGGTACTGGGGTGCATGAGAATTAAGTTGCTGCTGCTGTGGTTGAGGTAAATAAAACCTCTGCGGAGTATAATAGTTGTCATACTCCAAGAATGACTGCCATTTTTGTGGAACCTCTCGACCGGAAGGTGAACGAATTACCAACCGATACTTCTGAGGAACATGATTGCAATCATCCTGTGATGAGTCCCTCTCCCTCTTTTCTTCTCTAAGGTAGAGGTTGGAATAATATTCCTGAGTGATAGCACTGCTAACAAACTCATCAAAATTCTTTTGGCTAACTTGAGCCAATTCACATCGCAGCCTAACATTCAACCCTCCGTAAAATTGATAACTCTTCATGTCTTGTGACTTCACATAACCAGGTGCATATTGAGCTAAGCAATTAAATTCCTTCGCATACTCAATAACGCTCATTTCATCTTGTCTTAGATTCCAGAATTCGTCAAGACTTGTTTGCATTATGCCAGCAGGAACGAAGCAAGCACGAAATGCATCCTTAAACTCCGTCCATGTGACACGATGCTCTTCTAGATGGATAGCAAGGTATTCTGCTCACCAGACTCCAGCAATGCCGTGAAGCTGCTGTGCGGCAAATAGGGTCTTCTAGAAATCATCACATTGAATCAACCCAAACTTGGACTCAGTGACACGTAACAATGATTTGCTTCACAATGGTCAGCCGCTTCGGAAAATACCGGCGGTTGTGTCGCCAAGAAATCTAGATAAGTACTCTGGGTTGGCATGTGATGTTGAGCTTGTCTATTTATCCCTTGCTGAACTAGAGTTTGGAGAGTCTCATTCATCTTGGCCATAATTTCTGCCAATCCGGTTGGCGATGGCTCTTGTGATGAAGTCGAGTCATTCCCACCTCGACACGAACCTCCAATCTCCATTTGAGAATGTGCACATACCATACTGCACGAAGTAAATTTTGAGTCAATCAAAATTATACCCCAGAAGTAAGTAAAGATAGGTAAAACATGAACATGTCATGAGCTTTATGAAAGTATAACCACATCCATGTTTAGACAAATCTTAGGTACGCTAAACTAATCAGTTCGACTACCCTGACCAGTTCACACAAACTCCAAACTTTACTCAAGTTAACTACCGAGTCATGACTTGAGTTCACTACCAAAGTTTTAGTAAACCTCAGTAACTTTCGAATTCTTATTTGTGGTCCCTCATAGATGTTCTGTTTTGTCAGATATGAAGTTTTCAAATCAACAGAAATTCTGGAAAATTTCTGCAGCACCTCCTTTAAAAGTGTCTGATTTGAGCCCACAATATGATTTATTTCCAGACAGAATATGGAAAAACACTTAACAACTAAGTTGTAGGATATTTCCCATATTTTCCAACGGCATATGGCATGATCCTATGAAAATTTTCTGTCACAACTTATGGCCATATTACAGGAAAGTACAGAGAGCATTTTGCCCTGTCCTGGTTCTGACCAGTTCTGGAAATCTGAAAATTTCACTAAGTTGCAATCTGATTCTGCCTTGGGTTTGTAAATAAATTCTCTAGATAACTCCCTAATATTTCCATCCATGTCAAGAATACTTCATTTGGTTACTCATAACTAAAGTTATGCCCTGGCAAAATCCAGCGACCCTGCTGCCCAAAAACAGAGGATAGTCTGTTTTGGTAACTCGGTTCCGGTTAACGATTCTTCACTTTGACATGGACATGAGTGCCAAAATTTGTAATTTGTTTCAACCTAAGTTCAAAAACTTTTGTTTCAACTCAATGTTGTGTCTTTTATTCGGTCATACATCATGAACCTTATGTCGGTACTACGTATCCTCACTAAAGAAAAACCTATACCGGTGTAACCGGCAGTCGTTTTAGCAGTGGCACTTGTAAAAGTCCCAAAAATGTATATAAAATAAACCGAGGCTTGAAGTCTATGTGTGCAAATTCATGAAAATGGGACTTGCTAAAACTTTTCTTCACGCAAAGTTGTTCATGGATGTTCATCCAAAAAGAGGCTCACATGTTCATTTGAATGGGTTAAACCAAGATGGACTAGAACACCATGGATGAAATACCATTTGCATGAAAGATAAAAATCAGATTTTCAAAATTCAAAGTTCACCACAAATTGTGGCCAAACCATTGAATACTCTTGCAGCCCTATACTTCTGACTTTGAGGAAGTTTTGGATGGCAATGTTCTAACTTTAAGGTGGGCTAAAAAGGAATTAAATAGAAGCATTTTCAAATTCAAACTGAATTCAAATTTGCAATGCAAATTCAAACTGAATTTGACTAATTCAAATGCTAGCCCATTTTTAAACTTAAGAACTTTCGAATGGAATAGATTAACATGAGGAGGTATTTTGAGAGGAGGAAAGTGGGGGACCCACATGTCATTGAGCTAATTTTGGACCTGCACCCAAAGCAATGTATCTCTTTTCCACTCGAACAGCCGAGAGCTTACAGAACACCACCGAGCTGCCGCCGCGCCACCTCCCCATTGTTCCCCCCCATGCTGGCGACCAGTTTGGCTGCCTCATTCCCTCTCGACGTGATCTACTCCTTCTCAGATCGAAGCAAATAGCCTTTGGCTTCTTCCTCGCACACGACACACCGAGCACCGAGCGCCGCTGCCTCAGCTTCGATCGAAACCCGGCAAAAACTCGCGCTCACCTCCTCACCGAGCTGCAAAACGGTGTTCGAGAACCACTCCTCACTTCCTCGGGGCCGAAACTGAGCAAGCTTTGGCTTCCTCCTACCCGAGAGCGCTGTTCTTCACCGCAACCGAGCGTTGCCGACAACCGGGCGCACGTAGACAGCTCTCCACCGAGGCTTTCACGCCCAGGCAAGCATGGCCACGGGAGCGCCCTACCTCGGTGCTGCTCTCCCCCAAAACTCGGATCAAGCCGTGGATCATCGCCGGCGAATTCGAGGTTTTTGCTCCGGCGTGCACAACCCAAGCATATGGTACAGGAACTCAAAATTCTCACTCCCTAATTGTTGTTAGATCACCAACTATTGCAGACAAGGGCTAGGCTAGCCGGCGATCACTTTCTCTTTGCAAACCTAACTTGAAATGGCACGTAGACCGACTAATTCCATGTTTCCCGAACGCTTCCATGGCGGCACAGGTGGGGCGCACCGTGACGACCTACTTGTAGCCATTTCCGAGCCATGTTGAGGCCTTGTCGATCTTCCTAGTAGTACCCTGGTGCTGTAGAGCAAGTTGGCCGAGCTTTTGGCGGGCTAGGGAGATCGGCCGACGGCGCCGAAGTCATTCCGTAGCCGCCGCACGCCGCTGACTAGGTTCCGGCCACCAGCAGCCCGAGAAGACCCCACCAACATGTTCCCCGGCCTCCCAAACCCACTGGCGGCGAGCCTTCGAACGAGCGGCGGCCGGAAATGCCGAGCCGGCGAGCTCTGGCTTCTGTCCGGTGAGCTGGCAGCGCGCGCGAGAGAGGGAGGCGGGAGGTAGGAGAAGGAGGGCCGGGCCCAGCGTCAGTGACCGAGTTTTAAAAATTTGATCTGCTGTGGCTCAGGATCTCGTGTGAGTGCGCGTGTGGAACCCCTATAGCCCGGTGTGGCTTGGATTTCATTGGCTGTAGTTTAAAACGTGGGCCCAAATCAATTTCCAGTTGTGAAACAATTCCAGATTGTGTCGCAACTTTGGAAAATCATATCTTTGTGTAGGAACCTACAAATTGAGTGATTCAAATTGGTTTGGATTCATTTTTCAATGATCTATCCAAATATGAACCCCAATTTCTGTGAAGGTCAATATTTAATTCTGGAAAATTCTTTGAAATTTCCAACTTGTAAAATTCATTCCAGGCAATTCATAGCTCCAAAAATCATGAGAAAATTCAGGCAAGCTCTATGATTCATACTTGAAATTGTAGTTCACTTGATTGGACATGAAAATGCACATTACTCCAGAATTAATTCTTTTAGTAGAAATGCTTAAGGAATTATTCTGGAAGAACTACTCAAGTAAAAGGCCTGAATTTTGGATCAAAGGACCTTTTTTGTGACCAGGAACTCACATGTAAAGTTTCAGCTCAAGTTGAGCATTAGATCTCCCTGTCCTTGTTCTCCGTGCTTATGTAAACACATATGGAATTATGGTGGGAATTATGGCGGACACAATTTCCCTCCACATTAGCTGAAATTTGGCAAGATAAGTCCCTGTGTAGTGTAAGACATTCTGTAAAAATTTCGAAGTCATTGGAGATCAGGATCTTTAGTTCTCTTCAAACCATTTCAACTCATGTCACATGTCCATTAGGAACCATAGAACATGTTAATGGAACTCCTTATGGACAGGTGGTTCTTCCTTTAATTCCTCTGCACAACAGGGACAAGAACTTCATTCTTAGTACTCCCACACAGTTCCCTGTTATTAACGAGTCAAGTCTTTACTTCTCTAAATTGCATTATGAATCTTATGCATATACATATCGATAGCTCACGACGAAGTACGTCGATGGAGGCATGACGTGTGGATCTGTTGATTAAGTTCAAGAGGCTCAAGGGGTCAAAGATCACTAACTGCTATTATATAGTACATCCTTGCAAAACAGGCAAGCTCCGGTTTGCATTTAACAGTTTTTAATGTTTTTACTTTGTATTCACTCTTTTGGTTAGGATATGAAATGTGCATTAGGTCTAGTTGCTTTGATAGTCCTCTTGCATGACCAAATAAAACCCTGGAGTATTGGTAATGTCTTTTCATCATGTAGAACTGCCATGCTTAAGTAGGGTTCGGTAGAAGTCGAGTGGTGAGATGCTACTTGCATGATCAGAAGGACACAGGGGCATATGGGATTGGTTCAGAAATTTGTCAACAAGTTGAAGTTGAGACCGGGCAGGTTGTAGGAGCAGCAGTACATAGGGGCCTGGGTGCGTGTCGGTCAAGGACCGATTCGTATAAGGCCCTGTTAAGCAAGTTTGAGTTGTGTACCGGACTCATGCTGGCTATATGGGACCCAGTAAACCGATGTACCTCGGGAAGCTTGCGTTAAGACTTTGGGTCGCCTTAGGCTAGAGGGTCGGTGTGCAGTATGTGGGTAACACTCTCATGACATCTCATGTTGGTAGGTGCATCATGAGGGTGGCTACTGTACGGGGCGATTGGATCGATTCAACGTGGGTGAAATGGGGAAAAGTCTGCCACGTACGACGTCGGTGATGGTTGCTGTAGGCAACGTTGAGTACGGGCGTACGTGTCGTGTAGTCCGGGTGTTATTGATTCAAATCACCGTCGCTCGCGGAAGAGGATTGAGCATACTTGTTCTCACAGTCGTGACGTAGTAAGAACTTGCATGAGAAAGGAACTAATCATTATGGTGTGAAGTTGATACTAGCTTTGTGATGTATATTTTATGAATAGTTAGAGCAAACTCGATTCATTTCCACCGTGAGCAATTTACATCGGGGGAAAGCGTTTCTTGTTTGATTGTGGACTCCCGATGTGACGTGCCCAAGGTTACTATTATTTTGCTGCTAATAAGACCTGAAAGTAAGGATTCACTTTTAGGCGAGTTTAATTATGCATTATGCTATCCCACTTTATGTCTTTAACTTCATGTGGAGTTTCATGACTAGGTTTGACGGTTAAGTCTTGCTGAGCTTTATGCTTACAGATACTATCCTAGTTGTTTTGCAGGTATTGACTCTATGCTTATGAGAGTGGATGCCGATGAGACTCGGAAACCTCCGAGTGGGTACTCATGAGCATCCTCACCGCTGTGGTTTGTTCTTCGTGTTGCTAGTAAGAAACATACGCGGGCTGGATTGTTTCTTTGATGCAAAACTGGAAATGTGTTGTGAGAGTTATAGTCTTCTGCTGTAGTAGTATTTGAGGTAAAGTATTTGTAAAGTACTCTTTGTATGCTTCCACAAATGATTTATGTAATATGTTTGTCCATTACCCGTGTGCTGTTGGGTGCCGCATTGCACGGCACCACCCAATGCGATTCCCGGGCGAGCGTGCACGGACCTGTGGTCCAGGGACGGGCGCGCCCTCGACAGCACTACTCGACTACTCACAAACGTATGCTACATGAGATACGTAAACATGGTTAGTACCTGCATAAGAACACTCAATAGTGATGCACACACGGTTATGTCATTTCAGGCAGGTCCGTATTGAAAGTAAATACATACGCCCCGTATCATTGCCATACGGGTCATCCTTGAGTTAAGCCACGTCTCAAGGTACATGATCGGGTTATTCACCAACTGAAGTGGGGCTCCACACCTTTGCAATTAAGAACACCGGTGGACAAGAATTTTTGTTTGTCCCACAGAACATAAAGAGTCCTAGAGCGCATACTTTGTGTTACAAACCACACGATGGGGTCTCCTCCTCTTGCCCCTGGGTTTGCGCATATGGGGCTAGTGCTGTTCATATGTCTCTAAAACATGAAGAGTTTTAGAAAACATATTCACTTTCCGTTCGTTGCTGATGTATATGTGGGAATGCAAGAGTGAGTACATGTCGTACTCAGCAAGCGCGGGAAAAGTATGACATGTAGCTTACAATAAGGTAGGGAATAAAGAGGTCCATTGCAGCAAGCAAATTTTATTTCACAAACATGGTAAAAACAGCAACTATCTCTAGGTAAGTTAAATCCCAACATAACCAAGTAATTCATTAACATTCTTTCATCATAATTCACCATTTATCAAGCCTCAACCAGCCAATACTCTTTCTCAAGTTCATCTCATACTCATAAATATTCATAACCATCTCATTTTCCTAGAACCGAAACCAAATTCATTGTCATGACCCAAAACAAATCCCAATGACCATACTCAAACAACCATCCCATGTTTTGCCTCTAATCATGGAAGTTGGCCAGGTGCTTGTAACCGGAAGAACAGCTATCATGATAGTTTTACACTCTGCAGAGGTGGCACCACTTTACCCACATGTTTGTGATTTCGTCATCCGTCGGCGACTAGAGAGAACCTCCATTATACTAGTACACAAACATCGGTGTACGACCAAGAGATCACAAAATAGACTATATAAAGGGGGCTACTAGGATATACGGACCCACGTAGGTTTCACCGGTAGGCTCGAACCTCCATTCTCCCACCCACGGGCCCCCTCTTGTGCCATGCAGTTCCCAAGGCAGTCCTTCTCGACTCCCATTCTCCGCGCCATCCAATGGTCCATAACAAGATAGCAACACGCTTAATTAGTTAGCTAAGCCGCACTCATATTTGGCCTTGTGGTGGCACTGTTTTTCTGGCATGTGCTCGCATGAACCGGTCCTTAGATCTACGGCAAGCAAACCACCATCTCATTCAGAAATATCCACGAACCAAGCTCGCCTAGATCTCCCCGATTCCATGCTCATTAAAACCATCAAGTTCTCATTATCTTTATTCTCATATGAGGGCAGTAGCTAGACATGTTTCATTTGAGCTTCCCGTATCCCGTAAATTAAGCAAGGCAAAAAGGGAAAACGACCATACCCGACTCTTCAACTTTCCCAGCAACAAAGATGGTTAACAAAACTAGTAAACTCCTATAAAAGGGTGTCCCATCAAGTTGACACAAGCATACGAGTTTTCGCAAGCGAAACAGTTTCAGAAACATGGGATCAATATGGTCAAGGGGCACTTGTCTTGCTCTCGCGGTTTGTGTTGCTCAAGCGTCTCAAAGTCTTGGTGCTGTAGCTCCTTGTAGACGGCCTCTTGAGTGTGTCCTTCTACACACGACCACGCACATACAAAATTTACAGCAATCAATTATCATGCACAAACTTTACTCAAGATGCAATGAAGTGGATGAATGCAATTCCTATGGTGCAGTTTATGAAAATCAGTTTGTACGTGTTCTTCCATGTTTTAGTAGGCTTCCATAGGGGTTTTATGATGAACATGGCTGCTGGGATCAAGTGTGGACGTGGTTATGATCTTGACACACTTTGTAGATCAATTCCACCGTCAAAAAAATCGACCAAAACATGGTCTATCCACACGCAGAATTTTCTGCTCGCAGGGGGTGAAGAAAACGGGTGCGTTGAAACAGCAGCGACGTCGTAAGAGGGGTTACGGAAACCTACCT
Source organism: Neostapfia colusana (assembly GCA_030760725.1). Classification (NCBI taxonomy): domain Eukaryota; kingdom Viridiplantae; phylum Streptophyta; class Magnoliopsida; order Poales; family Poaceae; genus Neostapfia; species Neostapfia colusana. The sequence continues at coordinate 62,456,283 of JASWHV010000006.1, read as the reverse complement.
CACTTGTTCCTCCTCTCTTCCTGGCGGCAGAACCTTCTTCCTTGCAATGGCAGCAGCGGGAGATTTTCTATGGAGAATTACGAGGCTGTGGCTAGGGCAGAATGTCGTGGGCTTCTTTTCTGGCGACGGCAAGGCGTGATGGAGCTTGACGGCGTCCAAACTCCAGCTATTGGGGCAACTTGGCTGGCAGCAAGGGAGGGTGGCGGCCAAAATAGAGGGGTGGGGTGGCGGCTAGGGGGTTATTTATAAGGGGGAAAAGAGTTAGGGTGGCTAGGATTTTAGCAACTCAATTATCCAATGGCTGAGATTTAATTTTAAAAGAGGTGGGAGCTAGGGGCTGGGATTTATTATTTATTTTCCACCAATGGCTGAGATTAATTGAGAAATAAAAGTCCACAAAAATCTACAGAAGGGGGGCGGCTAGGGTCCCCCCCTTAATGGGCTACGGCCAAGGGGTGGGGCCCATTAGAGTTTCCCCCCTAATTGGGGCGGCTGAAATTGGGGGGAAATTCCCCCCCAAATGTGGGGGGGGGGGGTTCCCTAGAGGAATTTTGGGAAATTTGGGAAAAATCAGGAGAATTGGGAAAAAATTTGGGAAATTAGAGGAGAGGGGAAATTGGGGGAAAATTGGGGTGGCCCAATTTGGCTATTTTATTTATCTATTTATTTATTTTTATTTTTGTTTCTTTTCTTTTTCTATTTATTTTCATTATTTTTCATTTCTATTTACTTTTATTGATTTGTTTGCTTCTTTATTTCTTCTTCTTTTTAAATGTTTCTCTATATGAAAAATGTTTGCAATGCATGGTAGTAATTTTCAGGGTGTTACAAACCTACCCCCCTTAAAATGAATCTCACCCTCGAGATTCAATAGAGTGGAAAAAAGATGAGGGAATTCTGCCTTGAGGTCTTCCTCACGTTCCCATGTAGTTTTGGCTTCCGGGTGTTGGCTCCATTGTACCTTGCACCAACGGATTACTTTGTTCCTTGTGACCCTTTCCTTTACATTCAAGATTTTGATGGGGTGTTCAGTGTAGGTCAGATCCTTTTGAAACTCTAGCTCATCCATTGGTACTTGTTCTTCCGATACTCTTAGGCACTTCTTGAGCTGGGATATGTGAAATACGTCGTGCACGTTGGAGAGGGCGTTGGCATCTCTAGTTGATAGGCTACCTCTTCTCGCTTGCCCAAAATCTTGAATGGCCCAATGTAGCGAGGTACTAACTTGCCTTTGACGTTGAACCGTCGTTGGCCTCAGATAGGCGACACCTTAAGATACACAAAGTCTCCAACTTCGAATATCAAACTCCTTCGCCTATTGTTCACATAGCCCTTTGTCGTAACTGAGCGGCCTTCAAGTTTTCACGTATCGTTTGGACTTGCTTTTCAGTGTCTTAAAGCACTTTGGGTCCAAATACTTGGCTTTCTCCGGTCTCATTCCAAAACAGCATTGTTCTACACCATCTACCATACAATGCTTTGAAAGGTGACATCTTCAAGCTGGCTTGGTAACTGTTGTTATATGAGAATTCAGCATACGGCAAGCTCTTATCCCAACTACGTCCATGTTTCAAGGCGCAAGATCTCATCATGTCTTCGAAAATACGATTTGTCCTCTCAGTTTGCCCGTCGGTTTGCGGGTGATATGCGGAGCTGAAATTCAACCGTGTACCCCATGGCTTCCTGCAGCTTCTTCCAGAACATAGAGGTAAATTGAGAACCTCGATCTGAAACTTTCCTCTTCAGAACTCCATAACGACACATGATTTACTCCATATACAGCTCGGCTAATTGCACCACGGTGTACGTAGTCCTAACAGGAATAAAGTGGGCTGTTTTCGTCAATCGGTCCAAGATAACCCAAATAGAGTTTTAGCCCAACTGAGTACGTGGCAATCTCACTATGAAATCCATGCTGATGTCTTCCCACTTCCACTCAAGTACTTTCAATGGCTGCAATAGTCCAGCAGGTCCTTGATGTTCGGCCTTCACTCGTTGGCACGTGTCGCATAGGGCAACATATTCAGCTATGTCTATTTTCATGCCATCCCACCAATAGCAAGTTTTCAGATCCTTGTACATATTTGTGCAGCCGGGGTGTATGGAATAAGGCGAGTCATATGCCTCCTTTAGTATCGTGTCGCAGATGTGCTTCACGTTAGGCACACAAATCCTTTTCCCTAACCAAAGCGTGCCATTCTCGTCTTCCTTGAAATCCTTCTCTACCCCTTGTCAGGTTCTTTCCTTGATTTCCTTTATTTCCTCATCCGTTGCTTGGCCATCTCGTATCTCTTATTCCAGCATTGAGTTCATTTCTACCACCTCCATCTCGTTCAAGAACCCGAGATGTAATCGTTCAAACTCCTTCCGCAGCTCAGGTGGCAGCTCCCGAACCGTGAGTTAGTGACATGCTCCCTTTCGGCTCAATGCATCAGCTACTACATTGGCCTTTCCAGGGTGATAGTTGATTCCAACATCATAATCCTTGATGAGTTCCAACCATCGACGTTGTTTCAAATTCAGATCCGTTTGCGTGAATATATACTTCAGGCTTTTGTAATCCGTATAGATCTCACATCGGTGGCCAAGGGTATAATGCCTCCAAATCTTCAAGGCATGTACCACGTCTGCAAGTTCCAGGTCATGTGTGGGGTAATTCAGCTCATGTTTCTTTAATTGTCTCGATGCATAGGCTATCACTTATCCTCTTTGCATAAGTACACATCCAAGCCCTTGTCTTGATGCATCACAATATATATCAAAACTCTTGCTCACGTCCGGCAATACCAAAACCGGGGCTGTTGTTAATCTCTTCTTTAGCTCCACAAAGCTGTCTTGACACGCATGTGTCCACTGAAATGCCTTCCCTTTCATCAGCAACTCGGTCATAGGCTTCGCTATTTTGGAGAAATCCTTGATGAACCGGCGGTAGTATCCAGCCATCCCAAGGAAACTCCGAATGTCCCTCACATTCTGCGGATGGTTCCACTTCAAAACATCCCTCACTTTTTCGGGATCAACCGACACTCCTCCTTCGGAAATGATGTGGCCTAAGAATGATATCTCCTTTAGCCAAAATTGATACTTGCTGAACTTAGCATATAATTGATGCTCCCGTAGTTTCTGCAATGTCAATCTCAAGTGTTCTTCATGTTCTTCCTCGCTTTTTTAATACGCCATGATATCGTCGATGAAAACCACAACGAACTTGTCCAAAGCGGCGGTCACTTTCGACCGATCGGACCACCCCAACCTCATTCCACAACCAGGGCGCTTCCCCCTGGTTGTGGACCTGGTCATAGGCCCGAAGCGCCTGACCAGGGTTCTAATGGATGGGGGAAGTGGTCTCAACATACTCTATGTTGGGACCCTCGACGCCCTAGGGATCCCACGCACGAGCCTCCGCACGGCACAAGCCCCTTTTCACAGCATCATCCCCGGCCAACAGGCAGTGCCATTAGGAAATATCAACTTCCCCATCACCTTCGGGGACAAGTCCAACTTCCGCACGGAGACCCTCACCTTTGAGGTCCCCGATTTTGATGAAGCTTACCACGCCATTCTAGGAAGGCCAGCTTACATAAAGTTTCTGACCATTCCAAACTACACATACCTCAAGTTGAAGATGCCCGGCCCCAGGGGAATCAACACGGTGGAGGCAAAAATCTTGCATGCCCTGCTGTGCGACCAGCATGGGTGCGAACAGGCCGCAGCAGCGGTCGCAGCAGTAGCACCCGGCTCGGCTCATCGAGCAGTGGCAAGAATCCCTCCCGACCAACCCTCAACCGGTCTCTCGAAGGACATGAGGATGGTCGACGTTCACCCAGGGGGCCCGGCAAAGGCGGCACGGACGACATTCGCACCGCCTGACAACCGAAGAGGGATGTCGCTCACCTTGGAGCGTAGTCTAGGCGCCACCAATTGTACTTGTAAACCTCGAGTCGAGCAGAATCAATATATGGACGCTAAGGCTTATCTCCCTTGTGCTTTGGGCTCTCTATGGTCGAACACCCTCCCCCTCACGACAAAACCGGACCCGACCTCCAGTACTGTACAACCCCCTAAAAAAACATATATAGAGAAGCACCGTGTAATGTAAGGAACGAGCCAATCCTCACATGGTGCTCGGGGACTACTCATCCACCTAGAAACCCGAACATGACATTCAAAATATATATATATATATATACATATATATACATATATATATACCTCCAATCTTTGTCACAACTCATAACCAAGATATCGAAGGCCTTTCCATTTCACAAACAAAAGGAGAAGTCATGCTCCCAAGCAAGTTACAAGGACGAACGTTTCACAAGTAGTGAACTAAATTTCTTGTTATTACAAGAAAAAATTTCCACAGGTTCGGAACCATTTAATACATAATCATGGGCAAATGCATAAATATATTCCTGAAAGAGAAGTGGGTAAACGAAGTGGATCTGGAACCTACATGCTGATGCTCACGATTTCGATAGTCATACCGGTGATTTGGAGGAGATCTCTCAAAAAATCTTTAGTGCATTTCGGTCAATTCTCCATTATCTTTCTTTGGTTGAGTGGCATGTACTTCCACGGTGCCCGTTTTTCCAATTATGAAGTATGGCTAGGCGATCCTACTCACACTGGACCCAGTGCTCAGGTAGTTTGGCCAATAGTAGGGCAAGAAATTTTGAATGGTGATATAGAAAAGAAGGAGTCTTAACTACATATAGGGACCACTCTTCCTAAGTTTCTTGTCCACCTACTCCTTGATCGCCTCCTCCGGGACGAGCTCGGCCAATTAGAGCGCAGCCAGGGCAATTGCGTCCCTAGCTCCTCCAGGATCCATAGCCGGCCCGTGGAAACCATGAAGAAGCTGAAGATCGAGGGCGGGGTAGTGAGACAACACGGTGCCTAGAGCAACTCGGGCCCCGCAGTAGAGCAACTCGGGCCCTGCAGAAGACCCCGACTTCCTCAACGTCTAGTCGCCGACCATCCACTTCGCCGAGCGCCCTGACCAGCCGATCGGCAAGCCCGACTCCTGACCGGTCCCTGAGCACCAGGTCACATATTGACCGCCCAGCGCCCCAGAAGCTGGCGAGCTCCGACTGAAGCGCCTCAAAGCGCTGGAGAATGCTGAATCCATGATTCTGGGGAAGCGAAGCCTGCCGAAGTAGTCGCTAGCACCGGACCCAGCATCCTGTCGCAAGGCGCTGCCACCAGGCGTCGAGTCTTCTCCAGTGTTCGCTCCTCAATGAAAAGACAAGCACAAAGATCCTCGATGTCCCCTCCCCGAGCCTCGACCAGGTCTCTAGCGACCTTGATGTGCCCCCGCGTTTCTACACAAGACACACCACCAAGGTGTCGGACCAGCACGGATTCATAAAGTAAAAGGAAGAATAAGAAGAAAGGACTAACCCATGATCTGGCCCCTTGTCTTCTTGACAGCTACCAGGGCTTCCCGAATCTCCCGGACATGGGCCGCCAGATCCTTCGCAGCCTGAGCCGCGCCCCCTCGCGTGGCCTCAGCAACAGCACGAAGGCGGGAGAGCTTCGTAGATGACGACGCCCCCTCGACCGTGACCCCGCTGCCGCTCGAGTTGCTCCATCCGCAGCGGCCCGGGCCCTCTCGAGCTCCACACGCACTTCAGCCAGCTTGGCCTCCGTGCGACGACGATGATCCTCACTCTCATGAAGATTCCACGAGTCTTCGGCAGCTCAGCAAACCAGCTCCTCGTCAAAGTTCAAGAGTTCATGATGAGAAGAAGGAGAGGAGAAAAAGTCTCAATAGTCCACTCGGAGGTACATCCCGCAACTACCCAAGCACGGCGTCCATACGATCACACTCCACCGAGATACTCGACCGAACGAGGACGAGTTGCCAGCAAAGAGAACCCAGGTCTCCCTCTTCCCGCCTCTGTTCCTCCGGCCCCGAGTCACCGCTAGCTTCGGTCCCAGCGATCCCCGTGCCCAGGGTCGACAGGCGCTCCGGCATCAGGAGTCGAGGAACGACGCCCAAAGCCATCACTTCACCCCCATCAGATAGGATCTAAGAGCACGTGAAAAGCTACCAGAGGGGCTGAGTGATAGATTTAAACTTTTTGGCGGAAGCAACAAAAACCCTCTCGGTAGAAAATTGATCTGTTAAAGAAACCATGTATGCGACTGATCTAAATGTGTCCAACCATGAAAAAATGATATATATTATATATAATTGTGTCACGAAGACACGATAACAAGAATCAAGGAAATCCGTCAAGAAAAACTCAAGTTATGATCGAAAGATCAAACGAGGGTCAATCTGTTCTACTCGAGTAAAAACCAGATCTGCAACACTGGAAAGAAACTCGTGTATATCATAAAATACAAATCCTATGACCGTGAAATTTTCAAAAATGATATATAATCAAGTTCTGAATACAACCCAAAAAGAATCATGTCAATTGGATCTGTAAAACTCGAGTTATGATCAAAACACCGAAACACTGTCGTGCTGTCCAGAGACTCGACGAGAAAGACTTGACAAAAACAATTCGGATGAACAAGGCACAAAAGTTCCTCTAAATTACGAATTTTATTGATAAGAACATAAGAGGAACAGGCCAAGGTCATCTTGCCACGAGCTCTGGCCTCCCTTGCTTATGTAACCAGCCCGGAGGTCAACCCAATTCAAACTAGGACTCTAATCCTACTCAGTTTCTGAACCAAAACTTTCTATAACTGCTCAAGACTCTTCTATACGCATATAGAAGCAATCTTAAGACTTCCAAACACCTAAGGAACGTATCCCACATCCCTAAAACAACTCCACTTTGTGTCCCACGCGAAATCCTATCATAACCAACTCAAATCTTTCCATATTTGAGCCATAAACGACTCTACCGCAGCCTGAGTCCATAATCCAGCCGGTTGGACCTTTCCTACCAATTCTTTACGTCCACATCTCTTCATCACGCCTTGGAACCATGTTGCCACGTCCATGCACTCCTTGCACACGTGTAAACACCTTCCAATGACGTCCACGATACCTTCATATGCATTGTTCTTGGTCCAAACATGCTGCGTGACCTCCCGATCAACTCAACCACAATTCCTCCAGAACTTGGTTGTTGAACCTCATCTTCTCCCTAAGACTAGTTCAATGGATCCCGTCACCTGCCATATATTGAACTCAAGCAACACCTGCACATGAATAAACAACCAATACTTTTGAGCACAAGTCCGTGACTTCACTCACGTTAGTTCCGAAAACCACAACACCTTACGTGAACACCTCACATAAGCATGTTGCAAACCATAGCAAAATGTTAACCACCGTAAACAGCCATAACACTTCAAAAACTTAGTAAAAGAATACTAAGCAAACTTTCCATAGATGTCAAACAAGTTTGAAACATTTGCATGGTAAAAACAGAACCATTGCGATTTAGCTCCGGACCTTGCCAAAGCTAACTGGACCTTGAGCCGGAGCTTACCAAAGCTAGCAGAACCTAGCCATAGCAAGTTGGACCTTGACATAAAGGGTGTTTTGGTAGAATTCAAAACTTTTATCTTCATAGCCAATGTATTTAGCACACATAGGTCTCACAATCTCCCCCTTGATGAATGCATTGGCAACACCACTTAAAATCCGAACATTGGCTTATTCACATGAAAAGTTTCGAAAACAATCAAATGAGAAAGAAATTTCAAAACAGAAATTTCTCCCCCTATACATATTTCTCCCCTTTGTAAATCAGAAATAAAATGAGAAGAAAAACAAAAATTCTCCCCCTGAGAAGAATCGTGCCAAAACACTTGTGTATCGTTCAATGTGTATCAATTTCTCCCCCTTTGACAATGTATTCAGCAAGGTTCAAAAGAGAAATTTTAATTATTATGAGCATATTTATAACATATACATATAAAACAAAGCTCATCCAAGCCATACTATCAAGTAACTTACACTATCACATCGATGAGATACATAAAGTAGTGTAAGCCATGCTAGAGATCAAGTGTAATTTTTAATTTAAGCAAGTCATGATCTCACAAACTTAACTATGTCAAGACCTGAAAGCATGACACTTGTTGCTGCATTTTAATTATTTTTCAAAGCACAAATTCAGATCATATGACATTTGCAAGAGATTATATGCCGCATCAGCCTTATTCTAACCAACCAAGCCAAGCCTATGTCATTTGACAATCAGAAGCTTAAGGACATGGTTTTAGTCATATACAACTTCTTCCAAGTTCATATCTAAGTGCAATGATAAGCCATCTCAAAAGAAAAAGTGTGATGCATGCATATTCTCTTGATCCTTTTCCCAATTTTTTATTTGAACATAAAAGCTCAACATGTGAATATTGATTCATTATTTTTTTCATTATTAAAAGCACTTGTGAGCATGCAACAAGTTTAAAACAACAAGAAAGTTTGATCATGACCAGATTTAGTGTAAATAATTATTCCAATTACTAGTCATGGCAAAAACTACAAATGTATAATATGAGTAATGTAGTAAGAACTTTCAGCATATAAAAGGAATCACAAAGTCATATATGTATGAAATACTATGCTCATGCTATTTTAAATTCAGATTCACACATAGACTTGCCAAGTTTCAAAACTCCCCCTAAATTTAATCCATGAGGATGCATAACCCCTATTTCACTATGAATGAAACAAAAACTAGTGAAATCCAAAGGTTTTGTAAAAATGTCAGCCAATTGTTGTTCGGTATCTACATATTGAAGCACAATGTTTCCTTTTTCAACATTATCACGGAGAAAGTTATACCTAATGTCAATGTGCTTTGTTCTCGAATGTTGCACGGGATTTTTAGCAATGCAAATGGCACTAGTGTTATCAAAAAATAGTGGAACACTATCTAGATCAACCCATAGTCCTTAAGTGTTTGAATAATCCAAAGAATTTGTGAGCAAGCGCTAGCAGCAGCTACATATTCAGATTCGGCTGTGGATTGTGCAACTGAATTTTGTTTTCTAGAGGACCAAGCAACAAGTGAATTACCAAGAAAATGACAAGCACCGGAAGTACTTTTCCAATCAATTCTACAACCCCCAAAATCAGCATCCGAAAAAGCTTTCAAAGTAACGGTTAAGGAAGAAGGAAGAAAAATCCCAAATTCTTGAGTTCCATGTAAGTACCTGAGAATTCTTTTGACGGCTTGACGATGTGAAGCACGTGAAGAAGCTTGAAATCGTGCACAAAGACATACGCTGAATTGTATGTCCGGTCTTGATGCCGTGAGGTACAAAAGTGATCCAATCATACTTCCATATTCTTTTTGATCCATGGGTTTACCATCTTCATCAAGTTCAAGTGTCGTTGCTGTACCCATTGGTGTCCGAAGAAACTTGCTTTTATCCATGTTGAAGCAGTTAAGAAGGTATCTTGTATACTTTGTTTGATGCACAAAAGTACCCTCCTTGGTTTGCTTGATTTGCAGCCCCGAAAAGTATGTGAGTTCTCCCATCATACTCATCTCAAATTCTGAACTCATAATAGTTGGACCGTGTGACCCGTTCGTGCAAGCTTTCAATCATTTGTTGTGGAGGATGACTTTTGAGGACCCGGGGGGAGTAGACAATTCAAAAGCTCCTTCTTCTTCATGTTCATCACAAATTGAAGAACTTGTGACTTGAGGACAATCTGGACCAGCAATGGTGGTCGTCGGTGCTGGTTTGAACAATGCCATTAGCTCCTGAATTTTCGGGCAGCAGCATCACTTCTTCATCTTCTTCGATGAAAATACTCTCCCCCTACAGATATGGGTCTGGTCCTGCAATATTAGAGCTAGTACCTGGGATAGCTTCATCAAAAAGAAACCTCACAAGTCTCCACAATTTTGTTAGTGTCATGTAAAAGTACACGGTAGCCTCTAGTATGAGATGGGTAATCAAGAAACATGCCATCAACGGATCTAGGTTTAAATTTATCAAGATTACCATGTTTCTTAACAAAGCATTTACAAACAAAGACCCGAAAATGTGTGACACTAGGCCTATGTCCAAACCGAAGTTCATATGGTGTTGTACCTAGCTTAGCACGCAAGAAAACACGATTTGAGACATAACAAGCAGCTGCAATAGCATCAAGCCAAAATTTTCTAGGAGTTTTATATTCATCAAGCATAGTCCTAGCCATCTCAACTAAAGTTCTGTTCTTTCTCTCTACAACACCGTTTTATTGAGGTACATACGGTGAACAAAATTGATGATGTATTCCATTTTCAGCACAAAAGTGATCAAACAATTGATTTTTAAATTCGGTTCTGTTATCACTTCTAATTGCTTTTAAAGATCCTGGGTGATCAATTGATAATCTAAGAAATAAGGTTCTAAAGTGACTAAAAGTTTCATTCTTAGATGCCATAAAATAAACCCAAGAGTATCTAGAATAGTCATCAACAATCACAAGAACATACCATTTACCTCCGAAGGATTAAACACGTGAAGGTCCTACGGTGTCAAGGTGCAAAAGTTGACCCGGTTCAGTTGTCATGGTCATTGTGAGAGGAGCATGTGAACATGCAACAATCTTAGCATGTCTACAAGAAGAGCACACAATTTCTTTGTCCCCTTTAAGCTTAGGCATCCGACGTATGCGATCAAGAGCACTAACACGTGTGAGATGATCAAAGCCTACGTGACCAAGTCTACGATGCCAAAAATATAAGTCTTTTGAATCATTAGCAACTAGACATCTATGCTTAGAGGATGACATATCAAAATCAGTTTTAAAAAATCTTCCAAACCGAGACATATTAAAAATGAGCTCACTATTTGAATCTACAACCTTGCAACAATTTTTAGTGAAAATAATTTCCAGATTTTCATCTAGCAATTGTGAAACAGAAAGCAAGTTGTATTTCAAATTTTTAACAAGTGCCACATCTTTTAAAGTGTAGTGATTATTTACTCTAACCGAACCCTTAGCAGTTATAGGAGTTGAAGAATTATCGGTAAAAGTAACATTTTCTACATGTGACACAAAAGAGAGGGAGGAGAACCATTCTTTGTTACTGGTCATGTGGCGTGAGCATCCTAAATCCACAATCCAAATGTTCTCCTTCAAGCGTGTAACCTACATAGAAGTACAATACGTCGATGTATCAATACTGGGGTTAGTCAAAAAGCATTTAGGAATCCAGTACTGAGTCACATGACGTCCTGCAGAAGTAACACGCAAAAACTGAGATAAAACAGAAGGTTCATGAGCCAAAGTTTGAGGATTTTTGTACCCAACTACTGACCTACGAGGTGTTACATGAGTAGCACAGAAAATGGTAGATCCGGAAGCAAACTTTACATGTTTTTGACTCATTACAGCAGGTTGCATATTCCTAACATTCGGTTCAGCAATCATTCTTTCCTTTTTCTGTTGCTTAGCTAGTCTATAATAAAAATCTATGACATGACCATCTCTACCACAGTAGGTACAATTAAATTTAACTTTATGTTCATGTTTAGATGAGCAGACAATATGTTTATTTGAAACCGAATGAGACAACACTCCTGCAGATTTAAAAACTACTTCTTTTTGTTTAGAAACTGTTTAAATCAAACCACTTCCTAATGACTTTACAATTTTAGGTGAATGTGCTTTAGCATGAGCATGGGAATCAAAACCTAAACCAGTTTTATCACTGCAAGATTTAGAAGAATTCAACAGCAAGTTCAGATTCTTATTCCCATTATAAAACCGCTCTAGTGTCCTATTCATGTCATCAAGTTTCTTAGACAAGTCTAGGCAGTTTTGACATGAAGTTTTTCCTTTTAGTTTGCAATTGGAACAATAATTAACTTCATGAGAACGTAAAGCATTGTTCAATATAGAAATTTCATTCATAGCATCTTGTAGTTTCTTATTAAGATCATCACAAGTAGAACAATGCAAATCAATTGTAGAACAACAAGCATATTTCAAGTTTTTATCATTAAGTGCAGCAAGCTCTCTGTTCTTTTCAATCACAAACTCAAGTTTATCAAGTGTGGAGGTATGTGCACTTCTTAGAGAGGACAATTATTCATATATTAAATCACATGAGGAACAAGAATCATCACTAGGAATCAAAGATTTCAAACGATTAATTTCAGATTCTAGTGACTCAATTTTAACAGCATTATCCCTAAGATTTTTGTCCTTTTTCTTAACTATAACAGTGGCACGAGAAATAGCATCACACTTTTCTTCGCAAGTAGGACATACCTCTTCATTGTCGTTGTTGTGTTCTGCCTCCTCCATACTTGAACTTGACTTGCCCGCTATGAAGCATAAGTTTGCCATATCATCTTCATCTTCGTCACTTCCGATGTCCACATCGCTCGAGCAATGTTCTTGAAGTGCGGATATAAAACTATTTACCAATTGGCATCCTATAAAACCCTTCTTCTTTTTCTTATCGTTTGCAGAGGAGTGCTTCGTCCTAGTTTGCTTTTCAACACGGGAAGTAGGACCTGAAAGGTTAAGGCAATCCATATGAAAATATACTGTCTTACCACATTCGAAGCATCGTTGAGGTCCGGCACTTCCTCTCCTTCTAGTTCTCACATTTTGCAATGCTTTTGAGAACGGAGTAGAGATGAGTGCAAGTTCTTCCTCTGGAAACTCTTCAATCTGTTCAAGGGTTAGATAGGACAACAAAGAAAGTGTACCACAAGATGAAGATTGACTAGAGCTAGGCATGTCACGTTGTGAAACAAATGCAAGAGACTTGTTGGGGTTCTTACGTGAAATTATGTCAATTTCATGAGTTTATAACTTAGAATATAGCACATCTAATGTAAGTGTACTCATGACAGTAGATTCACGAATAGATGTAACTTTCATCTTCCAAATTGACATGTCTAATGCACTTAGTAATTGCCTAGCATTTTCAGCATCTGAAAAATTAACGTTGACACTACGCAAGTTGCTGAGAATTTTATTGAAGCGAGCAAAGAGGTCATCAATTGACTCACGGGTTGCATCTCGAAGCGCATATATTCTTTCTTGAACATATCTTGTCTTACCTCCTTGATCGTGTTGGATCCTTCGTGGTAGTAACAAAGTGCTTTCCACACATCGTATGCAGATCGGAAGTGTGCAACACGGTCGAAGTCACTTTGAGTTAATCCTTGTATGATCAAGTTCCGTGCTTTGTTGTTGTTGTCGACATGTTCATGTTCGTAGACGTGACTTGATCGTTTGGCGGCACGTCATAAGGCTTGTACACCTTTTCCCATATTGCAAAGCCTTGCGCCTGGATGAAAGCCTCCATTCGTGCCTTCCAAACCTGAAAATCAATGCCACTGAACACACAAGGTTTTGCGGAGTATTTCTCCATGATGATTAGTCAAAACACGTGCAAATCACAAAGATTAGAGAACCGTGGCTCCGATAGCAATTGTAGGATCAAAGAGCATGTGAAAAGCTACCAGAGAGGGGGTGAATGGTAGATTTAAACTTTTTAGTGGAAGCAACAAAAACCCCCTCGGCAGAAAATCGATCTGTTAAAGAAACCAAGTATGCGACTGATCTAAATGTGTTTAACCGTGACGAAAGTGGTATATATTATAGAGAATCAAGTCACAAAGACACGACAACAAGAATCACGGAAATCCGTCAATAAAAACTCAAGTTATGATCGAAAGATTAAACGAGGGTCAATCTGTTCTACTCGAGTAAAAACCAGATCTGCAACACTGGAAATAAACTCATGTAGATCAGAAACTACAAATCCAATGACCTTGAAATTTTCAAAGATGATATATAATCAAGTTGTGAAGACAACCCAAAAAGAACCACGTCAATTGGATCTGTAAAACTCGGGTTATGATCAAAACACCCAATCACTGTCGTGCTGTCCGGAAACTCGACGAGAAAGACTTGACAAAAACAAGTCGGACGAACAAGGTACAAAAGCTCCTCTAAATTATGAATTTTATTGACCAAAATATAAGAGGAACAGCCCAAGGTCATCATGCCACGAGCTCTGGCCTCCCTTGCTTATATAACCAGCCCGGAGGCCAACCCAATTCTAACTAGGACTCTAATCCTACTCAGTTTCTGAATCGAAACTTTCCATAACTGCTCAAGACTCTTCTATACACAGATAGAAGCAATCTTAAGACTTCCAAACACCTTAGCAACGTATCCCACATCCCTAAAACAACTCAACTTGTGTCCCACACGAAATCCTATCATAACCAACTACAATCTTTCCATATTTGAGCCATAACCGACTCAGCCGCAGTCTGAGTCCATAATCCAGCCGGTTGGACCTTTCCTACCAATTCTTTATGTCCACATCTCTTCATCACACCTTGGAACCATGTTTCCACGTCCATGCACTCCTTGCACACATGCAAACATCTTCCAATGACATCCACGATACCTTCATATGCATTGTTCTTGATCCAAACATGTTGCGCGACCTCCCGATCAACTCAACCACAATTCCTCCTGAACTTGGTTGTTGAACCTCATCTTCTCCCTAACACTAGTTCAATGGATCCCGTCACCATCCATATCTTGACCTGAAGCAACACCTGCACATGAATAAACAACCAATACTTTTGAGCACAAGTCCGTGACTTGAGTCACGTTAGTTCCAAAAACCACAACACCTTACGTGAACACCTCACATAAGCATGTTGCAAACCATAGCAAAATGTTAACCACCGTAAAAAGCCATAACACTTCAAAAACTTAGTAAAAGAATACTAAGCAAACTTTCCATAGATGTAAAGCAAGTTCAAAACATTTGCATGGTAAAAATATAACCATTGCGATTTAGCTCCAGACCTTGCCAAAGCTAACCGGACCTTGAGCCGGAGCTTACCAAAGCTAGCAGAACCCAACCATAGCAAGTCGGACCTTGACAAAAAGAGTGTTTTGGTAGACTTCAAGACTTTTATCATCATAGCCAATGTATTCAGCACACATAGGTCTCACACATCGATGGAGGGACCCAGAACGACCACCAGATCGGAGATCGAGGCAGCCCCCCCTTCGCCGGTTCAGTCATCGACAAGGCGGACCTCCCCGCCAAGCCCTCAGCTGGAGCCACGGTGCTCGGAAGAACTTTGAGCGCTGGGATGGATCTCCTACCCGAAGGAGCATGTCAAAAAGCTTAATCAAAAAGAAGGCGGCGTGGCAGGAGAAAGAAGAAAGTTACCTCCCCCACTACCAAAGAATGATGCACGATTCGCACGACGATGTCGCACCATGGGGGAACGGGGAACGGCAGGCGGCGGAACAAAGGCCAGAGCCGCCACCGCGATGGCGGCGGGAGCCGGAACAGCCTGAACTTACAAGCTTGGAACACCCAAGGATGTGGAGACACACTCTACGAGAGCTGTCGGTAAGGGCTCTAAGCCCGATAGACCTCCCTTTAATACTCGACCGCACATCCGGCATAATCCCTCGCCGAAGGGAAAGGGTTCCCCAATGATCCAAGCACCCAGCACCCGAGCCCCTGAAAGGTCAGCGTCGTCCCCTCCCAGGGGTGCTCGGTGGGGTCGGCGCTCATCCTCTCGTTCGACCCTCCCCCCATCACGAACGGCTCGGACGCCCGCCCCACCACCGCTCGAGCAGTGGGGGCCGGAATATCAACCAGGCCACCCCCACTCTCCTTTGATCATCCGGAAGCGGTGGGATATCTTGTCACACCCGGTTTTTCCGAAGAACAACCGAGTGAATATCACATGTATGCTAGGATCATTTTCTCATACATGTGATGACAAATAGTGAAGCATCATTTATTACAAGCCAGGTGTCGAATATAAATAAGTCTTACATAGCAAATGTCTCGTTGGACAATAATAAGTTCATCACAAGTAAATAATCTAGCAGCGGAATAATTATTCTTGTGGGCTCCGTCACAGCGTTGCCCGGGGGACTCCATGAACCTAGAAACCTTCTTCGGGTCCAAAGTCTTGATCATTATACACCACCTCATTATCTTGACCTGAGCAGCAATATAAACCAACAAATATGCAAGGTTGAGTACCGATGGTACTCAGCAAGTGTGGGAAAATTATGTCATGCATGGCTAGAGCAAGGAGAGATTGAACTCAGGGTTAAAGAACTACGCAATTAATACCTATCACCTTAGCTTATTAAGCACCTACATTACTACACAGGTGAAATGGTCCCAATCTCCCATCCCATCATCATAATCAAATAACCATAACATCATTTCCAATGTTAAGCTCCCCGCTTAACATCCACAACCTCCAAGGTCCTCATCCTCTAATCATGAATAAGTCCAAGCCGCTCTTGACCGTGAGCATGGCTGTCATGACAGTTTTGACTCTGCAGAGTTTGTACCACTGTACCCACATATAGTGATTTCATCCCCCATTGCCGGGTGGACTAAAAGAACCTCCATTATGCCAGTGGCTACGAACCACATTCACACTTCCCAGGTGTGTAGCCAGGAGATCACTACGAACCTTTACAAAGGGATTCCCGACGAGCGTGGGCCCACTGAGGTTTCACCCCTAACAGCATACAAGAGGCTCCAACTCCGCTGCAGTGGCCCCCTCTTGAGCCTTGCGGTTCATATGGTAGTCCAGCTGACACCTATTCCCCGCACCATCCAACACACCCATACTACGCCGGGGATACACCTAATTAATTGGCCAAGCTGCCCCATCTCAGCATGTGGTTGGCACGGTAAAGCCAGGTTACATGCTCCATGAACCGGTTCTTAGGATCTAGGCAAGTACTAAACACAAACCCAAGTCTCGTGCACCCAGCACCAACCAAAACATCCAACTTGCCTTGATTCCTACCTCTACATAACTCATAATATCTCATTCAAGAATATGGTAAAATAAACTGATGATCTCATATCCCAAATATCCCATTCTAAGCATGGCTAAGCATAAGCATGTAAATAAATGACATGATAAAATAAATCCCAACCCAAGCTACAAGGAAACAAGGTAATGCAGTTCTAGGGAAACTTCCTAGCATGGGTTTCATATTTCAATTGACAATGCAAATAATTCTAGCTACACATCCTAGCATAGGATCAAAGTGGTCAAGGACACTTGCCTCCTTCCTGCTGCTCTTGAAATGGGTAGTCCTGATCTTGGAAAGGGAGAACTTGCTCTGGAGCAGGTTCTACTCATACCATCATACATAGAAAAAGAAAACAACAAGTCATAAGACATAGTTCACACTTCCACTTCATACAAACCACACATTCACATTTATAAAAGTCATTCATAATTATATGTGTTGTGGTTATTCTATGTGTGTTGATTTTGGCTTACATGCACTTTTAATCATGTGTATATGATTTCTATTTTTGTATTCACATTTATGTTTGCATACTATATATATGAGTTTCTAATTTAAATAAATTCCTTATATTCAATTACTACACCTTTTAGCTACCAAGTATGCATGAAAGGTATTTTCCTACTCCATATGTGTCTTCAGTCCTTCTACCAACCCTAAACTAAATTCTTTGGATTTTAGAAACTTCATTTATCACTTTCTAGTTATTCATACCTAGCTTGCTATATTTTCAGATTTATTTCCTATGCCTAAATGTGAACTTTATTATGAAAATTGTAAGACACATCATCTAAACAGAATAGGTTCTGATCCAAAATATTTAATAATATAGTTTTGATCTTTTCCTCTGATGTAAACTACTTTACATTTATTTTTCTAATTTTCAGAATTATTCTCTACTTAAAAATGTGTCCCTATAACTAATAAATGTGAATAATCAATTAAACAGATTCATTTCAGCCAAAAATCTATTTTTATCTCACTCCAAGGTTTTGTAAGTACTGGAAAAGTTTTTAATTTGAATTTGACAATATGTTTGTCCCACCTTTTAAATTTTAAATACTAGCCACATATTCAAATTCCCAACTTTAATATCAAATAGGGTTAAAAAGGTAAACTCACCCCACTACAGGGTCCATTATATTATTTTAAGAATTTCCAGGGGTCTAGCTACACTTAACAGAGGGGTTTTTCCAAATTTTTATTAAGTCCAGGGGCTAAAAGTGATTTTTAAATGAATTTACATGATTTTCTGAAGTTCCAGGGGCTAGATCAGAAGTTTCCGGGGCTAGCTCTTATTTTCCGAGAATCCCAGGGGGTAGCGCGTAAGAATTCCAGTCTTTATAACGCGAGGCTGACGTGGACCGTCCGATTTAAAACAGACGGCTGAGATTATAACATCGAACCGGTACGCGGGGATTTAAAGTCTACCGTGCGATTTAAAATAGACGGCGCACAAGCGGCCACGTCGCTCTGATCGAGCGCGGGCGGCGCTGCCCGGCGGCGCACGGCGGCGGGAGGCGGCGATCTCGCCGGAGAGTTTCGGATCTTCGTCAATTCTCCCTAAAACTGTGATTTTATGGCTTAGATCGGTAGAGGGGAGGTCGGGGATCTCACCTCAGGGGTTTTCTTGAGCTCGGAGGTCCTGGAAAGCGATCGGTGATGAGGTCCGAGGTGAATTCACGGCGAGGCTCGTCGGCACTGTGTTTGAACCGCAAATCACCGAGTTTTCTGCACCTGCAAGGTTCCCCGGAGGCGGTGGATCAAGACCAGCGAGTTAGATCAGAATTCCCGAGCGTAGATCGGCCAGAATTCGTCGGAGGGGCTCGGGTTCTCACCGGAGAGAAAATCGGCGGATCGTGGGGAAAAACGGGACGATGCCGGGGTTTTTATAGACGGGGGAGGGCGGTGTTCAGTTGTGATCGAGTTAGCATCGCCCACGAACAAAATTCGGCTGGGATACGCGAGGATCCGGGTCGGTTTTGATTCGGGGTGAAAAGAGTCCGGCCGAGCGCGGGCGCGAGCGCGAGGAGGAAGAAAGGTTGGCGGGCCCCGTGTGTCAGTGGGAAGAAGGGGGGCGCGCGGCTGCGGGCTGGCGCGGGATGGCGTGGGCCGGCTGGTGGGTTTCGGCCCACTGGCCGGTTTTTTTCTGTTTTTCTTTTTCTTTTTCCATTTCTTTTCTGGTTTGAATTTGAATTCCAACTAAGTTTGAATTTCTGCAGCCCATGCAATACGTCCAAAAATTTTTAAATTCTCCTCTTAACAGGATTTTGGGGTGTTACAGCTCTACCCCCCTTAAAAGAAATCTCGTCCTCGAGATTGGTGTTTCTAAGAAAACAATTCCGGAAATTGTGCCTTAAGCTCATCTTCTCGCTCCCATGTGGCCTCCTCTTCCGAGTGATGCTTCCACTGCACCTTGCACATCCGGATTCTTTTATTTCTTGTGAGGCGTTCCATTGTCTCCAAAATCTTGAATGGTTGCTCGGCATAAGACAGATCCTCAGCTACGTCAACCTCATTCATGGGTAGCACCTCTTCAGTCGTTCTCAGACATTTCTTGAGCTGTGACACATGGAATACATCGTGCACATCTGATAGGTGAGCCGGTAATTCTAGTTGATATGCCACTTCGCCTTTCCTCTCCAGAACTTGAAAGGGTCCGGTGTATCGAGGTGACAACTTCCCTTTCACCTTGAACCGACGAAGTCCTCGGATAGGGGACACCTTGAGATAGACATAGTCTCCCACATTGAAAACGAGCTCTCTTCTTCGTACATCGGCATAGCTCTTTTGGCGTGTCTGTGCTATCCTCAAGTTGTTGCAAATTTCCCTCACTTTCGCCTCGGCTTCTTGTAGTACTTCGGGACCAAACACTTTACTTTCCCCTGTTTGGTTCCAAAATAGGGGAGTTCTGCACTTCCTCCCATACAAAGCTTCGAATGGTGACATCTTCATACTAGCCTGATAGCTGTTGTTATAGGAGAATTCCGCATACGGTAAGTTCTTGTCCCAACTCCGATTGTTTTTGAGTGCAGATGCCCTCAGCATATCCTCAAGAATCTGATTAGTTCTTTCCGTCTGCCCTCAGTTTGGGGATGATAGGAAGAACTAAAGTTCAGATGGGTTCCCATTGTTTCGTGCAACTTCTGCCAGAACCTCGAGGTGAACTGTGTCCCTCGATCTGACACTATCTTCTTTGGCACTCCATGGTAACACACGATCCTTGACATGTACAACTCCACCAATTTGGATCCGCTGTAGCTTTCTTTCACGGGAATGAAATGAGCTACCTTGGTTAGCCTGTCGATGATGACCCATATCGAATCATATCCTGATTGGGTCCTAGGCAGTCCCACTATGAAATCCATACCGATTTCTTCCCATTTCCATTCAGGTACTTTGAGTGGTTGCAATAATCCCGCGGGTCGTTGATGTTCTGCTTTCACCAACTGGCATGTGTCACATAGGGCAACATGCTCCGCGAAATCTCGCTTCATGCCATACCACCAATACCTGCTCTTGAGGTCCTGGTACATCTTCGTACCCCCAGGATGAATGGAATAGTCAGAATCGTGAGCCTCATTCAAAATCAATTCGCGGATCTTCTTTACTTCTGGCACACAGATTCTTTTCCCGTGCCACACCGTTCCTTGTTCATCCTCTCTGAAACCAGGGGCTTTATTTTCCTTGATGAGTTGCCTGATTTCTCGTATCTTCTCGTCGTTCTTTTGACCCTCGCGTATGTCTTGCTCTAGTGTGGAGTCCACTTCCATGGCGATGGCTTCACCACTATTCACAAGGCATAGATTGAGCCTTATAACCTCGTCCTTCAATTCTGCAGGCATTTCCTTCAAGCTCAACTCATTGACCTGCACTTTCCGACTTAAAGCATCTGCCACAACGTTTGCTTTCCCAGGATGATAGTTGATGCCCACATCAAAGTCATTGATTAGCTCTAACCATCTCCTTTGTCTGAGGTTGAGATCTGGCTGTGTGAAAATGTACTTTAAACTCTTATGATCCGTATATATTTCTGTCCTCTTCCCCATCAAGTAATGCCGCCAAATTTTCAACGCGTGTACCACTGCGGCTAGTTCTAGGTCATGAGTAGGATAGTTCTTCTCGTGCTTCCGAAGCTGTTGGGATGCATAAGCCATGGCATGCCCTTCTTGCATAAGAACACATCCCAACCCGTTTCCAGATGCATCACAGTACACCGTAAAGTTCTTCTGCATATCTGACATAACTAGCACTGGGGTTGTTGTCAATCTTTTCTTTAACTCCGAAAACTCGTCTCGCACTGCGGCGTCCATGTGAATGTGATTCCCTTCTCCAACAGTTTGGTGAGGGGTCTCGAGATCTTAGAGAATCCCTCAATAAACCGTCGATAGTATCCAGCCAATCCCAAGAAGCTTCAAACTTCCCCGACATTTTCAGGGGTCTTCCACTTCTGTATATCCTCGATTTTGGCGGGATCCATGGAGATTCCTCCCTCCGAGATTATATGTCCTAAGAAGGGAACTCTCTTCAGCCAAAACTCACACTTGCTCAACTTGGCATACAGTTGGTGTTCTCTCCGCCTCTGCAACACCAACCTTAGATGTTTCTCATGTTCTTCTTCATCTTTGGAGAAGACGAGAATGTCATCTATGAAAACCACCACAAATTTGTCCAGATATTCCATGAATACCTTGTTCATGAGATACATGAAGTATGCCGGGGCATTAGTTAGCCCGAAAGGCATAACAGTGTATTCATACAGTCCGTACCGAGATACGAAAGCTGTCTTGGGAATATCAGATTGCCTTATCTTAAGTTGGTGGTATCCCGACCTGAGATCAATTTTCGAGAACACACAAGCTCCCCTCAACTGATCAAACAAGTCTTCAATGCGGGGTAATGGGTACTTATTCTTGATGGTTACCCCATTCAAGGCACGGTAGTCCACGCATAACCTCTGGGTTCCGTCCTTCTTGGGCACAAATATCACTGGGGCTCCCCATGGTGAGGAACTAGGGCGAATATACCCCTTCTCCGTCAATTCTCTCAAATGATCCTTGACTTCTCCCAGCTGCTTGGAGTCCATCCGATAAGGTCTCTTGTATATCGAAGCTGTTCCAGGCACTAGCTCAATTGCGAATTCCACTTCACGATCAGGAGGCATTCCTGGCAATTCCTCCGGAAAAACATCTGGATATTCCCTGATGGTTCTGATCTCCTCCACTTTCACCTCAACTTGATTTAATTTAATGTCCCTCCTAGGCTCTTGTATTGTTATAAACTTTACTTTTGTGCCACTAGGGTGCGTTAGTTCCACCGTTCTAGTCAAACAATGGATGATTCCCTTATGTTTGGTCAACCAATCCATACCCCAAAATAATATCGATCCCTTGTGAATCTATCACTATGAGGTTAGCAGTAAATACTACCCCATTAATGTCTAGGTTCACCTTGGGACACACTTGTCTTGTCCTTATTTCTCCACCTAGAGAGTTTACTGCTAGCATATGGTTCATTTGTGTTGTTGCTAGATCATGCTTCTTAACAAACCCTTGAGCAATGAACGAGTGGGTAGCACCAGAATCAAACAGCAGGGTTGCAATGTGTATTGGCAGGAAACTTACCAACTACCACGTCAGGTGCCTCTTGTGCTTCCTCCATGGTGACGTGGTTCACCCGTCCTATCATTACATTCTGCTGTTGTGGCTGCGTGGGCTTCTTCTTTGGGCACTTATGGGCGTAGTGCCCCACTTCACCACAGTTGAAAAATTGCACCCCAACCTTAGGTGCCTGGCCTTTGTTGTCTTGGGGTTGGTTTGGGGGTCCTTGCACTGCTGGTCGAGGTTATACGTAGGGCGAGGCTCCTGTACGAACTGACGTTGTGGCTGTATTGGTGCTGCCGGAGGCCTGTAGTTCGGGTTGTACCCTCTTGGTGCTGAGTAGGGTACCGCAGCACGGCTCGTCTGCCCTGCGGTTTGCTGCATCAGACGTGGGCGGGTGTTGCTACCCGAGGCTTGATGTGACCATCCGGCCTTCCTCTTGTTCTCATTTTCCAAGGCCTTCAGCTTCCTTTCTACCACAAACGCTCTGTCCACCATCTTTTGGAAGCTTTCATACTCATTGGAGGACATTGCACACTGCATTTCTGCGGTAAGTCCTTCCACGAAACAATCTTGTTTCTTCTCATCAGTCTCTATGTCCCGTGGGGCATAACGGGAGAGTTGAGTAAATTTAGTGAGGTATTCCCTCACAGTCATGTTACCTTGCTGCAACCCCAAAAACTCCTTCCTCTTGTTTTTGAGTTCACCCCTTGGTATGTAATGGTTGCGGAAGCTACGCTTGAACTCTTCCCAAGTGATGTTCTCAGGGTCATGATGGGCGGCCACGTAGACGGTCCACCAACCAGCAGCAGGTCCATGCAATTGATGAGAGGCAAACAGCACCCTCTCATACCCTTGGCACTGTATGATCCTCATCTTGCTTTCAATGGTCTTTAGCCAATCATCTGCCTCCAGAGGTTCAGCTGCACTTGCAAACTTTGGAGGTTGAGTTTCTAGAAACTCACTCAACCTTGGTTGGCGTGGTGCAGCTTGTGGAGGGGGAACTTGATGCAAGTTGGCCACCACTTGAGTCAAGTTCTGGATGAGCTGATTTTGATTCTCAAGCATTTGGTGGAGGGGATCAACTCCTTCACGGCGACCACCCCTGTCTTGGCCTCCAGAAAGATGAGAGTTGCAGGCCTCATCGTTGTTGCTGTTGGTGGGGTTGGCAGCACGACCCTTTCCTCTTCCGGCCATCTAGCATGATCAACCAAATGTTAATTTAAGGCATTGCGTATTATCTTACTACTTTCACTTGTTTTTACTTTGAAGTGTTGAAGCTTTGTTATACTTTCTGAGGGTTCATGTCTCATACAAAAATAAATGGACTATTATTTCATGTGGGTTCACACACCAAAGCAAAACAATCTGAAGACGAGGCTGTGGACAATTGCTCATGGCTTCCACAACTCACGTCACACACCAAGCATTAACACACCATTAACTAAGATAACGACTCGACTACTCGACATCCTGCTAAACTAAGGGAAGGACTCTACACTACTCGTATCACTGAGCTGGCTCCTCGGGATCTTCCTCATTATTGCGGCTGCCTTCTGACTCCGCTTTGGGTGGGGAAGCTGCTGGTGGAGAAGTGCGACGACGCCTGATCGCCCGGTGATCTGGGGAGTCAGGAGTCCATATGTCATTCACGGTGACACACAGTTCATTCCCATCTCCTCTTTCTCTCGCCCTCAAGCAGGCTCGCAGCAACGCCTCCGTTTCCTTCAGGGTGTCCCGAACATCCTGAAGCTCTTGCTGACACTCCTGCAGTCGAGTGCTGAGCATAGCAGCATCCTCCAAGTACAAGTCCATGTGCTCATGGGAAGTCCCTTGCTGCACTGGCGGGTACTTATACTCCGTTGTACCACTCTTGCGCTGGAGGACATACATGTACTCAGTCCTGTCCAAGTGTCGACGATAGATGTGACTCTGGCAGGTGATGGCCTCCCAGGTGACATCCTTCTCTGCATCGACTTGTGTCGCTCAACAAGCTGGAGAGCGGTGGATCTTGAGCAGCTGATTTTCGTGGATAATCCTCATCTCTGAACTCCATTCTTCCCTCTTCTCACGGATGGTCCTGGTGGAGCTATAGTGTATGATTAGCTTGCCCGTATTGCCGGCGGCTTGGAGCATACGTCGAAGACGGCGCAACAAGCCTCCTACTGCCAATCCGTAGGAAAGGTACGTCACCGGACGGCTCTCCTCTCTTTGGGCAAGTGTAACTACGGGAACTCTCCCTCCTGTGGACTTGCGAGCGGTGCCAATCATGCGAACCATCTAAAACAGAAAGCATTTAAACTTAGGTTAGATAAACTTTTAAACAAAAATCCTATTTTGAATGTAAGTTGGGGTAAGATGAAGAAAGTGACTCCATTAAATAACACTTTTCAACACACACCTTGTAAAATAGTTTTTTAAGAAAATAGGGCCCTTAAATACGTCCATTTCTACCTAGGTCCACGTTCCTACGGGCAACCTTGGCTCTGATACCACTTCTGTCACACCCGATTTTTCCGAAGAACAACCGAGTGAATATCACATGTATGCCAGGATCATTTTCTCATACATGTGATGACAAATAGTGAAGCATCATTTATTACAAGCCAGGTGTCGAATATAAATAAGTCTTACATAGCAAATGTCTCATTGGACAATAATAAGTTCATCACAAGTAAATAATCTAGCAGCGGAATAATTATTCTTGTGGGCTCCGTCACAGGTGTTGCCCGGGGGACTCCATGAACCTAGAAACCTTCTTCGGGTCCAAAGTCTTGATCATTATACACCACCTCATTATCTTGACCTGAGCAGCAATATAAACCAACAAATATGCAAGGTTGAGTACCGATGGTACTCAGCAAGTGTGGGAAAATTATGTCATGCATGGCTAGAGCAAGGAGAGACTGAACTCAGGGTTAAAGCACTACGCAATTAATACCTATCACCTTAGCTTATTAAGCACCTACATTACTACACAGGTGAAATGGTCCCAATCTCCCATCCCATCATCATAATCAAATAACCATAACATCATTTCCAATGTTAAGCTCCCCGCTTAACATCCACAACCTCCAAGGTCCTCATCCTCTAATCATGAATAAGTCCAAGCTGCTCTTGACCGTGAGCACGGCTGTCATGACAGTTTTGACTCTGCAGAGTTTGTACCACTGTACCAACAAGTAGTGATTTCATCCCCCGTTGTCGGGTGGACTAAAAGAACCTCCATTATGCCAGTGGCTACGAACCACATTCACACTTCCCAGGTGTGTAGCCAGGAGATCACTACGAAGCCTTTACAAAGGGATTCCCGACGAGCGTGAGCCCACTGAGGTTTCACCCCTAACAGCATACAAGAGGCTCCAACCCCGCTGTAGTGGCCCCCTCTTGAGCCTTGCGGTTTATATGGTAGTCCAGCTGACACCTATTCCCCGCACCATCAAACACACCCATACTACGCCGGGGATACACCTAATTAATTGGCCAATCTGCCCCATCTCAGCATGTGGTTGGCACGGTAAAGCCAGGTTGCATGCTCCATGAACCGGTCCTTAGGATCCAGGCAAGTACTAAACACAAACCCAAGTCTCGTGCACCCAGCACCAACCAAAACATCCAACTTGCCTTGATCCCTACCTCTACATAACTCATAATATCTCATTCAAGAATATGGTAAAATAAACTGATGATCTCATATCCAAAATATCCCATTCTAAGCATGGCTAAGCATAAGCATGTAAATAAATGACATGATAAAATAAATCCCAACCCAAGCTACAAGGAAACAAGGTAATTCAATTCTAGGGAAACTTCCTAGCATGGGTTTCATATTTCAATTGATAATGCAAATAATTCTAGCTACACATCCTAGCATAGGATCAAAGTGGTCAAGGACACTTGCCTCCTTCCTGCTGCTCTTGAAATGGGTAGTCCTGATCTTGGAAAGGGAGAACTTGCTCTGGAGCAGGTTCTACTCATACCATCACACATAGCAAAAGAAAACAACAAGTCATAAGACATAGTTCACACTTCCACTTCATACAAACCACACATTCACATTTATAAAAGTCATTCACAATTATATGTGTTGTGGTTACTCTATGTGTGTTGATTTTTGGCTTACATGCACTTTTAATCATGTGTATATGATTTCTACTTTTGTATTCACATTTATGTTTGCATACTATATATATGAGTTTCTAATTTAAATAAATTCCTTATATTCAATTACTACACCTTTTAGCTACCAAGTATGCATGAAAGGTATTTTCCTACTCCATATGTGTCTTCAGTCCTTCTACCAACCCTAAACTAAATTCTTTGGATTTTAGAAACTCCATTTATCACTTTCTAGTTATTCATACCTAGCTTGCTATATTTTCAGATTTATTTCCTATGCCTAAATGGGAACTTTATTATGGAAATAGTAAGACACATCATCTAAACAGAATAGGTTCTGATTCAAAATATTTAATAATATATTTTTGATCTTTTCCTCTGATGTAAACTACTTTACATTTATTTTTCTAATTTTCAGAATTATTCTCTACTTAAAAATGTGTCCCTATAACTAATAAATGTGAATAATCAATTAAACAGATTCATTTCAGCCAAAAATCTATTTTTATCTCACTCCAAGGTTTTCTAAGTACTGGAAAAGTTTTTAATTTGAATTGACAATATGTTTGTCCCACCTTTTAAATTTTAAATACTAGCCACATATTCAAATTCCCAACTTTAATATCAAATAGGGTTAAAAAGGTAAACTCACCCCACTACAGGGTCCATTATATTATTTTAAGAATTTCCAGGGGTCTAGCTACACTTAACAGAGGGGTTTTTCCAAATTTTTATTAAGTCTAGGGGCTAAAACTGATTCTTAAATGAATTTACATGATTTTCTGAAGTTCCAGGGGCTAGATCAGAAGTTTCCAGGGCTAGCTCTTATTTTCCGAGAACCCCAAGGGGTAGTGCGTAAGAATTCCAGTCTTTATAACGCGAGGCTGACGTGGACCGTCCGATTTAAAACAGACGGCTGAGATTATAACATCGAACCGGTACGCGGGGATTTAAAGTCTACCGTGCGATTTAAAATAGACGGCGCACAAGCGGCCACGTCGCTCTGATCGAGCGCGGGCGGCGCTGTCCGGCGGTGCACGGCGGCGGGAGGCGGCGATCTCGCCGGAGAGTTTCGGATCTTCGTCAATTCTCCCTAAAACTGTGATTTTATGGCTTAGATCGGTAGAGGGGAGGTCGGGGATCTCACCTCGGGGGTTTTCTTGAGCTCGGAGGTCCTGGAAAGCGATCGGCGACGAGGTCCGAGGTGAATTCACGGCGAGGCTCGTCGGCGCTGTGTTTGAACCGCAAATCACCGAGTTTTCTGCACCTGCAAGGTTCCCCGGAGGCGGTGGATCAAGACCAGCGAGTTAGATCAGAATTCCTGAGCGTAGTCGGCCAGAATTCGTCGGAGGGGCTCGGGTTCTCACCGGAGAGAAAATTGGCGGATCGTGGGGAAAAACAGGACGATGCCGGGGTTTTTATAGACGGGGGAGGGCGGCGTCGGTTGTGATCGAGTTAGCGTCGCCCACGAACGAAATTTGGCTGGGATACGCGAGGATCCGGGTCGGTTTTGATTCAGGGTGAAAAGAGTCCGGCTGAGCGCGGGAGCGAGCGCGAGGAGGAAGAAAGGTTGGCGGGCCCCGCGTGTCAGTGGGAAGAAGGGGGGGCGCGCGGCTGTGGGCTGGCGCGGGATGGGGTGGGCCGGCTGGTGGGTTTCGGCCCACTGGCCGGTTTTTTTCTGTTTTTCTTTTTCTTTTTCCATTTTTTTTTGTTTGAATTTGAATTTGAATTCCAACTAAGTTTGAATTTCTGCAGCCCATGCAATACGTCCAAAAAATTTCAAATTCCCCTCTTAACAGGATTTTGGAGTGTTACACATCTCCTCCTGGGACAGCTCCTCGCGGGATGTCCAGGACGAATCACTTGGCCCCCTGTAGAAGTTCAAGTTAGGGAGCCAGTTGCGGATAGGCAACACCCTCCGATGAAGAAAGGTCTGGAGAAGGTGGGCATCCAAAAGGCCGCTGTTCTTCAGCCCCCAAACATGCTGGAGAATTGGATCGAGCTTCTCCATCTCCCTCCTCGGGGTCCCCCATTTCCAGGAATCTTATTCCCGGGGAGGCCTGCCCGAGAAAGGAGGAAGAGCGGGAGCGTCATTATTAATGTAGAACCACTGACATTCCCACCTGATGGGGAGAAGAGCGGGCACATGCTAATCAAGTCCGTACGCCCCCGATGCAGCTCGATGACGGCACCTCCCATGGACGAAAGTGGAACCTGATCAGATGATGGCTGTGCGTGGAAGAAATACCTCCACAGTACAAACTGAGGCACCATACCCAGATAGGATTCGCACAAGACGATGAACAGCTCACCTGAAGCACGCCGTCCTGTGTCAGGTGGTGAAGCTGCATCCCGTACTCATGTAACAGCCCGTGGAAGAAGTGCTGTGCCGGCAGACCAGGCCCACGCAAGTGGAACGCGCTGAACGACATGTCCTCGCTGGACCGAGGAGCAGGGAATGGCTCTTCCGCGGGAATATGGATGGTGTGGGCGCCGCTCTCCGATAACAGCCCCATATCCTGAAGATCGGTGATGCGGCTCTGGCGGAACTCCGACTTCGACCACGAAGACATCTCACCGAGAAAACGGGGGAGGGGGCGCATCGCACAAAGGAAATCAGCAATTTTTTCTTTCCCCCACTCTGACAGAAGAACCAAAAGGATGGGGCAACAAAAATTCAAAGATGAAAGAGGAAGATGAAGATAGGAACGCTACACGGAATGGAGAAGCACGAAGGCAAAGCAGGCGAACCCAGAATAAAAGTTCGGGGGAAACGAAATATGAAGTGGGCGAAGCGGCGTCCATGGTCCGACAACCGTCAGGTGGCAGGCGGCCTTTCATGATCGCCTCGAAGAAACAATCACCATAACATCAATAAACTCCACACCGGATTAAAACCGAGTAGGTTGCTAGGGAGACGAGTCGAGTGGCGCCTCCTCGGCTTCCTCGTGGCCAAACCAGCCGAAGAGGTACGTAGGCCCCACTGGGCCGCGACCGTTTGGCTTCACGACGCGAGATCACGATTGCAGCATAGGAGTTGAGTCGAGCGGTGCCTCCTCAATCCCGACATACTAGGAGGATACAGAAGACGACACAACCATTGGAGGAAGGTATGTCTCCAAGCCCGCAGCACAGGCTCGAGAAGTCCAGGGTTCACAGGCCGACCAGAAATCCCCTCGGCACGAAGCAAGGCCAATGGTTCCAGCCATCAAAAACGAACAGGACGAATGGATTTCACTCAGCTCCATCCATTAGGCAGCTCATCGGGATCGGGGGCTCGACCATCGAGGAAAGCTTCTGATCGATCCAACCCCTCCAAATCACGAATGGATCGCGGATGGGGGGCGAGGCGAACTCACCATAAATGACAACTCCCCCCCCCCCCCCCCGCGAAAGGGGAGCCCGGGGGCTTGTCACAGGGCCCTAGCTAGGACGACCAAGGGTCGTGTCCGGCTGCTACAGGTCCATCTGTCACGACTACCTAGGAAAGCCAAGTACTAATGATCTTTTTCTTGTTTATTGTTGTGCAGGAGCGAGGTCGGCCGGTGTTCACCCCCTGACCAATCGGCAAGATCGATTAGGGGCTTGGGGGCTACTAGCGGCGTTCTTGACTTTGACCCCCTGAAGAAGCGGGATGATATCCCACAAAGGTTGAGGAGGGAGTAGGTCCGAGCCCGAGCTCAAGAGAAGATGGAGAGGAAAGGACACAAAGCTTGGGACTGTTCCCCGAGTGAGCCGCGACACTCGCCCTCTGGGTGCAAATGAAGGAAAGATCTTGAAGGGAAGGGCCAAGCCCAACCTCAGGCAGGAGAGAAGTAGGTGGCCTTCAATGTGGAGCAGGCGCATCAATGGCCAAGTGGGAGAGCACTTGAGTGCCTTCCCTGCTCTCACATTAAATATCTGTCACCTCCGACAGAACTGGAGAGGAGTGGTACACGGGGCGCGCATGCGCTTCGGTATGGTCTACCCCGATGACGGGATGGGAGCAGGCGTAGCGGCAGGCTACGGATACGGTGGCTCTATCGAGTGCCCTGTCAAGCATACAAGATGTCCCTGTTCCCACAACTTTCCCCCACTTGTAATACAAGAGGGGGCGAGGGAGACAGTATAAATAGAGAGACCTAACATCCTTGAGAGGACAGTCTCTCACACTTGTAAAGTAACCACCCCCATTCTTGAGTAAGGACAGCGAGACACCCCAAACTGGACGTAGGGCACCTTGCCTGAACCTGTATAAACCGTTCGTGTTCTTAGCTAGGCCAACTCGAAGAAGAACATGCGGTACATTTCTTACTAGTCGAAAATCCGAACATGACACCCTGGACTAGTACGCACTCGCACCGAATTAGTACGGTCTCTGGAATTTGACGAGTTTCAATTAAGTGTTGCATAAATTCAAAAATCCTATCCACCCCCTCCCCCCAGGCTACATTCACCTCGCCACCCTTGCTTTCCCGGACGTTCAGGTATCCCAAGCTCGCTGCCACAGCCTAAATCAATATTCTGAACATGCTTGTACTCTCAACCACTACCGGTGGTGACCGGAACAGTGCGTGTGACGGTGATAGCGGCTATGAGCTCCTCGGTGATGGTGTTGTAGCTCGGGAAGCCCTTATTTCAATCGGGTTTTGGTTCTACAGCATTGCCAAAATACGTGGAGCATGAAAATGAATCAAGGAACTGATGAAAATGGTCGGAACCTAGAGTTCGCGGGCGACCCGAGGAGTGTTCACCGACAGCGATAAAAACTAGTTGAAACTCATAGTACTTGGTCTTTCCTCGTTCTTTTTCCTCCTACAGCTCCGCAAGAATGTCTAGAACCTTTCTGCAGCTAACTAAGCACGATGATCAATCATGGAACACGAATTCTCGAGATCACCCGCTTTGGCTCATATGAATACACCGAGTGGAAAACAAGAAATACTAGGTGCACGATGAAGCAAATGATGAACGGCTTTCACCATAAGCACGAGAAAGTCACGGCGCACCTTTTTTCTTTTGGGAGGGATGCGAGATGATGGCTTGATTTCCGGGGCGATGGTGAGGCAGAGAGACGCAGCAAGTTTGCTCGGGCGGTTGAACATGGAGAGCACAAAGCGAAGTGGTTTTTCACCGGCAGAGTGGAGAGGGAATAAGAGAACGGTGAGCTGAAGATCACGGCCTCTTTGCAGCAGCTCGCCAGCAGCTGATCACGCTGAAACGAAGCATCGGCGATCGGCGCGCGCGCGAGTGTGATGAAAAAAACAGAACACTCACTGCTGATGTGTGGGTTCCACTTGTCCTCTTATCCACTTTGTAAATTCAATTTACAATAGTAAACCAATTCCAAAAATGGTAAAAAATGGCAACTAGGCTAAACTGAATATGAGGAATCCTATGGTGCAACCCAATTGGATTTCAAAAAAGTTCACTATAGAATTCAGAATTTAAATTTGAATTCTACTTTATGTATTATGTAATTCAAATAGCAAATTAGCTCCAAACTTTATGAAATTTGGTAGCCTGCTAATTAAGATATGAGTAACTAAATTGTGAGATCAAATTGTGATTTTTACAATTCTAAGTATAAATTCCAGATTTGAATTGATCTCACACTCATATGATTAAAATTTTTAATTTCCCCCACTAATATCCTCATTGAGCTGCCCTAACTTGTTAAATATTTGTTGGAATTCACATTATAGTCTAAATAGTCAACATGTAAAACATGAGAAATAAAATGTTAAGATGAGATAGCGATTTTACCGATACCGAGTACTCTCCCTTGGCTATTATCCCCAAAGGAGATACTCTCACATGGATCATCATTTTCTTCATATAAAATGAACATCTTCTCTACAGTCATGTGGTTCTCTAGCACACATTCTGTCGCACCGGAGGAATATGACTACAAAACAAATTGGATCTTGCTTTTAGGTACCCAAGTATATTTAGATCCTCTCATGTTAGTCACGAGCGATTTGCACACCCACACACAAGATTGTGGCTTCTTGTAGTGTGGCCCAATATACTTAGCAATAACCTTTCCAAAATCTAATTTTCATTAGAACATAAGAGGCATCAAAATCACGAAAATGCGTAGTAGGAATAAAATAAGCATGAGGATGAATATAGTTACTAAAGTTCTTAATTTTGTAGAAACCCTCCTTAACAAAACCAAGGTATTCCTTGTTGTTCTTGATGACTCTAGCATTTTCCTTGCCACACCTAACGTAGCCAAGGCGGTCCTTAATTAAAGAAGACTTAGAGTTTAAATATGCACTTTTTGCATAATCGAGTTTCTCCTTATAAAAGACATCGTTCTTGTTTTGAAGTTTGCCTTGAGCTATTATAAGTTGCTCCTTTAAATTGATAAATAATTTAGCACAATTGGAATTATTAGTTGTGGAGTTTTACGTTGATTTCGGTAAACTCTTAGACGATGAAGTGCTAGACTTGAGAGTATGAAATTGCACTTCAAAATTTTTGTGAGCTTTGGTCAAACTCTCAAATTTATCTTGAAAAGTAACATTTTAACACACAAGCTCCAAGTTAGTTTCTTGTTCTTCTCTTTTTCAATTTCAAGAAGCCTTTCAAGTTGAACGTTTCTCTCCTTTTCAAGGATGAGCAATTATTATTGCTTATTGAGAAGTTCCTACCTATCAACTAATTAATCTATTTAGTTATCCATTTTAGCAATAACCTTTTTATTCATTTCTTAAAATATTAATTCAATGTCACTACTACTACAAATATTAAATTAATTATCACTAGTAATTAACTTAGAAGCTTACTTAGAGTTTGTCGTGTGTCTTGTCTCCTTAGACCTGAGACATGTATGATTGTCACTATTCCAATCACCTCGGTTAGGCAAGAGCGTCTTATTGGATGAAAGTTTGTTGATGGTGATGTTGGTCACCCCTTCATCTTCGGAGGCGGAGCTCTCATCATTGGAGCCCCACTCCTGTCCATTATAAGATGACCAAGAGAGCTCCTCCTTTTTAAATGTATTCTTGTCTTGGGTGTAGCCCCTTCATTTTCTTCCGATCTTCTTCATCTTATTTCTCATATGGGAAATTTTTGATGTGCTCATATTTGCCACAATTGTAGTAAGCTATTTTCTTGTCTGGCCTTGCTCTCATAATTTGTGGATCTTTCCTTTCTCATCATCCTCTTTAATTTTCTAATGAACAGCATGATATCTTCATCATCTATTTCAAAGCTCTCATTACCAGTTTCTTGTTCACTTGAGCTCACTCCTTGCACTTCCTTGACCTTCACCTTCTTGGATGTCTTGAGAGCAATGTCATGCTTCTTGGAAGAGCACCCCATTGAGAAATTCTTCAAATGTCGAGCTTTCTTCTCCATCATATCATGGTTGAAAATCTTTCCAATAACCTCATTGGGTGTAATAGTCTTGAAATTAGGACTTACATGGTTCAAGCTGCAAAGGGTGAGGTTCACACCATTAAAAACCTAATCATCCACTTGACCACGTCATGGTTGGTCCACTTCCTACACCCGTACGCCCATCTCTTGTTGATGAGGGCTTCAAGCCGATTGTACATTTGTTGGGGGTCTCATTATCCTACATGAAAATCTTACAAGCTCTCACTCAATCATCTCAATCTTGGCTTTCCAGATGGACTTGGTGCCTTAATGAGTCCACCCTTATCAAACTCCTCTTGGTTCAAGGTGGAAAGGAGGACGGTAGCCCTTGATCATTGTGATGGATTTGTTGCTTGAGCTCATCATCCTTTGAAATATCTATATCTGTGCAAACAATGTTCCAAATACTTAGATTGAGTGAAATTAGATGTAACTTCATATTATTCCTCCACTTTATGTAATTAACATCGTCAAAGTGGCGAGGCTTGCAAATAGAGATAATTCATAAGTTAGTGTTAGAATTAAGGCACTCATAATCAAGAGGATATCGAAAGTAGTCTCTTTAGTCCTCCTTACTCTTCTTTTCTTTCTTCTTCTTTTTGTGATGAAGTGTGTCCTTGGTCCTTCATCTTCATCGTTTGAGATGTTGAAGTATGTCCTTGGTCCTTTAAGTATTATCCTTATGAACGGTGTCATGGCATGCCTTCATCTTCACTCTAATTGTGACGAGAGTGAAGTGAGACAAATGGATCACCATTGCCTTGTGCGCTTGGCCACTTCCATTGCTCACGTTTGTCCCCTTCATGGCCTCTTCGAGCGGTTAAGCTCTAATATGAAAAGTTTGGCTCTGATACAAATTGAAAGTTGCCTAGAGGGGACGTAAATAGGATTTTACGACCTAAAACACACTAATTAACTAATTCTGGCAATTCAAATATGTTCAACTGGTCCGGACTTGTCTAAGTTTGTCCGGAGAAGTTGCATTGGTTCGGATATATCCGAGGTTATTCGTAATAGGAATGAAACTAATGATTCTAAGCACAATATGAGAGTAATAAGGTCTATCAGAAGTAATTAAACAGTACTAACAACTTACGGTATGAAAGTAATGAGCTAGAGGCACACTAAACACATAATTAGGGTTTAGACTACCACGAGCAAGAGACATAAAAAGAATGTGGTAGATAAGTGAATCAAGAACTAGTGGACACAAGAATTTTTCATCGAAGTCAAATTTTTGAAGGAACCTACGTCTCCGTCGAGAAGTACACAAAGTATTGGGTCCCTTTCAACCCTAACCTTCATCGAGCAATCACAAAGATCAAACTCGATTCTTCACTAGCATATCAATTGATAATACAAACTTCTAGGATCTAACCATAAATTGGGAGGAGCTGGATAACGCCTAACAGTCTAGGGAACAGCTCCCAAAAGTATCAAACGTGAACAAATGATCACAACAAGCAAATCAATCAAAAGCTCAATCCACTAAGTGTCTTCCACTCAAATCTTCTCTCAAACTCTTAAACCTTTAGAAATATATTTTTTGGTTGATTGGAGATGAGAAAGAGAGCTAGAAGTGCTCAGGAAGGTCAATTGTAGTGCTAGGGTTTCATTTATCTCCCGAGCTAGGTGAGAAATGACCACTTTTATGCTCTCCCTGACAATTTCGGACATGTATGGAATCACAAACCGGGGGTCCCTACAATTGATGTACCCGCAAAACTTCATTTTGAACGAGAAGATTTCAAGTCCGAACATGTCGGCACTAGGTCCGGAAGAAGGTCTATGTCCGTAGGACAAACCAGACTTCTAAGGGGTTTTGAACATGTCCGGACCCCGAGTCAGGATAAGTCCAGGTTCATATAGAATCCACACTTCCGCTAAGTTTCCAGAATATTTCTAAGGACAGAGACATGTTTGAAACTATTCTGAATATGTCCAGGTTTATAGATAAGGTGTTTTCCGCAAGTATTCTTGGACATTTCTGAGGTCTCGGACATATCTAGCCCAATCTGGATATGTCCGTGTCTACAAAGAAGGTGCTTTTCTGCAACGATTCTCGCACATTTCCATGGTCCCAGACATGTTTGTCCTGATGTAGATATGTTCGGGTCTACATAGAAGGTGCTTTTCTAGGAAGTTCTCTAGATATCTTCGGAACTTCAAACTTGTCTGACAAAAACCTGCATAAGTTCATTTTTTTTAAAAAAAAAGCGCATAAGTTGACTCAACTTCTACCCAGATTGCTAAGGACTCTTTCTAAACCTACAATTCGATTTTGGATTGATCTTTGACCAATTTTTCATTGCAATATGGTGTTGTACGACGTTCTTACACTCAAGAAATATAAAATCCTATCAATAAGTATAGCTTCACACCATTTTTTCCTTTTTCCATTAAGGGATCCATAACCACTTTTCACATTTCTCAATTATAAAATTATTCTCATAAAAATCATTAGCCCTTTAATTATTTGATACTAAAGAACTAAAATCCACACGGGGTCCTAGATGCACTTTCATTTGTCGCTTAAGATAACCTTAAGGAGTACGTCCGAGCCCTCTTTTAATTCGTTGTATCTAATTAGTTTGTTCATTTACAGAACGGTTGTTCACCATGTTATAGTAATAAAAAGCTCTCAATAATATAAGTTCACTGCCAAAATTGCTTGCACTAAATTGAGCATTCAGTGCGTCTCAATGCTCCATCCTGTATATTATGTGCAAGTATAAATGACACAAACAGTTATCAGGAATGCTTATAATACATCCTCGCATGATAGAATTGGGCATTATTCAACTACAGAATGGTTGTTCACCATGTTATAGTAATGAAAACTCTCAATGATATAAGTTCACTGCCTACATGGCTTGCACTAAATTGAGCATTAAGTGCATCTCGATTCTCCATCCCATATGTTATTTGCACGTATAAATCACACAGACAGTTATGAGAAATGCTTATAGTACATCCTCTCAGGATAGAATTTGTTTCTTTAACTTTTCTCATCTTCATCAGACGTAGTTCATTGAGGTTTGACCTCGGTCACCCAAAATATTTTCAAAGCACTAATGTGCACACCGATGACATTATCTGGTCTCGATGTATTGGCTAACCTAGCAATGGACAACTCGTGAAATTATCTATAATAAGGTTGTAAGTTTAGACAACTTTTAAATTAATTCTAGTAAAAGATAATGATAGAAAAACTAATAAACACAAATAGAAGCATTACATATGCAACAACATCTATGGTAAAATAGTGGGTTAAATCACGTCACATATTGATTTGTAGTAGTAGGGATTGTTGTAGTTGTTGTAGTGGTGACGATGTTGACGATAATGTTGGCATAGACTGGTTGAAGAAGGCAACAATGAAAAATAACATGAAGCAGCGATGCCAGACTTGGATGGAAGACGAACCATGATGATGAACATGAGCATTCATGATGAGCGCTTCTTAAGAACCTTATTCGCCCCTTTATAGTGTAGGATCGCAAGAGCGAGGGGTTTTGGAGACCTACTCTCCCGCTCGTCAATGCATGCCGCGCTCGGGATAGAGTATACTACGGTGGTGGTGCAAGCAACAAGAGGAGGTAAAAACATAGATAGGTTTCCTATCCTATTGTAATACTAGCATACATCGTACACTCTTTTATATAGAGCAAATCAGCAATACCTGTCAGAAGCCACCCAAACCTACTTTATTGTTTGCAACGCATCCGTTTGTGACACAATTCCCCAAAAAACAAAAAAAAAGTTGACTCAGGCCAATTCACAATACGTGTGTGGCTTGCAAGTGAGGACGAGGAGCATGCTTGTACCACTCCTCTTCTTATTCACTTGAAAAGTGGTAAGAACACACACTTAAGAGTAAGTCTCACTCGCCTAAAATTTTTGTATGTGACTAAACTTAGCACTTGTCATAAATAAACCTTTTATATTAATTATAAATTTTATTTTATGCTCCTCATATAATGCCAAAATTCTAATAGATTATAGAGGAGATGGAGAGATAGGAGTTAATGTTGCAACTGCCTTAGTTCAAACCGCACCAGAGGGAGGTAAACCATATGGAATTATAGTTAGGGCCTAATATCTTCAAAACCATGGGAAATGGAAAGTTTGTTGCAATGTGATCATAAGTGCCAACGTCCTGTGATAAATAAGGAAGGAAATTATTAAGTTTCTTAATTATGTGTTAGATTCTTTTCTAATTAATGGAATATTATCATCAGCCCTACACTTAAGGAGTGAGATATTAGCTTCATTATTATCCATTAATTCCTGTCAATATAGAATGGAAAGGTCGGTGATAATTCTAGAAAGATATTTCAGCTTTCCTAATTACAAAATTAATTTTTTAGGCGCGACCAACTAAATGGTTGCAGCCCCGAACTGCAGCAGCACAATAAAATGAAGCATGTTGTGTCATGCCAAGAAAACAGGTAAAGGAAAATTAATTAGGACCATCTTTTGCTAGTAAAACTTCTACTGGAATGGGTGGGCCAATAACTAAAATACTAAATAGCAGGCAACAGGTCAAATCGTTTCTTAAGAATTTATGAACTTTTGCATATTGCTAATAGGTGTTTACAAACCAGCAAGAAGACAGTGAACCTTGTTAGAATAAAATTTGCATAATCACTTAATTAAAAATAACTATCTAGTCTCATAAACAAACACCAACAAAATTGAGGATTAGTGCTTACTATGCTAGACGTACCCATTATATATCAATGAAGTAAAAGAGAGGAAGAGATATAAGAACAAAAAGGAAAAAAAAGAAAAAAACAAGACTAAGATTCTGGCACATGAATTGCTACTTTCCATGCGGTCATATCATGAGCTAAGTCTCTGGATACATTCCAATCTCTCAAATCTTGTTTTACCGCCTCCTCCCAGATCAACCTTGGTCGTCCTCTACCCTTCCTAATATTTTCTCTACCTCTTAAAATCTCACTGTTAACCGGTGCTTCTGGAGGTCTCCGCTAGATATGTCCAAACCACCTTAGTCGATGTTGGACTAACTTCTCTTCAATCGACGCCACCTCTACCCTATCACGAATCACCTTATTCCGTCTCTTCTCGTGTGCCTGCACATCCACCGTAGCATGCGCATCTCTGCGACACTCATTTGTTGGACATGCTACCGTTTAGTTGGCCAACATTCCGCCCCATAAAGAATCACGGGTCTGATCACCGTTCTATAGAACTTCCCTTTTAACTTTTGTGGGATCTTCCTATCACATAGGATTCCAGAGGCTTGTCGTCATTTCATCCACCCTATCTTGATCCTGTGGCAAACATCCTCATCAATATGGCCATTGCTTTGTAACATTGATCCTAAGTATCGGAAAGAGTCCCTTCTAGGTACTATTTGTCCTTGTAGACTAACATTTCCCTCTTCATGACCAACACCACTAAAGTCACACCTCATATACTCGGTATTGGTCCTACTAAGTCTAAACACCTTGGACTCTAAGGTTCGTCTCCATAACTCTAATTTCTTATCAACACCATCCCTAGTTTCATCTACCAACACTACATCATCGGCAAAGAGCATGCACCAAGGGATATCCCCTTGTATATCCTTCGACACCTCATCCATCACCAAGGAAAAGATGTATGGGCTCAAAGCTGATCCTTGATGTAGTCGTACCGTGATAGGAAATGCATTAGTCTCACTATCACTTACGCGCACACTTATCCTAACATTATTTTGTACATATCCTTGATAAGGATAATGTACTTTGTTGGCACTTTTTGTTTCTCTAGTGCCCACCACATGACTGACCTTGGTATCTTGTCGTACACCTTCTCCAAGTCAATGAACACCATATGCAAGTCCTTATTCTGCTCCCTACATCTCTCCATAAGCTGACGAAGCAAGAAAAATTGCCTCCATTGTAGACCTCCCAGGCATAAAACCAAACTGGTTTTTAGTGACATTGATCACTTTCCTCTAGCGGTGTTCAATCACTCTCTCCCAAAGCTTCATAGTATGACTCATAAGCTTAATCCCTCAATAATTAGTACAACTTTGAATATCATCTTTATTTTTGAAGATAGGTACTAATATAATTTTCCTCCATTCTTCAGGCATCTTGTTTGACTGAAAAATATGGTTGAATAGCTTTGTGAGCCATACAATTGCCACGTCCCCAAGGCATCTCCACACCTCAATAGGGACATCATCGGGGCCGAGGGCCTTTCCTCATTTCATCCTTTTTAAGGCCTCCTTAACCTCAAACTCTTGTATCCTCCGCACAAACCACCAATTGGAGTCATTAAAGGAGTCATCCAACTCAACCATAGTGCTCCCATTCCCATCATTGAATAGCCCATTAAAGTAATCCCACCATCTATTCTTAATCTCTTCATCCTTCACTAGAATGCGATCAGTCTCATCTTTGATGCATTTAATTTGATTGAAATCCATCATCTTTCTCTCACAGATTTTTGCTATCTTGTATATGTCCTTTTCACCTTCTTTTGTCTCTAGTCTCTCATATAACTCATCATAGGCATGTCCTCTTGCCTTACTCACAGCCAGCCTTGCATTTTTCTTGGCCTCTTTGTACTTAAGCATGTTGCTTGCGCTTCTATCATTATGCCAACTCTTGTAACACTCCTTCTCATTAATGGCCTTTTGTACATCCTCATTCCACCAACAAGTGTCTTTATCTACAAGTTTCTTTCCTTTTGTCACACCGAACATCTCACTAGCTACCTTTCTAATGCAAGTTGTCATCTTCAGCCACATACTATCTGCATCTCCATTTTCTACCCATGGTCCTTCTGTGATCACCCTATTTTTAAAGGATTCTTGTGATTCTCCTTTCAACTTCCACCACTTTGTTCTTGTGATTTTGACACCTTTGTCCCGCAAAGAACATGTATGGAAGCGAAAGTCAACTACCAAAAGCTTATGTTGTGTCACAACACACTCTCCGGGGATCACCTTACAATCTAGACACTCTCGTCTATCCCTTCTCCTAGTGAGGAAAAAGTCAATCTGGCTAGATGTGAGGGCCTATGTTTTTGCACACATTCAAAGTATTCATCACACCACACACACCTCATTTGAAGAAACTTTATGAACACATTCAAAGAGCAAGTAAACACCATCAACATGGTCATTGGAAAATAAACTCACAAAATGCAAAAGTGGCATTTCCCACATGCATCATATAGGGGCTGGGCATATGAAAAACTCCTACACCTTGCTAGGAATGCCCATGCCAAATTTCACCCAAATCCAAAACCTTTTGATGTATTGTTGGGGTATAACTAGAAAGGGGTTAGTTTGAATCCAAATTCAAATTCAAACTACTTCCATCCCATAAGTTCAAAAGTGGGAGGCATATTCTTACTCAGCACATTTTTGTGAGCTCACCCACCAATTTTCAATCCATTTGGAGTTAATCTTGACATGAGCTAAGTTTAGCAAATTCAAACTCAAATTGAATTTCAAACTGCATATGTGCTGAAAATTATTCAAACACCTCACAATTTGAATTCTATCAACTTCAAATAGGCATTTCGTAGATAATTCAAATTCTAGAGGGTATTAGAGGGATTACTATTTGGAGCAGTAGAGGGGAGTTAATTTCCAAGGTTAGTGGAGTGGGACCCACATGTCAGCCTCACTAGAAGTTTTAACCTACTGAAGAGCTCAGCCCGGTTTCTTGCGCCGGCTCGAGCTGCCGCCACGGCGAGGAGCGGCAGGGACAGCAGCTGGTTGCCGCCCCTGGCTACTGAACTGCCTCACCCCCCCCCCCTATTATCTCCGCAGCTGAGCCGACCCGAGGCAGCAACGTTCAGTCTTCGCCTCTCGCGCAAGAGAAATGACGCCTCGCCGCCGCTCTCTCGGAATTGATCGGAGAGCCAACGATCACAGCCTCCCCACTCCTCCAAGCTGCAAAACGGTACTAGAGACTCTCTTCTTCCTTCCCCGTCGTAGGAACTAGCCGAGTTCAGTTGATCTTGCCCCACACCTGAAGTTTTTCCGGTGACCTAAAGCTTTCCTCACCCCGGGCTCCCGTGGACAGCACAAACTGGAAGGTGTCACACCCAAGCTAAGGCATCCCCGGACATGTTAGGGTCTGGTGTTCCTCACCCCCGAACCACAGCCCGAGTGTTTGATCACCGGCGACGAATTTCAGTTTTCCCTTTCATTCGGCGCAGACCGACCTTCGGGTGCAGATCCGCAAAATTCTCGTTCCATAGTTGTTTAGAGATCCTCAAACTGCACCTACACGAGCTAGGATTGGTAGCGATCAACTTTCGTTCACAGTCCTAGCAAGAAAACCTTGGTAGACCGGCCATTTCTAGCTTTTCTACCGGCACTAATGACGGAAGCCATCGGGTGCACGGTGAGAGCTCAACTAGGACCTCTCCCGAGCTGCCTCGAGCCCATGCAGAGCTTCCCTAGGGTGCACTGATGCTCTACGACCAATAGCTCGATCTTTTGGGGTGATAGGAAGCCCGGCCGACACGGCCGAAGTTCTTTCGAAGCTGCCACTCGTCGCCGGCCATGTTCCGGTGATTGTCACATCGAGCTGAGCCCAGCATCGTGTTCCCCGTGTGGGATTAGGCAGAGGCAGCCAAGATCATGGAGTTTGGCACACGGCAGAAGCCCCCGGCGAGCACTCCGGCGAGGGGGGCGGTGGCCGAGCGCGGGAGGCCGGAGGTAGACGAAGCTCTCGGTCCCACGTGTCAGCGGCCGATATTTTAAACCGGGGATTAGCTGTGGCACCGGATCGAGTGTGGCTGCGCGTGAAATACTCAGTAGCCCTGTGTGTCGGCCGCTGAGGAGTTGACACGTAGCCCGGTCCCACACGCGGCGATTTAGACATTTCCCCGTTTTTCAGATTTAGTTCAAACTTCAAACCCACATAACAATGGCTAGGAAACTCCAAATCGAGTGGAACAAATTTTGTGGAATTCATATCTCTGAGTACTTTCCAACAAATCAATTTTAACTTTATGAAAATCCGTATTTCTCCAGAATTAATTCTTCAAAATTTAAACTGTTTAGAATTTTAACTGGAGAACCCTTTGGAGGAAAATTCTGAACTTTGGCTAGGATTTTCACCAAAATATCCCTGAGCTAATATAAAAATTTCAGATCCATTTGAGCTCATTTGATCCACCTAATGGTGTAATTAATAAAACTGTTCCAGAGAAAATAGAAAATGTTCAGAAACATTTTCAGAATTTCTCTGAAATTGTTTAGCTCATATCTTTAGCTAGAAACCTTCAAATTAAGTGAATACAACTCTATTAGAAACCTCTGAAAATATAGTTTTCAGAAAGTCATGGCTTGCTCTATAAAAATCCCTAGAACACCCTAGGAGCTCCAATTAAGGCCAAGTATGTAATTATTTGTGGAGAGCTCAAATAAGCTTTGCTGCAAATGAAACTTGGCCAAGTCTCTGTTTAGGTTGTATCCAAACCACAGTAAAAATATCAGGGTCATTGGGTCTGTATAGCAAGACTTATAGCTCTCACAAGTTTAACTTCAATTCAAATGCATTTAAATTGACACATATTTGTATTTATCACATGTAGTCGCTCAGGTTGAGGAGGAACCCGAAGTCTTAGACTTCGTCACTCTAGAGTAACAGCTAGCCTACGACCAAGAGCAGCAAGGTAAGCTCCGATTTGCATTAACCATTTTTACAAATTTTTATATTTTGAGAACTTACTTTGAGCACCCACTTAATTCTTGCCTTAGAGTCTTGTTTGAAACCCAAATGCATAGCCAAGAAAACCCTGGTTGGGATTAGGTTTGTAG
Source organism: Neostapfia colusana (assembly GCA_030760725.1). NCBI lineage: Eukaryota > Viridiplantae > Streptophyta > Magnoliopsida > Poales > Poaceae > Neostapfia > Neostapfia colusana. The sequence goes on along the minus strand of JASWHV010000006.1, from coordinate 62,412,605 downwards.
ACCTCGTTTAGCTACTGCAATGCTAAGATAGTGTAGGATTCGGTACAAGTCGGGTAGTTGGAACTACTCGCGAGAATAGGCTATAGGCACATTGCTCGAGTAAAGATAGCAAATGAAACACATGGCAAGAAAAATGAGACCGAGCGGAGAGTAAGGGCAGCAGGACTTTGAGGCCTGGGTGCCATAGCTCTGCTTGTGTCGATTGAGGACCGAGACGTGTGCGGGCCTGTTGAACAATCTAGAACAGTACCGAAGACCTACCGGATATATGGGAACCGGGAAACCGATGTAATTCGGGTAGCTGGGTGTTGAGGCATAGCTGGTCGTTCAGAGGGTAGGTTGAGAGCTTGAGGTGTAAATCGGCTGGCGGCACTGCAGATGCGTGCGCAGAGACCTCTTGCTCAGGACGATTGGACTGGTTCAACACTTGGCTGACGGGTGAAAGGTGGTTGCGTACGACGTCCGTGATGGTTGCTGTAGGCAACATTGAGTACGGGCGTACGTGATGGGTTATTCGGGTAACCCTGCAGGTGTAAATCAATTATAATCGTCATCCCTCATGGTCAGTGAGTACCACTTGTTCACTGTACCGTGACGTAGAAAGAACAGGCTGGATACATGTTAAAAGTTTGCTGATTTGAAAGATAATACATTGATTTTTAATGTCTTGTTGTAGTTTAGAGCTAATTAAAGTTCTTTTCAACTTTGGGCAAAGTACATGAGAGAAATGTGTTTCTTGTTTGATTGTGGCTCTCTCATGTGCCTTAGCATAAGGTTCCCCACAACCTACTGCTAAAACTTGAAAGTAATGTTCAAATAATTAGGCGAGTCCTTTGCAACTTATTTACCTCATGTACCCTAAAACCATTCATGTAGAAGTTTCATGTATAGGAGAGATGGGTCAGACTTGCTGAGCCATCATGCTCACTGCTTGTGTTTGAAGCTTTTGCAGCGGTTTATGAGGAAGGGACTCCCGAGGAGGATACGGAATCCTCAGAGGGAAACCCCGTCAAATGGGAGTCGTGCACGCCGCCGTGTTAGTGTGTGTGCATGCTAGCGGGGACACGTTCACGGGCTGAACGTGAACTCGATGCATAGTCCTACGCCCGTGAGTGTAGACGGAACATATTTTATTGTACTAATGTTCATAAACCTGTTTATGTAATAAAATTTTGCTTCCGCTTTGTATTTTCGATGTGCGTTATCCGGTACTGTGCAACGCAGCACCCCTCACCGTGGTATCAGAGCTCGCTTGAGGTTTAACGCACTACAAAGGTCATCTTTTTCAAAAATTCGGTGAGGAACGAGTTAGTAGCCCATATAAGGATGTTATTAGTGTATAGAGATTGGCATACTAACCTATTTGGTTATGTCAGAAAATCATGCATCTAGGGACGTTTTATGTCTTGGGGGTGCATGTAAGCGCTGTCCACCAGTGCGCACAAGCTGAAGGGTGGAGCCCCACGGGTGGCAGATAACCCGACCCGCTTTAATATCCTCTACGACTCTTCATGTCGTTTGAGGTATTTGAGCAACGCATTTCCCTGGCGTGCTTCGGGCAAGTTTGGGAGGCCCCGTCATGTGGTCAGTAACGTGAACACGTAGCTCAAGGCATGTTTGACTTGAGAACACCCATGCGAGTGATGACGAACGGGTGTATGAACTGTATGGATACCGGGCTCGGTGTGCAGCCGAGTCTGACAATTGTTTGAGTTATTTGCAGGTAGTATAACCATGAATCGGTAGACGAGTAGCATGCGTGTGCGAGAGACGTTTAGTGCCACTGAACTAACGAAGCCGGCTAAGTTCGGTATAAGTTTTTTTATGAGGAACGTAGTACCGACATGAACTGGTGACGCTTCGACGTCACACCCCACTAAATGAGCAACTTCATTGTAAAACTTGAAAGTTCTAATCCAGAGCACTAAAACTTTGATTTAACTCCTTCCCTTAATCAGGATATTCAAAGTTAACAAGTTTTCAACTTCTAGGATACTAAGGACAGAGTCCCCTGTTTTCAGCTGAAATAAGGCTGAAGTTAATCAGAGGTTAGTGGTTGAGTTATTTCGAGGTTGGGGTCATATGATACATTTCTGGAAAGCTTTGGAAGATCTTTACAACTTTTCTGTTGATGTACAGAGGTTTTTCAAATCTTAATCAATCGAAAAATGCAGTAGAGTTGAAACTGTCCAGAAAACAGAGCAGAGCAAACACTCTCTCTAACTCTCTGTAAATTGAGCATAACATCCTGAATAAAAATCCAAAAATAGAAAATGAGATAGTTCTGAAAATTTCATGCGATGGGTTACAACTTTGTAACAGAAATTTTTGTAAAATTTGGTGTAGAATTAACTGGAATTCTTGGATCAAATCAGTACCTCAAGCAAGGAGATGCTGTCCAATTTTCTCCAGATATTTTGTCAACTTTGACATCTCATAACTTTTGAACCAGGACAGATATTAGGCCAAGCAAATACTTTATGGAAAGATATTGAAGTTATCTTTAACTTTGATGTTGAGCTCCAGAATTGGTTTTGCTTTTAGCATGGTCTAAATCAGGATGAAATGAAAACTGGTCGGGGCTGTCATCTTGGACGGCAGATCAGCAGTCAAATTTGTTTAAGTTTGAACTGTGTTTCCAAGTTTTATGAGTTCAATGACATGTTTTATATTATAACTCAATGGTTTACTGTTCAAATAAATATTTTACATTTCTCAAATATGTTTCTACAGATGACAGCGGATAGACAATTGGAGAACGGGTGGGTGGTATCTCACTGTTCTCACCGCAACGGTTATCCGGAAACGTTGAGGCAAATGCTTCAATATTTCGGGTTGTAAAAGTCCCAAAAACTTGTAAATGCAAGACTTGAGTTATGAATAAAGTTGATTTTAAATACAAGAAATAGGACTTACAAAGACTCTTGTTTACTCATGAAAGTGTGGCATGTGCAATAAAACTTTGAATTCAGTTTGAATTAAGAGGGTCACTTCAAAAAGAAGAAGGGCATTTTCAAAAGAGTAAATTCAAACTGTTGTTTAAGAAGTTGTATTTGCAATGGCCAACTGAAGCATCAGAGGGCATAATTGAGTTCTTCAGGTTCAAATTATGGGGAAGGCAAACTTTGGGCAAATTTGGAAGTGCTTTGATAGGTATATCAAAGGGGCTTGTAAATTTATTCCAAATTTGAATTTAAATTTGAAACTGTGGTACAACTTGTCAAATGGCTTTTGAATTTGGATCCCTCATAGCTGAATTTACAATGTGCCAAGATTTGGAGATAATTGTGAGAGTTTTGGGGATAAGAAAGGAGGTGGACCCCACCTGTCATAGTGACATTCAAACTTACCTTCGAAGCAATCTTGCTGTTTCCCTCGAGCGGCCGAGACTTTTCCCCAAACGACACCGGGGCGCCACCGAGGCCACCGCCTCACCCTCCCCCTCGTGCTGGCAACCTCCTAGCGTCGTTCATCAAGTCTCGGCGTGATCTTTTGCCTCAGCCGACCCCCACTCGGGCCTATTCGTCCCGCGCCGAACACCGAGAACCGCCGCTCGACCAAACCTCAGCGCCGATCCTCGCTGGGCGCTGCTTGTCCTTCGCACGGCCATCTGAGCTCGTGGAAACGTGCACAAGAGCCCACTGATCCTCCTCGAGCTACCCAAACCGACCCACCAGCCCTTGTGCGCGGTTCACAGCAAGAAATTGCCGGGGAGCTTCGGTTCGAGCCGTCGCCGTGCCTCCTCAACGCCCCGGCGATACAGGGCGTGTCACACCGCGGGCTGAACAGCGAAAAGGTGCACCACTCTCTCCTCTTCACACTGCCAAATACCCTGGGCAAATTCATCCACGGTAGCCCCGGGAATTTCTAGAAAACCGACAAGGTGTCCATAAGCCGTGGTTGGGGAATTTCCCAAAATTCGTGATCAATAGCTCTTCCTTGCTCATGCTGATCATAGAATAGGCTAGAGAACCCCTTGTGAGTCCCTGACATCAAAAATCTAGAAGAATCATAGAGCCTCGACGGTGTTCTTCGAGATTTAGCTTCGGCCGCCAGTTTTCGAGCTAGGGCGCACGGTGACTTGGTAGTTGGGGGCGTTTCCGAGCTCTGTTGCTTGCATGACGACCTTGGCCATGAGTCAATGGTGCTCTAGAGCAAGAAATCTGCGAAATTGGGTCGGTAGGGAAGCCGGCCGACGTCGCCGGACATGGACCGAGGCCTCCGCCCATCGCCCGACCCTTTGCGGTCCTCTACAGCCCACACAGACCCCGGAAATGGCTTTCCCGCCCTCAAAAACCCCCAGGCGGCGAGTAGCAGGCCGAGGGGCGGCCGGGGATTCGGGTTCCGAAGTCCTCCGGCGAGCTACGGCGGCAGGATCGCGCGGGCGTCGAGAGGAGGAAGACGACCGGGGGGCCCCGCATGTCAGTGACGATATTTTAAATCGTTGATCCGCTGCGGCCCCGGGATCCAGTGTGGTGGCGCGGGAAAGGTCCTGTGGCCCCGTGTGGCTCAGTTCCAGCGGCTGACACGTGTAAGATGGACCCACAGTCAGAGTTTGAATATTTCCCGATTAGTTTGAATTTCCAGATTTAGTTCAAACTTTAGAACCTCATAACTTTTGCTAGGGAACTCCAAATTTAGTGATTCAACTTGGGTTGGATTCAGGATGAAGAACTCTATCCAAATATGTAACCCAATTTGCATGAAAACCAATATAAAATTCGTGAAAAATATTTAAAGCTTTTCAGCAAAAGAATTTTTGAGGGAGTTTGGTTCATCCAAAAATCCCCAAATTTTGCCAGGATATTCTTTAGGCTATTAGGAAACCCCTTGTAAAAGTTTCAGATCTTTTGGAGTCGATTTATTTAGGGTAATTCTGATTTCAAATTTCTGTATTCAAATGAATACAGAAACATTTTCAGAGAATTTCCAAAACTTGGAAATTCAGTTCTGGGTATTCCTTAGCTCCAAAAATCCTAGAAAAATTCAGGCATACCCCCTGAGCTATGTCCGAAATTGTAGTTCACTTAAATCTGCATGAAGGTGCAAATTTATTCAGAATTAATTTATTTTTGCCTAAATGCTTAGGGAATTTTTCTGGGTGATCTACTTAGTGAAAAATTCTAAATTTTGGTCCAGAGGACTTTCTTGTGACAAGGAACTCACAAGAAAATTTCCAGCTCCATTGAAGCCCTGGATCAGTAGTGTTATGTTCAACCTCATTGGGTGATCACCACCCAAGTGATGAAACCCCCTCCTCACTTAATCCTAGTACTTAAACACAAACCCAAACCACTAGCCCCAGTGTCATTTTAAATTCTTAAACAGAGTTCCAGTTTTAAACTTGTCTTTAGAACTTGTTAGCAAAAAATTTTACAATTAAACATGTATGCATATTCATAACGTGTAGTGATTAAACGTGGAAAATGAAGAAGGAGGAGTTGATCTTGTATCAAGGAACAAGAAGGGCAGGGAGTGATCTTCAAGTCAGCAGAAACTAACTTCATACATCTATGACTTTAGTCACCTGCAAAACAAAGGCAAGCCCCGGTTTGCATTTAAGTTGTTTTTCTCAAATTTTTACTTTGTTCACTACTATGGGTCTAAGTTTGTATGTGCATTAGGTCAAGGCTGTTTTACACTCCAAATGCATGACCAAATGAACCTTGGATTTAAGGGTAGAAAGGGTCACCGCGGTAGAATAATGCCGTGCTAAATAGATTAGGACATCCGGTAGAAGTCGAGTAGTTGGAATCTACTCGCGAGTTGTAGACGGGATTACACGGGTGTAGCCAGAAATGAGACAAACTAAAGTTTACATTTGTAAAGATGAGACCGGGCAGGATGGTTAGGCAGCGACAAGACGAGGTCTTGGTCGAGTAGCTCTGCCTGTGTCGGTTAAGGACCGATGTGTGTGCGGCACCCAGGAGCAGGTATTGAGTTGTGTACCGGATGCTTACTGACATATGGGAACCAGGAAACCGATGTACCAGGTTCACTGGATTGTAGAGGCATACCACACCGTCTCGTTAGACCTATGAGCCCGAGACGGCGCGACCGTTTCTACAGTCTAGTGTCCTGCGAAAGGTGGCCACATACGACGTAATGAAGGACGCCAGAGTTGGGTCTTCAGAGGCGAGCGTATGTGTCGAGTTATCCGGGTAGTGTTTGATTCGAATCACCGTCCATCACGGTTATTGATTACCGCTTGCTCCCTGTGTTGTGACATAGTTAAGCAAGTTGTGTGAAAATAGTTTGCAAAGTTTTAAATGCTGTTATGATAATTGTAAATTGCATGAAAACCATGTTTGAAGTAGAGATAGAGCAAACTAAAGTTATTTTTTGTAACACCCCAAAATTTTGATTCAAAACACTAAACCATGTTCAGAGGGGAATTTAAAAATTTTTGGACGTGTTGCATGTTTTGCAAAAATTCAAATTCAAACTGGAATTCAAATTAAACTCAAATCAGAAAAGAAATGGAAAAAGAAAAAGGGAAAACGGAAAAAAAAACCGGCCAGTGGGCCGAAACCCGCCAGCCGGCCCAGTTTCCCCGCGCCAGCCCGCAGCCGCGCGCGCCCGCGCTCTCTCACACAGACAGGTGGGACCCACCTGTCATCCCCAACCTCGCTCGCGCCGACCCCGGACTCTCTCCCGCGCGCGCGCGATCTTAACTGATCGGAATACCGCGTCCCTCAGCCCGAATTCCGGTCCCAGAAGACTCAAACTCGATCACAACTGACCCACCGCCCTCCCCCGGCTATAAAAACCCCAGCCCCGATCGGTTTTTCCCACGCGATCGCCGATTTTTACTCCGGTGAGCACCGAGACTTCGCCGGTGAATTCTGGCCGATCTAAGCTCGGAAACTCTGATCTAACTCGCTGGTCTTGATCCACCGCCTCCGGGGAGCTTTGCAGGTGCAGAAAACTCGGAGACTTACGGTGTAAACCCAGCGCCGACGAGCTTCGCCGTGGTTTTGCCTCGGACCTCGCCGCCGATCACTTTCCAGGATCCCCGAGCTCAAGAAAACCCCCGAGGTGAGATCCCTGACCTCCCCTCTACCGATCTATGCCATAAGATCACAGTTCTAGGCAGAATTCTCGAGGATCCGAAACTTTCCGGCGAGATCGCCGCTTCCCGCCGCCCGCGCTCGATCAGAGCGACGTGGCCGCTTGTGCGCCGTTTATTTTAAATCGCACGGTAGACTTTAAAACCCCGCGTACCGGTTCGATGTTATAACCTCAGCCGTCGGTTTAAAATCGGACGGTCCACGTCAGCCCCGCGTTATAAAGACTGGAATTCTTACGAGCTACCCCCTGGGGTTCTCGGGAAATAAGAGCTAACCCCGGAAACTTCTGATCTAGCCCCTGGAACTCCAGAAAATCATGTAAATTCATTTAAAAATCAGTTTTAGCCCCTGGAATTAATAAAAATTAGGAAAAACACCTCTGATAAGTGTAGCTAGACCCCTTGAAATTATGAAAATAATATTATAGACCCTGTAATGGGGTGAGTTCATTATTTTAGCCCTGTTTAGTATTTAATTTAGAAAATTGAATATGTAACTAGTGTTTAAAAATTAAAAAGTGGGACAAACATAATTGTCAAAATTAATTAAAAACTTTCTCAGAACTTAGAAAACTTTGGAGTGAGATAAAAATATATTCTGGGCTGAAATGAATCTGTTTCATTTATTATTCACATTTATTAGTATAGGGACACATTTTTAAGTAAAGAATAGTTATAGAAAAATAGGGAAAATAATTATGAAATAGTTTACATCAGAGGCTAAGGTCAAAATATGTTATTAAATTATTTAGGACCAGAACCTATACTGTTTAGATGATGTGTATTACTAATTTCATAATAAAATACACAAATATGCATAGGAATATAAATCTGAAAATGTAGCAACTAGTAAATGATAAATGGAGTTTTTAAAAATCCAAAGAGTTCAGTTTAGGGTTGGTAGAAATTATGAAGGCACATATGGGGAAGAAAAATACTTTTCATACACACTTGGTAGTGAAAAGGTGTAGTAGTTGAATATAAGAAATTTATTGGAAACCCATATAAATAGTATGTAAGTATAAATGTGGACACAAAAGTAGGAATCATATACAACATGGTTAAAAGTGCATGCAAGCCACAACTCAACACACATAAAGTAACCACGGTAAAGAACTTTTATAAAGGTGAATGTGTGGTTTGTATGAAGTAAGAAGTGTGAACTATGTCTTATGATTGTTGTTTTTCTTTTGCTATGTGTGATGGTATGAAGTAGAACCTGTTCAAGAGCAAGTTATCCCTTTCCAAGATCAGAACTACCCATTTCAAGAGCAGCAAGAAGAAGGCAAGTGTCCTTGACCACTTTGATCCTATGCTAGGATGTGTAGATAGAATTATTTGCATTGTCAAATGAAATATGAAACCCATGCTAGGAAGTTTCCCTAGAATTGCATTACCTTGTTTCCTTGTAGCTTGGGTTGGGATTTATTTTATCATGTCATTTATTATTATGCATATGCTTAGCCATGCTTAGAATGGGATATTTGGGATATGAGATCATCAGTTTATTTTACCATACTCTTGAATGAGATATTATGAGTTATGTAGAGGTAGGGATCAAGGCAAGTTGGATGTTTTGGTTGTGTGCTGGGTGCACGAGACTCGGGTTTGTGTTTAGTACTTGCCTGGATCCTAAGGACCGGTTCATGGAGCATGTAACCTGGTTTTACAGTGCCAACCACATGCTGAGATGGGGCAGCTTGGCCAATTAATTAGGTGTATCCCCGGCGTAGTATGGGTGTGTTGGATGGTGCGGGGAGTAGGTGTCAGCTGGACTACCATATGAACCGCAAGGCTCAAGAGGGGGCCACTGCAGCGGGGTTGGAGCCTCTTGTATGCTGTTAGGGGTGAAACCTCAGTGGGCCCACGCTCGTCGGGAATCCCTTTGTAAAGGCTTCGTAGTGATCTCCTGGCTGCACACCTGGGAAGTGTGAATGTGGATCGTAGCCACTGGCATAATGGAGGTTCTTTTAGTCCATCCGGCAATGGGGGATGAAATCACTACATGTGGGTACAGTGGTACAAACTCTGCAGAGTCAAAACTGTCTTGACAGCCGAGCTCACGGTCAAGAGCGGCCTGGACTTATTCATGATTAGAGGATTGATGGTTTTGGAAGTTAAGCGGGGAGCTTAACATTGGAAATGATGTTATGGTTATTGGATTATGATGATGGGATGGGAGATTGGGACCATTTCACCTGTGTAGTAATGTAGGTGCTTAATAAGCTAAGGTGATAGGTATTAATTGCGTAGTGCTTTAACCATGAGTTCAACCTCTCCTTGTTCTAGCCATGCATGATAAAATTTTCCCACACTTGCTGAGTACCCTTGGTACTCAACCTTGCATATTTGTTGGTTTATATTGCTGCTCAGGTCAAGACAATGAGGTGGTGTATAATGACCAAGACTTTGGACCCGAGGAAGGTTTCTAGGTTCATGGAGACCCCCGGGCAACGCCTGTGATGGAGCCCTAAAGAATAATATTCCGCTGCTAGTTTATTTACTTGTGATGAACTTATTATTGTCCATCGAGACATTTACTATGTAAGACTTACTTATATTCGACACCTGGCTTGTAATAAATGATGCTTCACTATTTGTCATCACATGTATGAGAAAATGATCCTGGCATACATGTGATATTCACTTGGTTGTTCTTCGGAAAAACCGGGTGTGACAGAGGTGGTATCAGAGCCAAGGTTGCCCGTAGGAACGTGGACCTAGGTAGAAATGGACGTATTTAAGGGCCCTATTTTCTTAAAAACTATTTTCCAAGGTGTGGGTTGAAAAGTGTTATTTAAAGAGTCATTTTCTTCATCTTACCCCAACTTCCATTCAAAATAGGATTTGTGTTCGAAAAGTTTATCTAACCTAATTTTAAATTCTTTTTGTTTTAGATGGTTCGCATGATTCGCACCGCTCGCAAGTCCACAGGAGGGAGAGTTCCCGTGGTTGCCCTTGCCGAAAGAGAGGAGAGTCGTCCAGTGACGTACCTATCCTATGGATTGGCAGTAGGAGGCTTGTTGCGCCGTCTTCGGCGTATGCTCGAAGCCGCCGGCAATACGGGCAAGCTAATCATCCACTATAACTCCACCAGGACCATCCGTGAGAAGAGGGAAGAATGGAGTTCGGAGATGAGGATTATACACGAGAATCAGCTGCTTAAGATTCACCACTCTCCAGCTTGTCGAGCAACACAAGTTGACGCGGAGAAAGATGTCACCTGGGAGGCCATCACCTGCCAGAGTCACATCTATCGTCGCTACTTGGACAAAACTGAGTACATGTATGTCCTCCAACGTGAGAGTGGTACCACGGAGTACAAGTACCCACCGGTGCAGCAAGGGACTTCCCATGAGCACATGGACTTGTGCTTGGAGGATGCTGCTATGCTCAGCACTCGACTGCAGGAGTGTCAACAAGAGCTTCAGGATGTCCGAGACACCCTGAAGGAAACGGAGGCGTTGCTGCGAGCTTGCTTAAAGGCGAGCGAAAGAGGAGATGGGAATGAACTGTGTGTCACCGTGAATGATACATGGACTCCTGACTCCCCGGATCGCCGAGCGATCAGGCGTCGTCGCACTTCTCCACCAGCAGCCTCCCCACCCAAAGCAGAGTCAGAAGGTAGCCGAAATGAGGAGGAAGATCCCGAGGAGCCAGCTCAAGAGAACGAGTAGTGTAGAGTCTTTCCCTTAGCTAGCAAGAGGTCGAGTAGTCGAGCCGTTACGTAGTTAATGGTGTGATAATGCTTGGTGTGTGACGTGAGTTGTGGAAGCCATGAGCAATTGTCCACAGCCTCGTCTTTAGATTGTTTTGCTTTGGTGTGTGAACCCATATGAAATAATATTGCATTTGTTTTTGTGTGAGAAATGAACCCTCAGAAAAGTATAACAAAGCCTTAACACTTCAAAGTACAAACAAGTGAAAGTAGTAAGATGATACTAAATGCTTTCAAATTAACATTGGTTGATTCTGCCAGATGGCCGGAAGAGGAAAAGGACGTGCTGCCAACCCCGCCAACAACAACGATGAGGCGTGCAACCCTCATCTTTCTGGAGGCCAGGACAGGGGTGGTCGCCGTGAAGAAGTTGACCCTCTCCACCAAATGCTGGAGAATCAAAATCAGCTCATCCAGAACTTGACTCAAGTGGTGGCCAACTTGCATCAAGTTCCACCTCCACAAGCTGCACCACGCCAACCAAGGTTGAGTGAGTTTCTAGGAACTCAACCTCCAAAGTTTGCAAGTGCTGCTGAACCTCTAGAGGCAGATGATTGGCTGAAGACCATTGAAAGTAAGATGAGGATTATACAATGCCAAGGGTATGAGAGGGTGCTGTTTGCCTCTCATCAATTGCATGGACCTGCTGCTGATTGGTGGACCGCCTACGTGGCCGCCCATCATGACCCTGAGAACATCACTTGGGAGGAGTTCAAGCGTAGCTTCCGCAACCATTACATCCCAAGAGGTGAACTCAAAAACAAGAGGAAGGAGTTTTTGGGACTGCAGCAGGGAAACATGACGGTGAGGGAATACCTCACTAAATTCACTCAACTGTCCCGTTATGCCCCACGGGACATAGAGACTGATGAGCAGAAACAAGATTGTTTCGTGGAAGGGCTTACCGCAGAAATGCAGTGTGCAATGTCCTCAAATGAGTATGAAAGCTTTCAAAAGATGGTGGACAGAGCATTTGTAGTGGAAAGGAAGCTAAAGGCCCTGGAAAATGAGAATAAGAGGAAGGCTGGGTGGTCACATCAAGCCTCAGGGAGCAACACCCGCCCGCGTATGATGCAGCAACCTACGGGGCAGACGAGCCGTGCTGCGGTACCCTATTCAGCACCAAGAGGGTACAACCCAAACTACAGGCCTCCCGCCGCACCAGCACAGCCGCAACGTCAGTTTGTGCAGCAGCCTCGCCCCGCATATCCACCTCGACCAGCAGTGCAAGGACCCCCAAACCAACCCCAAGACAACAAGGGCCAGGCATCTAAGATTGGGGTGCAATGTTTCAGCTGTGGAGAAGTGGGGCACTACGCCCATAAGTGTCCAAAGAAGAAGCCCGCGCAGCCACAGCAGCAGAATGTAATGAGAGGACGGGTGAACCACGTCACTATGGAGGAAGCACAAGAGGCACCCGACGTGGTAGTTGGTAAGTTTCCTGCCAATTTACACCTTGCAACTCTGCTGTTTGATTCTGGTGCTACCCACTCGTTCATTGCTCAAGGGTTTGTTAAGAAGCATGACCTAGCAACCACACAAATGAACCATATGCTAGCGGTAAACTCTCCAGGTGGAGAAATAAGGACAAGACAAGTGTGTCCCAAAGTGAACCTGGACATTAATGGGGTAGTATTTACGGCTAACCTCATAGTGATGGATTCACAAGGGATAGATATTATTTTGGGTATGGATTGGTTGACCAAACATAAAGGAATCATCCATTGTTCGACCAGAACGGTGGAATTAACTCACCCTAGTGGCACAAGAGTAAAGTTCATAACAATACACGAGCCTAGGAGGGACATTAAATTAAATCAAGTGGAGGTGAAAGTTGAGGAAATCAGGACTATCAGGGAATATCCAGATGTTTTTCCGGAGGAGTTGCCAGGTATGCCTCCCGACCGTGACGTGGAATTCGCAATTGAGCTAGTACCGGGAACAGCCCCGATATACAAGAGACCTTATCGAATGGACTCCAAGCAGCTAGAAGAGCTCAAGGATCATTTGAAAGAATTGACGGAGAAGGGGTATATTCGCCCTAGTTCCTCACCATGGGGAGCTCCGGTGATATTTGTGCCCAAGAAAGACGGAACCCAAAGGTTATGCGTGGATTACCGTGCTTTGAATGAGGTAACCATCAAGAACAAGTACCCATTGCCTCGCATTGAAGACTTGTTTGATCAGTTGAGGGGAGCTTGTGTGTTCTCGAAAATTGATCTCAGGTCGGGGTACCACCAACTCAAGATAAGGCAATCTGATATTCCCAAGACAGCTTTCGTATCTCGGTACGGACTGTATGAATACACTGTCATGCCTTTCGGGCTAACCAATGCCCGGCATATTTCATGTACCTCATGAACAAGGTATTCATGGAATATCTGGACAAATTTGTGGTGGTTTTCATAGATGATATTCTCGTCTTCTCTAAAGATAAAGAAGAACATGAGAAACATCTAAGGTTGGTGTTACAGAGGCTGAGAGAACACCAACTATATGCCAAGTTGAGCAAGTGTGAGTTTTGGCTGAAGAGAGTTCCCTTTTTAGGACATATAATCTCGGAGGGAGGAATCTCCGTAGATCCCGCCAAAATCGAGGATATCCAGAAGTGGAAGACCCCTGAAAATGTCGGGGAAGTTCGAACCTTTTTGGGATTGGCTGGATACTTTCGACGGTTTATTGAGGGATTCTCCAAGATCTCGAGACCTCTCACCAAACTGTTGGAAAAGGGAATCACATTCACCTGGACGCCACAGTGCGATACGAGCTTTCAGGAGCTAAAGAAGAGATTGACAACAGCCCCAGTGTTGGTTATACCAGATATGCAGAAGAATTTCACAGTGTACTGCGATGCCTCTGGAAATGGGTTGGGATGTGTTCTCATGCAAGAAGGCCATGTCGTGGCATATGCATCCCGGCAGCTTCGGAAGCACGAGAAGAAATATCCTACACATGACCTAGAACTAGCTGCTGTGGTACACGCGTTGAAAATTTGGCGGCACTATTTGATGGGGAAGAGGACAGAGATATATACGGATCATAAGAGTTTGAAGTACATATTCACACAGCCAGATCTCAACCTCAGACAAAGGAGATGGTTAGAGCTAATCAATGACTTTGATGTGGGCATCAACTATCATCCCGGGAAACAAACGTCGTGGCCGATGCTTTGAGTCGGAAAGTGCAGGTCAATAAGTTGAGCTTGAAGGACATGCCCGTAGAATTGAAGGACGAGGTTATAAGGCTCAATCTATGTCTAGTAAATAGTGGTGAAGCCATCGCCATGGAAGTGGACTCCACACTCGAGCAAGACATACGCGAGGGCCAAAAGAATGATGAGAAGATACAAGAGATCAGACAGCTCATCAAGGAAAATAAAGCTCCTGGTTTTAGAGAGGATGAACAAGGAACGGTGTGGCACGGGAAAAGGATCTGTGTGCCAGAAGTAAAAGAGATCCGTGAATTAATTTTGAAGGAGGCTCACGATTCTGACTATTCCATTCATCCTGGGAGTACGAAGATGTACCAGGACCTCAAGAGCAGGTATTGGTGGTATGGCATGAAGCGAGATGTCGCGGAACATGTTGCCCTATGTGACACATGTCAGTTGGTGAAAGCAGAACATCAACGACCCGCGGGATTGTTGCAACCACTCAAAGTGCCTGAATGGATGTGGGAAGAAATCAGCATGGATTTTGTCGTGGGATTGCCTAGGACCCAATCCGGGTATGATTCAATATGGGTCATTATTGATAGGCTAACCAAGGTAGCTCATTTCATCCCCGTGAAAGAAAGCTACAGCGGATCCAAATTGGCAGAATTGTACATGTCAAGGATCGTGTGTTACCATGGAGTGCCAACGAAGATAGTGTCGGACCGAGGGACACAGTTCACCTCGAGGTTTTGGCAGAAGTTGCATGAAACCATGGGAACCCATCTGAACTTCAGCTCTGCCTATCATCCCCAAACTGACGGGCAAACGGAGAGAACCAATCAGATCCTTGAAGATATGTTAAGGGCATGTGCACTCAAAAACAATAGGAGTTGGGACAAGAACTTACCGTATGCGGAGTTTTCCTATAACAACAGTTATCAAGCTAGTATGAAGATGTCACCGTTTGAAGCTTTGTATGGAAGGAAGTGCAGAACTCCCCTATTTTGGAACCAAACAGGAGAAAGTAAAGTGTTTGGTCCAGAAGTGCTACAAGAAGCCGAGGCAAAGGTGAGGGAGATTCGCAACAACTTGAGGATAGCACAAACACGCCAGAAGAGTTATGCTGATGTACGAAGAAGAGAGCTCGTTTTCAACGTGGGAGACTATGTTTATCTCAAGGTGTCCCCTATCAGAGGACTTCGTCGGTTCAAGGTGAAAGGGAAGTTGTCACCTCGATACATCGGACCCTTTCAAGTTTTGGAAAGAAAAGGTGAAGTGGCGTACCAACTAGAGTTACCGGCTCATCTATCGGACGTGCACGATGTATTCCATGTGTCACAACTCAAGAAATGCCTGAGGACGCCTGAAGAGGTGTTACCCATGAGTGAAGTGGATGTAGCTGAAGATTTGTCTTACGCCGAGCAACCATACAAGATTTTGGAGACAATGGAACGCCTCACCAGAAATAAAAGAATCCGGATGTGCAAGGTGCAGTGGAAGCATCACTCAGAAGAGGAAGCCACCTGGGAACGGGAAGATGAGCTCAAGGCACAATTTCCGGAATTGTTTTCTTAGAAACACCAATCTCGAGGACGAGATTTCTTTTAAGGGGGGTAGAGCTGTAACACCCCAAAATTTTGATTCAAAACACTAAACCATGTTCAGAGGGGAATTTAAAAATTTTTGGACGTGTTGCATGTTTTGCAAAAATTCAAATTCAAACTGGAATTCAAATTAAACTCAAATCAGAAAAGAAATGGAAAAAGAAAAAGGGAAAACGGAAAAAAAAAAACGGCCAGTGGGCCGAAACCCGCCAGCCGGCCCAGTTTCCCCCGCGCCAGCCCGCAGCCGCGCGCGCCCGCGCTCTCTCACACAGACAGGTGGGACCCACCTGTCATCCCCAACCTCGCTCGCGCCGACCCCGGACTCTCTCCCGCGCGCGCGCGATCTTAACTGATCAGAATACCGCGTCCCTCAGCCCGAATTCCGGTCCCAGAAGACTCAAACTCGATCACAACTGACCCACCGCCCTCCCCCGGCTATAAAAACCCCAGCCCCGATCGGTTTTTCCCACGCGATCGCCGATTTTTACTCCGGTGAGCACCGAGACTTCGCCGGTGAATTCTGGCCGATCTAAGCTCGGAAACTCTGATCTAACTCGCTGGTCTTGATCCACCGCCTCCGGGGAGCTTTGCAGGTGCAGAAAACTCGGAGACTTACGGTGTAAACCCAGCGCCGACGAGCTTCGCCGTGGTTTTGCCTCGGACCTCGCCGCCGATCACTTTCCAGGATCCCCGAGCTCAAGAAAACCCCCGAGGTGAGATCCCTGACCTCCCCTCTACCGATCTATGACATAAGATCACAGTTCTAGGCAGAATTCTCGAGGATCCGAAACTTTCCGGCGAGATCGCCGCTTCCCGCCGCCCGCGCTCGATCAGAGCGACGTGGCCGCTTGTGCGCCGTTTATTTTAAATCGCACGGTAGACTTTAAAACCCCGCGTACCGGTTCGATGTTATAATCTCAGCCGTCGGTTTAAAATCGGACGGTCCACGTCAGCCCCGCGTTATAAAGACTGGAATTCTTACGAGCTACCCCCTGGGGTTCTCGGGAAATAAGAGCTAACCCCGGAAACTTCTGATCTAGCCCCTGGAACTCCAGAAAATCATGTAAATTCATTTAAAAATCAGTTTTAGCCCCTGGACTTAATAAAAATTAGGAAAAACACCTCTGATAAGTGTAGCTAGACCCCTGGAAATTATGAAAATAATATTATAGACCCTGTAATGGGGTGAGTTCATTATTTTAGCGCTGTTTAGTATTTAATTTAGCAAATTGAATATGTAACTAGTGTTTAAAAATTAAAAAGCGGGACAAACATAATTGTCAAAATTAATTAAAAACTTTCTCAGTACTTAGAAAACTTTGGAGTGAGATAAAAATATATTCTGGGCTGAAATGAATCTGTTTCATTTATTATTCACATTTATTAGTATAGGGACACATTTTTAAGTAAAGAATAGTTATAGAAAAATAGGGAAAATAATTATGAAATAGTTTACATCAGAGGCTAAGGTCAAAATATGTTATTAAATTATTTAGGACCAGAACCTATACTGTTTAGATGATGTGTATTACTAATTTCATAATAAAATACACAAATATGCATAGGAATATAAATCTGAAAATGTAGCAACTAGTAAATGATAAATGGAGTTTTTAAAAATCCAAAGAGTTCAGTTTAGGGTTGCTAGAAATTATGAAGGCACATATGGGGAAGAAAAATACTTTTCATACACACTTGGTAGTGAAAAGGTGTAGTAGTTGAATATAAGAAATTTATTGGAAACCCATATAAATAGTATGTAAGTATAAATGTGGACACAAAAGTAGGAATCATATACACATGGTTAAAAGTGCATGCAAGCCACAACTCAACACACATAAAGTAACCACAACACATATAATGGTAAAGAACTTTTATAAAGGTGAATGTGTGGTTTGTATGAAGTAAGAAGTGTGAACTATGTCTTATGATTGTTGTTTTTCTTTTGCTATGTGTGATGGTATGAAGTAGAACCTGTTCAAGAGCAAGTTATCCCTTTCCAAGATCAGAACTACCCATTTCAAGAGCAGCAAGAAGAAGGCAAGTGTCCTTGACCACTTTGATCCTATGCTAGGATGTGTAGATAGAATTATTTGCATTGTCAAATGAAATATGAAACCCATGCTAGGAAGTTTCCCTAGAATTGCATTACCTTGTTTCCTTGTAGCTTGGGTTGGGATTTATTTTATCATGTCATTTATTATTATGCATATGCTTAGCCATGCTTAGAATGGGATATTTGGGATATGAGATCATCAGTTTATTTTACCATACTCTTGAATGAGATATTATGAGTTATGTAGAGGTAGGGATCAAGGCAAGTTGGATGTTTTGGTTGTGTGCTGGGTGCACGAGACTCGGGTTTGTGTTTAGTACTTGCCTGGATCCTAAGGACCGGTTCATGGAGCATGTAACCTGGTTTTACAGTGCCAACCACATGCTGAGATGGGGCAGCTTGGCCAATTAATTAGGTGTATCCCCGGCGTAGTATGGGTGTGTTGGATGGTGCGGGGAGTAGGTGTCAGCTGGACTACCATATGAACCGCAAGGCTCAAGAGGGGGCCACTGCAGCGGGGTTGGAGCCTCTTGTATGCTGTTAGGGGTGAAACCTCAGTGGGCCCACGCTCGTCGGGAATCCCTTTGTAAAGGCTTCGTAGTGATCTCCTGGCTGCACACCTGGGAAGTGTGAATGTGGATCGTAGCCACTGGCATAATGGAGGTTCTTTTAGTCCACCCGGCAATGGGGGATGAAATCACTACATGTGGGTACAGTGGTACAAACTCTGCAGAGTCAAAACTGTCTTGACAGCCGAGCTCACGGTCAAGAGCGGCCTGGACTTATTCATGATTAGAGGATTGATGGTTTTGGAAGTTAAGCGGGGAGCTTAACATTAGAAATGATGTTATGGTTATTGGATTATGATGATGGGATGGGAGATTGGGACCATTTCACCTGTGTAGTAATGTAGGTGCTTAATAAGCTAAGGAGATAGGTATTAATTGCGTAGTGCTTTAACCATGAGTTCAACCTCTCCTTGTTCTAGCCATGCATGATAAAATTTTCCCACACTTGCTGAGTACCCTTGGTACTCAACCTTGCATATTTGTTGGTTTATATTGCTGCTCAGGTCAAGACAATGAGGTGGTGTATAATGACCAAGACTTTGGACCCGAGGAAGGTTTCTAGGTTCATGGAGACCCCCAGGCAACGCCTGTGATGGAGCCCTAAAGAATAATATTCCGCTGCAAGTTTATTTACTTGTGATGAACTTATTATTGTCCATCGAGACATTTACTATGTAAGACTTACTTATATTCGACACCTGGCTTGTAATAAATGATGCTTCACTATTTGTCATCACATGTATGAGAAAATGATCCTGGCATACATGTGATATTCACTTGGTTGTTCTTCGGAAAAACCGGGTGTGACATTTTTCCACCTTGGGACAAGTAACATTGGGATGAAGGGTTTCTTGTTTGATTGTGGAGTTCCAATGTTGCTGGGCGCAAGGTCACTACTATTATGGCTAAAATTTGAAAGTTAAGGATGAACTCGTAGGCGAGTCTTTTCGCAAATGACCGGTTTAAGCCTTAGGTTACTTTCATGTAGACTTTCATGTATTAGGAGAGACGGTTAAGTCTTGCTGAGCCTTTGTGCTCACTCTTGCTATATGAGTGGTTTTGCAGGTTAATACGACGCTATAAAGAAGGTTGTCCGGTGAGACTCGGAATCGTCCGAGTCATGTTACACATGGAGGACCTAGCCGCTGCCATGTCTTCGTGTTGCTAGCGAGAGGAGTCCGCGGGCTGGACCTCTTCTCGGGTGCTTCGTAGTTATTCGACGTGAGCTGTTTATAGACTTCCGCTGTAGCTATTTTATGTAAATTATTTACAAAGAACATTTGTAAGCTTCCGCTGTGATTTATGTAATATGTTGTTCCTTATATGTGTGCTGTTGGGTGCCGCATAACACGGCACCACGCAATGCGATCCCCGGGTGAGGCGGCACGGCCCCGTGATCGAGGTCAGGCCCTCTCACGGGTACAGCGAGATGCCGCAGTACTTCACCAAGGAAGAAGGCGAGGAGGGGAACAAGACGTGGACAATACATGTCGAAGTTCCTGCAGGACCCACGCCACCCGGTTGGGTGCCGTTCACCGTCACGGTGAGAGGTATACAGCCGGAGGAAATGTGGCAAGTGGCAGCCCGCGACACCATGTCGCGTTTCTGCCAACTACACATGAGAGCTATGGAGGGCACTCCATACGCGCTCGTTCCGATGGAGGGACGAGCCAATCATATGTGGGGGGAAAGGTACATGGAGGCAACAGATCTGGGTTGCCCAAGGTACAACCCCGCGGAGGCGAACCTCAGCCTCCAGTTGAGGTCAGGAAAGGCCGTGATGGACAGCCAAGCTGTTCATACGGATTGTCTCGCCGTGAAGCTCAAGGAGAGCACCAGCCTTAAAGATCATTTCAAGAGTGCTCGCAGCGCACTCCGCAATGTTCTCCTTCCGACGATAAAGCGACTGAACGAACAACATAATCAGTTGCATCGTCTGAAGAAGGCGAAGAAGAAAAGCCGTGTCGGCATCACAGCTTTGCAACAACAGGTGCAGGCTCTGACCCAGCAGAATGAGGTCCTCACTCAAGAGCGGAATGACGCTATTGAGGAGGGGCAAGTCGGGGAAGGGGACTACACCAGGCCATAGACGAGATGCACGCGTTGCAGGACCTCGTACCTCCAGTAATGGGCATACCAATGGTGGGTGCCGTACCTGTGGTTTTGGGTCTTCCGGCAATGGGGTAACCTGAACCGGAAGAGGAGGTCATGGACCCAGGGCCACCAGCCGAGGTAGCGGAGGAGGACGACCCGCAGGAGGTCGAGTTCTACTCCGAGTAATAGGTTACCGTTGCCAAAGTAGGGCAGCAAGGGGGTGTAAGGAAAACTTTTGTAATCGGTGACATGTCGTGTAGACAGTAGTGTATGCATAGGTAGTGATGACATGAGCACGACTTCTCGGAGACCCGAGAATAATGTATCTTGTATAAAGTTTATGCTTTATCAATATATATGAATGTTGTGCAAATTATTCATGTGTCACTTCAATACCTACTGTCTCATATGGAATTTTAAGTATGCATGTGCTGATCGCTGCTGTTTTGAATTTCAGAATGACTCACACTCGTGCCAACCCGGATGTTGGGGGTTCCAGTCAGGGGGGAGAGACCTCCTAACAGCCTCCAGAGGATTCCTCGGGACAGCGACAGCAGCAACAGCAACAACCGCCACCGCCACCCCCAACGGTTATATTGGCCGACATCGTTGCGGCGATGGCGGGTTCTCATCAGCAGCACACGGAGTTGCTGCAGACCCTTATTACGAATACATCTCGACCAGAGAGGCGTCAAGATTGCGAGGAGCGCCAACAAAGCTCCTACTCCGATTTCCTGGCTACTCATCCCCCGGTATTCTCAAGAGCGGATGAACCCCTCGATGAAGACAACTGGCTCCGCACGATGGAGATGAAGTTTGGACTGATCCAAGTGAGTGAGCAGTACAAGACTCGGTTCGCAGTCCAACAACTCCAAGGATCCGCGAGCGCTTGGTGGGTGAACTACTGTGCTTCGCAACCCATCGAGCGAGTTATGACCTGGGCGGAATTTCGGACGGACTTCAGAGCCTATCACATACCGCCGTGTCTTATGAAGAGGAAGACGCAGGAGTTCCTTCGCCTGCAGCAGGGAAGCCGGAACGCGCTGGAATACTCCAGGGCGTTCAATGATCTTGCACTCTACGCTTCTTATCACGCCGATACCGACGAGAAGCGGCGGGATCATTTCTACCAGGGACTTATCCCGCTCCGGAAGGACAAGCTAGCGATGTTCAATCGCGGCAGCCTCAATGATATTATTGATGCTGCGATTGTTCAGGAGGACTCCGGCAAGGAGTTAGCGGCAGCGGAGAAGAAGCAAAGCGCGCAGCAAAGCAGCGGAGAAGGAGGTGGTCCTTCTCAAAAATACCGGATGGTGAATCGCCCACCATCGGGCCTACGCTGGCAGCCACCACAGAGGCCGATGCCATTCCACAGTCGGCCATATTCCCCACCGGCATTCAGGCCGGCACTGCCAGCACCACCTCCGCAGAAACAACAGCAGCAGCGGCCGATGCCGCATGCGTATGCACCTCAGCAGCGCATGGCAGGCTTTCATCCCCAAAGCACCAGTCAGGCAGCAGCCACATGCTACAAATATGGTCGCCCAGGACACTTCGCCAACAACTGTCCTGAGAGACAAGGCGGCGGAGTGGCACCGCAGTTTCCGGGAAGGAATCAGCCCTGGAACCCCACTAATGCGCGGCGGGCAAATCCTTGGCCCGGCACCGTCCACCAACTTGCCATAGAGGATGTGCCGGCGAAAGAGTCCATCCTTGCGGGTATGTTCCAACTCCACCAGCATCCGCCATAGTATTAGTTGATTCAGGCGCCACGCATAGCTTCATTAGCCAAGCTTTTATTACTAAATACAGCTTGCAAATACTACCCACCGATAGTCCATACTTGATTTGTTCACCAGGTGGGAGAATTTCAGCAAGCATGATGGTCCCAAAAGCGCCATTATGCTTAGAGGGTAGAGTATACCCTACTCTCTCATAGTTTTAGGGGGACAGAAGGTCGATGTCATCTTAGGGATGTCGTGGTTAACCCGCCACGGTGCTGTTTTAGACACCATCCGTCGAGTCGTGCATTTGCATTCAGAAGTGCACGCGTCTCACTCTTTATTTCTAGACAGTCCAGAAATAAAACTTCCAAGTGTATATCAATCCACAACCATCAGATTGGAAGACATTCCAGTAGTCCGTGAGTTCCCTGACGTGTTCCCGGATGATTTACTGGGGATGCCGCCCGACCGAGAGGTGGAGTTCAAGATTGAACTTGCACCGGGAACTATGCCAATATCCCAAAGGTCGTACAAGATGGCACCCAAAGAATTGGCTGAACTAAAGACGTAGTTAACGGACCTGCTGGAGAAGGGTTTTATTAGGCCAAGCTCTTCGCCATGGGGTTGTTTGGCATTATTTGTGAAGAAGAAAGATGAGACGTTGCGGCTTTGTGTGGACTATCGTCCACTAAACGCCGTAACCATCAAGAACAAGTACTCGTTGCCACGGATCGACATGTTGTTTGATCAGTTGGTCGAAGCAAAGATCTTCTCCAAGATGGATTTAAGATCCGGGTACCATCAGATTAAGATACGGGCTGAGGATATTCCGAAGAGGGCTTTCTCGATGAGGTACGGACTTTATGAGTACCTGGTCATGTCCTTCGGCCTCACCAACGCTCCAGCTCACTTCATGTACTTGATGAACTCGGTATTCATGCCGGAGCTGGACAAGTTTGTTGTGGTCTTCATCGACGACATATTGGTATATTCCAAATTGGAGGAAGAACACACGAAGCATCTGCGTATAATCTTGCAACGGCTGCGGGGTCACAAGCTATACGCGAAATTCAGCAAATGTGACTTCTGGATATTGCAAGTGCCTTTTCTCAGGAATATTATCTCAGCGGAGGGCATCATTGTACACCCATGTAAGATCACACAAGTGTTGAATTCGAAGTCCCCGAGAACTGTTCACGAGGTACGGAGTTTCCTCGGACTCGCGGGATATTATCGGAGGTTCATTCCGAACTTCTCGAAGATTGCCAAGCCTATGACAGAGCTGCTGAAGAAGGCTACTAAATTTGTTTGGAGTCCAGCATGTGAAGCAGCGTTCAAGGCATTAGTGAAGCACCTAACATCAGCACCGGTTTTGGTGCAGCCAGACACAACAAAACCATTCGATGTGTACTGCGATGCATCCGGCATTGGGCTCGGATGTGTGCTGATGCAAGACCGAAGGGTGGTCGCGTATCACGGCAGCTCAGAAACCATGAGCAGAATTATCCAACTCATGACCTAGAGCTCGCTGCCGTGGTACTCGCACTTAAAATGTGGAGGCACTACCTACTCGGTAATCTCGTGCATTTATATACCAACCACAAAAGCCTCAAGTACATATTCACTCAGAAAGAGCTGAACATGAGGCAGCGAAGATGGTTAGAGTTGATAAAGAATTACGAGATAGAAATCCATTATCACCCCGGCAAGGCAAACATAGTGGCGGATGTGCTGAGTTGCAAGTCACACATCAACAATCTGACCATCACACCGTTGGAAGAGAGCGAGCCACCACTGCATGTGATTCCACACGGAGCTCTCTACAACTTAGCTTTAATCCCCACCATCCGTGAAGAGATAGCGGCAGCTCAGAAACATGGCAAAGGCATGTCGCATTTGCAGAGATGTATAGGCAGTGGGGTGCTGAAATCTTTCTGGAAAGACGGAAATGACATCCTATGGTTCAAGGACCGGATCGTCGTACCCCGTAACCCCGAGTTATGGAAGAAAATCTTTGATGAGGCTCACTTGTCAAAGTTTTCTATTCACTCCGGCAGCAACAAAATGTATCAAGAACTCATAAGAAAGTTTTGGTGGACACGGATGAAGCGGGAGATCGCAAAGTATGTGTCCGAGTGTGATACATGTCGAAGGGTGAAGGCAGACCACATGAGAAAACCGGGACTACTACAACCACTGAGCGTTCCTGCCTGGAAGTGGGAAGATGTGAGCATGGACTTCATCGTCGGTTTACCCACCACTTTTCAGAAGCATGATTCTGTGTGGGTGATCATCGACCGACTCACCAAAGTTGCCCATTTTATCCCGGTTAACACCATCTAAAACGCCAAGAAGTATGCTGAATTGTACATCTCACAGATCCTATGCTTGTACAGCATACCCCGCACTATCATATCGGATCGGGGCACTTTATTTGTGTCCCGTTTTTGGGAGCAGCTACACGCTGCGTTGGGGACGAAGCTGATCTGTAGTTCAGTGTACCACCCGCAGACGGATGGGCAAACCGAGCGGGAAAATCATATTTTAGAAGATATGCTACGAGCTTGCACTATCAACCACGGTAAGAATTGGGATGATCACTTACCGTTGACCGAGTTCTCGTACAACAATGGGTACCAAGCCAGCATCAAGATGGCGCCTTACGAGGCGGTATATGGGAGAAAATACCACACACCACTGAATTGGTGTGAGTCTGGCGAAAGGGTTACCTTCGGGATTGATCTTGTCAACGACGCGGAGGAAAAGGTTCGGCTGATTCAAGCGAACCTAAAAGCTGCTCAATCCCGACAAAAATAGTATGCGACCGGAGAAGACACCCATTACAGTTCGAAGTCAGGGATCACGTATATCTACGTGTGTCTCCAATGAAGGGCGTGAACAGATTCGGGGTGAGAGGAAAGTTAGCACCCCGATTCATCGATCCATTTTAGATTACAGAAAGATGTGGATCGGTAGCATACCGGCTGCAATTACCAGAAGCAATCTCCGGTGTGCATGACGTATTTCACATCTCCAAGCTGAGGAAGTGTCTCAAGCTATCAACTACTATTCAGCTAGGGGATATTGAAGAACTGAAACCGGATCTCACGTATCGGGAGGAACCGGTTCAGATTATTGATGAAAAGGTCCGAACCACACGCAACCATACGTTGTGGTTCTACAAAATTCTATGGAGTAATCACTCTGTAGATGAAGCGACATGGGAGAGCGAAGGATTTCTTCGCGCTAACTACCCCGAATTTTTCACGTTGCATATACGGTAATCTTCCACCGTCCTCTCTCTCATTTTTACCTTATAATCTCGAGACGAGATTCTTTTAAGGGGGAGGAATGTGAGGGCCTAAGTTTTTGTACACATTCAAAGTGTTCATCACGCCACACATACCTCATTTGAAGAAACTTTATGAACACATTCGAAGAGCAAGTAAACACCATCAACATGGTCATTGGAAAATAAACTCACAAAATGCAAGAGTGGCATTTCCCACATGCATCATATAGGGGTTGGGCATATGAAAAACTCCTACACCTTGCTAGGAATGCCCATGCCAAATTTCACCCAAATCCAAAACCTTTTGAGGTATTTTTGGGGTATAACTAGAAAGGGGTTAGTTTGAACCCAAATTCAAATTCAAACTACTTCCATCCCATAAGTTCAAAAGTGGGAGGCATATTCTTACTCAGCATATTTTTGTGAGCTCACCCACCAATTTTCACTCCATTTGGAGTTAATCTTGACATGAGCTATGTTTAGCAAATTCAAACTCAAATTGAATTTCAAACTGCATATGTGCTGAAAATTTATTCAAACATCTCGCAATTTGAATTCTATCAACTTCAAATAGGCATTTCGTAGATAATTCAAATTCTAGAGGGTATTAGAGGGATTACTGTTTGGAGCAGTAGAGGGGAGTTAATTTCCAAGGTTAAAACTGGAGTGGGACCCACATGTCAGCCTCACTAGAAGTTTTAACCGACTGAAGAGCTCAGCCCGGTTTTTTGCACCGGCTCGAGCTGCCGCCATGGTGAGGAGCGGTAGGGACAGCAGCTGGTTGCCGCCCCTGGCCACTGAACCGCCTCGCCCCCCCCCCCCCCCCTCTTATCTCCGCAACTGAGCCG
The DNA here is from genome assembly GCA_030760725.1 of Neostapfia colusana. Taxonomy (NCBI): domain Eukaryota; kingdom Viridiplantae; phylum Streptophyta; class Magnoliopsida; order Poales; family Poaceae; genus Neostapfia; species Neostapfia colusana. The sequence goes on along the minus strand of JASWHV010000006.1, from coordinate 62,386,477 downwards.
ACCCGAGGCAGCAATGATCAGTCTTCGCCTCTCGCGCAGGAAAAATGTTGCCTCGCCACCGCTCTCTCGGAATTGATCGGAGAGCCAACGATCATAGCCTCCCCACTGCCTCCAAGCTGCAAAACGGTACTAGAGACTCTCCTCTTCCTTCCCCGTCGTAGGAACTAGCCGAGTTCAGTTGATCTTGCCCCACACCGAAAGTTTTTCCGGTGACCTAAAGCTTTCCGCACCCCGGGCTCCTGTGGACAGCCCAAACAGGAAGGTGTCACGCCCAAGCTAAGGCATCCCCGGACGTGTTAGGGTCTGGTGTTGCTCACCCCCGAACCACAGCCCGAGTGTTTGATCACCGGCAACGAATTTCAGTTTTCCCTTTCATTCAGCGCAGACCGACCTTCAGGTGCGGATCCGCAAAATTCTCGTTCCATAGTTGTTTAGAGATCCTCAAACTGCACCTACACAAGCTAGGCTTGGTAGCGATCAACTTTCCTTCGCAGTCCTAGCAAGAAAACCTTGGTAGACCGGCCATTTCTAGCTTTTCTACAGGCGCTAATGGCGGAAGCCGTCGGGCGCATGGTGAGAGCTCACCTAGGACCTCTCCCGAGCTGCCTTGAGCCCATTCTAAGCTTCCCTAGGGTGCACTGATGCTCTACGACCGATAGCTCGATCTTTTGGGGTGATAGGAAGCAAGGCCGACACGGCCGAAGTTCTTCCGAAGCCGCCACTCATCGCCGACCATGTTCCGGTGATTGTCACGTCGAGCTGAGCCCAGCATCGTGTTCCCCGTGTGGGATTAGGCAGAGGCGGCCAAGATTGTGGAATTTGGCACACGGCAAAAGCCCTCCGGCGAGCACTCCAGCGAGGGGGGCGGCGGCCAAGCGCGGGAGGCCGGAGGTAGACGAATCTCCCGGTCCCATGTGTCAGCGGCCGATATTTTAAACCGTGGATTAGCTGTGGCACCGGATCAGGTGTGGCTGCAAGTGAAATACTCCGTAGCCCCGTGTGTCGGCCTCTGAGGGGTTGACACGTAGACCGGTCCCACGCGCAGCGATTAAAACATTTCCCTTATTTTCAGATTTAGTTCAAATTTCAAACCACATAACTTTGGCTAGGAAACTCCAAATCGAGTGGACCAAATTCTGTTGGATTCAGCTCTCTGAGTATTTTTCAACAAATCAAGTTTCACTCTATGAAAATCCTTATTTCCCCATAATTAATTATTCAAAATTTAAACTGTTTAGAATTTTAACTGGAGAACCCTTTGGAGGAAAATTCTGAAATTTTGCTAGGATGTTAATCAAAATATCCCTGAGCTACCATAAAAATTTTAGATCCATTTGAGCTCATTTGATCCACCTAATAGTGTGATTAATAAAACTGTTCCAGAGAAAATAGAAAATGTTCAGAAACATTTTCAGAATTTCTCTGAAATCGGTGGTATTCCCTCCTAACCGTGGCTTTCGGCGGAGGAGCGCTGGTTTTTGGAATTTGACATCAGGAAGTGTTTTCACACCATCGAGTTTAGCTCATATCTTTAGCTAGTAAGTTTCAAAATAAGTGAGACAAACTCTATTAGAACCCTCTGAAAATCTAGTTTCCAGAAAGTCATGGCTTGGTCCATGAAAATTCCTATAACACCCTAGGAGCTCCAATTAAGGCCAAGTACGTAATTATTTGTGGAGAGCTCAAATGAGCTTTGCTGCAAATGAAACTTGGTCAAGTCTCTGTTTCGGTTGTATACAAACCACAGTAAAAATATCAGGGTCATTGGGTCTGTCTAGCAAGACTTATAGCTCTCACAAGTTTAACTTCAATTCAAATGCATTTAAATTGACACATTTGTATTTATCATATGTAGTCGCTAAGGTTGAGGGGGAACCCGAAGTCTTAGACTTCGTCACTCCAGAGGAACAGCTAGCCTACGACCAAGAGCAGCAAGGCAAGCTCCGGTTTGCATTAACCCTTTTTACAAATTTTTACTGTTTTGAGAACTTACTTTGAGCACCCACTTAATTCTTGCCTTGGACTCTTGTTTGAAACCCAAATGTATAGCCAAGAAAACCCTGGTTGGGATTAGGTATAGACCTCGTTTAGCTACTGTAATGCTAAGATAGTGTAGGATTCGGTACAAGTCGGGTAGTTGGAACTACTCGCGAGAATAGGCTCGAGGCACATTGCTCGGGTAAAGATAGCAAATGAAACACATGGCAAGAAAAATGAGACTGAGCGGAGAGTAAGGGCAGCGGGACTTTGGGGCCTAGGTGCCATAGCTCTGCTTGTGTCGATTGAGGACCGAGACGTGTGCGGGCCTGTTGAACAAGCTAGAACAGTACCGAAGACCTACCGGATATATGGGAACTAGAAAACCGATGTAACTTGGGTAGCTAGGTGTTGAGGCATAGTTGGTCGTTTAGAGGGTAGGTTGAGAACTCGAGGTGTAAATCGGCTGGCGGCACTGCGGATGCGTGCGTAGAGACCTCTTGCTCAGGACGATTGGACCGGTTCAACACTCGGCTGACGGGTGAAAGGTGGTTGTGTACGACGTTCGTGATGGTTGCTGTAGGCAACATCGAGTACGGGCGTACGTGACAGGTTACTTGGGCAACCCTGTAGGTGTAAATCGATTATAATCGCCATCCCTCGAGGTCAGTGAGTACCACTTGTTCACTGTACCGTGACGTAGAAAGAACAGGCTAGATACATGTTAAAAGTTTGCTGATTTAAAAGATATACATTGATTGTTAATGTCTTGTTGTAATTTAGAGCTAATTAAAGTTTTTTTCAACTTTGGGCAAAGAACATGAGAGAAATCCATTTCTTGTTTGATTGCAGCTCTCTCATGTGCCTTAGCGTAAGGTTCCCCACAACCTGCTGATAAAACTTGAAAGTAAGGTTCAAATAATTAGGCGAGTCATTTGCAACTTATTTACCTCATGTACCCTAAAACCATTCATGTAGAAGTTTCATGTATAGTAGAGACGGATCAGACTTGCTGAGTCATCGTGCTCACTGCTTGTGTTTGAAGCTTTTGCAGGGGTTTATGAGGAAGGGACTCCCGAGGAGGAGACGGAACCCCCAGAGGAAAACCCCGTCGAATGGGAGTCGTGCACGCAGCCGTGTTAGTGTATGAGCATGCTAGCGGGGACACGTTCACGGGCTAAACATGAACTCGATGCGTAATCTACGCTCATGAGTGTAGACGGAACATATTTTGTTGTACAAATGTTCATAAACCTATTTATGTAATAAAATTTTGCTTCCGCTTTGTATTTTCGAAGTGCGTTATCCGGTGATGTGCAACGCAACACCCCTCAGCGTGATCCTGACTCGACGAGGCCATGGGGCCCGGTCACTAGAGTGTTGGGCACTACTCAAGGTCACTAGGTGAGATTGCCTCTTTCTAAAAAGGGTGTTAGCTACCAATAGATCATAGACTACGGCAAAGTCTACGATGTCCTTACCCTCCTGATTTCTATCGCCGCATGCAAAGCCTCCATGTACTCCCTCAAATCTTAGGTTAGTTACACCCACATGACAATTAAGATCTCCTCCTATGAGGAGTTTCTCAGTTATTGATACACTACTAATCATATCCTCCAAGTCCTCCCAAAATTGCCTTTTAGCACTCATGTTGAGCCCAACTTGTGGGGCATAAGCACTAATGACGTTCAAGACAATATCCTCAATTACTATCTTGATTAATATGATCCTATCCTCTCGTCTTCGAACATCCACTACTCCATCCTTAAAACTCTTATCTATTAGAACACCTACGCCATTTATAGTCCCAGCCGATCTAGAATACCAAAGCTTGAAACCGGTATTCTCGACTTCTCTCGCCTTTTGACCCGTCCATCTAGTCTCTTATACACAAAGGATATTTACTCGTCTCCTAACGATAACATCTACTAATTCACGTAACTTCCCCGTCAAGGATCCTACATTTCAACTACCCACCCGAAATCTATGTTCCTCGGCTAGCTTTCTTACGCTTTGCACCCGTCGAGTAAGATGTAAAAACTCTTCTCACTTATCACTACATCCGAGTGATGATTTAGCGCGTCACTAAGGTGGTGACGATCCAACCCTTGCTCATTTAACACCATATCCGGGTTCCCATATGGCGCACCACTAAGGCGGTGGCGACCCAGTCCTTACCCACTTAACATCATACCCGAGTTCTGATATGACGCGTCACTAAGAGGGTTACGCCCCTAATGAATTTTTATTAGGATTCATTTTCATGAGAATGACTAAATGTAGTTATTGGCTCGCCAAGCCTATCATAACCCCTCCTCTCAGCTTAGGACCGGCTATGTCATTATAGACGGAGTTTAAGTTATTATCATTATAATAACAAATTCAATCCAAAAATAATTTAAAATTATCCTAACAGTAATAATTTGAGAAAGAAATAAGTAACAAATAAAGCGATGGACAGTGCATCCAACATGTAGGGTTGCAACTGTCCTGCGGATACAAGAAATAGGAAGCATGTCTTGCTCGTACCCAGCTCAGCATGACAATCGCCCTGAACGAATACACCTGAAAATAAAGGCAACTCGAACAGGGCAATTACGGCGTTGCCTGAACGCAACTCAGCACAAAATAACTCGTGGCTGCCAGAAAATTTCTGTTCGAAAAGATATGTCGTTTAATAAAGTCCACGGGGAAAAGAAAAACTCTCGATGACTGCACCACCCTGAGGCGACGTGACATTTACTGCACCACACTGACTTCTCATCTCGAATCAAACCAGGTAAGTGGCAAGGAAGCATCACAGAACATTGAAAACAATATCTGAATCCCAATATGCTGAGCGACAGTCATATGCTCATTAGAAAACATGCGCTAGATACCAAGACAGGCCAATTACCATAACGAAAACTGTTGTTCTCAGACTCCGAAGATCCTTCAAGCACGACAATACAATCTAGTTGGGATCACGTAGGAAGCATTTAACTGCTCTGATCTGTCTCCGTCTTAGCTTCCGTGGCCTCAGTCTTTCCGGCCTCCCCAGTCTTCTCCGCAGCTTGGGTTTTGGAAACTTCTTCTGACCAAAAAAAAACAAGGCATGAGAACATGGTTGACTACTTTGTGAATAACATACTATGCGTAATACCTTAATAAGACCTATAATGGGAACATGGATTCTGCAAATTCAATTAACTTGATACCACTTCCACTACACAGCATGCTAAATATTTCAACAAGATGAAACCATAAAACTCAGAGCTGAAATTAAATTGCCAAGATTTCACTCAGTCTACAACTTGTGCAAAATACCAGATATGAACAATTTATTCTAAAATTGCAGTTTCCAGAGTGCAATAGTGCATAAAAGTATATTTACGTTGTTGATTATCTAGCAGAACTATGACTAGTGCAAATACCATCATCAATCAACAACAGCATGGTCGACTACTTTGTAAATAACATACAATGAGTAATACCTTAATAAGAGCTATAATGGGAACATGGATTCTGCAAATTCAATTAACTTGATACCACTTCCACTACACAGCATGCTAAATATTTCAACAAGATGGAGCCATAAAAACTCAGAGCAGCAAAGCCTTTGTTCCAAGTAAACATAAAAAATTTATTCTAAGCTTGCTGTTTCCATACAATAAGTGTGTCAAGTTATATTTAAGTTGTATACATCTTCTAATGGAAGAATCTTTGATACCAATCTGTTTGTCATAAAACATTGCAGCCTCCTTGCAAAATAAGTAAAGGGAGGATGCCCAGAAATTCCCTTCCCCAGACCCCACAAAGTGTGGGAGCTTTCAGCACTGATACACCCTATATGTTAAAGCCTTAAATTCTTAAACTAATATATACTTAAGTCATTTTCAATGATTGACCTTTTTTACTTAAGGTCCATCTATGTCACATGTAGAGAACAAGCAATGGATTCGAAATCGACAAGATAGTTCCAACCCTAGCAACCATATAAAGCTGCAGTATTTCTATTTATTCTACACAAATTTGCATTGTACGATCATTATATTCTACCTAACAGAAGAAACAAGAAAAAATAGCAATGACAAGCAGTAACAAGAAGACAGGAATACAAACCTTCCTCATCACTCTCATCCTCAAACTCATCCATTCCCATGCCACCCATGCCGCCCATGCCACCCATGCCAGCCAAATCACCCATGCCACCCATGCCGCCAAAATTCTACAGAAAGGACAACAATGAAAACATAAGAGCAATGAGCCTCAATAAGAAGGAAGCCTGCTGAAAACAGAAAGTATTAGGCTATTTACCGAAAAGTCCATCCCATCCAAGTTAACATCAGCACCTACAAAGAAAACAGATTAGCGTGTCAAAAGCCCCGTTGCGAGTGATATTTGCAGTATTAGTGACAAATAATATATCCTCTAATTTGCACCTACAAGAACATATTGAGTTAGAACATATCGAGTTGTTACATCAAGTTCATATTTAGAAGGCCAAATAGCCTTTAGAAGCAAGGATAGATCTCATGATTGGGCATGGTGAATGGGGTAAAGATACTGTCTACAGGAAAGGATTTAGGCACCAAGTAATCATCACTGTTTTAAAGTGTACATTTATCAAGTAAAAATGTTCTATTATTTCTGCTGTTTACAATTCATGATCTGTCAAATCAGCAAACTTCAACCCACCATTAGGAGTTGTAAACATCCTTCTCTGACAAATATGTAGTCACATGCGTGTTGGCATATCAAAATGAAAAGGGAGAAGTAATGTATCATACCGTCATCATCTTCATCCACCCATTTGTCCCAATCAACTTTCACGAAATGAGGTGCCTTCTGATCATCTCGAACAAGCTTCTTCCACCATTTGGCCTCAGCTTTTTCAATGACACAGAATATGGACCTGACCCCTACACTTATTTTGCTTGACTGTCAAATAAAAATGGAAAAGGCTTGGGTAAGAATATATTCTTTTTAACATAACTTAAAATAAGGCTACATATGACTAACACAAAACTACCCTACCTCGATGTTTACTTTGTCATTCAGATCTAGTTTCAGTTCATATAAGTTCCCGTTAGCTCCAGCATTGCCAGAGAATGTGAAGACACCTTCTGGTTCCAAGTTAACCTTAGCATCCTTTGCATCAGGTAACTGTACGGTGATGTAAACTTTGTCAATCCTCTGAGCCCACTTCAGTTCAGGGTGCCGACTGCAAAGACATGGCCAGTTATGAAGAAATCAGCATGTACAACAGGGACTTGAATAACACTGTAGAATACAGATCCAATAGCCTCTACAAGTAAAAGTAAGCAGAATAACACAAGTAAGCCTACCAAACATACACAGATTTACTGTGTAAGTGGGACATCCAGCATACATGAGAAAAAATCAAGTAACTAAGCAAGCAAAGCATTATGTCAAATGACTTTCGAAGAATTCAAAAACATACATCAGCTGAGGGTCACGAACCCCAAATATGCCGCACAAATCGGCACCTCACAAACCCTAACCTAAACCATCTAGGGTTTCCATCGCCAATTCATCTGCAATCCAACACATCAAACCATTTACAGCTGCTACATCGCGTAACTAACCCCAAATATGCCGCCCAAACCCTAGTCGCAAGGGGGAAAGGGGGGCACCCCAGCGAGACTAACAAATCCATCCGTTCCAAACCCTAAGCATAGCGCTCAGTCAGAGGACGGGAACGGAAATAAGTAACGGCGTATTCGGACCACTGCGACCCAGATCCGTCGCCCGCGCCACGCTCGGACGCTACGAACGCGCTTTTACTAATATACGGGGTCGAGAGTGGAATCGAGAAAGTGAAGACGAGAGATCGTGCGGGATTCCGCTCACCTCATTTTTTGATTTGGTCCGGGGCTGCTGCTGAAGCAGGCGGCGGCGGCGGTGGGGAGCGAGTGTCCCGTGAGGTTTTCGGGTGGGGAGACGAATGTGGAGAGGGCGAGCTGAAGTAGGCCGGAACGGGAAGAGAGTACGGAGGAGGGGCCACCGGAGCTGATCGACGTGACGGAGTAGCGGGCCCGAATGGGCCTGATGGGCCGAGAGTCCCAGTCGTCTCTACGCTATTCCTTTTCCTTCATTTGGTTATAGCACTCTGAGCGTCAGATTGCTAATTGCAGTTGCGCGCTATTGATTTCATTATACAGTATTTGATTTGATTCTCTCCAACACAAATGATGTTTGCGCAGTTGCATTTCTGGTTCTGGCTCAAAAAGGAGAAAAAATAAGTGTCAACAGCGCTGCCTAGTGATCTATGCTACTGATATTTCTCTATATTTCGACTGGGTCATGCCTAAACTTTTACCACCAAACATCGTTCCCCAGGCTCTCTTCTCTCTCTGTGAAGCAAAGCCGAAGCGTCCCTTCAAAAAGAAAATAAGACAGACGGACAGAGCGTCAACAGCAGGTGTTCTGGAAGAGCTTTTCGGACTTCCGTACAAATCCATCTCATTGACATTGCCCCGGGCCAGCGCATTGCATACCGTTCCAGGCTAGAGATCTAGCTAGAGCGAGCAGTCATGCCCGGTTAGCTTTCACGAAAGCCATGCATCATGCATGTGGTCTCTTGGTCCATAGAACGAGACGAGGCCAGGCGAGGCGACCCGCTGGCGATCGAATCGATGCCGCCCCGACCACGTGGGAACCACGCCCGCCGGTCACCCGTCGCAGGCATGCATGCCGCTTGCCGCGCCACCACATGACATGATTCTCTTTCTCTCGCATCGTCCATCGGCGTGGGAGACTGGACCCCACCCCCTATTAGCAGAGTTAATCTTGTCAATTGTTTTTTCAGAGTCCGAGTCGTTTGTAGAAAAAGAGTTCGTGTCAGTTTAAATTTCAGAGTCAGACTTGTAAAAAAAGTCATCCAAAAGCAAGGTTATATAAACAGATCAATCCCAACGCTTAGGGTGCGATCATATTTAGAAAAATAAATAAGTTTGCTCTCAAGTCTCAAGCTCGCGATTAACTCGTTTCGATCGAAGGGAAACCAGCAAGTGGTACCAGAGCCGTGTGAGTTAGAAGAAGCGTTTTGAATCTGAATAACAATAGGCGTCGGTGATGACAAGAAGAAGGGAACAGCAGGAGAGGATGAAACTCGCGATTAACTCGTTTCGATCGAAGGGAAACCAACGAGTGGTACCAGAGCCGTGTGAGTTAGAAGAAGCGTTTTGAGTCTGAATAACAATGGGCGTCGGTGACGACAAGAAGAAGAGAACAACAGGAGAGGATGAAAGCAAGCCTCCGATGTTGATTCCAAGAACAAGTTTTATTCTAATCCAGTATCCTATGTTAACCGACAAACTATTTGGTCTGGGCGACGAAGATGAAATTCATCTTGCGTAATCTCCAGATATGGAAGGCCATCGAAGGAGTAGGCGAGGTTGATGAAGAAATTGACAAGGGAGCCATGGCAGCCCTCTCACAAGCCGTTCCAGACACAATGGTTATGCCCCTTGCAAACTATGCTACGGCTAGAGAAGCATGGGAGGCAATTAGAGAGGTGAGGGTTGGCGAGGATAAAGTTAAGCGTGCCCGTGCACAAGTGCTGAAGAGGCAGCTTAATAAGTTGGAGATGTCCCAAGACGGAACGATCGTTTAATACTCGGTGAAGATCACAAACCTTGTGAGCGAGATTAAGTCTCTAGGAGGTGCTGTGACATGTCAAAAAATTGTTTGCATCTGTGACTGATAAGTTCTCTGATATTATTGGCACAATCGAACAATTCTGCGACGTGACGAAGATGACAGTTCCTGAAGCTATAGGAAGGCTTAGGATGCATGAAGAAAATCAGAGAGGAAAGAAAGAGTCCATGGAGAATGGTGAAAAGATTTTTTATACGCAAACTAATCTGGAAGCCCAACTGGCCAAAGAAAGAAAGAAATATGACAGAACTACCAGTAAAAGGAATAATTGACAAGGTAGCAGCAGAGGACGTGGACGAGGGCGTTCACAAGGCAATGGCCGAGGAAATTCAGATTGGTTTGTTGATGAGAGAAGGCCCCCCTGCTTTGATCTCTCTAAAGCAAAGTGCTTCAATTGCAATGAGAAGGGACACTTCCCCGAGAACTGTAAGAAACCTGATCGCAGAAAGTCAAAGACCAACATGACAAGGAAAGATGATGAGGAGGCTACGACGGCCCAACCGGCCTCAACTAGCCCGGATCACGCTGAGGGGTGCTGCGCTGCACAGCACCGGATAACACATGTAAAAGGTACAAAGCGGAAGCAAAGTTTCATTACATAAAAGGTTTATAAACATGTTTACAACAAAATGCATACATTCCACACTCACGGGCGTAGAGTAAGCAACAGAGTTCATGTTCAGCCCGTGAATATCTCCCCACTAGCACGCACACACACTAACACGGTGGCGTGCATGACTCCCATTCGACGGGGTTGCCCTCTTAGGCGTCTGTCTCCTCCTCAGGAGTCTCCTCCTCATAACACCCTGTAAAAGCTTCAAACACAAGCAGTGAGCACGATGGCTCAGCAAGACTCATCCGTATTTTCTATACATCAAACTTCTACATGCTGGTTACAATGTAAATGGGAATGTAAGTTGCAAAGGACACGCCTAATTAGTTGAACCTTACTTTCGAGTTTTTAGCACAAGTGGTGGAGAATCTCGTGCTAAGGCACATAAGAGAGCCGCAATCAAACAAGAAACACATTTATCTTATGTGCGTTTCCCAAGGTTGAAAAGAACTTTAATTAGCTCTAAACTACATCAATCATTAACAACCAAGGTACATCTTTCAATTAGCAACATTTTAACATGACTCTATTTTGTTCTTTCTACGTCACGGTACAGTGAATAAGTGGTACTCACTGACTGCGAGGGACGGTGATTATAATCGATTTACACCTGCAAGGTTATCCGAATAACCCGACACGTACGTCTGTACTCGATGTTGCCTACACCAACCATCACGGACGTTGTACGCAACCACCTTTCATCCATCAGCTAAATGTTGAACCGGTCCTATCGTCCCGAGCAAGAGGTCTCTGCACCCGCATCCGCAGTGCCGCCAGCCAATTTACACCTCAAGCTCTCAACCTACCCTCTAGACGACAAGCAATGCCTCAAAACCTAGCTACCCAAATTACATCGGTTTCCCGGTTCCCATATATCCAGTAGGTCTTCGGTACTGTTCTAGCTTGTTCAACAGGCCCGCACACGGATCGGTCCTCAATCGACGCAAGCGGAGCTATAGCACCCAGGTCCCAAAGTCCTGCTGCCCTTACCCTCCGCTCCGTCTCATTTTTCTTGCCATGTGTTCCATTTGTTATCTCTAACCGAGTAGTGTGCCTCTAGCCTATTCTCGCGAGCAGTTCCAACTACTTGACTTGTACCGAATCCTACACTATCTTAGCATTGCAGTAGCTAATCGAGGTTTAAAAACCTAGGCCCAAACCTAGGGGTTTCTTGGCTATGCATTTGAGTTTTCAAACAAGACTCAAATGCATAAATAAAGTGGATACTCAATGTAAGTTCTCAAAATAATAAAGTTTATAAAAAGGCTAATGCAAATCGGAGCTTGCCTGTTTTGCAGGGTAGTAGTATATAATAGAAGTTAGTGATCTTCGATCCCTTGATCCTTCTGAAGTTGCTCAACTGATCCACACGTCAAGGGATGGCTCCATTGAAGTCCTTCGTCGTGAGCACTATCGACATGAATACACGTCAAGGGATGGCTCCGTTGAAGTCCTTCGTCGTGAGCACTATCGACATGAATATGCATAATCTTTTATAATGCAATTTAAAGACTTTAAGAGGCTTAAACTTCTTAAGAACAGAGGTTGTGTGGAGATTCTAGGATGATATTGTTGCCTCTGTTATGCAAAGAAATCAAAGGAACTAAATCTGCCATAGATGTTCCATTACATCCCTAGCTAAGTTCCTAATGAATATATACGTTGAGCTAAAATGATTTGGGTATAACTATAGATCCTGATCTCCGATGACTTCAAAATTTTTACCAGAAGTCATACACTACACAGGGACTTATCTTGCCAAATTGCAGCTAAAGTGGAAGGAAATTGTTTCTCCCACAATTCCCACACTAATTCCCTATGTTTTTCTCACATACATAAGTATGGAGAACAAGGACAGGGAGTTCTAAGACTCAACTTGAGCTGAAAATTTACATGTGAGTTCATGGTCACATGGAAAGATTCTGGACCAAAATTTAGCATCTTTAACTGAGTGGTTTATTCAGAACAATTCCTTAAGCAATTAACCCACAAGTAATTAATTCTGAAGTAACTTCTATGTTCATGCCAAACTTAGTGAACTAAAATTTCAATTATAGTTCATAGATCATGCATGAATTGTTCTAGGATTTTTGGAGCTCAGAATTGTCGAGAATTGATTTTTCCAACTCTGGAACTTTTTCTAAAAAGTTTCTGTATTCATTTGAACCACAACACATTGAAATTTGAATTATCTCCCGCAAATCAACTCTAAATGAGCTGAAAATTTTACAGGAGTTCAATAACCTCCTAAGGATTACTCTGGCAAAATTTTAGAATTTTTGGATTAACCAAACTCCCTCTAAAATTCTTTTACTGATAAGCTTCAAAGAATTTTCCAGAATTAGTTATTCACTCTCATACAAATTGGGTTGCATATTTGGATAGATTATTACAATATGAATCTAAACCAATTTGAATCACTAAATTTGTAGGTTCCTACACAAAGATATGACTTTACAAGTTTTGGGGAAAATCTGAAAATGGCTCTGTTCTATTTTCCAATTTTCAGAGATAGAAAGAATTAACACCTCATTTGACCAAGCAAATAAGGTCCAATGCCTCTGAAAATTTTAATGGAGTTCAAGTGTATTTGGAAGGATGTCCTGCCCAAAATTGGAAATTTTCCAAATAACAGAACTCCTGGAATAAATCCTACAAGATTTTCCTTAAATGAATTAATGAGCCAAATCCAGCGATTTTCATAAATATTTGGCTGCACCCCTGGATAGTACTCTTTGAGAGGAATCGAACAAAATTTATTTGAAAATTTTTAGACACTCCTACACAAAGTTGTGTCTCTTCAAAGTTTAAACTTAAATATGGAAATTCTAGAAATGTTTAAATACCTGCCAGTGGGTCCCACACCCCAGACCTTCTTCTGCCTCGTGCCAAACAGAGTCGGGCGGCGGCATGCACCGGAGAGGGTCACCGGAACAGCCTTCCCGGCCACCTCCCAGCCCAAAACTTGCCGCCTGCCCTAATATCGACACGTTGAACCCATCTCGATGGTCGCTGGCGGCCGGTAATGCCTAGAGAGGGGTGCGCGACGGCAGCAGCGGCTGCTAGGGTTCCGGTGTGGTCGGAAACCTTCTACACCGCATAAAAACGGTCGGGGATTGCTCGGAGAGCACCGTGGCAGCTTGAGGATTCCGAAAATGGACTCCAAACACCGTGAAAAGGCCGGCAACACCGAGCTCCACGGTGACCCGAGGCGCCTTTTCCATGGCGACACAAAAAACGGCTAGAACTCGGTCGATCCTAGATGTTTTCGCTTGGTTCTTCTTCAAGGAGGGACGCTAGGACGTGAGCAAAGTCCTTGAAAGCTTGCTTGGTCATTAGTTATCCGAGTACCTCAAATTTCGGGAAAAACCGAGGCCTACCCGCATGCACTAGGTTTAGAGAACCTTGGAAATTCTCCACACTCGGTCGATTATTTGCTATACGGATTGCAGCTACACGATCTAGGGAGTATGGCGCACCTTTCTTGTGCAGCGAGTTGGGGGAAAGGGTGGCCGTGGCACTCTGTCCACGGTGGCCCGACTTCGGTTTTCGCCGTTTGCACCTCGGTCTTGGCGGCGATCGTCGGATTGTGATCAACCGAGGCGACGAAGCTTCGGAGTAGCGACGGGAGTAGCTAAAGCACGTGTTGGCGCTCACTTTTGCTGTGTATTACTCGAACCAAGGCGGAGCAGTGCCGGTTTGTGATCGAGAAGAATAGAGGCGGCACCGGCGGCTAGCATGTCGCGCGTGGGAGCAGAACAGAGAACGAGAGCGCGAGCTGGGAGTGAGCAAATTCGTTTGTTGCTTCACGTGTGAGGGATAAGAGCGGCTATCGGATTGGAAGAGCGCCCAGGCAGGCAGCTCGTCGGCTCCTGCTCCAGCTCGGTGGCGCGCGCTGGGCAACCGAAGGAAAGACAGCGTCGGTTCACTGTAGTGTGTAACTTACAGATGGGGTCCACCCCTCTCATTTGATATCCCTCCACTGCGCTTTAAGATTCCCGCACAAACGTTGTCCAAATCTCACCAAATTTGGAGGATATGCCAAACATGATGTGAGGAGTTTGAATATGAAATCAGATTGCAAATTGAGCATATTTGGTTCAGTTTCCAAATTCAAATTTGAATTTGAATGTGCTCTCAAATAATCCTTTGAACAAATGGTATATGAGCTCAAAATTTCTCCAAATTTGGAACTTAAGCTCTTTAATACCTGAGGAATGCAGTGGTGATTTCACATATAGGCCTTTGGACAATCTGAACATGAATCCTTTTTAAAGATTCAAAATTGGGTTTAAATTTCCCTCCCCTCTACTCATAGAGAATGTGCACATGAGTTAGATTTTTGGGAGTGAAATTCTTTCACTGGGTTAACATGTGTTTAGTATAAGCTAAAGAAATTTTTTAACTCCCTCATGTGTCCATGTTTGTGTGCATCATTTCATGTGACACAAACTCAAGTTATTCCTTTGCCTTAACTTTGTTTCATAAGTTGAAATCAAACTTTACAAAAGTTAGGGCTGTTACTCATCTGCTAATGTTGGAATCATGTGCGGTGATATCAGAAAAGTCTAAAAAAACAGAGGGAGTGCTGCTGAATGAAGAAAAGGTAGTGCTGAAACTTGGCATAACTCAGAACCAAGATTTGTATTTGGATACTGGGGCAGCAATCATATGACTGGGTGCCGGGAAAATTTGCTGAACTTGATATGAAGGTTTCAGGTTCAGTTAAATTCGGAGATGGTTCAACAGTTAAGATATGTGGTAAAGGCTCAATCTTGTTTGAAGGGTATAACGGCGAGCACAAAATACTCACAGGAGTATACTACATTCCACAGTTAAGCAAAAATATCATAAGCCTTGGCAAGCTGGATGAAAATGGTTGCAAAACTCTGGTAGAAGGTGGTGTGCTGACACTATGGGACAGGAGAAGAGAAGTGCTTGCAGAAGTAAAATACAGTGGGAATCATCTGTATATTCTTAATCTCAAGCAAGCTCAACCAGAGTGTTGGGTAGCAAAGTCAAATGAAAACACTTGGTTATGGCACGCAAGATACGGACACATAAATTTTCATGCCCTCAAGAAACTATCAAGCCAAGGCTTGGTAAAAGGAATGCCTCTGATCGAGCACACTGAAAAAATATGTGACGGGTGCCTTGATGGAAAGCAACAAAGAAGACCTTCCCCTGTTGCATCAGATTTTAGAGCAAGCGTTGCTCTGGAATTAGTGCATGGCGACCTATGTGGCCCAATCACGCTAGAAACATACTCAGGGAGGAAGTATTTTCTTCTCATTGTTGATGATCGTTCAAGATTCACGTGGGGCAGATTGATCAGAAGTAAAGGTGAGGCGTTTGAGGCGTTTCAAAAAATCAAAGCAACAGCCAAGAGGGAACTGAAGTTGCAGGTATGTTCAGCGTACTGACAGAGGAGATGAATTTACCTCAAACGAGTTCAGTGAATATTGCGAGGAGAAGGGAATAAAGCGGTATGTCATTGAAAGAAGAAAGTCGCCATGACACGAAGTTTGCTCAAGAGCAAGGACATGCCAAATAAGTTCTGGGGAGAAGCTGTTGTTACAGCAGTATACCTGCTAAACAGGGGGCCAACAAAGATAGTGGCAAAGAAAACTCCTTATGAAGCCTTGTATGGGAGGAAACCAAACGTTTCCCACCTGAGAACGTTTGGGTGTGACGGCCACGTAAAAAATGACACCACATCTGTAAAAACTTGAGGATTGAAGCAAGAAGATGGTATTCATTGGGTATTGTCAGTACCAGACCGGGTACCCCGCGTAGTGGGTAAATAATAGCTTGGGCCCCGCCTCCCAGCTGACGTGAGCCCCAGCGTAAGCCACGTGCCCTCGGCCTCATGGTCGGCCCTGGGGCTACCACGTGCGCTTGGGCTCCAGAGCTGACGCGTGCCCTAGGCTCCAGTCCGAGCCTCCCCGCTGAGGTAAGGTCCGGAGCTGCCACGTGTCCCATGGCTCCGACCGCCTCCCCGCTGAGGAGAGCTCCGATGCTGACACGTGTCCTGGGCTCCGGTCCGAGCCACCCCGCTGAGGTGAGGTCCGGAGATGCCACGTGTCTCATGGCTCTGAGCCGCCTCCCCACCGAGGACAACTCCGGTGCAGACACGTGCCCTGGGCTCCGGCCTGAACCTCCCCGCTGAGGTGAGGTCCGAAGCAGCCACGTGTCCCCAGGTACCAAGCCCGTCGACAGGAGCTCCAGAGCCGCCACGTGCCCCACGACCAGTCGTGGGCTGGTGGTCGACGAAGTCAAGAAGGAAGTGCGCTATCAGGCTTTGCATTCAAGGCTCGCGCCTTCCCCATAGGCATGGCGCCCTATGCACGCCTCCGTCCTCTGCCCGTTCGCCATTACGGTGACAAGACAGGGCGAAGGCGTGACAGCGGTAGAGTGCTGCCAAACGACACGAAGCCGCCTGAGCAGGGCGAGAGGACGCAGTGACAAGACGGCATCTTCATCATCACCTGACACATGGTCAGGGGTGCTCAGCGCGCCGGACGGAGGGACTTAACTCTCCTGCCGGGCACTCTACTCAGAGGACGGAGCTCTAGATCGTGTATAGGACTCACATAGCTTTGTGGCCACCTGTCAGGCCGCAAGCCTCATTGTAACCACCCCGGCCTTGAACTATAAAAGGACTGGGGTGACCACCCTGTAGGGGGTTCCCGATTTCGCATCCCTGAACACACAAGCACTCACGTTCAAGCAATACAACAAGCACACCCGTGGACGTATAGTATTACGCTCTGGCAGCCTGAACCACGTAAATATCGGTGTTCATCCACTCTCTCGAGCCCAGGTCGCAAAGGGCGCCAAGCCCCCCTGGAAAAAAAGAACCTCGCGGGCTCCTTCCGAGCAGGCCGGGAGGAGTGTCGCAGCTCACACTCCGACATTTGGTGCGCCAGGTAGGGGGGCTTTCCACGCTCTCCTTGCGACCATGGTGAACATCTCTTCTCATGGCGAGCCCTCTCGCTCAGCTCGCTGTCGTCTCCAGGCGGGAGACGATGAGGCCACCCCCCGCTCTAGAGCGGGCAGGTCTGGCCAAGCTGGCAGCCAAGCAGCAGATGCACTCTGTGTGATGTACAGGGGTTCTTCCAATGTCTCATCCAGGCAAGCCGTCAAGACCCCCCGTCGAGCAGTGGCAGCCGCCGCTTCAGTCCCGGGGCCGGCGCCACATCATAAATGGATGGAGACGCCGATCAGCTTCGACGCCTCATACTGCCCCAAGAACATGGCAGGCTCTACCACGTGTTGATCAATGACGGGGCGGCCCTCAACATCATCAATCTTGCAGCTTTCAAGAAGCTGCAAATCCCTATATCCCAGCTTACCCCCTCGAGACCATTCTCGGGGGTAGGTTAGGACCCCATCTTCCCGTGCGGTAGTATCTCCCTCCTGGTGACATTCGGACGCCTGAGAACTACCGTACGAAGAGCGACGTCTTCAACGTTGCAGAGATCAGCCTCCCCTTCAACGCCATAATCGGCAGACCAGCTCTGTATCGGTTCATGGCGGTAGCCCACTACAGCTACTTGGTCTGGAAGATGCCAACCCCGAGTGGCGTCCTCAAGATTCGCGGTGACCGCGCTGCAGCTGTCTCAGCGCTGGAAAAGCTCCAAGCGTTGGCAGCAGCACAGGAGGCCGCCTCTGGTCACGTTGAAGCTAGCCAGCCGCCTCCAAGTATGCATCAGCGAGGGGTGACATCTGCACCCCATGTGCAGCCCCCAGACAGCGAAGACGTACCAGTCAAGGTTGTCCAAGTCGGTCATGATGTCACCTAGACCACCCGAATCACTGGGGGCCTGGGGGGCAAATAGGAAGACGCACTTGTCACCTTCTTCCGGTCCAATGTCAACGTGTTTGCCTGACAACCGTCGGAAATGCCCAGGATCCGTAGGGAAGTGATTGAGCACCAACTGAAGATCCACCCCGATGCCAGGCCGGTCCAACAGAAGCCTCGGAAGCAATCCATCGAGCGGCAAGACTTCATCTGTGAAGAAATCAAGAAGCTACTCAATGCCAGCTTCATCCGAGAGGTCCACCATCGATGATGGTTGGCCAACCCTGTTGTTGTCCCCAAGGCTAGCGGGAAGCTACGTATGTGCATCGACTACACCATCCTCAATAAGGCATGTCCAAAGGATCCATTCTGTCTCCCCTGTATAGACCAAATAGTCGACTCTACGTGTGGCTGTGATCTGCTGTGTTTTCTAGACGCATACTCAGGTTTCCACCACATACCTATGTCTAGAGAAGATAAAGATCATACTGCCTTTATCACAGTAGATGGCCTATACTGCTATGTGTCCATGCCTTACGCTCTTAAGTATGCCCTTCCCACTTTTGTGTGTGCAATGCACAAGACGTTCGGGAACCTCATTCGGGACCTGCTCAAGGTTTATGTCGATGACATCGTAGTAAACGTTATGTCGCAAGCATCTCTCCTCGACAACCTAGCTCTAGTCTTTGAGAGACTGCGTTCCACACCCATGAAGTTGAACCCAGACAAATATGTCTTCAGGGTCTCTGCCAGGAAGCTGCTCGGTTTCTTGGTCTCACACTGAGGGATCGAAGCTAACCCAGAGAAGATTAAGTCGATAGAACTGATGCGGCCCCTCGCCTTCATCAAGGACGTGCAGAAGCTTACCAGATGTTTAGCTGCACTTAGTCGGTTTATCTCTAGACTGGTCGAGCGGGCTCCTCCGTTCTTCAAGCTTCTACACAAAACTGGTCCATTCGTGTGGACCGAGGAGGCAGATGAGGTGTTCTAGGAGCTGAAGAAGTTCCTCACAACGCTACCAATCATGGTGGCCCCTGAACAAGGCGAGCCACTACTCCTCTACATCGCTGCCACAAGCGAGGTCGTGAGCATGGTTCTGGTCACGGAGCGGTTAGAACTCCATCGACCTTAAGTCCACCACTGAGAACCGTCCACCACATCCCCAATGCTACTGAAAACGTGGCTAAATGGGCTGCAGAGTTGGCAGAGTTCGAGCTGGACTTCTTACCGCGCCATGCGGTGAAAAGCCAGACGTTAGCTAACTTCATGGCAGAGTGGACTCCACATGCCAGCCAGGGGGCCAGGACATCGGTGAACCAGAGCCCAGAGCTCCGGTCTTCACTGGGCCCTACTAGACTCTCTTCTTCGACGGCTCCTCGCGGAAGCAAGGAGCCGGAGTGGGGGTTCTGCTCATTACACCAACCGAAGAGCAGTTCAAATACATGGTTCGACTTGACTTCAAGGCGACCAACAACATGGCGGAGTATGAGGCTCTCATCTTCGGGTAAAAAACCATGCTATCCCTCGGCATCCAACAATTTTTGGTCAAGGGTGATTCTCAACTGATCATCAAGCAAGTCAAGGGAGAGTGTAGCTGCAACGACCCATAGCTTGCAGCTTATCTCCTCCAAGTACAGAAGTTGGAGAAGGACTTCTTATTTTTAGACTTGTGCCATGTTCCCCGTGCTAATAACACAATAGCCGACGACCTGTCAATGAAGGCTTCCACTTGGGATCCGATGCCTGAGGGGGTCCTGGAAAGGAAGTTGCTATGACTTTCCGCCTAGCCGGTAGAATCGAGCGAAGGGGGCGGGACCAACACCTCAAAGCTGGTGGTCGCCGGCGGCCATGTCACCATGGCGCCCGCCAAGGATCGCAAGTGTGTCCGGGGGCTCCGTGCGATCCGGTGCTCAAGATCCAAGTGCTCAAGTAGGTCCTGATGCATGGATCACGAACATCCGGGACTACTTGAAAGACAAATTCCTTCCCGATGAACGTGTATCCACTAAACGGATCACTCGGTTGGCTAAGAGACACACGCTGGTAGAAGGTAATCTCTACCGGTGTGGCGCTAATGGCGTCCTATTGCGGTGCATAACTCGAGAGGAGGGCTGCGATCTGCTCGCAAAGATCCATGGAGGCGAGTGTGGGAACCATGCATGTTCTTGCACACTAGTCGGTAAAGCCTTCTGGCATGGCTTTTACTGGCCGACAGCTCTTCAGGATGTCGTGGGCCTGGTCAGGAGATGCAAGGCGTGCTAGTTCCATGCTAAGTAGATCCACACACCAGTGCAGACGCTGCAGATGATCCCGCCTTTCATGCCCTTCGCTATGTGGGGCTGGACATCCTGGGACCATTCCCCAGATCCGTCGGAGGGTACCGGTACCTCTACGTCACCGTAGATAAGTTCACCAAGTGGCCGGAAGCTACCCCTGTAGTAACCATCAACAAGTAGTCAGCAGTCAAGTTCATCAAGTCAATCGTCTGCCGGTTCGGGGTCCCGAACAGAATCATCACCGACAACGGGACCCTGTTCACCAGTGCAGTATTCCAAGACTGTTGTGAAGACCTCGACATCCATATGCTTCCATTGCTCACCCAGAGAGTAATGGTCAAGCTGAAAGATCCAACGCTGAGATTCTTAGGGGACTCAAGACGCGCACCTACAACGGCTTGAAGAAGCATGATTCCAATTGGGTTGAAGAGCTTCTATGTACACTGTGGGCTAGCCGGACATCCCTCAATCGCTCGATAGGGGAAATGCCCTTCTTCCTGGTGTATGGGGCTGAGGCCGTCCCCCGCCTCCCCCCCCCCCGAAATCACCATGGGCTCATCCCGTGTCCGAGCGTACGATGAAGCCACGCAGGACCAACTTCGGCGTGAAGATATCAATCTTGTCGATGAGCGAAGGTGGCAAGCAGCTGTCTGAAATGCCTGATACCGTCAAGCGCTCCGGCGTTATCAGCAGCGGTTCGTGCGGAGCAGACTGCTCGAGGTGGGCGGCCTGGTGCTACGATGGGTACTTTCTCGAGAAGGAAGGAACAAACTCTCCCCCAGCTGGGAGGACCCCTTTCGAGTAACACGAGTATGCCGTCCCGGGTGCGTACGCCTAGCCACAGAGGATGTGGTACCTCTACCCAATCCTTGAAACATAGAACACCTCCGTAAGTTCTATCCTTGGCGCAACGGTAGGATTCTGTTTTATCTAAAGAGGTGTGTTATAGCGTCCAGGAAGAGAGCTTAGAATAGCTATGCCCCGGAAGGTTCCTGCTACTCTTTTCATCTGGGGTGGGTCACTGCCTTCTTAAAACAACATGTTTCCTCCTATGAAGAAAAGCCTAAAGTGAGGAAATCTTGTCTTGCCCTATGCATTCTCTCTTTACAGTTTGAGCTTCCTCAAGCATACCAACTGTAAACGGGCAAAGCCACATTCTCTTGGCCCTAAGACCAGCCCTCGGGCTGCCACGTGCGCCTGTGTTCTGGAGCCGAGGCAGACCCTGGGCTCCAGTCCAAAGCCTCCTTGCTGAGGTGGAACCCAAAGCTGCCACACGTCACCTGGCACGGAGCCACCACCCCGCTGAGGGAAGCCCCGGAGCACACATGTGCTGCGAGCATACCCCCTTTACAATTTGTGCTCCCTCAAGCATATCAATTGTAAACGGGCAAGCCACGTGCCCTAGGCCCCAAGGTCAGCCCTGGTGCTGCCACATACGCTTTTAGCTCCGAAACCAACGTATGCCCTAGGCTCCGGTCCTAAGCCTCCCTGCTGGGTGAAGTCCGGAACCACTGCGCGTCCCCCAGCTCTGAGCGGCCTCCCCGCTAAGGACAGCTCCGGTGCTGACACGTACACCGGACTCCGGTTCGGGCCTTCCCGCTGGGTGAAGTCCGAAGCTACCACGTGTCCCTAGGCTCCGAGCCGCCTCCTCGCTGAGGACAGATCCGTTGGTGACACGTGTCCTGGAAGTTTGCTCTGTTCTGACGTGATCAAGTCTCAAACTCGCGATTAACTCGTTTGGATCGAAGGGAAACCAACACCCCCCCAACGATGCGCGTGTCCTTTTTCCTTGGTTTCATTGACGAGCAGGTAGCTGTGAAATGGTGGCTCTTTTCTTATATGGAGGTGTCTTTTTTGCTTTGGTTTCCTTAGGTTTCTTTATCATAAATATTTTATTGTGCACTGTGTTATATTATCTGTATTTGTTAATCGATATGAACGATAAAAGCGATCTAGCTGCCTAGCTAGCCCTTGGGAACGAGATCCATATGGCTTGGGTAGTAGCAGCAGGACATTTTGCCTTGGATACGGTCTAAGCAAGAGTCGAGATCTGAATTTCGAGTATTTGATAACACTTGTAGGACGACGCATGCCTTAAGATCAGGGTTAGATATGATGATTCACATAATCGCAAAAAAAGGATACGGTGATGCGCATGTTGTGTGCCACTGACATCTAAAGCCAAGCGAGCGTATGAGCCGGTTTAGGCAGACGGATTGACAGAGCTAGGTTGAAGAACTTTGGTATTCCCTTTCAACGAAACATAGAAAATTTGTACAATCAAGTCACAATAGGATGAATAATTCTATATTTATAACGAAATTGAATGGACATCGCTTATCTTGCCCAAACACTGAACGAATACATACGTAAAGATGCTATGTATTCCTGGGAATTAATACCGAGGCATCATTGTAGCTCTGTCCATAAGCCACGGTTGGTCCTTCGACCACCGTACTGAAGGAGACTGACGATAACCACAAGCTTCCCCCATCAAGTTAATGAAGCTCCAAGATATACTTCCTTCGTTTTATTTGACGCTTGGTGAGCTCATCAGACCCGTTTAATTTCATGGTTGAATTCTTTCCAAAATATTTCAGTTATTAAGTTCAATTCACGTTTGGAGGTCAATGATGCCTAAAGAGGGCCAATCTAGCCTAGCTTCTGAGTACCTCGCTTGTTGTTTCATGCTTCTTAAGATATTTATGACTTCTGCGGCTCCCCTAAGAGTTTGGAAATTATTGTAGTATAATCAACTAATTCATTGTTAACAGAGATATGCTTTTTATTGCATTTTGGAAACATCTAGCAAGGATGAAAACATACATTATACGTAACATTATTGTACTAATAACATGCCATATTAAATCATTGTGACTTTGGACCCCATTAATGAAAAATATTGTACTCCCTTCGTTTTGAAATATTTGATGCTGGTTAATTCAAATTTAAATTAACCAGTGTCAAATATTTCGAAACGAGATTTTATGTAAAAAAACAATAAAGCGTGTGCAAAAATAACTCGTGAAGAGCCCTATCCAATCATCAGCCTATCAAATCGTATGCCACACATCGTAGACCACACCTTTGTTAGCCCGTCACGGTGCAACCATCATTTCTGTCTCCCATGCATCCCCCCTCAAAAGCGCACCCAACCGCATCTGCAGCGGATGAAACTCATCTGCCATCTTAGTACTAAGGCCCTGTTTGGCACAGCTTCTGAACCAGCTTTTTTATAAAAATAAGCTGCGGGTGTACCAAACAGTCAGCTTCTCCAGCAGCTTATTAGTTCAGCTGCTTCTCAGAATGAACTAAAAGCAGGATATAAGTTTAAGCTGCTGTTCACCAGCTTTTCAGACAAGCTGCTTTTTTAACAAGTTTAAGCCGTGCCAAACAGGGCCTAAAGCCACGACGGTGCCGTCACGATTCGGCCATCATTGATTTACGTTGTAATGGCCAGGATTTTCATACGCAGAGCTCCTGAAGCCAATCGCGACCAGTGAGGAACAGAGCAGATTGTGGTGTCCCTCGATGCTGTACTCTATCGCAATACTGGTTCTTGTTTCTTGCTCGCAGTCTGGTCATCTCTCTTTTCAATATCAACAATATTTTTGAGACGAACTATAATGCGCAATTAACAGCATGATTGTTGATACATGCCCGCGACCTTGCACTGTTCACCATTTTATTTCCCTTTTCCGTTCTCCCATTCACACGAGACCTCTTGACTTACTGTCTAAAATATCCACCATTCTCTTAAGTAACGGAATGGAGCACATGACATAAATTGGTAAGTTAGGGCGTGTTTGGCATGGCTCTGCTCCACCGCAGAGCAGCTCTGCTCCAAAACTCTGGGATGGAGCAACTCTGTTGTGAAGTTAGAGCTGTTTATGGTAGTGTTTGGCTAGAAAACTGTTCTCAGCTCCAGAAAAGAAAGTTTTGAGGGTGTAATACCATTCTTACCCCTGTTATGCTGATTGTATGTATTTTGATAATAATAAAGTGTATGTAATTAGAAAAATGATATAGATTTACATTATTTAGAAAAAAGAGATTTTCTCATGCAACAATAATACAGTGTATTATACATATTTTTGCTACTTTTTATTGAAACACTTGCTCGAACCATAATGATGTACGAGCAACTAATTTTTATTCAAACACTAGTTCCAACCATATATATGAATCACTTGAACTCATTTATAATATTAAAATATTACATAAATATTAGATACTAATTCCACAAAAGAAAAAGATATGTCGTCACACTATCACGAAATGCATCTATCATAACAAAAATAAAATTTAGAACAAGTCCTTGATGATAGCATCCAGTACTGACTGGATGGTTTAAAACTATATTTGATCATGTCACTTTTCTTCCTTCTCAGCCTCCAGCGCCCTCTTCTGCAGACACCAAGGTGCTTCTTGTTTATCCTCCAGGAGCTTGCTGTAGGCCTTGGACTTCTTCATCTTATTGGTACATAAGTCAAGAATCATAAGACATAAGTCAAGAACCATAAGCACATAAGATCTATCTGTAAAAAAAATCTAACACGCTAACATGAGAAAGACAACTGATAATTAAACAGAATTCACCGGTCATGCTCGACCATTGATTAAGAAGGTTGTCAAGCCATTCAAACATGTACTGTCCAGTTAATTATAAAATGGTGTATATCCCATAACCGTAGCTTAACATCAGAGAGTGGCGAAACCAGATAAGTTTGATGTAATAAAAAAACATAGATCATGTGAAAATATTTGTAGCATTTTAAAGACAAAATAAACGATTTTATTCACTAACATTAGTACAAATGCGACATCTAGGGGAATGACTAGAATGCAAACAATATTCTGATGTAATCGTGTAAAAATCTCTCACAGCCCACATGATATACATTCTACATTGATTGTATTTTTACATTTAAACCCTTCCACCTTTATATTTTATTTTATTCAACTCATATTGCCAGGTGTGAGAGTTTAAGTGTAAAACAGTCACCTTAATATGAAGATCGTATGATCTAGGAGGAATATTTGCACAATTACACATAGAGCTGTTTGCATTATAGTTATTGCTCCATATCTAATGTTCCATTGGTGGGCTATTGCATTCTTTGTTGATTGAGGGAGACGTGTCGAGCTCTGACGTGAATATAGGAGCTACAGGGTCACGTATGGGTATCGAGTGGGACAAGTGGTGTATGCTAAGCAGGATCACGATCACGCTGATGCCCGGCTGGTCACGGCTTAACTTAGCCCAAATCTGAAGCTTCAAAGCAATACAACCGTGGAGACAAAACGGCAGAGTTTGCCGTTTCTACTGCAAAGGCAGACGATTTCGATCCACCTCCAACCCATTGATCGGTCCCCAACTCCGGTCCCAGTCTAACCCATCTTGGCCGTCCAACTACCCCCCACTCACCAATCTCGATGCACTCGCCGCAGACAAAACGAGCGCACAGATTCCAAGCCTCCCGTCTAAATCACACCCTGACAGAGGAGAGAGAGAGAGAGGGCAGCGGCAGAGAGGGCAGCGGCAGCAGCCATGCCCATGGCGACGCTGCCTCAGCGGTTCAAGCTGCTGGCGACGCGGTGCGCGGCGGGGGCGCCGAGCCCATCGCGAAGCCCGGCGCCGGCCTACACCGCTGCGGCCAGCCCAGGATACCGCCTTCACCGTGGCCGCCGGGGGGCCTCCGTCACTAGGCACCGCGGCCGCCTGCGCCGCTTTCTCTGCCGCCGCGGCGGAGGCGGGGGAGGAGGAGGAAACCAGGAGCTGACGGGCAAGGACGACGACGACAGGAAGCCGCTGTTCGGCGGCCGCGGGCGCACGCTGCGGGATCTGTTCGTCGCGTCCCCGGAGGCCGGGCGGCGCCGGTGCGGCTGCGACTGCGGCGACGACAGTGACGAGGATGAGGAGGACGCAGAAGACGGTGGAGGCAGAGGAAGGCTGCGCGGTGCCGGCAGGGCGGATCCTGGAAGCGGCGGCGGCGGCGGCACGTGGGTCGGGAGCAGGCGGTTCAGCTCCGGCGGGCTGCGGAGCCTCCTGCTGCGGCGGAGCTGGCGGCCCGTGCTGGTAGCAATCCCCGAGGGCGAAGGTGGCGGCAAGGTCGAGCTCGGCGCCATCGAGGAGTGAAGCGCCGGGACCCTGCGTCTTCTTTTGTCGGTTCTTCCTCTGGGTTTCTTGGTTCTTTAGCTTGGATCGCTTCTCTTTGTCTGTAGGCGCGCGACGCCGGCTGCTGTGAATATGGAATGGAAGCATGGGCCATCATCAAAATCACCAATAATCTCTCTTTACCCAAAGTTCATCTGTTACAGTTTTGGTGTTCATCCGGTGATTAAGTCTAAATTTGGTCCCTCAACTATTATATTGGTTTAATTTTTGTCCCTCGTCTTTTATACTGGCCATATTTAGTCCTTATCTCTTAAAACCATACTTTTGGTCCCTTAGGTGGTTTTGTCCATCGGGACACGCTGCGAAATATATTTGATGACTCGGATCTTATGCCGCTGCTACTTTGCTATAGGATACACCATCCTATATTCGCAAACCTATCAATCCCTACAGCTAAAAGTAAAGCTCTCGTGATCATGTATCAAGCTATATAAAAAAGAAATATCCATGTGAGAACAACCCATACAACTATTAAATCTATGTCAGAGTACATGGACAAATACTACTGAGTATTAAATATATTGATTAAGACATGTCAATGTTTTACATAAACAAATTCTACTTAGTATTAACCATATTGAAAAGCTTAGTGGTGGCTTTTGTGCTCTTATATGGCCTCATTTTAGTCTGCTTGTTGGAGGTCTCTTGTGCTTGAAGACACACTTTGATGTCACATTTGACCCAAGCTCTTTGCAGTAGTTCCAACTTGCCCTGTGGTTACTTTAGTCATTTTAGAAGTGTTGATGATATTTTGATTTGGCATACCAGGCTGCACAAGAATGATGTAATGATCAACATGTCAAAAAAAACAATCAAATGTACTGTATAGGATAGAATGGTTCGGTTTTTACATTTTGAATAGTAGTGCCTGTCATTTTTGAGTTACCAAAACCAGAAAATTTATTTCTGCTCTGTCCTGAAATATTAGATTCAGCCAGACTTCTTTTTGTCAGATTACTTGAGGTTCCTTGTGAAGAAGGAACAACATCCTGCAATAATTGGAACACGGTAACCTCAAAAAATAGGTTAAGAGCATGTATCAATATGTTAGTTTTGCTGCATATTACCATAGAATTTAGCATTGGAGCTGTATTATCGGCAACACTGGTAGATGATCCTAATTCATACTCATTAGCATTGTCGAAGTGTTCGATCGACACTTCCCCCGAGCCTGCACTGGGCAGCCCGCGGAGGTTCTTTTTTCGGTGGGGCTAGTCCCTTGCGGAGAGCTTGCGCGGATGGACGAGTTAGTAAGAGCTTGACACGGTGAGTTTTACGTGGTTCAGGCCGCCGGAGCGTAAAACCCTACGTCCACGGCGAGCTATGGAGCTCGCTGTATTGCTTGCTGCTCAGGGCCGGAGTCCTGAGCTTGGGGGTGAGTTACAGCTTGGGAGTGTATGGCTAGCGTCTGAGTTGCAGAGTGCGAACCCAGGGGTGCGAGTGGCTAAAGTGCGAACCCTTGCTATCGTCGCCTACCCGAGCCTTTTATAGTCCAAGACTCGGGTGGCTTACAAGGAGGGCCCGGGACCCGACAGGTGGTCCCGGGGAGATTGACTGATATCTACCGTATCTGTAGTTATGCCGATAGTTGTCTCTGGCGAAGGCTTCCGAGTCTCCGTCTTGCCGCCCTGCCCATGCTGCACGCTAGTCGTAGTGGTTGATGACGGCGCAGGCGGCATGGGATGTCTTGTCGCGGCGTTTATTGGCTGGCAGGTTCTGACACCGCGCGCTAGTCTGTGATGCGACTAGGCGCAACGGCACCTGACAGAGGCATGCTCCGCGTCTCCGCGTCTTGGGAAGACGCGGGCCTTGAATACCTTGTACGGGCAAGGTATGAGGCGTCTTTACGCCCGCTGCCTATCGCTCGGGGGCAGGCAGCGCCGTTCTGCTGCCACGCGGCGGGCCCGGAGCCCTTCTCAGAGGAGAGGAGGGCCCGGCCTGCGGGCACGTGGAGCCTCCGGACCTCTCCCCGCGGAGGGGGAGGTTCGGCTTCTGTCGGCCACGTGGCGGGCTCGGAGCTCCCCTCTGAGGTGAGGGAGGTCCGGCCTTGCTGGACACGTGGCGCCTTCGGACCTCTCTCCCGCGGAGGGGGAGGTCCGGCTTCTGTATGCCACGTGGCGGGCCCGGAGCTTTCCTCTGAGGAGAGGGAGGTCCGGCCCCGCCGTACGCGTGGCGCCTTCGGAGCTCTCCCTGCGGAGAAGGGCGAGTTCCTTAGGCATTTTCTCCTTTGCGCGAGGGTACCCCATATCGCGGGTACCGACAGTGGCCCCCGGGCCCATCTCGGGGGAGATAGCGAGCCCGAGGTGGGATCTCCGTCTCTTCTGATCCGCACATTTTCTCTAAGTCCCGCCTTGACCGCTGCCGGAGCACGAACAGTCGCGGGATCGTGGGAGCGTGCGCCCACTTGATGGTCGCCTTTACTGCGGCGGTTCCCAAGGCTGCCATCCCTGTACGCCACAACGCTTTCTTCCGGAACCACCGAAGCGCCTTGCCGGCTTGCCTGCGGGGAGACTGACTCCTTGACCCACCGCTTCAGTTGGGTGGCTTGGGCCACCTGTCGTCGGCGCCCAGTCTCGGAGCCAATGCGGTCGCCGATGCGATGTACTCGAAGATTTTCGAATCACCTCGAATCATTCCTGGAAAGTTTTAAAAGGGGATCTTACCCGCATCACGGCTTCCCTTCGCATTTCCTAGCGCTTGTTCTTCCCTTGAACTCTTGCGCCTCGGCTTTCCTGTCCTTGTGTTCTCTTTCGCCATGGCTTCCAACTTGCTCCCGACGCGCCTCGTTCGTTCTTCCGAGCTTGGGCCAGTGCGCAGGCTGCTGGGCTGGCGCTCAGAAGAACAGAAACACCGGCTTCGCCGAGGATCTCTCCCCCTGACCCTGGGAAAGGGGGAGATTGTTTTCTTCACTGCTTATGCTCTAGCGGGGTTCGTTCCGCCGATTTCTTCCTTCTTTGTCACCCTGCTGGAGACGTATGGCCTCCAGCTCCACCATATTTCCCCCAACTCTCTCGCAATGGCTGCAGTTTTTGTCTACTTCTGCGAGATGTTCGTTGGGTTGCACGCTTCCGTGACGCTCTTCCGCTACTTCTTTGTGTTGCGGACGACTAGGCGCGGCTCGAAGAATCAGATGGGGGCCTACTACTTCCAGCATCGCTGCAAGGACCCCAAGGTCTCTGGATACCTTCTGCCCTTCAGTGCGTCAAGGTGGGAAAACTGGAGGGAGAGCTGGGTGGTAGTGCAGACCGACGAGCACGATTGCCTGCAACTCCCAACCGCCAGCCCAACCACCGACCATCGCTTCTGGGAGGAGATCCCTGAGCTGGAGCAGGAGTACTCCCCGGTCTTGGAGCGGATCCGGTTCTTGGCCAACGAGGGGCTGACGTCTCTGATGGTGCTGATGGACTTTATGTCACGCCGTATTGCACCCTTGCAGCAGCGTAGTCGCCCCGCGTGGTACTACACCGGTGAGCACGACTGTACCAGGCTGGAGAGGGGCCCCGGCTCTGACCCTTCTGACGAGGAGCTGAACGATATGGTGGGCAAGGTGAGCGGTGACTACATCCCCAGTGGCGACCCCGCCCTTCCGCCCTCTGCCACCCCCCTCTTCTTGGAGCCACAGAGGAGGTTAGAGCTCCTGCGGAAGATGCCGAACCTTGACGACATGGGGATCGCCGTCCGGCAGGTCGGGGATGCCTTCCGTGGTATCACCATCCCGGGAACTGAGCACTCCGGGTCAGGGCACGAGGCGTCTTCTGCTGTAAAACCCTCCCCCAGAGCCGACGGAACTCAAGCCGCTGACAGAGGGAAGGGGAAGGAGCCGGCCCCCGGGCATCCAGAGAAGAAACGCGCCCGGTCTCCTCCGAGGGCACCGCTTGTGCCGAGTCAGGGTACCAGAGCTACCTTGCTCCCATCTCCCGGGGGTGCTGGTCCATCGGGTGGCGACCCGAAGAGGCCCCGGGTGTCCCTCCCCGGCGGGTCTCTCCCCAGAAAGTGGTCGTCCGAGTCAGCCCAAGTATCTCGTCACCCTTCCTCAAGCGGAGGGGCTTCCAGGACAGATGCTGGTGGGGCCACGCCGGCGAGTGTGCCGGTGACCCAGGCGTCACGCTCTGCGATCGTTCCAGCTGCTGGTCCCGGCGGTTCAGCTACAGCCCAGAGGCCAGTGCTGCAAGCCCGCTGGAGTGCTCATGCCGCCCAGTAAGTGTTGCTCTTTCTGGCTTGTAGGAGCAGAGCTCTTGTCTCCTCTCTTAGCCTGAGGGTTTTCTCTTCTTGCAGGGACCAACCCGCTGTTGGGGGCGGGCCTCTCACCCGGCCGCCTTCAACCGACGGAGGCTCCGTGCTTCAGCACCTGGGGACCGTGGTGGCTCCCATGGTCCCCAAATCGACGGGGGCTCCCTCTGCGCCGGCGAGTTCACCCTTCGTGGTGACCGCATCTGCTCCTATCCGCCGTCCTCGACAGTCCAGAAGCCCGGTCCTGAGACTGGGAGGGCCGCTGTAGGTGCGCCTGCTGGCCCCTGGCCTCCCTAGGATAGCGCCCCACCCTGGTTGCTGATGCACCGGCGCCTCCGCCGGTCTTAGACTCGACAGGGGGGTCCAGTGGCGTGACTCCTGTCTCCCCTGCCCCGGTGCCCGTGTGGGACGCCCTGGGGCGTGTCCAGACCAGCGCCCGACAGCTCCACTCCGTCTTTGAGTAGGAGCGGGGGGCGCTGGCCGGCGAGAAGGAACATCTTCTCAGCTGGCAGCAGCGAGCCCAGGAGGCTAAGGCGGACCTTGATTCGAGGCAGTCAAGGCTTGAGGCCGTGAGTGCTCTGCTCGGCACTCTGAAGAAGGCCATTAGCCGCTTGGAGTCAGAGTCCCAGCGGGTTCGTGCCACCTACCGCGAGGCTCTGGCCCACGCTGAAGCCAAAGCCAAGGAGCGTTCCGCCGTCGCGGAGGAGTTGCAGCTGCAGGCAGCCCGTCGGGAGTGCGCCGTCGCCGATCGGGAACGCGCTGTCGCGGCCGAGGAGGAGAAGACCACCGCCCGGCTGAGGGCCAAAGTGGAGGAGCTAAGGGCTCGTACCAAGGAGCTGGAGCTCCGAGAGTCGGCTGTTGCCGCGAGGGAGGAGCAGTTCTCCCAGGAGCGCCAGGCGGCGATGGATCGCGAGCTGGCAGCTCGCCAAGAGGTGGAGAAGCTCCAGTCCTTGCGGTCTGCTGAGGCCCAAGCAGTCTGGGGCTTTATTGCCAAGGCGGGGTCCGCCTTGGCTCCTCTTGGCTTCAGCCTTGTGCAGGCGGAGGCTCCGGCGCGGCCGATGTCCGAAGCAATCCCAGCACTTGAGTCCATTGGCGACGAGCTGGGTCGGCTCGAAACTGTGATCGCCGACGAGCTTGAAGCGGAAGGTCGGGGCCTTGCGAAGGAGGTCGCTACGCACATTCTGTCGTGCTTCCTGAGCCGAGACCCTTCCTTTCCTCTGGGGCCAGTCCGTCTAGGACCCGTCGCCGATCGGGAGGAAGCTGCCAGGGCCGAGGCCGAGGACTTGGCCGCCCTCGTAGCCTCCAGGTTTCATCGGGAGTCCGGGGACTCTTAGGCATTTGCCCCCGTGGCCACAGGGCCCTGTACTTCCTTTTTTATTTTTGTTGAGTCTGTAGCCCAGCTCGTGGAGCCTTTGTATGAACAGACTCCTATTTCTCTCTGTGTCTGCATGTCCTAGTCTTCTTCCTGGCTTTTTCCTGGCCGAGTCCTTAGCTCCGCAAGGTACTCGGAGGCCTTGGCCAATCTC
Organism: Neostapfia colusana; assembly: GCA_030760725.1. NCBI lineage: Eukaryota > Viridiplantae > Streptophyta > Magnoliopsida > Poales > Poaceae > Neostapfia > Neostapfia colusana. The sequence continues at coordinate 62,354,211 of JASWHV010000006.1, read as the reverse complement.
GAAGCTCTGCACAGACACCTTCTCCGGGTCCTCACTGTATACTAAGGGCTCCGGAGGTCTCTAGGGCCCGCCTTACGAGATCGGAGGGGGTCCGGACCTGTTGGCCACGTGGCGGGCCCGGAGCTCCTTTCTGAGGGCACGTGGAGTCCTCGGACCTCTCCCCGCAGAGGGGGGGGGTCCGGCTTTTGTTGACCACGCGGCGGGCCCAGAGCTCCCCCTCAAGGAGGTGGAAGGTCTGGCCCCGCTGGACACGTGGGACCTTCGGGCCACGCCCCCTGTGAGGTCTAGTTATTTGATCTTACCTTGGGGTTTCGGTTTTGCGCGATCCCGTAGCGGCCCCCTGGTAGGTGCGTTCCATTGGATGGATGTGCCTACCATATTCCTGCGGGGAGCTGAGGCTGAGAGGTCCTGCACACAAGTAAGGGAAACGTAATTCTCCTTGGGGGCTTCCCCCCTCTATCTCTTAGTCTTATTTGGCTTACGGTCCCTGTCTATATATACGGTGCTTGGGAACTACCGTGCGCGAAGTGCCGGGGGCTCGGGGCCCCCCTGGCTATGGGCCGGTACCTCCCACGCTACCGCCTTTGGTAGGGCAGCAAATGCCAACTAAAGATGAGAATGAGAAGAGGGAGCTGAATGCATGATGAACACGCGCTAGCAAAGTAATCATAAAAGTTTAATAAGTAAACTAGATGAGCACCAAAGAAGAGCAACGTAGGACAGGTTTCTTTTCATATAAATTTCCATAGGGGGAAGGCAGGCTGAATATGGAGGCCACGACCCGCCTCAAGGGAAGCAAGACTCTACGCGCTTGGGGTCGGAACCAGGCGAAGCTGAACGTAGTCCTGGACCGTCCCCTGAGGCTTAGCTGCACCAAGCACTGTTCCTGGACTTTATGGAATTTATTATAAAAAGAAGGGTCTGTCCTATTGTTGCTCTAGGGGTAGAACTTACAGCGGTGTTCTGTGTTCCGAAGGTTCGGGAGCGGGTCCCCATCCTCGGTTCTGGGGAATGGTCCCAGGCCCAGGATGTCCAGCCCCAGTATGGCAAATGGCCATGTGGGCTGGATCATCTGTACCGTCCAAGCCGGTGTATGGATCTGCTTGGCGTGGAACAGGCACGCCTTGCAGCTCTCGACCAGCTTGACGGCATCCTGGAGTGCTTCTGGCTAGTAGAAGCCCTGCCGAAAGGCTTTACCGACAAGCGTGCGTGAGGAAGAGTGACTCCCACATTCGCCTCCATGGATCTCAGCGAATAAGTCGCAGCCTTCCCCCTGGGTTATGCACCGCAATAGGATGTGGTTGGCGCCGCGTCGGTAGAGATCCCCCTCTACCGCCATGTGTCTCTTAGCCATACGCACGATCCGTTCAACGGATACACGTTCATCAGGGAGGATACTGTCTTTCAAGTAGTCCCGGACCTCCGTGATCCATGCATCGGGTCTGACTTGAGCATCTGGATCTTGAGCGCTGGGTTGCACGGAGTCCCCAGTGACGCTTATGATCCTTGGCGGCGTCCATGGCCGCCGGGACCGCCAGCTTCGAGGTGCTTGTCTAGCCCCCTTCGCCCGGCTCGGCGGGCCGGGCTGTGGGCCGCGACAACGTCCTCTCGAAGCCCCCTTCGGGCACAGGTGCTCCGGTGGGGGTCACCGTGGAGAGGTCATCAGCTGCAGCCTTGCTAGCGCGCGGTACGTGGCGCAGGTCCAAGGCGAGGAAGTCTTTGTCCACCATCTTGCTTGATAGCTAGCCTAGAGACAGGGCTATCTTTAGGCAAAGGATGAGTGCTTCATACTCTGCCATGTTGCTGGTTGCCTTGGAATTGAGACGCACCATATACCCAGACTGCTCCCCCGATGGCATGAGGAACAATACGCTAGCACCGGCCCCCTGCTTTCGCAAGGAGCCGTTGAAGAAGAGCATCTAGTGAGGCCCGGTGAAGGCCAGAGCCCGGGGTCCTGGTTCACCGTCTTCGTGGCCCCCGAGTCAATCCTGCGTTGGTGTCCACTTGTGGTGGTGGCGCTGATGAAGTAGACAGAACCTCCCGCGGGCCCGGGGAGGCCACCGGGAGCTGATACTCGGAGGTCCCCAGGCTGTCTTGGACCGCCGGGAGGTCCCGCTGATTTCCCGGGAGCTCCGGGGGGTCCCGCTGGACATCCGGGAGGTTCTGTTGGGCCTCCGGGGGAGGTCCCGTCGCGCCTCCGGGAGGTCCTGCTGGTCCTCCGGGAGGTTGTATCGGGGGTCCGGGGTCCGTTATGGACCTCCGGGGGGTTGCCTTGGAGACCCGGGGGGTCGTCTCGGACCTCCGGGGTTTCCTGGCGCTTGTTTCCCGATACCGGAGCAGGTTGCGGCGATGAGGGGTCCGGCCGCCCTGCGGCGAGGACCGTACTCACCACTGCAGCCGTCACCGTGATGTAGAGCAACAGACGCTCTTCGGGCTTGGGGGCTACCATTGCGGGTAGGGTCATCAGGAGCTGATTCAGCTCCTGGGGAGCTTCCTCCGCTTCGTCGGTCCGAGCGAATGGCCCGGATTTGCGTAGGAGCTTAGAGAAGTGGAGCGTTCGCTTTGCTAACCTCGGTATAAACCGACTCAGTGCAGCTAGGCATCCCGTGAATTTTTGGACTCTTTTTTTTTTGCGGGCGGAAGGCCCCCTCGAGCCGATGGCTTTGATCTTCTCTGGGTTAGCCTCAGCTCCTCGGCATGAGGCCAGGAATCCTAAGGGTTTTCCAGATGGTGCACCGAACTCACACTTGTCGGAAGGGCGAAGACTAAGGCCAGGTTATCTAGGAGGGATGAGCCGTGCCTGACCTTAACAACAATGTCTTCAACACACACCTCAGCTGAGTCCCCCATTAGCTCTCCTAAGGTCTTGTGCATTGCACGCACGAAGGTAGGGAGAGCGTCCCTTAGGCCATAAGGCATAGAGGCATAACAGTACAGACTGACTACTATGACGAAGGAGGTGTGCTCTTCATCTTCTCTAGACATAGGGGTCTGGTGGAAACCCGAGTAAGCATCTAGGAAGCACAACTATCGAAGCCTGGCGTCGAGTCTACTATTTGGTCTATCATAGGGAGAGAAAATTGATCTTTAGGACATGCCTTATTGAGGCTGGTGTAGTCGATGCGCTTCCAGAGCTTCTCGCCGGCCTTCGGGATGACAACATGGTTCGCCAAGCACCGGGGGTGGCGGACTTTCCGTCCTGCCGGACAGGCCGGGCGTCAGGAAAGACCTTTAAATAGTGCTCAATCACCTCCCTAGGGATCTCTGGCCTCCGCGACGGCTGTCATGCAGCACATCGACATTGTGCCGGAGGGGGGCAACGAGCGCGCCTTCCTATTTGCTACCCAGGCCCTCAGCTACCCGGGTGGTCTGGGTGGCATCGGCGCTGATTCGAACGAGCCTCGAGGGGACGTCGTCCTCGTCAAGGGGTTGCACATGGGGTGCTGTGGTAGAGGCACGGTGGCGTGCACTTGGGTGGAGCTGGCTTGGTTCTGCACTGCCTAGGGTTGGCGCTCTAGTTGCTGTAAGCGCCTGAAGCTTTTCCAAGGCTAGCACTGCAGCAGCACGGTCTCCACAAACCTTGAGGACGCCTGTTGGTGTAGGCATCTTCAAGACAAGGTAGCCGTAGTGGGCTACTTCCATGAATCGGTACAGGGCTGGCCTGCCGATTATGGCGTTGAAGGGGAGGTCAATCTCGGCCACGTCGAACAGAATGTACTCTGTCCGATAGCTGTCCGGTGCCCCAAAGGTCACCGGGAGGCTGATGTGGCCGTAGGGAACGACCTGTCCCGGCCCTACCCCTGAGAACGGGCTCGATGGGATGAGCTTGGCCATCGGGATCTGCAGCTTCTGGAAGGCTGCGCGACTGATGAGGTTCAGTCCAGCCCCGCCATCCACCAAAACGTGGTACATCTTCACGTTGGCGATGGTGGGGGCCACCACGAGCGGTAGTTGGCCGGCCCCAACCATGTTCCTGGGGCAGTCGGTGTCATCGAAGCTGATGGGGGTTCCCATCCACCTGTGGTGCGGTGCTGCACCTGGGAGGGGAGCCACCGACGCTACCGCTCGGCGCAAGGCCTTAGCCGCGCTTCGGGACGGGGGGTCAGCGGACCTGCCGAAGATGACATAGAGCATCTTCCGGTGCTCGTCATCACTGGAGCTGGAGCTCCCATGATTGCGCACTGCCTTTACGGCGCGCTGAAGCTCCTGGAACTCCACCTGGCGGTCGACGCCGTCCAGGGCTTCAACCTTCTGCTTGCCCTCCCTTTGACTGTAGGTTGGGGCATCAGTTAGGGGCTGCTTCCCTTTCCGGAAGCGCTCCGCGAGCTTCTGGATTTCCCGGCATTCGGCAGCGGTATGATAACTGCTGCCATGCACAGGGCATAATTCATCCTGGCCCCCGTCTGGGGCCGGTGATTGTCGCAGCCTCTTGTCGGGGCGCGGCCCCCGAGCTCCACTGGGCGCCGCCGTTGTGGCAACGGGGACCGCGGCTGACGACTTTATCTTTCTTCCACCTCCGTTCTTGATCTTCCTGCTGCTTCCGTATGAAGCGTCGCCGGATCTCGGCTGACCCCCTGGCTCGGAGGCCGGCAGAGAGTGCCAGTTCCGCCCTTCGGCTGCTCTGGCACACTTGTCCGCCAGGATGAAGAGTTCTGAGACATCGCGGACCTCCCTAGTCGCGAGCTTCTCGAGCATCTTCTCGTCCCGGACACCCTGTCGGAATGCCACCACCACAGAAGCACTTTGGATATGCGGGATGGTGTTGCGTACCTGGGAGAACCGCTGGATGAAAGAGCGCAGCGACTCCCCAGGCTGTTGCTTGACGGCATGGAGGTCAAGCTCCGTGCCGGGACGGGTGTAGGAGCTGCCGAAGTTGGCGACGAACTGCCGGCAGAGCTCTCCCCAGGAAGTTATGGACCCCTGAGGTAGATTCATGAGCCAAGACCGAGCTGGGCCGGTCAAGGCGACGGGGAAGTAGTTGGCCATGACAGCCTCATCCCCTCCTGCGGCAAGTACGGCGGTGGAGTAGATCTAGAGGAACTCCGCCGGGTTGACGCTTTCGTCGTACTTCTCAGGCAGGTGCGGGCGAAACTTGCGTGGCCACCTCGCGAAGCGAAGGTGGGGTGCAAGAGCTGCACATCCTGCTCCTGCTGCCGCAGGTATTGGCACTGCGAACGCTTGGTTCGCAGTTGGCACCATGTACCCCGGCATGGGCAAGGCTGCACCATAAACCGGGGGCGCTGGTTGTGGTGCATACGGTTGTGGCATATGCTGCGTGGCGTATGCCTGAGGCAGGACTCGCGTGGCGAAGACCTGCCCTCCAGGTTGCGTCGAGGCCGACGACATGCTGTCGCAAGCCTCATGGTTGCGACGCCTTTCTAGACGTCGCTCGAGGTACACCCGGGCATCCTGGCCCAAGTGGCACCGTTCCAGCTCCCTTCTCAGGTCCGTCGACGGGAGCCTAGAGGAGCTGGAATCCGCCGTTTGCCCGTCAACCGTGGGCGTGCGCATCAGCGACACAGCCGGTTGACCGGGGCGCCGTCCTCGCCGAAACCGAGGGTTCGCGGCGGCGACGACGAGGCGGTCCACCTCGCGGACCCATTGCTGGGTCGCGGAATGGGGCGCATCCCCAGCAGGTGGGTTGCGCAGCAGTGCTCTTGCCGCAGCTAGCGCACCCCCATGGTGTAAGCTCAGCGCTGCAGAAGATCTCACACTGGTCGGAGCCTGCATCGCCGGAGTCGGCTGCTGGCTTCCAGCTTGTGCCGACACACTCCGTCCTGAGTGCGTCGACATGTACTCCCCGCTGGTCACGGTTCACCGCGAACACGGAGGGGGAGAGTTTGCCGCTGAAGGGGGTTCGGTCATCTTCGTCGGCGGAAACTCGTCGCGCAAGGGGAAAAGTCCCCTACCTGGCACGCCAAATGTCGAAGTGTTCGATCGACACTTCCCCCACGCCTGCACTGGGCAGCCCGCAGAGGTTCTTTTTTCGGTGGGGCTAGTCCCTTGCGGAGAGCTTGCGCTGATGGACGAGTTAGTAAGAGCTTGACACGGTGAGTTTTACGTGGTTCAGGCCGCCAGAGCGTAAAACCCTACGTCCACGGCGAGCTATGGAGCTCGCTGTATTGCTTGCTGCTCAGGGCCGGAGTCCTGAGCTTGGGGGTGAGTTACAGCTTGGGAGTGTATGGCTAGCGTCTGAGTTGCAGAGTGCGAACCCAGGGGTGCGAGTGGCTAAAGTGCGAACCCTTGCTATCGTCGCCTACCCGAGCCTTTTATAGTCCAAGACTCGGGTGGCTTACAAGGGGGGCCCGGGACCCGACAGGTGGTCCCGGGGAGATGGACTGATATCTACCGTATCTGCAGTTATGCCGGTAGTTGTCTCTGGCGAAGGCTTCTGAGTCTCCGTCTTGCCGCCCTGCCCATGCCGCACACTAGTCGTAGTGGTTGATGACGGCGCAGGCGGCATGGGATGTCTTGTCGCGGCGTTTATTGGTTGGCAGGTTCTGACACTGCGCGCCAGTCTGTGATGCGACTGGGCGCAATGGCACCTGACAGAGGCGTGCTCCGCGTCTCCGCGTCTTGGGAAGACGCGGGCCTTGAATACCTTGTACGGGCAAGGTATGAGGCGTCTTTACGCCCGCTGCCTATCGCTCGGGGGTAGGCAGCGCCGTTCTGCTGCCACGCGGCGGGCCCGGAGCCCTTCTCAGAGGAGAGGAGGGCCCGGCCTGCGGGCACGTGGAGCCTCCGGACCTCTCCCCGCGGAGGGGGAGGTTCGGCTTCTGTCGGCCACATGGCGGGCTCGGAGCTCCCCTCTGAGGTGAGGGAGGTCTGGCCTTGCTGGACACGTGGCGCCTTCGGACCTCTCTCCCGTGGAGGGGGAGGTCCGGCTTCTGTATGCCACGTGGCGGGCCCGGAGCTTTCCTCTGAGGAGAGGGAGGTCCGACCCCGCCGTACGCGTGGTGCCTTCGGAGCTCTCCCTGCGGAGAAGGGCGAGTTCCTTAGGCATTTTCCCCTTTGCGCGAGGGTACCCCATATCCGGGTACCGACAAGCATGTATCAATATGATTACCCAACCTTCACTACCTCCAATCCGTAGGTCCCTAAAAAATATCACAGAACCAATCCCATGAATCATTAGTGTCTTTCTCAACTACAGCCCAAGCAATTGGGCACATTTGATTATTCCTTCCTATTGCACAAAGTAGTTCACCAGTGGTTGGCCCTTTAAAAAAACATCCGTCCAAACCTACCACTTTTCTACAACCATCTAGGAAGCCTCTTTTGCATGCATCAAAGCATATATACATCCTCATGAATACTAACTCTATGTTGTCTGGATAAAGTTTAACAATAATTGTACTGCCTCGATTGCTTCTCAATAACTCTTCTTGGTAATCAAATAGTCGTGCATATTGTCCTTCTCTTGAGTCTAGCATCTTGTGTATCACAATTGACTTCGCCCTCTCCTTGCTTCATATGCTCAATCTTCCATCCAGGATTAGCCATGATAGATGTCTCAAAATTTTCAGCTGTCCTCCTTGCAGTAACAAGACTATTATCTCTCCTTTGTGGACATGCATGCTCATCTCTGAATGTACTCACTTGCCATCCATCAGTTCTAGTTATTTTAGATAAAAGTATATACCACCAACAATTGGGCCATGCACATATTGCTCTAAACCTCTTCAGGTCATTCTTAGGGAACTTGATGACCCTCCTTGTTGCTAGTGCATACTTCTCGACAACCTTTTTGAATTCAGCCTTCTCACTAAATTTCATTCCCAAACTTAAATTGGAACAGTTGCCTTTTTGTCAAACCTTGGATACTTTGACTTCTTTCTAAACAACTCACCATCACTGCCATATTCATCATAGCTGTCTTCTTTCTCACTTGATGAAAAATATGAGGTGCCACTGTCATGTGCCAAGTTATCTACTTTGAATAGCTCCAAGTCCTTTTTTTCATCCCTCTGTTACCATCATCATCAAAGACAAAACACTCTCTCTGCATAAACCTTTTCTTTAAATTGTTATATTTTGTCTTGTTCTCTTTAGCTTCCTCATCAGCATCTGAGTTGTCCTCATCTCCAGGTACATAATCACTATCAGAGCTTTTCGGTATTCTGCAGACCGAGTACCCCCGCGTAGTGGGTAAAAGACAGTCTAGGCCCCGCCTCCCTGCTGAGGCGGGCCCCAACAAAAGTCACGTGCCCTAGGCCCTATGGTCAACTCTGGGGCTACTGCGTGCACCCGAGCTCCGGAGCTGACATGTGCCCGAGGCACCAACTTTAGCCTCCCCGCTGGGGTGAGGTCCGGAGCTGCCACGTGTCCCCGGCTCTGAGCCACCTCCCTAAAGAGGACAGCACCGAGGCTCACACGTGTCCCGAGCTCCGGCCTAAGCCTCCCCATTGAGGTGAGGTCCGGAGCTAACACGTGCCCCCGGCTCCGGGTCGAGCCTCCCCGCTGAGGTAAGGTCCAGAGCTGCCACGTGTCCCTTGGCTACGAGCCGCCTCCCCGCTGAGGACAACTCTGGCACTGGCACGTGCCCCGGGCTCCGGTTCAGGCCTCCCTACTGAGGTGAGGTCCGTAACCGCCACATGTGCCCAGACACCAACCCCGTCGATAAGGGCTCCAGAGCCACCACATACCCCATGATCCGTCGTGGGCCATGGGTCGACGAAAAGTCAAGGAGGAAGTGCGCTGTCAGGCTCTGCATTCAAGGCTCACGCCTTCCCCAGAAGCATGGCGCACAACACATGCCTCCACCCCTTGCTCGTTCGCCATAATGGTGACAAGACAGGACAACGAGGCGTGACAGAGGAACAGTGCCGCCCAACGGCACGCAGCCGCCTAAGCAGGGCGAGATGACGTGGCGACAAGACGACGTCTTCATCATCACTTGACACACGGTCAGAGGCGCCTAGTGCGCCGGACGGAGGGACTTAACTCCCCCGTCGGCGACTCTACTCAGAAAAGGAAGCCCTAGATCTTGTATAGGACACTCAAAGCTTTGGGGCCACCCCAAGCCTCATTGTAACCACCCACGACCTTGAACTATAAAAGGACCGAGGTGACCACCCGGCAAAGGGTTCCGATTTCACACCCTCTAGATCACAAAACACACAATCTCTCACACTCAAGCAATAGAACAAGCACAACCGTGGACGTAGGGTATTGCGATCCGACGGCCCGAACCACGTAAACCCTCGTGTTTATCTGCTTCCTCGAGCCCAGATCACGAAGGGCGCTAAGCCCCCTCCGAAAAAAAGAACCTCGCGGGCTGCTTCCGAGCAGGCCGAGAGGAGTGTCGCAGCTCACACTCTGACATTTGGCGCGCCAGGAAGGAGGGGGTTTTCCGCGCTCTCCTCGCGACCATGGTGAACATCACTTCTCATGGTGAGCCTTCTCGCCCACCTCGCCGTCGTCTCCAGACGTGAGACGACAAAGCTACCTCCCCCTCCAGGGCGGGTAGGTCTGGTCAGGCCGAGGGATAGACGACCGTCGTACCACTGGCGGCCCCAGCACCCAAATCGTGTCGAATCGACGCCAGATTGCTGGAGCCCCTGAGGCACCTGTGGCGCCTAGGTCAGGGCGGACCGGCAACCGCGCGGATGGTGCACCATCGGTGTTCACGCCGCCAGTGGTCGCTTCCTCTCGGCCACCCTCTTCCCCGGCACTGGCGACAACGCCGCCACGGCCGAGCCCGGAGAGTGTGCTAGCTGCAGAACTTGCTCTGCTCCACAACCCCTCGGGTAAGAGTTCCACCCCAGATGCGGTGGAGCAGTGGTGGCACGACGTCGAACATCTCGTCGCCTCCGCCATGAACTCTCCTGCCTACAGGAGACAACCGGCTGAATCCTTGCTGGTCCAGTCCCGTACACCGATGGTGGCGCGTGGGGTAGCGGCCCCACGCGCGACTGCCACACCCTACCTTAGGGTCGAGCTAAACCGCTGTCTCGCGAGCGAGGATGGTTGCACCACCATCGAGCGATGCCGCGAGAGGCGTCACAACCTCGAAGAAGGGTACCGCTCTCCGAGCGCGGTATCGGCGGGCCATGCTCCCCCTGCCCCGGCCTCTGCGGGGGCAGTAGAAGGGTGCATGGCGCTTGTCCCGCATCTTCGTATGGTGGTTGGCCACCTATGTTCCGGCCCCATCTGCCAAAAAAATACGACGGGACAGTCAATCCCGCCGAGTTCCTACAGATCTACTCCACCTCCATCCTGGCTGCAAGAAGGGATGAGGCCGTCATGGTGAACTACTTCCCCGTGGCTTTGACCGGCACGACCCGGTAATGGCTCATGAACCTTCCCCCAGGATCCATCACATCCTGGGAAGAGTTGTGCTGAAGGTTTACAGCCAACTTCAGGAGTTCCAACACGTGCCCCAGCACCGAGCTTGACCTCCATGCCGTGCGTCAGCGCGATGGGGAGTCGCTGCAATCCTTCATCCTACGGTTCTCCCAGGTCAGGAACACCATCCCCTGCATCTCCAACGCCTACGTCGTCGTCGCCTTCTGGCAAGGCGTCCACAACATGAAGATGCTCGAGAAGTTAGCCACGCATGATGTGCAAGACGTCTCCAAGCTCTTCAGCCTGGCCGAAAAATGTGCCAGGGCCGCGGAAGGCTGTGACTGGCACTCGCGGCCCACCTCCGCAGCGGGGAGTGCCGGATAGGCTGCTGCATCGTGTAGCGGCAAGAAGAATATGACCGGAGGCATGAACAAGCCTCTGGCCGGGGCACCCACAGCTGCTCTGGCAGCAGCCGATGGGGGCCGAGCCCCGCATCCTGACAAGCGCCCACAGCCGTCGTCTGCCAGCGACGATAGCCAGTGACGCCCGGTGCACAACACCGGCAGCCACGGCGCTAGCGACTGCCGCAAGATCAAGAAGTTTGCGGAACGCTTCCGTGAGCTGCAACAGCAACGGCCGTGCCAAGTTGGTGCACCCTCCCGCCAGCGGGAGGGAAATCAAAAGGCCAAACCCGAGGTCGACGCTGGGTAGGCTATGGAGTATAAAGATGCTGAGAGGGCATTGAAGGCCATCTACGACCACTCCGACTCCAACTCCAGTGATCACAGCGAGCATCGCAACACACTTCATGCGTAGCCAAGCGTTCCTCCTCTCCGTCATGTGACAAGGGAAAACACCCTCTTACACTGATGTAGGAGGTCGAGGCCACCCTCCCCCCAGAACACACCAAGGGCTCACCCGACGTTCAGCCATATGGCGAAGCCTTGCAGGATCAACTTCTGCGTGAAGAAATCGACCTCGTCGACGAGGCAACACGGCTAGAGGCTGCTCGAAATGCGCTACACTATAAAATGCTTCGGCAATGGTACGTGCAGAGTGGGCAGACCAAGGTAGGGCCACCTGGTGCCTCGGCCAATGCTTTCTCGAGAAGGGCCGACAAACCTTCCCCCCAGCTGGGAGGGTCCCTTCCTACCAGCACAAGTATGCAGCTCCAGGTGCGCCCGCCTGGCTGCAGGGGATGGGTATCTCTACCTAGACCACAGGACATAGAACATCTCTGTAAGTTCTACCCTTAGCGCAGTGGTAGGATATTTTTTCTTGTTCTCTTTCTTGTAAGGGTGTCATAGTGTCTAGAAGCAGTGCTTAGAACAGCTAGGTCCCAGAGGGGTCTATCTACTCTTGTCATCCGGGGTGGGTCGCTGCCTTCTTATACGGCCTGTTACCTCCTATTACTTGAAGGAGCCAGAAATAAGAAAAGTTTATCCTATCCTGCACACTTTATTTACAGTTTGTGCTAACTCATGCATATCAACTGTAAATGGCATGTCCGGAGCCTGTCCTACACATTTATCCTAGCTCCCATGCCACTGGAAGGTCTCCTCGCTGAAAGGTTAACGCCCGCAGGAGGTCCGGGGTGTGTAGCCTGATATGCCTTGTTCCGTACTCTTAGCGTGCACATCCTGCCTTCCAACGTTACAACTGAGTACTTGGGGGCCAGAAAGAACACGCCTATGGGAAAGAGAAGTAACTGGACCCTGGACATTGCTCCCATACTTTTCGTGCTTTCTTTTTATAGCGCTCTGGCCGTGTATCCAGTCACTTTTTCTTGTGTCCAATCGTAGCAATAGCTGTGCTATCCTTGTACTCGCGGGTCTGCTTGAAGTACCTGTGGCATACTAGGGGATCCTGAGGTCGTCTCGTAGCTTGGGGGCCTTATGGTGCCGAATGCTCTCGCCCCCGAAAAGCTTACGCCAGCGGGAGGTCTAGGGGTGTAGCCTGCTATGCCTGGTTCCATACCCTTAGCGTGCGTACCCTGTCTCTCTAGTGCTACAGCTCGATATCGGGGAGCCGAACGGCTCATACCCCCGAGCAAAGTCTTGAGCGTGATTTGAGGTATCTTTGATTATCTCATTGCCTGGGGGCCATATGGCGCCTAATGGCCCTCCCTCGAAAAGCTTATGCCCGAGGGAGGTCCAGGGGCGTAGCCTGCTATGCCTGGTTCCGTACCCTTAGCGTGGGTACCCTGCCTCTCCAGCGCTACTGCTCGGTACTGGGGAACCGGATGGCCCGTACCTCTAGGCAAGGCTTTAAACATATCCCAGGGGACCCACATCGAATTACCCAAGCCCCACAGCTTAACTAAGGACCGTAAGCCACAGCAAAGCTACCAAACAAGGAAGAGTGGCCAGAGAGCACGACTACTCCTTCTTTCTGGCATGACTGCATGTCCGCACAGGTTCTTGGCGTTTTGGGCCTCCCAGGGGGTCCGGTGCTGACGTACTGCCTCATTCAAATGGTAGGAGTGCCCTAACACAAGGTCCACACCTATGAGGGGGCCATCACGGTGAGCCACTCGTGAAGGACGTCAGACCACTGCAGCAGCGAGCATAAGACTTGGAGCGCTAGCTACAGCAAGCTGAAGACAATGGCCAAACTTCCCTTGGGTCATTACGTCACCAAGGACCCGGAAGGAGTGGTAGCCACACCGCCGGAGCGCCCTGGGTCCTTACGCTGCTAACGACCCAGAGGAACAAGCTCGGAGCATCAGCAAAGAGCTGCCCACGTCGACTAAGTTATTCCGGACCTTTGTGCTGCCAAGGGTCCAAAGTCTACATCAACAACTCAAGGTAACATAAGATTTGAAACAAAAAGTCTTTGGTAACAGTAGAGCTCCGACATACACAAAAGGATACAAGGCAGGCGGGAGACCTAGGAGCTACCCGTGCTAGAACCTAGCGGCTACGAGTTGGGCGTCTTCCTCCACGGAAGACTTCGCTGCCTCTGATAGCTCTGCGCTGTGGCCCTGCACCACAGGTTCCAGGGAGATGTTGGGGTCGGAGCTCCGAAGGCAGATGAGCACATGCCCAACCACCATCTGAGCCATGGCCTTGCCTTCGGCCTCCAAATGCTCCCCCACGACATTCTCTAGCGCCAGGAGCTTCTCTCCGGCTCAGTCTAGGGCAGGGAGCACCTGACTCACCTCCTGGACCGGCCCTCCGGGGTGCAAGGGGCCGAAGCCGAAGGGTTCCATGGCCACCTCAGCGCTGCCGAGGAAGTCCCAGACCTTCTCTGCCTCAGAGGCACGAGAAGCCTGGAGATCATTGACCTCCTTGACGGAAGAAGCTAGCTCCCCCGCCGAACTCCTCGCCAGCTCCTGTTCCCAAGCGGCTAGCCCCTGCTCCAGAGCAACTAGGGCCTTCTCCCTGGTGGCCAGCTTTGCAACACGCTCCTCTAGGCCAGACTCCACGGATGCAGCAGAGACCTCCCGGTCACGGACGCTCTGAAGCCGCTCCTCCAGGTGCATCTGCTCCGCCTCATAGGCGGCCGATGATCGGAGAGCTCCCTCTCCCTTGCCTCCACCGCTCCCTCCTGACGAACGAGCATCTCTTGGAGCTCCCTCAGGACGGCGAGACGTGCATCAGTGGAGGCATGGAGACTCATGGCCTCAGCATGGTCCCTCTCCGCATTCCTTTGAAGGGCCGCGATGGCGGCCTTTTTCTCCTCCAACACCTCCTATCGAGCGTCAATCTTCTCTCCCTGAGCCTGAGCCTTCGCCCTGGCGTACTTGATCCGCGCCTTCAAGCAGTTCATCCCATTCCTAGAGGTGCTCCCGCTCGGACCTCAGTTCGGGCCACTCTTGCTCGAGTGTGTCTTGCATCTGGTCCAGGCTAGAGCGAACGGCCCTTGCGGCCCTGGGGACAGGGACAACCTTCGACATCGTTAGGCGAGGCAACGCCTCGACACCCTCTAGCTCTTTGGACACCAGTGGGGTTGCCACCAGGGCAACTTGCGAAGGGATAGGAGGAGGGCTAGAGAGGCATCCAATAGCAGCCGCACTGCCACCAGAGCCGTCCGTGGCCACCGGTTGGCTGGCCTCGGCGGCCCGGGTGTCGACATCCGGAGCTACTTCAGGCACAAACTACGGCACCGCCACCGGCGTTGGAGCTTCGGCGGGCATGGAGCTCCGACTCCTGGAATGCTGTGGTGGAGGAGGAGCAAAGGTGCTCTGCTGGGAAGCCCTACAAAAAGGAGCACCAAGCACCAACTACATCATGCAACGGCTCAGTACACAGCCTCGTAAGGTTTAGCCGTACCTGAGGGCTTAGAAGTTCCACTCCTCGCAGAGCTTCTTACGCGGGGGACTCGAGACATTCACCCCCGCCGACGTCGAGGTCACCTCTGCTGGCTTTGGAGCTGGCGGAGCCTCGGGGTCTTCATCGAGGAAGTCACCACTTCAAGAGCCTCCCTGCCGAGGACCTCGATGTCGAAGATGCGCCCTGAGCAGGGGTGGCCCTCGGTGGCTGAGAAGCCGATGACATCACTGAGTCCACCTTGGAGCCCCAGTAGCACCAGACGCCCTTCCCGCAGTTGCCGGGATTGCTCCGGTAGTGGTGGCTCCAGAGCTGTCCCTGTCGCCAGTCACCGGGCTCGGTGCGGGACCGTGGGGAGCCTGGGAACCCCTCGCTTGGGGGCCGGAGACGAAGCTTCCGTGAGCACAGACCAACTTCCTCTTCGACGCTCTGCTGGTCACTAGGGCATCCTGGGGTGGCGAACAGGGGTGCGTCGCAGACTCAAGCCTCGCTGCCGACTCCCTCCCCCTGCTTGGGAGTGAGTCCGGCGCAAGCCCTGACGGACTACCGGCGCCATCTATTCCGGGGATCTCGATGCCCCGTGAGGGATCCACAATCTGCCGCATTGAGACACTGATGTCGTCCAGTGTTGGCAGCTCCCCTAGCAGCCTGGACCGCGCTTGCGGGTTGAGGTAGACGGGCTGGCAGCTTGCCGGTGGGGTGATGGAGTCATCGGTAATCGGGTCACAGGTGAGCTTCTACAGTGTTACCTCTAGCATCTCCTGACTCGGCGACGAACCTGCTCCATGATCCAACCGGGACATGTTGCCCTCCCCGATGTACTGCCAAGCTGTCCGGAAACGCTGCTGGAGGGGAGCGATTTGGTGGGACAAGAAGTCAGCTAAGACCATCAGCGAGGTCAGACCTTCCTCCGCCAAGTACCAGAGTGTAGGCGTCCTGTAGGTCAGGGACCTCGTCCCCAACAGCCACCTCGGACATTGGCGGGCCGCCCGACAGCTCTAGGCGATCATGGACGTCATACTGGGCAATGGCCCAATCCTCCCTCTAGTGCTCCCATTTCCCGAGAGTGAAGGGCACGATGTAGGGCGCTGAGTGCTTTCCGCGGTGTTGGAAGTAATAAGCCCCTAGCTGGCTTGTGCTTCTCCGTTAGGCCCTTAAGGAGAAGAACACCCTGAAGAGCCGCACCAAAGGCCGTACGCACACAAACATCTAGCAGAAGTGGACAAAGACGACCACTAGCGCGAGAGCGTGCGGTGTGAGGTGCTGCAGCTGGAGCCCATACACCTCCAGCAGGGTGAGGAGGAAGGACGACGCCGGGAGTGCAAACCCGGACAACACGTACGAGGTGAAGAGTACCACATCGCTGGGTCACATGTCGGTCAGCGGGACCCTCCCGTGGCGGATCTTTCCGTTGAACGTGGCTGATTGCCAGGCGAGCAAGCGCCTCAGGATAGCGATGTCGCCATCGCTCCTGAGTCTGGATTAACATAGGCCGGAAGACATGGTGTCGAGGAAAGGTTGTGAGCGCTGGGGAGCAGAGGCTTCGAGCACGCAGGAGGAAGACGAATATTGCCAAAGACAGAAGGGAACCGTCCTTCTCCAGAAGGGTTCCCTTTATACGTCCGCAATGTCTAGCAGGGCAATAGGCGTGACGTTTGGGTTTCCATCATGCCGCGCTGCAGGTTTTCTGGCTCCCCCAATGATGAGTAGGACCCAGGTCCATCCGTCAGACACAGGGGGCCAGGCGGGTAACTTCTAGAGAATGTCTGGGGGTTCTCGAGAAAAGCGGCGTGGTGGGGCTGCAGTGGCCGACTCAAAGGCTGCCGCAGTAACTGCCCTGGGGCAGCCCCTCGAGCACGTCGCCACGACCCTCCAGTCAGGGGCGAGCACGCATCCACTACAACGCCGATGCGCTGCCGTTTTCACTGGCGAGTATGCCCACTACGCCAAGGACGTGCAACCTTTTCATCTTCCAGGTACAACCACTCGTCCACAACGCGAAAACCTCGCCACCACTTCGGTTCCAAAGCAAAGGTTCAAAACCACCACGCGGAAGAGATGGGGCCCCACCTGCGGGTTCAATGCCTCCCCCAGAGATGGGCCCGGAGGCCACTGTCGGTACTCTGCAGACTGGGCACGTGTCAACTGCTGGGACTAGGATGTCTTTTACCCACTACGTGGGGTTACCTGGTCTGCAAGGTACCCACAGTGGCCCCCAGGCCCATCTCGGGGGAGGCAAGGAGCCCATAGGTGGGGCCCCCATCTCTCCCACGTGGTGGTTTTGATCTTGTACTTTGGAAACCGAAGTGGTGGTGAGATTTTTGCGTAGTGGACGAGTGGTTGTACCTGGGAGACGAAAAGGATGCATGTCCTTGGCGTAGTGGGCATACCCGCCAGTCGAAGCGGCAGAAAATGGTCGGCGTAGTGTACACGTGCCTGCTTCTGACTGGTGGGTCATGGCGACGTGCTCGAGGGGTTGCCCCGGGGCATTTACTGCAGCAGCCCTTTGGACGACCGCTGCAGTTCCATCGCGCCGCTTTTCTCGGGAACCACCGGACATTCCCGAGAAGTTGCCCACCTGGCTCCCAGTGTCTAACGGGTGTACTTGGGTCCTACTCATCGTTGGGGGAGGCACGTAATCCATGGCGTGGCACGGTGGAAACCCAAACGTCACGCCTGTTGCCCTGCTAGAGGTTGCGGACGTATAAAGGGAATCCCGCCAGAGAAGGATGGTTCCCTTCCACCTTGTAAGGGCCTAAGTTTTTGCACACATTCAAAGTGTTCATCACACCACACACACCTCATTTGAGGAAAACTTATGAACACATTTGAAGAGCAAGTAAACACCATCAATATGGTCATTAGAGGATACACTCACAAAATGCAAAAGTGGTATTTCCCACATGCATCATATAGGGGCTGAGCATATGGAAAAACTCCTACACCTTGCGAGGGATGCTCATGCCAAGTTTCACCAAAATTCAAAACCTTTTGAGGTGTTTTTGGGTATAATTAGAAAGAGGCTAGTTTGAACTTAAATTCAAATTCAAACTCTTTGCATCCAAAGAATTCAAAAGTGGGATTCATATTCACACTCAACACATTTTTGTGAGCTCACACACCAATTTTCACTCCATTTGGAGTTGATCTTGACATGAGCCAATTTAAGCAAATTCAAATCCAATTTGAATTTCAAACCGCATATGTTCTATGAATGTATTCAAACACTTCACAATTTGAACTCTACCAATTTCAAATGGGCATTTGGTGGATAATTCAAATTGTAAAGGGTATTAGGGTCACTACTGCTTAGAGCAGTAGTAAAATTTAATTTTTGAGGTTAAAATCAGGAGGTGGGACCCACTGTCAGCCTCACAAGTGATCAAACCGACTGAATCAACCGAGCTCGGTTTCTTGCGCTCGGAAGAGCGGGCGCCACGGCGAGTAGACGGCGGGACAGCAGCTGCTTGCCACCTCTGGCCACCGAGCCGCCTCTCTGCTCTCTTATCCTCGTGCTCGAGCCTTCCCAGTCCTATCTCACCGGTGTCCCAACGTTCTCCCGCACAGAAACCCCGCTACACATCACCGCTCACCCGAGCTCTCGGTTCCACCTTCGCCCGGTCGAACCAGTGGCTGTCATGTCGAGCTGAGGCCACAACCGAGTTCGCCGATCCTTGCTCGACATTCTCGCACCGGTTCCAGACCGTGACCAACCTTCCTCGAGCTCCACCGCGCCATTTCTTCTTCCTCGGTTCAACCCAAGCCGCCGCCACGGGAATAACTCGTCCGGCCACCACAGCCCACCTTTCCCCGAGCTGTGAACAGCAAAGAGGTTCGTCATAGTTTCCTCTTCCATTACCGCAAGCTCCGGTGGCGTGACATGAGCTGCCATCGTCGGAATTTCACGATTTTGCGCCGGTGTACAAAAGAGGCCGCCAGATCACTTCACAAAATTCATGCTACACAGCCGCACCACTCATCACCTAACTTAGAGAACCACTTCTAGATGTCCGTGCGAGTCCATAGGATCACAAACCTCGGAGAACCATCGGGTATAGTCACTGTTCTTTGAGTTTTGCTAGTATTTCCGATTTCCGACCTAGGTCGCACGGTGACATACTAGTTGGGGCCGTTTCCGAGCTCATCTGAGTCCATGACGACCTTTCCTAGGGTGCACTGATGCTCTATGACCTTTGGCTCGATCATTTGGATTGCTAGGAAGCCCGGCCGACACGGCTGAAGTTCTTCCGAAGCTGCTGCTCGTCGCCGGCCTTGTTTCGGTAGTTGTCATGTTGAGCTAAGGCCAGCACCATGTTCCCCATGTGGGATTAGGCAGAGGCGGCGAAAATCTCAGAGTTTGGCGCACGGCAGAGCCCCTCCGGCGAGCACTCCGGCGAGGGAGGCGGCGGCCGAGCGCGGGATGTCGGGAGGTTGAAGAAGCCCCCGGTCCCACGCGTCAGCGAGCAAATATTTAAACCGGGGATCAGCTGTGGATCTGGATAGTTTGTGGATGCGCACGAAAAACTCTGTATCTCCGTGTATCAACCGCTGAGAAGCCGACATGTAGCCCCAGTCCCACGCGCAGCAATTTAAACATTTCACAGAATTTCAGATTTTAGTTCAAACTTCAAACCCACATAACTTTGGCTAGGAAACTCCAAATCGAGTGAACCAATTTTTTTTGGATTCAGCTATCTGAGTACGTTCCAACAAATCAAATTTCATTTTATGAAAATCCTTATTTCTCCAGAATTAATTCTTCAAAATTTAAAATGTTTAGATATTTAACTGGAGAATCCTTTGATGGAAAATTCTGACATTTGGCCAGAATGTTAAACATATTATCCCTGAGCTACCATAAAAAGTTTCAGATCCATTTGAGGTCATTTGATCCACCTAATGGTGTGATTAATAAAACTGTTCCAGAGAAAATGGAAAATGTCCAGAAACATTTTCAGATTTTCTCTGAAAATGTTTAGCTCATATCTTTTGCTAGGTGTCTTCAAATTAAGTGAAACCAACTCCATTAGAACCCTATGAAAATATAGTTTCCAGAAAGTCATAGCTTACTCTATGAAAATCCCTAGAACACCCTAGGAGCTCCAATTAAGACCAAATACACATTTATTTGTGGAGGGCTCAAATGAGCTTTGCTGCAAATGAAATTTGGCCAAGTCTCTGTTTAGGTTGTACCTAAACCACAGTAAAAATTTCAGAGTCATTGGGCCTGTCTAGCAATACTTATAGTCTTCACAAATTCAACTTCAAATTCAAATGCATTCAAATTGACTTATACATATGTTTATCTCATGTAGTCGCTAAGGTTGAGGAGGAGCCACAAGTCTTAGGATTCATAACTCTGGAGGAACAGCTAGTCTATGACCAACAGCAGCAAGGCCACTGAACTATTGTGTGAGTTATTTGGAGTAGTCTGACCACGAATCGGTAGACGAGTAGCACACGTGTGTGAGATACGTTTAGTGCCACTGAACTAACGAAGCCGGCTAAGTCCCGTATAGGTTTTTCTTTGTGAGGAACGTAGTACCCGCATGAACTGGTGACACTTCGACGTCACACCCCACTAAATGGTTAACATCATTTAAAAACCTTAAAGTTTTGATCTAGAGCACTAAAACTTTGATATAACTTTTTCCCTTAATCAGGATGTTCAAAGTTAACAAGTTTTTAACTTATAGGATATTAAGGACAGAGTCCCCTGTTTTCAGCTGAAATAAGACTGAAGTTAAACTGAGTTTAGAGGCCGAGTTCTTTTGAGGTTGGGATCATATGATACAGTTCTGGAAAGATTTGGAATAGATTTACAACTTTTCTATTGATGTCCAGAGATTTTTCATCCCTTAACCAGTCGAAAATGCAGTAGAGGTTACACTGTCCAGAAAACAGGACAGAGCAAATACTCTCTGTAACTCTCTGTAAATTGAGCATAACGTCCTGCATAAAAATCCAAAAATAGAAAATGAGGTAGTTCTGAAAATTTTATGAGATTAGGTACAACTTTGGAACATAAAGTTTTGTATAATTCGATGAAGAATTAACTGGGATTCTTGGATCACATCAGTACCTCAAGCAGGGAGGTGCTGTCCAGTTTTCTCTAGAAATTCTGTCAACTTTGACATTTTATAACTTTTGAACCAGGACAGATCTGAGGCCAATCAAATACTTTATGGAAATCTACTGAAGTTAGCTTTAACTTTGATGTAGAGCTCCAGAATTGGTTTTGCCTTTAGCATGGTCTAAATCAGGTTGAAATGGAAACTGGTCAGGGCTGTCAGTTTGGGCAGCAGACCAGCAATCAAATTTGTTCTAAGTTTGAGTTGTGTTTCCAAATTTTATGAGTTCAATGACATGTTTTATGTTATAACTCAATGATTTAATGTTGAAATGAATATTTTACCTTTTTCAAATATGTTTCTACAGATGACAGCGGATAGACAATTGGAGAACAGGTGGCTGGTATCCCACTGTTCTCAACGCAGCGGTTATCCGGAAGTGTTGAAGCAAATGTTTCAATATTTCGGATACGTGGCGACGCTGCAGTACCTCGCCAAGGAAGAAGGCGAGGAGGGGAACAAGACGTGGACCATCCATGTCAAACTTCCTGCAGGACCTATGCTACCCGGTTGGGCGCCTTTCACCGTCACGGTGAGATGTAGACAGCCGGAGGAAATGTGGCAAGTGGCAGCCCGCAACACCATGTCGCGTTTCTGCCAACTACACGTGAGAGCTATGGAGGGCATGTAACACCCCAAAAACCTGCTAAAGAGGGGAGTTTAAAATTTTTTGGACGTATTGCATGTGGTGCAGAAATTCAAATTCAAACTGGAATTCAAATTCAAATCAAAACAGAAAAGAAAAGGAAAAAGAAAAACCCCAACCGGCCAGTGGGCCAAAACCCGCCAGCCGGCCCAATCCCCGGCACCAGCCCAAGACCGCGCGCCCCCTCTCTTCCTCTCACTGACATGCGGGGCCCGCTTGTCATCTCCTTCCCCGCGCGCCCCCAACGGCCCGGACTCTTCTCTCGCGCCCGATCGCAACTGACCTCCGGAAACCCGCGCCCCCAGCCCGATTTCCGGTCCCGGACGCCCCCGACTCGATCTCAACAGACCGCCGCCCTCCCTCGCCTATTTAAACGCCGACAATCGCTCTGTCCCCCCCCCCCCCCCAATCGGCCGTTCTTCTCTCCGGTGACAACTGATCATCCACCACCGAAAAACCTTCGGATCTCTTTGTTTTTCATTGGACTAACGAGCTCGCCGTACTCCACCGCCTCCAGGGAGTCCTGCAGGTGAAGGAAGCGACAAGTTTCGCGCCCTAGCATCGGTTCTGACAAGCACCGAGGAGCGGCTTCAATCATCGTCGTCGCAGAGCCGAATTCTGACCTCCCCAAGCCCGAGAAACCCCTAGGTGAGCTCCCCTACCCCTCCGCAGTCGGTCCATGTGAAAAACTGCAAGTTTTAACGTATAGCGGCAAGAAACCGAAGCTGCGCCGGCGAGATCGCCACCCCCGCCGCCGCGCGCCGCCGCGCACGTGGGCTGGTTCCGGCCAGGGCGACGTGGCCCCTTGAGGGCCGTCTATTTTAAATCGCACGGTAGAAATAAAACCCACGCGTGCCGGTTCGGCGATCTAATCTGAGCCGTCTATTTTAAATCGGACGGTCCACATCATCCCCGCGTTATAAAGGCCGGGATTCTTACGCGCTACCCCCTGGGGATCTCGGAAAACACGAGCTAGCCCCGGAAACTTAGGATCTAGTCCCTGGAACTTCAGAAATTCGTGTAAATTCATTTAAAAATCAGTTTTAGCCCCTGGACTTAATAAAAATTAAGAAAACCCCTCTGTTATGTGTAGTTAGACCCCTGGAAATTTATGAAATAGTAAATTAGACCCTGTAGTAGGGTGGATTTACCTTTTTGACCCTATATGATACTAATTCAGAAATTTGAATATGTAACTAGGATTTAAATTTAAAAGGTAAGGCAAACACATGTGCAAATTCAAATTTAAACTCTCCTAACACTTGGAAAAATTTAGAATGAGTTAAAAATAGATTTTAGACTTAAATGAAATCTGCCTAAGTGTTGTTCATATTTATTAGTTCTAGAAACACATTTTTAGGCTAGGAAATAATTCTAAAAACTGATAAAATAAATTTAAATTAGTTCACACCAGACTTATTTGATCAGTTGAGGGGAGCTTTTGTGTTCTCGAAAATTGATCTCCGGTCGGGATACCACCAACTTAAGATAAGGCAAACTGACATTCCAAAGACAACTTTTGTATCTCGGTACGGGCTGTATGAATACACCGTCATGCCTTTCAGGCTAACTAATGCCCCGGCATACTTCATATATCTCATGAACAAGGTATTCATGGAATATCTGGACAAGTTTGTGGTGGTCTTCATTGATGACATTCTCGTCTTCTCCAAAGATGAAGAAGAACATGAGGGACATTTAAGGTTGGTGTTGCAAAAGCTGAGAGAACACCAACTATATGCCAAGTTGAGCAAGTGTGAGTTTTGGCTGAAGAGAGTTCCCTTCTTAGGACATATAATCTCGGAGGGAGGAATCTCCGTGGATCCCACCAAGATCGAGGATGTGCAGAAGTGGAAGATCCCTGAAAATGTCAGGGAAGTTCGAAGCTTCTTAGGATTGGCTGGGTATTATCGATGGTTTATCGAGAGTTTCTCCAAGATCTCAAGACCCCTCACCAAATTGTTAGAGAAGGGAATCACATTCACATGGACACCGCAGTACGAGACAAGTTTTCAAGAACTGAAGAAAAGATTGACAACAGCCCCAGTGCTAGTTATGCCAGATATGCAGAAGAACTTTTCGTTGTACTGCGATGCCTCTGGAAACGGGTTGGAATGTGTTCTCATGCAAGAGGGGCATGTCGTGGCTTATGCGTCCCGGCAGCTCCGGAAACACGAGAAGAACTATCCTACACATGACCTAGAGCTAGCCACAGTGGTACACTAAAAGTACATCTAGATAATCCCCATGGTTTTGGTTGATTGATGACAATTAAGATGCTAATAAGTTTCTACTGAGTATGAGCACATGTGTTTATCAAAGAAATGGATATGGAGTCTCTCAAGAAGCAAAAGGAAAACAAGAAGACTTGGAAGAGTTGAAAATAGCATTTTCTATTAATCTTCACATTTTTTAGTTGTGTATAGGGTCTTCTCCTTTAGAGTGCTTAAGAATCACTAGAGAGCTCAAACGAAGGATAGAACATTAGAATCACGAGATGAGGTAGTCATAGACATGAAGAAAAGGGAAGACCGGACTTGTCCGGACAAATGGACGGACTAGTCCGTTCAGAACCGGACTAATCCGTTTTAGACCGGACAAAGAGTTCCTGAGTTAGCTCGGACTAGTCCGATAAAGGCCGGACTAGTCTGTTGTTGTGTGAGTCTGAGCCGTTATGAGACTAAGTCTCAGAAGGCCGGACTAGTCCGCCCAAGAGGCCGGACTAGTGCGCTAAGCGGACTAAGCCACTTAGGTCCGGAGAATAAGTCTCTGAGTGTCATCGGACTAGTCCGCTCCACAGGCTGAACTAGTTCAATCTTTTCAGACTAGTCCGAGATAGGACGGAACAAAGGTTCCTGTGTGAGCTCGAACTAGTCCGAGGTTGGCTGGACTAGTCCGCAGCTCCAGTTGAGAGAGTCTTTTAGACTAAGTCTGGTAAGACCGGACTAGTCCGCTCTTCGGGCCGGACTAGTCCGCCCTTACCAGACTAGTCCGTTCTCATACGGAACAAAGGTTCCTGACTGAGATCGGACTAGTCCGCTCTTGGCCGGACTAGTCCGGGGTTTCATGACCGTTTGAATTCAACGGTCACTAAAACTTTATTTGGTAAGCCGTGACGTGAGTGGTCCCTCAAGATCGGACTAGTCCGGGGTTGGGACCGAACTAGTCCGGACTTTAGTTGGTAACAGCTAAATGCCGGGATTTCTATAAAAGGAGACCCCCCGGCTGAGAATGATGAACACACGAACCCAAGCGTTGAAAACTCATTCCTAGAGCTCTTCTAAGCCTCTTTCCTCACCTTCTAGACCCCTAAGATTGGATCTTAAGGTGTTAGCGGTTTTTGTGAGAGGAAATACGTGGTGACCGACGTTTGAGCTCTCGGTTTGATTCCTTTGCACTCTAACTGTTATTTTGAGTTCTCAACAGTTGTACTTTGAATTCTAGAACTGCTTGGTTGGTGTAGGGAGCCTCAAAGTGTGAGTAGCCCCTAAGAGCATTGTATTCACATTCGATTGATAGTGAGAAAGCCCGGGCTTGATCTTAGTGATCGCTCGGTGAGGGAAGGGTCAGAAAAGACCCGGTCCTTGGTGGACTCCTCAACGAGGACGTAGGTTCCTGTGTGGAATCGAACCTCGGGATAATTCGGGTCTCTTGTCTTCTCTACTATCTTACTTGCTCACTAGAATTATTTGTTAAACTTTCATTGTGTTATTTTCTGCAAATTGTTCTATTATTTTGCAATCTGATTATTCTCAACAAATTAGTGACATCATTTGACTACCACATATTTTCAGCTCAAACAAACTTAACAGAAAACCTAAAACACAAAGTAGGCTTATACCGGACTAATCCGACCTCATACCGGACTAGTCCGGCCCACTCTTGTTTTATCCGCTCTTTATTTTAATTTCAGGTTTTATTAGCCTATTCACCCCCCTCTAGCCAACTTTCAATTGGTATCAGAGCCTAACTCTCCACAAAAGCTTAACCGCTTGGAGAGGAGATGGGGGACAAGGTCGGTAGCCAAATTGATCTCAACAAGGGAAAAGGAGCAAGCTCGAGCAACTTTGAAGAACAAGGGTCTAACCCACCTTCCGCAGTTGCTCCTCCACAAAACGTTACAAGCTCATAAGAAGATGAAGAAGTTCTTCATCTTATGGCACTCCTCAAAAAGAAGGAGGAGGCCAAAAGGAAAAAGAAGGAGAAGTTAGAGAAGAAACTCAATAGTAGTCAACAAGACTACTCGCGATATCCTTTTAACTATGAACGACTAAATTCTCATTCCAGTTATTTATCAATTCCTCTAGGCAAACCACCTCACTTTGATGGAACTAACTATACAATGTGGAAACACAACATGAAGTTGCATCTAATTTCCTTGAACCCAAGTCTTTGGCATGTGGTATGTACAGGTATAGATATCCCCGAAGACGAGGATGAACTCACTCTAGAACAAGAACAACAAATCCATCGCAATGCACAAGCAGCAGCCGTACTCAACTCATCTTTGAGCATTGAAGAATTTAACAAGGTAGATGGGTTGGAGCTCGCCAAAGATATTTGGGACACCCTCAAGATCGCACATGAAGGAAACCGATCCGTGAGGGAAGCTAAGATTGAGATGATTGAAGGAGAGCTGGGAAGGTTTGCCATGGAAGAAGGCGAAACACCTCAAGAAATGTACAACCGACTCAAAACTCTTATCAACAAGAGTCGGGCGTACGGATGCAAGAAATGGAATGACTATGAGGTGGTTAAAAGAATGATAAGAGCATTTATGCCCCGCAATGTGACCCTATGCACCCTAATCCGGGACAGTCCAAACTTTCATTTGATGACTCCGGATGAAGTGCTAGGGAAAATCATTGACCATGAGATGATGGAGAAGGAAGCCCAACACGTCAATGACTTAGCCAAAATCACTTCATCCAAGAAGAAGGGCATTGCTCTCAAGGCCACATCCAAGTCAAAGGCAAAAGAAACACAACTCACAAGTGAAGATGAAGAAAGTGATGATGAAAGCACAGACATGGATGATGAAGAAATGGCATTCTTCATCAAAAGATTCAAAAGGTTGATGAGGAGAAGGAGAAGCCATCACTATGAGAACAAGAGCAAAGACAAAGGCAAGTCAAGAACAAAGAAGACTTGC
Source organism: Neostapfia colusana (assembly GCA_030760725.1). NCBI lineage: Eukaryota > Viridiplantae > Streptophyta > Magnoliopsida > Poales > Poaceae > Neostapfia > Neostapfia colusana. The sequence goes on along the minus strand of JASWHV010000006.1, from coordinate 62,327,724 downwards.
TACAACTGTGGAGAACATGGGCATTTCATTGTGAACTGCCCCCATAGCAAGGAAGATGACAAGAGAAAGAAGAAGGATGGGAAGCCACAAGACAAGAAATTCTTCACAAAGAAGAAGACATATGGACAAGCCCACATCGGAGAAGAATGGGACTCAAATGAAGAATCTTCCTCCGAAGATGAAGAAAAAGTGGCAACTGTAGCCATCAAGAGGCCAACCATGAAGAAATCACTCTTGCCAAACAAGGGTGATTGGAAAAGCCGAAGTCACACATGCCTCATGGCAAAGGAAGGAAAACGCAAGGTAATGACTGAACCTTCTAAGTTACATATTGAAGATGATAGTGACTTCGATAGTAGTAGTGAAAACGAATTCATGTTTAGAGGATTAAACAAAAAGGCTATAGCTAAAATGAAAATGCTATCAGATGAAATATTTGAACAAGAAGAGCTTCTCAATCAACAAGAAGAATTGCTTATCTTTGAAAAGGAAAGAAACCTTGAAATTTAGAAACTTCTTGAATTTGAGAGAGAAAAGTGTAGAACACTTGAAAGTGAACTTGCCATGAGCAAGGAGACATGCGCTCAGCTTAAAAGTGATAATATAGCCCTTCAAGATGAACTTGTAAGTTTAACCAAAGCTCACAAGAATCTTGAAGCACAACTTGACTCACTTAAGTCTAGCGTCCCAATTAATTCATCCTCTAAAGGCTCTCTCTCAACAAAGCTAGAATCCAACACTAAAACTTGCAAATGTGCTAGCACTATCTTAAACTTAAAAAATGAGCTCAAAGAGGCACAAAGCAAGAATACACACAAGAGTGGGATCTTTGATAAAGAAAAAAACAATTATGCACGCAGTGCATACACAATCACAAGATCTTCCTCATCAAAGATGGACTTGGATATACTAGGGGAGGAAAGCAAAATGCTAGAATCCTTAAAAACAATAGCAAATTCGTAGCCTTCGTGAAAGAAAATTCAAGTCAAGACAAGAGTAAAACCCTTGCATCTACCTCACATAAGATTGCCAAAAATATAAAATCTATAGTATTTCATAATTTCAATGCATCTTATGTTCTTATGAAAAGCAAGTATGGTAAAGTTTATGCAAAATATGTTGGGCCACTCCACAAGAGTTCAAAAACTTGTGTTTGGGTGCCCAAATGCCTAGTAACTAACCTCAAAGGACCCAACCAAGTTTGGGTACCTAAGAGCAATGCTTAAATTGTTTTGCAGGCCTACTCCTCCGGTGGCACTAAATGGGTGCTTGATAGTGGATGCACTAACCATATGACCGGAGAGAAGAAAATGTTTGTTGAGTATGAAGAAAATGATGATCCAAATGAAGGCATCTATTTTGGTGACAACAGCCAAGGAAGGGTACTAGGTATTGGTAAAATCACAATCTCTTCTCAACACTTTCTTTCACATGTTCTACACGTTGAATCATTGGATTATAACCTATTGTCCATATCTCAACTATGTGAGAAAGGTTATAATTGCTTGTTTACTAACGAGGATGTGACCGTCTCTAGAAGAAGTGACAACTCAATTGCCTTTAAGGGTGTGTTAAAAGGAAAGCTTTACTTGGTGGATTTTTCCACAAGTAAAGCTCAGCTTGACACATGCTTAATAGCAAAAACCAACATGGGATGGCTGTGGCATAGAAGACTAGCCCATGTTGGAATGAGGAATTTACAAAAACTTCTAAAGGGGGATCACATCCGTGGACTAAAAGGTGTTGTTTTTGAAAAGGATAGACCATGTAGTGCGTGCTAAGCAGGAAAGCAAATTGGAACAGCTCACCCCGCCAAGAACGTGATGACGACAACAAGACCATTGGAGATGCTTCACATGGACCTCTTCGGCCCTGTCACCTATATAAGCATTGGCGGTAACAAGTATGGTCTTGTAATCGTTGATGATTATTCTCGTTTCACTTGGGTATTTTTCTTGCATGATAAGGGAGAAACTCAAGGAATCCTCAAGAAGTTCTTGAGGAGAGCTCAAAACGAGTTTTCTTCAAAAACTAAGAAGATTAGAAGTGACAACGGTTCTGAATTCAAGAACACTCAAGTAGAAGAATTTTTGGATGAAGAAGGCATCAAACATGAGTTTTCAGCCCCTTATACTCCCGAACAAAATGGGGTGTCTGAAAGGAAGAACCGGATACTCATAGAGATGGCAAGAACCATGCTAGACGAATACAAGACCTCGGATCGATTTTGGGCGGAGGCAATCAACACCGCTTGTCATGCTACATACCGCCTCTACCTTCATCGACTCTTAAAGAAAACCTCATACGAGCTCCTAACTGGTAACAAACCCAATATCTCCTACTTTCGAGTCTTTGGAAGCAAATGCTATATTCTTAACAAGAAGCCTAGGATTTCAAAATTTGCTTCAAAATCCGATGAAGGTTTCCTACTTGGTTATGACTCAAACACCTACGCTTATCGTGTCTTCAACAAAACCTCCGGGTGCGTTGAAATTGCACGTGACGTGGTGTTTGATGAAACTAATGGCTCCCAAGTGGAGCAAGTTGATCAATGTGTATTAGACGAAGAATAGGCACCAAGTGAAGCACTAAAAAGAATGGGGCTTGGAGAAATACGTCCCCAAGAAAACGTAGGACAAGATGCTTCAAGCTCATCAAAAGTGGTACCTCTCACTCAAGATCAAAACCAAGCACCACAAGATCAAGACGGCCAGTTTCAGGAAGAAGAAAATCAAAAACATGGTGTTGATCAAGGGGGAGAAGAAGATGAAGATGAAGAAAACCACTCAAGAAATCAAGTGCCTCACCCAAGGGTTCATCAAAGCTTTCAACGAGATCATCCCGTTGATAACATCCTTGGAGATATCACAAAAGGGGTAACAACACGTTCTCGTATAGCTAACTTTTGTGCACATTACTCTTTTGTGTCGTCCTTGGAACCATTTAGGGTGGAAGATGCACTCAAGGACCCGGATTGGGTAGTAGCCATGCAAGAAGAATTAAACAACTTTACAAGAAATCAAGTATGGGAGCTAGTGAAAAGACCAAATGCAAACGTGGTAGGCACCAAGTGGGTGTTCCGCAACAAACAAGATGAACACGAAGTGGTGACAAGAAACATGGACAGACTTGTAGCAAAGGGATATGCTCAAGTTGAAGGTTTGGATTTCGATGAAACTTTTGCTCCCGTAGCTGGGCTTGAATCTATTCGTATTCTATTAGCCTATGCTACTCATCATGATTTTAAACTCTATCAAATGGATGTGAAAAGTGCCTTTCTAAACGGTCCAATCAAGGAGAAGGTGTACGTGGAGCAACCTCCCGGCTTTGAAGACCAAGAATATCCTGATCATGTGTTTAAATTGCATAAAGCTCTCTATGTCCTTAAACAAGCTCCTAGAGCTTGATATGAATGTCTTAGAGACTTTCTTATTGATAACGGGTTTAAGATAGGTAAAGCAGATTATACACTGTTCACAAAGAATGTAGACAACGATCTTTTTGTATGCCAAATATATGTCGATGACATTATATTTGGTTCTACTAACACATCCTTTTGCAATGAGTTTAGCAAGATAATGACAGATAGGTTTGAGATGTCCATGATGGGAGAGTTGAAGTTCTTCCTCGGATTTCAAGTCAAGCAACTCAAGGAAGGCACGTTCATTAGTCAAACCAAGTACACACAATACATACTCAAGAAGTTCGACATGGGCAAAGCAAAACCTATCAAAACACCAATGGCAACAAATGGGCACCTTGACCTCAATGAAGATGGACCAAGCGTGGATCAGAAGGTATATCACTCCATGATTGGCTCATTACTTTATCTTTGCGCATCTAGACCCGATATCATGCTTAGTGTATGTTTATGTGCAAGATTTCAAGCATCACCTAAAGAATGCCATTTAACAGCCGTTAAAAGGATCCTAAGATATCTAGTTCACACACCCAACCTAGGATTATGGTATCCAAAGGGGTCTAAGTTCAATCTCATCGGATACTCCGATGCGGATTACGCCGGATGTAAAATAGATAGAAAAAGCACCTCAGGAACTTGTCAATTTTTGGGTAGGTCCCTAGTATCATGGTCATCCAAGAAACAAAATTCCATTGCTCTCTCCACAGCAGAGGCGGAGTATGTCGCAGCTGGAAGTTGCTGTGCTCAACTTCTTTGGATGCGACAAACTTTAAGGAATTATGGACACAATATGAACAACATTCCACTCCTTTGTGACAATGAGAGTGCTATTAAGATAGCCCACAATCCCGTTGAGCACTCTAGAACCAAACACATAGACATTCGGCATCACTTTTTAAGAGATCACTCTATAAAGGGGGACATAGCTATCTCACACGTAAGAACTGAAAAACAACTAGCCGATATCTTTAACAAACCACTAGATGAAAAACTTGTGAACTTCGAAATGAGCTGAATATATTAGACTCTAGGAATGTAAGTTGAAAAAATTGTGCAAATAGAAGTTCTCAAAATTCTTTTACAATCTTCAAAAGTATGCATGATTGTGGAAACTTGTATCTCCTCTATTTTCATCTCATATTATTTTTGGCTATATTGTTATCACATAATTATGTGTTTGATATATATATATATATATATGTGGACCATATAGCAAGTACAAGTAAATCCACCAAGGCAAAATTCTGATATATAAGAATTTTTAGACTTAAAAAAGAACCGGACTAGTCCGACCTAGTGGCCGGACAAGTCCGGGCATTCTAAAAGAAGTCCGAGGAGCAGCGGACAAGTCCACAATGGACTAGTCCGCCCGGAACACGGACAAGTCCGGACTAGAGACTAGTCCGGACCTAGTCCAATAGACCGTACTAGTCCGGACTGAGGACCGGACTAGTCCGGCCCCTGGAGACTTAACCTCCAAGGGTCGGGCTGACCCCCTCTCTCTTACTCATTCACCTCCACTCCACCTCTCTCCTCCAAAACTCGCCCCCATTTGCGATTTTGGAGTTCTTCCTCAAATCCCTCGAAGGCATCCTCGATTCAAGGCTTGTGCAGTGCGGGGAACTCCTCTCCGACCATCTCCGCTCCTTCAAACCGCGGATTTCATCACATTCCTTCACTCCAAGGTACTTTTTAACCAAGCCTTGATTTTTCACAAAAATCCTATTCCTAGAACATATCTTGGGTACCTTAGGGCCTCTCTGAGTTTCTTAGGCCATATTACTTCAAACCCCCGTAGTATTGCACCTACTTTGACGAATTGATAAGCAAATCACATTAGTTAGGGTTTAAAACTGTAAAGTCCGGACTAGTCCAGACTCCAACCGGACAAGTCCGGCCGGAGCGGACTAGTCCGGCTCCTGCCCGGACAAGTCCGGATGATACAGCCTTAACCTCTAACTTTGGGTTTGTAAACCAATTCAAACGCAATACTCCATCAACTAAAAACTTCTTTTCTCACAAGATCATGTCAGGACCCAACGACAGCCCTCTTCCAAATCCCGAGGCCGAAGCAGCTCGTCAAGCCGCTTATCGCGCGGCAGCCGAGGCAGAAGCAGTAGAGGCTGCTGCAAGGGAAGCTCGGACGAAGAAACGGGCTGACAGGGAAGCCCAATCCTCCCAGTTCGTTGACCCTCCGAGGAGGAAGAGACTAGTCACTCTAAAGGACAAACAACCTGCTGAGCCACAAAAAACAACCCAGGACAAAGGAAAAGGCAAAGCAGCTGATCCTTCCAGAAAGAAGGCTCTAGCCAACAGGGGACTCGTCATTCGTGACAACCCTAGACGGGGAAGGGAAAATCCCCCACAGGGACCTGTTGGGCCCCTTGAAAGGGCACCTCCCATGCTCAATCCAAACCGTCAACCCAATTTGGCGAGTGCAACCTTCAAGGGGAAAGGAGCCGACAAGGCCAGAAGGTTCCGGGAGGAGGAGGTCTACAAGTATGAAAAGTCTACACCAGACCCTCGCTTCTGGTGTGACTTCCATTGTGACTACTACCGGCATGTCTATCTCCCAATGAAGACACCGGTAGTTGATGCTCAGTGGGTGGACTGGCCATACATGGCCAACAAGAAACATCAAGCCTCTGATGCAGTAATCGAAGCAACAGAGCGGCATGGGATCAAAGACTTGATGGCTTTTCAATATGACTGAAACATTGAGGTCATAGTCCAGTTCTACACCACCTGTTACTTCCACACCTACGGAAACAGGAAAATAACATGGATGACAAATGGTGTGGTATACTCGGTCCTCTACGATGAGTTTGCTCGCATCCTAGGACTTGGGGAGCATTTGAACTATGAGATAATAGTTCACAATGAGAGAACTCTGGGAAAGGATGACTTGGACTTCATGTATCCCTCCTATCTCTCCTATGAGGCATCCTCCACCCACAACATCAAACCCTTCTTTGGAGTGATGAACAGAGTTCTGAGGAAGACTCTAGCTCCAAAAGATGGAGATGCGGGGATGATACAGGGGTACCTCAGAAACCTGTTGAAGCTGCTCAATGAAGAAGAGAAATTCAATGTCTTTGACTACATCTACAACGACATCTTCAACATCTCCCACACCCCGAACAGATCCTGTGGCTATGCACCATACATCATGTGCATGATTGAAAAAGTCACAGGGCTAGAGTTTGCAAAGGGTGTGAAGCACCGGAAGCTCCGTCCTCAGATGCCGACTCCTCTTCCTCGCCCTCCTGCATCCATGGGCAGGGGATCTACTACAGCTCCATCCTCTTCTGCCAGACCATCCATTCCTCCGTCATCGAGTGGCTCCTCTAGTGGACTGCTCAAGATCTTCAAGGCCATATTCTCCTCGTGCCGGAAGGTGGAAGTTCGCAAGCAGAAGATGAAGCAACGCCAAGAGAAGTATCTCAAGGCCATGTGCGACAAGATGGAGATACCTATGTCTCCACCGTCATCAGATGATGACGACGTGACAGAGTTTCCCACTCTCACGGAGGATGAGCTTGCCTATTTTGGATCCACCTCAGCTGCTCCTCCTACCTCCCACACCCATCACCAGGATGACGATGAAGAAGAGGATGAGGACGAAGAGACCCAGAGTGACCAAGACGAAGATCAAGATGATAGTGATTAGGTTTTCTCCTTTTCCTTCCCTTTTTGGTGCCTTGATGCCAAAGGGGGAGAGAACATGGGGGAGTATTCTAGTCATAGTCATAGTCTAGTCTTGCTCATTACACTCATTTCATGATGGCTTGTAATAACTATGCTACATTATGCCACGTTATGTTGCTTTTGTAATGACTATGTTACTTTATCTCTTCACATTATGCCATAATGAAATCTGCTTGCTCATAAATGTTATATCTTTCTAAATGTGGTTACTGCTTATACTTAGTCCCACCATCACAACACATGTAAGCATAAAATTCCCCATAAACTCACTCTTGTGTACATTTTTCTCTCGTTCTTGATAATCCATTATGCACACATCTAGGGGGAGTAAATCTTTATGGAAACAATCTACTATATCTACTTTGCGAAAATCATAATGAGTTGTCATCAATCACCAAAAAGGGGGAGATTGAAAGTACATCTAGATAATCCACGTGGTTTTGGTTGATTGATGACAATTAAGATGCTAATAAGTTTCTACTGAGTATGAGCACAAGTGTTTATCAAAGAAATGGATATGGAGTCTCTCAAGAAGCAAAAAGAAAAGAAGAAGACTTGTAAGAGTTGAAAATAGCATTTTCTATTAATCTTCACATTTTTAGTTGTGTATAGGGTCTTCTTCTTTAGAGTGCTTAAGAATCACTAGAGAGCTCAAACGAAGGATAGAACGTTAGAATCACGAGATGAGGTAGTCATAGACATGAAGAAAAGGGAAGACCGGACTTGTCCGGACAAATGGCCGGACTAGTCCGTTCAGAACCGGACTAATCCGTTTTAGACCGGACAAAGAGTTCCTGAGTCAGCTCGGACTAGTCCGATAAAGGCCGGACTAGTCCGTTGTTGTGTGAGTCTGAGCCGTTATGAGACTAAGTCTCAGAAGGCCGGACTAGTCCGGCCAAGAGGCAGACTAGTCCGCTAAGTGGACTAAGCCGCTTAGGTCCGGAGAAGAAGTCTCTGAGTGTCATCGGACTAGTCCGCTCCACAGGCCGGACTAGTCCGATCTTTTCAGACTAGTCCGAGATAGGACGGAACAAAGGTTCCTGTGTGAGCTCGGACTAGTCCGAGGTTTGCTGGACTAGTCTGCAGCTCCAGTTGAGAGAGTCTTTTAGACTAAGTCTGGTAAGACCGGACTAGTCCGCTCTTCGGGCCAGACTAGTCCGCCCTTACCAGACTAGTCCGATCTCATACGGAACAAAGGTTCCTGACTGAGATCGGACTAGTCCGCTCTTGGCCGGACTAGTCCGGGGTTTCATGACCGTTTGAATTCAACGGTCACTAAAACTTTATTTGGTAAGCCGTGACGTGAGTGGTCCCTCAAGATCGGACTAGTCCGGGGTTGGGACCGGACTAGTCTGGACATTAGTTGGTAACGGCTAAATGCCGGGATTTCTATAAAAGGAGACCCCCCGGCTGAGAATGATGAACACACGAACCCAAGCGTTGAAAGCTCATTCCTAGAGCTCTTCTAAGCCTCTTTCCTCACCTTCTAGACCCCTAAGATTGGATCTTAAGGTGTTAGCGGTTTTTGTGAGAGGAAAGACGTGGTGACCGACGTTTGAGCTCTCGGTTTGATTCCTTTGCACTCTAACTGTTATTTTGAGTTCTCAACAGTTGTACTTTGAATTCTAGAACTGCTTGGTTGGTGTAGGGAGCCTCAAAGTGTGAGTAGCCCCTAAGAGCATTGTGTTCACATTCGATTGATAGTGAGAAAGCCCGGGCTTGATCTTAGTGATCGCTCGGTGAGGGAAGGGTCAGAAAAGACCCGGTCCTTGGTGGACTCCTCAACGAGAACGTAGGTTTTTGTGTGGAATCGAACCTCGGGATAATTCGGGTCTCTTGTCTTCTCTACTATCTTACTTGCTCACTAGAATTACTTGTTAAACTTTCATTGTGTTATTTTCCGCAAATTGTTCTATTATTTTGCAATATGATTATTCTCAACAAATTTGTGACATCATTTGACTACCACATATTTTCAGCTCAAACAAACTTAAAAGAAAACCTAAAACACAAAGTAGGCTTATACCGGACTAGTCCGACCTCATATTGGACTAGTCCGGCCCACTCTGGTTTTATCCGCTCTTTATTTTAATTTCAGGTTTTATTAGCCTATTCACCCCCCTCTAGGCAACTTTCATACACGCGTTGAAGATTTGGCGGCATTACTTGACGGGGAAGAGGACAGAGATATATACGGATCATAAGAGCTTAAAGTATATTTTCACACAGCCAGATCTCAACCTCAGACAAAGGAGATGGTTAGAGCTAATCAACGACTTTGATGTGGGCATTAACTATCATCCTGGGAAAGCGAACGTCTTGGCAGATGCTTTAAGCCGGAAGGTGTAGGTCAATAGGCTGAGCTTAAAGGACATGCCTATAGAATTGAAGGAAGAGGATGTAAAACTCAATCTATGTCTGGTGAATAGTGGTGAGGCCATCGACATGGAAGTGGCCTCCACATTAGAGCAAGACATACACAACGGTCAGAAGAATGACGAGAAGATACAAGAGATTAGAGAACTCATCAAAGAAAATAAAGCCCCTGTGTTTAGAGAGGATGAACAAGGTACGGTGTGGCATGGGAAAAGAATCTATGTGCCTGAGGTAAAGGAGATCCGTGAATTGATTCTAAAGGAGGCTCATGATTCCGACTATTCCATTCATCCTGGGAGTACGAAGATGTATCATGAACTCAAGAGCAGATATTGGTGGTATGGCATGAAGCGAGATGTCGCGGAACATGTTGCCCTATGTGACACATGTCAGTTGGTGAAAGCAGAACATCAACGACCCGCGGGATTATTGCAACCACTCAAAGTGCCTGAATGGAAATGGGAAGAAATCGGTATGGATTTCATAGTGGGACTACCCAGGAGCCAATCGAGATATGATTTGATATGGGTCATCGTCGACAGACTAACTAAGGTAGCTCATTTCATCCCCGTGAAAGAAAGCTACAGCGGATCAAAATTGGCGGAATTGTACATGTCAAGGATCGTGTGTTTCCATGGAGTGCCCAAGAAGATAGTGTCGGATAGAGGGACACAGTTCACCTCAAGGTTCTGGCAGAAGTTACAAGAAACCATGGAAACTCATCTAAATTTTAGTTCTGCCTATCACCCCCAAACTGACGGTCAGACGGAACGAACCAATCAGATCCTTGAGAATATGCTGAGAGCGTGTGCGCTCAAGAACAATAGGAGTTGGGATAATAACTTACCGTATGCGGAGTTCTCCTACAACAACAGCTATCAAGCTAGTATGAAGATGTCACCATTTGAGGCTTTGTATGGGAGGAAGTGCAGAACTCCACTATTTTGGAACCAAACAGGGGAGAGTAAGGTGTTTGGGCCCGAGGTACTACAAGAAGCCGAGGCGAAAGTGAGGGAAATCCACAACAACTTGAGGATAGCACAGACCCGACAAAAGAGCTATGCCGATGTACGGAGAAGAGAGCTCATTTTCAACGTGGGGGACTATGTCTATCTCAAGGTGTCCCCTATCCGAGGACTTCGTCGGTTCAAGGTGAAAGGGAAGTTATCACCTGGATACATCGGACCCTTTCAGATTCTAGAGAGGAAAGGCGAAGTGGCATATCAACTCGAACTACCGGCTCGCCTATTGGACGTGCACGATGTATTACATGTGTCACAGCTCAAGAAATGTCTGAGGACGCCTGAAGAGATGTTACCCATGAATGAGGTTGACGTAGGAGAGGATCTGTCTTATGCCGAGCAACCGGTCAGGGTTTTGGAGACAATGGAATGCCTCACAAGAAATAAAAGAATTCGGATGTGCAAGGTGCAGTGGAAGCATCACTCGGAAGAGGAAGCCACATGGGAGCGAGAAGACGAGCTTAAGGCACAATTTCCGAAATTGTTTTCCTAGAACCGCCAATCTCGAGGACGAGATTTCTTTTAAGGGGGTAGAGCTGTAACACCCCAAAAACCTGCCAAAGAGGGGAATTTAAAATTTTTTGGACGTATTGCATGTGGTGCAGAAATTCAAATTCAAACTGGAATTCAAATTAAAATCAAAACAGAAAAGAAAAGGAAAAAGAAAAAGAAAAACCCCAACTGGCCAGTGGGCCGAAACCCGCCAGCCGGCCCAATCCCCGGCGCCAGCCCAAGAACGCACGCCCCCTCTCTTCCTCTCACTGACACGCAGGGCCCGCGTGTCATCTCCTTCCTCGCGCGCCCCCAATGGCCCGGACTCTTCTCTCGCGCCCGATCGCAACTGACCTCCGGAAACCCGCGCCCCCAGCCCGATGTCCGGTCCCGGACGCCCCCAACTCGATCTCAACAGACCGCCGCCCTCCCTCGCCTATTTAAACGCCGACAATCGCCCTGTTCCCCCCGCCCCCCCCCCCCCCCCCGATCGGCCGTTCTTCTCTCCGGTTAGAACCGATCATCCACCACCGAAAAACCTTTGGATCTCTTCGTTTTTCGTTGGACTAACGAGCTCGCCGTACTCCACCGCCTCCAGGGAGCCCTGCAGGTGAAGGAAGCGACAAGTTTCACGCCCTAGCATCGGTTCCAACGAGCACCGAGGAGCGGCTTCAATCATCGTTGTCGCAGAGCCGAATTCTGACCTCCCCAAGCCCGAGAAACCCCTAGGTGAGCTCCCCTACCCCTCCGCAGTCGATCCATGTGAAAAACTGGAAGTTTTAACGTATAGCGGCAAGAAACCGAAGCGGCGCCAGCGAGATCGCCACCCCGCCGCCGCGTGCGCGGGCTGGTTCCGGCCATGGCGACGTGGCCCCTTGAGGGCCGTCTATTTTAAATCGCACGGTAGAAATAAAACCCACGCGTACCGGTTCGGCGATCTAATCTGAGCCGTCTATTTTAAATCAGACGGTCCACATCAGCGCCGTGTTATAAAGGCCGGGATTCTTACGCGCTACCCCCTGGGGATGTCGGAAAACACGAGCTAGCCCCGGAAATTTCTAATCTAGCCCCCGGAACTTCAGAAATTCGTGTAAATTCATTTAAAAATCAGTTTTAGCCACTGGACTTAATAAAAATTAGGAAAACCCCTCTGTTATGTGTAGTTAGACCCCTGGAAATTTATGAAATAGAAAATTAGACCCCGCAGTAGGGTGGATTTACCTTTTTGACCCTATATGATATTAAATTCAGAAATTTGAATATGTAACTTGGATTTAAATACAAAAGGTAAGGCAAACACATGTGCAAATTCAAATTTAAACTCTACTAACACTTGGAAAACTTTAGAATGAGTTAAAAATAGATTTTAGGCTGAAATGAAATCTGCCTAAGTGTTGTTCCTATTTATTAGTTCTAGAAACACATTTTTAGGCTAGGAAATAATTCTGAAAACTGATAAAATAAATTTAAATTAGTTCACATCAGAGGAGAAGTTCAAAAATATATTATTTAAATTTTAGATCAGAACCTATTCTGTTTAGATGATATGTCCTACTACTTAATATTAAAACTCACTTTTAGGCATAGAAAATAAATCTGAAAAATATAGGAAAATAGGTATGCATAATTAGAAAATGATAAATGAAGTCTCCAAATCGAAAAACTTCAGTTTAGGATTTGGTAGAAGATCTGAAAACCTATTTGGAGTAGGAAATTACCTTTCATGCAAACTTGGTAGCTAAGAAGTGTATTAATTAAATATAAAGAATTTGTTCAAATTGGAAATTCATATATAGTGTGCAAACAGAAATCTGAATACAAAAGTTAGAAATCATATACATATGTTTAAAAGTGCATGTGGGACAAAAATCAACACATGTAGAGTAACCACAACACTTAGAAATGTGAATGACTTTCATAGGTATGTATGTGTGGTTTGTATGAAGTGAAAGTGTGAACTATGTATTATGGATTGTTGTTTTCTTTTGCTATGTGTATTGGCATGAGTAGAACCTGCCCCAGAGCAAGTTCTCCCCTTCCAAGACCAAGACTTTCCATTCTCAGAGCAGCAGGAAGAAGGCAAGTGTCCTTGACCATTTTGATCCTATGCTAGGATGTGTAGATAGAATTATTTGCATTGTCAATTGAAATATGAAACCCATACTAGGAAGTTTCCCTAGAATTGCATTATCTTGTTTCCTTGTAGCTTGGGTTGGGATTGGTTTTATTATGTCATTCATTCATATTACTTATGCTTAGCCATGCTTAGAATGGGATAAGTGGGATATGAGATCATCAACTTGTTTACTTTACTCTTGAATGAGACATTATGAGTATGTAGAGGTAGGGATCGAGGCAAGTTGGATGATTTGGTTGGTGCTGGGTGCACGAGACTCGGGTTTGTGTTTAGTGCTTGCCTGGATCCCGGTTCATGGAGCATGTAACCTGGCTTTACCATGCCAACCACATGCTAAGATGGGGCAGCTTGGCCAATTAATTAGGTGTATCTCCGGCGTGGTATGGGTGTTTTGATGGTGCAGGGAATAGGTGTCAGCTGGACTACCATATGAACCGCAAGGCTCAAGAGGGGGCCACTGCAGCGGGGTTGGAGCCTCTTGTATGCTGTTAGGGGTAAAACCTCAGTGGGCCCACGCTCGTCGGGAATCCCTTTGTAAAGGCCTCGTAGTGATCTCCTGGCTACACACCTGGGAAGTGTGAATGTGGTTCGCGGCCACTAGCATAATAGAGGTTCTTTTAGTCCACCCGGCAACGGGGGATAAAATCACTACATGTGGGTACAGTGGTGCAAACTCTGCAGAGTCAAAAACTGTCATGAAAGTCGTGCTCACGGTCAAGAGCGGCTTGGACTTATTCATGATTAGAGGATGATGGATTGGAAAGTTGTGAATGTTAAGCAGGGAGCTTAACATTGGAAATGATGTCATGGTTATTTAATTTTGATGATGGGTTGGGAGATTGGGACCATTTCACCTGTGTAGTAATGTAGGTGCTTGATAAGCTAAGGTGATAGGTATTAATTGCGTAGTGCTTTAACCATGAGTTCAACCTCTCCTTGCTCTAGCCATGCATGACATAACTTTCCCACACTTGCTGAGTACCCACGGTACTCAAACTTGCTTTTCTGTTGGTTTATATTGCTGCTCAGGTCAAGAGAATGATGTGGTGTTTAATGACCAAGACTTTGGTCCCGAGGAAGGATTCTAGGTTCACGGGAGTCCCCCGGGCAACGCCTGTGACGGAGCCCACAAGATTTATATTCCGCTGCTGTTTTATTTACATGTTATGAACTTATTATCGTCCATCGAGACGTATGCTATGTAAGACTTATTTATATTTGACACCTGGCTTGTAATATGATGATTCTTCACTATTTGTCGTCACATGTATGAGAAAATGATCCTGGCATACATGTGATATTCACTCGGTTGTTCTTCGGAGAAATCGGGTGTGACAGAAGTGGTATCAGAGCCAAGGTTGCCCGTAGGAACGTGGACCTAGGTAGAAATGGACGTATTTAAGGACCCTATTTTCTTAAAAACTATTTTACAAAAGTGTGGGCTGAAGGTGTTATTTAAGGGGGTCACTTTATTCATTTTACCCCAACTTTTATTCAAAATACGATTTTTGTTTAACTCTTATCTAACTTAATTTTAAATGCTTTATGTTTTAGATGGTTCGCATGATCCGCACCGCCCGCAAGTCCACTGGAGGGAGAGTTCCGGTAGTTGCCCTTGCCTTAAGAGAGGAGAACCGTCCGGTGACGTATCACTCCTACGGGTTGACAGTAGGAGGCTTGTTGCCCGCCTTCAGCGTATGCTCCACGCTGCCGGCAATACGGGCAAGCTAATCATACACTACAGCTCCACCCGGACCATCCGTGAGAAGCGGGAAGAATGGAGTTCAGAAATGAGGATTATCCATGAAAATCAGCTGCTCAAGATCCACCGCTCTCCAGCTTGTCGGGCGACACAGGTCGATGCTGAGAAGGATATCATCTAGGAGGCCATCACCTGCCAGAGTCACATCAACCGTCGCCACCTGAACAGGACTGAGTACATGTATGTCCCCCAGCGTGAGAGTGGTACAGAGGAGTACAAGTACCCGCCAGTGCAGCAGGGGACTTCCCATGAGCACATGGACCCGTGCTTGGAGGATCCTGCTATGCTCAGCACTCGACTGCAGGAGTGCCAGCAGGAGCTTCAGGATGTTCGTGACACCCTGAAGGAGACTGAGGCGTTGCTTCGAGCCAGCTTGAGGGCAAGAGAAAGAATAGATGGGAATGAACTGTGTGTCACCGTGAATGACGCATGGACTCCTGACTCCCCAGACCGCCGGGCGAGCAGGCGTCGCCGCACTTCTCCACCAGCAGCTTCCCCACCCAAAGCGGAATCAGAAGGCAGCCGCAATAATGAGGAAGACCCCGAAGAGCCAGCTCAGTGATACGAGTCGTTTAGAGTTCTTTCCCTTATTTCAGCAGGTTATCGAGTAGTCGAGTCAATACCTTAGTTATTTGTGTGTTAATGTTTGGTGTGTGACGTGAGTTGTGGAAGCCATGGGCATTTGTCCGCAACCTCATCTTTAGGTTGCTTTGCTTTGATGTGTGAACCCCTATGAATTAAGAGTGCATTTATTTTCGCGTGAGACGTGACTCCCAAAAATCTACGTGAAACCCTCAGAAAATGTTCATATAATAAGGCCTCAAAAGTTTAAGTTTGAACAAGCAATTTGGGAAGTTAATACGTAATGCTTTAAGTTAACATTTGGTTGATCATGATAGATGGCTGGAAGAGGAAAGGGTCGTGGTGCCAACCCCGCCAACAACAACGATGAGGCCGGCAACCCTCATCTTTCTGGAGGACAAGACAGGGGTGGTCGCCGTGAAGGAGCTGATCCTATCCACGAGATGCTTGAAAATCAGAATCAGCTCATCCAGAGCCTAACTCAAGTGGTGGCCAACTTGCACCAAGCTCCACCTCCACAAGCTGCACCACGCCAATCAAGGTTGAGTGAGTTTCTGGGGACTCAACCTCCAAAGTTTGCAAGTGCTGCTGAACCTGTGGAGGCAGACGACTGGCTAAAGACCATTGAGAGAAAGATGAGGATCATGCAATGTCCAAGGGTATGAGAGGGTGCTGTTTGCCTCTCACCAATTGCATGGACCTGCTGCTGATTGGTGGACCGCTTACGTGGCAGCCCATCATGACCCCGAGAACATCACTTGGGAAGAGTTCAAGCGCAGTTTCCGCAACCATTACATACCAAGGGGTGAACTCAAAAACAAGAGAAAGGAGTTCTTGGGACTGCAGCAAGGAAACATGACTGTGAGGGAATACCTCACTAAATTCACCCAACTATCCCATTATGCACCACGGGACATCGAAACTGATGAGCAAAAACAGGACTGTTTTGTGGAAGGACTTAATATGGAAATGCAGTGTGCAATGTCCTCCAACGAGTATGAAAGCTTCCAAAAGATGGTAGACAGAGCATTTGTCGTGGAGAGGAAGCTAAAGGCCTTGGAAAATGAAAACAAGAGGAAGGCGGGATGGTCACACCAAGCCTCAAGTAGCAACACACGCCCACGTCGGATGCATCAACCCGCAGGGTAGATGAGCCGTGCTGTGGTGCCCTACTCAGCACCGAGAGGGCACAAGCCGAACTTCAGGCCTCCGTCAACACCAGCACAGCCGCAACGTCAGTTTGTGCAGCAGCCTCGCCCCACATATCAACCTCGACCAGCAGGACAAGGACCACTGAGCCAACCCCAAGACAACAAAGGCCAGGCACCTAAGGTTGGGGCATAATGCTTCAACTGTGGTGAAGTGGGGCACTATGCCCATAAGTGCCCAAAGAAGAAGCCCATGCAGCCACAACAACAGAATGTGATGCGAGGACGGGTGAACCACGTGACCATGGAGGAAGCGCAAGAGGCACCTGATGTGGTAATTGGTAAGTTTCCTGCCAATTTACACATTGCAACTCTGTTGTTTGATTCTAGTGCTACCCACTCGTTCATTGCTCAAGGGTTTGTTAAGAAGCATGATCTAGCAACAACACAAATGAACCATATGCTAGCAGTAAACTCTCCAGGGGGAGAAATAAGGACAAGACAAGTGTGTCCCAAGGTGAATCTAGACATTAATGGGGTAGTATTCACTGCAAACCTCATAGTGATAGACTCACAAGGGATAGATATTATTTTGGGTATGGATTGGTTGACCAAACATAAAGGTATCATCCACTGTTCGACCAGAACGGTGGAACTAACTCACACTAGTGGCACGAAAGTGAAGTTCATAGCCGTGCAGCCTAGGAGGGACATTAAACTCAATCAAGTTGAGGTGGAAGTGGAAGAGATCAGGATTATCAGGGAATATCCAGACGTTTTCCCCGAGGAGTTGCTAGGTATGCCTCCCGATCGTGAAGTGGAATTCGCGATTGAGCTAGTGCCTGGAACAGCTCCAATATACAAGAGGCCTTATCGGATGGACTCCAAACAGCTGGAAGAGCTCAAGGAGCATATAAGGGAATTGACGGAGAAGGGGTATATTCGTCCTAGTTCCTCACCATGGGGAGCTCCAGTGATATTTGTGCCCAAGAAAGACGGGACCCAAAGGTTATGCGTAGACTACCGTGTGTTGAATGAAGTAACCATCAAGAACAAGTACCCATTACCCTGCATTGAAGACTTATTTGATCAGTTGAGGGGAGCTTGTGTGTTCTCGAAAATTGATCTCTGGTCGGGATACCACCAACTTAAGATAAGGCAAACTGACATTCCAAAGACAGCTTTTGTATCTCGGTACAGGCTGTATTAATACACCGTCATGCCTTTCGGGCTAACTAATGCCCCGGCATACTTCATGTATCTCATGAACAAGGTATTCATGGAATATCTGGACAAGTTTGTGGTGGTCTTCATTGATGACATTCTCGTCTTCTCCAAAGATGAAGAAGAACATGAGGGACATTTAAGGTTGGTGTTGCAAAAGCTGAGAGAACACCAACTATATGCCAAGTTGAGCAAGTGTGAGTTTTGGCTGAAGAGAGTTCCCTTCGTAGGACATATAATCTCGGAGGGAGGAATCTCCGTGGATCCCGCCAAGATCGAGGATGTGCAGAAGTGGAAGACCCCTGAAAATGTCAGGAAAGTTCGAAGCTTCTTAGGATTGGCTGGGTATTATCGATGGTTTATCGAGGGTTTCTCCAAGATCTCGAGACCCCTCACCAAATTGTTAGAGAAGGGAATCACATTCACATGGACACCGCAGTGCGAGACAAATTTTCAAGAACTGAAGAAAAGATTGACAACAGCCCCAGTGCTAGTTATGCCAGATATGCAGAAGAACTTTTCGGTGTACTGTGATGCCTCTGGAAACGGGTTGGGATGTGTTCTCATGCAAGAGGGGCATGTCGTGGCTTATGCGTCCCGGCAGCTCCGGAAACACGAGAAGAACTATCCTACGCATGACCTAGAGCTAGCTGCAGTGGTACACGCGTTGAAGATTTGGCGGCATTACTTGATGGGGAAGAGGACAGAGATATATACGGATCATAAGAGCTTAAAGTATATTTTGACAAAGCCAGATCTCAACCTCAGACAAAGGAGATGGTTAGAGCTAATCAACGACTTTGATGTGGGCATTAACTATCATCCTGGGAAAGCGAACATCGTGGCAGATGCTTTAAGCCGGAAGGTGCAGGTCAATAGGCTGAGCTTAAAGGACATGCCTACATAATTGAAGGAAGAGGTTGTAAAACTCAATCTATGTCTGGTGAATAGTGGTGAGGCCATCGCCATGGAAGTGGACTCCACATTAGAGCAAGACATACGCAACGGTCAGAAGAATGACGAGAAGATACAAGAGATTAGAGAACTCATCAAAGAAAATAAAGCCCCTGGGTTCAGAGAGGATGAACAAGGTACGGTGTGGCACGGGAAAAGAATCTGTGTGCCTGAGGTAAAGGACATCCGTGAATTGATTCTGAAGGAGGCTCATGATTCCGACTATTCCATTCATCCTGGGAGTACGAAGATGTATCATGAACTCAAGAGCAGATATTGGTGGTATGGCATGAAGCGAGATGTCGCGGAACATGTTGCCCTATGTGACACATGTCAGTTGGTGAAAGCAGAACATCAACGACCCGCGGGATTATTGCAACCACTCAAACTGCCTGAATGGAAATGGGAAGAAATCGGTATGATTTCATAGTGGGACTACCTAGGACCCAATCGGGATATGATTCGATATGGGTCATCGTCGACAGACTAACCAAGGTAGCTCATTTCATCCCCGTGAAAGAAAGCTACAGCGGATCCAAACTGGCGGAATTGTACATGTCAAGGATCGTATGTTTCCATGGAGTGCCCAAGAAGATAGTGTCGAACAGAGGGACATAGTTCACCTCATGGTTCTGGTAGAAGTTACATGAAACCATGGGAACTCATCTAAATTTTAGTTCTGCCTATCACCCCCAAACTGACGGTCAGACGGAACGAACCAATCAGATCCTTGAGGATATGCTGAGAGCGTGTGCGCTCAAGAACAATAGGAGTTGGGATAATAACTTACCGTATGCGGAGTTCTCCTACAACAACAGCTATCAGGCTAGTATGAAGATGTCACCATTTGAGGCTTTGTATGGGAGGAAGTGCAGAACTCCACTATTTTGGAACCAAACGGGGGAGAGTAAGGTGTTTGGGCCCGAGGTACTACAAGATGCCGAGGCGAAAGTGCGGAAAATCCACAACAACTTGAGGATAGCACAGACCCGACAAAAGAGCTATGCCGATGTACGGAGAAGAGAGCTCATTTTCAACGTGGGGGACTATGTCTATCTCAAGGTGTCCCCTATCCGAGGACTTCGTCGGTTCAAGGTGAAAGGGAAGTTATCACCTCGATACATCGGACCCTTTCAGATTCTAGAGAGGAAAGGCGAAGTGGCATATAAACTCGAACTACCGGCTCGCCTATTGGAGGTGCACGATGTATTCCATGTGTCACAGCTCAAGAAATGTCTGAGGACGCCTGAAGAGATGTTACCCATGAATGAGGTTGACGTAGGAGAGGATCTGTCTTATGCCGAGCAACCGGTCAGGGTTTTGGATACAATGGAACGCCTCATAAGAAATAAAAGAATTCGGATGTGCAAGGTGCAGTGGAAGCATCACTCGGAAGAGGAAGCCACATGGGAGCGAGAAGACGAGCTTAAGGCACAGTTTCCGGCACATAAAACGAGCTCGCCGTACTCCACCGCCTCCAGGGAGCCCTGCAAGTGAAGGAAGCGACAAGTTTCGCGCCCTAGCATCGGTTCCGACGAGCACCGAGGAGCGGCTTCAATCATCGTCGTCGCAGAGCCGAATTCTGACCTCCCCAAGCCCGAGAAACCCCTAGGTGAGCTCCCCTACCCCTTCGCAGTCGATCCATGTGAAAAACTGCAAGTTTTAACGTATAGCGGCAAGAAACCAAGCTGCGCCGGCGAGATCGCCACCCCCGCCGCCGCGCGCCGCCGCGCGCGCGGGCTGGTTCCAGCCAGGGCGACGTGGCCCCTTGAGGGCCATCTATTTTAAATCGCACGGTAGAAATAAAACCCACGCGTACCGGTTCGGCGATCTAATCTCAGCCGTCTATTTTAAATCAGACGGTCCACATCAGCGCCACGTTATAAAGGCCGGGATTCTTACGCGCTACCCCCTGGGGATCTCGGAAAACACGAGCTAGCCCCGAAAACTTCTGATCTAGCCCCTAGAACTTCTGAAATTCGTGTAAATTCATTTAAAAATCAGTTTTAGCCACTGGACTTAATAAAAATTAGGAAAACCCCTCTGTTATGTGTAGTTAGACCCCTGGAAATTTATGAAATAGTAAATTAGACCCTTCAGTAGGGTGGATTTACCTTTTTAACCCTATATGATATTAAATTCAGAAATTTGAATATGTAACTAGGATTTAAATTTAAAAGGTAAGGAAAACACATGTGCAAATTCAAATTTAAACTCTCCTAACACTTGGAAAACTTTAGAATGAGTTAAAAATAGATTTTAGGCTGAAATGAAATCTGCCTAAGTGTTGTTCATATTTATTAGTTCTAGAAACACATTTTTAGGCTAAGAAATAATTCTGAAAACTGATAAAATAAATTTAAATTAGTTCCATCAGAGGAGAAGTTCAAAAATATATTATTTAAATTTTAGATCAGAACCTATTCTGTTTAGATGATATGTCCTACTATTTAATATTAAAACTCACTTTTAGGCATAGAAAATAAATCTGAAAAATATAGGAAAATAGGTATGCATAATTAGAAAATGATAAATGAAGTCTCCAAATAAAAAAACTTCAGTTTAGGATTTGGTAGAAGATCTGAAAACCTATTTGGAGTAGGAAATTACCTTTCATGCAAACTTGGTAGCTAAGAAGTGTATTAATTAAATATAAAGAATTTGTTCAAATTGGAAATTCATATATAGTGTGCAAACAGAAATCTGAATACAAAAGTTAGAAATCATATACATATGTTTAAAAGTGCATGTGGGCCAAAAATCAACACATGTAGAGTAACCACAACACTTAGAAATGTGAATGACTTTCATAGGTATGTATGTGTGGTTTGTATGAAGTGAAAGTGTGAACTATGTCTTATGGATTGTTGTTTTCTTTTGCTATGTGTATTGGCATGAGTAGAACCTGCCCCAGAGCAAGTTCTCCCCTTCCAATACCAAGACTTTCCATTCTCAGAGCAGCAGGAAGAAGGCAAGTGACCTTGACCACTTTGATCCTATGCTAGGATGTGTAGATAGAATTATTTGCATTGTCAATTGAAATATGAAACCCATACTAGCAAGTTTCCCTAGAATTGCATTATCTTGTTTCCTTGTAGCTTGGGTTGGGATTGGTTTTGTTATGTCATTCATTCATATTACTTATGCTTAGCTGTGCTTAGAATGGGATAAGTGGGATATGAGATCATCAACTTGTTTACTTTACTCTTGAATGAGACATTATGAGTATGTAGAGGTAGGGATCGAGGCAAGTTGGATGATTTGGTTGGTGCTGGGTGCACGAGACTCGGGTTTGTGTTTAGTGCTTGCCTGGATCCTAAGGACCGGTTCATGGAGCATGTAACCTGGCTTTACCGTGCCAACCACATGCTGAGATGGGGCAGCTTGGCCAATTAATTAGGTGTATCTCCGGCGTAGTATGGGTGTTTTGATGGTGCGGGGAATAGGTGTCAGCTGGACTACCATATGAACCGCAAGGCTCAAGAGGGGGCCACTGCAGCGGGGTTGGAGCCTCTTGTATGCTGTTAGGGGTGAAACCTCAGTGGGCCCACGCTCACCGGGAATCCCTTTTGTCGAAGTGTTCGGTCGACACTTCCCCCGGGACTGCACTGGGCAGCCCGCGGAGGTTCTTTTTTCGGTGGGGCTAGTCCCTTGCGGAGAGCTTGCGCGGATGGACGAGTTAGTAAGAGCTTGACACGGTGAGTTTTACGTGGTTCAGGCCGCCGGAGCGTAAAACCCTACGTCCACGGCGAGCTATGGAGCTCGCTGTATTGCTTGCTGCTCAGAACCGGAGTCCTAAGCTTGGGGGTGAGTTACAGCTTGGGTGTGAATGGCTAGCGTATGAGTTGCAGAGGTGCGAACCCTTGCTATCGTCGCCTACCCGAGTCTTTTATAGTCCAAGACTCGGGTGGCTTACAAGGGGGCCCGGGACCCGACAGGTGGTCCCGGGGAGATTGTCTATCATCTATCGTATCTGCAGTTATGCCGGTAGTTGTCTCTGGCGAAGGCTTCTGAGTCTCCGTCTTGCAGCCCTGCCCATGCCGCATGCTAGTCGTAGTGGTTGATGATGGCGCGGGCGGCATGGGTTGTCTTGTCGCTGTGTTTATTGGCTGGCAGGTTCTGACACCGCGCGCCAGTCTGTGATGCGACTGGGCGCAACGACACCTGACAGAGGCGTCCTCCGCGTCTCCGCGTCTTGGGAAGACGCGGGCCTTTAATACCTTGTACGGGCAAGGTATGGGGCGTCTTTACGCCCGTTGTCTATCGCTCGGGGGGCAGGCAACGCCGTTCTGCTGGCCACGTGGCGGGCCCGAAGCCCTCCTCAGAGGAGAGGGGGGCTCCGGCCCTGCGGGACACGTGGAGCCTTCGGACCTCTCCCCGCGGAGGGGAAGGTTCGGCTTCTGTCGGCCACGTGGCGGGCTCGGACCTCCTCTCTGAGGAGAGGGAGGTCCGGCCCCGCCGGATACGTGGTACCTTCGGACCTCTCTCCCGCGGAGGGGGAGGTCCGACCTCTGTATGCCACGTGGCGGGCCCGGAGCTCTCCTCTGAGGAGAGGGAGGTCCGGCCCCGCCGGACGCATGGCGCCTTCGGAGCTCTCCCTGCGGAGAAGGGCGAGTTCCTCAGGCATTTTCCCCTGTGCGCGGGGGTACCCCATATCGCAGGTACCGACAGTGGCCCCCGGGCCCATCTCGGGGGAGATAGCGAGCCCGAGGTGGGACCTACGTCTCTTCTGATCCGCGCACTTTCTCTAAGTCCCGCATTGACCGCTGCTGGAGCACGAACGGCCGCGGGATCGTGCGCCCACTTGATGGTTGCTTTTACTGCGGCGGTTCCCAAGACTGCCACTTCTGCACGTTGCGGCGCTTTCTTCGGGAACCACCGAAGTGCCTTGCCGGCCTGCCTTCTTAGGAGACTGACTCTTTGACCCACCGCTTCAGTCGGGCGGCTTGGGTCCACCTATCATCGGCGCTCGGCCTAGGAGCCGAAGCGGTTGCTGATGCGGTGTATTCGAAGAGTTCCAAATCGCCTGGAATTGCACCTGGGAAGGTTTTTAGAGGGGATCTTACCCGCATTGCGGCTTCCCTTCGCACCTCCCAGCGTTTCTTCTTGGACTCTTGTGCTTTTGCCCTCTTGCCCTTGAGTCCTCCCTCGCCATGGCCTCCCACCCGCCACCAGAGAAGAAGCGCGCTCGATCTCCTCCAGCGGCGGCGTCTGTGCCAAGTCGGGAATCTGGGGTGTCTGGCACTCCTTCCGGTGGCGACTCAAAGAGGCCCCGGGCTGATGCGTTGAGGGGAGCTTCTGGGGCGTCCCCTGCTCCGCCAGTTCAAGCGATTGCGGAGCGACCGTCGGTGACGGCAGCGGGCTCTGGGAGTCCTACCCTGGCTCGGAAGTCGGGGTTCAGAGCCCGCTGGAGTGTCCGCGCTTCCCGGCCATCCCCGACTAGCGGGGAGTCTGTGTCGTTGCGCTCGGAACCTGGGACAACTGCCGCGGCCCCCAAGCCAGCGCGAGCTTCTCCTGTTCCGGTGTGCCCGGACTCCGCGGCGGCGTCATCTCTTCCTGCCGAGACGGCCGCCGCGGCCCCCAACCCAGCGCAGGTCGACCCTGCACCAGGCAGCCCGGCCTTTATTCCAGCGCCGCCTTCCCCGGCTCGCCCCTCTCCACAGGTCAAGAAGCCAGAAGCTAAAGAGGGCCCGACAGGTCCGGCTGCCAGAGCCCCAGCGCCAGCTTCTCCTGACCGGCGTCTCGTCTTGGTTGCTGGTGCTTCGACTCCTCTTGAGGACGAGGTGATGGAGGAGGTCGGGGGAACTGCCCCGGCCTCTGTTGCTCCATTGCCCCTGGCAGATGCCTTCGCGCTTGCCGAGACGAGCGTCCGGCAGGTCTTGGCTGCACTAGGTCGCGAGCAGGAGAAGTACACAGTTGAACGGGATCGCCTCCTCACCTGGGGGAACCTTTTGCGGGAGCGGACCACGAAGGTCAACAGCGAGCTCGACTCCCGGCAGGAGTTGCTCGACTTCAGGGAAGTGCTACTCGACCGGCTGAAGCGGGCTGTCAACCGTATGGACGCCGAATCACGGCGGATCAACAGGGAGGCCTTGGAGGCACACGCCCGGGCCGAGGAGAGCCTCTCTGCCGCTGAGGAGATACGGCAGCGGATGGAGCGTCGTAGACTCGCCGTTGAGGAACGGGAGCGTTCCACGGCAGCCGAGGCGGAGAGGGTCGCCGCGCAGCTGGCGGCGGGCGAGGATGACCTTCGAGCTCAGATCGAGGAGCTAGAGATTCTGAAGGCAGACCTCGACCTGAGGGAGGAACAGGTCTCCCGCGAACGCCGGGCGGTCTTGGAACGGGAGTTGGCCGCCGACTTCAAGTCTTCTGAGTTGGAGCGGCTCGCCAAGACTCTCCACCTTCGGGAGAGCTCCCTGGCGGCCAAGGAGAAGGAATTCTCCGAGAGAAACCTAGAGGCCCTGCAGGCAGCCCGCCGCGAGGTGGAGGAGCTCTCGGCCTTGCGGTCCTCCGAGGCTCTTGCGGTCTCAAGCTTCGTTGATCGAGCGGGGTCCGCCCTGATCCCTCTTGGCTTCAGTCCGGTGAGGGCAGCGGCTCCTGCGTTGAAGGTGCCGGAGGTAATCCCCGTGCTGGAGTCGATCGGCGCCAAGCTGGACAGGCTAGACTCGGTGGTCGCCAGCGAGCTTGAGGCCGAGGGACGCGGCCTAGCCTTAGAGGTCGCCTCACATGTGCTGGCATGCTTCAAGAGCCGCGACCCCTCTTTCTCGCTGGAACCAGCGAGAGAGGGCCCAGCCGCAGAGCGGGAGGAGGCTGCCAGGGCTGAAGTCGAGGATGTGGCCGCCCTTGTAGCCGCCAGGTTCCGGCGGGAGCCGGGAGGTCCTTAGGACTTGTTTCTACCTTTTTATCGAGTCTGTAGTCCAGCTCATGGAGCCTCGCATAGTTTGACTCTTTTAGATATTTGTGTTTGTGATGCCTTTTCTCTCCTTGGCTTTGCCTGACTGAGTCCTTAGCTCCGCAAGGTACTCAGAGGCCTTCTCCAATCTCGGAGCTCTGCCCAGACACCTTCCCCGGGTCCTAACCGTGTTAGGGGCCCCCGGGGGTCTCCGGATCTCGCCCTATGGGGAGCTCCAAATCTGCCTGCCACGTGGTGGGTCCGGAGCCCCTCCTTAGGAGGCGGGAGCTCTGGCACTGCTAGACACGTAGGGCTTTCGGAGCCCTCCCACCGGGGGGGAGGTCCGGTTTCCGCCTGCCACGTGGCGAGTCCGGAGCCCCCCTCAGGGGAGGCGGGAGCTCCGGGCCCGCTAGACATGTGGAACCTTCGGGCCTCGCCCCTTCTGAAGGGGCGGGACCCGGTCCTTCCAGTCCTAGGCCGGAGTAGTTGATAGCTCCTTTCCCCCCGCTTGATGTAGTCCCCGTTGCCATAACCTGGAGGTCCTGCACACAGGTAGAGGAAACGTAATTCTCCTCGGGGGGGTCCTCCCCTCCCGTCTCCTAGTCTTATTCGTCTTACGATCCTGATCCGTTATACGGGGCTTGGGCAATTCTGTGCTCGAGGCACCGGAGCTCCGGCTCCCTCCGAGGTCTGGGTACGATCGTCCGATCCCTAGTACCGGGCCGTGCGCTGGGGAAGCAGAGTGCACGTGCTTTGGGTTCATGACCAGGCAAAGCGGTTGTACTCCCCTGTACCTCCGGAGGGCAGGATGCGCACGCCTTGGGCTCATGGCCTGCTAAGCGGGATACGCACCCTGGACCCCCCATGCACAACGCAGGCCTTTCCTGGAGGTGACCAACTGGCACCGCAACACCTGACTGGGGGAGGCCCGAGAGACTCACTCGGCCATCGGCAGGTGCCTCAAGCGCGGCCGCCCTCGGTAGGATAGCGAATGCTGACTATGGATGAGCGCGGGAGAGGGGGAGCTAGATGTACGATGAACATGCATAGATAGTGCGATCATAAAAATTAATGCATAATTTAAATGAGCGCATGAGGGAGAGCTAAGTAGAACTGGTTTCTGTGTTCATGCCCATAGGTGGAATTCTGGCTGTACATGGAGGCAATATTCCGCCTTGTCTACAAGGGAAGCAAGACTCTACGCGCTTAGGGTCGGAACCAGGCTAAACTGGACGTAGTCCTGTACCGTCCCTTGAGACTTAGCTGCCCCAAGCTCTGTTCCTAGATTCTATGGGATTCATTACAGAAGGGAATGACCCTGTTCTACTGATGCTCGGGGAGCAGGACTTACAGTGTTGCTTCATGCCAAGGATTTTGGGAACGGATCCCACACTCGGTTGAAAGGCATGTGTACCTGGGGCGGCAGCTTTCATGATTCGGAAGGGACCTTCCCTGCTGGGGGAGAGCTTATGGGTCCTTCTCGGGAAAGAGCGTGCCGCGACACCAGGTTGCCCTTCTGCAGGTCCCTGACGCGTTTGGTTCTTTGGCAGTAATGCTTAGAGCATCAGCCGAGATCTTGCGTTGTGGGGTGTTACCTGCAGCCGAGTCTCGTCGACGAGGTTGTTATCTTCACGCTGGATCAGGTCCTGCACGGCTTCTCCTGGGGGCCCCCGGGGAGTTCTCCCCTTCTGGCTAAGGCCTTCAAGGGGTAGGTGGACCCGGGCTCGTCTTGGATGACCTAAAGCGTCTTCCCCTTCTGGCAAGGCCTTCAAGGGGTTGACAGACCTTGGGCGGCCCCCGGGAGGTATGTCCGAGGCACGGAGGCGTGCTCTCGGGTGAGGCTGGCCCGACCTTGCACCATTGTGGTCGGTACTTGGGCTGCTGCGACTACTTGGGGCTTCTCCAAGGTTGACGCCGCAGCAGTGCAGCCTCCACTGACCCGGGACGGCAGCCGCAGCCGGCTACCGCCCTGGCCCGTCACCGTCGGAGCTGGAGTCCTCACCGTTATGCACTGTCTTTATGACACGCTGAGGCTCCTGAAACCCCACCTGATGGGTGGCGGTGACTGGGGCATCGACCTTCTGCTTGCCATCCCTCTGAGGGTAGGGCGGTGCTTCAGCTCTCTGCTGTCTTCCTTTGCGGAAGCGCTCTGCGAGCCGCTGGATATCCCAGCACTCGGCAGCAGTATGGTTGCCGGCGCCATGCACGGGGCATAGCCCGCCCTGGTCACTATCTGGGGCCGGTGACTGCCGCTGCCTTTTGTCGGGGCGTGGCCCCCGTGCTCCACTAGTCGTCGCTGCTGCGGCGAAGGGAGCCGTGAACGATGACTTCATCTTGCCACTCCCCCAGTTCTTGGCCTTCTTGCCACCCCCATAGGCAGCAGCGTCGGACCCGGGCTGTCCTCCTGACTCGGGGGTCGGCAGAGAGTGCCATTTCCGCCCTTCAGCCGCTCTGGCGCATTTGTCCGCCAGGCTGAAGAGCTCAGAGACGTCGCGGACCTCTCGGATCGCGAGCTTCTCAAGCATTTTCTCGTCCCGGACACCCTGTCGGAACGCCACCACCACAGAAGCACTTTGAATATGCGGGATGGTGTTGCGTACCTGGGAGAACCGCTGGATGAAAGAGCGCAGCGACTCCCCAGGTTGTTGCTTGACGGCGTGGAGGTCAAGCTCCGTGCCGGGACGGGTGTAGGAGCTGCTGAAGTTGGCGACGAACTGCCGGCAGAGCTCTCCCCAGGAGGTTATGGACCCCTGAGGGAGATTCATGAGCCAAGACCGAGCTGGGCCGGTCAAGGCGACGGGGAAGTAGTTGGCCATGACAGCCTCATCCCCTCCTGCGGCAAGTATGGCGGTGGAGTAGATCTGGAGGAACTCCGCCGGGTTGACGCTACCGTCGTACTTCTCGGGCAGGTGCGGCCGCAACTTGTGCGGCCACCTCGCGAAGCGAAGGTGGGGTGCAAGGGCCGCACATCCTGCTCCTGCTGCTGCAGGTATTGGCGCTGCGAACGCTTGGTTCGCACTTGGCACCGTGTACCCCGGCACAGGCAAGGCTGTACCATAGACCGGGGGCGCTGCTTGCGGCGCATATGGTTGTGGCATATGCTGCGCGGCGTATGCCTGAGGCAGGACTCGCGTGGCGAAGATCTGCCCTCCAGGTTGCGTCGAGGCCGACGTCATGCTGTCGCCAGCCTCATGGTTACGACGCCTTTCTCGACGTCGCTCGAGGTACACCCAGGCATCTTGGCCCAAGTGGCACCGTTCCAGCTCCCTTCTCAGGTCCGTCGACGGGAGCCTGGAGGAGCTGGAATCCGCCGTTTGTCCGTCAACCGTTGGCGTGCGCGTCAGCGACACAGCCGGTTGACCGGGGCGTCGCCCTTGCCGAAACTGAGGGTTCGCGGCGGCGACGACAAGGCGGTCCACTTCGCGGACACACTGTTAAGTCGCTGAATGGGGCGCATCCCCAGCAGGTGGGTTGCGCAGCAGTGCTCTTGCTGCAGCTAGCGCACCCCCATGGTGTACGCTCAGTGCTGCAGAAGATCTCACACTGGTCGGAGCCTGCATTGCCGGAGTTGGCGTTGCCGGAGTCGGCTGCTGGCTACCAGCTTGTGCCGACACACTCCATCCTGAGTGCGTCGACATGTACTCCCCGCTGGTCACGGTTCGCCGTGAACGCGGAGGGGGAGAGTTTGCCGCTGAGGGAAGCTTGGTCATCTTCGTCGGTGGAAACTCGTCACGCAAGGGGATAAGCCCCCCTACCTGGTGTGCCAAATGTCGAAGTGTTCGGTCGACACTTCCCCCAGGCCTGCACTGGGCAGCCCGCGGAGGTTCTTTTTTTGGTGGGGCTAGTCCCTTGCGGAGAGCTTGCGCGGATGGATGAGTTAGTAAGAGCTTGACACGGTGAGTTTTATGTGGTTCAGGCCGCCGGAGCGTAAAACCCTACCTCCACGGCGAGCTATGGAGCTCGCTGTATTGCTTGCTGCTCAGAACCGGAGTCCTGAGCTTGGGGGTGAGTTACAGCTTGGGTGTGAATGGCTAGCGTATGAGTTGCAGAGGTGCGAACCCTTGCTATCGTCGCCTACCCGAGTCTTTTATAGTCCAAGACTCGGGTGGCTTACAAGGGGGCCCGGGACCCGACAAGTGGTCCCGGGGAGATTGTCTATCATCTACCGTATCTGCAGTTATGCCGGTAGTTGTCTCTGGCGAAGGCTTCTGAGTCTCCGTCTTGCAGCCCTGCCCATGCTGCATGCTAGTCGTAGTGGTTGATGACGGCGCGGGCGGCATGGGTTGTCTTGTCGCTGTGTTTATTGGCTGGCAGGTTCTTACACCGCGCGCCAGTCTGTGATGCGACTGGGCGCAACGGCATCTGACAGAGGCGTGCTCCGCGTCTCCGCGTCTTGGGAAGACGCGGGCCTTGAATACCTTGTACGGGCAAGGTATGGGGCGTCTTTACGCCCGCTGCCTATCGCTCGGGGGCAGGCAGCGCCGTTCTGCTGGCCACGTGGCGGGCCTGGAGCCCTCCTCAGAGGAGAGGGGGGCTCCGGCCCTGCGGGACACGTGGAGCCTTCGGACCTCTCCCCGCGGAGGGGGAGGTTCGGCTTCTGTCGGCCACGTGGCGGGCCCGGACCTCCTCTCTGAGGAGAGGGAGGTCCGGCCCCGCCGGATACGTGGCACCTTCGGACCTCTCTCCCACAGAGGGGGAGGTCCGGCCTCTCTCCCCATATCACGGGTACCGACACCTTTGTAAAGGCCTCGTAGTGATCTTCTGGCTACACACCTGGGAAGTGTGAATGTGGTTCGCGGCCACTAGCATAATGGAGGTTCTTTTAGTCCACCCGGCAACGGGGGATGAAATCACTACATGTGGGTACAGTGGTGCAAACTCTGCAGAGTCAAAAACTGTCATGACAGCCGTGCTCACGGTCAAGAGCGGCTTGGACTTATTCATGATTAAAGGATGATGGATTGGAAAGTTGTGAATGTTAAGCGGGGAGCTTAACATTGGAAATGATGTCATGGTTATTTAATTTTGATGATGGGTTGGGAGAATGGGACCATTTCACCTGTGTAGTAATGTAGGTGCTTGATAAGCTAAGGTGATAGGTATTAATTGCGTAGTGCTTTAACCATGAGTTCAACCTCTCCTTGCTCTAGCCATGCATGACATAACTTTCCCACACTTGCTGAGTACCCACGGTACTCAAACTTGCTTTTCTGTTGGTTTATATTGCTGCTCAGGTCAAGAGAATGATGTGGTGTTTAATGACCAAGACTTTGGTCCCGAGGAAGGATTCTAGGTTCACGGGAGTTCCCCGGGCAACGCCTGTGACGGAGCCCACAAGATTTATGTTCCGCTGCTGTTTTATTTACATGTTATGAACTTATTATCGTCCATCGAGACGTATGCTATGTAAGACTTATTTATATTCGACACCTGGCTTGTAATATGATGATGCTTCACTATTTGTCACCACATGTATGAGAAAATGATCCTGGCATACATGTGATATTCACTCGGTTGTTCTTCGGAGAAACCGGGTGTGACAGGGCACTCCATACACGCTCGTTCCAGTGGAGGGACAAGCTAATCACGTGTGGAGGGAGAATTACTTGGAGGCAACAGATCCGTGTTGCCCAAGGTACAACCCCGCGGAGGCGAACCTCAGCCTCCAGTTGAGGGCATGGAAGACCGTGATGGACAGCCAAGATGTCCATACGGATTGTCTTGCCATGAAGTTCAAGGAGAGCACCAGCCATAGAGACCATTTCGAGAGTGCTCACGGCGCACTCCATAATGTTCTCCTTCCGACGATAAGGCGACCAAACAAACAACATAATCAGTTGCATCGTCTGAAGAAGGCGAAAAAGAAAAGCCGCGTTGACAACACGGCTTTACAACAGCAAGTGGAGGCCTTGACCCAGCAGAATGAGGTCCTCACTCAAGAGCATGATGACGCTATTGAGAAGGGGCAGGGCTGGGAAGAGGACTACAACCAAGCCATGGACGAGGTGCATGCATTGCAAGACCTCGTACCTCCGGTAGTGGGCCTACCGATGGTTGGTGCCGTACCCGTGGTTTTGGGTATCCTGGCGATGTGGGAACCTGAACCAGAAGAGGAGGTCATGGACCCGGAGCCACCAGCAGAGGTAGCGGAGGAGGACGACCCACAGAAGGTCGAGTTCTACTCCGAGTAGTGACTTACCGTTGCCAAGTAGGGCATCGAGGGTGGGGTATAAAAACTTTTGTAATCGGGACATGTCGTGTAGACAGTAGTACATGTATAGGTAGTGACGACATGAGCACGACTTCTCGGAGACCCGAGAATAATGTATCTTGTATAAAGTTTATGCTTTATCAATATATGTGAATGTTGTGCAAGTTTATTCATGCGTCACTTTAATACCTACTATTTTATATGGAATTTTAAGAATGACATGTGCTGATCGCTGCTGTTTTAAATTTCAGAATGACTCGCACTCGTGCCAACCTGGAAATTGGGGGTTCTAGTCAGGGGGGAGATGCCTCCCAACAGCCTCCCGAGGATTCTTCGGAACAGAAACAGCAGCAACAGAAACAACCGCCACCGCCACCGCCAACGGTTACATTGGCCGACATCGTTGCGGCCATGGCGGGTTCTCATCAGCAGCACATGGAGTTGCTGCAAACTCTTATTGCAAATACGACTCGACCAAAGAGGCGTCAAGATCGCGAGGAATGCCAACAAAGCTCCTACTCTGACTTTCTGGCTACCCATCCCCCGGTATTCTCAAGGGCGGATGGACCCCTCGATGCGGACAACTGGTTCTGCATGATGGAGACGAAATTCGGGCTGCTCCAAGTGAGTGAGCAGCGCAAGACTTAGTTCGCGGCCCAGCAGCTTCAAGGGTCCGCAAAGTGCCTGGTGGGCAAACTTCTGTGCCACGCAACCCACCGAGAGTAATGACCTGGGCGGAGTTCTGGATGGCCTTCAGGGCCTATCACATACCGCCGGGTCTTATGAAAAGGAAGACGCAAGAGTTCCTTCACCTGCAGCAGGGCAGAAGGAACGCGCTGGAGTATTCCAGGGCGTTCAATGATCTCACGCTGTACGCCTCCTATCACGCCGATACTGATGAGAAGCGGCGGGATAACTTTTACCAGGGGCTTAATCCGCTCCTGAAGGACAAGCTGGTAATGTTCAATTGCGGCAGCCTCAACGACATTATTGATGCTGCGATTGTTCAGGAGGACTCAAGTAAGGATTTAGCAGCGGCGGAGAAGAAGCGAAGTGCGCTGCAGAGCAGCGGAGAGGGAGGTGTCCCTTCCCAGAAATACCGGATGGTGTATCGCTCACCATCGGGTCAAGGCTGGCAGCTACCACAGAGGCCGATGCCATTCCGCAGTCGGCCATATTGTCCACCAGCGTTCCGACCGGCATTACCATCATCACCTCTGCAGCAACAACAGCAGCAGCAGGCGATGCCGCGTGTGTTTGCACCCTAGCAGCGCATGCTGGGCTTTTGTCCCCCAAGCACGGGCCATTCGTCAACCGCATGCTTCAAATGCGGTCGCCCAGGACACTTCACCAACAACTGTCCCGAGAGGCAAGGCGGCGGAGTGGCACCACAGTTTCTGGGGAGGAATCAGCCCCGGAACCCCATTAATGTGCGGCGAGCAAATCCTAAGCCCGGCACCATCCACCAACTCGCCATAGAGGACGTGCCGGAGGGGGAGCCAATCCTTGCAGGTATGTTCCAACTCCACCACCATCCCGCCATAGTGTTATTTGATTCAGGCGCCACGCATAGTTTCATTAGCCAAGCTTTTATTGCTAAATACAGCTTGCAAATACTACCCACCGAAAGTTCTTGATTTGTTCACCGGGTGGGAAAATTTCAGCAAGCATGATGGTTCCAAAAGCGCCATTATGCTTAGAGGGTAGAGTATACCCTACATCTCTCATAGTTTTAGAGGGACAGAAGGTCGATGTCATCTTAGGGATGTCGTGGTTAACCCGCCATGGCGCTGTTTTAGACACCGTCCTCCGAGTCGTGCATCTACACTCAAAAGTGCACGAGTATCACTCATTATTCTGGACAGTACAGAAATAAAACTTCCAAGTGTATACCAATCCACCACTATCAGATTGGAAGACATTCCGGTAGTCCATGAGTTCTCTGACGTGATCCCGGATGATTTACTGGGGATGCCGCTTGACAGAGAGGTGGAGTTCAAGATTGAACTTGCACCGGGAACAATTCCAATATCCCGAAGGCCATACAAGATGGTGCCAAAAGAATTGGCAGAACTGAAGACGCAGTTAACGGACCTGCTGGAGAAGGGTTTTATTAGGCCGAGCTCCTCGTCATGGGGCTGTTCGGCATTACTTGTGAAGAAGAAGGATGAGGCGTTGCGGCTTTGCGTGACTAGTCCACTAAACGCCGTAACCATCAAGAACAAGTATCCGTTGCCACGGATCGACATGTTGTTTGATCTGTTGGTCGAAGCAAAGATATTTTCCAAAATAGACTTAAGATCCGGGACCATCAGATTAAGATACGGGCTGAGGATATCCCAAAGACGGCTTTCTCGACGAGGTACAGACTTTATGAGCACCTGGTCATGTCCTTCGGCCTCACAAACGCTCCAGCTTACTTCATGTACTTGACGAAATCGGTATTCATGCCGGAGCTGGACAAGTTTGTCGTGGTCTTCCTCGACGACATATTGGTATATTCCAATTCAGAGGAAGAACACATGAAGCATCTGCATATAGTTTTGCAACAGCTGCGGGATCACAAACTATACGCAAAATTCAGCAAGTGCGAATTATGGATATCGCAAGTGCCTTTTCTCGGGCATATTATCTCAGTGGAGGGAATCGCTGTAGACCCGAGTAAGATCACACAAGTGCTGAATTGGAAGTCCCCGAGAACTGTTCATGAGGTACGGAGTTTCCTCAGACTCGCGGGATATTATCGGAGGTTCATTCCAAACTTCTCGAAGATTGCCAAGCCTATGACCGAGCTGCTGAAGAAGGCTACCAAATATGTTTGGAGTCCAGCATGTGAAGAAGCATTCAAGGAATTAGTTAAGCACTTAATATCAGCACTGGTTTTGGCGCAGCCAGACACAAGAAAACATTTCGATGTGTACTGCGATGCATCCGGCATTGGGCTCGGATGTGTGCTGATGCAAGACCGAAGGGTGGTCGCGTATGGATCACGGCAGCTCAGGAACCATGAGCAAAACTATCCACCTCATGACATAGAACTCACTGCCGTGGTACTCACACTTAAGATGTGGAGGCACTACCTACTCGGTAACCTCATGCATTTATATACCAACCACAAAAGCCTCAAGTACATATTCACTCAGAAGGAGCTGAACATGAGGAGCAAAGATGGTTGGAGTTGATAAAGGATTACGAAATAGAGATCCATTATCACCCCGGCAAGGCAAACATAGTGGCGGATGCGCTGAGTCGCAAGTCACGCATTAATAATCTGACCATCACACCGCTGGAAGAGAGCGAGCCACCATTGCATGTGATTCCACATGGAGCTCTCTATAACTTAGCTTTGATCCCCACCATCCATGAAGAGATAGCGGCAGCTCGGAAACATGACAAGGGCATGTCACATTTGCGGAGACGTGTAGACAGTGGGGAGGTGAAGTGTTTCTGGATGGACGGAGACGGCGTCCTATGGTTCAAGGACCAGATCGTCATACCCCGTAACCCGGAGTTGCGGAAGAAAATCTTTGATGAGGCTCACTTGTCAAAGTTTTCTATTCACCCTGGCAGCAACAAGATGTATCATGAACTAAGAAGCAAGTTTTGGTGGACACGGATGAAGCGGGAGATCACGAAGTACGTGTCTGAATGTGATACATGCCAAAGGGTGAAGGAAGACCACATGAGAAAACCGGGACTGCTACAACCACTGGATGTTCCTGCCTGAAAGTGGGAAGATGTGAGCATGGACTTCATCGTCGGTTTACCCACCACATTTCAGAAGCATGATTCAGTGTAGGTGATCGTCGATCGGTTCACCAAAGTTGCCCATTTTATCCAGGTCAACACCAACTACAACGCCAAGAAGTATGTTGAATTGTATATCTCACGGATCCTATGCTTGTATGGCATACCCCGCACCATCATATCAGATCGGGGCACTTTATTTGTGTCTCGTTTATAGGAGCAGTTGCATGCTTCTTTGGGGACGAAGCTGATCCGTAGTTCAGCCTACCACCTGTGCTGGCCCGAGAATCGCAGTGGGTGGTGCCATGCGATGCGGCACCCAACAGCATGCACGAAAAGACGATAAGAACATAACGGGACCATTTTGTTACTCAAGATAATTTCTTTTACAACATAATGTACCCACGCAGCGGAAATTAAAATTTACTGGACAAACTACTCACTCTCGACCCTAACTACGCCGAAGAGAAGTCGTTCAGCCCGTGAACGCTTCCTACTAGCTTCACCAAAGAAAGGCAGCGGCTAGGTTACTGATGAGTTGAACAAACCGTGAGGTTCATCATCTCACCGAACAACCCTCTTCATAGCAGGCATCCTGCTACCTGCAAAAACAACTCAGAAGCAACCGTGAGCACTAAGGCTCAACAAGACTTACCCGTCAATCCTAAACATGCAACTCTACATGCAGGGGTAGTAAGACAGTAGGCATAGGAATTTGAAAAATGCAGCTTGACTAAACTTGATCCTTATATTCAGATTCTTTTAGCCTTCATTTTAGTGGTCCTCACGCCTCACAACATCGGAAGTCCACAATCAAACAAGAAACGCTTATCCCGATGTTGCTAGCCTAAGGTGGAAATGAAATTTAGTTGGATCTATTTCTACTTCAGTCAAGGTTCCAATACAGTGATTAATCCGCAAACAACAAGTTAAGAGACTTAGTTCCTCTTCTTACTAAGTCATGGCGCAGTGGGCAAGTATGCTCAATCCTCTTCCGCGAGCGACGGTGATTCGAATCAATAACAACCCGGAATACACGACACATACACCCGCCTCGAAAGACTCTCTCAAGAGCTCTTTCTTACGTTGTATGCAGCAACCTTTCACACGACACCCTGACATAGAAAAACGTTTCGCGCCGAGCAGGATGGTCCTCTACGCGGACACGTCGCAGTTGCCCGCTAAAGGATTTACACCTCCCGCCTTCTCAACGCCATTCCCACGCGAAAGATGAGTTTCTATATCACGGTCCATCGAGTTACATCGGTTTCATGGGTCCCATACCCCACTATATATCCGGTACAGCTCAATCTTGTCCAGCAGGGCCGCATACATACGGTCCTTATCCGACACGGACGGGGCTACAACCAACCTCCACATTTGCCTTACCATCCCGGTCCAAGCCAAATGTGGTCTCAAGCATTGTCACACCCGTCGCAGGTCGAGACCAACCTTGAGCACTCCATCCTACAGGAACATCCCCGTCCCCATCTCATTTTCATGAGGGTGCTCTTATCATCAACCTCTCACGAGTAACTCCATTACTCGACCTTTCTCGCGAGTAGCTTTTTACTACTCGACTTCTACCGAGCTAGCTACAACATGAGCCTAGCATCTACAACGAGGCAAAGCCTACACTAAACCTTCTACTCAGGGATGTAATAGCCATGTAAGTGGGTTTCAATCATCCTAGACATAATGCACAATATCAAGTCTAATAACCATGATGTGAAGTAAAACAAAATTTAAAATGGTAACGATATGCAAACCGGGGCTTGCCTTGCTCAACGGTTTTGTTAGAATCTAGGAGTTAGTCTTCCTCTGGAGAATCCGCCAAACTCGTCACGAGATGGAGATCCTCGCTGTAGAGTCGAGACCTCGTCGAACGTCGACGTCACGTGAGCTATTAAGATGATTTATGCACATGTATTCAAAAGCAATTTAGAAAATGATTCAAAACTGTTGTACAAGTTAACTCACACATAAGAGACAAACAACAGCAAGGTTTCTGTTGTTGGATCTAAACCTTAGAGAAGATGAAAGCTAGGGTGAAAAGGAGATACTAGTAATCACCATGTGATTAAGTCTATTATATGAACACTTAAACCTAAAAGATGGTAGCTCAAGTTCCAGAGGTCCAATGAAGCTGAGAATTTAACCACAGCCTCTCTGGATGGTATTCAGGCAGTGTGCAAAACTTGAGCTCAAGAAATAGCTTCATGTGAGCACAACAAATCCTTATGTGGTTTTCACTAACCTGCCTTTACCCCTAGATATTAAGCTTTCCTATGCAGCAAAGTAGACTTTTTGTGAAGTACAAATTGTCCTGAGTCCATAGGAATTGGTTTTACCATTTGTGGAGTTTCCTACATGGAGATATGGATTTTACAAGGATTGGGGAAAAGCTGAAAATGTCTCTGTTTATTTTCCCATTTTTCAGAGACATAAGGAATGAACACATCATTTGACCAAGCCAATGAGGTCCAATGCCTCTGAAATTTTTACTGAAGTTCAAGGAATTTTGGAACAATTTCCTGTACAAATTTGGGAATTTTCCAATAAACAGAACTCCTGTAAAAATTCAGACAATATTTTTCTTAAATGAATTAATGAGCCAAATTCAGGGATTTTAATAAACATTGGTCTGCACCCCTGGATAGTACTCTTTGAGAGGAATCCAACAAAATTTGTTTCACAATTTTTGGACATTCCTACACAAAGTTACGGCTCTCCAAAGTTTTAACTAAAGTGGGAAAATCTGGAAAATGTTTAAATGCCGACAGTGGGTCCCACCTGTCATCCCTAACCTCCAGACTCGCGCCAAACACACCAGTGGCGGCCCCCTCCGGTGAGGTCGCCGGAAAACCAGTTACCAGCCACCTCCAGACCCCCTGCTGGCCGCCACCCCCCCCCCCCCCCCCCGTTTCCCCCCACGCTGAACATGTTGGTGAGGTCGCCGGCGGCTGAAACTCGCCGGAAAACAGGGCGCACCGGCCACAGCAAACCCTAGGGCTCCGGCGAGGTCTTGCACGGTGAATGCTCCACCAAATGGTCGGTTCTTGGCCTCTACAGCACCAGGGGATCATGTAGAAGACCGCCATGAGGTCTAAACAGGCTGGAGAGGGCTCTAAACCTATCGGCACCGTGCGCCCGATAGGGTCCAGCGGCATACCCTCTAAAAGAGCTCGGATTGCTCACTCTACACTCAATTTCTTGGCCTAAAATCGATGGAGGAGGTGTGCTAGGCAGTTAACATCCTGTGTGTGAAGTTTGAGACCCAACAAACATGATTTGAGGACGAATTTTGCAATTCCTTACCTCAAGGTCCGTTTCTGCCGCCCGGGAGAAAAACTTGAAATTCTCCCTCTGTGATCAATGGCTAGGGCTGAGCTTTGGAGGTGAGCAACTAGGCTTGTAGGTGCACAGATGGGGTAGCTTGCTTGGGTGTGATCCCTTCTGGTTTGGGCTGTCCACGGCGTCCAGTTCCAGCTTCTTCAGTTTCAGTTCGGGGCAGTGGAAACTTTGCCGTTTCTAGGCGCCGGTGAGCTCGGGACGGCGGGGTAAAGTGGATAGCCGGCTAGAGCATGTGTATGAGATGATCTTTGCTGTGGAGACCTCGATCATCCGTCGCTCAGGTGGCTGTGTAGGATCGAGAGAAGGAGGGGCGCTGTGCTGCTCGGGAGAAATCTCACGGGAGCGAGGCAGAGCAGGAGGAGTAGAAATAGCTTTGGTGCACTTCGCTCCGTGGAGGATCAGACCGGCAAGGAAGCAGGAGCTGGCCTCTGTGTACGTCGGTTGACGCCGGTGAGCAGGAGGTGGCGTGCGTGTACTGCCCGAGTGAAACAGAGACGCCTTCAGTCTCAAGTCTACTGACATGTGGGCCCCATGTCCCCCCTCTTATCCTCCGGTTCCGGATAAAATAGCAAACGAGCTCCAAATTTGACCAAACTTGGAGGATAGGTCAAAATAATTATGAGGGGTTCAAATCTGAAATCATATTTTTAAATTGAGTTTGTTTGGTTCAAAATTCAAATTCAAGTTTGAATTTGAACGTGCCCTCATTTAATCCTTGGAATAAATAGTATATGAAACCAAAAATTTTCCAAATTTGAAACTTAGGCTCTTGAATACATGAGAGATGTATCTATGATCTCACATATAGGCCTTTAGACAATCTGAATAGAAATCCTTTCAAAATATTTAAATTGTGTTTAAATTCCCCCCACTCTACCCATAGAGGAGGTGCACATGAGTTAGAGTTTTAGGAGTGTAATTATTCCCCCTAGGTTAACACGTGTTGAGCATGGGCTAGAGAAATTTTTTAACTCCCTCACATGTCCATTTGTGTGTTCATCATTTCATGTGACACAATTATAGTCTTTTATCGCCTTAACTTTGTTTCATACGTTGAAATAAAACTTTACAAAAGTTAGGGCTGTTACACCACCCGCAGACGGATGGGCAAACCGAGCGGGTGAATCAGATTTTAGAAGATATGCTACGAGCCTGCGCTATCAACCATGGTAAAAATTGGGATGATCACTTACCGTTGACCGAGTTCTTGTACAACAATGGGTACCAAGCCAGCACCAAGATGGCACCCTATGAGGCGCTATACGGGAGAAAGTGCCGCACACCACTGAACTTGTGTGAGTCTGGCGAAAGGGTCACCTTCGCGATTGATCTTGTCAACAATGCGGAGGGAAATGTTCGGCTGATTCAAGCGAACCTAAAAGCTGCCCAGTCCCGACAAAAACAGTATGCGGACCGGAGAAGATGCCCGTTACAATTTGAAGTCAGGGATCACGTATATCTACGTGTGTCTCCAATGAATGGCGTGAACAGATTCGGGGTGAAAGGAAAGTTGGCACCCCGATTCATCGGTCCATTCGAAATTACAGAAAGATGTGGATCAGTTGCATACCAGCTGGAATTACCAGAAACACTCTCTGGTGTGCACGACGTCTTTCACATTTCTCAGTTGAGGAAGTGTCTTAAGCTATCAACTACTGTTCAGCTGGGGGATATTGAAGAACTGAAACCGGATCTCACTTATCGGGAGGAACCGGTTCAGATAATTGATGAAAAGGCCTGAACCACATGCAACCGTACGTTGTGGTTCTACAAAGTTCTATGGAGTAATCACTCCGTAGATGAAGCGACATGGGAGAGTGAAGGTTTTCTTCGCGCTAACTACCCCGAATTTTTCACGTCGCACATACGGTAATTTTCCACCGTCCTCTCTCATTTTTCACCTTATAATCTCGGGACGAGATTATTTTAAGGGGGGTGGGAATGTAAGGGCCTAAGTTTTTGCACACATTCAAAGTGTTCATCACACCACACACACCTCATTTGAGGAAAACTTATGAACACATTTGAAGAGCAAGTAAACACCATCAACATGGTCATTAGAGGATAAACTCACAGAATGCAAAAGTGGTATTTCCCACATGCATCATATAGGGGCTGAGCATATGGAGAAACTCCTACACCTTGCTAGGGATGCTCATGCCAAGTTTCACCCAAATTGAAAACCTTTTGAGGTGTTTTGGGTATAATTAGAAAGAGGCTAGTTTGAACTTAAATTCAAATTCAAACTCTTTCCATCCCATGAATTCAAAAGTGGGATTCATATTCACACTCAGCACATTTTTGTGAGCTCACACACCAATTTTCACTCCATTTGGAGTTTATCTTGACATGAGCCAATTTAGGCAAATTCAAATCCAATTTGAATTTCAAACCGCATATGTGCT
This sequence comes from Neostapfia colusana, assembly GCA_030760725.1. Classification (NCBI taxonomy): domain Eukaryota; kingdom Viridiplantae; phylum Streptophyta; class Magnoliopsida; order Poales; family Poaceae; genus Neostapfia; species Neostapfia colusana. Next base: position 62,286,289 of record JASWHV010000006.1, on the reverse strand, counting down.
ATGAATATAGTCAAACACTTCATAATTTGAATTCTACCAATTTCAAATGGGCATTTGGTGGATAACTCAAATTGCAAAGGGTATTAGGATCACTACTATTTAGAGCAGTAGGAAAATTGAATTTTAGAGGTTAAAACCAGGAGGTGGGACCCACTGTTAGCCTCACAAGTGATCAAACCGACTGAATCAACCGAGCTCGGTTTCTTGCGCTCGACAGAGCGGGCGCCACGGCAAGTAGACGGCGTGACAGCATCTGCTTGCTGCCTCTGGCCACCGAGCCTCCTCTCTGCTCTCTTATCCTCGCGCCCGAGCCTTCCCAGTCCCATCTCACCGGTGTCCCGACGTTCTCCCGCACAGCCGCTACACATCGCTGCTCACCCGAGCTCTCTGTTCCACCTTCGCCCGGTCGAACCAATGGCTGTCACGTCGAGCTGAGGCTGCAACCGAGTTTGCCAATCCTTGCTCGATGTTCTCGCACCGGTTCCAGACCGTGACCAACCTTCCTCGAGCTCCACTGCGCCATTTCTTCTTCCTCGGTTCAACACGAGCCGCCCGCCACGGGAACAACTCGTCCGGCCACCACAGCCCACCTTTCCCCGAGCTGTGAACAGCAAAGAGGTTCGTCATAGTTTCCTCTTCCATTACCGCAAGCTCCGGTGGCGTGACATGAGCTGCCGTCGCCGGAATATCCCGATTTTGCACCGGTGTACAATAGAGGCCACTGAATCACTTTGCAAAATTCGTGCTACACACCGCACCACTCATAACCTAACTTATAGAACCACTTCTAGATGTTCGTGCGAGTCCATAGGATCACAAACCTCGGAGAACCATCGGGTATAGCCACTGTTCTTCGAGTTTTGCTAGTATTTCCGATTTCCGACCTAGGTCGCACGGTGACATACTAGTTGGGGCTGTTTCCAAGCTCATCTGAGTCCATGACAACCTTTCCTAGGGTGCACTGATGCTCTACAGCCTTTGGCTCAATCATTTGGGATGCTAGGAAGCCCGGCCGGCACGGCGGAAGTTCTTCCGAAGTCGCCCTCGTCGCCGGCCATGTTCCAGTAGTTGTCATGTCGAGCTAAGGCCAGCACCATGTTCCCCGTGTGGGATTAGGCAGAGACGGCAATAACTCGGAGTTTGTGTAAGGGCCTCAGTTTTTGACACATAATTGAAGTGTTCATCACCACACACACACACACCTCATTTGAGGAAAGATGATGAACACAAATGAAGAGCAAGTAACAATTATCAACATGCTCATTAGAGAACAAACTTACACATTGCAAAAGTGGTATTTCCCACATGTGATATAGATGGGCTGGGCATAGGAAAAACTCCTACACTTTGCTAAGGTTGTCCATGCCAAGTTTCACCCAAATTCAAAACCTTTTTGAGGTCATCTTGGGTATAGATAGGAAGGGGGCAGTTTGAAAACATATTCAAATTCAAACTGTTTTTATACCATGGATTTGAAAGTGGAAGGCATATTCTTACTCAGCACATTTTTGTGAGCTCACACACCAATTTTCACTCCATTTGGAGTTGATCTTGACATGAGCTAAGGGGGAGAAATTCAAACTTTATTTGAATTTCAAACTGAACTTGTGCTGAAATTCATTCAAACCAAACCTCATTTGAACTTTGATCAATTCAAATGGCTCATGGGGGAATAATTTGAATTGCCAAGGGTAGTATGGGGTTCACTGTTTACAACAGTGATTAGAAGTAAATTTCAGAGGTTAAAAGGAAGGGTGGGACCCACATGTCAGCCTCTACTTCAACACAAACCGACTGAGACTTTTCACTCGGGTCGCCGAGCCGCAGTGGTGATTGCCACCGAGGCCAGCCACCGCGCCACCAGCTGCTTGCCCACGCGCGGGAACGAGGCGGTGCAGAGCCTTCTTAAGGCGCCTGCCCCCCTCCTCGGCCGAGGTACCGACGTGTTTTCCCGCAAGAACCCAGCACTGGCCGAAAGTTTCCGCAGCTCGGACTTGATCGGAGGACGCCGATCGCAGCTCCCTCCTTCCACTCCAGAGTCCCAGCAAGGTACTAGAGACCTTCCTCCATCCTCCCCATTGCTAGAATTCGGTTGAAACCGATTGATATCGGCTGTGCCGAAAGATCAAACTCGGAACTTGGAACCGCCGCACCTCGGGCTCTCGTGGACAGCCCAACCTGGGCGTTGTCACCCCCGAGCCAAGGCACCCATGGACGCGCAGGTGACCGGTGCTGCTCATCCCCGAGCCACAGCTCGAGTGGTTGCTCACCGGCGGCGAATTTCCACTTTTCCCCTTTCTGTGTGCAGAACGACCTTCGGGTACGATTCTGTTTAATTCGTGCTCTAGAAAGGATTAGAGGGTCTCAGGCCGCTCTCACACGAGCTAGACACGGTAACGCACAAGTTGCCTTCACAACTCCGGGCCGGAGAACCTCTGTGCCCGGCGTAATTTGAGGTCTACTAATGGCGGAACGAACGGGCGGCATCGGGCACACGGTGAGGACCTATTTCGGGCCTTCCCCGAGCTGCCTCGAGCTCATGTCGACCTTCTCTGAGGTCCACTGATGCTCCCCGACCGATTTCCCCAGTAGCTGAGGTGCTAGGGTAGTCAGCCGACATGGCCGAAATCGTTCTGAGGTGGCGGCTCGTCGCCGACCATGCTCCGGCCATTGTCATGAGCAGCTGACCCCAGAATCAGGTTCCCCGAGTAAAAGTAGGCAGGGGCGGCCAGAATCGAGAAGTTTGGAGCTGTACAGCAGCCGGCGGCGAGCTCTCCGGCGAGATCCCTCGGCGGCGGAGCGCGGGTGTCGCGAGGTTGAAGAAGGGGGTGGACCCCAGCTGTCAGCGGCCGATATTTTGAATCGGGATCCGGCTGCGGCCAGGATCGGGTGTGCTGGCGCGCAAAATCCTTGTGGGCCGCGATGTGCCTTCGCCTAGGCGTGCGACGCGTGTCCCCTGGGCCCACGCGCGAGTTTAAACTTTTCCCCGATTTTCAGATTTCCTTCAAACTTCAAATCCTCATAACTTTGGCTAGAAAGCTCCAAATTGAGTGAACCAAATTTTGCTGGATTCAGCTCTCTGAGTACTTTCCAGAAAATCAAGTTTCACTTTATGAAATTCCTTATTTCTCCAGAATTAATTCCTCAAATTTAAACTGTTAGGAATTTTAACTGGAGAATCCTTTGGAGGAAAATCCTGAAATTTTGCTGAGATGTTCACCAAAATATCCTTGAACTACCATAAAAAGTTCAGATCCATTTGAGCTCATTTAATCCACCTAATGGTGTGATTAGTGAAACTGTTCCAGAGAAAATAGAAAATGTTCAGAAACATTTTCAGAATTTTCTCTGAAATTGTTTAGCTCATATCTTTAGTTAGAGACTTCCAAATTAAGTGAGACCAACTCCATTAGAACCCTCGGAAAATCTAGTTTTCAGAAAGACATAGTTTGTTTCATGAAAATCCTTAGAACACCCTAAAAGCCTTTAAGTAAGGTCAAGGACATAATTAATTGTGGAGGGCTCAATTGAGCTTTGCTGCAACTAAAACTTGACCAAGTCCCTGTTTAGGTTGTAACCAAGCCACAGTAAAAGTTTCACAGTCTTTAGGTCTGTCTAGCAAGGGTTATAGACTTCACAACTTCAAACTTAATACAAATGCATTAAATTAATACATGTATTGTTTCTATCATGTAGTCGCTAAGGTCGAGGAGGAACCCGAAGTCCTAGACTTCGTTACTCCGGAGGAACAGCTAGCCTACGACCAAGAGCAGCAAGGCAAGCTCCGGTTTGCATTAACCATTTTTCAAATTTTTATTGTTTTGAGCACATACTTGTTTCCTTTATTCTGTGCATTAGAGTCTTGTTTGGAAACCCCACTGCATAGCTAAGAAAACCATGGGTTGGGTTTAGGATTGCAAACCCCGTTAGCCACTGCATTGCTAGGATAGAGTAGGATTCGGTACAAGTCGAGTAGTTGGAACTACTCGCGAGAATAGGCTAGAGGCACATCGCTCGGGTAGAGATAGCACATGATACACATGGCAAGAAAATGAGACCGAGCGGAGGGTAAGGGCAGCAGGACTTTGGGGCCTGTGTGCTGTAGCTCCGCTTGTGTCGGTTGAGGACCGAGCCGTGTGCGGGCCTGTTGAACAAGCTAGAACAGTACCGAAGACCTACCGGCTATATGGGAACCGGGAAACTGATGTAACTCGGGTAGCTGGGTATTGAGGCATTGCCCGTCGTTCAGAGGGTAGGTTGAGAGCTCGAGGTGTAAATCGGCTGGCGGCACGGAGATGCGCGTGCAGAGACCTCTTGCTCGGGACGATGGGACCGGTTCAATAGTTGGCTAACGGGTGAAAGGTAGTTGCGTACGGCGTCCGTGATGGTTGTTGTAGGCAACATCGAGTATGGGCGTACGTGACGGGTTGTTCGGGTAACCCTGCAGGTGTAAATCGATTATAATCGCCGTCCCTCGCGGTCAGTGAGTACCACTTGTTCACTGTACCGTGACGTAGAATGAACAGGCTAGTTACATGTTAAAATGTTGCTGATTGAAAGATGGACATTGATTGTTAATGGTATGCTGTAGCTTAGAGCTAACTAAAGTTCTTTTCAACTTTGGGCAAAGTACATGAGAGAAATGCGTTTCTTGTTTGATTGCGGCTCTCTCATGTACCTTCGCGTAAGGTTCTCCACAACCTGCTGCTAAAACTTGAAAGTAAGGTTCTACTAATTAGGCGAGTCCTTGCAAATGATTTTACCTCATGTAACCCATTACCCTCATGTAGAAGTTCCATGTTTAGGTGAGACGGGTCAGACTTGCTGAGCCTTCGTGCTCACTGCTTGTGTTTGAAGCTTTTGCAGGGTTCTATGAGGAAGGGACTCCCGAAGAGGAGACGGAACCCCAGGAGGGGAACCCCGTCGAGTGGGAGTCGTGCACGCCGCAGAGTTAGTGTGCGTGTGTGCTAGCAAGGACACGTTCAAGGGCTGAACGTGCACTTGATGCTTAGTCTACGCCCGCGAGTGTGGACTGAACTTATTTTGATGTAAACATGTTCATAAACTTGTTTATGTAATAAAATTTCCGCTTCCGCTTTGTACCTTTGACGTGTGTTATACGGTGTTGTGCAACGCAACACCCCTCGGCGTGATCCTGGCTCGACAGGACCTTGGGGTCGTGTCAGCGTGGTATCAGAGCTCGCTTGAGGTTTAACACAGTACAAAGGTTTTCTTTTTCAAAAATCCAGTGAGGAACGAGTTAGTAGCCCGTATAAGGATGTTATTAGTATATAGAAAGTGGCTTAGTAACCTAATTGTTATGTCGGAAAATCGTGCATCTCGGGACGTTCATGTCTTGGGGGGTGCACGTGAGCGCTGTCCACCAGTGCGCACAAGCTGAAGGGTGGAGCCCCACGGGTGGCAGGTAACCCGACCCGCTTTAGTATCCTCTACGACTCTTCATGTCGTTTGGGGTATTCGAGCAACGTCTGTCCCTGGCGTGCGTGGTGCAATATGGGAGACCCCGTCACGTGGTCTGAAACGTGAACACGTAACTCAAGGCGTGGTTGGCTTGAGAACATCCGGGCGAGTGATGACGGCCGGGTGTACTAACTGTATGTATTCCAGGCTCGGTGTGCAGCCGAGTCTGATGATTGTTTGAGTTTCTGCAGGTAGCCTTACCACGAAACGGTAGACGTGTAGTATCCGTGTGCGAGTGACGAGTAGTGCCACTGAGCTAACGAAGCCGGCTAAGTCCGGTATAGGTTTTTCCTTTGTGAGGACGTAGTACCGACATAAGCTGGTGACGCATCGACGTCGCACCCAACTAAATGAACAACTTCATCTAAAAATTTGAAGGTTTTGATCCAAAGTAGTAAAATTGATGTAACTCCTCCCCTTGTACAGGATATTCAAAGTTAACAAGTTTTCAACTTATAGGATGTTAGGGACAGAGCACTCTGTTTTCAGCTGAATCAAGGCTGAAGTTAATCAGAGGTTAGAGGTTGAGTTCTTTCGGGGTTGGGGTCGTATGATACATTTCTGGAAAGCATTGGAAGAGCTTTACAACTCTTCTGTTGAGGTCCAGAGGTGTTTCATCCCTTAACCACTCGAAAAATGCAGTAGAATTGAAACTGTCCAGAAAACAGGACAGAGCAAAGACTCTCTGTAAACTCTCTGTAAATTAAGCATAACTTCCTGCTTAAAAATCCAAAAATAGGAAATGAGGTAGTTCTGGAAAGCTTATGAGATGGGTTACCACTTTGTAACAGAAAGTTTTGTCAGATTAGGAACAGAATTAACTGGGATTCTTGGATCAAATCAGTACCTAAGGCAGGGAGGTGCTGTCCAATTGTTCCCAGAAATTCTGATAACTTTGACATCTCATAATTTTTGAACCAGGACAGATCTTAGGCCAAGCAAATACTGGCTGGAAAGCTATTGAAGTTAGCTTCAACTTTGATGTTGAGCTCCAGGACTGGTTTTGCCTTTAACCTGGCCTAAATCAGATTGATATGGAAACTGGTCAGGGCTGTCATGGTAACAGCAGATCAGCGGTCAAATTTGTTTAAAAATTTGAACTATGTTTCCAAAGTGTTATGGGTTCAATGACATATCTTATGTTATAACTCAATGGTTTACTGTTTAAATAAATATTTGACATTTCTCAAATATATTTTTACAGATGGCAGCAGATAAACGGTTGGAGAACGGGTGGGTAGTTTCCCACTGCTCTGACCGTAGCGGCTACCCGGAAGCATTGTGGCAAATGCTCCAATATTTCGGGTATAACCAGATGCCGCAATACTTCGCCAAGGAAGAAGGCGAAGAGAGGAACAAGACGTGGACGATCCATGTCGAGGTTTCTGCAGGACCTACGCCACCTGGTTGGGTGCCATTCACCGTTACGGTGAGAGGAAGACAACCGGAAGGGATGTGGCAAGTGGCAGCCCGTGACACTATGTCACGTTTCTGCCAGCTACATGTGCAGGCTATGGAGGGTACTCCATACGCACTCGTTCCGGTGGAGGGGCGAGCTCAGCATGTGTGGGAAGCAAGGTACCTGGAGGCAACAGACCCGAGTTGCCCAAGGTACAACCCCGCGGAGGCAAATCTCAGTCTCCAAATGAGGGCGGGAAATGCTGTGATGAACAGCCAAGCTGTTCATATGGAGCATCTCGCCACCAAGCTCAAGGAGAGCACAAGCCGTGGAGATCATTTCGAGGGTGCTCACAGCGCACTCCGCAATGTGCTCCTTCCGACGATCAAGCGACTGAATGAACAACACAATCAGTTGCGTCGTCTGAAGAAGGCAAAGAAGAAGGGCCATGTTGACATCGCGGCGTTGCAAGAGCTGGTGCAGACCCTAACCCAGCAGAATGAGGACCTTGCTCAAGAGCGGGACGACGCTATTGAGGAAGGACAAGGCTGGGAAGAGGACTACAACCATGCTATGGACGAGGTGCATGCATTGCAGGACCTCGTGCCCCCGGTATTGGGCGTACCGGTAGTCTTGGGTCTTCCAGCCATGGGAGAGCCCGGAATGGGAGAAGAGGTGGTAGACCCCGAGCCACCAGCAGAGGTACCGGAGGAGGACGACCCACAGGAGGTCGAGTTCTACTCCGAGTAGGGGGTTACGGTTGCCAAGTAGGGAAGCTAGGGTAGCGTAACCCAACTTTTGTAATCGGTGACATGTCGTGTAGACAGTAGCGTATGTATAGGTAGTGACGACATGAGCACAACTTCTCGGAGATCCGAGAATGATGTATCTTGTATAAAGTTTATGCTTTATCAATATATGTGAATGTTGTGCAAGTTAATCATGCGTCGCTTCAATACCTACTGCTGTTTATGGAATTTTGAGTAAGACATGTGCTAATTGCTGCTGTGCTGAATTTCAGAATGACGCGTACTCGTGCCAACCCTGATGTTGGAGGTACTAGCCAAGGGGGAGAGACCTCCCAACCGCCTCCCGAGGACTCCTCGGGACAGCAGCAGCAACAGCAACAGCAAACACCGCCACCGCCACTGCCGACGGTTACATTGGCCGACATTGTCGCGGCAATGGCGGGTTCACATCAGCAGCACACAGAGCTGCTGCAAACGTTAATTGCGAATACGTCTCGCCCAGAGAGACGTCAAGATCGTGAGGAGCGCCAACAGAGCTCCTACTCCGACTTCCTGGCGACTCATCCCCCTGTATTCTCAAGGGCGGATGAACCACTTGACGCGGACAACTGGCTCCGCGCCATAGAGATGAAGTTCGGGCTGCTCCAAGTCAGCGAGCAGCGCAAGACTCAGTTCGCTGTCCAGCAGCTCCAAGGATCCGCGAGCGCGTGGTGGGCCAACTTCTGTGCTTCACAGCCCACTGACCGAGCGATGACCTGGGCGGAGTTCCGGACGGCCTTCAGGGCCTATCATATACCGCCCGGTTTGATGAAGAGGAAGACGCAGGAGTTCCTACACCTGCAACAAGGGAGCCGAAACGCGCTGGAATATTCCAGGGCGTTCAACGATCTCGCGCTCTACGCGTCGTATCACGCAGATACGGACGAGAAGCGGCGGGACCACTTTTACCAGGGGCTTAACCCGCTCCTGAAGGACAAGCTGGCAATGTTCAATCGCGGCAGCCTCAACGACATAATTGATGCTGCGATTGTTCAGGAGGACTCCGGCAAGGAGTTGGCGGCGGCAGAGCGAAAGCGAAGCGCGCCGCAGAGCAGCGGAGAAGGAGGTGGTCCTTCTCAGAAGTTTCGGATGGTGAATCGCCCACCATCAGGCCCACGCTGGCAACCACCACAGCGGTCGATGCCGTTCCGCGGTCGGCCGTACTCTTCACCAGCATTCCGGCCGGCACTGCCAGCACCACCGCAACAACAACAGCAGCAGCGGGCGATACCGCGTGCGTTTGCACCTCCGCAACGCATGCCGGGTTTTCGTTCCCCGAGTACTCCACCAGCAGCGGCCACATGTTACAAGTGTGGTCGTCCAGGACACTTCGCGAGCAGTTGCCCGGAGAGGCAAGGCGGCGGAGTGGCACCACAGTTTCCGGGGAGAAATCAACCCCGGAACCCTACTAATGCGCGGCGGGCAAACCCTAGGCCTGGCACTGTCCACCAGCTTGCCATTGAGGACGTGCCGGAGGGCGAGCCAATCCTTGCGGGTATGTTCCAACTCCACCAGCATCCCGCTATAGTACTATTTGATTCAGGCGCCACGCATAATTTTATTAGCCAAGCTTTCATTGCTAAACACAGCTTGCCAATACTACCCACCGATAGTCCATATTTAATTTGTTCACCGGGTGGGAAGATTTCAGCAAGCGTAATGGTCTCCAAAGCACCATTATGCTTAGCGGGTAGAGTGTACCCCACGTCTCTCATTATCTTAGAGGGACAGAAGGTCGATGTCATCCTAGGGATGTCGTGGTTAAACCGCCACGGCGCTGTTTTAGACACCGTCCTTCGAGTCGTGCACCTAAACTCAGAAGTGCACGGTTCTCACTCATTATTTCTGGACAGTCCAGAAATAAAACTTCCAAGTGTCTATCAAGCCACAACTATCAGATTGGAAGACATTCCAGTGGTCCGAGAGTTCCCGGATGTATTCCCGGACGATTTGCCGGGGATGCCACCCGATAGAGAGGTGGAGTTCAAGATTGAACTCGCACCAGGAACCATGCCAATTCCCGAAGGCCGTACAAGATGGCGCCCAAAGAGTTGGCTGAACTGAAGACTCAGCTCACGGACCTTCTGGAGAAGGGTTTTATTAGGCCGAGCTCCTCGCCATGGGGCTGTTCGGCATTATTTGTCAAAAAGAAGGATGAAACGTTGCGGCTTTGCGTGGACTACCGTCCATTAAATGCCGTAACCATCAAGAACAAGTACCCGTTGCCACGGATCGACATGTTGTTTGATCAGTTGGTCGAAGCAAAGATCTTTTCCAAGATGGATTTAAGATCCGGGTACCATCAGATTAAGATAAGGGCGGAGGACATTCCAAAGACAGCTTTCTCGACAAGGTACGGACTTTATGAGTACCTGGTCATGTCCTTCGGCCTCACCAATGCTCCAGCTCACTTCATGTATTTAATGAACTCGGTGTTCATGCCGGAGCTGGACAAGTTTGTCGTGGTCTTCATCGACGACATCCTGGTATATTCCAAGTCGGAGGAAGATCACAAGAAACATCTGCGTATAGTCTTGCAACGGCTGCGGGATCACAAGTTATACGCAAAATTCAGCAAATGCGAGTTTTGGATATCGCAAGTGCCTTTCCTCGGGCATATCATCTCAGCAGAGGGTATCGCTGTGGACCCGAGCAAGATCACGCAAGTGCTGAATTGGAAATCCCCGAGAACTGTTCATGAGGTACGGAGTTTCCTCGGACTCGCGGGATATTATCGGAGGTTCATTCCGAACTTCTCGAAGATTGCCAAGCCAATGACAGAGCTGCTGAAGAAGGCTACCAAATATGTTTGGAGTCCAGCATGTGAAGCAGCATTCAAGGCTTTAGTCAAGCACCTAACATCAGCACCGGTTTTGGCGCAGCCAGACACAACAAAACCGTTCGATGTGTACTGCGATGCATCCGGCATTGGGCTCGGATGTGTGCTGATGCAAGACCGAAGAGTGGTCGCGTATGGATCACGGCAGCTTAGGAACCATGAGCAAAATTATCCAACTCACGACTTGGAGCTCGCTGCCGTGGTACTTGCACTGAAGATGTGGAGGCACTACCTACTCGGTAACCTCGTACATTTATATACCGACCACAAAAGCCTCAAGTACATATTCACTCAGAAGGAGCTGAACATGAGGCAACGAAGATGGTTAGAACTGATAAAGGATTACGAGATAGAGATCCATTATCATCCGGGCAAGGCAAACGTTGTGGCAGATGCGCTGAGCCGCAAGTCACACGTCAATAATATGACCATCACACCATTGGAAGAGAGCGAACCACCACTCCATGTGATTCCACACGGAGCTCTCTACAACCTAGCTTTGATCCCCACCATCCGTGAAGAGATAGCGGCAGCCCAGAAGAATGACAAGGGCATGTCACATTTACGGAGACGTGTAGACAGTGGGGAGTTGAAATGTTTCCGGAAGGACGGAGACGGCATCCTATGGTTCAAGGACCGGATCGTCGTACCCCGAAACCCGGAGTTACGGAAGAAAATCTTTGATGAGGCTCACTTATCAAAGTTTTCTATTCATCCCGGCAGCAACAAAATGTATCAAGAACTCAGAAGAAAGTTTTGGTGGACACGGATGAAGCAAGAGACGGCAAAATACGTGTCCGAGTGTGATACATGTCGAAGGGTGAAGGCAGACCACATGCGGAAACCGGGACTGCTGCAACCACTGGGCATTCCTGCCTGGAAGTGGGAGGACGTGAGCATGGATTTCGTCGTCGGTTTACCCACCACCTTACAGAAACATGATTCTGTGTGGGTGATCGTCGATCGGCTCACCAAAGTTGCCCATTTCATCCCGGTCAACACCAACTACAACGCCAAGAAGTACGCTGAACTGTACATCTCACGGATCCTATGCTTATACGGCGTACCCCGTACCATCATATCGGACCGGGGCACTTTATTTGTGTCCCGTTTTTGGGAGCAGCTGCACGCTGCCTTGGGGACGAAGCTGATCCGTAGTTCAGCCTACCACCCGCAGACGGATGGACAAACTGAGCGGGTAAATCAAATCCTAGAAGACATGCTACGAGCTTGCGCTATCGACCACGGCAAGAATTGGGATGATCACTTGCCATTAGCCGAGTTCTCGTACAACAATGGGTACCAAGCCAGCATCAAGATGGCGCCCTACGAGGCGCTATACGGAAGAAAATGCCGCACACCATTGAATTGGTGTGAGTCTGGCGAGAGAGTTACCTTCGGGATCGACCTTGTCAACAACGCGGAAGAAAAGGTTCGACTGATTCAAGCGAACCTAAGAGCTGCTCAATCCCGACAGAAACAGTATGCGGACCGGAGGAGGCGCCCATTACAATTCGAAGTTGGAGATCACGTATACCTACGAGTATCTCCAATGAAGGGCGTAAACAGATTTGGGGTGAGAGGAAAGTTGGCACCCCGATTCATCGGTCCATTCCAGATTACCGAAAGATGTGGATCGGTGGCATACCGGCTGAAATTACCAGAAGCACTTTCCGGTGTGCACGACGTCTTTCACATTTCCCAGCTGAGGAAGTGTCTCAAGCTATCAACTACCGTTCAGCTGGAAGACATTGAAGAACTGCAACCGGATCTCACCTATCGGGAGGAACCGGTGCAGATTATTGATGAAAAGGCCCGAACCACACGCAACCGTACGTTGTGGTTCTACAAGGTTCTATGGAGTAATCACTCCATGGACGAAGCGACATGGGAGAGCGAAGAATTTCTTCGCACTAACTACCCCGACTTTTTCACGTCGCATATCCGGTAATGTTCCACCGTCCTCTCTCTCATTTTCACCGTATAATCTCGGGACGAGATTCTTTTAAGGGGGGAGGAATGTAAGGGCCTCAGTTTTTGACACATAATTGAAGTGTTCATCACCACACACACACACACACCTCATTTGAGGAAAGATGATGAACACAAATGAAGAGCAAGTAACAATTATCAACATGCTCATTAGAGAACAAACTTACACATTGCAAAAGTGGTATTTCCCACATGTGATATAGATGGGCTGGGCATAGGAAAAACTCCTACACTTTGCTAAGGTTGTCCATGCCAAGTTTCACCCAAATTCAAAACCTTTTTGAGGTCATCTTGGGTATAGATAGGAAGGGGGCAGTTTGAAAACATATTCAAATTCAAACTGTTTTTATACCATGGATTTGAAAGTGGAAGGCATATTCTTACTCAGCACATTTTTGTGAGCTCACACACCAATTTTCACTCCATTTGGAGTTGATCTTGACATGAGCTAAGGGGGAGAAATTCAAACTTTATTTGAATTTGAAACTGAACTTGTGCTGAAATTCATTCAAACCAAACCTCATTTGAACTTTGATCAATTCAAATGGCTCATGGGGGAATAATTTGAATTGCCAAGGGTAGTATGGGGTTCACTGTTTACAACAGTGATTAGAAGTAAATTTCAGAGGTTAAAAGGAAGGGTGGGACCCACATGTCAGCCTCTACTTCAACACAAACCGACTGAGACTTTTCACTCGGGTCGCCGAGCCGCAGCGGTGATCGCCACCGAGGCCAGCCACCGCGCCACCAGCTGCTTGCCCACGCGCGGGAACGAGGCGGTGCAGAGCCTTCTTAAGGCGCCTGCCCCCCTCCTCGGCCGAGGTACCGACGTGTTTTCCCGCAAGAACCCAGCACTGGCCGAAAGTTTCCGCAGCTCGGACTTGATCGGAGGACGCCGATCGCAGCTCCCTCCTTCCACTCCAGAGTCCCAGCAAGGTACTAGAGACCTTCCTCCATCCTCCCCATTGCTAGAATTCGGTTGAAACCGATTGATATCGGCTGTGCCGAAAGATCAAACTCGGAACTTGGAACCGCCGCACCTCGGGCTCTCGTGGACAGCCCAACCTGGGCGTTGTCACGCCCGAGCCAAGGCACCCTTGGACGCGCAGGTGACCGGTGCTGCTCATCCCCGAGCCACAGCTCGAGTGGTTGCTCACCGGCGGCGAATTTCCACTTTTCCCCTTTCTGTGTGCAGAACGACCTTCGGGTACGATTCTGTTTAATTCGTGCTCTAGAAAGGATTAGAGGGCCTCAGGCCGCTCTCACACGAGCTAGACACGGTAACGCACAAGTTGCCTTCACAACTCCGGGCCGGAGAACCTCTGTGCCCGGCGTAATTTGAGGTCTACTAATGGCGGAACGAACGGGCGGCATCGGGCACACGGTGAGGACCTATTTCGGGCCTTCCCCGAGCTGCCTCGAGCTTATGTCGACCTTCTCTGAGGTCCACTGATGCTCCCCGACCGATTTCCCCAGTAGCTGAGGTGCTAGGGTAGTCAGCCGACATGGCCGAAATCGTTCTGAGGTGGCGGCTCGTCGCCGACCATGCTCCGGCCATTGTCATGAGCAGATGACCCCAGAATCAGGTTCCCCGAGTAAAAGTAGGCAGGGGCGGCCAGAATCGAGAAGTTTGGAGCTGTACAGCAGCCGGCGGCGAGCTCTCCGGCGAGATCCCTCGGCGGCGGAGCGCGGGTGTCGCGAGGTTGAAGAAGGGGGTGGACCCCAGCTGTCAGCGGCCGATATTTTGAATCGGGATCCGGCTGCGGCCAGGATCGGGTGTGCTGGCGCGCAAAATCCTTGTGGGCCGCGATGTGCCGTCGCCTAGGCGTGCGACGCGTGTCCCCTGGGCCCACGCGCGAGTTTAAACTTTTCCCCGATTTTCAGATTTCCTTCAAACTTCAAATCCTCATAACTTTGGCTAGAAAGCTCCAAATTGAGTGAACCAAATTTTGCTGGATTCAGCTCTCTGAGTACTTTCCAGAAAATCAAGTTTCACTTTATGAAATTCCTTATTTCTCCAGAATTAATTCCTCAAAATTTAAACTGTTAGGAATTTTATCTGGAGAATCCTTTGGAGGAAAATCCTGAAATTTTGCTGAGATGTTCACCAAAATATCCTTGAACTACCATAAAAATTTCAGATCCATTTGAGCTCATTTAATCCACGTAATGGTGTGATTAGTGAAACTGTTCCAGAAAAATAGAAAATGTTCAGAAACATTTTCAGAATTTTCTCTGAAATTGTTTAGCTCATATCTTTAGTTAGAGACTTCCAAATTAAGTGAGACCAACTCCATTAGAACCCTCGGAAAATCTAGTTTTCAGAAAGACATAGTTTGTTTCATGAAAATCCTTAGAACACCCTAAAAGCTTTTAAGTAAGGTCAAGGACATAATTAATTGTGGAGGGCTCAATTGAGCTTTGCTGCAACTAAAACTTGACCAAGTCCCTGTTTAGGTTGTAACCAAGCCACAGTAAAAGTTTCACAGTCTTTAGGTCTGTCTAGCAAGGGTTATAGACTTCACAACTTCAAACTTAATACAAATGCATTAAATTAATACATGTATTGTTTCTATCATGTAGTCGCTAAGGTCGAGGAGGAACCCGAAGTCCTAGACTTCGTTACTCCGGAGGAACAGCTAGCCTACGACCAAGAGCAGCAAGGCAAGCTCCAGTTTGCATTAACCATTTTTCAAATTTTTATTGTTTTGAGCACATACTTGTTTCCTTTATTCTGTGCATTAGAGTCTTGTTTGGAAACCCCACTGCATAGCCAAGAAAACCATGGGTTGGGTTTAGGATTGCAAACCCCGTTAGCCACTGCATTGCTAGGATAGAGTAGGATTCGGTACAAGTCGAGTAGTTGGAACTACTCGCGAGAATAGGCTAGAGGCACATCGCTCGGGTAGAGATAGCACATGATACACATGGCAAGAAAATGAGACCGAGTGGAGGGTAAGGGCAGCAGGACTTTAGGGCCTGTGTGCTGTAGCTCCGCTTGTGTCGGTTGAGGACCGAGCCGTGTGCGGGCCTGTTGAACAAGCTAGAACAGTACCGAAGACCTACCGGCTATATGGGAACCGGGAAACTGATGTAACTCGGGTAGCTGGGTATTGAGGCATTGCCCGTCGTTCAGAGGGTAGGTTGAGAGCTCGAGGTGTAAATCGGCTGGCGGCACGGAGATGCGCATGCAGAGACCTTGTGCTCGGGACGATGGGACCGGTTCAATAGTTGGCTAACGGGTGAAAGGTAGTTGCGTACGGCGTCCGTGATGGTTGTTGTAGGCAACATCGAGTATGGGCATACGTGACGGGTTGTTCGGGTAACCCTGCAGGTGTAAATCGATTATAATCGCCGTCCCTCGCGGTCAATGAGTACCACTTGTTCACTGTACCGTGACGTAGAACGAACAGGCTAGTTACATGTTAAAATGTTGCTGATTGAAAGATGGACATTGATTGTTAATGGTATGCTGTAGCTTAGAGCTAACTAAAGTTCTTTTCAACTTTGGGCAAAGTACATGAGAGAAATGCGTTTCTTGTTTGATTGCGGCTCTCTCATGTACCTTCGCGTAAGGTTCTCCACAACCTGCTGCTAAAACTTGAAAGTAAGGTTCTACTAATTAGGCGAGTCCTTGCAAATGATTTTACCTCATGTAACCCATTACCCTCATGTAGAAGTCCCATGTTTAGGTGAGACGGGTCAGACTTGCTGAGCCTTCGTGCTCACTGCTTGTGTTTGAAGCTTTTGCAGGGTTCTATGAGGAAGGGACTTCCGAAGAGGAGACGGAACCCCAGGAGGGGAACCCCGTCGAGTGGGAGTCGTGCACGCCGCAGAGTTAGTGTGCGTGTGTGCTAGCAAGGACACGTTCAAGGGCTGAACGTGCACTTGATGCTTAGTCTACGCCCGCGAGTGTGGACTGAACTTATTTTGATGTAAACATGTTCATAAACTTGTTTATGTAATAAAATTTCCGCTTCCGCTTTGTACCTTTGACGTGTGTTATACGGTGTTGTGCAACGCAACACCCCTCGGCGTGATCCTGGCTCGACAGGACCTTGGGGTCGTGTCAGTTTGGCGCACGGCAGAGCCCCTCCAGCGAGCACTCCGGCGAGGGGGGTGGCGACCGAGCGCGGGATGTCGGGAGGTTGAAGAAGCCCCTGGTCCCACGCATCAGTGAGCAGATATTTAAACCGGGGATCAGCTGTGATCTGGATCATTTGTGGCTGCACGTGAAAAACTCCGTAGCCCCATGTGTCAACCGCTGAGAAGCCGACACGTAGCCCCGGTCCCACGCGCAGCAATTTAGACATTTCCCTGAATTTCAGATTTTAGTTCAAACTTCAAACCCACTTATTGGCTAGGAAACTCCAAATTGAGTGAACAAAATTTTTTTGAATTCAGCTCTCTGAGTAATTTCCAAAAAATCAAGTTTAATTTTATGAAAATCCTTATTTCTCCAGAATTAATTCTTCAAATTTTAAAATGTTTAGAATTTTAACTTGAGAACCCTTTGATGGAAAATTATGAAATTTGGCCAGCATGTTCACCATAATATCCCTGAGCTACCATAAAAATTTTCAGATCCATTTGAGCTTATTTGATCCACCAAATGGTGTGATTAATAAAACTGTTCCAGAGAAAATGGAAAATGTCCAGAAACATTTTCAGATTTTCTCTGAAATTGTTTAGCTCATATATTTGGCTAGGGGTCTTCAAATTAAGTGAAACCAACTCCATTAGAACCCTATGAAAATCTAGTTTCCAGAAAGTCATGGCTTACTCCATGGAAATCCCTAGAACACCCTAAAAGCTCCAATTAAGGCCAAATACACATTTATTTGTGGAGGCTCAGATGAGCTTTGCTGCAAATTAAATTTGGCCAAGTCTCTGTTTAGGTTGTATCCAAACCACAGTAAAAATTTCAGAGTCATTGGGACTGTCTAGCAATACTTATAGTCTTCACAAATTCAACTTCAAATTCAAATGCATTCAAATTGACATATACATATGTTTATCTCATGTAGTCGCTAAGGTTGAGGAGGAGCTAGAAGTCTTAGACTTCATAACTCTGGAGGAACAGCTAGTCTATGACCAACAACAGCAAGGCAAGCTCCGGTTTGCATTAACCATTTTATAAATTTTACTGTTTTGAGAACTTACATTGAGTACCCACTTTATTTATGCATTAGAGTCTTGTTTGAAAACCCAAATGCATAGCCAAGAAAACCCTGGTTCGGGCTTAGGTTTTCAAACCTCGATTAGCTACTGCAATGCTAAGATAGTGTAGGATTTGGTACAAGTCGAGTAGTTGGAACTGCTCGCGAGAATAGGCTAGAGGCACACTACTCGGGTAAAGATAGCAAATGGAACACATGGCAAGAAAATTGAGACCGAGCGAAGAGTAAGGGCAGCAGGACTTTGGGGCCTGGGTGTCATAGCTCCGCTTGCGTCGATTGAGGACCGAGCCATGTACGGGCCTGTTGAACAAGCTAGAACAGTACCGAAGACCTACCGGATATATGGGAACCGGAAAACCAATGTAATTCGGGTAGCTGGGTGTTGAGGCATAGCTGGTCGTTCAGAGGGTAGGTTGAGAGCTTGAGGTGTAAATCGGCTGGTGGCACTGCGGATGCGCGCGCAGAGACCTCTTGCTCGGGACGATTGGACCGGCTAAACATTTGGCTGACGGATGAAAGGTGGTTGCGTACGACGTCCGGGATGGTTACTGTAGGCAACATCGAGTACGGGCGTACGTGACGGGTTATTCTGGTAACCCTGCAGGTGTAAATCGAGTTATAATCTCCATCCCTCGCGGTCAGTGAGTACCACTTGTTTACTGTACCGTGACGTAGAAAGAACAGGCTAGATTCATTTTAAAATTTGCTGATTTGAGGGATGTACCTTGATTGTTAATGGAGTGCTCTAGTTTAGAGCTAATTAAAGTTCTTTTCAACCTTGGGCAAATGAGAGAAATACGTTTCTTGTTTGATTTCGGCTCTCTTATGTGCCTTAGCGTGAGGTTCTCTACAACTTGCTGCTAAAACTTGAAAGTAAGGTTCAACTATTTAGGCGAGTCCTTTGCAACTTACATTCCCATTTACATGTAATCCAGCATGTAGAAGTTTCATGTATAGGAAAGATGGGTCAGACTTGCTGAGCTATCGTGCTCACTGCTTGTGTTTGAAGCTTTTGCAGGGTGTTATGAGGAGGAGACTCCCGAAGAGGAGACGGACCCCCAAGAGGGCAACCCCGTCGAGTGGGAGTCGTGCATGCCTCCGTGTTAGTGTGCGTGTGTGCTAGAGGGGACACGTTCACGGGCTGAACGTGAACTCTGTGTGTAGTATACGGCCGTGAGTGTGGACTGAACATATTTTGTTGTAAACATGTTCATAATCTCTTTTATGTAATAAAACTTTGCTTCCGCTTTGTACCTTTTATGTGTGTTATCTGGTGCTGTGCAACGCAGCACCCCTCAGCGTGATCCTGGCTCCTCGAGGCCATGGGGCCCTCACACGCCTTTTGCAATCTTCGCCTTCCTCTTGTGCGCTCGAAGCCTCCGCTCCCCAGCGCTTGCAACCTTTCCTCGCCACCATGTCTTCCGGCCTCGGTTCATCCAGGCTCAGCAGCGATGGCGACATCACTATTGTGAGGCGCCTGCTCAGCTGGCAGTCAGCCACGCACGACCGAAATATCTGTCGTGGGAGGGTCCTGCTGACCGACATGTGACCCGGCGAGTTGGTTCTCTTCACCTCGTATGTGTTGTCCGGGTTCGCACTCCAGGTGTCGTCCTTCCTCCTCACTCTGCTGAAGGTGTATGGGCTCCAGTTGCTTCACCTTATGACGCACGTCCTCGCACTAGTGGTCGTCTTCGTCCACTTCTGTGGGATGTTCGTGTGCGTGCGGCCTTTGGTGCGGCTCTTCTGGGTGTTCTTCTCCTTGAGGGCCTTGGGGAGAAGCACAAGCCAGCTGGGGCTTATTACTTCCAGCACCGAAGGAGGAACTCCATGCCCTACATCGCGCCCTCCACCCCCGAGAAGTGGGAGCACTGGAGGGAGGACTGGGTGATTGCCCAGACCAACATCCATGACCGCCTGGAGCTGCCGGGTGGCCCTCCGATGGCCGAGGTGGCCGTTGGGGATGAGATCACCGATCATGTACTTGGAGGAGGAAGGCCTGACTTCATTGATGGTTCTGGTTGACTTCCTGTCCCGCTGGATTGCCCCTCTCCAGCGGCGCGTCCGGGCTGCTTGGCAGTAGACCGGGGAGGGTGACATGACCCGGTTGGCGCGTGGAGCAGGGTCATTGCCGGATCGGGAGGTGTTGGAGACGATGCTGCAGAAGCTCTTCTGCGACCCGATTACCGAGGACTCCATCACCCCGGTGGCGAGCTGCCAGCCCGTCTACCTCAACCCGCGGGTGCGGTCGCGGCTGCTGAAAGAACTGCAGATGCTGGACGACATCGATGTCGCAGTGCGGCAGATCGGTGATCCTCGTGGGGCATCAAGATGTCCGGAGCAGATGGCGCCGGTGGTCAGGCAGGGCCTTGATGGGGCCTGACCCGCCACAGGGCCATGCCGCTTGCCCGGGAATCACATTGGGTGGTGCCGTGATATGCGGCACGCAACATCACACATATAAGGAAAAATGTATTACATAAATCAAAAGCGGAAGCTTATAAATGTTCTTTGTAAATAATTTACATCAAATAACTATAGCGGAAGACTATAATCAGCTCACGTTGAATAACTACTAAGCACTTGAGAAGATGTCCAGCCCGCGGACTCTTCTCGCTAGCAACACGAAGACAATTGCAGCGGCTAGGTTCTCCATGTGTTAAACGACTCGGAGGTCTCCGAGTCTCACCGGACAACCTCCTCATAGCAGCGATGTTAACCTACAAAACCACTCATATAGCAAGCCTGAGCACATAGGCTCAGCAAGACTGATCCGTCTCCTCTAAACAAGAAACTCTACATGCACGACGGATTGAAAAGGTTGCTGAATTTGCATAAAAGACTCGCCTACAGTTGATCCTTTTAAGCCTCATTTTAAAGACCTTGAGCTGAACAGCATCGCAGCTCCACAATCAAACAAGAAACACTTTGTTGCGATGCTTCTTGCACAAAGTGAGATAAAGTTTAATTAGCACTATCTCTAATTCAAGCATGGTTACAATACAAGTTAAATCACAAGCCTTATCAAATTCAAAGGAAATCACTTCAGTTCTTACTACGTCAAGACGCAGTGGGCAAGTATGCTCATAGGACCGCGAGCGACGGTGATTCAAATCAGTACACGCCCGGACTACACGACACGTACACTCATACTCATAGTTGCCAGCAGCGACCTCGACTGATGTTGTACGCAGCCACCTTTCTCAAGTTCTTCCACACAGGACGCAGTCCAATTGCCCCGAACAGCAAGCTCCCTCAAGGTACATATCTGCAATGATATGTCCTTGAGCGAGTTACCTCCTGCTGTACTGACATCGAAAGACTAAGCCGATTAGAAAAGTTCCAATGTGGATCTCACGAGGTACATTGGTTTCCTGGGTTCCATATAGCCAGTATGCGCCCGGTATACAACTCAAACTTGTCCAACATGGCCAAGTACGGATGGGCCTTAACCGACACTAGCAGGGCTATGCACGCACGGTCCGCAGCCTGCTGCATCTCAATATCCCTGCCTGGTCTCCATTTCTTACTTGCGAATTTTCCCTCAATGAATCTATTCACGACCCGCTCCGATGAAACCAAGCCCTAAACTCGCGAGTGGATTCCAACTACTCGACTTCTACCGGTCCTTCCAAAGATCGTTTAGCGTAGCCTAAATCCACTCGAGGAGGTGCTACACTACCCATTCTCTCTTGGGTTAATCTGGTCATGCAATTGGGTCTTCAATATCATCTAGACCTAATGCAATCAATAATTCAAATCTATGATCTCTAGAATTGAAAAGACTTTATAAAATTGCTTGAATGCAAACCGGGGCTTTCCTGTTTTGCAGGTGACTAAGATATATTCAGTTAGTGATGATCACTTGAGACTTGATCACCTTGCTCCTTTATCCAACTCTCTTTTGCTTCACAATCTCCCACGTCGATGCTACACGTTATGAATATGCACAAGTATTTAATTGTAAAGCTTTTGCTATAAAGACTAATGATAAGTTTTAAAACCATAACCCTGTTTAATAATTTAAAATGAAACTGGTGCTAGGAGTTGGGTTTGGGTTAAGCAACATGATCAAGTGATAAGTGCGTT
Organism: Neostapfia colusana; assembly: GCA_030760725.1. NCBI lineage: Eukaryota > Viridiplantae > Streptophyta > Magnoliopsida > Poales > Poaceae > Neostapfia > Neostapfia colusana. The sequence goes on along the minus strand of JASWHV010000006.1, from coordinate 62,264,524 downwards.
CCTCACTTGTGTTTTGATCACCTAAAGAGGGTAAAAAGAACAGTGCTGATCCAAAGCTCCAATGCAGCTGGAAATTTTCAAGTGAGTTCCTTGTAACAAGGAAGTCATCTGGACCAAAAATTAGCACTTTTCACTGAGTGGTTTATTCAGAACAATTCTCTAAGAAATTAAGCAAAAAGAAATTAATTCTGAAGTAAATCACATGTTAATGTCAATCTTAGTGAACTAAGATTTCAATTATAGTTCATAGAGCCAGCATGAATTTTTCTAGGATTTTTGGAGCTAAGAATTGCGCAGAACTGAATTTCCAAGTTTTTGGAATTCTCTGAAAAAGTTTCTGTATTCATTTGAACCCAGCAACTTGAAATCTGAATTCTCCTAAACAAATCAACTGTAAATGAGCTGAGAATTTTACATGAGTTCAATAAAATCCTAAGGAATGTTCTGACAAAATTTGAGGATTTTTGGATTAGCAAAATTCCCTCTAAAATTCTTTTACTGAAAAGCTTCAAAGAATTCTCCAGAATTATTTACTGACTTCCATACAAATTGGGTTGCATATTTGGATAGAGTTTTTCCATCTTAATCTAACCCAATTTGAATCACTAATTTTGGAATTTCCTAGCTAAAGATATGGCCTTCTAAAGTTTGGAGGAAATCTGTACTTTGAATTAAATCGGGAAAAGTTCAAATTCTGATTGTGGGTCCAGGGGCTACGTGTCACTTCCTGAGAAAAAGACACAAGGGGCCACAGAATCTTTCACGTGTTGTCACACGTTGATCCAGCGCCACAGAAGATCCAGCCCCTTTTTACCGAGTGACTGATGCACGGGCCCGACCCCTTCTTCAACCATTGGACACTCCCGCGCGCGCCCGCGCCGCCCCTCACCGGAGCTCACCGGAACTCGGTCGTCCGGCATCATCCTGAGCTCCTACTCGCTGCTAGACCATAATCCCATGTGCTGAACATGTTGGTGCCGTTTCCCCGAGCCGGTGACGGCTCCAACACGGCTAGCGACGGTGCAGCGGCTAGGTGAAGCTTCGGCGGCGCCAACTCGACGCCCTAAACCCTCAAACCTTCGGTTTTCAAGCCCTAGGGCACCAGTGGTTGCTATAGAAGCTCAACATGTCGCACAAAGGCCCGGGAAAAGCTCCAAGTTAGCTTTCATCGTGCGCCCGAGGGTGAACTTCATGGTTGACCATCGGAAAATCTCCAAATAGAGGTCCTACAGACGATCTTAGGCTATGGCATGGAGAGTAAAGGTGCACTAGCATGTCTAAACCATGTGTGTGCAATTTGCAGAGCCCTAAACGATTATGGCACGATAATTTGAAAGAATCTTAACCGGACCTCGGTTTAAGCCGGCCGGAGGAAAAACTGGAAATCCTCCGAGGAGCTTCCACGGCTTGGGCTGAGATTTGGAGGAGAGCTGCGTGAGTCCTTGGCACATCCAAAGGTGATCTCGCTCGGGCGTGAGGAGTTCTCTGTAGGACTGTCCACGTGCGACCTCCCTTCGGTTGTAGTTCGGCCGCCGCAGGAACACGGTGTGCTCGGGGTTGTGGAGGCCGAGCTCACTCGGTTGTGGTCCGAGGAGGGAGAAGGAGATAGCCTGTTGCTGTTTTGCCACTCAGAGGCTTTGTTCGCGCAAGCTCGTGGGTGCCCGAGCGATCGAAGGAGTGGCGGTGTATAGCGGCTCTGTCTTGCGCGAGGTAGAGAAGAAGGCCTCGGTGTTGTGGTTCTTGAGCAAAAAGAAACGCGGCTTGAGCTGTGAACAACGCCGAGTAGGTTGCCAGCGCGAGAGAAAGAAGCGAGGAGGTGGTTCTTAGTGCACTCGGTGTCATCCGGTGAGCCCTCGCCTCTGTCTGAGTGGCTTTCGGGTGGAGAAGCAAAACAGAGACTGAACACTTCATTTACAAGTAAGCCCCTCCTTATCCCTCAAAAAGATCTCCAAAATTTGGCAAAGGCTGAAATCAATTGTGGAAAGTTCAAATCTGAATTGTATTTGGATAATTGGGTAACTTTCATCCAAATTCAAATGTATATTTGAATTCATTGTAAATTTAAGTCTATTTGGAAAATGGATAGCAAAACATTTCAAAAATTCATGAAACTTTGCATATCCACTAATTTGGACCTAAGTAATTCAAATATGAAACCTGTTTTTTGGTTTAGCTGCTTCAAATGAGCTTTTTAACACAACAGTTTGCAATTCATTGTGTTGCCCTCATTTGAAATTTGAGTTGAACCATTTAGTTCCAAAATCTAATTTTAACTTTCTCACACATATGAGAACTCCCTACCTTGGGTTCAAATCCCCTTTGGTTCCAAGCATTCAAATAAATAATTGAACTTGTGTGAAGAGAGCTCTCATGTGCATCGTCACATGTGAAAGTTTAAACAAGTCCCACTTTTCATACACATAAAACCAATGTTTGTGCAAACTTGAGTTTTTTTGTATTCATATTTTTGGGACCTTTACAGGCCTGTGCCGAACTCACTCCCAAACAGGGGGAAGGAGTCGGCAGGGAGGCCTGCGCCTGCGGCCGCCCTCGTTCAGCACCCAAGGATGCCCCAGAACCAAGCAGGCGTCGAAGAGGAAGCTGGTCCGTCCTGACGGAAGCTTCGTCTCCGGCCCCCAAGCGGGGGGTTCCCAGGCTTCCCGTGGTCCCGCACCAGGCTCGGCGACTGGCGCTGGGGGTAGCTCTGGAGCTTCCGCTGCCGGAGCGGTCCCGGCGGCCACAGGAAGGGCGTCTGGTGCTGCTGGAGCTTCTAGGCGGGCCCCCGACACACCTATGATGCAGAAGAAGTCTTCAGGCGCATCCCTGGCCCGGAAGCCGTCGACGGGGAAAACTCCTGAGGCGTCGTCAGCGGCGACGGAGGTTCCAGCAACGTCGTCGGCTTCTCATCCGTCGAGGGCAGCCTCAGCTCAGGGCGCATCCTCTGCGTCGAGGTCCTCGGCAGGGAAGGCCCCTGTTGTGCCATCTTCGGCGATGAAAACCCCTGAGTTTCCGCTGGCTCCGAAGCCAGGGGAGGCGACCTCATCATCGGCGGGGGCGAGTGGCTCAAGCCCCCTCCCCCCCCATAAGATGCTCCGCGCGGAGTGGAACTTCCAGGCTTCCAAGTACAGCTCAACCTCACGGGGCTGTGTACTGAGCTGCTGGATGGCATAGTTGATGCTTGGTGCTTCTTTTTGTAGGGCCCCTCAGCAGAGCTCGACTCCTCCTCCTCCACGGCAGCAGTCCGGGAGCCGGATCTCCTTCTCTGCCGAAGCTCCTACACCGGCGGCAGTGCCTGAGACTGCGCCTAGGGCAGCTCTGGATGTCGGCACCCGGGCCCCCGAGGCCAGCCAGCCGGTGGGCGCGGACGCCACTAGGAGCGGCGCGGCTGCTGTTGAATGAGCTGCTAGTCCTCCTCCCCTTGCACAGGTTGCCATGGTGGCAATCCCACCAGTGGGTGAAGAGCCAAAGGGTGTCGAGGCAGTACCTTGCCTGACAATGCCGAAAGCTGTCCCGGTCCAACAGGGCCGCAAGAGCCGTCCACTGTAGCCTGGACCAGATGCAGGATGCGCTCGAGCAGGAGTGGGCCGAACTGAGGTCTGAGCGGGAGCGCCTCCAAGACTGGGATAACCTGCTGAAGGTGCGGGTCCAATCTGCCAGGGCAAAGGCTCGGGCTCGGGAGGATCAGCTCGAGGCTCGGAAGGAGGTGCTGGAGGAGAAAGAGGCCACCGTCGTGGCCCTCCACAAGAATGCGGTGAACCTCCAGGCTGAGGCTGAGAGCCTCCATGCCTCCACCGATGCACGTCTCGTGGCCCTGACGGAGCTCCAGGAGACGCTCCTTCATTGGGAGAAGGAGGCGGAGGCGAGGGAGAGGGAGCTCTCCGACCGTCTGCCTGCCCATGAGGAAGAGCGGGGGCGCCTGAAGGAGCGGCTTCAGGGCGTCCACGGAGTCTGACCTGGAGGAGCGGGCCACATGGCTGGCCACCAGGGAGCAGGTCCTGGTTGCTCTGAAGCAGGGGCTAGCCTCTCGGGAACAGAAGCTGGCGAGGAGGAGTTCGGCGGGGGAGCTGGCTTCTTCTGCCAAGGAGGTCGATGATCTCCGGGCTTCTCATGCCGCTGAGGCAGAGAAGGTCTGGGACTTCCTCAGCCATGCAGAGGCGGCTCTGGAACCCTTCGGCTTTGGCCCATTGCGCCCCGAAGGGTCAGTTCAGGAGGTGAGCCAGGTGCTCCCTGCCTTGGACTCAGTCGGGGAGAAGCTCCTGGCGCTAGAGAATGTCATGTGGGAGCATCTGGAGGCTGAAGACAAAGCTCTGCCCAGATGGTGGCAGGGCATGTGCTTACTTGCCTTGGGAGCTGCAACCCCAGCATCTCCCTGGAACCTGTGGTGCAGGGCCACAGCGCAGAGCTGTTGGGGGCGGCGAAGTCTTCTGTGGAGGAGGCCGCCCGATTGTAGCTGCTAGGTTCCAGCGCGGATAGCTTCTAGGTCTCCCGCTTGCCTTGTATCCTCCTATGTATGGCGGAGCTCTGTTGTTGTTGAAGACTTTTTGTTCCAAGTCTTATGTTGTCTTGAGTTCTTGATGTAGACTTCGGTCCCCCGGCAGCGCAAGGGTCCGGAATGACTTAGCCGATGTGGATAGCTCTTTGCCGATGTCTCGAGCTTGTTCCACCAGGTCCTTAGCAGTGTAAGGACCCAGGGCGCTCCGGCAGTGTGGCTACCACTCCTTCTGGGTCCTTGGCGGCGTAAGGACCTGAGGAAGTTCGGCCCTTGTCTTCAGCTTGTCGTAGCTGGTGCTCTGATTCTTCTGCTCGCTGCTGCGGTGGTCCGACGTCGTACCCGCGTGGTTCATTGTGATGGCCCCCTGGTAGGTGTGGCCCTTGTGTTGGGGCGCACCTACCACTGGATGAGGCAGGATGTCAGCATCGGGTCCCCTGGGAGGTCCGAAACGCCATGGACCTGGCGGACCTGCAGTCATGGCAGAAAGAGGGAGTAGTCGTGCTCTCTGGTCACTCTTCCTTGTTTGATAGCTTTACTGCGGCTTACGGTCCTCAGTTAAGCTGCGGGGCTTGGGTAATTTGATGTGGGTCGTCCGGGCTATGGTTAAAGCCTTGCCTAGGGGTATGAGCCGTCCTGTTCTCCGGTACCAAGCTGTAGCGCTGGAAAGGCAGGGTGTGCACGCTAGGGGTACTGAACAAGACATAGCAGGCTACACACCCTGGACCTCCCGCTGGTGTAAGCCTTTCAGGGGAGGGCCATTCGGTGCCATAGGGCCCCTAGGCAATGAGACAACCAAAAGTCCCCAAGTTACGGTCAGGACTTTGCTGGGGGGTATGAGCCGTCCGACTCACCGGTACCGAGCTGTAGCGCTGAAGAGGCAGGGTGCAGACGCTAGGGGTACGGAACCAGACATAGCAGGATACACACCCTGGAACTCCCGCTGGCGTAAACCTTTCAGGGGAGGGACCATTCGGCGCCATAGGGCCTCCGAGCAATGAGACAACCACAGGACGCCAGGTACGCCACAGGTACCTCAAGCAGACCCGCCTGTAGAAGGATGGCACAACCCTTGCTACGGTTGAACACAAGGAAATGTGACTGGCCACACGGCCGGAGCAGTATGGAAAGAAAGCACGAAGAGTATGGTGGCTGTCGGTACCCGCAAACCGGATAACGCTGCGTGTAAGAGCAAAAGAAGGCATACGCCAGCTCGTATGCAGAATACAGAGACCCAGCCTGAAGGCTGAGCCCAACCGCCTGCCAGGGAGCACTCATGAGAAGGCGCGTGCCCTAGGCCTCGGGTCCGACCACCTGCAAGGAGGGTTCCGAGGCTGCCACACAACTTCGAGCCCTGAGCCTCACTACCGGCCGAGGATGGCTCTGAAGCCGCCTCGTGTACCATGGTGCCAGGTTCGACCTCACGCCAGGGAGCGCTCCGGCGCTGCCACGTGCCCGGAACCTCCAAGCCACGCCTCCCGCCAAGGATAACTTCGGAGGTTCCACGTGACCTTCGGCTCCGGGCCCGAACTCCAGCATGGGAGGGCTCCGGTGCTGCCATGTGGACAACAACTCCTAGTGTCCCTTCCCGCCAAGGAGAGCTCCGGAGGTGTCACGTGTCCTACAGCCCAGGCCCAACCTCCAGCATGGGAGGGCTCCGGCACTGCCACATGTCCAACAACTCCGGACCCCTCGCTACTCCGCAAGACTACTCCGGTGACTACGCGAGTCCCAGGGGCCAGCCACCCGGACGCCACGCTGACAAGCAACGGGCAGATAGCCAAGGAGTAAAGAGGAAGGCGCACTGTCAGGCTGAGCATTCAAGGCTCACGCTTTCCCCAAAAGCATGGCTCGCAGCGCATGCCTCCGTCCTCCGCCTACTCTCTATTACGGTGACGAGACAGGGCGGCGAAGCGTGACGGCGGAGCAGTGGCGCCCAACGGCACAGAGCCGCTTAGCAGAGCGAGAGGATGCAGCGACAAGACGGGGACATCATCATCACCTGCAACCCAGTCAGAGGCACCTGGCGCGCCAGGCGCCGCGCCTTAACTCCCCTGACAGCGACATTGCATGTATCTGTAGATGCCCTAGCTCATGTATAGGGTACGGACAGCCGCGGGGCCACCTGTTGGGCCCCGGGCCAAATTGTAACTGCCCCGGCCTTGGGCTATAAAAGGACCGGGGCAGCCTCCGGGTAAAGGATTCGTGACCTAGGCAACCCAGGCAACTCGGGTTGGCAATCTCACATACTCATACGCGCAAGCAATACAACAATCACACCGTGGACGTAGGGTATTATGCTCCGGCGGCCCAACCACGTAAATCCTCGTGTTCATCCTCGCTGTTGTGCTCCTACGCTCGAATCCATTAAGCCCCTCCTAAAAAAGAACCTCCGCGGGCTGCTCCTGAGCAGACCGGGGGAAGTGTCGTAGCGAACACTTCAACATTTGCCGCGCCAGGAAGGGGGCTTTTGGTTTTGAAGCTGTTCGTGAAGCCCGCGATGGTGAACATCTAGTCTGTTGGAGGCTCTTCCCACCCCTCGCGCCGCCAGCAGTAGAGGGAGCAGGAAGCCTTGTCCCTCTCTGGAGCGGGACTGACTACGCCGCTGGCAGCCCCTACAGCGACGGTGCCCGTTGCCACCTGGCAGACTTTGGTGGTGACGTTGTTGCAAGAACCGCCCGATGCCAGCCCGGAGAGTGTGCTGCTAGCGGCGCACGCTTCTGCACAACCCCTCGAGTGCGGGAGCCTCTCCGTCCGCTGCAGAGCAGTGGTGCAACGACATCGACCACCTGATCGTTGTCACGCTCAAGAAGATCAAGGAGCTCGCGGAGCACTTCTGAGAGCTCCAACAGCAGCGCCAGGATGGCGCACTCTTCCGCCAGCGGGAGGGCAAGCAAAAGGCTGCCCCCGGAGGTCAGCAACGACCAGGAGATGGAGTTCCAAGACACCAAGCGGGCGTTGAAGGTCATCTATGACCAAGGAGAGGACTCCGACTCCAACTCCGATTGTGGCCTGGACGAGCGTCGAAAGACACTCCATGTGATGTACGGGGGGCCGTGGAATATCACGTCCCGACGAGACGTCAAGACCCTCCGGTGGGAGGTCATGGCAGTAGCGCCCTCCCCCAAGCCGGCTGTCCACCGCAAGTGGATGGAGACGGAGATCAGCTTCACTGCCTACGACTGCCCAAAGAACATGGTGGGAGCCAGGCATCTCCCGCTCATCGTCTCCCCGATCATAGCCAAAGTTAAGCTGTACCACGTATTGGTCGATGGAGGAGAGGGCCTCAACATCATCAGTCTTGCAGCCTTCCAAAAGCTGCAGATTCCGATGGGAAAGCTGGCCCCGTCACGCCCATTCTCTAGAGTGGGCCCGGGGTCCATCCTTCCACGTGGTAGCATCTCCCTCCCGGTGACATTTGGGACGCCTGAGAACTACCGCACCGAGAGCGTCGTCTTCGATGTGGCGGAGGTCAACCTCCCCTTCAATGCCATCCTCGGCAGGCCGGCGTTGTACGTGTTCATGGACGTGGCTCATTATGGCTACCTGGTGCTGAAGATGCCGACCCCAAGTGGTGTCCTCAGGCTCCGAGCAGACCGGACCTTCGAAGTCACGGAACTAGAGAAGCTCCAGGCTATGGCAGCATAAAAGGTGGAGGCCTCCGGGGGTGCCGGGATGAGCAAGGAGCAACCCAGCACACGACAACGTGGCTCGTCCTCTGCGCCCCGCATTCAGCCTTCGGGTGCGGAGGAGGTCACAGTCAAGGTCGTCCAGATCGGCGAGGATGCTGCCCAGACCACCCGCATTACGGGGAACATGGGCAGCAAATAGGAACTCGCGCTCATCACCTTCCTCCGAGCTAACGTCGATGTGTTTGCTTGGAAACCATCGAAAATGCCTGGGATCCCCATGGAGGTGATCGAGCACCATCTGAAGATCCACCCCAACGCTGTAAAAGCCCAAGAATGGACTTGCAAAAATGTTCATCAAATCACCCCACCACAGTTCATTTGGTGGATAGCTCATGAACATTTGAGAAGAGCAAGTAAACACCATCAAGAGGGTGATTAGAGGTGAAAGCCATAACTTCAAAAGTAGGAGTCATACACATAAACATGAGAGATTTAGCTCACCCCTTGACCTTAAATATTCTTGGGAAGGCTCAGGCCAAGTTTCATGTAAATCCAAACTCTTTTGAGCCACTTTTGGAGACATTTGTAAAAAGGGCTAATTTGAATGCAAATTCCAATTGCATCCACTTTCACCACTTGAATTCAAAAGTTGACTTCACATTCAAACTCAGCAAATTTTTCTGAGTTAGTCCACAAATTTTCATCCTCATTGGAGTTCATCTTGCCGGGAGCTAAATTTGCATTAATTCAAACTGAATTTGAATTTCAAATTCAAATGTGAAGCAAATTCAGCCAAACCAATTTCAATTTGGTGAATTCAAATTTACTCACTGACTTGGTGGCTAAGACTACCATTTAAGTGTGAGTAGATGGGATATTTGCAACAAAGATTGGAAAAGAATTAGAGAGGAGAAAAGGGCCCACATGTCAGTCAAGCCACTGAGTGAAGCAACAACCGCGCGCGCTCTGTTCTCCGGGCTTCCGCAGCGGCCGCCATCGAGCTTTTCAGGTTGCCACCTCCTCAGCGCATGACGGGCTGATGCACCGCAGCTGCTGCTTGCTCACGAAGGCACCCCGTACGCTGCAACCCACGGACCATGCTTCGTTTCGCCGCTCGACAGGAAACACAGCCGCTCGCCGCCCTCTGTGAAAATTTGATCGGGAGACAACCAAACTCGTGCCCCCGAGCTTCCCGAGACGCATAAACAGCACTGAGAAGTCCTCCCCTACCTTCTCCACACCCACCGGGCTAGCCAAGCGTCCCTACACCGAGAACACAACGTACTCCGAGGCGACCTAAACAAACAGGCGACTGGACGTTCGTGGACAGCTCTTCACAGAGGTTTTCACGCCCGAGCCCGCACGTCCACGGGAGCGCCCTGCCTTGGTTCTGCTTCCATCCAAAACTTGGAGCAAGCCGTGAACCCTAGCGGCTGAATTTGCCGTTCTTCTCCCGGAGCATCTCCACGGACCTTTCGGTATGAAATTCCAAGATTCGCACTCAGTTCTCACTTAGAGTTCAGCAAATCATGCACAAGGGAGCTAGAGTAATCGCCGACCAACTCTTCTTCATAACCCCAGCCTTAAACGCCATGTAGACCGGTCAATTTCCATTTTTCCGAGCTCAACCATGGCGGCACCAATCGTGCGCACGGTGTGAACCCATTTAGAGGTGTTTTCACGTGCCGGTTCATACTTGACGAGCTTCCCTAACATCCAAGGATGCTCTCAAGCCGAACACTCGAGCGTTTGGCGGGTTAGAACCACCGGCCGACGGTGCTGGACCGCTCCCGAGGCCGCCACACGTCGCCGGCATGTTTCCAGTTCCCTAGCACTCACGCCGACCCCACCAAACGATTTTCCGTAGCTGCAAACCCATAGGAGGCAAGCCTCAGGCCGAGAGGCGGCCGGAAACGCCGGTCTGGCGAGCTCCGGTGGAGGTCCGGCGAGGGAGCAGCGCGGGAGCGGGAAATAACCCGAGGAGGAAGAAGACTTGGGTGGGTCCCGCGTGTCAGCGACCGATAGTTTAAATGTCGGATCGGATGTGGCTCGGGATTTCGTGTGACTACGCGGGAGACTCTGCGGACCCCCTTGTGGTTTGGCTGTAGAGCTGACACGTAGCCCTGGGACCCACCTGCCGGTTTAAACTTTTATTTGAATTTCAGAATTTGATTCAAACATCAACTAGCTATAACTTTTGCTAGGAAGCTCCAAATTCAGTGAACCAAATTTTGTTGTATTCATCTTTTTGATACTAACCAGCAAAACATGTTTCAGCTTATGAAACTTATTCTTTTTCCAGAATTAATTCCCTAAATTTTAAAATGTTGGGAATTTTATCTGGATAATTTCTTTGTGAAAAATTCTGAAATTTGGCTGGGATGTTCGATTGAAAATCCTTGAGTCACAAGAAAAATTTCAGACCCATAAAGTTCATTTATTTCCCCTAATGGTGTGATTAAATGAACTGCCCTGAGAAAATGGAAAAATGTATAGAAACATTTTTCAGATTTTCTCAAATCTTGTTTAGGGCATAACTTCCTCTAGGATTGTTCAAATGACATGAAACCAATTCCATTAGAACCATTTCAACTTCTAGTTTTTAGAAAGTAATGGTTAGAGCCATGAAAATCCCTCGAAATCCTTAGAAGCTCTAGTAATGACCAAATAAACTTCTATTTGTACAGAGCTCAAATGAACTTGGTTTCAAACGAAACTTGGTCAAGTTTCTGGATAGTACCCTATCAAGCGACCATAAAAATTTCAGAGCCAAAGGGGAGGGATAGCTAGAGTTATGGTATTTACATATTGAGTTCCAAACATTGCATTTAAATTGACATATAGTATATTACTTACATGTAGTCGCTGAAGGCGAAGAAACTCCGGAGGTGCTGGACTTTCTCATTCCGGACGAAGTACTAACCACTGACCAGCAGCAACAAGGCAAGCCCCTGTTTGCATTAACCACTGAAGTCTTGTACTATTTTGTACATATTCAGTTGGTTTTCTATGTAATGCAATGTTTCCTTATGATGTGTGCTGTCGGGTGTCGCATCGTGCGGCACCACCCTCTGAGATTCTGGACGTGCAGATCCCGGTCCGCCACATGCTGGTATTAGAGCTTCTTAGGGGATAGCACACTAATTAAGAACTGTATTACGGGAAAACTTAGGTTTAGGTGATGATTCGCTAGTATGACCAAGTA